>CM073575.1:39607579-40896238 GCA_037074715.1 Magnolia kwangsiensis | reverse complement strand
AAAAATTCATCCTTTCGCTTTATGGATAAAAATCAGCCATTTTAGCTGTGGTGTATCTTGATCCCTCAAGGTTGTATTAGTTAAAAGAGGTCCTCCCAATCCAGTGTAAGGGTTAAAAATGTGTGAAAACCTGAAGAGAGGTTTACAATTTTCTTCATATATATATATATATATATATATATATATATATATATATATATATATATATATATATATATATATATATATATATATATATATATATATATATATATGTCGATCTTTGTGAAATTGGAGCAGCAAAGCAACCAAAGCACCAAAGCATACCATTCAAGTAGGAAAAAGGAAATGCCCCCCAATGGGAAAAATCGGGTGACACATCTCTGAAGGACATTCTAATCTGTTTGAAGCTGCATCTGGTTGGAAAGTGAACCTCTCTAAAAGAAGTGTTAAAGGGGTCAACAAGTAGAGAGCAAATGAGAACTGTTGCTAATGAAATAGGTTATGGGATCACAGAGTTCCTGCTGAAGCATCTGGGGATCCCTCTCTTTCTGTTAGCAGAATGGGAAAAACGGTATGGGAAATCAGATGTCTGGTTGCAGTCACAGCAAAAGATTGAGTGAAAAAAGAAAGGAAGATACCTTTAGAACGATAGCAAGGAAGGGAACAAATAACATCTGGTAGCATAGGACAGTGCATAAGCCAATTAATTGTGGCGTTTGGGGCACAAAAATGTCAGAACAATCAGCATGGCACTATTGGGAAGAAGAGGTGGAGGAGGGAATGCGGAGTCATCGGTGACTTAGAAGTATCTTCGTAGCCAAGCATGGTCTAGCTGGAAATTGATGGAATATTACGGGGATAGAAATACTCGCTTTTTTTCACAGCATAGTTAGTGCGTGGGCACATGGAAACAGGAATAGCAGTTTGGATGTGGACAGGTTGAGGATTTCAAAAAAAGGGGGGCAAATGTGTGATTCTATCATTCAATTCTACAAGTTGTTAACCTGTGATCAGTGGAAGAGGCCGCGGTTAAATAAATTAGACTTCCATAAATTGTTGTGTGTGGACACAACTGCTCTTGAAGCACCAATATCAGAGGAAGAGGTTAAAGCCACTTTAGATTCGATGTCTGGTGACAAGGCCCCAGGAACTAATGGTTTTCCAATGTTTTTTCTTTTGGAAATTTTGGCAATTAGAGGAGGGCACGGGACAACTTGATCAGGCTAACTTGACTCGTTCGACTCGACCCGAACCGAGTAGGCTTCGCCCAATCTGAACTCAAACTGAGTCGAGTTCGTGTTAACTAGTAACTTGACCTGAAACTCGATCCGGTTAGACCCGACTCGATCCGAAACCCGACTCTCTAACCCTACCCGACACACCCTACCCCGACCCGATCCCAAAATCTCTCTCTCCCTCCCTCATCCTCCTCATCTTCTAAGCCCAACCTCTCTCTCTCTCCCTCACTCATCCTCATCTTCCAAGCCCGGCAACCGCCCACCACCATCACCCTCTTCCTCCTCCTCTCTCTCTTCTCCACTCTCTCGGTCTCTCCCTCCCTCATCTCTCAATCCGACTCAGTGACAACTCAACCCGACTCGGTACTTCTGACCAGATCAGACTCGGTTCGGATCAGTCCAGGCCAAACCGGACTCGGATCGAGTCAAGCATGCTGGACTCAGTATCGAGCCGGATCAAGTTCGGGTCAGGTCTATTTCAAAACCGAATCAAGTTGAGTCAGACCTAACTCGGTCCAACTCGACTAGATGCCCAGCTCTATTGACAATTGATCAAAAGAGAAGTTATGGATTTGTTTCAGAGTTTTTTTTTACGAAGCTATCTCTCAAGCGATCTCGGGGCATCATTTGTCACCCATATTCCTAAAATCGAAGGGGCGGAACAGTTAAAAGACTTCAAGCCCATCAGTCTAACCGGGGGCCCTTTTAAAATTCTTGCATCAAGATTTCGGGGAGTTCTCTCGAAGATTATTGCCAAGAATCAGGGAGCCTTAGTTGCGGGCAAACAAATTTTGAACAACGCTCTTGTTGCTCACAAATGCATCGATTCCAGAAATATGGAGAGGGAAAGTGGGATAGTTTGCAAGCTTCACATTAAAAAGGCTTACGATCACATTGATTGGGAGTTTTTAGACTATAAGCTCAAAAGATTGGGGTGTGGTTGAAAGTTGAGAGGTTAGATTCGGTCATGTGTGCAATCATCCTCTTTTTTCTATTTTGGTTAATGGGTCGCCAAAAGGTTCCTTCAAGGTGCCCAGGAGTCTCAGACAGAGGGATCCTCTTTCTCCTTACCTTTTCGTTGTAGGGGGGCACTTAGCAAGATGGTTTGTGAATGGGAGGAGAATGGTTTAATTAGTGGTTTCAAGGTGTTAGACGATGGGATTCAAATAGGTTATCTTCAATATGCGGATGATACTCTCCTATTTTGTGACGCGGATGTCGTTTCAGTTGATAACCTTCGGAAAATCATTGTTTATTTTGAAAAAGTCTTACGGTTAAAAATTAATATGGCCAAAAGTGAAATGTTGGGAGTTCATGTGATTGGTGAGGGTCTATCGCATTTAGCAAATGTTTTCAGTTGTAAGACAGAGGTGTTCCCCTCGACATATGTAGGGTTGCCTCTATTTACTGGGAAGCCAGCTAAACACTTTTGGGATAAGGTTATTGAAAAAATCGAGAGAAAGTTATCGAGTTGGAAGTGTCAATATATCCTTGGGAGGCCGGTTGACTCTCATTAAAGCAGCTTTTTCTAATATACATGTGTAATTTATGTCTCTTCAAAATGTCATAAATCAGTTTTAGATAGACTAGAAAAGTTGAGATTAGACTTTTTTCTAAAAAGCAGCCAAGGATGAAAGGAAGTTTCATCTCCTCAAATGGGAATAGGTGTGCAAGTCGATTGCTGCTTGTGGGGCCGGTTTAAAATTTTTGGGAGTAATGAACTTAGCGCTCCATGGGAAATGGCACTGGAGATTTGAGACAGAGGCGGGAAGATTATAGAGGGAGCTTATTGCAAGCAAGCATGGAACACAAGTGGGAGGTCAGTATGTGAAGAGCTCCTCTCTCTGTTGAGCCCCCAGTCTTTGGAAAACAATAGCATCAAACATTTGGTCAGTAAAGGAATGCATTTTTGCTTGGGAATGGGTATCACATTTGTTTTTTCGGTGGATGTTTGGTGTGGAGATTGGGCATTTCAAGATCTTTTGCTAAGAGTGGCTTGCCTCGCTTTAGATAGATTCATGACTATGGCCCGATGTGATTCTTATTGTGGCCGCTCTATCGTGTGGAATCCTCATCACCATAGAATAGGCAGATGAGGAGATTGTAGAGTTTGTCGAGTTACTGGACTGCTCAAAAAGTATAGCTCCTCAAGAAGAGGACTTGATGATTTGGATCGCACATCGCTTGGGTAATTTTTTTGTTCACTCATTCTTCAGTATGATTTGCGAGTCACCTCTTCAGAAGAGGACTCGATGATTTGGATCGCGCATCACTCGGGTAAGTTTTTTGTTCGCCTCATTTCAGATCAATTCATAACTATGGCCCCATGTGATTTTTATAGTGGCAGCTCCGTCGTGTGGAATCCTCATTGCTATAGGAATAGGCAGATGAGGAGAGAGTAGAGTTTGCCGAGTTACTGGACTAGTATAGCTCCCTCATCTTAAGAAGAGGACTTGATGATTTGGATCGCACATTGCTCGAGTAATTTTTTTGTTCACTCATTCTTCAGTATGATTAATGAGTCACCTCGCAACACTAATCCTCCTCATCCTTGTGTGGCGATCTTCGTTTGGCAAGTAGGAAGAAAGAGAGTTCTCACTATTGACAATCTTGAAAGGAGATCCTTAGTCCCCCCTAATAACCACTTGATGTTTCTAGAGAACGCAACGAAGATTGATCACCTCTTCATTCATCGTCCTTTTGTTCGTAAAGCGTGGGACATGGTCTGTCGTAACGGCCGTTACATAAAGGTAACGATGGGTGGCGCATCTAGAAAGGAAAATTAGTTAAAATCCCTCTTGCTGCCAATTGATCATGATTGTTCCTTCAGTAATCCGGAATTAGCGAGCATCTGTGGGTTGTCTGTGACAATGACGGTAGAGCTTGATAGATTTCTTGGCTCTATTGGGATAAAAGATCTAATTATGCAGAAGTTGTTGTCCTTCTTCAAGCTATCAAAGTGGCTATTGATTTCAATTCATTCATGTTGGTTGTTGTAAGGCATTGTTCGAATTATCCCCGATTTTATTTTTTTTTTTACAACACCAGGTGTCCCCGCCCCATTTTGAGGCAAGACTATTCCCTGCGGATGCATGCAATCACTTGCAACCACGTGCATCGGGTAATGCCGGGGAGGGGAGCCTATAGGGAGCAAACCCATGGTTTTGGCCGCTTGCCCAAACCCATTGTTCGAATTATCCCCAATATTATCTTTATCTCTAGCTCAGCGATACCAATAACACGGATAATATAATAAATTCCAGGTATCGGCAATGTATCGCTAAGTATCTCTAATGTATTGATATCGCCAATGTATCACCAATATTTTCGACTATGTAAATTCCAGGTGTCGCTTCTATCGCCAATACTTTTTACTGTGTAAATTGCAGGCGTTGCTTGTATCACCAGTGTATTAGTGATATTTCAATAATATAGCCAATGTATCGATGTTGCCAAAAATCTGTTTATTAAAAAAATTCCATTTCAATTTTTTTTATATAGAAGATATGAAGACCACATTTGATGCAAACCTAAAAGAGAAAGCAAATAAATCAATTAGAAATGAAAGAGATTGTGGGAAAAGACCCAACAATCCTCTAGCTGAATGCTAGAGATCACAAATGCAAGACTATGAGCAAGCTCAACAGTCCTCTAGTCTTGAACTAGAGACCACTCCCCCTCCCTTCAACAGCAACCGTAGAGAAAATATGAGAATTTCATAAAGAGTATTAATCAGCTTGTCTTATTCCATAGGCCATAGGTCCTATTTATAATCAACCTTGAAATTTGTAATAAAGGATATGGAATCTAAAAATCTGCGAAAATAGAAAAACACCTAGATAACAAAGCATTCTAATTAAGAAAATGCATAAAATAAGAAGATACTTAGATAAGAAAACATTTAAAATTATTCTCTACCTAAAATAAAGATATGAAAGAAAGAGCGGATTTCCTAATCTAGAGATTTGAAAGAAATGGGAAATGGTCATGAGCTAAAAAAGGAAGGGGGTCCTTTTCTTGTACACACGTGTGGAGGGTTCACATGTGGGCAGTGTTCAAAATATCGGTATCGCGTTACGTATCGCATCCTTGGTATGCAAATACATATCGGTTATCGCACGGGATATATCATTTGTATGAAGTAATTTATCGCACTTTTTGGGAAACATGGGGAAACATTGGGAAAATGCTTGAATTTTTCATTGAAACTTCAGGGATTGTTAAAAAAGATCTTAATACACATTTCTAAATCATAACATCTCAAAAAAGAAGTGCGCATAATAGGTTTCCTATGTATAAGGCCCTTAAGTTATGCATTGTCTATCTGAACTAATGCAACTATATTCAAATTGAATACATAACATTTAGAGTGTATGTGATGATCGTCCCATCAAACACTCCTAAATACTTTGAAATTAGTCACAATTGATAGCTGGTTGAAGGGAAATTTTGAAAAAAAATAAACTTTTTTATTAATTTTTAATTAAAAAATAAATTTTATTTTTCGAAAATTGACAAGGACTTAACAAATCAGTAGATCAGCCCTCATACATGCTTGATTGCATGTTTGGAGGGCAACACTGCAAGCAATTTGAGAGAAATTGGGAAAATTTTAAATTTTTCCTAATTTTCACCAAATCGGACCACCTATACTCAAATTTCAAAATTAGAGTGTATGTGAAGATCATTTCATCAAATACTCGTAAATAATTCGAAATTAGCCTCAATTGATAGTTGGTTGAAGGAAATTTAAATAATAATAATAATAATAATAGAAACATGGAGAACATGAAGAACCAATGGATATCAAAGTCAAAGCTCCAACTCCATGATTTTTCATGCAAAACATGAAGAACCAATGGATTTATAACCATTTAACACTAATTTAACATAATTTCAACCAAAAAAAGGGATCGAAAATTGAAAATGTTCAACGGATCGAACATCTGGGATATATCAACACTACTTATGTTTCGTATCGCATAGGTGGGATACAAGATATGTCGTGGGATATATCGATCGATATCGTCGATATTTAAAACATGGCGTGTGGAATGTGGGACGATTGCATCAATTCCCCCTAGCTTGAAAAAACTCAGCTCCGTCAAGTTAATGGCAATATACTCCTCATAGAGTTTTGGGTTGATGTGCCTGAAATCCTTTGCTAGAATCCATGTGTTATCAGACCTTGGTCAACCCTTCCATTTAACAAGAAACTTCTGATACCCCCCTCGATGTGTGGAAACTATCTGATCATCCAACACATCCTCAATAATTTCTTCGAGTTGGCGTGGTACCTCATGTATCTAGATAACATGTTCTTTCGTGCTCCCATTTGTGTGGTGTCCACGATAAACCGTAAGGTCTTCCACATTAAAAATGGTGTTGATCCTCATTTCAGGTGGCAGCTCGATTAGGTATGCCTCATCACCTAGTTTCTTCAAAATGTGGTAAGGACTTGCCCTTCTGGAGTGGAGCTTTGTATAAAAGCCTGTTGGAAATCGCTCAGGCTTAAGTCGCACCATGACTTCATCTCCTTCTTGGAATTGTACAGAACATCATCAAACATCTGCATATCCCTTGTAATTTTCATTACTAAGGGTGATCTTTCGCCTAACTTCTTCATGTATCTCCTTAACATGTTGTGCAGAAGCTTCAGCGTCCTGGCTCGATCGAGTCACACTAGTAAGTGGGACTAAATCAATAGGTTGTCGTGGTCGCATTCCGATCGCAATTTTGAAAGCAGAGAGTCCCACAGTGCGGTTCACAGAACTTTTATAAGCGAACTCAACTTGTGATAACACGATGTTCCATAAACTGATGTGATCACCAACCAGACATCGAAGTAGATTCCTAAGGCTACAGTTTACGACTTCAGTCTGCCCATCTGTTTGCGAATGATAAGCACTTAAGAATTTCAACTTAGTTAGACCACAAGGTGCGCCAAAAGTAGCTCATAAACTTGACGTCACGATCAAATACAATAGTTTTGGGAACACCATGCAGACGAATCACCTCTTTAAAGAAAACATTGGCGATGTGCATGGCGTCTAATGTCTTCTTACAAGGGACAAAATGAGCCATTTTCGAAAACCTGTCAACCACAACATAAATAGAGTCATAGCCATGTTGACTCTTAGGCAATCCCAATGCGAAATCCATACTGACGTCTTCCCATGGAGCATCTGGCACAGGTAATAGTGTATAAAGGCCAGTATTCTACTTGCTACCTTTACCCAACTGACACGCTCGACATTAACGAACAATGATCCCAGCATCTTTCTTTAGACATGGCCAATAGAAACGGTCCTCAACCAAGGCTGTCATTTTATTGATACCAAAGTGACCACCCAGGCCACCTGAATGAAGCTCTTGTATAACAAGCTCTCACGGGGAACTCTTAGGAAGACACAACCTCATATCAAAGAATAAGTACCCGTTGTGCAAGTTATACCTTCGGTACTCAGTGCCTACACCGGAAATGAGTATTGAAAATACCTTTCCAAAATCATCATCTGTGGCATAGTCCCGTTTAAATTCTTTAAACCCAACAACGGAAATTGATAAGGTAGACAATAGGTGTGACTTTCGGCTGAGGGCGTCCGCTACCTTATTTTCAATACCAGCTCGATGTTTTAGGTTGAATGTGAACTCTTGAAGATAACACTCCACTTAGCATGCCCAACACTAACTTCTTTTGAGAATTCAAGTAACGTAATGCCTCGTGATCATAATAGAGCACAACCTCTCGATGAATGAAGTAATGACACCAATGCTTCAGAGCTTGTACAATAGCATAAAACTCCACATCGTATGTAGAATACTTCTTTCGTGCCTTATTGAGTTTCTCACTGAAAAAGGCCACCGGATGTCCTTCCTGGCTAAGGACACCTCCTATGCCTATGTGCGATGCATCACAGGCAACTTCAAACACTTTTTCGAAATCAGGAAGTCTAAGAACTGGAGCCTTTGTCATTTTCTGCTTGATTTCTTGAAACACCTTTGTTGTTGCTTTAGTCCACTCAAATGGATTGGACTTTATACATTCAGTAATTAGCACCATGATAAAACTAAAGTTCCAAATAAACCTTTGATAAAATGTCGCAAACCCATGAAAACTGCAAACCTCATGAATGTTTATGGGAGTAGACCATTCAACAATGGCCTTATCTTTTCTGAATTAGCCTTCACACCCTTTGTTGAAACGACAAACCCTAGAAAGACCACACTAGAACTGATGAAGGTACACTTCTTCAAATTGATATAGAGTTTCTCATGGCATAGTACTCTCATCACTTGGCGAAGATGGTTCAGATGATCTTCTCGTGAATGGCTATAGATGAGGATATCATCGAAATATACGACTTGCCAATGAATGGTTGTAGAATTTGCGTCATTACCTGCATGAATGTGTTAGGTGCGTTTGTCAAGCCGAATGACATAACAAGCCATTCACACAATCCATCCTTTGTCTTGAAAGCAGTTTTCCATTCATCGCTGGGACGAATTCTTATTTGGTGGTACCCGCTCATTCATCGCCAAGACGAATTCTTATTTGGTGGTACCCGCTTCGCAAATCAATCTTTGAAAAAATTGTAGCATTTGCCAACATGTCCAGCATGTCATCTAGGTGCAGAATGGGAAAGCGGTACTTTATTGTTATCTTGTTGATGGCGCGACTGTCAACACACATTCACCAGTTGTCATCTTTCTTTGGTGTTAGCAATGCTGGCATGACACACAAGTTGAGGCTATCATTAATGAACCCCTTTGTTAACAATTCTTCCACATGTCGACGAAGCTCTGCATGCTCTGTCGAGTTCATTCAATATGCTAGAAGATTTGGTAATGGCGCTCCGAGTACCAAATCAATTGCATGTTGAATGTCGCGCATGGGTCGGAAGTCACTTGGTAGTTCATCAGGGACCAAATCCTGAAATTGGGACAGAATGTCCAAAATCTCAGGTAGTTGAATAACAACATTATCAATTGAATTGGCCTTGCATCCTACTAGAGCATACATGATTCCATGTTCACGACTCTCCTACATGAATCAGGCCATACTCAACACTGTGGAAGCCAACTTTGCCTCTTCAAATTCGGCATCCTTCATAAGGTTAAGAGTAATTGGCTTTCCTAAGTTGTAAGTGTTCTTGCAACCCTTGTGAGTTACATCATTGTCGTATATCCACGGGCACCCCAGTAATATATGTGTGACCTTCATTAGAATGATGTCACACCAAAGTGATTCTTCTTAACGACCTAGAGAGAAGTTGACTAAGCATCTCTTAGTCACAGGGATGAACGTGCCACCCATGCAATCTTGTATGGCTTAGGATGCGTTTGAGGTTTCAGTTTCAACTTGTCCACCATGCTTTGTGAGACCATGTTCATGTTGTAGCCTCCATCAATAATGACCTTGACAACCTTTCCACCACACGATACTCTTGTATAGAAAATATTCGTTCGAAGCCAGTCGTCTTGGGCCTCCTCCTTTGGTGTTGTCAGAATCCTTATAACCACCAATGATAACTTGTTTTCATTTAGACCATCGAGGCCTTCCTCAAGTTCCTGCTCATCATCTTCTGGATCATTTGCTTGTTCATCTTCCACTTGGTCTGCAATAAAGTCTTCTATCTCACAAAATTTGAGATTGCAAGAGTCACATAATGTCCACAACCACCACACTTTAAGCAATTATTGGTCGACCTCCTTTGCGTTACCGCGACAAACTTTCCCTTTGTATCACCGTTTTGGGAGAGAGGATTGGAAGCGTATTGGGCAGAGTTCTGACCAATTTTGCGATCTCGAGGTAAGTTAGTGGAGGGCACAAATGGTTGGGGCCGCGAAGTTGAGCCACCAATAGTGGGACAGGTGGATGCATAGCCCCCGCCTTGAGGGTTATCACACCCTATCACCAACTTCCGGTCCTACACTTTTCGGGCCATTTGATATGCCTTGTCTACGTTGTTGAGCCGAACAATTATCAACTCTCTTTGAATCTTGAACCGTAGCACATTACAATAACGCGCCACTTGTTGTCTTCTAGTTTCTGTTAAGCGGCACCGAATGACTAAGTTATAATAACGTTGTGTACTCCTTCATGGTCGGATTGTCTTGTCGAAGCACATAGTCCGGCACATATTCTTCTTCTTGGAAATTACCATTTCGACCAGGATGCCTTAGAGTCAACATTTTCGGACTCCAATTCTCCGTCAAGGTCATCCATAGATGTTTGGCAATCTAGATTGATTCCCTTGTTTGCGTTTTCGAGAACAATAATACGTCCTTCCAAAGCATTCATTCTGGCTGTGGAATGGGCCTCTAGGTCATCCACCCGTTTTGTGATCAAATTGACCACTTGTTGCAATGTTGTGACAATTTCATCTTAAGGTTGTGTGGCCATCTCAGGATTGTAAACCGTCCCTCTTCTAGTGCGGCGTATGAGACAACAAGCTTTGACAAAGCATGCAAGAAAATTTTTCTTCTTCCCTTTTTTTTTCTCTTTTTCTTTTCTCCCCCCCCCCAACCTTTTTTTTTTTTTTTTTTTTTGTTAAGGAAAGAGAGGAAGGGCAAGGAATTGATATGTTGAAACGGGAATAGGATGTGGTAGGGTTGGAAGAATTTTTATTTTTTATTTTCAGAGTTAGGGTTTGGTGATTTTGAGATGGGGAAAAAAGGAAAGAAAAGAATATGAAAGTTGACCGATGGATGAAGGGGAAATATGAAATGTTAGATTGAAATGGAAAAAATTACCTTCTAGTTTTCCCAAGAGCAGAACTTGCTCTAAACCCAAAAGGGAAAGCAAATAAATCAATAAGAAATGAGAAATGAAATAGATTGCCGGAAAAGACGCTAGAGATCACAAATGCAAGACTGTGAGCAAGCTCAACAGTCCTCTAGTCTTGAACTAGAGACCACTCCCCCTCCCTTCAACAGCTACAGTAGAGAAAATAAGAGAATTTCATAAAGAGAATATTAATTAGCTTGTCTTATTCCATAAGCCATAGGTCCTATTTATAATTAACCTTATAATCTGTAATAAAGGATATGGAATCTAAAGATCTACGAAAATAGGAAAACACCTAAATAATAAAGCATTCTAATTAAGAAAATGCCTAAAATAAGAAAATATTTAAAATTATTCCCTGCCTAAAATAAAGATATGAAAGAAAGAGTGGATTTCCTAATCTAGAGATTCGAAAGAAACGGGAAGTGGTGATGGGCTAAAAAAGGAATGTGGTCATTTTCTTGTACACACGTGCAGAGCGTGCATGTGTGGGATGCAGACGATTGCATCAACATCCTTTCGTCTCCTTTTCAATTGTCGACGATTTTGCAACGAAATATTATGTGTTGTCTATATTCTTAAATATTAATGGATGCTTGGATGGAAGGATGGTTGGATGGATAAATGGGATTGATGGGATGGTTGGACTAATTTCTTACGACAACGCATGACTAATTTCTTACAACAACACATGCCTTTAAGCCCCCCATTAAATAGAAAGTTATTATATATGCATTCCTTTTGCAATTTTTTTATTCCTAAATATGCAAATATGTGTATTTTAGCATCTCCCAAAGTTTCACTGAAAATTTCTGTCGTTTTCCCATGTTTCCCCAATGTTTCCCCGCATTTCCAGTTATCAGCGATATTATCGACAATATCGATATTGTTTCCGCATCCTCGTCCAGCGAAACTTGTAGCGATACCGATACTTCGAACATTGGTTGAAGGTGACTCTTCTAACACTACTTGGTGGGCTAGATCAGGTTCCTGTCCTTGGACAAGCTAGAAATTTTGTGTGGCTAGCATCTAGTGAGTTTCTCTTAAGTGCCTAGATAAGCCAATGATGTAGCGGGCGTGTTAGCCAAGCTTGGTGCTGAAAAAAATCTCTTCTGGCGTGACACACAAGATAAGCCTCTCTTTCTATATTTTATTATTTTTCTGTTTTCTTTCGTTTTGCTTTAGCTGGGAGGTAATTGATATATGCTATTATGGGTTGTTCTTTTGTCCAATTTTGGGTAGACCCTCCTACTTGTTGTCTTTTCTTTTTGTTCACTTAATAAAAGTCCAGATTGCTCAAAAAAAATCCCGCGGGAATTGCCAGCTAACATTCTAATAAAATCTTTGAAGCATGAACTTGTAAAAGCTTAAGATTGTCCTAAGTGTTTGTCCTCTAAATGGGTTCTTCAGAGGATGGCCTGGAGCAAAAAATGCAGGACAAGAATGGAGTGATGTTTCATTCAAATTCCTGTTTTGGTTAATGGACCAATCCAGAGAAGTTCCTTTCAAATCTTCACAACCAATAGCTAAATAGGCCACTAATAAATTGTATCAAAGCCATGACACTCCCAACCACTAGAAATCATTGCCATGAGTGACAAAGCCTTATCTTGACATCATATTTTCAACAATCCTATCCATCTTTTTTTCTCAAGTTATGCGCAGTAGCAATCTTACTATATTAGAGGGTCATGTTTTATAGAGACGTGCATAGAAGGCCCAGCACTAAATAGAGCTGACATGAATACCCTAGAAAACAATGGAGATCATTAACTTTCAGTTAAGGCCTTAGGAACAAAAGGCATGTATATTGTTACTTAATGATCTCTTCACAAGCCTTCCACTTAGCATAAAAGATTCAAGTTTCAAATACAAATCCAAGTATTAAGACAGTTCATTACCTCACACCACCCTCATTGTGACCAGGCTTATTGGTGTTACAAATATTGCATTTCGTGCGTTTTGCCCAGTTGATATTGCCACACCTGAAACAACAGCACAAAGGATAAGAAAATAAAGCAGCAGTTATGATGGGTATGAAATAAACAAATCACTCCATGAAAATTTATCCATTTGGTTGTTCATCCCTTCTGAGTAATCATTTCCAATTCAAGAATCATTTCCAATTCAAGAAATATAGCCCTTGATAAAAAGATCCCAAAATCATCCATTGGAGATGAGATTCTGTAATAAAAAGGCTTTCATCCCTTCTGAGTAACCACTTCCAATTTAAGAAATATAGCTCTTGATGAAAAGATCCCAAAATCATCCATCAGAGATGAGATTCTGTGAATAAAAAGGCTCTAGACATATCCATTGAAAAGTTGTCCACACATTTTTTTGACATGGCCATTGGTTTTATAAAGAATTTATAAAAACCATAGTCCAAAACTACAATGAAACCTCAAGATGGATAAAATATCAAAGAATAAAGAAGGAAATATAGTGGTATAATTACAGAAAATGATGAGAACCAATGCAATGAAATCCAAATGAGTTACAACTACAGCACCGAAGGCAAAAGGAACTTTAAATAGCCTATGAAACTATGAAAAATAAGTTAAAAACCTGAAATCGAATCTTATATATATGAACAAGAAAGCGTAGAAAGGATTTTTATTATGAATAAATAGCTCCAAAAAAAAAAAGAAGAAGAAGAAGAAAGCTCCCAAACAATCAAAGTTCCAATGGTACTATACTTTTTAGCAAACACATTGAAATGGTACACAGAAATCATATAATATACAAAGTAACTACAGAACGCATCTGCAAAATAAACAAAAGTATACATTGTAATACAATTCATGCAAAAAGTACATAGACCTTTTCAAAATCTAGTTTATGATAAAATAATAAAATATGTAAGTCGAGGGGAGAAAGGAATCACGAAATAAGCAGCCTCTCGAAAGTCAATCCTAGAAATTGTTTCGACAAGTCCTAAAAATATACAAATTCAAATTCTAAACACAAGATAGCCTTACATTGGACAGGGCCAGTCATTTGGACCAAAAAGCCCTGTAGGACCACCAGCAGCAGCAGCACGGCCACGGCCCCCAGAGTCATTGTTGCTGCGGCCCCTCCCTCGACCACCACTCCCTGCACCTGTGCCAGAGGCACCAGCAGGACGAGCAGTTCCACAGCGATTACAGACACCACGGAAAGCAAAGTTTACATTTGCACAGCTGCTAGAAAATGGCACAAGGGATCCAATCATATATCTTTCATAACAAACAATGCACCAAAAATAAAGTAGAAGGGTCTAAAGTGCAAGAAAGAGCTGCTCACCAATGTCACATCACAGACCTTGTATTCGGACACAACCAATCTCCATCCTGTTGCCATGCTTTTCCTGCAGCATCACCCCGTCCTCCACCTCTTCCTCCAACCCCATTCAAATCCCCAGCATCTTCCCCTTGGCCACCAAAATCACCATCTACACTTGGTTCTCCGGCATGATCCAGTTGATTAGCAATGGCCAAGTTATATGAATTGTCAACTGAATCTTTGGTCTTTGACTCAGCTATATGTACTCCAATAATGCTTCCATGAAAATCCTTTTCGTTAAACCATTCCACAGCAGCAAATGCTGCATGTGGATCTTCATATGTAACTGTTGCATCGCCCTTTGGTTCGCCAGTTACTTTATCTCTATATAACCAGATCTTTGGTTGTCCAGTCCTTCTATCTTTCTGTAAGTTTTACAACAAATTGGAAAGGAAATATCAGGATTTATTAACTTTCCTGAACACAAAAATAATAATAATAATAATAAATAAATAAATAAATAAAGAATAGACATTGATTTTGCATACTAAGAAAAATGCTAATCTTTTTCTTTGTTCTTTTTCTTTTTTAGAAGGCAAGAAGAATGATAATCTTACATGTCGATCTCAGGTAAAAGGGGCTTGTACGAAATCTGGGTCACTCATCAGGTGGTCCCAATGATGGATGTGACCAAGTCCAAAACCAGGGCAGTTGGACAATCCTTACCACTGAATAGAGCATTCAATGTTGACTGTTAGTCAACTCTTTTTGGACATCCACCTTTTCCACAAATCCAAAGATTAGGATGGTCCAGCTGGCACTTTTTGAACATTATCACATCCCCCAGTCAGCAGCTTGGATATCTTAGATGTGGTGTCACGTGTAAGATTGGGGATGCACGTATGAGATTAGAAACTCTACCAAAATTTAGCAAAACTACAATGAAGTGTGGACTAAAATGATACCTGATGGAACTCCCTACCTTTAGCAACCCTATGGTGCCAAAAAACTCTGCCAGCATACTCTCGTCAGTTCCAGGGGGCAAGTTACAAACGTACACTGAGCCGTTTGAAGGCGATCCTCTTCCTAAATAACTTGCCATTTCAACAGATACGATCTGCTTTCATGAAATCACAGAGAATGAAAGGGCGCCCAGTTCTGGACATTGAAAAATTGCGTTACATTACATGAAAACGCCTTCATACAGGGATTAATCCATAGCTTAAAAATCATATGATGTCTAAAGGTAAGTATCACAAACTGTAAAACTGCAAAAGAACCACAATTACTTGAAAGCATTTATAGTGCATTTGGATGTTAAAACAAACTAAATATCAATAACTCAATTCAGTGAAGAGAAGATGGCAAAATTGGAGTGGCACCAATTTACTTCACAACAGCAAACTAAACTTCCAATTGCAATTCCATGCATTTCAAGTTGGGCTGCAACGAATTGTAATGGAATTTGGGCTAAGTGGAGCCTAGCCCTAGACTTGTCATTTTGTTTCTGTTGAACTATTGTAGTTTAATTCATTTGACATCCAAATAGTCTTAGCCTGGTGAACTAGATGGTATGCTTAGCATGCTTTAGAAAATTATATTCCATTCCAACCAGCAACCAAACCAAGAGATGAGTGCTTAAGAAAAAACAAAGTGATGAGTTGGTCACTTGCATCTTGGAGTTGAAAAACAAAGTACAGGCTTCTGAGCATTGGACAAGTAGTTATGCATCTTGGAGTTGGTCACATGCACCTTGCGCATGGTGAACCAATGCACATTTGGACAAGTAGTCGTGCATATGTAACTATTAGACCATGGATTGGGTGTCTTTGATGCATACGTGGAGCAACTTGTCAATGGCACTTTGTAGTTTCGGTGCACATGAGAATCATATCCATCAGCGCACGTGCGTGACATATTTCAATGTGTCACGTGAGCGACCTTCAAAGTTCAAGTATCCCACATCCCACATATGCATATGTGCCACCATCAATCTTCAAGCACTAAAAAATGTGAAATGTCACATGTGTCAAATGCATACATGCACATGTGTAACTGTGCCATCAACCAATCCTTAATTTCCACACATGTGCCACAATCTATCTTGTCCATGATCGACGGTGTTTGACAAACAAGGGACAGAACAACTAGTCAGCAAAAGCATGTCCATGACCAACTAGCCTTAACAAAATGCCACGAATTGCTAGTCGTGAAACAGCTTTGCCAAATCCAAATAGGCCCCTGGAATACGAGCATTTGTTGGATAGGGCCAAATAAATTATCACTTGCGGGCCTTTTCTGAAACCTTTTGTGATTATTCAACAACTGGTGGAGGACTAGATAGGGTGTGACAATAAGATCTTGGGTTCGAGCCAAGTGTGCCTATAAAAAAAGATGGTATCAGTGCAATTTTTAGGAACATGGCCCGTGCATGAGGTGACCCCACTGACTGGACAATCAGGATCCATTGCCTTGTACACCAATCCATGGACTGTGTGATTGCTACCATTCACTATGTGTGCACTAAATCCTAAGCCTTTCTTGTTGATAGTATCTAGCATAATATCCTGTCTAAGCAATACATGCACAGGAAAGTGAGAATTTCAAAAGATAGACTTTTGGGAGTTGACATCTGCATCCACCTTGATTGAATTGCATACGCCTATTTTTCCATTTTGGGAGTTGAAATGGTGCACTTGTACCAATTCCATTCCAAAAAAACGTCAATGTGGGTGTGAATGGCTTGTGTTTCTAGACACCTAACAAGGATGCAATTTTACCCTCCCCAGAATACTAGTACAGAAGCACATGATATCACGGATGCACATGAAAAAAAGATATCAACACGTGCAGAAATTTCATGCAAGATACAATTCGTTCATTAGGTAGGCCCCACCATATCATTATTATGACCAAGATGAAGTGAGCATATTACACACAGGAATCCACTGATCACATGGCATGAATGTGCCTCAATCCAAACCATCCAAATCAAGGGGCAACTGCAGAGAGGGTAGAGCACCGGTATCCAATCAATTGGATTATCACAACCTATTAGTTTTTTCTTCTTCTTTTTTTTTTTTTTACTTTGGACGGCTGAAAAGTTTCGATTCGATGGCCACCAACTGAACAGTTAGGATCATCCGCTAAGTGTGGTTCTTAGGTTATGGCTCATCCATAATCAAGTCCGAGATTTGGACGGTTTGGATTGACGGCACATGTGTCCCATGTGTGCATTGGCTGTGTGGATTTGAAATCCATCAATCGAACGAAAACCAGAAAAGTCGAGACACCCCAACCCTAATGGAAATTTAAGATTTAATAATATCGGGAAAACGAGAATAGATATTTGAGATTCCGATAGCGAATCAACGGGAGAGAGAGAGAGAGAGGGAGAGAGAGAGAGAGAGAAAGAGAGAGAGAAAGACAAGAAGGAAGAGAGGGATAGAAACTCGCCTGGAGATGAATCTGATGAAATTTCCGCGAGTCCGATGAAATTTATGTCCCAGATACTGAAGAAAAGGGAAGAAATTGAATAAATATGGGGTTTTGGTTTGCCAAACGGGGAGAGAGAGAGGAGAGGGTTTTCAGGGGGTAGAGGACCGGCTAAAAGGACACTTGCGGGCACGCGTGTCCTGGATTCGTGCCATTTGAAAGAACGGTAGACTCGTGTGCTGGTCCTGGAGGATTGAAAGTAATGGCGGTGATTCATCCTCCTCGCGTGTGGAACTGTGTAAGGATGTTCTGACCATCCAAATTGTAGGTCCCATTTTAGATTGAACGTATCATTAAAAGCATAGTGGTCAAGTTATCCCAAGTGCCATACCCTATTTTCTAGACATTCTTAGAAAGCCCATCAAAGGGAGACAGGTGGCAGTCCACGGGATCAAAATTCCACGGGATCACAGTTAATGTAAGTCTAATTTTACATGTCAGTCGATGGTTGGATAAGTACTGCGTTTCATATATAAGAAACACAGCTGTGCTATTTAAGATCTAAATAACAAGAGGCCAACAAAATTTTAATAGACAGAAGTGAAACCTTTGTAAAAATAAATAAATAAATAAAAATACTAAAAGAAAATATCAAAAGAAGAAAAGACTCTAAAAAAAACTTTTAGACTGTCATAACAATTACAATAATAGAAAACCCTTAACCCGGTCCTTAGTCTTACCCGGGTGGTAGACTCCTTGGAGTTTCAACACTGGGTTAAGGGTTCGAGTACCCATGGTGGTGAAATCCCACGGTGTGCGTATGTGGGGTGTGTGTGCATGTGGCGTGAGCGTGTGTCAAAAGAAAAAAACCATTACAATAATAGAAAAATGATCTGGAAGAATAAATTACCGTTGAAATCTATAAATAATAGAAGAATGTAACGAAAAAAGACTTACCAACAACAATCAATCAAATCTATTAATTTATCTTTTATCTTATATATTATCTTAAGAATAACAGCATTTCTTAACTATAATATTTAGTTGTAATCCAAGTCTACACTTATACACTGGATTTGTTCTTTATCCAATATCAAACGATTCTTTTAAGATATACGTTCTTGCAGTTGCTCAAAGTGATTGATTATGAGTTTTTTTTTAAAAAAATAAAAAATAAAAAATTTGCACTAGTATTTTGAAAATCATTTATTGTGAAAGTCACAAAGTAACCCATCTTCGGATGAAGAACCCCCAGCCTTCGATTATCACCTGATCATTATCAATTTGTATAAGTGTTTAAGTAAGTGATCGATCTTCTCAGAATTTGGTCATATACATTCATATTGGACGCATCTGTTTATTTTAGCGCTTAGTGGTCGAAGTTGATCAGTTTGGATCAAGTCGCTTAAACGATTTTGGCATGCCTAAACAAGTGAAAATAAATCGAGCGACCAACATTTTTTATACGCCCGGTGAGACTACAAACTAGGTTGTCATAACATTTGGTTAATTCAAATATATTTATCAGTGTAGTATTCATTCATAATCATGAGCCGAAAAGGTGGTCGTGATTGTCAGGCCCGTATCCTAGTCTGTACCATTCCTTAGACTCCCGCGATTCTCCCCGTCGAATTTCGGTAACTCGCGACTTATAATTAGTATTTGTGCGCAACCTTAAGTCATATCTCGTAGATCTGACTCGGCTTAACCCGAGACTTATACCATTATGACTGCATCGTCGTCGCGGTTCCAACGTCGCGTCTTGCGCATTGATGCGATACTCAGTCCATGAGTTGTGGGCCCGCGTTTATTTTGAGGAAAACGTTGTGCATTTACAAATTCTGAGAGAATCTCTACAACCCATCACATCAATCAATTAAGTCAAGTATACATCCCATCCTTAGCCATGCTTTCTTTCTTCCTAAAACAATCAACCTACCTAAGTCAACTCTTAAGTCAAGTACATCCATCACTCACCCATCTCTCTCCTTTACAACTACTCTCTCTCTCTCTCTCTCTCTCTCTCTCTCTCTCTCTCTCTCTCTCTTCCCTAACCATTTTTTTTCCAAGCAACCAAAGGAGGTGACCGTCCAAGCTCCAAGAGAACTTAGGTGTGACCCACTCCCTACCACCCAATCTCCTATCCTAGCTAACCATCCATACTTCATCAACCTCCATCAAAGAGAGAGCTTAGGAGCTTCACACTTCACGAAACCAAGAAAGAGCGAAATCGGTGGTGTTTTATAGGCTTAGATTTGTGTTTTGATGATTGGCCAAGTCGGGCCTATCGATTAATGGTATGGATTCCATTTGGGACACATCTTAATGTATGTATTGTAATCTTAAGAGGGCTCATAGCCGCGGAGCCCTCCATCACACGATTTTTCTCTCCTTTTGTGTATGATAGCCCACCTTGATGTATGATCCACACTGTCCATTTAGTGGGCCACACCGCTGCCCAAGCAAGGCCCACCTCGTTGCCATGGCTAGGGCCCATTCTAGTTGTCCATTCGGATTGGCCTAGACCCATGCGAAATACAAATATCAGTTTGATCCAAACCAAGTGGGCCACATGCGCGTGGGACCCACCTTAAGGTGTGATCGGTGTCCACACTGCCCAGCCCAACAGGGGTAGTAGGCCCATGTGCGTCACCCAGGCCGTCCGTCCGCTAGAAGTCCAGTAGGCCTGAACAAGGTAAAACACAAATACCAGCTTCATCTAAGCAAGTGGGCCACACGTGTGGACCCACCTAACATGTACATTTTATCCATGCAATCCGTCCACGTGGGACGTGGTCCCCACCCTCGTGGCCCGCCTTGAGTTATGCATTGCATCCCACCGTCCAACAATGGACGATGAGGCCCTGGTGTATGTATTCTATCTAAACCGTCCATCTCTCGGTCCCATGCAGCTACTTAGCTACTGCATTGACGTCAGCATGTTTCAAGGGTCTGATCATGGGGTACGTGTTGTATCCCAACCGTCCACCCTACCTTGATGGCACGTGTGGCCCACTGGACGTGGGACCACCGTGGCACATGTGATTGATCCACACCATCCAGCCTCTTAGACGGTGTTAACCACCTCAATGCATATATATATATATATATATATATATATAATATTATGGTGGGCCCCATGTGGGACCCACCTACAATAGAAGCAGATTCAAATCTCATACGGTGTACACCGTCCACCGTCCAGATAGGACTGGATGTGGGAAGGTGGGACCCAGATGCAATTATCCACACCATTCGTCCATTTGTGTGGGACCCTACACATGTGGTGCACCCACAGTGTCCATTCCTTGGACGGTAGGACCCACCCTACACATGGGGCCTACCTTGATGTGGAAAGCAAATTGGCTAGTGTATCTCACATAAGCAATATAGTTGTTGTATGACGTCAGCAAGTTTTGTGGGCCTGCATGTGATGTGTGTGGGGTCCACACCGTCCAGATGGATAGGACGGTGGGATCCACCAGATGTATGCATTTTATATTCACACTGCCCATTTGTGTGGGCCCCTCTACATGATGTATGTTTGGTATCCGCACCATCCAAACCTTGGACAGTGGGACCCATCATGATGCATGCGCTGTATATCCACACCGTCCAGACCTTGGACGGTGGGGATTGGATTGACTGGTGTACCTCACTCCAGCTATATAGTTACTGTATTGACATCACCAGGTATTGAGGGTCTGATCATGATGTATGTGTTTCATTTCTGTTGTGTGGTGCACACCGTGATGCATGTGTTTTTCACCCATGCTGTCCGATCATTGGACGGGTGGGGTCCACCTTGATTTATGTATTTTATATACACGTTGTTCGTCCATGGCCCATTTGATGTATATGAGGCCCATGTATTGCGGCCCATTTGATGTATATGAGGCCCATATATTGCGGCCCATTTGATGTAGATGAGGTTCATGTATTGCGGCCCATTGTGATGTATATGTGGCCCATATGAGTGAGGCTCATTGTGATGTACATGTGGCCCATTCGTCAAGGCCCAATATGTAAGACATGTATCCTAATCCGTACTGTTCCGTCAACTCCCGCGATCCTTCCTGTCGAATTCCGACAACCTGCGATTGATAATCGATGTTTGTGTGCAAACCTAAGCCGTATCCTATAGAATTGAGTTGGCTTAATCCGAGACTTATACCATTACGACCCCACAGTTGCCACAGTTCCAACGTCGCGACTCATGTACCGATCCGATACCCTGACTAAGAGATGTGAGCCGGCATTTATTTCAAGAAAACGCCGTGCATTTGCAATCCCAAGAGAATCTCTACAACATGTCCCATCAATCCCATCAATCAATCTCATCAATCACCTCTCATGTCAAGTACAAAGCACACATGCTTTCTTTCTCTACAAGTCAAGCAAACCCAAAGTCAACCAACCCATCACCTCACCCATCACTCACCTCACATCCATCACTCTTACAACCACCCCTTTTCTCTCTCTTTCTCTTCACAAATTCCAAGCCACACCAAGCACCAAAGAAGTGCACGTCCAAGCCCTCCTATATGAGAGAAAAGTGATTTTTGGTGGCCCATCTTTCCATCCCAAAAACCCATCATCCTAGCCATCCATTTCCCATCTCCACCATCAAAGAGAAGCACAAGGAGAGTAGCTTCCCAATGGACCAAGAAGATCAAGCGGTGGGTGCTTCTATAGGTGTATATTTCTTGTTTTGATGATGGACCAAGTGAGGCCTACCGATCAATGGTATGAATCTCATTTTGGACCCTAAATGTGGCCAATGGCTCACTTTGATTTTAAGATCAATCCATGATGGGGCCATTCTCCATGGACCCCATCATGATGTTTAATTTCTTTGCATAAATGGTCATTTAGACCGTCCATTTCGGTGGAGAAAGGATCTCCACCGTTGATTTTGATCGGTGGGCCCATATGAAATGGGACCCACTTAATGTATGTTGTAGATCATGCAACGGAGGGCCCATAGTGACGGGGTCCCTCCATTATGCGTGTCCCACTCTATCTCTCTCTCCCTCTCTTTTCATTAATTTATTTATTTTTCTTGTGTTGAATGTAATGGCCGTGTGGCTCACTTGGATGGACCCCCACCATGAAGTAAGTATTATATCCAAGCCATCTATATGTGGGGTCCACCTTATATAGGTTGTACCCACATCATCCATCATGTGATGGCCCACTTGAGCAAGGCCCACCTCAATGCATGAGCTGTGATAAAACGTTCAGCGTCCAGGGAAGTTGGATGTCATTGTGCAAAACACAAATATTGGCTTGTTCCAAGCTTATGGGTGGCCCACTCATGTAGGCCCCAACTTCATATATGTTGTTAATCCAAGCCGTCTATTCCCTTTCACGACTCATTTTAGGCGTTGAGCCGAAAAATGAAGCTAATCCGTTCATTGGGCGGGCCATACCTCTCAAAACAGCGATTCTCACCATTTAAATTATTTTAATTTTTGCTACAAGCCTAAATGCATTCAATATTGGACTCATTGGGCTTGTCTTGAGCCAGGGGAGTTAGTGGACGGGGTGGATTTACCTGATGTGGGCCGCACACACGAAAAACCGCAAGAATATAGTTTTTTTTTTTAAAATAAAAATACCTATACATGGGGCAGCGCCTGCTGCCCCTGACACAGCAGCAGCAACAGTGTGCTACTTGTGGGCGGTCGGGCAAGGGGCCACGGCCCTGCATGTGGGCCCCACTTTGAGGTTTATTTACAATCTGACCCGTCCATATGGTGGGACCCTATCTTAAACAGGCCTCACCCAAAAATCATCTTGATCCAGATCTCAGGTGGCCCACACCATAAGAAACAGCGGTGATTGAACTCTACCATTGAAACCTTTTTGGGCCCACGACAGTTTTGAATCAATCTGATATTTGTTTTTCCTATTCATCTAGGTCTTTGTGACATTATCAACCGGTTGGATGGAAAGCAAACGTTATGGTGGGCCCCACATGGGACCCCAAGATGTATGTGTTCTGTCCACACCGTCCACAACAGTGGACGGTGGAACCCACTATGATGTATGTGGTTTAGTCACCATAGCACCACCGTGATTTATGTGTTTTATTCACACCGTCCTCACCCGGATGGTGGGACCTACCATGATGTGTTGTTCTACATCCACTCCATCCATTGATTTCAGGACGAAAAACCATCCGGAAAGGACTGTTTTTGGAGTGAAATCCATGCAGTCCACGGGTTTATCTACTTTGCCATCCATTTTATATTTAACGGGTAGGATGTTGCAACAGCCTGCATAGTTTCAGAATGCCACTTTGGCAAGGGTTAAATCTTCCTTTTGAACACAATAGATGGTACAGATCAATGATTTAAATGTGGAGTAGGCCGTACTAAAAAAAATTTTAAATGCACAGTGTAAACACTGTTTACGTAAATGAGAAATGTCATGCATGTACGTGATGTGCATGTAATGTACATATAGGTCCATGGTGATGATCGTGAGAAATCTGCTCCATCTATCTGCATTGTCAGCTCATTTAAAGCGTTGAGACCGAATTTGAAGCGTATCCAGCTATCAGGCGGGCCCCAAATCATGATTTCAGGGGCTGATCTATTATTTTAGCCATTTCTAGAAGGATCCGGGAGCTGAAATTTGACGTGTACGGCTAATTTGTAGTTCTTAGGCTGCATATAAAGTTTTGAGCTGATCGGATGGTGGAAACTCCGTAATCTTACATTTTGGATGGGTTTTTAGGCCCGTTTAACAGGACGCCTTAGGAATTTTAATGGTGGAAATCATTTTCACCACCTATCTTTGGGTATGGCCCATTTGATATGCATGGGGCCAATTGGTGTGGCCCATTTGATATACATAAGGCCGATGTGATTAGGCCCATATTGATGTGTTTGTGGCCCGTCCATTGAGGCCCACCTTGGTACATGTATGAGGTCCATCTTGATTCATTTTTGGCCTTCTATTGAGGCCCACCTTGGTAAATATATAAGGCCCATATGATTAGGCCCACCTTGATGTGTTTACGGCCCATTGTGATGTATTTAGGGCCCATGGGTAGAGGCCCATTGTAACATATTTTCGGCCCATTTGTTAAGGCCCATTGTGGTGTATTCCCGGCCCATGGGTTGAGGCCCATTGTGATGTATTTGGAGTCCATGGGTTGAGGCCCATTGTAATGAGATTCCATTGTGGTTTATGTGTTGACCTTTATGGCGGGCCATGCCTTAGGAACAATATTGGTTTGACGTCCACATTGTACGGATAATGTTGGTTAAATGTCCGCATTGTATCTCTCCCTAGGGTCCATTGATAGGCTTGTACTTGTGTGTAGGCCATTTAGGCCCATCTTCGATGTGAAGATAGTTCATCACTTTGTAGCATGCTTAGTATAACACCATGTCTCATGCCATAAGCATCATATGTATGCTTGATATGAGGAATGTTTGATTATAGCATAAGCCGTTGGGCTGAGACATTTACGAGACTCCCTATGAGACAGAGTGCCCATATTATAGCGTCGTACGCACAGGATTGCTGCATGACTGGATAGTGTGACTCATGCATCTCGCATATATGTGACTTGATCATTGTACGCCCTAGCGACATCAGGGCTGTGGCCTCCACAGGCACATCGTGGATGGCTAGATGGGATACTGAAAATAATTGGTTCTAGCACTGTGGGCACTTAGGATGTCCTTGGGTGAAAATCTCAGAACCTCCTTGGTACCAGGAGTTGCTCCAACGTCTAGACCGAGTGGAATAAGAGCGTTGGTGCCTATACCATGAGGCCGTGTCTCCCATTGTGTCGTGGTCGGTTGGAAGGGGTGTGGCCTTATCCGCCCAAGTGAGGGGGCTATAAGCTAGGCTGAGTATGACCAGCTCGTAAATGGGTCTGCTATCGACGAGCCGGGTAGGAATTGTCAGACTGCTGGCTAGGTGAATAGTGAGGTCTTTTCCACTCGTATAACTGTGCAGCTAGGGAGGAGGCAGTCGGTGTGGAGTGTAATAGACCCCGGTGATTTCTCAGAGAGGAACCGTACTAATACGTGGACTCGATATGAGGACTGACATGATATTATGACACCCCGTTACTGTTGTACATGTGGGCGGGCGCACGTGGTCGGACGCTGATGTTGGCGTGTGTGATGTGGGCGGGGCTGAGGCCTGGGCGAGCTACCACACTAGGCGAGCTACCAGCGGTTGGTAGGCTACTGTGCTGACAGGCTACTGAGTAGGAGTTGCATACTCATTCATTCATCCATTCATTATCCACTCGGGCTAGCGGTGCGTAACTATTTGTTACGTGTACCTTCACAATGGCCAGGATTTCGGTTGGGGCGCGCGACTAACCTGAGATCAGGAGTTTATCACATTGTGTTTGACTATCCAAATTTAGGTATGGGACTGGTTTGGATAGAATTTCCTTGTGATGGACCCCGTAGCCTGCGATACTATGTACTATCATCCCGACTTCACTTCGGCTTGGTCATTTCATTCGCATCGCATATTGCATTTCATCCATGGCATATGACATTTTAGATTACTACGTTTCTGCACTTATATGGCTTAGAAGGACTTGACAGGATCTGTATATTGCATCGCATCTACAGTATATAATATTTGGCTCATTATGATTTGAAATTGCGTATTCTGATATTATGTGACTCATGGACTTACCAGTATATTTCTGTTTACTAGGATATCGTATGATTCATGACCTTGTCATTTTTCCTATTTATCTCGATGATGTATGATTTACGAACTCTATTGTATACTCGACACTTACCTTACACACACTTATACCACCCTCTAAGCTTTTGTAAGCTTATGCACAATAGATGCGTGTAGGTGGTATTAGGTTGCAGCAGCGTTGAACTTGGAGTGTGCAACGGTTTTCAGGGGCTCTGATTTTGATATATGTACTTTCCTTTCAGCATTGTATTCAAGTAATTATATTAGTGGATATGTGATGATGATGTTGCCTTTATGATTTGGGTAAACTTGTGATTATGTTTATTACAAGACAAATGTACGTTGAAAAATCCTCCTTGTAGGATTTCAGGATCAGAATCTAGCATATGCTGCGCTGGGAGCCGAGAATGGGGTACTACGGAGGCTGTCGGCACCGGATTCGGTGATCAAAATTCCTGTGAATCCGATTTCTGGGTTTAGGGTCGTAACACAATATGATGAATATGAGGCCCATAAGTGAGGCCCAATGTGATTTATATGTGGCCCATGAGTGAGGCCCATCGTGATGTGTATTACGCCCTCGTGTGAGGCCCATTGTGATGTATATTGGGCTATTGTCTAAGGCCCATTATGTTGTATGTGAGGCCCTTATGTGAGGCTATGGCCCCACTATATGCTTAGCCTTATGAGAGTCACTCCTTGGGAGCAATGTTGGTTGAATGTCCACATTGATGGGCAATGATGTTTAAACGTCTACATTGTGACCTTCTTTTAGGCCTCGTTAGGCCCATTCTTAATATGAGTAGTTCGTCTACTCCCATCTTTGGTATAAGGAGAGTACATCATCATCACATAACATGTTTAATATAGCTCCACGATCCATGCCTATGTGCATCATATGTATACTTGATATGAGGAGTAATTGGTCATAGCACATGCCATTGGGCTGATTATTATGAGACTCCCTGAGAGACGGAGTTACCCCGCATGATCGCGTGGCACACGCAGGTTTGACGCATGACTGGATGGTATGACTCATGCATCTTGCATGTATGTGACATGATCACTTGACACCTTAGCGATATCAGGGTTGTGGCCTTCATAGGTTCATCGTGGATGGCCAGATGAGATATCAAAAATATTTAGTTCTAGCATTGTGGGCACATAAGATGTCCTTGGGTGAGAGTCCTAGAATTCTCTTGGTACCGGAGGATACTCCAAAGTCTAGACCGAGTAGATACATGAGTGCCCAAGTGCCGAATACCAGTAGGCGACGTCTCCTACTGTGTCGTAGTCTGTTGGGAAGGTTATGGCTTTATCCGCCCGAGTGAGGGGGCTGTAAGCTAGGCTAAGTATGACCAACTTGTACATAGGTCCGCTATTGACGAGCCGGGTAGGTATTGACAGACTATTGGTTAGGCAGATAGTGAGGTCTTTTTCACTCGCTGGTTGTGCAACTAGGGAGGTGGTAGTCATTGTGAAGTGTACTAGACTCTGGTGATATCCCAGAGATGAGTTATACTGATATGTGGACTCATTGAGTAAGAATTGCATACTCAGCATTTGACTTATTCATTCACTATCCACTCGAGCTAGTGGTGCATAATTAAGTCATTGTGTGTACCTTCGCGATGGCCAGAATTTCGGTTGGGGCATGCGACCAACCTAAGATCAAGAGGTTACCACATTGAGTCCAGCTTCTAAATTTAAGTATGGGACTGGTTTGGATAAAAGACTCTTGTGATGGAACCCATAGCCTGCGATACTACGTGCTATCATCCCGACTTCACACTCTAGCTTGGTTATTTCATTCGCACCGTATATGGAATTACATCCTCAGAACATAGCATTTGGTTTACCATCCTTATGTTTTACATAGTCTGAATAAGGTTGATTATATTATGAACTCACCGGGATCTGCGTATTGCATTACATCTGCGGCATATGGCATTTGAGTTGCTATATTTCTGCATTTATATGGCCTAGATGAGGCTGATGGTATTCGTGAACTCGTTAGCATTTGCATATTGCATTGCATCCTCAGTATATGATATTTGGTTTACTATATCTCCACATTGCATAGCTGATTTACATTGTTTCCTCAATATATGGTATTGCCTTATTATGTTTTTGCATTGTATAGCCTGGATAAGGCTGATGGTATTCATGGACTCGTTAGCATTTGCATATTGCATTCCTTCCTCAGTATATGATATTTGGTTTATTATGTTTCTGCATTGCTCTGATATTACATTCTTAGCACTTATCTTGTGTACACACTTTCACCACCCTCTCTAAACTTTCTATAAGCTTATGCACGATAAATGCGTGTAGGTGGCATTAAGTCGTAGCAGCGTTGAGCTTGGAGCGTACAACTATTTTTTGGAGCTTTGATTTTCAATATATGTATTTCCCTTTCAGCACTGTATTTAACTATTTATATTAGTGGATATGTGATGATGATGTTGCCTTTGTGATTTGGGAAAACTTGTGGTTATGCTTCTTACGAGATGAATGTACATTGAAAAATCTCCCTTGTTGGATCCTAGGATCAGAATCTGACGTTTGGGCACTAAGAGCCAAGAATGGTGTATTACGGAGGCTGTCGGCATCGGATTCTGCGATCAAAAATTTTGTGAGCCCGATTTTTGAGTTCATAACTTGGGAATACCTGAGGATAACATCACATATTTGCTGATAGCTACCTTACACTCTATGATTGTCGAGAACTTATAATGATTAGGTCTCCAAGTTCGAATAACTTGGAAACTTTCTGATATAACTCCCTACCGTTGAGATTGTGAGGATGCATAGTATTCCAGTCTCAATCATTTCTGATTGGGATCCGAGGATCAGTGAGGTCATCATAGTGCTGATGAGGCATCTTGGGAGCAAGAGGCTGAGATTCATGGGCGTTATCCCCATCTCTTAGGTGTTTGATTATGTTAGTATATTGTGTTCTGATTATATCTATAGTGATAGGATTTTTCTACCTTTGTGAGTTATGTATTAGTTGTATTGTGGTTTAAATTTTGATGACAAAATTTTTATTAGGAGGGGAGAGCCGTTAAGCCCATATCCTAGTCCATACCGTTCTTTAGACTCCTGCGATCCTCCCCGTAGAATTTCGGCAACCCGCTACCTGTGATTGGCGTTTGGATGAGATCATAAGTCGTATCCTGTAGATCTGACTTGGCTCGACCCAAGACTTGTACCATCGCGACCACATTATCGCCAAGGTTCCAACGCCGTGTCTTGCGCACCGATGCGATACCCAGGCCAAGAGTTGTGGGCCAACATTTATTTCAAGGAAAACGCCCTGCATTTGCAAATCCCAAGAGAATCTCTACAACCCATCACATCAATTAATCAAGTTAAGTCAAGTACACATCCCATCCCTAGCCTATGCTTTCTTTATCCCCAAAACAAGCAACCCACCTAAGTCAACTCTCAAGTCAAGCACATCCATCACTCACCCATCCCTCTCCCTTACAACTACTCTCTCTCTCTCTTCCCTAACCATTTTTTTCCAAGTAACTAAAGGAGGTGACCGTCCAAGCTCCAAGAGAACGTAGGTGTGACCCACTCCCTACCACCCAATCTCCCATCCTAGCTAGCCATCCATACTTCATCAACCTTCATCAAAGAGAGAGCTTAGGAGCTTAGCATTCCAAGGAGCCAAGAAGGAGCGAAATCGGTGGGTGTTTTATAGGCTTAGATTTATGTTTTGATCATGGGCCAAGTGGGGCCTATCGATTGATGGTATGGATCCCATTTGGGACCCATCTTGATGTATGTATTGTAATCCTAGGAGGGCTTATAGTGGTGGAGTCCTTTATTACACGATTTTTTTCTCTCCTTCTTTCTCTCTCCTTTTGTGTATGATGGCCCACCTTGATGTATGATCCACGTTGTCCATTTAGTGGTCCACACCGCTGCCCAAGTGGGGCCCACCTTGTTGTTAGGGCTCGGGTCCATTCTAGCTGTCCATTCAGATTGGCCTGGACCAAAGGGAAATACAAATATCAATTTGATCCAAACTAAGTGGGCCACGTGCGCGTGGGACCCACTTGAGATGTGATCGGTGTCCACACCGCCCAACCCAACAGGGGCAGCAAGCCCATGTGCTCACCCGGGCCGTCCGTCCGCTGGAAGTCCAGCAAGCCTGGACAAGGTAAAACACAAATACCGGCTTCATCTAAGCAGGTGGGTCACACGTGTGAACCCACCTGACATGTACGTTTTATCCATATAGTTCATCCACATGGGATGTGGATCCCACCCTCGTGGCCTACCTTGAGGTATGTATTGCATGCCACAGTCTAGCAATGGACGGTGGGGCCCTTGTGTATTCTATCTAAACCATTCATCTCTCGGTCCCATGCAACTACTTAGCTGCTACATTGACGTTAGCATGTTCCGAGGGTCTGATCGTGGGGTACGTGTTATATCCCAACCGTCCACCCTACCTTGATGGCACGTGTGGCCCACTGGATGTGGGACCATTGTGATGCATGTGATTAATCCACATCGTCCAGCCTCCTAGATGGTGTTACACACCTCAATGCGCATATATATATATATATATATATATATATATATATATATATATATATATATATATATAATATTATGGTGGTCTCCACGTGGGACCCACCTGCAGTAGAAGTAGATTCAAATCTCAGATGGTGTACACCGTCCACCGTCTAAATAAGACTGGATGTGGGAAGGTGGGACCCACCAGATGCAATTATCCACCCCATCCGTCCATTTATGTGGGGCCCTGCACGTGTGGTGCATCCACACCGTCCAAACCTTGGACGGTGGGACCCACTGTAAGGCCCATATCCTAGTTCGTATTGATTCTTTGACTTCCGCAATCTTCCCTATTGAATTTTGGCAAACCACAACCTATAACCGGTGCTTGCGTGTGACCCTAAGTCGCATCCCGTATATCTGAGTCGCCTCGACTCAAGACTTGTACCCTAGCGACGAGCTGTCACCGCGGTTTCAACGCCGCGTCTTGCGCACCTATGCGAACACAGGCCAGGAGTTGTGGGCCCGCATTTATTTTGAGAAAACACCGCGCATCACAAATCCTGAGAAGAGAATCTCTACAATCTATCAAATCAATCCCATCAATCAATCAAGTACAACACCCATCCCTCTCTTACCAACAAGGCATGATAACCCATACCTCTCCCATCCAAAGTCAATTCTCTCTCTCTCCACTCATCCCTTCCTTACACCCATCACCATCTCTCTCCCATCCATCACTCTCTCTCTCTCTCATTTCTCTCTTCACTCCCAAGCTACCAAGGGAGTAACCGTCCAAGCCTTCCAAGGAGAGAGAACCTCAAGTGTGGCCCACTCCCTACCACCCAATCTTCCATCCTAACTATCAAACCTTCATCATCTTCCATCAAAGGGAAAGTCAAGGAGTTTAGGAGTCCAAGGAGCCAAGAAGAAGCAAAGTCGGTGGGTGATCTTGAAATTTCCTCCATTGATTTCTATTTGTGGGCCCACTTATGGTGAGACCCACTTGATGTATACTTTGTATTGAGTGTAGGGAGGGCCCATAGTGGCGGGGTCCCTCCCCTTCACACGTCTCTCTATTTCACTCACTCACTCACTCACTCACTCACTCACTCTCTCTCTCTCTCTCTCTCTCTCTCTCTCTCTTCCCCCTATTGATGGCCCACCTTGATGCATGATATTATCCACATCGTCCATTATCTGGACGATGGAAATCCCACCCTGATGTATGATCCATATTATCCAATGATCAAGCCTAGACGGAGGTAAAATATAAATATCATTTTGATCCAACACGTGTGGCCCATTGGATGTGGGACCACCATGAAGTAAGTATTATTATTATTACAATATACTAATATATAATATAATATATATTATATACATATATCTGGTGGGCCCCACGTGGGACCCACCTACCGTGGAAAGCGGATTGGCTAGTGCGTCTCATACCGGCTATATAGCTGCTATAGTGACGTCACCAAGTTCTGTGGGACCCACTTGTGTGTGGATTTCATGCACACTGTCCACCCATCTAGACGGAACCCACCTGATGCGTGGATGGAATCCACGCTGTTCGTCCATTTGAATGGAGCCCACTGTGATATATGTACTTCATTCCATCGTCCATCTGTACAGTGGCGACCACGGTGATATATGTGTTTTTAATCAACACCATCCATTTAAGGACATGGCCCCAGTTGTTGTATTGACTTTAGCAGCTCTGTGGGTCTGACCATGGGTACGTGTTATATCCAAACTGTCCATACAGTGCAACAAGTAGTAGTTGTGTTAACGACATCAAGTTTTGTGAGTTGGATCAGGAGGTATGTTGATCCAAACCATCTATCAGGTGAACCACACTGCAAAAAGTCAGCGGGGGATTGAACGTCTACCATTGAAACCCTTTTTGGGTCATAGAAGTTTCAGACCAATATGAAATTTATTTTTCTTCTTAATTTAGGTCTTTATGACCTTATGAACAGATTGAATGGAAAATAAACATTATGGTGGGCCTCGCGTGCGACCCACCTCTGTGAAGTGGATTGGCTAGTGTACATAGCAATATAGATGCTGTATTGACGTCAGCATGTTCAGTGGGTCTGATCATGTGGTACGTGTTATATCCACCGTCCAACATTTTTGGATGGTGGGCCCACTTAATGTATGTGTTTTAAATCCACACCATCCACTGTTTAGGATGGTGGGAGCCCACCTGTAATGTATGTATTTTATCCCTGCTGCCTGTCCATTTTTTGGGCGTGGGACCCACCCACACGTGTTGCACATGTGGGGTGGGGCCCACCTTGAGGTATGCATTGTATCCATACCGTCCAACCATTTGTAGAGATCGTTTTATGGCATTGCAACGAGAATGAGATAGATCTAAATTTCAAGTGGGTCCCACCCTGATATAGTGTCGTATCCACTTCATGCATTCATGGGTCCCATGTGAGGCCACCATGATTTATGTATTCTATATCCCCACCGTTCACTTGATTGGGATAGTGGGATGCCTCGTGATGCATGTGTTTTACAACAGCACTGTCCATCTGGACGGTGCTGTGAGGGCCAACCATGATGTATATGCTTTGCATACATGCCGTCCATCTGTTTTTTCAGGGTGGGGCCCGCCTTAATGTCTGCTGTAAGACCCGTATCATAATCCGCACTATTCCGTCGCTTCCCGCGATCCTTCTCGTCAAATTCCGGCAATCCGCGACTTGTAGTTGACGTTGCGCATGACCGTAAGTCGTATCCTATTCATTTGAGTCGGCTTAATCTAAGACTTGTATCATTGCGACCGCACCGTCGCCACGGTTCTAATGCCGCAACTCACGCACCGATCCGATACCTAGACGATGAGATGTGGACCCGCGTTCAGTTCGAGGAAAAACACCGCACGTTGCAAATCCCAAGAGAATCTCTACGAAGTGTCAAATCAATCCCATCAATCAATCACCCATCAATCACCTCTCATGTCAAGTACACACACCCATGCTTTCTTTCTCCACAAGTTAAGCAACCACTAAAGTCAACTAACACATCACCTCACCCATCACTCACATCTATCAACCATCACCCCATCACTCCTTATATCCCATCTCCATCTCTCATTTCTCAACACACCAACCCAAGCAAGAAAACACTCCCACGTCCAAGGATTTTCATGAGAAAAGAAGTGATTTTTGGTGGCCCACTTTCCACTCCCAAAAACCCATCATCCTAGCCATCCATCTCCCATCTCCACCATCAAAGTGAAGCTTTAGGAGACCGGCATCCCGACGGACCAAGAAGATCAAGTGGTGGGTGTTTCCATAAGCTAGATTTTTATATTTCTATGATGGGCCAAGTGAGGCCCACCGATCAATGGTGTGGATCTCATTTGGGACCCTAAGAGGTGGCCGATGGCCCATCTTGATCATCAAATCATCCCATGATGGGGCCATTCTCCATGGACCCCATCATGATGTTTACTTTCCTTGTATTAAAGAGGTCATCTAGACCGTCCATTTTTGGTGGACTGGGATCTCCACCGTTGATCTTTTATTTGGACGGTCCCATATGTAATGGGACCCATTGATGTATGTTTGGATGGTTGAAACGGAGGGCCCATAGTGCCGGGGTCCCTCCATGCACGTGTGTCATTCAATCTCTCTCTCTTCCTCTCATTTTTTTTTTATTTATTTTCTGGAATGTTGATGAGGCCATGTGGTGTAACGCCCGTGAAAAATCCGTACTTGGGTCCGAGCACTAATTCGACTCGAAATCGCGTAGAATTAAATTCCATGGAAATTAAGCGTAAGTTAGCTAGCGCAACGCTAGAGTAGCTGGGAAATAGTCCCTGATCACTTTAAATACGTTTTACAAGACCCAAATCGAGTAGAACAAACAACTCTAAAATACTCTATAACCTCGGATCAAACTCTAAGCGGGTTTGTCCTCTGGACCACTTTGAATTTTTGTATTGGATCTAGACCGCGCGTCGAAGGTCCGATACCTCCTATCTTAGACCGTTAGAACCGCCCAGCTGGACTTGACAATCATCTCGAAAATCAAGTCAAACCAATAATCACAGATTATTTCGTTGAACCCGGACTGAAGAGACCGCGAATAGGGACAGAATTGGAATTTCAAATTCAAATCTGGCACACGACTTGATGCGTCAGTATTAAGCGTTCTGACCATCGGAATTCATCCAGATTACACCCTCGGATCAGGAAAAATTTCTATTTATTCTCATGAGACTTTCAGCCCTGATCTACGTGCGGTGACCGCTGAACTAGAACTGGTCCGCCACGTGCGATCTGCGAACCCTGCCAGACTGAAAAATTAATACGTGCTACATCTGGTACGCATGAGCTTAAGTCTGATCGCAATCGACCAAGGGACCACCAGAAAGCAGCTTTTGGACCGAAACAGCCCCGAAATGGATAGGCACCAAGTAAACTTCGTTCCGGAGCCTGTTTCCGGCGTTTTTAAGCTTATAAAAGGGGTTGAAACCCTCATTTCCCTCTCCCATCAAAAAATTGCAAACCCTAGAGAAAAGGAGAGAGAGTTTGAGAGAGAGTGGAAGGGATTTTTCCCGCTTCCGAGCCGCTGATTGCTGCTGCTTCAGCGACTCTTCCCAATCACCTGGCTGGTGATTTCTCCATTCTTTTAGGTATAAAACAACCCTAGAACTTGCTGATTTGGGGTTTACTTAGATTCACGACGTGTTAGCTAACGTAACTTGTAAAATAGGTTCTCCTACTGCCGTAAACGAAGCATACATGCTCCGTTCAAAATCACGCTTTCGTAAGACTTAAGGTGAAGATTTTAGACGCTTTGATTGACGGTTTACAACGCTTTCAATTTCGTTTAATAGTAGATTATCGACGGCATCGCCGTTTGACATGTACAACATGCTCTCCGTTTCCTGTTTCGTAAATTAACGAAGAATATGAGATTTAGGGCATTTTAGTCATTTGTAGGAAGTACGGTCTACGTTCATATTTTGCTGACGTGATTAACATGGTATGTTGTCGCATTAGGGAGTTAGGAATGCTTGCACAATTAGTTTGGCGAAGAGATTCGCCTAGTTGCGCACTTTGGGTCGACATACTATATGTAGACTTAAGTGTGTAGTGTATGTGTTTGTATAAATGTTTGTATTAGTATGTATTGAATTGAATGATGTTACGAAATGGTTTGAGATTGATTTCTCAATTAATATGCTAACCTAAATGATTTCCTACATGTTGACTATATGCATGATTTCATTACATGCATGGAATATGTGTGTTGGAAGATTTGCTTAAGTTGAATGTTATAACATGTGTTAACATGCTCACATGATTGTATTTCAATTTCAATACTCTCACTTAGATTGCTGATGTTATTCCATAAATTTTTGGGACTAGACTTAGTCCAGGCAGTCGGTAACCGAGCGAATTCGTGGCTGACTGGTCATAGCCACGAACGACGCGTCGATGAACGCGATTCGTATTTGGAGTTGGCGGCAGTGGTTAGGCCACGTGAAGTGTTTTATGCACTTCATGTCGTTCGACTTGAGATGCGAACGCGCTAGTCGAGCCCGTCAAGCAACCCGACTGGCCGATGTTTGTTCACCTTGTATGAGTCATAACTGCTTGAACCTAGGGTACTGAACTTACCATTGTAAACCCTGTTAACCGTGGTACCTTGATCCACGAAGACTCATGAGCCGGGCATGGTGGTATGGGACACCGTGGTCGAGCTGTCGGCCTATGCTGGGGCCACAAACCTCCCCGTAGTGACCAGTGAGCACCTAGACTCGTGAGCAGATTATGGTGGTATGGGACACTATATTCTAGCTGTCGGCCTACACTGATCAGGCGACGAGCCCTTTGTAGTGACCGCGAGCGTATTCTGAGTCCACGGGAGGCGGCGACCCTTCCGTTGCAGTAGAGTACGGTAGGCCTGTATTGATAAGGTGATGGGGGAGCGGTGCAACGAGTGCGAGCAACAGCCCTGGCAGCCCTTGCAGTGACCTACGAAATATACATCGTATGAGATTACTAGGAGTGACGACCCTAGACAGGATCTGTGTTGGGATTGATACAAGGGAAGTACCTTAGTTTTCCAATCCTGCTGTTTGAATGGACTAATAACAACTTGAAAATCATATCACCATAACATTACATGTGCCTGGAAGATGTGGAGCACTTTAGGGAGTGTGGCATGCCGCGGTCGTAAGATGTTGCCGTATGAGGGAGATCGTCGGTGAGGGCATACATCACGTCATGTCATCTTGCATTAACAACAATATTAGGATTGTCTGATTTACTGCTTTACTATTATCGCATGATTGAATTGTGAATATGTTAATCCTTGCTCTATGATTCCACTGAGTTGATCACTCACTCCCACGTTACGGGATGGTGTTTGCAATACCCACCAGACCCTGTTGTAGATGCAGGTGAGGCCGAGATCCAGGAGTTGGAGCCAGAGATCGACGAGGACCAGGACGAGTTCTCGTATATGCAGTATCACGACGGCTTCCCGTAGGCGACCTGGATCGATGGGGTTTTAGTGGGACTATTTTGAACATTTTATTTTTGTTCATGTGTATGTATATGAGGCTCAGAGATGTAGTCATACTTTGGAGACAGATGAGATTTACTTTGTTTTTCCATACAGTGATATATATATTGTTTAGTCTTCCGCTTGCTTTTATCACTGGATCTGAAGTATGAATTGCAGTTTTAGTATACTTTTACTCATGTGAATGCTTTAAATCAGACAACATTGAATCATAATCATTTTTGTTGCATAAGTGATGGTCTGGAACTCGGGAGTTGAGTTTATACACGACCCCCGATTTTCAGGGTGTTACATGTGGCCCACTTGAATGAGCCCCACATGAACTATGTATTTTATCCAAACCCTCCATGAGTGGGGCCCATCTTAGACATATCATCCATCTTGAGGTGGCCCACGTAAACAAAAAAAACAAAGGGGGAAAACAACGTCCAGCGTCTGGACGTTGCTGGACATTGAAGGAAAACACAAATTTTTGCTTGGATTCTTAAGCTCATGGGGTGGGCCACCAAATAGGCCCCACCTTGATGTATGTATTCAATCCATGCCGTCCATCCCTTTCCTCTTATTATTTTAGATGTTGAGCCAAAATATGAAGCTGATCCAACTCTCTAGTGGGCCATGGTGTTGAAAATAGCATCAATACCATTGAAATCCTTCCAGATTTTTGTTTACACGATGAAAGAGGCCTGATATTGGACTCGTTGGATTCGTTGTGGGTTGTAGAATCCAATGGCAGGAGTGGATTCTTCAGACGTGGGCCCCACACAATAAAAACCCCAGAGAATGGGTTTTCAAAAAAAATAAAATAAAAGGCAGCAGAGGCTGTTGCTGTGTCAGGGTGCAGCCGCGCCAGGGCGAACGGGCGGACGGTGGGCAGGGTCCCACGGCCCTGCATGTGGACCCCACCGTAATGTTCATTTGTCATCCAACACGTTCATGAGGTGGGCCACATCTTGAAGTGGGCCCCCTCCAAATTTCAGCGAAATCCAAAGCTCAGGTGGCCCACACCATAAGAAACAGTGTGAATTAAATTTTACCATTGAAACTTGTTTTAGGGCCCACAGAAGTTGTGAATTAAGCTGAAATTTACTTTTACCCTTCATTCAGGTCTGCATGACCTAATGGACGGGTCAGATGGCTTGTAAGTATTATGGTGGGCCCCACATGGGACCCACAGTGATGTACGTGCCTAATTCCACTGTCCGCACGGACGGTGGAGCCCGCTGAATGTATGTTATATCCACACCGTCCAGGGGACGGTGTGTGAGTGCACGTGTGTGTGTATGCATGTGTGTGAGTGCACGTGTGTGTATGCATGTGTGTGAGTGCACGTGTGTGTGTATGCATGTGTGTGAGTGCACGTGTGTGTATGCATGTGTGTGAGTGCACATGTGTGTGTATGCATGTGTGTGTGCATATGTGTAGATATATATATATATATATATATATATATATATATATATATATATATATATATAAATATTATATTACATATGATATATACTGTATATAAATTATTTATTATATATGTATATATGTGTGTGTGTGCATACTGTATATAAATTATTTATATATACTGTATATAAATTATTTATTATATATATATACAATTTACTTAATTATGGCCATTCAGTGAGGCCTAATTTGGTACATATCCGAAGCCTATGGGACTAAGCCCATTTGACATATGCAAAGTCCATGGGACTAAGCCCATTTGATACATAAAGAGGCCATGGGATCAAGCCCATTTGATGTGTATGGGGCGCAAATGGGGTGGCCCATTTGACATATTTAAAGCTCATGTGTGTAGGCCCAGCTGATATATTTCAAGGCCCAAGTTGAGAGGCCACTTTGATATATTTCAAGGCCCATGGATCATTGACCATTGCAATGTACATAAGGCTCATTGGTGAGGCCCATTAATGCAACCCATTTGATGAATGTGAGGCCCATGTAATACGACCCATTTGATGTATCTAAGGCCCATGAATCGAGGCCCAACGGATGTCCTTAGGGTCCATTGCAATGTAGGTTTCTCATGGTTCATGTAATGATATTTATGGCGGGTCGTGCCTAGGGAACAATGTTGGTTTGACGTCCACATTATATGTACAATGTTGGTTAAATGTCCGCATTGTAACTCTCTTTAGGGCCCATTGATAGGCCCACACTCGTTACTATTCATTGCTTTATAACATGCTTTGTATAATCCCATGACTCATGCCCATACGCATCATATGTATGCTTGATTTGAGTAGTGACTGATCATAGCATATGCCATTGGGCAGACCACCTATGGGACCCGTTATGAGACAGAGTGCCTTACATGATCACGCAGTACGCGCTGGATTTCTACATGATTTGACGTGTGATTCATGCATCTCGCATATGTGTGACTTGATCACTGCACGCCCTAGCGACATCAGGGCCGTGGCTTCACAGGTACATTGTGGATGACCTTATTGGATACTGAAAATACTTATTCTAGCACTGTGGACACTTAGGATGTCCTTGGGTGAGAGTCCCAGAACCTTTTTGGTACCAGGAAATGCTCCAACGTCTAGACCGAGTAGATACACGAGCGCCCGAGTGCCGAATACCAGTAGGCTGCGTCTCCCACTGTGTCGTGGTTGGTTGGAAGGGGGTATGGCCTTATCCGCCTGAGTGAGGGGGCTATAAGCTAGGCTGAGTTTGACTAGCTCGCAAATGAGTCCGCTATCGACGAGCCGGGTAGGTATTGGCATACTACTGGTCAGGCGGATAGCGAGGTCTTTTCCGCTTGTTTGACCGTGCAGCTAGGAAGGTGGCAGTCATTGCGAAGTGTATTAGACCCCGGTGATATCTAGAGAGGAACTGTACTGATATATGTACATGATGAGTACCGACTTCCTTGGATTACATTTCGCATATGACATTTGGCTATGTAAGCCTTGTATTGCATCGGTGTGGCCGATGACATTCCTATATCGCATCATGCCTTGCATTACATAGCCTTGGTATATTCATGGACTTACCGCATACTTCCGCATTACCTGATCTTGTACACTCGGCGTTTGCCCTCCACACACTTACACCACCCTCTAAGCTTTTGTAAGCGTATGCACGACAGTTGCATGCAGGTAGCGTTGGACAGCAGCAGCGCTGAGGCAGGAGTACATATCAGGACCTTTTGGAGCTTTTTGATCACCTTGTATTTCCCTTTCCGCATTGTACTTAAAGATTTTGATATAGTGGATATGTGGTGATGTTGTTTGTAACTTGGTTATGCTTGTGGTTATGCTCCATTACAAAAAAAAATTTATTCTGAAAATCCTCCTTTTAGGATCCCAGGATCGGAATCTGGCAAATTGATTGTCAGGAGCCGAGCATGGGGTACTACGGAGGCTGTCGGTACCAGATTCGACAATCGGGATTCATGTGAATCCGATTTTCGGGTTTGGGGCCTGACGTCTGCATTGTATATCAGCACCGTCCATCTGGACGTGCTGTGGGACGCACCATAATGTATCTGTTTTATCCACGCCGTCCTAATTGCTGGACGGGTGGGGCCCACCTTGAGATGTGCTTTATATTCAGTCCCTCCATCCCTGGACGCAGACCCCACTGTGATGTATTTGTTTCACCCCACCGTCCATCCACGTGGGCCCATCATGTTGTACGTGTTTCGTCTATGTTGTCCATTTGTGTGGCCCTTATGTGCGGTCCAATATGATGTTTGTATGGCCTATATATGTGACCCAATATGATATTTGTGTGGCCTATATGAGTGGCCCATTATGATGTATTTGAAGCCCATGTAATGCGGCCCATTGTGATATATTTGAGGCCAGATATGAGGCTCATTATGATTATATGAGGCCCACGTGATGCAACCCACTTGAGGTATATATGAGGCCTATGTGATGCAACCCATTTTAATGTATATGAGGCCCATTATGATTATATGAGGCTCACGTGATACAACCCACTTGAGGTATATATGAGGCTTACGTGATACAACCCATTTGATGTATATGAGGCCCATTGTTACTGCCCATTGTGATGTATTTGAAGCCCATGTAATGTGGCCGATTGTGATGTGTATTAGGCATATGTGATGCGGCCCATTGTGATGAGTGAAGCTTATGTGATACGGCCCATTGTGATGTATATTAGGCCCATGCGGTGCGACCCATTGGGATGTGTATTAGACACATGTGATGAGGCCCGTTGTGATATATTTGAGGCCCAAGTATGAGGCCCAATGTAATCTATATGAGGCCCATGAGTGAGGCCCAATGCGATGTATATAAAGCCCTTATATGAGGCCCAAGGTGATGTATATGAGGGCCATTGTGATGTGTGATTCCATCAGGATGTATGTAATGATGTTTATGATGCCCATCTATTTTCTTAGTTGATATTAAATGAGCTATGCTTTGGGAGCAATGATGGTTTAATGTCCATGTTGTATGGCAATGATGGTTAGATGTCGACATTGTAAGTCTCCCTAAGGCCCGTTGTTAGGCCCATTCTCATCTCCCCTTAATGGGTTAACCCAAACCATTGGGCCCCCATTAATAAATATATTATCTATCTTTCTCTTGATTAGGCTATCCCAATCCGTTGGGCCCGCATTTGATAATGATGCTTTCCACCATACTTTATAGGACCACTCAAGCCATGGAGCCCATCTTGTGTTCGTACCGAGACTTCCATGGGGAATGTGGCCCACCTTGTGCTTATTGGGCCCTTAGAAAGCCCAGATTGCGACGTGATGGAACGGTCAAGGAAGCCCACTCCTTGTTCTTATGCCCATTCTTGATGGGAGTAGGCCATCTAGGCCCATCCTTGATATGAGGAGAGAACATCGTTACCATAGATGGAAAAATCGGTGGTATCAGGTTTGGTATATCCACTATTGAGGATCGATTCTCATGTTATGGATTGGATCTGTCGTCCTTCTATGAACCCCGCCATATACATAGGTCGATTATCGATTACGACTATGATTGGTACATACATTGAGTATGTGTTAACATAACATTGTGATTGTATGAGCCCCATTGTGACTATGTGAGGCTCATCGCGATTGTATGAAGACTATTGTGTGATTATATGAGGCCCATTGTGATTGTGTGAAGCCCCTTGTATGTGCGAGGCCCAATTGTGATGTGTGAGACCCACCATGTGTATGTGATTGTGTGTACGCCACTCATTCATTATTGCGGGCCATGGGCCGCCTTATGCAAGCTTACCATGATATATGTGATTATAATCATGCTTAAAATACTTCATGATACATACCCATACGCATCATTCGCATGCTTGTTATGAGGAGTGATTGAACATAACATGTGTCATTGGGCTGATTATTTATGGGACTCCCCGAGAGATGGAGCTACCCCATATGAGCACGCGATACTCGCAGGTTTGATGCATGACTGGATGGTATGACTCATGTGTCTCACATTTTGTGACATGATTGTTTGGCACCATAACGACATCAGTGTTGCGACCTCTAGAGGCATATCGTGGATGACTAGATGGGATATCAAAAATATTTGGTTTGAGCATATGGGCACTTCGGATGTCCGTGGGTGAAAGTCTTTAAACTCCCGTGGCCAGGGGATGCTTGAACATCTAGACTGAGTGGAAGACATGAGCGTTAAGTACCGAATACCAGAAGGCTGCACTTCCCACTGTGTCGTGGTCTGTTTTGAGGGATGTGGCCTTATTCGCCAGAGTGAGGGGGTTGTAAGCTAGGCTGCGTTTGACCAACTCACAAATGGGTCCGCTATCAATAAGCTAGGCCAATATTGGCAAGCGGGTAGTGAGGTCTTTTTCACTCGCTGGGTTATGCGACCGGCAAGGGCGGTAGCTAGCTTGGAGTGTTCTAGACCCCGGTGATGATCCCAGAGATGTACGATACTGATATGTGAACTTACTGAGAAGCAGTTGCGTACTCAACATTTGATTGATTCATTTATTCACTATCTACTCGGGCTAGTGGTGCACAACTAATTATTATGTACCTTCGTAATGACTAGGATTTCAGTTGGGACGCGCGACTAACCTGAGATCAGGAGTTTACTACATTGAGTCTAACTATACAAATGTAGGTATGAGACTGGTTTGGATAGAAGTCCCTTGTAATGGACCCTATAGCCTGCGATACCATGTACTGTCATCCCGACTTCACACTCCAGCTTAGTCATTTTATTCGCACCACATATTACATTTCATCCTCAGCATAACATTTGGTTTACTATGTTTCTGTATTGTATAACCTAGATGAGGTTGACGGTATTCGTGGACTCCTCAGGATTTACATATTGCATTGCTTCCTCAGTATATGATATTGATTTATTATATTTTTGCATTGCATAGCCTAGATAAGGTTAATGGTATTTATGGACTTACCAGCATATTTTTGTATTGCTCTGATATTGTATACTTGACACTTACATTGTGCACACACTTTCACCACCATCTAAGCTTTCTATAAGCTTATGCACGATAGATGCGTGCAGGTGGCGTTAGGTCGCAGCAACGTTTAGCATTGGAGCGTGTAGTTATCTTATGGAGCTTCGCTTTTTGATATATGTATTTTCTCTTTCGGTATTGTATTCAACTGTTTATATTAGTAGATATGTGATGATGATGTTGCCTTTGTGATTTGGGTAAACTTGTGGTTATGCTTCTTACGAGATAAATGTACATTAGAAAATCCTCCTTGTACGATCCCAGGATTAGAATCTGGCATATGGGCGTTGTGAGTCGAGAATGGGTTACTATGGAGGCTGTCGGCACCAGATTCGGCGATCAAGAATTCTGTGAGCCTGATTTCTGAGTTTGGGACGTGACAGAAGTTGTATCAGAGCATAACTTGGGAATACCTGAGGATAACATCACATGTCTGCTACGAGTATAGCTGTTGTATTGATGTAAGCAGGTCTTGAGGGTCTGACCATGATGTATGTGTTTCATTCCTGTTGTGTGGTGCACACTGCGACCCATGTGTTTTTCATCCACGCCGTCTGATCGCTAGAAGGGTGTGGCCTTATCCGCCCAAGTGAGGGGGTTGTAAGCTAGGCTGAGTATGACCAACTCGTAAAGAGAGAGCTTAGGAGCTTAACCTTCCAAGGAGCCAAGAAGGAGTGAAATCAGTGGGTGTTTTATAGGCTTAGATTGTGTTTAGATGATGGGCCAAGTGAGCCCTACCGATTGATGGTATGGATTCCATTTGGGACCCATCTTGATGTATGTATTATAATCTTATGAGGGCTCATAGTGGCAGAGCCCTTCATCACACATTTTTTCTCTCTCTCCTACTTTCTCTCTTTTTGTGTATGATGACCCACCTTGATGTATGATCCACGTTGTCCATTTAGTGGGCCACACTGCTGCCCAGGCGGGGCCCACCTCGTTGCCATGGCTGGGGCCCATTCTAGCTATCCATTCGGATTGGCCTGAACCAAAGGGAAATACAAATATCACTTTGATCAAACCAAGTGGGCCACATGCGCGTGGGACCCACCTTGAGGTGTGATTGGTGTCCACACCGCCTAGCCTAACAGGGGTAGCAGGCCGATGTGCCTCACCCAAGCTGTCTGTCCGCTGGAAGTCCAGCAGGCCTGGATAAGGTAAAACACAAATACCAGCTTCATCTAAGCTGGTGGGCCACATATGTGGACCCACCTTACATGTACATTTTATCGATGCAGCCCGTCCACGTGGGACGTGAACCCCACCCTTGTGGCCCACCTTGAGGTATGTATTGCATCCCACCGTCCAGCAATGGACGGGGGGGCCCTGGTGCATGTATTCTATCTAAACTGTCCATCTCTCAGCCCCACGCAGCTGCTTAACTGCTGCATTGATGTCAGCATGTTCCGAGGGTTTGATCATGGGGTACGTGTTATATCCCCACCGTTGATGGCACGTGTGGCCCCCTAGACATGGGACCACCGTGACACATGTTATTGATCCACACCGTCCAGCCTCCTGGACGGTGTGACCCACCTCAATGCATATAATAATAATAATAATAATAATAATAAAATATTATGGTGGGCGCCACGTGGGACCCACCTGCAGTAGAAGTAGATTCAAATTTCAGATGGTGTACACCATCCACTGTCTAGATAGGGCTGGACGTGGGAAGGTGGGACCCACCAGATGCGATTATCCATGTCATTCGTCCATTTGTGTGGGGCTCTGCATGTGTGGTGCATCCACACCGTCCAAACCTTGGACGGTGGGACCCACCCTACACGTGGGGCCTACCTTGATGTGGAAAGCAGATTAGATAGTGTATCTCACACCAGCAATATAGTTGCTGTATGATGTCAGCAAGTTCTGTGGGGCAGTGGGTCCCCTTTGATGTATGTACCTCACCCAACGTCCACATGGACGGTGGGGCTTGCATGTGATGTGTGTGGGGTCCACACCGTCCAGATGGATAGGACGGTGGGACCCACCAGATGTATGCATTTTATATTCACACCGCCCATCTGTGTGCCCCTCTACATGATGTATGTGTGGTATACGCACTGTCCAGACCTTGGACAGTGGGACCCACTATGATGTATGCGTTGTATATCCACACTGTCCAGACCTTAGACGGTGGGAATTGGATTGACTGGTGTACCTCACTCCAGCTATATAGTTGTTGTATTGACGTCAGCAGGTCTTGAGTGTCAGACCATGATGTCTGTGTTTCATTCCTGATATGTGGTGCATATTGTGATGCATGTGTTTTTCACCCACGTCGTCCGATTGTTGGACGAGTGAGGTCCACCTTGATTTATGTATTTTATATACGTGCTGTCTGTCCGCGGCCCATTTGATGTATATGAGGCCCATATGTTGCAGCCCATTTGATATATATGAGGCCCATGTATTGCGGCACATTTGATGTATATGAGGCTCATATATTGCGGCTCATTTGATGTATATGAGGTCCATGTATTGCGGCCCATTTTGATGTATATGAAGCCCATATGAGTGAGGCTCATTGTGATGTATATGTAGCCCATTCGGCAAGGCCCAATATGATGAATATGAGGCCCATGAGTGATGCCCAATGTGATGTATATGTGGCCCATGAGTGAGGCCCATCGTGATGTGTATTAGGCCCTTGTGTGAGGCCCATTGTAATGCATCTTAGGCTCTTGTCTAAGGCCTATTATGTTGTATGTGAGGCCCTTATGTGAGGCCATGAGCCCCACTGTAAGCCCCGTATCCTAGACTATACCGTTTCGTAGGCTTCCGCGATCTTCTCGGTCGAATTTTGACAACCTTCGACTTTTATCTGACGTTTACGCGCGATCCTAAGCCGAGTCCTGTCAATCCGAGTCGGCTCAACCCGAGACTTGTACTCTAGCGGCTGCGCGGTCGCAGCAGTTCCAATGCCGCGATTCGCGCACTGATCCGCTACCCGGGCCAGGAGATGTAGGCCCACGGTCAGTTCGAGGAAAACACCGCGCGTTGCAAACCCAAGAGAACATTACATCAAATCCCATCAATCTCATCAATCAATTACACATCACCTCACACGTCAAAGTACAAACCCATCCCCAAGCAACTCCAAAGTCAAACTCCTTCTCACACAAAGTACCTACTCACATCACTCACCATTACTTCTCTCCCATCACCTCTCTCTCTCTCTTCTCTCCCTCATTTTTCAAAACTCCATTTCTCTCCAAGCAACCCACTTCCATGGCTTCCAAGAGGAGAAGCTAGTGTGGCCCACCTTCTTTACTCTAATCTTCACCGTCCATGATCGATCTCAACTGTTGTAGTCCATCTATTGGAGCTCTAGAGGGTGTATGCGGAAGAATGAAGAAGAGATCTAAAAGTGGGTGCTTCTTTCTCTCTCTCTCTCTCTCTCCCTCTCTTTTTATTTATTTATTTATTTTTGTGTGATGAGGTGGCCGTATGGCCCAATTGGATGGACCCCACCATAGAGCATTTATTTTATCCAAGCCATTTATTGGTGGGGCCCACTTTTTATATGTGTTGAATCCACATCCTTCATCATTTGGTGACCCACCTAAGAAGGGTCCACCTTTCATGCTTGGAATGCCCAGACCGTCCAACTTCCCTGGACGCTGGACGTTAAGAGAAAAATACAAATATTAACTTGGTTCAAAGCTCCTTGGGTGGACCGCTTATGTAGGCCTCACCTTGATGTATGTATTCAATCTACGCCGTCTATCCTATTTACCTACTCATTTTAGGTGTTGAGCCAAAAAATGAAGCTGAATCAACTTTCAGGTGGGCCATACCTTAAGGAACAGTGATTTCCACCGTCTAAGTGCACTTAAATTTTTCTACACTCCAAAAGATGCCCAATATTGGGCTTGATGGATTGCTTATGGAGTATAGGACCCGTTGGGTGGGGCGGATGCTTCCGATGCCGGTCTCACATGTGAAAAACCTCAGGAAATAGGTTTTCAAAAAAAAATAAAATAAACATATATGGCAGCAGATGCTGCTGCTGCAGAGGCGCAGGCAGCGCCTGCAGCAGGGAGGGCGGGCGGGCGTGTAGGCAGGGACCCATGACTCCAGTTGTGGGCCCCACCATGATGTATATTGTGTATCCACACCATTCGTTTGGTGGGCCCCTCCCTGAGGTGTCCCTTATCCAAAAATGGGCTCGATCTGACGCTCAAGTAGCCCACATCATAGGAAACAGTGGAGATTTAAAGTCTGCCATTGAAACCATTTTTGGGTCACCACGGAAGTTTTGAATCATATGATATTTATTTTTTTCATTCATCCAGGTACGTGCCACCTGATTAACGGGTTGGATTGCAAATAAACATTATGGTGGGCCCCACGTGGGACCCACCTTGACACTATATGTTGCATCCACACCGTCCAATTTCTGGACGGTGGAACCGGGTTGGCTGTTGTATCTCGAACCAGCAATACATCTGGGATACTGGCATCAGCGAATGCTAGTGGAGCCACCTTGATGCATGTAATCCTGTCTGACCGTTCGATGGAGGGCGGGCCAGCAACCGCTGCAAGAGCTGCTGCATGTGCAGCAACAGGATCTGTGGGACCTACCGTTATGTAATGTCATCTAACCTTAGTGATCTACACCGTCCGTCAGATGGTAGGTGTGCTAGCATTCGCAACAATAGCTGCTGTGCTGATGTGTACAAGTTCTGTGGGCCCCACCGTCAGGTGTGTGTGTCATCCAATTGTTTGTGTGGGGTCTGCCTCCATTTGGTGCGTTGCACCTACACCATTCGTTTGCTGATGAGGGCCCTACAATGATGTATGTGTTGTAACTCCACACGTGCAGCAACTGCACATGTAGGGCCTACAATGACGTATGTGTTTTATATCATCACCATCTAGATTACTGGACGGTGAGACCCACCGTTGAAGCATGTGTTATATCCAACTACCCTCCCTTTTTAGGACGATGGGACCCACCCTGCACGTGTGACACGTGTGGCGGTGGGGTCCCACCTTTAATGTATGTATTTATCTCCGCCGTCCATCCGTTTAATCTACGGGCCTGCCTGCTACAGGGAAAGCAGCTTGGCTGGGTACCGTACACCAGCTATATTGCTGCGGTGATGAGGCAGCAATCTCTGTGGGCCACAACTGTGATGTATATCTATCCACACCATCCAGGCTTTGGACAATGGGCACCACCATGATGCATGTGTTGTATCCATACCGTCTAACCAATTGGAAATATCATTTTATGGCGTGGGCGAAAGAATGAGTCAGATCTAAAGTTCAAACAGACCCCACCATTGAAAATTAATGGGGACAGTGATATCCCCTGTTTAGAACTTCTTAAGGGCCAGGGCAGTTCCCAATCAAGTTGATATTTTTATTTTCACTTTATCTATCTCTATGTTAACTTATGAATAGTTGAATCTCAAAAATGCATCACGATGAGTCCTATAAATGTTTAACAGTGGGTGTAGCTGCTCCTATGATTTTCTGTAGTTGCCCTATAGGATTTTAATGGTTGAGAGCATTATCACTACTACCATTTGTGGCATGGTTCAGATGATTTTCCAATCATCATCTTCGCCGCTATTTGGAGTGCGATCCAGATGATCTCTCGATACGATTTATTTTTGGCATGTGGTGAGGCCCATGGATGCGGCCCACTTGATGAGTGTGAGGCCCGTTAGTGCGGCCCATTTGTGTAGCCCACTTGATGTGTATATGGCCCACTTGTGTGGCCCATTGATGTAGCCCACTTGATGAATATTGGCCCATTAGTGCGGCCCATATGATGGGGCCCACCTACTGGAATCTGGGCCTATGGGCAAAGCCCATTATGATTTGCATTAGGCCCATGTGTAGGGCCCACATGTTATGTATTTGAGGCCTATGAGTAGGGCCCACCTGAGGTGTATAAGGCCCATTGATGCGGCCCACTTGTATTTGAGGTACGTGGGTTACGGCCTATTATGATGTACTGGGGCCCATGGGTCGCGGCCCATTAAGATGTATATTTGGCCCATACGTCGTGGTCCATTGTGATGTATTTTCGACCCATCTAGTGAGGCCCATTGTGATATATTCCTTCTCATATGATGAGGCTTGATTCTGACCCATATGATGTGGCCCATAGTAATGTGCATTAGGCTCATGTGATGTGACCCACTTGATCTATGAAACCATTGTGTGAGGCCAATGGGCCCACTATATGTTTGGCCCTATGTGGGCCACTCGTTGGGAGCAATGTTGGTTAGATGTCCACATTAATGGGCAATGATGGTTAGATGTCCTTATTGTGACCTTCCCTTAGGCCTTGTTAGGCCATTCTCATCGATGTCGATTGCCGATTCCGATCATTGAGGCCGATTATTGATCGACTCTAATTATTGTGGCCGACTGTCATTTCGATTATCGAGGTCGATTATCATAACCGATTATTAATTTTCGATTGACGTGACCGATTTATCGATTTCGATTGTCGATCTATTCCGATTGTCGTGGCCGATTGCCGATTTCGAGTATTGAGGCCGATTATCGATCGATTTCGATTGCCGATTGTCGTGACCGATTCTGATTACTGAGGCCTACTCTGATTGTTGAAGCTGATTCCGATTTCGATTGTCGAGGCTTAATGTGATGTATATGTGACCTGTAATTGAGGCCCATTGTGATGTGCATTTGGCCTGTTTTTGAGGCCCAATGCGATATATATGTGGCCCATATTTGAGGCCCGTTGTGATGTGTATTTAGCCCGTGTTTAAGGCCCAATATAATGTATATGAGGCCTATGTGATAAGGCTCATTGAGATGCATTTAAGGGCTAGGCAATGGAGCCCATTGTGACGTATGTTAAGTCCATGTGAAAGGCCCATCGTGATGTGTACTAAGCTCTTGAGTGAGTCCCATGGTGTTGTATATTAGGCACCTTGTGAGGCCATGGGTCCACTATATGTCAGGCTCCATGTGGGCCACCCCTCGGGGGCAAAGTTGGTTAAATGTCCACATTGTCGAAGTCGATTATCGATGTCGATTGATAATGCCGGTTATTGATACCGATTATGAGTATGTGATAGCATAACATCATGATACATGCCCACACGCATTATTTACATGTTTTTTATGAGATGTGATTGACCATTGCATATGCCATAGGGCAGATTGTTCATAAGGCTCCCTGATAGACGGAGTTGCCTCACATGAGTGCACGGTATGCGCAGGATTGATGCATGATTGGACTGTGTGACTCATGCATCTCGCATTTGTGTGACATGACCACCATATGCCCTAACGACATCAGGGTCGTTTTGTGGATGGCCAGATGGGACACCGAAAATCTGTTCTACATGGGGTGCTATAGATATCCCTAAGTGAATGTTCCTAAACTCTCTTGGTTTCAGAGGTTGCTCCTACGTCTAGATCGAGTGGATGCATGAGCGCATGAGGGCCGTATACCGTTAGGCCACGTCTCCCACTGTGTCGTGGTCGGTTGGGAGGGGGTACGACCTTACCTACCTAAGAGGAGGGAGCAATGCTAGGCTGAGTTTGACCAGCTCGAGGAATGGGTCCCTATCGACGAGTTCTCTTCCACTCACTTTGTTGCGCGCGATGGGGCGACAACCTGGTTTGGAGTGTAATAGACCCCGGTGATTTTTCAGAGAGGAACCGTACTGATATGTGGATTTATTGAGTAGGAGTTACATGATCATTCATTCATTCATTCACTATCCACTCAGGCTGGTGGGGCGCAACTAATTATTGTGTACCTTCATTATAACAAGGATTTCGATTGGGCGCGCAACTAACCTGAGATCAGGAGTTTACCATATTGAGTCTGACTATCCAAATTTAAGTATGGGACTGGTTTAGCTAGAATTCTCTAGTGGTGAACCCCGTAGCATATGATACTACGTACTATCATCCCGACTTCACACTCCAGCATGGTCATTTCATTCGCATCGTATATTGCATTACATCCGCAGGCATATGGTATTTTGGGTTGCTATGTTTCAGCACTTATATGGCCTAGACAGACTTAGCAGGATTTGTATATTGTATTGCACCCTTAACATATGATATTTGACTCTTTATGACTCCTTAGTGCATAGCTATTCTATATTACGTATTCTGATATTGATTGACTAATGGACTTGTTCATACTTCCGCTTAATCTGTCGTCGTATGATTTATGATTTTTTAAGTATTTCTGTTTACTCTGATAATTCATGATCTTGTCAGTATTTCTGTTTATTCCGATAATGTACGATTTATGAATTACCAGTAATTTCGGTATTGTATGATGATGGTATTGTATTGAATACTTGACACTTTGTGCACACACTTACACCACCCTCTAAGCTTTCTATAAGCTTATGCACAATAGATGTGTGCAGGTGATGTTAGGTTGCAGCAGTATTGAGCTTGGAGCGTGCAGCAGTCCTCTAGACCTTGATTTTCGATTTATGTATTTCCCTTTCAGCATTGTACTAAAATGATTATATTAGTGGATATGTGATGATAATGTTGCCTTGACGAATTGGGTAATCTTGTGGTTATGCTTATTACGAGTTAAATGCACAAAAAAGAAAAAAAATCCTCCTTGTAGGATCCCAGGTTTGAAATCTGGCGTATGAATGCTAAGAGCCGAAAATGGGGTACTACGGAGGCTGTCGGCACCGGATTCGGCGATCGGTATTCTTGTGAATCCTATTTCTGGGTTTGGGGCATGACACCCACTATATGCTTGGCCCTATGAGGGCCACTCTTTGGGAGCAATGTTGGTTGAATGTCCATATTGATGGGAAATGATGGTTAAATGTCCACATTGTGACCTTCTTTAAGGCCTCATTAGGCCCATTCTTGATATGAGTAGGCCGTCTAGGCCCATCCTTGATATGAGGAGAGTACACATCATCATATAACATGCTTAGTATAACTCCACGATCCATGCCTATGTGCATCATACATATACTTGATATGAGGAGTGATTGGTCATTGAAAAGGCTGAGCAATACGTCCTAGAGGGGGGAGGAATAGGACTATGCCAAATAAAAAAATAAATGCGGAACTTAAAGAATGATATCACAAATAAATAATAAATAAGCATACGTAAATAGCAACCTCAAATGTACTAGTATTGAGAGTTGATACAAACTTAGTTCTAAGGACAACCTAACACCAAAAACCAAAGGCTTATGGCAGGACAACCTTACTAGAACGTTTGTAAGTATCAAAAATTCAAATTAATAAAGAGGTAAAGTAAATAGCAAATAAAATAAACTAAGTTATAACAACATTCCCATAAGTGCATAAAATAAATTACACCATTTACCACAAATGCTGAAAATAAATTACAACATTCACACACATAGGCACATTCACTTATCCACCACAACACCAAAAATTATAGTGGTTCACTTGTGTGTAGACCAGCTGTTAGAAAACAGCCACACAACTACTCCACTCCTAATATCTACTCCCTCGGGATATTACCGTTCACTTATGAAAAAAGATTTTCCCAGGTTCACCTTAAAACCTTCACAATTGTGTCTTTGATTAGGCTTACACAATTCTAAAAACCCCACACTGAGATTTCTTGGATTACCTCAGACAAACCAAGAAGAGATTTTTCTGGCATAACCTCAAAAATTAAAAAGAGATATACAAAAACGTAAATGTACTTATCCAAAAATTCTCCTTTGAAGAATCCTAGTAGAACCGATCCGATGTAGACGAAGATGTTCAATGTTCAGTCTCACAGATAATAAGGTTTTAGTTCTAAATGATTTTTAAATTAAATCAACCTGAGCTAGCTTGATTTGATTTTGATCTCAAGAAAGGGGAAAACACAAATCCCTTTTTAAAGTAAGATTGGAATAAAGATTTCAAAATCAAATAACAAAACTAATTAAAGAGAATATTAAATGAGCACTATATAGCTTAAAAATATCACAAACTTATCTCTCAGAGTGGTCTCTTGATTTCGCTTTAAATGAATGAATAAACTCTAAAATTCTGCTCTATTTATAGGTAAAAATATTGTTCACTCGACTGGTCTAAGGGTCGGTTCGACTGGTCGAAGGACCAACAAAATTTCAAATTTTCTGGCGCGATTAGCTAAAGTTGTTACTCGATTGGTCGAGCCATGCACTCGACTAGTCAAGTGGGACCAGAAAAGCTTGCTGGACTTTGAGTCGAGCACTGCACGGCTGGTCCAACACTGTTCACTCGATTGGTCGAGAGACCAATAGAAATTTCTGAAAATTAACAACAAACCTTGGATTGGTCGAGAAAACTCTTAGACTGGTCGAGCCAGTACTTGGACTAGTCGAATAAAGTCTAAGACTAGTCGAGAAAATAACCTATAAACATATGAAATGACCCACATACAATATGCAATGAATATGACACAATCTAGGATCATCCAAACCTGTTTGTGAGTAGGAACACTTAGGAGACACCATTCAATTCAAATTCTTGAATACTTGTGATACTTGAAGCTTAAGTTTGAATTTGAGCTTGAGTTACACTTGAGTTCTTAAATCTTTAGAGTTTAGTAGTTGAACTTCAATCTTGAACTTGAGTTCATGAATATGATCTTGAAACCATGAACTTCAACACGCTTCACTTCAACTTAAAAATGTGGGCAAGATTGATGAAGATCTAGAGAACTTAAAAATGTATGAACCTAATCACTTCGAGTCAAATCATGATACAAATACTAAATAGCTTGTCACAACAAAATTTGACAATACAACGGGTGCTAAATTTACAGAATAGCATTTACAATCTCCTCCTTTGTCAAATTTGTGACAAAACCAAATAAAGAGAATTATGCGCACAAAGAATCATGCACCAATTATATAAGCACAATAAAGAATCATGCACTAGTTATATATCATGCACCATATGAGTAACAAATGATCAAATGATTAAAGCAAATGATCTGATCAACAAACACAACTCTCCTCATTCTATTACTCCCCTCATTCCATTACTCTCCCTCACTACAGGAGAGGTGATATGCAGAACCTGTAAATATTTTCATACATACATACATACACTTCATATTCCATATTCCACAATCACACATCTCTAAAATTCCCCCCCCCCCCCCCCCCCCCCTTGTTGACACAATATGACAAAGGAATGATAGATAAAGATAAGAGAAGTAAATGAAATAAGATAGGAAATATTACCATGATAATAAAAATATCAACAGAAAGTACAATATTAAGTTAACATACTAAAAAGTAAAAGTATGTCTAAGAAATATCCCAACACACATGATCCCAACACAAATCCAAGAGAAGAAAGTATTAATACATGTCCAGAAAGAAATAAACAACTAATCAAATCCAAATGAAGGAGCAAGAATAGAAGGATTTATTTGATGCAGTCTCTTATTAATGCGCTTAAGATATTTGCGCATGTATTTAAATTGATTTTCTTGGGACACATGCATACCATCTACCTTCTCCTAAAGGGATTGCAAACGCACATCAAAGTCAGAAAGCTGAAAGTCAGGATTAACCGCAGAATCTGACTCATCAATCTCATTAAATAAGTCATACATATTGACATCATCTGGAGGAAAAGTATCCTCATCTTTAGTTGCTTTAGTAGCTCCACCAACACCCACCTCAACTTGGCCAGGAGCCAACCTCAAATTCATCTTATTTATGTTCGAGTTGTTGAAGGGAAGATGGTTAATAAGAGCTTCTCCAACAGGTATAGCCATAAGTCTATGGGTGGCTAAGATAGTCATAAGATAGGTAAATGGAATATCACTATGACCTGGATGGAGACGGAACTGAATCATGATGTGACAGATAAGAGATGGAAGACATACAGAGACACTAGTAATAATAGAGTGAAGGATACAAACTATGAAAGTAGTGAGCTCAGTCTTGTTACCAGACCTAGGATAGACATTAGAGATGAAAATGAGATAGAGAACCCTGTATCTGGGTGACATAAATTTGGAACTGAGCGCATTCCCGAAACTTCATTCCACATTCATGTTGCATAACACTCTAGTGAACATTCTTTTCTCAGAATCAGAAGGTTTTGCTACAAGAGTAGAAATGGAAATACCGTCATCATTAACTGGAAGATCCATCAATCAAGATATTTAATGACGGTCCACTTCAATAGGACATTCTCTAGTTGTAATTGTAAAAGTTAGATTCTCAGATGAGAAGTCGGTTATGCAAGCATACATGGCTTGAGCAATGGAACGGTATGCCAAACCGCTCTAATTTAAAATGTTATCCCATCCTATAGTTTGAAGGAGGGGAATAATGCCAAATGGTTCCAAGTGATTAGAGTGGACTGTCTGTTCAACAATCACATTGCGAAGACGTATATCCCGCACATACTCGGGGTCTTCTTTGGGTGATCGAAGATGACGCATCGTGATTGGAGCGGAACAAGAAGAAGGACCACGAGAGCCTGTCTTCTTATATCGACCTTCCATAGCAATAAGAAAGACAAGGAGCACAAACAATGCAAGAAAGGAAGAGAGGGTTTCAAGGAAATCAGATATTTAACAAGAAAACCCAACAAACCACCATAAATCTTGAAATAAACTACAAAAACAAGGAAATGAAAGTGCAAAGAACTTTAATCTACAAGGAAATCAAAAATGATGCACTAACCATGAAGGAATCAAAAGTGGGCTCTACCGGTCATGGTAGGGCTGGTTAGGACTATGAAACAAATGAAGAAAAAATATTTTTTACACAATAAAAACTCCGAAACTCGAGCGGCTCGACTGGTCGAGTACATACTTAACCGGTCATACCACGACTGGTCGAGTGTGTACTCGACTGGTCGTGCACCACAAAAATCTCCAATTTTACATATTTTTGAAAATTAAAAATTTACAAAAATAAATAAAATAAAAATATGCTATAAATTATAAAATAAATACAAATATTTCAGTTCATATTCCACATACCCATATCCAATTTCAACTCAGCAAACCTGTTTCTGTCAAGCGGCTTTGTAAATATATCAGCAAGTTGATTTTTAGTCTGAATATAATTCATTAAAATTGTAAGAACTGTATTATAGCCCGTATCGTTCTTTAGGCTTCCACAGTCCTCCTGGTCGAATTTCGGTGACCCACAATTTGTTATCGGCATTTGCGCATGATCCAAAGTCATGTCTCGCATTCCAGAGTCGACTCGATCCAAGACTTGTACCCTTGCGACTGCACCGTTACTGTGGTTCCAACGCCGCGTCTCGCATGTCGAGGTGATACTTGGGCCAGGAGATGTGGGCCCGCGCTTAGTTCGAGAAAAACACCGGGACATTGTAATCCTAAGAGAATGTCCCATCAATCATATCAATCAAGTACACATCACTCCCATCACTCACACCCATCCCCGAATACAACCACCCATCCTCAAAGTCAACTCTCTCTCTTACATAAGTATTCTCATCACTCACTCATCCATCACTCACATCACCCACCTCTCTCTTCTCTTATCTCTCTCATCTTTCCCATTCTCCAAAGCAACTCCAATGTCTCCACTTCATGTTCGAAGGGCCAACAAAATTTCAAATTTTCTAGCACGATTAGCTAAGGCCGTTATTTGACTGGTCAAGTGGGACCATAAAAGCTTGTTGGACTTTGAGTCGAGAACTGCTCACTTGATTAGTCGACCAATCTCTAGGATTGGTCGAGAGACCAACATAAATTTTTAAAAATTAGTACCAAACCTTGGATTGGTCGAGCCAGTACTTGGCGTCGAACAAGGTCTAAGATTAGTCGAGAAAATGACCTATAAATATATGAAATGACCCACATACAATATTCAATGAATATGACATAATCTAGGGTCAATCTAGGATCATCCAAACCTGTTTGTGAGTAGGAACACTTGAAACATCATTCGCTTCAAATTCTTGAATACTTGTGATACTTGAAGCTTGAGTTTAAACTTGAGCTTGAGTTACGCTTGAGTTCTTGAATCTTTAGCTTTCAATAGTTGAACTTAAATCTTGAACTTGAGTTCATGAATATGATCCTGAAACCATGAACTTCAACACGTTTCACTTCAACTTGAAGATGTGGCCAAGATTGATGAAGATCCAAGGAACTTAAAAATGTATGTACCTGATCACTTCAACTTAAAGCATGATACAAATACTAAATGGTTTGACACAAAAAATTTTTAATAATACAACGGGTGCTAGATTTACATAATAGCATTTACAGTCATAACACATGCCATTGGGAAGATTATTATGGGACTCACTGAGAGATGGAGTTGCCCCACATGATCGCGCGACACGTGCAGGTTTGACGCATGACTGGATGGTATGACTCATGCATCTCACATTTATGTGACATGATCAATTGACACCCTAGTGATATCAGGGTTGTGGCCTCCACAGGTTCATCATGAATGGCCAGATGAGATACTAAAAATATTTGGTTCCAACACTATGGGCACGTAAGATGTCCTTGGGTGAGAGTCCTTGAATCCTCTTGGTACCAGATGATACTCCAACGTCTAGACTAAGTGGATACATGAGTACCCAAGTGCCGAATACCAGTAGACAACGTCTTTCTCTGTGTCATGGCCGGTTGGGAGGGGGTGTGGCCTTATCTGCCTGAGTGAGGGGACTGTAAGCTAGGCTGAGTATGACTAGCTCGTTAATGGGTTCGCTATCGACGAGCCAAGTAGGTATTGACAGATTACTGGCTAGAAGGATAGTGAGGTCTTTTTCACTCTTTGGTTATACAGCTAGGGTTGCGGTAACCATTGTGTAATATACTAGACCCCGGTGATATCCCAGAGATGAGCTATACTAATATGTGGACTTACTGAGTAGGAATTGCGTACTCAGCATTTAACTTATTCATTCATTCATCCACTATCCACTCGGGTTGGTGGTGCGCAATCAAGTCATCATGTGTACCTTCACAATGACCAGATTTTTAGGTGAGCGTGCGACCAACCTGAGATCAGGAGTTTACCACATTGAGTCTGGTTATCCAAATTTAGGTATGAGATTGGTTTAGATAAAAGTCCCTTGTGATGGACCCCATAGCCTGCGATACTAGTACTATTATTCCAACTTCATACTCCAGCTTGGTCATTTCATTTACACCGTATATGACATTGCATCCTCAGCACATAGTATTTGGTTTACTATCCTTCTATTTTGCATAGTCTGAATAAAGTTGATGGTATTATGGACTCGCCAAGATCTACATATTGTATTACATCTGCGGCATATGACATCTGGATTGCTATGTTTCTGCATTTATATAGTGTAGATGAGGCTGATGGTATTTGTGGACTCGTTAACATTTACACATTGCATTACATCCTTAGTATATAATATTTAGTTTACTAGGTCCCCGTTGCATAATTGATCTACATTGTTTCCTTAGTATATGATATTGCCTTATTATGTTTTTGCATCATATAGCCTGGATAAGGCTGATGGTATTCATGGACTTATTAGCATTTGCATAATGCATTGCATCCTCAGTATATGATATTTGGTTTACTATGCTTTCACATTGCTCTGATCACATGCAAGATCACATGGTTTGCGCCATTCGATTGACTCGAAACTTCATACATGGCCCGGGGCCATAAATTAACCGTACACGTAAAATTTCAGCTATTTGATATCTCAAAAAGTGGCCTAATGGCCAGATCAGCCCCTTAATTCATTAAGTGAGGCCTACTTGATATCTAGAAATGCTTCAACTTTGGTCTCAACCCCTTAAACTCGATGGTACAGTAGATGGACGGTGTGGATTTCTCAGAAAAATCGTAGTGAACTCCACACCATTGCGTGTGCATACTACACATATATACACAACAGCCGCACCGAAATCGAGAGACGGATCAGCGTTACGCTGACCCGCGTCTTCTTCTCAAAAAGTAAACTGTTGTTTTCTATTGTGTAACAAACGGACAAGTGTCTGTTTTGTGGAAGCCAGTGGGCCACCTCTATTATCTGTACGGATGATCCAAGCCGTCCATCTTGTAGAGGGGTTCGCAAACATCAAAACCATGCTGACCTTTGGCACCCATGCATACACACGTGCACAATACAGAGGTCACAAGCGGACTACCCTGCGACGTTCAAAACGATTTTAGCGTGATTGCTTCTTTTGGCCGCATCAACGGACAACTAAAATTGATCGTGTCCGACTGGTTTTTCGAGAGGAATCCAATGAACGGATTGGATTTCACTTTTGACATCAATGTGGGCCCCACTGAGCATTGTAGCGCTGTTACGTGCGAAAGAAGGTGTTCGGATGCTGATCGATGTTTCCGAAAATTGCACGATCATGGCCATGATCAGATGGCTGATCTGATCTGTCCATTGTATAGGCCAGCCAAAAACGTCCTAGGAGATGTTGATTTTACGAATAAAGTGCGAAAAGGCTTATGTGAATTCTGCTGCGGAACCGACTTCAGCCGACTCCAGCCTCGCCACCGCCCTTCACAGCTATAAAAGTAAGGGATCTTAGTTTAGAAACGGGGGAATTTTCAGAGGTTGGAACGGGGAGCTAGACGAGGAGCATCCTTCTTAATAGAGTTTTTTCTTCCTTTGTTTTATGTTTTTTTTAAAGCTTAATAATGGTTAAGTTAGGCTAAATTTTGTTAGTTAGGGTTGAGATGAAGCCCCTAATTTGAATGACTATTGTTATGTGTTGATTTTATCTGAGTTGATTGATTTATTTCTTTCTTTAGTGTGCTCAACTGAAAACTCCATACTTCTCCATTTTATGAGCTTAACCAAAGGCTAGATGTGGATGTTGTTTAGAATCTTATTCTAAGAGCTTGTGTTTGAGCATGAACAGGTTTCCCTATAGAGAAAGAAATAGGAATTTGCATCTCTTCATGCCTGACCATAGATGAAAAAATATGATCCTTATGCTTTAAGGGATTATACATTCTGTGTGCTCGACCAAGGACATAGAGTGTACTTTATTTATTAAATTTATATCAATCTGAATTAGGTTGAATCAATAGGTAAAATAAGGGTTAGGATAATTAGGAGTGGATATAAAAGCCCTAGTGTTCTCCTTAATTGAATTTTTCTCCTTGCTCTTAGATATTTTCATAGATTTTTGTTAGTTTACTTAATTGTTAGCAAAACTATTTGTAGGATTAGTTAAGAAGAATCGTAAAATTTGAATTATGACAACCAGTCCTCGTGGGAAAGATCTTGTAATACATACTGTATTTACATCTGATTCGTATACTTGCGAGTTTAAAATCATTTAAATCAGGTTGGTTTAAATAAAACATCAATGTACGTTGAAAATTCTTCCATACTGGATTTCAGGATCAGAATCTGGCGTATGGGCGTTGGGAGCCAAGAATGGGGTACTACGGGGGCTGTCGATACTGGATTTAGTGATCGAAAATTTTGTGAGACTGATTTCTGAGTTTGGGTGTGACAGTAATACTTCTATAGTCGTTGTTGTGGCTAACAAGCCTATTACTCGTAAGGAGTTACAAGTCAACAAGTGCCTGAGCAAGGAAATCTACTACCTAGTCCAGTGCCTGTTCCTTCAAATCCATATAGACCATTGACATCTCGGGTTGAACCTCTTATGGTTATGTCAGCCGGGATGGTTGATGTGCAAACAGGTATTCAACACATTCCAGAACTATTACGAGTTCAGGTAGAACACTCATGAGTTGAAAGTAAGGCTTTCAATAGCTGGATGGTTGGCCACAATGATAATATGAATCCATTGGTGGCTTTGTGCATTGATAGAGCACTTGTTGCACCTCAACAACGGGCCGATGCAAGTTCTATTGAAAATTTGGCACTTACACCACCGGTCCGGCCGATGCAAAAGACACTTATATTGCAACAAAACATACCACAGTTCCTATCTCTAGTCCAATCTAGTATGTGTGAAATTCACTGATACTGATAGATTTCAGACGTACTGAACATGTTCCTATCCAGGAAATACGAAATTCGCTGCCACCAGTATCAATAAGAATGTAATTCATGAAGCTAAGAATCAATGGATCCCGCGGGGGGGGGGGGGGGAACCCTTAACCTAAAAATTAACCGTATAATGAACAACAATAACAGGATGACCCTGAAGTATCTGAAGTTGTTGCACAATAATAATAGAAGCGTAACCAAATTGTTCGACTGGTTCAGAAAGTAGAAGCCCAAGTTCTCGGCCGAACTACTAATCTAGTTTATCATAAGTTAAATCTTGACTAGATCAATCGGCAATATTCATTGTTGACATATGTCAATTTACAATACAATGTAAAGAATTGGTCAATAATGAGTACTATAAATTACAGCTATTTAGGTATTCACTCATTGAGGTAGCCTTTACTTGGTATTCCAATTTAGTACCAAATTTTCATAAAAATTTAGCAAGAGCTGGAAGAAAAAAAATTCATGTTTAATTATTTTGTAAGGATAGAGAAAATTTTATGGCCAATCTTGATCATTTTCAGCAATTATTAGGGGAATTGGTCGAGAATTATATTGCTCGGTCTAAAAGAGAAAAAAACTGATGCAAAGTAGTTACAACTGAGATAGAATTTGTCCAATTGGCTTAAGATAGACGAGATGTCAAGATTCGAAAAAAGTTTATCATAATAGAATTCATAGATCTTTACTATTTAACCAGGAAGGTGTCTCGATATGAGGCCCTGCTTCAAGACTCAATGTGGCAAAAGAATTCATCGGCATAGACATATTATTATGACCATAATTATGATATTGTAGTACCTGAAATAGTGGTTAAACGGTCATTCATATATTCGGCTTTAGTTAAAGCAGAGACAGTGACATCCTCTAATCAGAAAGTTCAATGATCTTGCACCTTTGATATTTCTTATGCTGATGAAATCTTTGATATTATGTTAGCTATTAAATTTATTAAAATTCCAATTAATCATAAGATTCCAATAGGCGAAGAATTGAAGAAAATTAATTATTGTAAATGACATGGAACACCATCGCATTCTACAAAAATTGTGTTATTTCCAGAAATGTTATTCATTATAATATCGATAAAGAAATGCTGAAATTTTCTGAAAAAGAAGTAGTGTTGATTGATATTGATACATTTTTATCCAATGTAGAGATCAATATGGCCACTATCAATCCTTAAAGGCTGGTTCAACCACAATAAAAAGATCAATCTTGAAGTTCAAATAAATCAACATAAGGAGCAAAAATGGCATGAGCGACATGAAGCTATAGTTTGCGGTTGACCAAACCGAAGCATATCCAAGGGCAACAATGTCAAATTATCAACAAATTTATGAGAGATGTTATCGATCGAAATATCTAGCAAGACAATCGAGCAATTAGAATTATGAGGAAGGAAACGTATTTTACCTTTATAATGACAAACAGGTTAGTGATTATTCTCAAACTGTTTAAGGGCCAATTATGGTTAAGCATCGAGGGGTAAGAAGGTGTTTGGAAAAGGCTGAGTCATCTGAAATTTCCAGCTATACCCAAGGATATGACTCATACCTAGAAGTGTTGTTGGTAAAAATAACATGCAGCAAAGAGAAGGCAATTAGTCGTTGCTTTGTATCAATTGTAAATGTACCAGCCAACTTGACCAAGGTTGGTAGTGCTAAAGTCAGAAGTAGAATAACATATATTGATCGATATGGAAGAATCGATTGGATTTCGTGTGGATCATGACTTGGTCAAAAATCCTAATTATGATAATATAGGAATAAACATGGAAGGATCGACTGAATACTTCAGTGCTGAGAAATTTTCAAATGATCTTCTAATTGAAGAGTTGCTTGCTAAGGCAGGGGCATTAGATTCATCATCTTTTAAACTGACTAAAGGAAGCATAAACGAAGCTATACATGAAGTGGATACTCAACCAGATTCAAAAACACTTGGGGTGTTGTCTAAATTCGGTCTACAATTTATCTCATTACCACCGATTACATTGGATTGTAATATGGTGTTGAATATACCATTAAGTTTTCAGGCTAAACCATCTTAACCGAGCATGACAAAAGGAGGTGTGAAAGAATTAGGCTCGCTGATAATTATACAGCATGGATCTTTCAACTCCGATAACAAAGTTAAAAAGGTGTCGACCGCAACTGTAAGATCCTGAATTTTTGTAACCCGAGTATATACTCATGTTCAAGAATTCCGGTTGTTAATAATGTAAAAATTAGATGCTTCAAAATCGTACCTTATTTTTTTTTTCCATTTAAATCTAGTTACATTCAAGAAGGTAACCATTCACGTGAGTAAAATCAACTGTATTTATTATTCCATTAGATTAAAAGAATTCAACAAATTATCAAATGCCTTCTCAATGGGAGCTTATTACATTATCAAAGTTTGTAGTGAAAATGAATAAAACTAAATATAAAGCTATTGCTTTATTTATTCATAATAATCTTTCGTAAGGGGATTATCATTTGTGTCTTCAATCTGTACATCATCTGCATCATTTATACGGTTGAAAATGGTCAATTTCCTAATTATAATGATAATTATCCTTTAAGATTAATAATAACTCAAGAGATTCATAAGAGTGATGTGAGGGTTCTGATACATTTCGTATTCCACCACTATGACTAGTATCAGTATGCGCAACCAATATATATATGTATGCATGCTTAGCAAAGTGTGTATGGTCCATCATACGATCATCATAATGTGAAATATAATTCATAAAAAACCTAGCCCGCCCCGCTTCCCATATTACGGAGATTCATTGGTGTGTCCAACGTTAACATGAATTTATACGAACATCTTAAAGCGACATAACAACGTGATTGAGAGATTGACGTGACGTGATGTGTTCACGGAGCAACTATTTGTGACATCCAATCCCAAGAAGTGATGTAACATGCATGGCTATTTACTTACATAGATTGTACTTCCGACCTAGAGGCCATTACCTGAAACGCATTATGTCCATGATAATATATATGAACCACTATATATGAGGCTTATAACACATCACTTGCATCAATAAAGAAATAAGTCAAACTATGAGGGTTTTAGAATTTCAAGACACATGCCAAGCCATAAATGGAGGTAACACAAGGCTGACCTAATAAAGGAGAAGAGTAGTAATAATCTAACTCAATAAAAGAGAAGAGTAGCAAATAGGCTAACTTTACAAAAATAAGGGGAGATGAGCAAAAGGGTAACTCAATATAGAGTGCAAGCACGCGTCGCTCTCAAAATTGACAAATGGCAAGGCTTGTATCCATCACCCCACATAAATTTATAAAAATCATGCATAACTAAAATCATACCTTAACCATAATTCTTAAAAGGATAAATAATTGATAATGGTAAACCAATCAATTACATGGAAAAATATGGTAATATGAAAGTATGCAAACATAAGATAAATCATATCAACTTAAATTAGTGTAAGCTTTAAAGGAATCTCTCATCTTAGCCTTAGATCTAAGCCCTAGGTAGATATCCATTTAGAAAAGCTTGTATATGAATCATGATATCGCTTGAGCAAGAGGGAGACACCACACGTGTGGAGAAGGAAGAGGATGATGACGTTTAGGCTTTCTCTTTCTCTTTCTCTTTCTTTATCTTTCTTGGGCATTGGGAGATTTGGGCATGTAAGTGGAGAGGGGATACATATTCCTTTTATAAAGGAGTGGGCGTGTGAGAGGGGTGTGTTTTACATCCCACTTGGATTGAGTTTCTCTAATTTATCCTTTTCTGACGATCTTTCTTTAAATCTAATTCATCCATTATGTCAGGGTCGTCAAATAGAGACAGGGTATATGATATTCTTTGTGATCTGAAATTTAGATTGACCTATCTTGAAAATTCTCTCCACGGGTGTCAAAATGAAATTGATTTCAATTAACAGTTTATACTTGATGATCAGGGCCCAATTTTGGGAGAAATGTATAGTCAAGATAGATAAATGGTTGAAAAAAATTTGGTAGTTGATCGATGGTGAAAAATGTCTAAATATAAAATTTCACCTTTTGTACCAAAATGAAGGAACTGACTTCAATATTCAACAGTGTAGGATTGTAGATCGGGGTTTAAATTTTATATAACCTCGTAGTCATATGAGACTAAAGTGTAGTCCAAATTTGAGTTGCGATGGACATGAGGAAGTAGTTAAATCAGAAGATCCAGATTTATGAGTTGGTAAGCCTTAAAAGGATAACTTCGCGCTTAAGAAAAATCTTACTAAAGTGGGGTCTTCATATTTCACACTTGGTCCATATGATAGACAATTCAAGTCATTCATATGAACGAAAATATCTTACTATGACTACCCACGAAGCTTCTTTACTGGATGGACACCAAAATCAATGGTTAAGGAGCTGATTTGTTAATTGGGTCACTTTTACAATGATTTAAGGGCTGAAATTTGACATGTATTGTTAATTTATGATACATAGATATGGTATAAAATTTCACATCAAACAAATCGTGAGAACCATGTGATCTAGAATTCAAGGGTCTAGGTTAATGATATTTTTATAATTATTGTTGATATGAGAGTTTTGGAAAATATAATAATTCTACATGGTTATAAGCACATTTTAAAGTAATTTTTTACAAAAGAACTTATATCTAAATCATTATGAATAAAGAATTATTCACCAAATTAATTAAGAGAATGTAATATATCAACCAACATAATAGATGGTTAGATGACATGTTAAAAATAGAAAAACTTGATGGTTGGTACTCTGATCTTGTATGTAAGTGGATTTATGTCGGTTTCATAAACGAATGAACACAAAGTGAGTTTTTGAAATGATCGAGAGGTAGAATATGTATACAGTTAGATTAAAGTAACTTATTCACATATTTAAGTTCCTTGGATTATAGTTCTGATGTGGGTTAAGCATATTTATAGGTGGTGAATAAGATGAAGGGACCGAAATATTTATTCGATGTATACGAGCGGATGCTGAGATCAAGTAACTAGTTTACCATGATCAGGTGGTCAGCAGTAAATAGTTGACTGAACGGTTGGTTATGATGGATTAGTGAGAATATTTGGATATATGATGATCCTATCTCAAAATCAACGATTAGATGACTTGATCTATAAATGAAAATTATTTTCAAACGGTCAAATTCGTGTTGGAGAATGGATGCAAGGTTAAGATAGCTAGATTCGTATCGTACATATATACATAATAAGTTAAATTTCATGGCAACACTCGAGAACTTTTAATACTCGGGTATTGAAAAGTTCGGGGTGTTACAACAATGGTCGAATTAGGGTCATCTTCTAAAAAATTCATTATTGAAATGTCGACTCTTACAATGACCCAATATTTGAATTCATTGCATATCTCTGTTCACTTGGAAGGATGTCTGATCACTTGAATTTTGATAGACAATGGAACTGTTATTAACATTCTACCAACTAAAATAATGACTAAATTGAAAAAGATTCAAGATGACCTTATCTAATTGAGGTCATAATGAGTAATTTCGTCAGAATAATAATACAAACACATGGTGTTTTACCAGTCGAATTAATGATGGAGACCAAGAATGTTTTGCTTGGATGAAATTGGATTAATTCGTTTTCCTACATCTCATAATCATTGCATCAATTTGTGATTTTCTGGAATTAAGACAGGGTATAACTGATTTTGGCTGATAATAAACTGTTCTTAGTTATGTCTGATGTAGTCAAGGCTTGTTTATATGGATATGAGATCAGATTTATATGATTTATAAGTTGAGACAAGAATGGTAAACCAATCGATATTGATGCTAGACTCAACCTTGATAATATTGTATAAGATATTGTTATCATGATTCAATTAAGCAAAGAGTTGTCGAAGACTATAATTCCATTCCTTGTGACTACAAGGTGTACGATTAAAAAAATTCTATGATGAAACAATCATCGGTGAAGGCCGAGTTCATGACATAGTGCACCAACTCGAGGAGAGCTTATGAAATTATGATAATGGTTATTTGTTGATATGGTCGACATAGCTGTACTAGTTGATTAGGAAACTGAAGATGGTATTGAAATGAAGAATTTGAAACCAACTCTAGAGAAATTGGAGGATTCTCAGGTTCAGGTTCAAGATCCTTTAATAGAAGTAAATTTAGGGATTGAACAATATCCCAAACCTACTTTTATTAGTAGATTAATTGATTCCCAAACATAGGTTGAACTCCTTAATTTACTTAAAGAGTTTGCTGACTACTTTGTTTTGGATTATCATGAGTTGCTTGGATTAGATCGACATTTGGTTGAACATAAGTTACCCATAAAGGAGAGATATCAGCCACATAAGCAGCCGCCTAGGTGGATAATGATTGAAGTAATGCAAAAAATCAATGAAAAAATTGAGCAGCTTTTGAAAGCATGTTTCATTAAACTCATCAAATATATTGAATATATTTCGAACAAAATGACAATTATCAAGAAGAATGGTAAGATTAGAGTGTGCATTGATTTTTAAATTTTAAATCAAGCCACACCAAAAGGACGAGTATCTCATGCCTATAGCCGATCAACTGATCGATCGGGCATCTGAGCATCCAATGATATCTTTTATGGATGACCATTCAAGATATAATTAAATAAATATTGTAGCAGAGGATGTCCTAAAGACAACTTTTAGATGTCATGATCCTTTATATATGTTTTGTTGGGTTGTAATGCCTTTTGGGCTTAGAAATGCCGGAGCTACTTATCAAAGAGCCATGAAAGACATTTTTCATGATATGATTAATGATTCATGAAAATTTGCATCGATAACATAGTGGTCAAATCGGCATCTTGACTGTAACTTCCTGGAAAATTCTGTACTTAAACCCTAGTATGTCCATGAGCGGAGCCGTCAAGGGACCATATCAGTGCTATTAAATTGATAAACCCTGCTAGGATCAGCGGACTTCGGACATTTGGGGTTAGATAACCATTTCTGCAAACTGTGAGCAAGTAACGCTAGCTAATCCCAGCGCTAGCTGAGGCCAGTGACTAATACCGAGGATCTACTTCCCTCAAAAGTGCCCCAATTTTTTGTATTAGATCTAGACCGCAGGTGGTGCTCTGCTAAACCCGAAACTATAAAATAATGTCCATCTTGTCGGGCTTGATGCCCATCAAGGGTGTTGAGTTAAGATGGTGACTAGGATCACTTAACTTGGACCCACAAGCGGGGTGCATGAGATGTGCGAATGTCTTGGGTGATGACATGAAATTTGAGTAAAGTTAGCACCCTCATTCAATCACAAAGTTGTAGCCTTCGGACCATTGGGTGACAACCAAACTTGAGGCACCAATTAAGATTACTACCCTGCCCAAATCCATATAATTTAGGACCCGATCGATGATCAATCATCATCAATTTGAGGCAGGGCCCTCCTGGTTGATCGATGCACCTGATAATTGGAGGGTTGTGTCTGATCATATATCCCTTAGTGGGGCACCTATCCAAGGGCACCAATTGCCGTTTACCTCCCATATGACCCCATTAGCTTGAAATGACCCCCCTAGGGTTAGTATGGTGGACAAAGTGCCATTGGGGCCATTTAGGCACAAATTGGCACTATAAACACCCTCTTATCTCACACCCCCTCCCCTTACATGAATTCAGTGACCTAACCTTAAAATTGAGAGAGAGAGAGAGGGGGGGGGGGGGGGGGGGTGTATGAGAGAAGGATCAATTGAGAGAGATTGTTCTTCCTTCCTTCAGTCGTTGTCCGTGCCAAAACAGGAACCTTCTTCGGATCATCCTAGTAACAATAAGGTAAGATCCAACCCTTATTTTCAAACCTTAGAGCAATTAGAGGTTTTTCCCCCCAAATTCCTTATAAACCCTCATGTATTGCATAGGTCTCAACAATTTCCTCTAAAACCCTAACCCTAAGAACTTTAAGTTATGCAGCTCATTGTAAAGGTGCAGACCATTATCCTTAGGTTACTTTTTATCGACCATTGAGGGTCCCATTAATGATCTCTTGTAGTGAATATTTTATCGATTGCTAGCATGTCCATATTTTGAATTTAATTGCAACATGTGTCATTATTTGTTTATGAAAGCTCACATGTTTGATAAAATGTCTAAGTGATTGAATGTGTTGTTTTATCGATGCTTACATGCTTGATGGAATGCCTAGGTAGATGTGTGGTTTTATTGATACTCACATGTTTGATAAAATGTCTAAGTGGATGTGTGGTTTTATTGCTGATCACATGTTTGATAAAAATGCCCAAGTAGATGTGTGGTTCTGTTAATGCTCACACGTATGATTTAATGCTTTAGTGAATATATTTTATACGAATGCTTACCTGTTCGATGAAATGCCTGAGTGCTTATACTGTAACGCCTTGAATTTTTACAGCCTGAGTTCATACTCGTGCTCGAGAATTTTGAGTGTTAATAATGTAAAATTGGATGCTTCAAAATCGCACCTTTTTTTTTTTTTTTTCCATTTAGATTACATCCAGTTACATTCACGAAGGTAACCATTCATAAGAATAAAATCATCTATACTTATTATTTCATCAAGAGATTTTGGACCAAAAGAAGAATGCATACTGTAATAAAGGATTAAAAGCTCAAAAGAATAATAAATGAAGACTTGAATATTTGGAGGACATTAATGTAGAATTCAAGTGCCAAAGATTCAAGAAAATCAAGTACAAAGGAGAGAGAAATGACTAAGAAATCACATAAAGCAATAACAAAAATAGTAGACAATTCGGTCCCACCTAAGGTTGGTTTGGTCCTACCAAAAGTGCTCAGAATAGTTCAACAAGAAATTATGTTTTTCAAAGATAATTCAGTTCGACACTTAAGTCCGATCGAAGCCATGTTCGGTGCCACCGAAAGAGGGTTTGGTGCGACCTGAGGAAGATAGAGCCTTTAGATGAATATTGAAGAAATTTGGCTGCAACTAAGAGCCCAGTCAGTGTGACCAAAGTGATGTTCAGTGTGACGAAAGGCTAATGTATAAAGTAAGTATTCATAGTACCATTGAGAGCTTGGGGTGGAAATCTTATCAAAATTGGTAAAGCACACAAAAGGATTTGATATTTTTTTAACCCTAGGAAAGGATCAAAGCATGCACATATTGGATGGATTGGATGTCCTCCACCCATAATAGTGGGTCCCAAATGCAATATTTGAAAGTTTTTAATGGTGGACATTTGATCATTCCCTCTTATGTGGTCCATTTAATGATCAATCAAACTATTTTTTTTATTTCATAGAAGAGCATCAAGAGAAGCATGCGATGGGCAGATTGGATGTACCATGCACATTATGATGGGCACCACACATCATGATTATATATCAACCATTGTGTTTGTCATATATAATATGTTTTTAGCTGTAAAGACTTTATTAGTAATGTGAAACATGACTTTTTGCTAAGTTTCATATTACAACTAAAAGCCATAATGTGTTCATGACCTTTTATAGGCAAATGCACATATCCAAACAGCCCACGTGGTCCAATTACTTGTATTCCCTTTACAACTTAAGGATTTTACAAGCATCCAAATGATCCCTTAAGTCTACAATGTGGTTAATATATTGTATTATTCATTGATAAATAGCCACACACACACACACACACACAATAGAGTATATGTATGCATATCTACAAGATACTCTAACCTAAGATTATACTAACATCTGCTATTACAAAGCAAATACTAGCTATTCAATCCTCTCTCTTACAACCTCCTTTCCAGCAATAACATCAGTTTCTTCTCCTCATCCTCTTCTTCTTCTTGAGATGATCATCTATAGTTGCTTGTATTCTTGCTTAACATGCAACCCATTTTTTTTATACCTCAAAGCGACACTCAAGCAAGACATACATGCCATACAAATAGTGGGCCCCAACATGAAAGTCACAAGTTGAAAAATCAAGCCAGTCCATTCTTTTAGATGCGCTATCTGTTCTAGCTACAACCAACATATTTGGAGGGTTATTTGTGTGAAAGTGCCTTTATATTTTTTAATATCTGACTGGTGGGATGAATGGGCTATGTCCAAATCCTTTTATACCCAGTCCCGACCCATTAAATAAATTGGTTAATTTATTTGAACTTAAGCCTGGCCCATACCCAACCTAGATTGTAATGGGTTGGTTTGGGGCAGGCCCGATAATCAAAAGGGCCGTCACTTGGACAACCCTCAACTTGATTTGAGGTGGCTATTTACATCATGCTTCCAAATAATTTCCTCTTTCTACTTGCATTACATGTGTCACTATTGCTATTATATAAGGAGACTTTAGTGAATAGAAGTAATCCAAAACTAACCACTTCCACCCTTAAGCCTCATGCCAACTATTCATGCTTTTTCTTGGATCCTCTGCATGCGTCGTGGAGAAATCTCTCTACAACTCTTATCACTTTTGGGTGCCTACTATTTAAAACTTCTTAGGGCCAGGGAAGGCTCTGATCAAGCTGATTTTTATATTTTCCCTTCATTCGGGTCCTCGTGACCTTATGAAGAAGTTAGATGACAAATAAGCTTCATGGTGGACCTTATGGAGGTTTTAACGGCAGCCATTCCATTCCCACTACTTTATGTGGTGTGGTTGACTTGAGCTTTGAATGTGCCTATTTTTTTGAATCCTGCTTTAGAATGATATAGAAAAGTTGTTGGATGGTGTGGATCTACTGATCTAGCACATAAATCATGTTGGATTGAGAGAGGTGTCACATTAAAAGTTGGGTTGCGTATTACGTAAAGGAGAAAAGGAGCTTTGTCGTGGTAATTTTGGATTTTTTTTTAAAAAATTTACAGAATGCATTCTGAATTCATCATTAAGCTAGACCTCGGTCGTCGAAAAAATTCGGCATAAAATTACGGAGCACTTTCAATGTTCGGCGTTAACAAACACTTCTGGATACCAAGCGCTTTCCGAATTCCCCATTAAGTAAAAATTTTCATTGTTAACAAACATACCCTAAGTGTTATTCAATTGTCTATATGGGGTCCACTATGTTGTTGTATGCCATTGAAGCTGTACATCAAGTGTGTCCCACCATGATGATGGGATGCCTAAAAAATGAGGTCTACACTACTATTAGGTGGGCCTCATCATAGAAAATAATGGATATCACCCAAAAGCTTATACATTTATGTGGCGGGGGATGTGATGGTTGGATCAACTTTATTTTTAGGGTTTGGCATTTTTATGGTGGGGTAATTCTTTCAAATGGGTTGGATCCTGTACACAAACCACAATGGGCCTTGCAAGTAGAATTGTAGAATAAACTCATTTTATGGATGTTGTAGAGGATTCAGCCTAAAAAGTGAGTTTATTTTTTCAATGAGAACAAGTAGTTTATTTAGAGAGAGAGAGAGTCCTCCTCTCTCTCTTTTCCCTTTTCAAATATATAGGGGTCATTTGGCACCATGGATTTGGGGGGATTTCAAATCCCCTAGTTGTTTGACACCATAAAGTAAATGGGGATTTCAAATTCAAAGGGTTTGAAATTCTGTCAAAGAGGGGGTTGGAAATCCACAGTGAAAGTTTGGATTACATTTAAAATCCTTCCAAGAGTTACATGCGTAACATGGGTGTGACAAAACTATTAATCTATTGGGCATGTGGCCACTAATGATATTCCAAAACAATTAAATTATCAATTGCATCACTATAATTACTTTAACATAATGATCAGCATTGTCCAAACATTGTCCATGTAAATCAACGGTTAAAAATCGTTGGTTATTCACTTAGACATGATCTTGTGTTTGTGGCCCATCCAAGACTTGGAATTTCATCATTTTTGGCTAAAGTATATATTTCAACAAGTTTATTACACCATTACGTCAAACATTACATACTTCCACTAATTAGATATATTAAAGTTGATTTAATAATTAAATTCAAACCCCTATAAATACACTATGTATAATTACTTTTGGATTAAAGTTGATTCCCAATCTAAGGTGTGAAATAGCGGTGAAGACCGCTTTAGTTAAAGTAAGAATATGCCATTATGTCATAGAGGGGGGTGAATAAGACTTTTTAAAATTTTTATAGTTTATTAAAAATCCTATTACAGTAATCCTAACAATAGGCACTTATTAGGATTACTCAAAAATAACTCTACTGGCTTCCAAGCCCAGTAGAGGATCCAATCACAAACTATTTAAGAAATGAACAATATGCAAACTAGTTTATAATAGATATGACTATGTATGTGTGTGAGGTATGATCTCAGATATTCAGATATAAAAATATTAAAGTAAATCACATAAAACAAAAGAATAACAACCTCAAACACAGTCATTTTCATAATGGTTCGACTACTTATCTACTCCATTCTCGATAACTGCACTTAACCCTTGAGTGTACCGGATTTTACTAAGGAGGTTTCACAGCAGTTCACCTCAAACTTAAGGTTTTAAATCAAATTCACCTTCAACCTTTACAACTTACACCTAGGCTGACTGTTTATGCTTCTTGAGCAAGGGTCAACATATAGCACCAGGTTTCAGGCACACTGGCTAAGGATCCATATAAGGAACCTCACTGTTTATGCTCTCATGAGCAAGGGTTAACACAACGCACCCACTTTTAAACACACTGGCTAAGGATCTTCCACAAGACCTTAACCATTTATGCTCTCCACAGAGCAAGGGTCAACACAATGCACCCACTACGTACACTCCCATTGGAGGCCTCCTTGAGGACTTACAAGGGTGAGAAACACCTTAGACCCAATCCTACACAAGAATGATCAAAGTGTCCTCTGGACTCTAGATACTTATAAATAAGTGGTAGATACTTATAGATAAGTGGATGAGTCTCATTTAGCACGTTGTCGAAGATCTCCTTTTTTTATTGATGAAGAATCTTCTTCTTCCTTGGTGCGCAACTCAGATGATATGGTGACGGGTTGGGTCAAGGTTATAATGGAATCCTACTCTCAAATATTTTTCTATAAAGGAGATAGAGTGATTCCAATCATCTATGCATTCAAGGCATCCTAGCTTAATGATTTGCCATTAAGGTAGTAGCTGAAGGATCCTTGAATGCGAAAGTTCATTCCCCAATCCACTCTATTGAATATTAATGATGAGGGTGGATTGGAGGATGAACTCTCTTGAGAGAAAGGGCTTTGGGTATATAATCTAAGGTAAAACACTCAAAAACACTCTCTTCTTTCTCTACCAGCAATAATAGACAAGTCCTCTTTATATAGGCAAAAGGTTCTAACGGATATAAAATGGTCACATTTATGATAGAGTTCAATATCATCGAGCATATACTCTCGATAGCATCGACGGTCCGCTCGATGACACAAACTCAAATGTCATACGCTTTTGAAACTTAAGGCCAGCTGGTCGATGAATTGAAACACGTGTCGATGTCATCGGATTTCGAATTCTGATTTCATTGATGTAAGGTTTGATTCCTTGATATTTTAAATTGAGAGAGGCTTGCTATGAAATATTTTAGATTTACAAGAATGATCGAAGGACCATCGATATCATCGGAATTTGAAATTCGATAATATCGATAGCTGTGTCGAGGCATCGGTAAATCCAAAGGATTTTCATTTAAGCTTACTGAACAGTTTCTGTCCTTGTTCGATGCCATCGAGACCGTACCGATATCATCGAAATTCAAATATTGATTTCATCGAGTGACCCTCGATCATAGATAAACTACCCTGAAATATTTTACTGAAAATCTTCATGCCCAAGACCGATATCATCGAGAGCCTTCCGATGTCATCGAGATTTGAAAAATGATGGTATTGAGGAGGGCTTCGCTATGTCGATGCATATATGATATTCTTAAGAGAAAACAGGGGCACCGGAGATCTACCTATCGATATTATCGAGTCACCTTCAATGAACTTGAGATTCAAATATCGATGACATCGATAATTTCATCCAAAGATATGTGTGGTTGCTCGACACTTTTGTCCTCATTCCGATGGAATAGATTTATTATCGAGGACATCAACAGCGCAGGTTGATCATATCGAGATGTGTATCGATAAAATCGACAAAGCAAGAAAACTTAGAGATTTTCTAATTTTTGAAAAAGTTTTCTTACTTAAAAATCCTATGATGTTCTAACTTGTTTTAAGGGTTTTATTTACTTGGTGTTTTGGGACATGGGATGTGAGGCTTAGATTTACCTATGGCGAGCTTGCACACATTCGGTTGAGGCAGACGCTTTTTGAATTGATCTTCCTATGAGGCTCTGCAGTCTGACTGACCCAACACACACGTTAATTGACAAACCAGGGCACTTTCAATCTCCCCCTTTGTCAATTACGTGACAAAATACCAAAACACCCTAGACCAGCATCTAGATAAAGACATCCTAAATTGTGTGTACATGTAATTTACACAATTGTACATTGTCTAATGAAGCCATACACACAAGTCAGTATAACTGCTCCCCCTGACTGCAAACTCCTCCTTTCTTAGTACAACTGCTCCCCCTAATACCTACAACACCATACTTAAGTAGATATATATTTCCTGACGGGGTGTTTGAATCGTTCTCTCCCTTTTCGTCAGTCATTGACAAAGATTACATTATAGTAGATATTGACTGAAGTTTGAAGTATTTGGGAGAACCAATCATCCAGAGAGCATACATATATAAAAGATAGATGCATAATGATGAAAACAGTGAATTAGACATCTCATGTTTGGATCCTATGTATGCAGAACAGACCAAGTAAGGTAGTGAGATATGTAAGTTGGAACAACACAACATCAAATGCATAATATACCACTTGCAAAGATCATGAGTTAAAACAGGACGATCAAGATATGAGAATTACGATTAATCATGGCCCACAATATCTTAAAAAAAACATATACTACCTAAGGTTGGCAGTAACATTATGTTAAACCCAAAAAAAATCCCCATCATGGCCAACAAAACAAAATAAAAAAAATTGTTAGATCTGTTAATTGAATAGCCGGATCATACCCCCGTAAAAACACGGGGCAATCAAAAAGATATCCATGCCCATATGTCGCGCTGAGAATCAGTGTTGAGATGGCATGAAGACCATTGATACTATGGGGTGAATGAAGATGGTGCTGCATCATCTCTATGACAGATAAACAAGTCGATCAATTGCTGGACTGACTGTTGGATGCTAGACATCATCTTTTCAAGGGCAAAAAATCTCACATCATGTCCCCCTAACTTGTCTTCTATCTGAGTTAAACCACGCTGCATCGCACCAACTTTGTCTTGGTGAGACTTGACATGCTGAGTTGGAGCCGAGCCACTTGGTTTAGGAGCATACTGTGGCTCTACCGGATCTACACCAGTTGGAGTAGCGCCTTCCCCCATTTCTTCATCACCATGAATAGCCTCCTCAGAAGCCTCATCCTTGTACTCGTTAGACTTAAGGTCCAATTTTCATATGTTGACCTTTTTAAAATGTTGAAGAGGGCGTACAAGATCACTTGTTTGAGGGATACCAATTTTATCACAGATTTCATGAATGATGTGAGGAAAGGGTAAGTATACTGCTCTGGACTAATGGATGATGCTTGCTATTTAGTGGAGTATCAAGGTAGGCTGACAAATTTTGACTCTAGTGGTGACACAGTGTATGCTCATGGTCATTGTAAGTGCTATGATTTCATATCCCTTTAGTTGTGAAATTTTGTTGTGCCAAAACTTATATCTATGTCTTGTATATCTTGTGTTTTATGTTTGAAGACTAGTCATTGCAATCAAGACATATCAAGACATCGCATTTCAAGACAAGATCTTAAATGAAGAAAGTTTTCAAGTCTTGGATAAAGAAATCAAGAATAGAAGTTTTCAAGGTTGCATGTTCAAGATTTGATCAAGTTCAAGTTTACTAGAAGACTTTGTCAAAGTCAAGATCAAGCTCATGAAGGCCTACTACAAGTTTTGTATATTCACAAGCTTCTCTTAAGGGTCATCTGAGAGAACAGACTTTCAATGTCCATCTCACGTTTAAGGTTTGTTTGACCTTAGATTGACCTTAGGATGGACTTTATTGTAGGTCATTCCGGATACATAACTCATATACTTTATTATGCTTGTTTGGAGTGTTCTAAGACCAGTCCTAGCTTTGCTACGACCAGTCTTAAGTTTTTCAGGACCAGTCCCACGTAGTTGAAGATTTTTGGATCTTTCTTGCTGTCCTACGACCAGTCCTTGACATCCTACGACCAGTCCTGTGAGTTCTACGACTCATCCTTCGACCAGTCGTAGCCCTACGACTCAAACTCCAACAACCATTTTTGGGGTCCTACGACCAGTCGTAGGTGTCTCACGACCAGTCGTAGACCACCCAGGACCGGTCATAGAACTGAATCTTATCTCGCGAAAATCTTTCGAAAATCTTTGGAACTACGACCAGTCCTAGGATCCTAAGATTAGTCGTAGATGGGATTTTTCAGTCTATAAATTGAGCACGAACTTCAGAGTTTTAGCACTTCAAATCAATTCTATTCATGCATTCTTTAGGCTATTTTCTGAGATAAGTTTGTGTTTATTCTAAGCTGCTTTGTGCTTATTTAATATTCCTTTTACTAGCTTATTCTTATTTGATTTTGATCTACATTCCAATCTTATTAGAAAAGGAAAATTTCTGATATTCCTTCTTCTTGGATTCAAAATCAAATAGATCTAGCCCGTTTGATCTAAAATCAATTAGACTTAGAACCATGCTTAAAGTGAGTATTGGACTTTGAACGTCGAATCGAACTTCTGCTCCGATTGGTTCTACCAGGCTTCTTCAAAAGGTGATTCAGGTATTTTACATGTTTTGTAATTTACTTTATTTGGTTTTTGTTTGAGATTCGTCAAAAAAATCTCATTGTAGTGGTTATCTGAGGAGAGCCAGAAAACTCAGATTGTGGGATTTTTAGATTGTGTAAGCTCGAGATCAAAGACACAATTGTGAAGGTTTTAGGTGAACCTGTGAAACCTATTTTGATAGTGCATGCTAATATCCCCTGTGTGAGGATATTAGGAGTGGAGTAGCAATCTGTGTGGCTGTTGGATAACAGTTGGCGTACACACAGGCGAACCACTATATATTGTTGTGTTGTGGATGTGCTTCATTCTTTCATTCCTTTATTCATTCAGTTTTGAGGTTTGTGTTTGTGGATGAATGTTGTAATCACTTCAAGCAAGTGTGGATGAATGTGTAATAACTTAGGATTTATTTTCCGCAAGTTATTTTGATTTCATTACTTATTATTCCTTTTTGGTTTGTGATACAAGGATGCTCTAGAAATAGGGTTGTCCTACCTTAAACCTCTGGTTTTTGGTGTAAGGTTGTCCTTATAACTGATAAAGTATTAATCTCTTTATTTTAGGGTATTGTGATTGTTTTATATTCAGCATTGTGCTTTAAATCTTTTATTATTCCGCTGTTATTAGTTTTATTTGGCATTGCCCTATTCACCCCCCCTCTAGGGCATATAGCTAGGCCCTTTCAATCATGAATCCGGTAAGATCAGAGTGATTTTGTCCACAAGGATAAGCATTTGAACAAAATATCTTATGCAAGACGCAGTATCGAGGGTGCAAATATTTTGCTTTTAGGGAATTTCCTTTATACCATGGGATATCTCGACCTTGACACAGGAATTTAGTAATTAAAGACTGATTGATAGGATTTTCGAGATCAAGGTCAGACAATCCAACTGGGGACAAGGTTAAGTCGAGAATGCAAGCAATGGATTCTACAATAATCTCAACACTATCATCTCCAACTGTGATAGTAAATGATGGTGGTTCTAGTGTTGGAGAGTGACAATATGCAAAGAACCGATAAGTCTGCTCATTGTGGCATGCTCCCCCAAAATCAAGAAGAGGAAGCCAGTCGATTGCCTCCAATAGAGCTTTTATGTTGTAGGGTTTTATACAGTTCCCGTCAACCCTTCACTCACACACCAGACGCCTCCCAGAATATTTTTCAAGAATGTGTGGAGGAGGATTTACAACAGTTTCTGGCGAGGTTGGCACTGCAGCCGGAGCTTCTCTATGTTGAGACTGCATCCTGCCCTTTCCTCTTGAAGCCACAATCTTCTTTCTATTAGGCCGAGATGATTCTCCAATGGCCGGAGACTTCCCTTTTTCCTTACTCATTAGGTACACCACAGACAAAGATTTGAAGAACATTTAAGACCTCCCCGACGAGGCTCCGAGCAGGCGGACAAAGAAAAATGAGCAAGGAGAGGAACAATCACAATTAATTTTTCCTGCTCGTCCGCCTTTTATCGGGTGGTGATCTTCGATGTCATCGACCAGTGTTTCGATGATATCGATGGACCCTATTCAATATTACTGAAACTTTCTTCGATATCATTTTCAATCATATGACTCTTCATATTCCAGAGATGCGTCGATGATATCGACCCTTTATCGATTAATCGAGAATGACTTATCGACAAACATATCAAAGATGAATATTTTTAATTTTTAGCATTCAGACAACCCTTCATGTATACTTTTAGTATTTCTATGATTCAATAGTATACATAGAAAAATTATGTACAATCACTGTACACATCAAAATTATAAACATTAATATGTTTATACAAAAAATTGAGGAGAAAGACCTCAGATGTATCATTAGAAGCTCATAAAAAAAATGCATCATTTTAACAACTATCCAAATCTTGATGCATGATCTGGACTAGTTTTCTCTATGTTCATTATTTCTAGGCACAGGGATCATCCTTTCCCTTACCTTTGATGACATAGCAGTGGTTATTTGTTCGAGAACCCTTCTTCATTATTTTTCTTGAGAGGTCAAAGATTTCGCATTTCTCCTTGTAGAATGCAACCACATGCTCATTGTCACAAATTTAAGAAATGCTTAAAATATTATGTGTTAATCCTTTTATACAAAAGGCATTCTCATTTTTGAACAACCGAATTCCCTTAATGATTCCTTGTCCAATTACCTTAGCAGTGCTTCAATCTCCATAAGTGACTATCCCATGATTAAGATCTGAATAATTTATCTTGAACATCTGTCATCCAAATACCACTTAGTTTCATTTCCTGGCATACGGTTTGAATGAGTAACCAGACAGTTCTTCTTTTCTTTTGGGACCCATTTTGTTACAGGATTTTTAACAGTGGTAGATATTGTCTTCTTATTTAATTTGACCACTTAATTTAATTACTCTTTGTTAGTCATTTTAGGTGGTGGTGAATGTGAATCTCTTTTATTCATATTTCTAGGTTGACTCAAGACATTTTGCACTTCTCTGGTAGGTTTGAATTTTCCAATATGATTCTGACCAGAGTTATATTGAGTCTTCCCAGGAGACAAGCATTCAATCTTATAATGACCTAAATCATCTCATAAATGACACACTAGAGTAATTCTTTTATTACTACCTGAAGCAGTAGTTCTTTCAGTTATATATGCTGCAGTTCCAATCTTTGTTTCATATCCTAAGCCGTTCTTATCCTTTCCAGGTTTTCCCATACCTAAGAGTTTTTCTAACTTCTCACCACTCTGGGAAAACTTATAGTGTAGCTTAGCAGTTTTTTTGTATTCCTCTAAATCAAACAGAAGTGCATGATTTTCATTTTGTAGGATCATATTTTTATCTTTTAATTGCTCAACTTATTTGTTTAGTTTTTCAGATTCTGATTTAAGGAAGGTGTTAATTCTCTCAAGTCTATCATTATCTGAGTGATATTATTGTAAATCATTGATTAGGTGTGTATTAATTTCAAGAGTTTTATCCAAATCTTTTTGCAGCAATTCCTTTTTGTTTCAAATATTCCAAGTCTTTTAACAACTTTGATGCTATGAATGTAGAGTTGATTGTAAGCATCTTGTAGTTTATCTTGTTTCTCTTCTTCTTCCTCTATTTTCTCATTATCAAACAGAAATGATTCAGTGGCTTGTTGTTCTTCCTTGCTTTCTGATTCTGTGAGAATTATTGGAGCAGTGGAGACTATAAGAATTTTTAAGGATTTCTGGTCACCATCGCTCTCAAAGTCACTAGATTCTGAGTTTGATTCTTCTGTATCATCCCATGTGGCGGCCATTACCTTTTCCTTCATTTTTCTGTTTGGGCATTCAATAGACAGGTGTCCATACTTCTAATAGGCATAACATTGTGGTTCTTTGGTCTTTTTACCAAATTTACCTGTAGAAGGTTTGTTGTGCATCTTTCTTCCTCTGGAAGGTCGACCACGATTCTTCTAAAAGAACCTCCTAAATCGTTGTGCCAGCAAAGCAACTTCCTCATCTTCATCTTCTTTTCCACTTCCGCTGTCCTCATTTGTCATTTTCTTTGAAGTTTTTAGGACAGTGTTTTTGGATTTTTGGGTTTGTTTGAAGTGTAGTTCGAAAGTTTGTAGGGAACCTACCAGTTCTTCTACTTTCATGTCATCTATGTTCCTACACTCTACAATAGTTGTAACCTTGGGATTAAATCGTTCCGGTTGGGATCTTAGAATTTTTTAATAAATTTTTGATACCAGAACTTTTTCTCTCAATCTACCAATGGAGTTGGAGATGATATTTAACTTTGTGAAAAAATTCATAAAAGTCGCATGCTCTTCCATTCTGAGATTTTTAAATTGTGAAGTCAGAAGTTGTAATTTGGACCTCTTCACAATGCTTGTGCCTTCATGGGTTGTTTCCAGTAGATCTCATGCTTCTTTGGATGTCCCATGCATATTTGATTGAAGATGTCTTAGGACATGGCACAGTAGATGACGTTCATAGTTTTTGCTTCAGCAGTCTATTTTTCTTTATCGAACGTCGTCCACTTTTCTTTAGGTTTGGGTTTTGTGATGGTTGTGCCACTATCAAGTACAATTTGTTCAGATGGTCGTACATATCTACTTTCAACTATATGTCAAACATCATGATCCAAAGATCTCAAAAAGTAGTGCATTCTAGCCTTCCAGTATGCATAATTTGATCCATCAAATCCTGGAGGTCTAGTGATTAAAATAGCGGCGAAGAATGCTTTAGTTGAAGTAAGAATATGCCAATATGTCCTAGAGGGAGGTGAATAGGACTTTTTAAAGTTTTTATGGTTTATTAGAAATCCTATTACACTAATCCTAACAATAGACACTTATTATGATTACTAAAAAATAACTCTACTAGCTTTCAAGCCCAGTAGAGGATCCAATCACAAACTATTTAAGAAATGAACAATATTCAAACTAGTTTATGATGGATATGACTATATATGTGTATGAAGTGTGATCTCAGATATTCATATATGAAAATATTATAGTAAATCACACAAACAAAAGAATAGCAATCTCAAACACAGTCATTTTTATAGTGGTTCGACTACTTGTCTACTTCATTCCTGATAACCGCACTCAACCCTTGAGTGTACCAGATTTCACTAAGGAGGTTTCACAGCGGTTCACCTCAAACCTAAGGTTTTAAATTAGGTTCACCTTGAATCTTTACAACCTACACCTAGGCTGACTATTTATCCTCCCTGAGCAAGGGTCAACACATAGCACCCGGTTTTAGGCACATTGGCCAAGTATCCACACAAGGAATCTCACTGTTTATGCTCTCACGAGCAAGGGTCAACAAAACGCACCCACTTATAGGCACATTGGCTAAGGATCTTCCACAAGACCTTAACCGTTTATGCTCTCTATAGAGCAAGGGTCAACACAATGCACCCACTACGTACACTCCCGTCGGAGGCCTCCTTGAGGATTTGTAAGGGTGAGAAACACCTTAGACCCAATCCTACATAGGAATGATCAAAGTGTTCTATGGACTCTAGATACTTAAAGATAAGTGGAAGATACTTACAGATAAGTGATGAGTCCCATTTAGCACGTTGTCGAAGATCTCCTTATTTGTTGATAAAGATTCTTTTGCTTCCTTGATCCGCAATTCAAATGATATACCAATGTATGGCGACGGGTTGGGTCAAGGTTATGATGAAATCCTACTCTCAAATATTTTTCTATAAAGGAGATAGAGTGATTCAATCATCTATGCATTCAAGGCATCCCAACTTAATGATTTGCCATTAAGGTAGTAGCTGGAAGATCCTTGAATGCGGAAGTTCATTCCCCAATCCACTCTATTGAATATTAATGATGAGGGTGGATTGGAGGATGAACTCTTTTGAGAGAAAGGGCTTTGGGTATATGTTGTAAGCCCCGTATTCCAGCCCCTACCATTCCGTATATCTCCGCGGTCCTCCCGGTCGAATTCTGGAGACCCGCGACCTGTAGATTTTATTTGCGCTTGACCCTGAGTCACACCCTATACACCTAAGTCGGTTCGACCCAAGACCTATGCCATTGCCATCATGTCGTCACTACGATTCTGATGCCACATCTCATGCGTCAATCCGATGTTTAGATCCCAAGATATGACCCATGCATGATCATAACGGTGGACCGCATGTTGTGGGACATGGTGTACACGTTTCCCCATAATCATAATGAGGATGATGTCATCCTAGGGATGACATCACCCTATTTTACAACCTAACCTACCCCCTACCGAGCCTACCCCATAAATGCTTTCCTTTTTTTTTTTTCAAAACTCATTATTACAAGCCATTATAACCCATCCTTTCACCTTCTCTCTCATCTCTCTTTCTCTCTCTTCTTCTTCACTTCCATTGCTAGCCATGGACGTCCCAAGCAAGCTCCATTTTCAGCCCTCTTACCTTTAAATCCCTCCTAATCTAACCCTTAGAAGCCCATCTCTACCATTGGAAGGGGTCCTAGAAGGCTTATGAACCCATGGGTAGAAGATGAAGGAGAAGATCATTGTGGGTGCATCTCTCTCTCTCTCTCTCTCTCTCTCTCTCTTTAAATATATTTTTATGTGATGTGTGGCTCAATTGGATGGACCCCACCTTGATGTATGCCTTATCCAAACCGTCCAAGTCATGTGGACCCTACCTTATGAATGATGAGAACACACAAATATTAAACCCATGAAGTAGGCCTCGTTCATATGGGACTCACCTTTTATTAAGGTGGGCCACGTTCATGTGGGACCCACCTTGATGCTGTGTTTACCCATGCCGTCCAGTGTCACTGGACGCTGGAAGCTGGCTAACATGGAGTGCGTGTACTGGCATAGGTATGTACTAACGTCAGTGGTTTTTTTATATTTTTGGGTGGGCTACTTATACAGGCCCCACCTTGATGCATGTTGTTGATCCAAGTCATCCATCCCAACCCTTGTATTATTTTAGGCGTTGAGCCGAAAAATGAGACTGATCCAATTTTCTGGCGGGCTATGGCATTAAGAATGCTAGCATTTTTCGTTAAAACCTTGGAAAATGATTGCTGGGGCCCACAAGGAGCTTGGACTCACCTGAAACTTGTTTTGGACCCCTAATTTTATGGGACACATGCAATGGACGAGGTAGATCTGGTTAATGTGGGTCCCACTTAGGATAAAAAATAATATATTGGCATGCCTTTCCTGCCATGATGTCCAGAGACGTCCAACGTTAAAAAGGTGGCCCCCATTGGCTCTAGTTGTGGACCCTACCATGATGTATGTTCTACATCCATGCCGTTCATTTAATAGGTCCCCTTGAATGATGCGTTGGCTCCAAAAATCAGTCATAAAAAGTCTTCGGATGGCCCACACCATCACCATTCATGCAATGGTATGCCAAACCACATGGAATCAAATGTTGGGGTCAACATGCAGCTTAGACCCACCTGAAACTCTGTTTGGACCATTAAATTGTGGGAAACACATAATAAATGGGTTGGATTTTTTTAGGTGGACCGCACTTATCAAAAACCACCATATTATTGGTTTTAAAAAAAAAATAAAGGAAGGTGGGCAGCAGTTGGCGAGGCCGCTGTAGGTGGGCGGGCGGACAGACTGGCTGGGGCTCACGGCCCCAGCTGTAGGCCCCACGTGATGCGTTTCTAACATCCATGTCATTCATTAGGTGGCCCCTTAGGGCAGTGGGACTCCTTCCAAAAATCAGCCGTATACGGAACTCAGGTGGGACATACCATCTAAAATCATGTGAAGACATGCCTAAAACGTATAACATCACTTGGTGGGGCCTACCTGAAATTTGGATGTGGTTGATACTTAGTCAGAACCCTCAGTCAGGTGGGACTCACATAATGGGCGGTCTGGATTTGTGGACCACATCACTGTGGACCCCCTGACCGTGTGGCCTTATAAATAGGTTGGGTGGCAAACGAACATTACAGAGGGGCCCATGGCCCTGTGACCCTATCAACGGGTTGTATGGAAAATAAGCATCACCGTGGGCCCTTGGCCCACGTAACCTTATGAACAGATTGGATGAAAATAAATATTATGGTGGGTTCCTGGTTCACGTGCCCTCACCAACAGGTAGGTTGATAAATAAATATTACAGTGGGCCCTAAGCCCATGTGACCTTGTGTACAGGTTGGAAAATAAATATTACAGTGGGCCCTAAGCCCATGTAACCTTATGTATAGGTTGGAAAATAAACATTACAGTGGGCCCCTTGGTCCATGTGACCATATCAATAGATTGGCTCGAAAATAGACATTTTGGTGGGCCCCCTATTCATGTGACCTTATCAACAGATTGGATAGGAAAATAAACATTATGGCGGGCCTCACATGAGGCTCACTTTGGTGAATATGGGCCCATGTATTTAGGCCCATCTTGAGTTATTTTTAGGCCCATTATTGAGGCCCGCTTGGATGCATATGGACCCGTGTATTTAGGCCCATCTTGGCATGTATATAGGCCCAATGTTGTGGCCCACTTTGTTATATATGGGCCCCTGTGTATAGGCCCATTTGATATATTTGTGGCCCATTGTTGAGGCCCACTTTGGTATATATAAGGCTTATGTGATTAGGCCCATTTGATGCACATAAAGCTTATGTGATTGGGCTCATTTTAATGCATTCTAAGGCCCATGGGTGATGACCCATTTCAAAGTACCTAAGGCCCATTGGTGAGGCTCATTGAGGTGGCCCACTTGATGAATAAGGCCCATGAGATATGGCCCATTTGATGTATTTGAGGCCCAATGGAATTTACCTAAGACACATTACAATGTGTGATTCTGTCATGATTTATTTAATGATATTTAAGGCGAATCGAGCCTTAGGAGCAATGATGGTTTGACGTCTACATTGTAAGATTAATGTTGGTTAAATGTCTGCATTGTCACTCTCCCTAGGGCTCATTGATAGGCCCAACTCTTTGTGTATGAGGTCTATGTGCAGGGCCCACCTGTGACGTATATTAGGCTCATGTGTAGGGCCCACCCATTAAGTATTGGGGCCCATGTATTGTGATGTATTTTCAGCCCAGATGACAAGACCTGATGTTATGTATGAGAGACCTAAGGGATCTGGCCCATTACGATGTGTTCGGGGCCCATGGATATGGTCCATTATACTATACATGCGGCCAGTATATGGGGACCATTATAATGTTACGTATGGTACATGTGAGGCATAGGTGATAAGGTCCACTTTGATATATTTGTGGCCCATTAGTGCGGCCCATTGATGCGACTCACTTGATGTGTATGAGGCCTATTAGTACGGCTCATTGATGCAGCTCACCTGTTGTATATGAGGCCCTTGATCGAGGCCCATCGCAATGTATTCGAGGCCCATGTGATGCGGCCCATAGTGATGTGTATGTAACCCTTATATGAGGCCCATGATATTGTATATTAGACCTTTGTGTAAGGCCATGGGCCCACTATATGTTTGAGCCTATATAGGCCACTGCTTGGGAGTAATGTTGGTTAAATGGCCACATTGATAGGAAGTGACCGATAAATGTCCACATTGTGACCTTTCCTTAGTCCTGGTTGGGTCCATTCTCATAATTCTCTAGTGGGTTAACCCAACGAATGGGCCCCAATGATATTATTTGGTCCATCATTGGTCGTCCATCTATGGACCCCACCTTGCATCGAGGCCGATTACCGATTTTGATTTGTTATGGCCGATTGCCGATTCCAATTGTCGAGGCCCAATGAGATGTACATGCGATCCGTATTTGAGGCCCGATGTGATGTATACCCAGCCCGTGTCTAAGGCCCAATGTGATGTATTTAAGGCCAATGGGCAAGTCCCATTGTGATGTATTTAAGGCCCATTGGCAAGGTCCATTGTGATGTATTCGTGGCCCATGGGCAAGGCCCATTGTGATGTATATTAGGCCCATGATGCATAACCTATTTGATATATTCGAGACCCATGTGCAGGGCCCACATGTCATGTATTTGAGGCCCATGAGCAGGGCCCACCTATTGTGTATATATGACCTTTGAGTAATGCCCAATGTGTCGTATATTAGGCCTTTGTGTGAGGCTGTGGGCCCATTATATGTTTAGGTCTATGTGGGCCATTCTTTGGGGCAATGTTGGTTAAATATCCATATTGTCGAAGCCGATTGTTGATATCGACTATGAATATGTGACAGCATAACATCATGATACATGCCCATACGCATCATCTGCATATTTGTTATGAGATGTGATTGACCATTGCATATGTCATTGGGTAGGATGATATGAGACTCCCTGATAGGCAGAGGTTATCTCACATGAGTGCACGGGCATGCGCAGGATTGATGCATGACTGGATTATATGACTCACGCATCTTGTATTGTGTGTTATATGCCCTAGCAACATCGAGGTCGTAGCCTCCACAGGCATATCATGGATAGCCAGATGGGACATCAAAAATGTTTTATTCTAGCATACAGGCGTCATAGATGTCCCTGGGTGAAAATTCCTATACCTCCGTGGCCAGGAGATGACTCCAACGTTGAGACCGAGTGGATATATGAGCGCACGAGGGCCGAATACCAGGAGGCCACATCTCCCACTGTGTCGTAGTCGGTTGGAAAGGGGTGTGGCCTTACTTGCCCGAGGGTAGGGGGCAATACTAGACTGAGATTGACCAGCTCGTGAATGGGTCCGCTATCGACGTGCCGGATAGGTATTGACAAACTATTAGCTGGGCGGATAGTGAGGTTTCTTACGCTCACTTGGACTGTGCTGCTAGGAGAGGGGCAGTGCCATTTGGAGTGCACTAAACCCCGGTGATGATCTCAGAGATGAACTGTACGGATATGTGGACTTATTGAGTAGGAGTTGCATACTCATTCATTCATTCATTCACTATCCACTCGGGCTGGTGGTGCGCAACTAATTGTTGTGTACCTTCGTTATGACAAGGATTTCAGTTGGGACACGTGACTAACCTGAGATCAGGAGTTTACCACGTTGAGTCTGACTATCTAAATTTAGGTATGGGACTGGTTTGGATAGAAGTCCCTTGTAGTGGATCCCATAGCCTGCGATACTACGTACTATCATCCCAACTTCACACTCCAGCATGGTCATTCCATTAGCACCACATATTGCATATTGCATTATATCCTTGGCATGTGGCATTTTGGGTTGTTATGTTTCTGTATTCCTGTGACTTAGATGAGAGTGATGATATTTGTTAGCTCTTTCGAATCGTATATTGTATTATATCCTTGTCATCTGATATTTGATTATTTGTGACTCATCATTTGCATAGCTGTCCTATATTACGTGTTCTGATATTGATTGACTCATGGACTTATCTATATTTTCTCTTACTCTGTTATCGTATGATTTATGATCTTGTCAGTATTTCGATTTACTCTGATAATTTCTGCTCTTGTCAGTATTTCGGCTTATTCCGACATTGTATGATTTATGAATTACCAGTGTTTCCGGTATTGTATGATTAAGGCAATTGAATACTTGACACTTACCTTATGCACACACTTACACCACCCTCTAAACTTTCTATAAGCTTATGCACGATAGATGTGTGCAGGTAAAGTTAGGTTGCAACAGCATCGAGCTTGGAGCATGCAATAGTCTTTCGAAGCTTGATTTTGATATATGTATTTCCCTTGCAGTATTGTACTCAAATGATTATATTAGTGGATATGTGATGATGATGTTACCTTTGTGAATTGGGTAATCTTGTAGTTATGCTTACTACGAGTTAAATGTAAAAAAAATAATAAAATTCCTAGGATCTCAGGATCGGAATCTGGCATATGAATGCTAGGAGCCGAGAATGGGGTACTACGGAGGCTATCGGCACCGAATTCGGTGATCGAAATTCCTGTGAATCTGATTTCCGAGTTTGGGGCGTGACATATGATCTAAGGTAAAACACTCAAAAGCACTCTCTTCTTTCTCTACCAGCAATAATAGACAAGTCCTCTTTATATAGGCAAAAGTTTCTAACGGATATAAAATGGTCACATTTATGACAGAGTTAGAATCATCGAGCGTATACTCTCGATAACATCGACTGTCCGCTCGATGACACAAACTCAAATATCATACACTTTTGAAACCTAATGTCAGCTAGTCGATGAATCGAAACACGTGTCGATGTCATTGGATTTCAAATTCCGATTTCATTGATGTGAAGTTCGATTCCTCGACATTTGAAAATGAGAAAGCTTTGCTATGAAATATTTTAGGTTTACAAGAATGATCGAAGGACCATCGATATCATCGGAATTTCAAATTCGATGATATCGATAGCTGTGTCGAGGCATCGGTAAATCCAAAGAATTTTCGTTTAAGCTTGCTGGATAGTTTCTGCCCTGTTCGATGCCATCAAGACCGTACTGATATCATCAAAATTTGAATATCGATTTTTTCGAGTGACCCTCGATCATAAATAAACAACCCTGAAATATTTTGCTAGAAATCTTCACGCCCAAGACCGATATCATCGAGAGCCTTCCGATGTAATCGAGAATTAAACTATGAAGGCATTGAGGAGGGCTTCGATATGTTGATACACATATGATATTCTTAAGAGAAAACAGGGGCACCGGAGATCTACCTGTCGATATTATTGAGTCACCTTCGATGAACTTGAGATTCAAATATCGATGACATCAATAGGTATATCAATACATCGATAATTCCGTCCAGAGATATGTGTGGTTGCTGGACACTTTTGTCCTCATTCCGATGGAATAGATTTATCATCGAGTACATCAACAATGCAGGTCGATCATATCGAGATGTGTATCGATAAAATCAACAAAGCAAGAAAACTTAGAAATTTTTAAATTTTTGAAAAAGTTTTCTTACTTAAAAACCCTATGATGTTCTAACTTGTTTTTAGGGTTTTATTTACCTGGTGATTTGGGACATGGGATGTGAGGCTTAGATTTACCTATGGCGAGCTGGCATACATCCGGTTGAGGCAGACACTTTTTGAATTGATCTTCCTATGAGACTTTGCAGTCTGACTGACCCAACACACACGTTACCATTAGCATCATCATTTCACGTATCCCCGAAAGGCCTCCACTACCACTGCGACCGTCACCTCTATCTGGAACCCATTGCCAAAATCAGGGATGTCGGATCTCACTATCATCCTGGCCCCCTTCAGCTGGATGGACCTACCACATCTACTCTAAAATCTCCAACTAATTCGGATCAATCGTTTCTTTAGTTATACTTGATTGTTGGGACGTAGGCATCGGTGTGGTAATGGAATGGGCATGATGGGCATGGTCCAATATGGGTTTTGGATATTTTTATGCAGCCAACATGAATTTTCATTCCTCTCTCTCTCTCTCTCTCTCTCTCTCTCTCTCTCTCTTTCTTGCTTTACATCTCTTTTGAGCTTATTTTCTTGTCTAGGCTCGTGATTTTTAGTCCATTATTTATTATTTATTTATAATCTCGATTTTCGACCCCAATTCGAGGCCTCTTATCCTCACTCTTCAGCTCCGACATCATCTTCACCATAGCAAACATCCATCACGTTGCCATTCACCTCCTTTGTATACCTCTGGCGATGTATCTTCTCCCTACCAAGCTTTTGACAAGATGTAATTTTCATTTATATTGGGCTTTTGGACTTGACTTGTTATTGTGTGGACATTATAAACTACCTTCTCTTATAATATCAAAACATCTAGAGTTATCGGAAGAGTGACAATTTAACTCTCATCCACCAAAAGAGTAATGATTGAAATTCTTGCCACTAGATCATTCATCCTTGGGAGGTGCAGGGGAAGATGGGTTTATTGGCCCAGGTCGAATTGACAATGGACCGCGGGAAATCCTTCTCTATACAAGTTTTCATACAAGGTTTTTGAACATGGTGAGAGGTGGCACCGCGCAGTGTAAAGCCTTCTCTATAATAATCAAATAGAAGGGATCAAACTTCAGGGAAACATAGGGAAATCATTCCATAGGGTATTCCCTTGTTTTAGGGAAATAACTGGAGGGATGTGTAGGCACACCTTGCTTATTTTTTTTTTATAATGCACTGCTGCATAGGGTTTGTTCCCTTGGCTCATTGTAGTCCATTAGTGGAACACTCTACCCTTAGGCTTGTTCCAGTATGGCAGTAAGCTAGAGTTTCTATTAGAGAAATTTATGACTATGGACCCCACCTTTTATCCATTGGATATTCTTGAAGCAATACAAACTTAACATATGCACTTAGACCTCCTCGGACAGACAACAAATTCCAGGATGAAAATACCTCTTCTTTTTAAGGAAACGGATTGGGTACTCCTCCTGGCACCCACCAATGGTGGATCGTCGGTGGTCCGTGGGCCCCACCATGATGTATTCTTTCCACTCATGCCATCCATATATTTTTCCAGATCATTTTATGGTATGAGACCAAAAATGAGGTATATCCAAATCTCAAGTATACCACATTATAGGAAGCAGTATTGAATGAGCTTCAACCATTAGAAACTCAGGTGGAGCCCACTGTGATGTTTGTGAGAAATCCTCCCCGTCTAAGTTCATTCATAGGCTCACAAAGACCTAGATGAAGAGGAAAAACAAATTTCATAATGATTCAAAACTTCTGTAACCCCTAAAAGGGTTTCAATGGTAGACGTTCAATTCCCCATTGCCTTTTATAGTGTGGTCCACTTGATAGTTACATCTATCTTATTTTTTGTCTCAAGCCTTAATATGAGCTCGCCAAATAGATAGACGGTTTGGATATAACACAAACCTCATGATGGGACCCACAAAAGTAATACAGCAAAAAAAAAATCTACAAACTGCCGCGACACTACCACAGGTTCAACGGCAGTGCCGCGGCAGTCTGACAATTTTTTTTTTTTCAGGGAGAAGTTTTTCTCCCTTACATTTTAATCTAATACATATTTATGTAAATATGTATATATAAGTATATAAAAATATTTTCCTATCTTTTAATTCATTTTTTTGTATATGTATTTAACAAGCATATCTCCTAAACTAGAATGATTTTTTAAATTTTTTTTACACACCCCCACACACTCACACTAGTGGAATTTCACCACCTATGGATACTCAAACGCTTGACCGGGTATTGAAACTCTTAATAGTCTACCACCCGAGTGGGGCAAACATGGAAATGAGCGGGGCAAACTAGAAAATTAGCGGGGCAAACTAAAATATGAGCGGGACAAACTAGAAAAACTGCGGGGCAGACTGAAATATGAGGGGGGTAAACTAGAAAAACAACGAAACAAACTGAAATATGAGCAGGGCAAACAAGAAAAATAGCGAGGCAAACTGAAATATGAGCTGGGTAAACTAGAAAAACAATAAGGCAAATTGAAATATGAGCGGGGCAAATAAGAAAAATAACGGAGCAAACTGAAATATGAACGGGAAAGCTAGAAAAACAGTGGGGCAAACTAGAAAAATAGTGGGGTAAACAAGAAAAACAGCTGAGCAAACTGAAATATGAGTGGGGCAAACTAGAAAAACAGCGGGGCAAACTGAAATATGAGCGGGGCAAACAAGAAAAACAGCTAGGCAAACTGAAATATGAGCCGGGTAAACTAGAAAAACAGCGGGGTAAACTGAAATATGAGTGGGGCAAATAAGAAAAACAACGGGGCAAACTGAAATATGAGCGGGGCAAACTTAAATATGAGCGGGGTAAATAAGAAAAATAGTGGGGTAAATTGAAATATGAGCAGGGTAAACAAGAAAAACAGTGGGGCAAACTGAAATATGAGCGGGGCAAATAAGAAAAACAGCGGGACAAACTGAAATATGAGCAGGGCAAACAAGAAAAACAGCGGGACAAACTGAAATATGAGCGGGGCAAACAAGAAAAATAGTAGAAAAAACTGAAATATGAGCGGGGCAAACTAGAAAAATAGTAGGGCAAACTGAAATATGAGAGGGGCAAGCATGAAAATTTTGCTGATGAATTTTGAACTTTGAACATCTTTTCTTTGAGAGTAATTATCTCCAACAACTAGTTGTTGGATAGCTTACAATACAGTCAATCTAACCTGTAAACCTATCATCTACATGGGACATGAGGGCCATGCTACAGGAGGGACTCAACTTGAAGAATCATTTGGTGAAAAAACAGGCCATTGTGCATGAAAAAAAAACAAAGAGTTTAAATCAGAGATGCCGATGGTGTGCTTCCATGTATTCATTTGGCCCACCTGATAAATGAGTAGGGCTGATTTTTGTGCCAGCTGACCTACATGGTGGGTCACATTTCTTCATGGTTCAAATATCCTATACCTGACATATTGGCACATTTGATTAGTTATATCTTAAGCTAAGTAGCAATGAATTGTATGTGATGATTACTTTTCCTACAAATAAGAACCACCCATTTGGTGACTCCCTATCAAATGGAGGAGAAGTGCAATCTTGGGCAATTCCCATCCAAACTAAGGCCCACAATTCAGATGGTCAGGATTTATGTGCATATACACTACATATAGGGTGGACTTATATTCTGAGTATGATCTACAATACTCCTCTTTTTTAATTCTGACTTTAATTGAGGCATTTTTTTTTCTTCCTTCCTTTTTACAAGCAGAGTTAATGCTCTCTAGGCTTCTATCATTGCTGTTGGGTCATTGGATGATTTGGGTAGCCAAGATATGCATTAAATCTTCATCATTTAACAGTCACTTTTATCCGTGTGCGAAGGAAAGCTACAAAGGTGAGCTGATGAATGTGAAAGATTTGCTGGTTGATGATTTCTATCGCTTCAATTACACACTTTCTCGAGACTAGGAGATGAGTAGTCGGCATCGTTACTGCCCTGAGGTGGTTTTCATCCTAAAAGCCCATTCGTATCAATTCTTTTTTTCTTCTTATAACTAAGTTAATGTGTTAGTATCTTTACCGACTTTCACAGATTAATCAGACTATCTAATCATACTCATTACACATTTATTCATTTTATCCTAGGAGTGTTAGTATATAGAAATGAAGTTCTATAATACATGTATGTAGGCTATGGTACATAGATACTTGCAATTTGTCCGTAACAGATGCTTCAATATCAAGTGTATCAAACAAATAGAATACCATCTTCGCTAGCTTTCATAAACATTTTTCTCAGTTGTAGGTCATCTGGTATAAAGAGTTTATCCTTCTCTACTAACCAAATTCCATCGCTAGAGGCAGTCTAGGAGGGCAGCCTGGTTATTTTCAAGTATATGAGTCCAAACGGAGCAACACTTCGCGAAACTCACTTCATAAGACAAAGCAGCAAGAAAGAACCACAGAATTTTAAAAATGGTAACTGCAGGATCAATCATATACTGAAGTATTGGAATTCGGCTCTTGGAGAATCTCTTCAGTTTTGGGGTTCCAATTTTCATGTTTGCCCACTCATTTTTCATGTTTGCCCTGCTGAATTTCATGCTTACCCTACACATTTTTCCCTGCTCATTTTCATGTTTGCCCCGCTCATTTTCATGTTTGCCCCGCTTAATTTCATGCTTGTCCCGTTTATTTTCATGTTTGCCCCACTCATTTTCATGCTTACCCCGCTCATTTTCAGTCTTAGTAAGAGAAACTAATTTAGCGGGGCAAGCATAAAATTCATCGGGGCAAACATGAAAATGAGCGGGGCAAACATGAAATTCAGCGGGGAAAACATGAAAATGAGCGGGGCAAGCATGAAAATGAGTGGGGAAAGCATGAAAATGAGCTGGGCAAACATGAAAATGAGCGGGGCAAACATAAAAATGAGCGGGGCAAGCATGAAATTCAGCGGGGCAAACATGAAATTCAGCGGAGCAAACATTAAATTGAGCAGGGTAAACATGAAATTCAGCAGGGCAAACAGGAAATTGAGCAGGGTAAACTAGAAATTCAACAGGACAAACATGAAATTGAGTGGGGCAAACTTGAAATTGAGCAGGGGAAATTGAAATTTGAGCGAGGTAAACACGAAATTGAATGATATATCAAGATTTGAACGTCGATATTATCGGGACATACTCGGTATATAAATATCCAAATAGGCCCTAAAAGCCAAATACCTTACACCAGCACAAGTTAGTGACAAGGAAACATCATTTTAAGCTAGCCTTTGAGAATAGTTCGCTTTGGTTGATGTGTTTTGAACATTGGTTATTGTGTTTGTCAATCTAATCTCCAATATCTAATGAAAGACTACAATTTCATTAGAAGTGAAAGAAGGGATACACCAAGCCAAATGAAAAGAATTTACAATACATAGAAATTGTTTCGTAAGTACCTTAGTGAGCATTCATGCTTTTATGATGTAACAAGGATGTATTGCGTCAGAGATGATCAAATACTATCAATATTATCTAAGTAGCCTGAAATTGAGCAAGGGAAAATGAATATTGAGCGAGCCTAGCATGAGAGGGAGTAACGAAAACTGAAATTAGAGCGAGCTTAGCATGAGAGAGAGCAAGGAAAACAGAATAGCATACTTTGGAATTTTTCTGCATAATTGTCGAAATTGTAAGTTATGATGTATAACATACTTTGTAATTTTAGTGGATGATGAAATGAACTTTATACTTTGTCCCACTTTATTTTCAGTTTGTCTCGCTATGCTCGTCAATCAAGTTCAATGCACATGGAACTCAATGCTTGACAATTGCTCTAGATCTTTAATTTCATGTTTGCTCGCTGAATTTCATGCTTGTCCCGCTCATTTTTATCACGCCCCAAACCCGAAAATTGAATTGAGAGAAATCCTGATTGCCGAATCCAGTGCCGACAGCCTCCGTAGACCCCATTCTCAGCTCCAAGCGCTTATATGTCATATTTTGATCCTAAGATCCTACAAGGAGGATTTATTTTTTTAACATAAATTTGTCTTGTAAGAAGCATAACCCCATGTTTGCCCAAATCACAAGAGCGACATCATCATTACATATCCAATAATATAAAATTTGAATACAATACTGAAAGGGAAAATACATAGGTTAATCAAAATCAAAACTCCAAAAGTTAGCTACATGCTCCAAGCTCCACGCTGTTACAACTAAATATCACCTGCATGCATCTATCGTGTATAAGCTTATAGAAAACTTAGAAGGTGGTGTAAGTGTGTGCATAAGGTAAGTGCTAAGTATTCAATACAATACCATAAGCCTACAATACTGAAAATACTGGTAATCCATAAATTGTACAATATCGAAATAAGCAAAAATACTAACAAGATCATAAATTATCAGAATAAGCAGAAATACTGACAAGATTATAAATCATACAATAACAAATTCAGCGAAAATACTGACAAGATCATGAATTATCAAAGTAAGCAGAAATACTGACAAGATCATAAATCATACGATAACAGATTAAGCGGAAATACTGACAAGTCCATGAGTCATACAATATCAAAGTACGCAATACATATCAGCTATGCAAATGAGAAGTCATAAAGAGCCAAATATCAAATGTCGAGAATGCAATGTAATGTACAATTCCTTATGTGTTCACAAATACATCAGTCGTATCTAAACCATATAAATGCAAAAACATAGTAACCCAAAATACCATATGCCGCGGATGTCATGTAATATGCGGTGCGAATGGAATGACCATGCTGGAGTGTGAAGTCGGGATGATAGTACGTGGTATCGCAGGCCATGGGGTCCATCACAAGGAACTTCTATCCAAACCAGTCCTATACCTAACTTTGGATAGTCAGACTCAATATGGTCAACTCCTGATCTCAAGTTAGTCGCGCACCCCAACCGAAATCCTGGCCATTACGAAGGTACATGTAACAAATAGTTGCACACCACCAGCCCGAGTGGATAGTGAATGAATGAGAATGCAACTCTTGCTCAATAAGTCTACATATCAATACAGTTCATCTCTGGGATCATCATCGAGGTTTAGTACACTCCAAATGGCACTGCCTCTGTCCCAGCGACACAATCCAAGTGAGCATAAGAAATCTACTATCCGCTTGACCAATAGTCTGCCAATACCTATCCGGCATGTCAATAGTGGACCCATTCATGATCTGGTCAAATTTAGCCTAGCTATGTCCCTTATCCTTGGGCGGGTAAGGCCACACCTCCTCCCAACCGACCACGACACAGTGGGAGACGCGACCTCCTGGTACTCGGCACTCGGGCGCTCAGGTATCCACTCGATCTCGACGTTGGGGCGTCCTCTTGTACCAAGAGGGTTTAAGAATTTTCACCCAGGGTCATCTATGGCAGACTGATGCTAGTAACAGATTTTTGGTATCCCATTTGGTCATCTACGATATGCCTGTGGAGGCTACGGCTCTAATGTCTCTAAGGCGTGCAGTAATCATAACACACAATGCAATATGCTGGGTCATACAATCTAGTCATGCATAAATCCTGCGCATACCGAGCACTCATGTGAGATAATCTCCGTCTATCAGGGAGTCTCATGATAACCGACACTATGGCAAATGTAATGGTCAATCATATCTCATAATAAACATGAAGATTATGTGTATGAGCATATATCATGAGGCTATGTTGTCACATACTCATAATCGGTATCAATAACCATCATCGACAGTTGACCTCAACAATGTGGACATTTAACCAACGTTGCCCCCAAGGAATGACCCATATAGAGCCTAACATACAGTGGACCCATGGCCTCACACAAGGGCCAAATATATAATACCATGGCCTCACTCAAGGGCTTCATATACATTACGATGAGCCTCTCACGTGGGCCTAACATACATCATAATGGGTTCCATCACCTGGCCCTTAAATGCACTACAATGGGCCTCATCACATAGGCCCACATACCTTACATAGGTCTCAAATGCATCAAGCCGAGGCCGAATGCTCATCAGAATAGGCCTAAAATAAGGGTTGCATATATATCACAATGGGCCTCAGCAATTGGCCTCGATATCTGGCCTCGACAATCGGAGTCAGCCTCGATAATTAAAATCGGTAATCGGCAATCGGAATCGGCTTCGACCTCGATAATTGAAATCGGTAATCGGCAATCAGAATCAGCCTCGACCTTGATAATCGAAATTGGTAATCGGGAATCAGAATCAGCCTCGACCTCGATAATCGAAATCGGTAATCAGCAATCGGAATTGGCCTCGACCTTGATAATTGAATTCGGTGGTCGACAATCAAAATCGGCCTCGACCTTGATAATCAAAATCGGTAATTAGCAATCAGAATCGGCCTCGACCTCGATAATCGAAATCGGTAATCATCAGTCAGAATCGGCCTCAACCCTGATAATCAAAATCGGTAATCGGCAGTCGGAATCGGCCTCGACCCCGATAATTAAAATCGGTAATTGGCAATCGGAATCGGCCTCGACACAAGGTGGGGTCCATAGATGGATGGCTAATGATGGATCAAGCAATGTTAATGGGGCCCAAGCGTTTCGGTTAACCCACTAGAGAACAATGAGAATGGGTCTATCTAGGCCTAAGGGAAGGTCACAATGTGGACATCCAACTGTCATTGCCCATCAATGTGGCCATTTAACCAACATTGCTCCCAATGAGTGGCCCATACAAGGGATTCATATACAACTTAACGGGTCATACATACATCGCACTGGGCCTCAACCATGGGCCTTGAATACATCACAATGGGCCTTGTTAAATGGGTCGAAAATATATTACAATGGGCCTTACCAAATGGGTCGAAAAGACATCACAATGAGCCTCATCATATGGGCCTGGAATACATCACAATGGGCCTTGCCAAATGGGACGAAAATATATTACAATGGGCCATGTCCCATGGGCCTCAAATATATCACAATGGGCCTCTACCCTTGAGCTCCAAATACATCACAATAGGCCTCAACCCATGGGCTCCAAAGACATTGCATCGGCCTCATCATATGGGCCCCAAATACATCAAATGGGTCGTAACCCATAGGCCTCAATATACATCAAGTGGGCCGTATCACATGGGCCTTAACACCTCAACAATGAGACTCGAATATATCACAACGGGCCTCGTCCATGGGCTTCAGATTCAAGAAGGTGGGCCCCATCATATGGGCCTTAAATACATGGAAGGTGGGCCCTGCACATGGTCCTCAATTATACATCATGATGAGCCTCATGGATGGGCCATAAATACAATAAGGTAGGGCCTCATGGATGGCCATAGATACATCAAGGTGGGCCTCATCGCATGGGCCGCACTAATGGGCCACACCATCTATAAGTGGGATGCATTAATGGGCCACAAATCCATCTGGGTGGGCCCCATGGATGGGCCATAAATATATCAAGATAGGGCCCACCATATTCCCCATCCAATCTGGTCATAAGGTCACAAGATTAAGATGATACATAAATTTCATATAGATCCAAAACTCCTGTGACCGAAGGGGGGGGGGGGGGGGGGGGGAATTTCAATGGTGGACGTCCAAACCTCCACTAATTTCTGCAGTGGTCCACCCGATAGACAGCGTGGATATAGAATAAATACATCAATGGTGGGTCCCACATGACACACTAATGATGATCAACACCATCCAAACATTGTCCATATAAATCAGTACTGTCCAAACACTGGACATGTAAATCAGCACTATCCAATCATTGTCCAGCACCATGGACGGTGCAGATATGCAACGAATCATTAAGGTGGACCCCATGACTTGCTGACATCGTTACAACAAGCATATAACTAGTGTGACCTGCTGGCCCACCATCCAAACGGACAGTTTGGATACAACACATGTCATGGTGGGCCACAGATGATTGGTAGGATGAAAAACATACATTACAGTGGCCCTACATGGATGGACGGTGAGATATAAATCACATTCCACATGATGCAGACCCACAAAACTTGTGACATCATGCAGTGGGACCCACTGCTGAACGGTTTGGATGCAAATACATCGAGGTGCGTCCAACACATCCCATGTGCTGGATGGTGCACGCACAACAGGTGGGTCCCATGCTGCCAAAACAGATGGACAACACGGATGAAACGTACATCACAGTGGTCCCACGTGAGTGTGGGCCACACGTGCATAGCATGGACGGTCTAGATTTAAAATATACACGTCAAAGGGGACCTCCATAAATCGCTAACATCACAATCAGTAGCACAACGGCTAGTGTGAGGTACTCCAGCCAATCAGCATCAACCGTCCATGGATTCGACGGTGTGGATGAAATCAAACTAAGGTGGTCCCACATGCTATTATTATGTGAGGTATACTAGCCAATTTACACACATGTGAGGCATACTAGCCAATCTACACACGTGTGAGGTATACCAGCCAACCCACACTTATGTGAGGTGCATAGAACACATGCATTTGGTGGTTCCACCGTCCAGTCCCCTAGACGTACGGTCTGGATTTCAAATTCATGCATACAAGGTGGGTCTCACCACCTGCACGTGTGACGCGTGCAGTGTTGGCCGTACATGGATGGACAGTACGATATAACACATATACCATGGTCCCACGGTTGCTGGACAGCTGTCCAGTAGCGTTCACTAGATGGACGGTGTTGATTAAATCCACTCATCATGGTGGGCCGTGCATGGCAGATGGAGGGCGTGGATACCATATCTAAGGTGGGTCTCATGTGTGGGTGCCACACACACCAGCGGGCCCCACCAACAAAACAGATGAACAGCGTGGTGTGCAAACACATGCATCATGGTGGCCTGGCACCGTCCAGTCGATCCAGCACCGTCCAAAGGTCTGGACGGTGTGGATGAAACAAATACATCACGGTGGGCTCCACCCGCACGTGCAGGGGTGGGCCACGTCCTCCAGATGGATGGACGGTTTTGATATAAAAAATACCTCGTGGTGAGACTCATGTGCTGACGTCCATGCACAGCAGCACCTTGCTGCTGCTCATCCATCAGATGGACGGTCTGGATATACCTCACGTCAGAGGTGGGCCCCACAACTAGCACATCACGGTGGAGTCCACACGTGTGTGGGGCCACGCTACTAGGCAGCATGGATGAAACACATACACCATGTGTGGCCCACCATCCAGCCATCTGGTCGGTGGGGATTGCAAAATAGGTGGATAGCATTAGTGGAAAGAAGATCAACGGTCTGATTCAAACAGGTGCACCATGTGATATCCACACGTGTGTGGGTCCCACATTGGCCACTTATTATATGTTATTATTTTATTTCATTTTATAATATATATATATATATTATGTATTATAATGGGAGGCAGCATCTAGGCCCTGGACGGCCTGGATGATACATCATAGTGGGGTCCACACAGATCAGACTGCTATTTGTTTTCTCCCATCGTCCACACCTGCTTGATGGTAGGCAGCGATGCACATCGGGGGTGGGGTCCACGTGGTGTGGCCCTACCAGCTTTGAATCAAGGTAATATTTGTATTTTCCCTACATCAGGGTCTGCCCAAGCCGGCAGTAAGGGTGGGCCCTGGTTGGACAGTGGGGACGGCCTACTGGATGGATGGTCCGGATATATTGTACATCAAGGTGGCCCACAACAAGGAAAGGAGAGAGAGAGAGAGAGAGAGAGAGAGAGAGAGAGAGAGAGAGAGAGAGACGAGTGATGGAGGGGCCCGCCACTATGGGCCCCTCAATGCACATATCAAGATGGCTCCCAAATGGGATCCATACCATCAATTGGTAGGCCCCACTTGGTCCATCAAAAATAAATGAATTTTAAGCCTATAAAACACCCACTATGATCCAAAGGTTAAGATCTACACAAAAGAAAATTACCCACCTCGAGATCTCTTCTTCCTTCTTCCGTTAATGCGTGATAGAGTTTCAAACAGACAATTTCTACGGTGGAGATGATCATTGGATGGTAGAGATGGGAGATAGGGAGGTAGGCCTCTCATGGGAGCCATGGACGTGGGTTGCTCCATGGAGGGATTGCTTGGAGAAAAAGAGATGAGAAATAAACTGATGTAATAGAAGTAATGAGAGAGAGATGGTGAGGTGATGGGAAAGTTGACTTTTTTTTGTGTTGCTTTTGTACTTGAGAATGGAAAGAGTAATGGGTGTACTTTTGACAAGTGATGTGATTGACATGATGGATTCTCTTGGATTTACAAAGTGTGGCATTTTCCTCAAACTAAACGCGGGCCCGTATCGCCTGGCCCGGATATCGCCTTGATGCGTGAGACACGCCGTTGGAACCGTGGCGACGACGTGGTCACAAGGGTACAAGTTTCGAGTTAAGCCGAATTTGATATACGAGACATGACTCAGGATCGCACGTAAACGCCGATAACAGATTACGGGTCACCAGAATTTGATCGGTAGGACCGCGGAAGCCTACGGAATGATACAGTATAGGATACGGGCCTCACAATTTTCATGCTTTCCCCACTCATTTTCATGTTTGTCCCGCTTATTTTCATGTTTGCCCTGCTCATTTTCATGTTTGCCCCGCTGAATTTCATGCTTGCCCCGCTCTTTTTCATGTTTGCCCCGCTCTTTTTCATGCTTGTCTCGCTGAATTTCATGCTTGCCCCACTCATTTTCATGTTTACCCCACTCATTTTCAAAGAGCTTGAAACTGGTATGGATTCCTTCGTTGCAACTCGAATGCCACAAATCGTTCATGTCATTAGCTGGCGTTTAAATTACACAAACCTAACTTGGAAAGGCTAGTTATGTGCAAACCTTAGCATTTGGTTGAATATATAGTTGTGGTCACTTTCCAAATTCACTCGGTGTTTGGAAGGACCTTGAGAAAGAAACCCAACTGAGAAGCTTTTTGTTACCTGAGTTTACACCTCAAATAATAACTCTTATTGTTCTAATTGTGTTAACCAATTGCAGAATCCATTAGAATAATAATTTCTGGAAATTTAACTTAAGGGCCAAATGCAGGGCTGAGAATACATGAATAAAGCTTCCATGGAACTTCCATTCTATAAACATGTCTGAGGATACATTTGAGACTATGTCACATAAGCCTTTTTAACATATATGGTGATCTATTTAGCCTTTTAAGCATGATAGGCTATCCTTAGGTAGCTGTTGCATTAGTTGTATACTATGTACTGATATTTCTCTTTATGGTAGTGTAATAGTTCTTGAGGAACTACTTATGGATCATGGAAAATAACTAGGTTGGTTGGCTAAATTAGCTTCTCCCACCCCAAAATCATATGTGGTATGTTAAGTAAATCATTTTAGTCTAGGAGATATGCTTGTTAAATAAATAGACAAAGAAATGAATTAAAAGATAAAAAAATATTTTTATATACTTATATATACATATCTACATAATTATGTATTAGAGAAAAATGTAAGGGAGAAAAAGTTCTCCCTGTAAAAAAAAATAATAATAATAAAAATGCAAAACTGCCGTGGCGGTCTTTTATTATTATTATTATTATTATTATTATTTTGCTGTATTGCTTTTGTGGGTCCCATCATGAGGTCTGTGTTATATCCAAACTGTCCATCTATTTGGCGAGCTCATATTGGCTTAAGATGAAAAATAAGATAGATCTAACTATCAAGTGGACCACACTGTAAAAGGTAGTGGGGAATTGAACGTCTACCATTGAAATCCATTTACGGGTTACAGAAGTTTTGGATCATTATGAAATTTATTTTTCCTCTTCATCCAGGTCTTTGTAACCCTACGAATGAACTTAGACGGGGAGGATTTCTCACAAACATCACAGTGGGCCCCACTTGAGTTCCCATTACCGGATCGTTTGTCAGCGCTCGTATCTGCACGCCAGCCAAAGGAAGGCAGGGGTATTTTTGTCCTCAAATTTGGTGTCCGTACGAGGAGGTCCAAGTGCATATATTAAGTTTGTATTACTTCGTAAAAACCACTAGATAAAAGGTGGGATCCACAGTCGTAAATTTCTCTTTCTATTAAGATTCTTACAGTGAGCAGTTCACGTAGTGAATTGGAAAGAGACTCTCAAAAGATTCTTTATTAAGATATATATAATCTTGAGTTACCTGAAAAAAGTGAACGAAGTTCCTGATGGGAACCCTTAACTAGGGCTAGCGCATTAAGGCATTTCATAACAGAAATTGGTCTAAAATGACTCCCTCACTCCAGCTTGTCCCATATTATCGTATAGTCTATAATATAAAAGTCAGTTGCAGTCAAGGCCATCCCTTCGAAATGACGTGACGTACACCACTCAAGAAACAGTCTCAAATTTGCCCCTTCCACCACTCTGTTTTATTTGGTAGACTGTTTTGACTTATCAGAGGCACAACCCTGGGCAAATTCAACTCATCAAACTCTCTTGCCTTCATCATCAGCTGCTCCTTTGGTCACGGGTTCTACTCCTCCTATTTCTATTTAGGTACGTCACTCCTCTCGTCTCTCTCATCCTCCTTATCATCTCACATATGAAGATTTTCCTCTTCCCATTGTTTGTGTCTTTCTGTCTTCATTCCATTGTTGAGCCTAAATCTGATTTTGAAGCCGCGTCTTAGTCATGTTGGAAAGAAGCCATGCAGGAAGAACTCAAAGTCCTCTCATAAAAATTCAAGGGAGCTAGTTCCTCTTTGTCAATTCATTCGTTTAAGGGGAGTACCTTCGTTCCTCTTCCATAAGGGAAGCAAAGGAGGGTTTACAAAGTCAAAAGGGTCCATTGATAGATACAAAGCTAGGTTGGTGGCTAATAGATACAAAGCTAGCTTTATTATGAGGAAACCGTCGCACTAGTCAATGTTGTCACATGCGACCGCATATGCGCATGTGTGATCACATATGCAATCATGGCACATATGCGATCGCATATGTGGCATATGCAATGTATGCGATCGCATATTGGCCACAACACATTAAAATATTTTATTTTATTTTTTTAAAAAAAAAACACAACATCCATACGATAAAAAGGCTCCCAAATCTCCTTCATTTGCAATATTCTCACTCCAAAACTTTCATACTCTTTTCTTCTCTTACATTTCTTAATTACAAGTGCTCTCTCTCTCTCTCTCTCTCTCTCTCTCTCTCTCCTACATTGCCTCTCTCTTGAAAGTTAGAAGATCAAGATTCAAACGCTTTTAAGTTTCAAGGAAGATAGCTTGTTGATTTTCTACAATAATAAATAAATAGCTTGTTGATTTTGTTGTTATTTCTTATTAACTATATTGTTGAATGTCGATGAATTGATTTTTAATTCATTGTTTAATTGATTTTTTTCTCTCTCAAATGTATTTTAAATATGTTAAATTACTTATCTATTAACTTAGAAAAGTTCCCCTTTGTTTCTTCTCTCTCTCTCTCTCTCTCTCTCTCTCTCTCTCTCTCTTGAAAATTTCCCTATATATATATAAATAATTTTTTGAATTTCGTATATGCGATCATGCAATCACATATGCGATTTGACAACATTGGCACCAGTAGCAAAGTTCAGTTCGAACCCATAAGGCAGTTGCTGCCGCTAGAAAATTACCTATGTATCAATTGGATGTCGACAAATGCATTCCTTCATTTCATGGTGATCTTTAAGAGGAATGACGTATGGTTCCTCCTCTTGGGCTTCCTATCTCATCAAAATGCCAGCTTTTCTGTCCATTAAAAAAGCCTCTAAGCAGAAATGCAGTAAGCAAGCAACGACTTTTCAACCTATTAGTAAAATGCGCTAGCACGCACATACATTTGTCAGTTGAAAAGCATGTTTTTCTTTATCAACTCGTCGCTCCAAAAGAAAAGGAAAGGAGAATCAAAGCAATTTTGGGTTGTCCCGAAGGACTAGGCTAGCCACTTATCTTGGACCGCCTATTCTTCCAATAAGGTAGTCAACATCCATACGAAAAACTGTGGTTGAGCATGCTCAAAATAAATTGGCAGCATGGAAGGGCCAGATTCTAACCATTGCGGGCAGGGTACAACTCATAAAATCCTCGCTTTGATGCTTCTCTAAATTAAATGCTTTCTATTTTCGATGGTCCCAAGTTCTAAAGGCCCTAGAAAAGTTCCAAAGAAAATTTCTATGGTCTAGAGCAGAAGAGAGACACTGCTTCCATCTAGTTAGGTTGGAAAGGGTATGCGCTAGGAAAAGTTTACATGCTAGAAGTCATCAAAAGTACATGCTCACCTCATGCTACTTGTCGTTTCATTGCTATATTACTGTAGAATTCTTTTTCTTTTTCTTTTTTGGCTTTTGAATTAATGTTCATGGTACCTTTCAAATTTAAGTTAGTCTAAACACCATTACTTTGAGAAAAAATGTTAGAGAAAAATAGGATAATCATCTTAGATTATGATATTTTCTTTTTCTGTGAAGATGTATATTTGTTAAGATCTCTACATATCTCTCACCTTTTCTATATATTCTCCCCAATGTCACTAAAATATACAATTTCCATAACGTAGTCTCTTGTGGTTTAACAAAGAACATGTTTGGCGACGAAGCATTCAAGACCAAAGCACTTGAACCATCACAACATGAACCGAGTTAGCTTGGTCTCAACTCGAAAAAGCTTGATTCAACTTGGTTCAAAACTGAGTTCGAGCCGAGTCGAGCTTATTTTTGGAGCTCGAAAAAATTTCGAGTAGAGTTCGAACTTGTTCGAGCTCGGATTGACTCGGATCGAACCTCAACTCAAATTGAACTCGGATCGAACCAATTCGGTGACTCGGTTGTTTTGATATTGATGTTGCTCACCAAGTGCTCGATGAAATGACTCAACGAAGTATTGTTTCGGGTGCATACACTTTCCGCGGGATCGGCGGGTGGCGAGGAAGGTATGAATATGAAACAAATCACTACAAATAAAAAAAAATAAAAATTACATGATAAAACTAGTATTGTATCTTGATTTTGATGTTGCCTACTAAGTGTTTGATGAAATTCTTGTAAATTGTTGTTGTTGTTGTTTTGCATACTGTGAGAAATTGAAGGTGCACTCCATGTGTTTGAGAAAATGTCACACAAGCTCGCACTTGGCTCAAATTAGCCTAAGCTGCTAACCGAACCGAGCCGAGCTGGCCAGTCAGGCTCAAGGACCAAGCCAAGCAATGTTCGAGCTGGGGTCAGCTAGTGGCCGAGTTGAGTTGAGCTGTTCCAAGCTCAACTCGGTTCAACTCATGCACAACTCTAATTACAAGTGCTTGGAGTTCGTAATAGTTTGACAAGCAAAATATAAGGACTATGGTGCACTACCCATGGGCATATGGCCAATGCCAATGGGCTCCACATTTGTTCACAAATTGTAATGGGCCTGCAGAAAGCCCAATGTCCTTCTCTAATCAAGATTGAGTGAATTTAATTGGGACCATCAGTCAACCATTCTGATTAGGTTAAGTGCTAAGAAATGACATGAGGTTCTTTTGGCAAGATATATCAAATGGTGTGGTTTGTTTTTGTGATTAACGGTTCATATATCCTAACGTGATGATGATCAATGTATGGATTAAAGATTAAAAGGGCATTAAATAATAAAAATGTAGATTTATTTTTATTTTTTTCTTAACGTATTGGATCTTGATATTGTGATCATATACTATAATATAATTATGTAAGGTTGGGCACATATTTTTTGTTGTGTATGCCAAAAAATGTGTGGCCCTATAAGTTTTTGATGTTGTAGCATTAGTTAGTGCATATATGCATGCATAGGGTTATAAATCCCTTCTATAATAGTTTTATTACTATTAATCATGGGTCTGTCAATCGTCAAAACCATCATCAATAGTGATGATCAGATCCATCACGAATGATGATGATCAATGGTGATGATCGGTTGTTTTAACAAGATTGGCATTAAAATGTATGGATTTGTATGGTATATAGTTGCAAGAGTTAGGAATAGTTTGATAATGCGTAGATGAATGCTACATTTATCATTAAAACTTTGAAAATTTAGCACTTGATAATTTATATAATTAAGGTTGTGCATAACCTAAGTGGGAACTCTCTCCACCACCAAATGATGGCAACACCACAATGAAAAGTTACAATAGTTATACAAATAGACTATTGCAAAAATATTTTCTTCATTTTTTTTAAGAACTTGATTAATATGCATTGTGAGTTAGGTATGTAGACTTTCATATCTCATTCAAGCTAGATTAGTCACTTCTGTAACTAGAATATTTATATATACATAGAAGTGCCAATGATTAGTACCAATACTTAGATCATATACAAGGAGCGATATTTAATCCAATATAGAGATGGCAGTCAAAGTTCTAACAAACGAACAACTCAAAGATTTTTTTATTTTTTATTTATGGTAATAACTACAATGATTGATCTCACGCCATGAGATGCCTTTTAAATGAGGATGTCATTTCACACATTCTAGACGAGATATAAATGAGCCAATAATGCTTGTGAATGACAACTTATTTACACACAAGGATGCAAAATTATGCCAAATAGTGCAAGTAGAATCGCCCAACCAGAAAAGTTGATGCAGACACCGGGCATTCAAAGTATATCAACGCAAGAGGCGTGCGTTACTCGTGTCAATGTGGTTAGATGATGGGTACGGGTTGGGTCTCTAGAGGTTGAAGACCTTACACATATGTAAGTTGCTTGAAGGAGACATTTGGACCGTTAGATCACAAGGATGGTGTGATCGGGACCGTTGGATCGTCATGGCCCACCTTCATTGTGCCACCTTCAAGGCGCTATCATCAGCCATCTTGAATTTGAATTTAGTTTATGAACATTTAATTTATTTAAGTTTTGAGACAATTTCAATTTCTTTTTTAAAAAAATAAAAATTTTAGTAGGGGTATTTTGGTAATTTCATGTAATTACGAATTTATAAGGATATTTTAACCTTAACCTAAATAATGTTATATTATGTTTTAAGAAAAAAAAAACTGAGAGCTTTTGCTTCTAATAATTTCGTCCTCGATTTCCAGTGATTGGAGGAAAGCATGAGGCCCAGAGAAGCGATTTTTCATCCTTTATTTCTCTCTCCTTCTTTCTTTGCTCAAGGCACTCTTTTCTTAAACCCTATTTTCTTTATTTTCTCCTAAAATCTTTAGATTTATAAGCTGATCCTGTTTATTTTTATCTAAATCATTAGATCTTAAAATATTTCCATCCCTACATTTACATATTTTGACATTATTCAAATTCCATCACCCAAAGCCTAAATTTGAATAACCACCATTTTTATTTTTATTTTCAATTTTCTATAAAATCCACTTAGATCATTAGACGGACCTATTGAAAGATGAAAGTTATATCTTTTGTTGGATCCGACTAAATTCAAATTTTAAGATTCAATCCTTCGTGTTTGTAATGGATGGCCATAATCATTGTTGCATTAACCTTATTTCTTTCTTGTGTTTATAATGTATAAGGCTGATTTTTTATTTGTTTTTAAAGATTGCATAAATCTGGCCCTTTCAAATACTATGTTCATTTAAGGTTGGATTAGGCCGTCTTACATCAATTTTTGGTATTAGAGTCAGGTTCTTGCATTGGGTCATCTTAGATCAAGTTATCAAGAGTCTAGATTTTTATTTTTATTTTTATTTATTTATTTATTTTCTAGGGCTTCATGCATAGCATATAAAGTCTAGATCTGAAAATTTTAGATTTGCATCATAAAAAAAGAAGTTTAAATCTGAATTTTTTCACATTTGCATCATTCTAAGGGTTAGGATCATCGGTGTCCATAGTCTTGCGTTAAAACAATCTCCTAGAGTCGTGTTTTAGGAAACCTAAGTTGAGTCTTATTGTGTATGCCTACTTAGACAGGTAGAGGGTTTGGTCTACACCCGATCTTGAACACGGAGCAGTTAACTGAGATGATGAACACGATCAACCAATGTTTGGCTGCCATTGCGGCACAATTTAGGAACATGAATCCCGTATAGATCAGATAGAATTGTCCCTAAGAAAAATCTCCAACATTGGAGGGGATGAACAGTCTCACATAAGGGAAGTAATTGAGGAACGGGTAGGAAATCGTGGTAGAGGTCATGGAGCACGTATTCAAGGGGTAGGACGTGGAGGGGCATGAAATCCGCAGCCTATAGTTGAGTATCAAGACCGTGATGATGCCGATGATAGGGTCTTAAAGAGTGTTAAAGTAGATGCTCCTAGTTTTGATGGGCATCTTGACCCAAAGGCATTTCTTGATTGGTTAGCAGATATGGACCATTATTTTGAATTGTATGAGATGTCTGAGAACTGACAAGTGCGGTTTACAAAGATGAAACTTATGGGTCAAACTAAATTGTTTTGAACAAATACAGAGCATAGGATCGAGAGATCAGGAGGTGTCTCAGCCGGACATTGGGAGAGATGGAGCTATTAAAGGAAAAATATCTTCTACTTTCTTACCGTCAAAAGCTCCTAGATCAGTGACAAGCATTGCACCAAGGATCTATGTTAGTTGCATATTACATAGCAAAATTTGAGCACATGATGCAGTGTGATATTCGGGAGGATCCCTTGGTAACGCTGGTGCGTTTCAAGGTGGGCCTCTATATGGATCTATATCATGAGCTTATGACCCATACAATGGGTGACTTGGATCAGGCTTACCAAGTTGTACAAGAGTTAGAGCTTTACTTAAAGTCTCTTGTCACGAGACGCTTATGAGTCCCGAGACTTTAATGTTAGATCTGGTTTTCAAGGAACCAAGCTTAACGTTGGAAGTTAGCCTAGGGTGCAAGCTAGTGCACCACCTAAGCCTAAGGATGATAAGGGTAAATGTGTCCTTAGTGCCAATCTTGGCAGTGGAAGTCATGTAGAGCGGGTCACGGACAGTTTCATGGCCAAGATGGATCTGAAAAAGCCCGGTCGACGACAAAAGTGATTCGGACCGTCGGACCTTAGATCGGGTGTATCTCACAATCTACAATGAGTTATTGGGCATAAAATATATGATTTTGGGGTAGAACAAGCTACTTTAGCCAACTAACCCTGCTATGCTAGGTTGCACAAGCCGAATTTGCGAAATACCCTGGATCAAAGGTCATTTCCCTATTTTAATTTCATTTTTACTATAAATAGTAAGTTTTAGTTTGATTATAACTCTTTATCCGTTGGGCTTTAGGAGTTGTGTCCAGCATGAAAAGTGCTTAGAATAATTAGGAGAACGGTTTGGTGAAGCCAAATAGGACACTTACTATTTTTGGCCGAAAACCTTGTGCACTAGTAGACATCATGACCGTCTATAAATAGTAAGTTTACTATTTATAGTAAGTCGCAAATTCTAGGAGTTTTAGTTGTAGTTTGCTTCTGATTTCTTTCTTATTGCTTGGTACCCTTATTCAAAGGGTTGTGAACCCATTTTTATTCATTCATTAATCAATTTTGAATTTTATTAGAATTTATTTCTATTTTCTTGCTTTCTTTCCTCGTGGATTCGAGAAGTCTCTGTGGATTCGGAGTAGTTATCCTTGAGGAAGACGGTGATCGACCTCATCACGTTCATCCCTGTGTCAATTGGTATCAGAGCAAGGTTTTCCCCTCGAGCCGATGGCAAACAATGAAAGTATGAATCAAAATCTTGTGGATGGTGATCCAGAGATTCGTTATCTTTCGGAAAGAATGTAAGCTTTCCACTTGAAGAGTTAGGTGACCATATAAGGGCTGCGGGTAACCCTCAACTGTGTTGCGGATGTACTACTTCCACCCCCAGCCCTAGGCAGTGATCCACCACCTATGGTAGCTCCACCACTTGTAGTTGCTGTACGACACAACCCCAATTTTCGTAGAGCACTACCAGTGGCAAACCTTAGGGCTACACTAGATTCAAGTTCTAGTGACGAGGACTTTAATGATGGTTTTGCCCGACGACCAATCCATGGGGGTGATTATTTAGATCGTGATGAAAGAGACTATCGAGGTAAGGCTGAACTTCCTAGTTTTAATGGGTTATTACGTATATAAGATTTTCTCGATTAGTTAGCGGAAGTAGAGAGACATTTCGATTATATGGACGTGTCAGATCATAAAAAGGTAAAATTGATAGCGTTTAAATTAAAATATGGTACTTCTGCATGGTGGGAACAATTACAAACCTCACGAGCCTACCAGAACAAGGCGCCCATCTCATCATGGCCATGGATGAGACGTCTTCTTCGATTATGATTTCTCCCCAGTGATTATAAGTAGATATTATTCTAGCAATACCAAAATTGTCGACAAGGAAATCGAACTGTTATAGACTACACTGAAGAATTCTAGTGGTTGGCTACACAAAACGATCTATCAGAATCTAAGTCACAGAAGGTGGCACGATTTATAGGTGGGTTACGACCGACAATTCGACCGAGTTCAAATGTACCCAATCGAGACAGTGGATGAAGCAGTTCAATTAACGAGTAAGGCAGAAACACAACTTGCAAGAGCTCTTGCACGTCCCTATCCTTTAAGTCAACTCCCCATAACCGGTCCACATAGGATCCATTACTGGCACGAGAAAAAATTCAGTAGGAGAAAGTCTTCAACATCCTATAATTGCAAACCGTGATATGGGGAGCAGCTCATCTAGACTTCGACGTGCAACACCCACAACAACGGGCCCGAGTAGGATTCCAAATCCTTATACTCGGTCAAGGTCGAACACTTGTTACGGTTGTGGCCAACCAGGCCACTTATCAAACACTTCTCTTCAACGGCCCGCAACACACTTGATTATAAATGAAGGGGGCACTGAAGATTAGGCCGCGGAAGAATATCATGGCTTTGATGAACATGAACAAACCACTGAAGAAATAACAGGTGGCGATGAAGTGACGGGCGAGGATCGTGGCGAATCTCTAGTTGTGAGACGATTACTGTATACCCCACGAAAGGAATTACATCCATAGCGACACTATATTTCGTACTCGGTGCAATGTCAACGGAAAAGTCTGTGATGTGATCATAGACAGTGGTAGCAGCGAGAACAGTCTCAAGAGTGATGGTGGACAAGTTGCAGCTACCAATGACGAAACTTTATTCCTCATACTCAATTAGCTGGATAAAAAAGATGAATAAGACCAAGGTAACTGAACAATACACTATCTCGTTTTCAATTGACAAACATTATAAGGATCAGATACTCTATGACGTGGTCAACATAGAAACTTATTATATGCTACTCGGTCGACCCTGGAAGTCGGATACGACCCATTAGGGATGAGACAATATCTATACATTCGTCAATGATAGTCGAAAAATAATCCTTACCCCTATGGTACCAGAGAACCACCGTGAAGCCTCTAAAGTGGAGGGGAGTTCCCTCTTAACCATTCCGAATTTCATGGAGGAATCTAAGGAAACCTGCGAGGTATACGTCATAGTGGTGAAGGGTGAGGAAGAGGAACCCTCAAACACCCCCCCAAGTTTAAGATTGTTGCTAAACGAATTCAAAGAAGTCTGGCCTGAAGATTTACCTGATGGATTGCCCCCCATGAGGGACATCCAACATCACATAGATCTTATCCCTAGGGCTAGCCTGCCCAACCGCCCTCATTATCGGATGAGTCTGAAGGAGTGTGAGATATTTCAAGGGCAGGTGGAGGAATTGATCCATAAGGGTCTCTTGAGAGAAAGCATGAGCCCATGTGTCGTACTAGCATTATTAACGCCCAAAAAAGATGGAAGTTGGCGCATGTGTGTCGACAGCCGAGCAATCAAACCATCAAATATCGGTTCCCAATACCACGGTTGGACGACATGCTCGATATGCTAGAAGGGGTCAAGGTGTTCTCTAAACTAGATCTAAGAAGCGGGTACCATCAGATTCGTATCCGACTCGGTGATGAGTGGAAAACGACATTCAAGACCAAGGGTTGTATGAGTGGCTGGTCATGCCCTTCGGCCTATCGAATGCACTAAGTACTTTTATGCGTTTGATGAATCAAGTTCTAAAACCGTTCACTGGCCAATTTGTGATAGTATATTTCGATAACATATTGATATATAGCCAAATGCGGTGAAGCACACGAAACATCTCAGGTAGGTGATGTAAGTCCTACAAATTAACAACTTGTACCTCAACTTGAATAAGTGTAGTTTTTTAACTGACAGCCTGTTATTTCTAGGATTTTTTGTAACGTCCACAGGCATCCGTGTGGACGACGAAAAGGTGCGAGCCATTAGGGAATAGCCGATCCCGACAAACATTCATGAGGTGAGGTGTTTTCATAGGTTGGCGACTTTTTATCGTCGATTTGTGCTAGATTTTAACACCATAGTCGCACCTATAACAGATTGCATGAAAAAAGGACCGCTCCATTGGACCGATAAAACTGGCAAGAGCTTTCATGAGATCAAGCATCATTTTTCTACAACACCGATCTTGGTGCTTCCTAATTTTGACAAATTGTTTAAGGTTGAGTGTGACGCTTCATACGTTGAAATTGGAGGAGTATTATCACAGGAAGGCAAACCGTTGCCTTCTACAAGGAGAAGCTCAGCGAAGCCCGAAAGAAGTGGTTGACTTATGAGCTTGAGTTGTATGCAGTTGTTCAGGCATTGCGACATTGACGGCATTATCTGATTCAAAGAGAGTTTGTTCTGAACACTGACCATCAAGCATTAAAGTTTATTAATAGTCAGACTAATGGGAATCGTGTGCATGCTAGATGGGTTGCCTTTTTAAAAAAATTTACGTTCGTTCTGAAGCACAAGTCAAGAAAGCAGAACAAGGTGGCTGATGCACTTAGCCGTCATGCATCACTACTTGTTACGATGAGCAACAAGGTGGTTGGCTTTGACTGTCTCAATGAGCTGTATGCCGAGGATGATGACTTCAAGGATTCTTGGGTGACGTGCCAAGAAGGTCACCCCAGTGACCTTCATATACAGGACGACTTTCTCTTCAAAGGGAATCGATTGTGCATCCCTCAAAGTTCTCTGAGAGAGTAGATTATTCAGGAGCTACATGGAGGTGGCCTTGGTGGGTACCTTGGGCGAGACAAGACGCGAGCTCTTGTGGAAGAGTGGTATTAGTGGCCGCAATTAGTACGTGATGTGGAAAAAGTCGTACAACGTTGTCATGTTTGTCAGACCTCCAAGGGGCAATCTCAGAATACGGGCCTTTACACCCCTTTACCTGTACCTAAAGATCCTTGGGAAGATTTATCAATGGACTTCGTGCTTGTTCTCCCATGAACACAACGCGGCATGGATTCGGTGTTCGTGATCGTCGATCGTTTCTTCAAGATGGCGCACTTTATCCCATGCAAGAAGACCCTCGATGCAACACACATGGCGAATCTATTCTTCAGGAAAGTTATACGGCTACACGGGATCCCCAAGACCATTACTTCTGATCGTGACACAAAGTTCATTAGCCACTTTTGCGGACTTTGTGGACTTGATTCGATACACGACTTCAATTCAATAGTGCTTACCACCTACAGACTGATGGGTAGATCGAAGTTATGAATCGTACGCTGGGAAACCTCCTTCACTATATTGCAAGAGAAAAATCGAGGCGGTGGGATTTGACCTTGTCTGAAGCAAAGTTTGCATTCAAAAACATGGTGAACTGATCGACAAGGAAATCGCCGTTCCAGATTATCTACGGACGAGTGCCTCGCCACATACTTGACTTAATCCCTCTGCCAAAACACCCAGGCACGAGCATTGCAGCAGAACATATGGCAGATAAGATCATGCGCATCCATGCGGAAGTACAGGCCAAGCTACATGCCTCGAACGAGACATACAAGGAACAAGTGGACAAGCATCGACGACAAAAAGTGTTCGAGGTGGGCGACCACGTTATAGTCCATCTGCGCAAAGAGAGATTTCCAACCAAGACATACAACAAGTTGAAAAAAAAAAGATTGGACCCATCCCAATCATTCAAAAGATCAATGACAGCGCTTATGTTGTTGATCTTCCAGATCACATAGCGATCTCACAGACTTTCAACGACGCAGACTTGACCGAGTATCATGAACCAGAGCAGGATGAGAACTCAAGGATGAGTTCTTTTGAAGTGGAGGGGATTGATGTAGAGTGGGTCGCGGACAATTTCATGGCCAAGATGGATCAGAAAAAGCCTAGTCGACGACAAAAGTGATCTGGACCGTCGGACCTTAGATCGGGTGTATCTCACAATCCGGAATGAGTTATTGGGCGTAAAATATATGATTTTGGGATAGAACGAGCTACTTTAGCCAACCAACCTCGCTACACTAGGTTGCACAAGCCGAATTTGCGAAATACCCCTGGATCAACGATCGTTTCCCAGTTTTAATTTCGTTTTTACTATAAATAGTAAGTTTTAATTTGATTATAACTCTTCATTCGTTGGGCTTTAGGAGTTGTGTCCAACATGAAAAGTGCTTAGAATAATTAGGAGAACGGTTTAATGAAGCCAAATAGGACACTTACTATTTTTGGCCGAAAACCTTGCGCACTAGTAAACATCACGACCGTTTATAAATAGTAAGTTTATTATTTATAGTAAGTCGCGAACTCTAGGAGTTTTAGTTGTAGTTTGCTTCTGATTTCTTTCTTATTACTTGGTACCCTTATTTAAAGGGTTGTGAACTCATTTTTATTCATTCATTAATCAATTTCGAATTTTATTAGAATTTATTTCTATTTTCTTGCTTTCTTTCCTCATGGATTCGAGAAGTCTCTATGAGGAGTCTAGAGAAGCTCCGTGGACTCGGAGTAGTTATCCGTGAGGAAGATGGTGATTGACCTCATCACGTTCATCCCTGCGTCACATAGTCACTTAAGATGTTATGAGTGTGGAGGTACCGGTCATTTCGCATACCAGTGGACAACAAAAACTCACGGGAAAGCCTTAGTTATAAACGAGTCAAATGAAAATGTGGATGACATGAGCAATTATGAAGTTGAGGAATATCACCCAGAGATAGGTGCTAGTGATTATGAAGAAGAACCAGAGGTTACACCACTAGTCGTAATTAGAAGTGCTTTAGCACAAGCCAAGGAGAGTGATAATTGGCGCAAAAGCACAATTTTCTATACATTTATCAAGAGCGGTGACAAAAATTGGAAAGTCATCATGGATAGTGGTAGTTGCACCAATGTGATCTCGACTAGCATAGTCACTCCTTTGGGTTTGAAGCCTATCCCACACTCTCAACCTTACAAGGTTTCTTGGGTTGACACGTCTTCTATGCCTGTGTCCCGGTAGTGTTTAGTCACTATCCAAATCGGTTCATATAAAGATATGTTGTGGTGTAATCTTCTACCTATGGATATAGGTCACATCATTCTAAGGAGGTCATGGTTATGCGATAGAGAAGTCACGATTTTTGGTCGCTTAAATGTGTGTACATTCACACATGAGGGCAAGAAAATCAAGATTAATCCATTGCCACCCAAGAGCCACATGGACAAGGCTAGGGATGTGAAAACGAGTGAGTCAAGGAAGGAAGAGAGGAAATCAATTCTGAAGTCTCTACATATCATAAATGTAAAAGAGTTTGAGAAAGAGACTGAGGATGATTCGACGGTATACTCCCTAATGGCTAAAAAAGTTAACACCCGGAGTTCATGTAGAGTTACCCCCTGAGGTGACTCCAGTTCTAGAGGAGTACAGTGATGTATTCCCTAAGGATTTACTGGATGAGCTTCCACCTATGTGGGACATCCAGCATGTCATTGATCTCGTCCCGAGATTTACTTTACTGAACCTGCCTCGTTACAGGATAAATCGTGCAAATCATGCAGAGTTGCATAGGGCAGGTAAATGAGCTCTTGCGAAAGGATTTCATCCACGAGAGCATAAGTGATGCAGGACAATTAACCACTTGCTCTAAAAGCTCAAACTGTTAGAGTATAGCAAATTAATTCCTTTGTCTCATAGCCTAGGCCCCACATCTCATTGGTTAGGATATCGGTCGAACCACCCTCATGGGCCACAAATCACATGGGTACAACCTCACACGAGCCACCCGCCTCACGTGGGTGGGATCGCCTCACACAGGCCACGCACACCGAGTATGCCCCTGCATCCCACAGGCAACCCCACTTGAGCCCGGTGCAAAAAATGCTCTTACATTAATCACCTCCGATGAGGAGTCTTGGACACGAAACCTCTCGCTCTTATACCAATTTAATGCAGGACAATTAATCACTTGATCTAAAAGCTCGAACTATCAACGCGTGAATGTCCCGCACGAGTACGCTCATCTAGTATACCCTCTGGAATAACAACACTGGATTCCTCCAATACCGAACTCACCTCAGATGATAACTCTAAACTACCCTCAGGTGTAACCTCAGGTGGCATCTCCATAATAACCTTAGGTGTGACCCCACTTGTTACGTGTGCATACAACGTCAAATTAGTTTTAGTCTCTCTTTCACACTCTTTGGCATTAACTATAGAAAGAGACTCAAGCTGAAATTTCGTCACACCTTCAGGATCACGTTTCTTGATGTCCTCCTTTTCTGAGGTGCTTTTGGGTGAAAGAGACTTTAAGACAATCATTTTGCCTCCATATAGAAACAAACACGTATTCAAGTGACCAAACAGTGTTGTGTCCCTGTCATACAACTAAGGCTTGCCCAAAATGATGTGGCCTATATCCATAGGTAAAACATTATACCACAACGTGTCCACATAGGAACCAAACTGGATGGGAATGGGACAACGCTGAGAAACCAGAATCAAAGATACATTGACCCATGAGACTCGATAGGGCTGAGGGTGAGGAACGACTGACATACCCAAGCGGTCCGCAGTACGAGCAGATACCACATTGATGCAGCTACCACTATCAATGATCACCTTACAGTTTTTGCCACCATACTTGGCATAAGTGTGGAAAATTGAATTCCTACACCAATCATCACTTTCTATAATTTGGCTTAAGGCATGACTAATAATCGCAAGTGGCACAATCTCAACTCCTTCAATTTGATCCTCGACATGTGATTGGATATCTTTCCCAGTGTCGAGGTTCGCCTGAAGGGAGGCTTCAAGCTGATTGATACGCGCATTGGTCATGGTCAATTGAGTCGCGGTGGTCTTATTTTGCACTTCAATAACTGTTAGATGATTGTTGATAACGTCAAGCGCCTCAGCAATTTGTTCTAGATTCATAGTGCGATGTAGGCCAAAACCATGTCCTGAACGAGTGAGCATATGCAAGGACACTCTAAAAGGAAACCCTAGATTCTAGGACAATGTGATGACAATGATAGTACTAACATAGAGATCACGCCAGATACACTAACCAAAAAATTCAGCAAGTCACTATCATCAAATCTTATGTTGAAAATTCAGCAAGATAGTAATCCAAGGGTGTCAAACTGAAAATTCAATACGGGAGTAATCCGAAAATTACAAGGTGAAAATTCAATAATGTGACAACCCGAAATTACTATGCTGAAATTTTAGTAATGGTATAAGTGCGGTCACGAACTGAAAATTCATCAATAAGATACTCCAACAAAAATTCAACAATATGATCCTATATGCAATCCATACTTTGCTCCATACTCTATTAACCCTAGATGTGACTCTAACCTAGATACAACACAAAAATCCTGTGCTAAACCTGGCTTTGATATCAAATTTGATGCAGGACTAATGTATGAATTAAGTAACATGTGAAATCAAATAACCGAATTAAGATATTTAACGATAAAACACAAACATCGCTATACTCATCACAAATATCATGAAAATCATGCATAATCCTGACCTAACATCGTAACACAATATCATTAAATAAAAAAAGATATTATGATCTAATAGATGTATGGACATCCAATTAGCATAGCGTATAGCCTATTTCAAAATAGGAAACCTAATACAACCTAGGGTGAAAATTAGGGTTTGGGTAATTTGAAAAAGTAGGAAAATTGAAAATTTTAGTTTCAGGCTTTGGATTGTAGATGGGTATGGGAAGGTTGGGTTTGGGAGAAGACGAAGAATTGTGATGGGGAGAATGAAGAATCTGAAGAAAATACCTGGATGGAGAAGAAAATAGAAGATGGTGTGGGGATAGATGGAGACCTCGCACCTCCTTTGATAAATATTAGCCTCGCGCCAATCTTCATTCTAAATTGCATAGAAGTATCTTCAAATCACATGAAGATGAGATAAGAAAGCAAAAGCCTCTCTCTCTCTCTCTCTCTCTCTCTCTCTCTCTAATCACGAAATTTAATGGTGTTAGAACTCCACCTCGCTGTGCTTTTATCATTAAAAATTTAGAATTAAAATTAATCATAAGTACAACTATGTCACTTACTTAAGTAAAGTGGTCTATCATCCAAAATAAGAAAATTAAAACATTTATTATCAATTCCAACCATCAAATAACTCATAAAAATAACAAAAAAAATATTTTTTTTTAAAAAGCAATATCATAGTCCAATGGTCCAGATCTCAAAGATCTGGTGGCCCGATGGCCTGATCAACAAGATCCAACGGTCGTATCGACACAAAATAGAAATCCTATAACTAAAATGATCTCTTAAGCAGCCCACATACATCATCTCAAAGTGGGGTCTTTCTGATGCACGTCTAATGCATGTGTGGTCTTCAAATGGCTCGGCAGGCCCCATTTAGAACTCGTCTTCCATCCATAAAGAAAGTTACGCTGATGTAGATGATCGTCTCTGTTTCTGGTACACCTGAGTAGGTCCTATGATGTCCCCATCAATGAGTTCATGTGTTGTACTAGCACTATTAACACTTTAAAAAGATGCTACGTGATAGACGTGTGTGGACAGTAGGGTCATTACTAAGATCACAATCAAGTATCAGTTTTCGATACCAAGGCTTGATAATATATTAGACATGATGGCCATGTCCACCATTTTTTCCAAGATAGATCGTAAGAGTGGATATCATCAGATACGCATACACCTATGAGATGAGTGAAAGACGACCTTCAAGACGAATGATGGGTTGTACGAGTGGTTGGTCATGCCCTTTGGCTTGACTAATGCACCTAATACTTTTATGTGTGTGATGACCTAGGTTTTGAGACCCTTCATAGGGAAGTTCTTAGTGGTTTATTTCGATGATATACTCATATATAGTACCATTAAAAAGCTACATCTCGACCATTTGATGCAGGTCTATAGTGTCCTTAAAGCAGAGGTTATGTGCGAACCTTAAGAAATGTTCATTCTTGTCTGATAGGGTTGTCTTCTTAGGGATGCGAGCAGATCTAAAGAAAGTCAAGGCCATAGTTGACTGGCCTGAACCACGGAACATACATGATGTGTGAAGCTTTCATGGCTTAGCCACATTTTAACGTCAGTTCATTCAAGGATTTAGCACTATTATGGCTCCCGTTACTGATTGTATTAAAAGGGAGAAGTTCATATGATCTAAGGCCGCAAATAAGACATTCAAAGATATTAAGGCCAAGATGATAAAGGCTCCCATCATGCGTCTTTCAAATTTTTTTCTAAAGTCTTTGAGGTAGTGTATAATACTTCAAACGTAGGTATAGGAGGAGTACTAAGCCAAGAGGGTCATCTAATAGCCTATTTCAGTGAGAAACTAAATGAGGCAAAACAAAAGTATTCCACATATGATAAAGAATTTGATGCAGTCGTATACTCACTATGTCATTGGCGTTATTATATTCCACTGCAAGAATTTGTCTTGTTTTCTGATCAAGAGGCTTTGAGGTATTTGAATTCCCAAAAGAAGCTTAACCCAAGGCATATCAAATGGGTAGCGTTTTTTCAGAAATATTTATTTGTCCTGAAACATAAAGCCGGGATCGAGACCAAACCAGCCGATGCCCTTAGTAGGAGAGTGACACTGCTCGACTCTTTGAGTGTAAAAGTTGTCAAGTTTGAGCAATTAAAAGATGAGTATCCCATGTGTCCAGATTTTAGGGGAACATATGTTTCACTATTAGGTGCCCAGCATAGTTCGGGTGAGTTTGAGCTCAAAGATAGCTTCCTTTTCAAATGAAACCGACTTTGTATTCCCCGTACTCCCCTCCAGGATTTCGTTATTTGGGAGCTTCATGCTGGAGGTATTGCTGGCCATTTTGGTCGAGATAAGACCATCGCCTTAGTAGATAGATTTTATTGGCCAAGTCTCAAACGAGACGTAGCCAAACTTTTAGGACAATGTCAAACTTGTCAACTGGCAAAACAGAAGAAGTAGAATATTGGATTGTACATGTCATTGTCAGTGCCACATGCACCCTGGCAAGACATCAGTATGAATTTCTTGCTTGGGATTCCAAAGACAATTAAAAAGCACGATTCTATTTTTGTGGTCATGGACCATTTCTTAAAAAATTGCCCACTCTCTCCCTTGTTCTAAAACCTCAAATGCATCCAACATAGTCAAGATTTTCTTTGAGGGGGTGGTTCGATTATATAATTTTCCTAAGACCATAATGTTTGACAGGGATGTTCGGTTTACTAGTTATTTTTGAAAGACATTATGGCACATGATGAGCATGAAACTCCAGTTCTCATTAGCGTATCATCCTTAAACTGATGGTCAAACTGAAGTTGTGAATCGAAGTCTCAGAAATCTACTAGGATGTTTGGTGGGTGAACACATTAAAACTTGAGACTTAGTCCTGTCAGTTGCTAAGTTTGCATATAACAGTTCAGTTAATAGGTCTAGGAGTATGAGTCCATTTGAGATTGTTAGTGGTTACAAACCTAAACTACCAATAGATTTATTACCTATGTCAATCACCTAAAGAACCTCAGAGTCAGCCAATGCATTTTCTCATCACATTCATGAGTTGCATGCAGAAATTAGGAGACGGATAAATGCTAATAATGAACAATACAAAATATCAGCTTAGTTACATCATAGAAATCAAGAATTTAATGAGGGTGATTATATAATAGTTAGGATGAAGCCAGAACGAGTCCCAAAAAGTACCGTTAGGAAGTTACAAGCACGCAGTGCTGGACTATTTAATATTCTGAAAAAGATTGCGTCCAATGCGTATGTGATAGATCTTCCACCTCACATGAGAATTAGTTCAACATTCAATGTGGATAATCTAATGTCTTGTTTAAGTCATCCCATAGACCCTAATTTTGTTCCAAACCATTGGCCAATTTCTAAATTTTTTTCCCAACCTATACCACCTATACCTACTATACCTAAGAAAAGAGAAGAAATCAAAGGAATTGTGGATGAGAAAATTGTTTCCACTCGAGACGGTAAATTTCAGAGGTACTTGGTGAAGTGGAACAACAGACCATCATTTGACTGTACATGGTTGACAGAAGTGGAGCTGCAAAGGCTAGATCCAGATTTGTTAGAAAGGCACAAGAGTTTTATCTCACCGGAGTTGAGCTCTTCTCAGCCGAGGGGAGTTGATGCGGATATCAGGTCATTCAAAATATATCAACGTAGGAAGTGTGCGTTACCCGTGTCAATATGGTTAAATGATAGATATGGGTCGGGTCTTTAAAAGTTGAAGACATTACACATGTGTTTGTGACATATGTAAGTTGCTTGAAGGAGACATTTGGACCATTGGATCACGATGATGGTGTGATTGAGACTGTTGCATCGTCACGACCCACCTTCATTACGCCACCTTCACGACGCTATCATCAGGGCTCATTAAGCATCTTGAATTTGAATTTAGTTTATGAACATTTGATTTATTTAAGTTTTGAGACAGTTTGCGCACATTTTTTTTACAAATTTCTCTTTCTTTTTAAAATTTTTTTTAATATGGATATTTTGGTAATTTCATGTAATTACGAATTTATAAAGGTGTTTTACCCTAAACCTAAAGAATGTTATGTTATGCTTTATGGAGAAAAAAAAACACTTGCTTTTAACAATTTCGTCTTCAATTTCCAGTGATTAAAAGAGGGCACAAGGCCTAAGAAAGTGATTTCTCATCCTCTACTTTTCTCTCCTTCTTTCTTTTCTCAAGGTGCTATTTTCTTTAACCCTATTTTCTCCATTTTCTCATAAAATCTTTGGATCTAAAAGCCAATCCTGTTTCTTTTTATCTAAATCATTCGATCTTAAAAGATTTTCAGCCCCACATTTATATATTTTGACATTCTTCAAATCCCATCACCCAAAGCCTAAATTTGAAGAACCACCAATTTTTTCTGAATTTTTTAAATTTTTCAATCCGAATTTTCTGGATTAAAAAATCTACTTGGATTGTTAGACGGATCTATTTCAAGACGAAAGTTCTATCTTTCATCGAATCTAACTAAATTCAAATTTTAAGATTCAATACTTCGTGTTTGTGATAGATAGCCATAATCATTACTGCATTAACCTTATTTCTTTTTTGTGTTTATGATGTATAAGGCTAATTTTTTTATTTTATTTTTAAAGATTGCATAAATCTGCTCCTTTCAAATTCCACGTTCATTTAACGTTGGATTAGGCCATCCTACATCAAACATCCTGATAACTACTGCAGCGAGCTCATACTTATGAATGAAGTATACAAGACCATTAAAGGAATTTGGGATGCACCTATGCATCGAAGTCAGATGCACATGTTAGGGTAATGGAACTAGAGTTATGGAGTATACGATTCCAATTGCTTATTCCATTAAGGATCATATCTGAAAATGGAGCGTATGATAGCTAACCTTAGGAACACTAGGTCAAATTGATGAAAACTATAAGATTATCAATGTTCCTTGCTCGACTCATGGGCCCCCATTAAAAAAAGATGATGAACCACAAGAATTCTGTTTTAATGTTTAGCATAGTCCCATAAGAGGCTACCAAGAGATGGTCAAATGGTCATAGGAAGGCAAAAATGAATAACTAGGAATAGAAGCCAATGACACTTCCAATTTCAAGAAGAGAAATGGAAAGAAAAAGCAGAAAATGCCCAACATGATTTACTTCGTTTGCAGAAACATTAGCTATTATGCCCTTCAGTGCATTAATAAAAATACAATAATTCGTACATCACCTCATACTTTGTTTACAAGCATTTGTTATAAAATTTTACGATTGATACTTTTATCTAACAAGTGAATTTTAAATTCAAGTGCAACAAAATCTGTGATACGATGTTGCAAAAGACTCGAAAAATTCCAACTTGTAGCCACATGAGCTATAATGTGTATATGTGCTGCTGAAGACATACTAAAGATTGATATCTACCATCTCCATATGTGCGTAGGGTGAATAATAATATCTTGTGATACTTTTTATGCACCGAGCATATGTTGAAATTTGATTTATGTTTTTAAGTTGTTTGCAGATTGTTTTAATACTCATTTTTTGAATACTAAAATTCTTTAAGACTGAATAACGCGATCTTTATAATGGCAGTTTAATTTCAAATTTATTTACTTTTTATGTACATTGTAATGATGCATCTTTTGCTTTATTTCTTATGTTAAAAGAATTGGTTGTATCTAAATCTATAAATAACATATGAGACTAGGTCACATTTAAAATGATTGTCTGAAAGACTAGCTTGATCTGGTCTATTAGAATATTTATCCAAAGTCAATTTGTCATTTATGAACATTGTATGTTTGGAAAAATATATAAGATATTTGTTTTCTAACATACTTAGGTTTAATGATCTATTAGAGATAGTTCATTTAGATATCTGTGGATCTCTAAAAGTAAATATTAGAAATGGATGTCAATACTACATCACTTTCATTGACAATTATCCTACTATCGATTGGTGTTTCTCATTTCACATAAACCTAAGGCTTTCGACTATTTCTCAGATATAAAGTTAAAGTGAAAAATTAGCTAGAGAAAAATATTAAGATCCTTAAATTTGATAGAGGTAACGAGTATACATCTAAAGCATTCAAATCATACTATGAAAATGTTAACACCGTCCGACATTACATCATGGCTTACACTCCGCAGCAAAATGAAGTTATAAAGAAAAGAAACGTGATACTGTTGGACATGGTTAGATCGATGATGGAACATTCTAGGGAGACATGCTGCTTACAACCGTCTATGTTTTAACATAATTATGTTAAAATCCATCCCAAGATCCCATATGAGACGAGGACAATGAGGATTTCTTCTCTAGCCGACCTATGGCATTTGGGAATCTTTAGGATATATTTTCATGTTGGCTCCTTAAAGAGGTAAACTTAATGGTAAAACCATTGGGTACATATTTCTCAAGTACCTTATACACTTAAAGGGATATGTTTTAATTCATGAGAACCATTTAGGAATAACTAAGATCAAATCTTGCGACATAACCTTCATCAAAAATAAATATCCCAGCCAAAAGAAGTAAGAAGTTGAAATAAAACTTTTAAAACTTTTTATGTATCTCAAGAGAGCAAGAGTTCCACTTCTCACAATGGAGATGCTCCCATAGTTCGTCAAAATAGTGGAAGTATACCTCAGCGGGCTCCTGAATTATGTCAAAAGGTGAAAGATGATTGATTTTCAAAAAATACTTCCACATTGATGGTGAACCATTCTTGCATTTCAATTGACGATGATGAACTGGATTCATATCAATGTGCATTATTGTCTTCAAATTCGGTTGATTTTGCAGCTGCCACGGACGAAGAGAAATTGCACCTATGAAAATGAATGAAGTATGAAAACTTGTAAATTTGACTCACATACATGAAGCAATAGGCAACGAGCAGATGCGCAAGATCAAAAGAAAGGAAAATTATATAGTAGATAAGTACAAAGTAAGATTAATTGCTAAAGGTTTCACACGAAAAGAGAGCACTTATGATAAGGAAACCCTTTCACTTGTTGCGAAATTCTCCTTAATCCATACGATCTTATCAATTATCACCAGTTTGGACAGAGTTGTATCGAATTAATGTGATGATTGCATTCCTAAATGGTGATTTATATTAAAAGACATACATACAACAATCCATGGAAAATGAATTTAAAAATAATAATTAAAAATTTCAAAGAAGGTTTGCAAACTATTTAAATCTATCTATAGGTTAAAGCAACCTTCAAGGTAGTGCAACATAATATTTTTCCTAGCCATCACCACTTTCAGATCCACAATAAATAAAGAAGATCATTATGCACGTGTATCAATCTGAAAGATCTTTTCTAATATCACTCTTTACATATATAATATCATATGTAATTGTTGATAACGATTACATATTGTATTTTCTCGAACTTTGAATTAAAGATTTTCATGAAGCTAACTTTAATCGCAATTAAAGATCACTAGAGACCGTTTTAAGGAATTTTTGGACTTGTTTCAAGCTATCTACATGCAAAAAATAATAATCTCATAGCGGTTTAAGATGAAAAATTCAAAAGACGCTGAAATCCTTATGAAAAAATTGGCAAGTAATATAAGAAGTCATGTCACATACTAAAGTTGATAAATTGATTATGTCCTCAGTACCTCATACAAACATAGCAGGCGGTTTAATATATACCATGCTTTACATCAGACTAGATATTAATTATTTAGTTAGCATAGTTAGTCATTATTAGAATAACCTAGTACAGTCTCATTGGCAAGCAATCAAATGCATATTTCATTACGGCAGATGGACCAATGACATGATGTTATGTTATAAAGTCATGAATCTCGAGCTTAAATAATACTTTGATGCATATTTCATTACGGCAAATGGACCAATGACATGATGTTATGTTATAAAGCCATGAATCTCGAGCTTAAATAATACTTTGATGCCGCTTAAGATAATGACGCCAACTAGAAAAAGTCAACTTCAGACTATATATTTTTGCTTGAAGGGAGAGCTATATAATGTTCGAATAAGAAATAGACATTCACAACCCTATTATCTATGAATATCGAGTACATTGCATGTTGTGCTTATTGTTCAAGAGTGTTGATGAGGTTAAAATTTTCTAATAAGGTCTAAGTGTTGTATTGGGCATCCGTGAGCTAAGTATCATTAAGGATAGACATCACCTCCACCAATGATTTAGCGAAGGATTCTAAACACCACAAAAAAGTCTAAGCATATTAAGATTAAGTATTATTACATTCGTGATCAAGTAGGAGATAAAAAGGTTATCCTCAGTTACATTCTCATTGAAGAGATGTTGGCAGACTCATGACAAAGCCTATAGCTAAAGACCTATTCTAAGTTTACGTCAAGCAAATGAGATTGAGAAAAGCTTCAATGATGTGGTTACATGATGTTTTTTTTAAAAAAAAATCTTTAATTAATGAATAGCCATTTCTTTTCTTTAGTATTGATTAAGTATGTAGAGCATCAACATTTTTCTTGAGGTCTTAAGAGATTTTTACCTTTGTTAGTAGGCCAGTAACTCATTCACATGGGTAAACCAATTCTTAATGTATAAGAGAAGTACAATTGGGGTGATATTTATACATTGAGGTGTGACTAGCCCTCTATTAAGAAAAATAGAGAATGTGAATAAAATTGACGGAACACCATATTCACCTTCAGTCCATAAAAATTGAAGATAAGATTAATCAAAGTCAAAATAACTCAATCGCTCTATTGCTCTTCTACACGATTAATGTTATAACTTGAATAAAAACCAATATATGAGAATATGAGATAAATCATAGCTCATGTGTAATAATTAGTGTATTGTCGACCTGACATATTTCTAGTATAGTCTACTTTACAATGAGATTGTGGTAATGTGTGCAGACCTATTATTTATATATTGCTTTAATTTGATATAATCATTACAACATCCAAGTAGCTAATCTCATGAGTGACTTTGTCCTTAGCTATCCTCATCTTATATATAGAAGGATGTGATTGAAGGTTGCTACTCTAGTGTATAATGACAAATGACCTTAGATTGGCTAAACTTGGTTACATTAGGAAAGCGGTTTGATTAATTTCAAATTGCACATTTGTGTGAGAAAAAACCCTTGACAGTTAAACCAAGTTTTTATATCTATTAATACACACTTAATTACTTATTCACCAGTAGTATTGAGTTTTTAATGGATTTTATATATATATATATATATATATATATATATATATATATATATATATATATATATATATATATATATATATATATATATATATATATACACATTTCAAAAGTATATGTATTACAATATTACTCTAAAAAAATTTTAAATTGATGTGTTAAAAATCAAAATTTCAAAATAACTTGATAAATTGGATAAGTGCATATGCTAGCTGAGTACTATAAATCAAAAGTCAACTCCATCCAGTGTAGTCATGTGGACCAAGATAAGCATAGTAAAGCTCGGTTATTAAGTACTAAAAAGGTGGTTACTTAGTAATCAAATACCTATGAGAAGACAACAGTGTTTCAATTGATCCCATATCTCTTATTCTTATGATCGCGATTTATTTATTTTTTGTTATGAGATGATCTAGATGAACATTCAATACTGCACTCATTCCACTGTGATTGAGAGGGAGCACGGGCCACTTATGAGAAATTACATGTGTATCCCACACGAGAATCTCTATGAATGCTTCTTTTCACTTCTCCTCGGGGCTTGAAATTCACTTTTAAACTTGAAATTGAATAAATAGAATAAATGATTGAGAAATTGGAGAGATGAATGAGATTGGATAACCCTACCTCATCCAAACTCTCCTTATCCCTCCCTTATAAAACTAAAAGCTATCCCTTGTTCAATACATCTCAAAAACATTATGGCTTGTTTGGAGTGTGGGATTAGGTGGTATGGAATTGCATTTAGTCCAATGTAGATTCCATCCCATGTTTGAAAACATTGGGAAGGAATGGATTAATCCAAATATCATTCGAGCCAGTCCCTACAGGAGATACCATGAGATTTCTAATGGATTCCAAAATCCACTACATTTGTGGTCCCCCCATTGATATGTGTTTTTTTCCATGCCGTCCATCTATATGCACCCTCTACACATGACAATCAAGTTGCATATGCACACACGTAACTGGCATTAGCTGTGAAATTTGGTCCATTGATTACAATTTCATGATCCACCAAGTGGGTAATAATAGTTATTAGGGGTACTACATGCACTATCCTTTCGTTTTCCATGCTTAAAAGATGTTCTGAATAAGATAAACATGAAACTCGTTCTGTGAGCAAACCAAAAGAAAAACACACTTTTATTTTAAGTAATAAGTATCGGTACATAATTTATTCTGAGTAGTATTTATTTATTCAAACAACTGAGAACTCGGAATCCGTACTTAAGTAAAGATATTTTTGGATGCTACTTAAAAATGACTTCACCTTATTTTAGTTAATTGTAATTAAGTGTTAGAGATGGCGATTGTTGGCTACTAAGATTGTTACTAATCTTCTTTTTTAGATAGGATTAGAAAAAATCTCCATAACCAACAAATACAATCTCTATACATAATTACAATTAACCAACACAAGATGAAGTCATTTAAGTAGCATCCAAAATCGGCACTACACCTCCCTTAAGAGCAAAGGCTTCTGCTCCGGGGCTTTGTTTCGTTCAGTAGTCTTTTCATGGTATATGAAGAAGAAGTAGAAAGTGAATAGGCAGCTTGACCCTGCCATCGCCCACACCAGCCATGCCATGGTGCTGGACATGATCACGGTCACCCGGCGAGCGAACATGACATGGAGCACCGTTGCGAGCGACCATATCGGGACCTTTAACCACTCCCTCTTTGGTGAATCACGCGGCAGCCTATCGAAAACATGAACGCACCAGAAGAACAGCATAAGGAACGCGTAGATGGAGACGACAAAGGCAACCCTCGACCGGTCATTGCGTGATTGGACAGCGGCAGCTACGGTGTTTGCGGTCAGGAAAAGAATGCTCCCAATGACGATGGAGGACAGCTTTGTATCTCCGCTCCAACAACCATCGGCCTCGGAAAATGTCGGTGCCGGTTTGGGGGCCTCATGATTCGATATTGGGTACGCTGAAACGGACATCCTAAGACCTCAACGGCCTAATTCGAAATGAATATAGCGGAAGCGCAGCAGCCTCTGGGATCCAACATAAGTGCCTTCTCATCTCCAACTCTTATAGCGTTGTAAGGGTCTCTGGTCCCCGTCCTCTGGAAGAAGGAAGTTTCTCCAGTCTTTCAGCGGTTTGGACACGCATAATTTTTATTTTATTTTTAAGAATAAAGGGCTCACACTGCGACAGGTATCACGGATGATACATCGTGAAGCGGTTTGGCTAGTGGACCACACATCAGCTATCTAGCTGGTGTAATGAGGTCAGCAAGTCCTGTGGGTCCCACACACCAGCTAATCCGCTTTCCATACGTAGTAACCAGTATATTGCTAGGAAATTGCAGCAACTCCGCAAAGGTCAACTTTTAGTTGTTGAGGATGTTTCCGCGAAGTTTTGTTGATTAGGACTCCTGAGGCGTATGGCTTTCGCAGCAAGTTCCTGAGTTGGACTTTCCACGATGATGTCGGTCAGAAATCCTCTCCGTCGATTCGTTTTACGAGCTCATTTACATGACAAAAATGAGGCGGATGTACCACTAAAATGCTAGTAGGGAAAAGTGGGGAAAGAAATGCTACCGTTGAAACCTTCCTAGGTCCACATTGACGTTTATATGCCATCCAAGCCGTTTTATAGGGTCATTCCCACTGGGATGAACTGAAAAAACACACACACAAAAATTAGCCTGATATAAAACTTGTGGCCATGCCAATGTTTCAACAGTGGTCGTTCAATCCCCACTCGTGTTGCCCGTTTGAGTTCCGGATCCTACTCCTTTTCGGTCTCATGTCCTTAAATGATTTGGGAAAACGGGTGGACGGAGTGGATTTCCCGGGAACATCGCGGAGGGCCTCACCTGCTACTCGAGGAAAAGGGGGAGGCAGATTATGTACTCCCGGCTATGAGGGGCAACTATGATGTGTGGGATTATCAACACCATGCATCAAATTTTCCGTATCATTTTAGTCTATACGCTAAAGAATTAGGCAAATCCAAGGCTCATGTGGACCACACAGTAGGGATTAAACACACACCAGTAAAAACTTGTTGGGAGCTGCAGAGGTTTTGGATCAAGCCAATATTTGTGTTCTGACTTCATCCAGGTCTATGTGAAGTAATGAACATGTTGAAGGTTTCAACGGTGGGAGTCATGATCACCACTGCTCCCTATGGTGCGGTCCACATAAGCCTTGCATCTTCCTCATTTTTGGGCTTATACAGAAAATTGATATGGAAATATAGATAGACGGTGTTGATAAACCCAATAATCACAGTGGGTCAGGGAAAACTTTCCGTATCCCAGCGCCTAAGTGGCTCTCAAACTTGCTTATGATCCAGCATTTCTGACCGTCCATCACTGACTCGACCGCGAATGGATGGTAACATGAAAGTTGCACCAAGAAGTCAATATTAAAAGTAATTCCCCTCACTATTTTCGCATTTGCAAGCCATTAACTGGATGGTAAAGATCGATCGAGGAGTGTGATTTTCAATACATGCCCCACACACAATTTGATAGCTGTACGCCAGCACCACGTGGAAGGAAGATGAGAAATCCCCATCTTACTATATTGCAAAAACTAACATAGGAATACCAAGTCTTTGGAGGTTGAGCTACTCCAAACGTCTGAGACCTGGGCAATGGTCGTGTCGTAAAACTGGGTAAGTGGGCAGATTGATCCAGACCGTCCAAATCGTCAAGATTGCTTTCCACGGAGTGTAGCTCAAAATCATGTTGATGGGTTGATCCAACCATCTAATTTCACCTCATTAAAAATTGTGATTGTTAATCGTCTGGCAAAAAGGCTAACTATTAGCCGGTTAGGATCATCTACTTGGTGTGATTTCTTTCTAGACCTGGTCCACTCTCCATTTACAGCATGTTTACAGGTTGGTGTGTTTGGATTGGAAGAAAACAAGGGAAAATGCCTAATGATTCTCAACTGATTTATAAGGATTTCAGGGCACTATTCAACCATGGATTCAACTTTGTCCATAATCTCATTTGCATTATAAGTGAAAATCTTATTTTTTGTGAGATAATGCTTACCTTGATCGTGTTGTCTAAATTCGACTAGGGGCACAACAGATCTTGTGGGGTAGTGGATTAGGTGTGCCCCAGAATCACATAAGATGGTGCGGTCCTTAACGTGTAGCGTACCTTGATGTATGTATTCTATATCCACGACATCCATCTGTTTTCCCAGATCATTTTAGGGCATGAGCCCAAAAATAAAGAAGATCCAAATCTCAGGTGGACCATGCTGTAGGAAACATTTGTGATTGAACCACCCACCATTAAATATCTCCCAGGGCCCATCGTAATGTTTCCATAATGTTTACTTGCCATCAAACCTGTTGATAAGGTTTATGTGATAAGGTCACATAAACCTGGATGAAGGGTAAAAACAAATATTGGCTTCATCAAAAACTTTCTGAGGCCTGTTATTAGCTGTTCACTGTCATTTCCTGCAGTATGGTTGTCCACCAGAGATTTGGATCTACTTCATTTCTTGGATCATGCCCTACAATAATCTAAGAAAACAGATGGATGGCATGCATATGGAATACACACATCAAATTGGACCCCACGTTAAGGGCCACGCTGTCTTGGGTGAGGCCAGGGCTGCACCTAATCCGCTCCCACATTGTAGGTGGTTCCCACGATGGTGTATGTATGGCATCAAACACATCGAGTAGAGTTGCACGACCATGAAAGTTTGACACTCCAAGATGACCAATCCAACCATCATAAATGGGTAGGTTTTAGGGTGGTTTCATTTTTTCCAATGGTGTGGCTCACCTAATGATCATATAAGCTTACTATCATCATGATGGAGCTCACTTGGTGTATGGGTTCAACTAAAAACAACACAGTGGCCACACCACAGAAAATAATGGACAACCACCCAAAAACCCCCAATTCACATGGTGGCCCACATGTTTGCTGTGTCAGCCTGATTTTTCAGATGTCCCGGATTCACGGTGGGGTGGGCCTTCTAGACAAGGTGGATGCCATGAATGCATCACAGTGGCCCCATGTGCAATAATTATAAAATGAGCTTATTCTCAAAAACATCACAAGGACTCCCCTCTTTTTACCAAACCAAAAAAAATGTGGAAGCCTAATCAAGTCATTAGAGGTGTGCTAACAAAGCATTGCATCAGGTCCAGCCCATCCATCAGGTGTTCCACATTATTTTCACCCTAGAACCCAAAATTAAGGTCAATCAAAGACTAAGGCAAGCCACACATGTGCGAGTGTCACGCGTGTGGGGCTACCAAACCTCTCATTGATAAAAGCCACTATTTCGATGCTGCATGGCTCATTCACATCAGGGCAAGAGTTTGCAAACGGCAATTTGAAATTTGGTTAAGCCCATTGTTCAATGATCCGAACAGTTGGCATGAGTTTGGATGAGAATCTGGTCTATCAGGCACCCTGAGATGCACAAAATGGGCAGCTTTCTATCCATCTCACTGAATAGAATATGGAAATTGGGTTCATGCGGCAGGCATGCTAGATGCTAGTTCTCAATAACAAGAAAATCAAAACCCAATCACCAAAAGAAAAGCCTGTAGCATTGTGAAATTCTATAGCCAGAGGGGTCACATAGTTGGGTGGATCTGGACACTCCATTTGGTAGGCCATACTGTAGTTCACCGCCAGGCAACCGTGGAATAATCACAAAAAAATGCTACCCTAGCTGTTACATTTGTGGCCTCCACATAGACAGTAAGCATAAAGAGGGAAAAAACTATTTATTGCATGGCCAGGATCCTTCAATAGGTGTTGTTTTAGTTCCATAGGCTATCCACAGAAGGGCCCACCACATGGATGGTGTAGGATCACCAACTGTATAACCACATCTACAATGGAGTAGCAACAAACCAAGACTGATTCATTGTACAATGAATGTGAAAGTATTTTTCCAATTTGTGAAGGGTTCTCAGACACTGAGCGCACCAAATCCTCAGCTGCAATATCTTGATTGAGGGACAAATAAAACAGAGGATTCAACGAGGAAGTGATTTGTGATTGGTTGTAAGACAGACCGCACAATTAAATTCCAAGAAAGAGATAGTGGGATAGAAAAAACAAACAGAAGCACTTGATAGAGGAAACCACATCAATAGAACTATGGTTCTTCCTAAACTAGGCAAGGCATCCTTTTTCATTCTTTCCCATTTTCTTTTGGTGATGCAGGACTGTTTCAGAAACTCATATCAGAGAAGCATAACACTACATTTCTTGTTCTTGAGGTACCAAAAAGAGAATGAGATGGGCAATGCAGTACAAGGACCCTTGAAATTGCAGAATGTGTTCTAAAGACAACATGATCAGTCTCATCAACCCACAGTTTAGAATCTACAGCTTATTTCCCATCTTGCCCAAGCTTGCTTAGCAAAATAAAGGGACATGACCTAAAAAAGAGGGATTGCACAATTCTCGATCCAAACTTGCCCACCAATTTTCCTCGAACCAACCTCTTTTCGTCTTTTGAAAAGAAACTTGCAAGGCACGCAACATAACTTGCTCCCCTACTCTTCCTTGACGAAGACAAAAGTATTGCCACAATGAAAGACCTATCTCGAAACCTCTGAACTCAATTAAAAATTAGTAAAATTCCTGGAAAAATCCATAGGCTAAGCCCCCCAGTTTTACGCCGAATGGACATGCATGGAAAAACCCCCTGCTGGTTTCATCATGGCATCATGGTGACTTCATCACAGGAGGTCAATTTGATCCTCATTTTCAATCACCCCTTCTTTTACTTGGTAGACCCCATGGCGATTGGTGGGCAAGCTTGGTAGAAATTGAAGAATGAGGGACTGGATTGCGTGACCAAAGGGTTCTAGGCCTTTATATGGAAGGATACATGTTTTTGCCTTATTTCATCTTTTCTTCCTTCTATGATTGGCCAAAGGGTTCTAGGACCACTAGGGCTGTTCACGAGTTGAGCTAGCTCAAAAAGCTTGCTCGACTCGGCTCGAGTCAACTCGGATTGACTCGGCTTGAATGGCCGATTCGGGCTAAGTCAAGCTAATTATTTGAAGCTTGAGTTGAGTTCGAGCCGAGTTCGACCAGGGGGCATTTCAACTCTACTTGACTCGAACCTCAAACTTGAGCTCGACTCCGCTCGGTTAATAAATATATTAAATATTATATATTTTATATTATATATATATATATAATATAATATATATATTATATTAATATAAGTTTTAACTTTTAACTTTTAAAAAAAAAAAAAAGGGAGAGAGAGAGAGAGAGAGAGAGAAGAAAACAAATCCTAGAGTCTCTACCCGACCGCACGCACCCCATTTCCCTTTCCCTTGCCCTTTCTTCTCTTTCTCTACCCGCTGTTAGCCGCACGCCCGCCCAGACCACCACTACCAATTAGGGCTGTTCACGAGTCGAGCTAGCTCGAAAAACTCGCTCAACTCGGCTCGAGTCAACTCGGACTGACTCGGCATGAATGGCCAATTCAGGCTGAGTCAAGCTAATTATTTGAAACTCGAGTTGAGTTCGAGCCGAGTTCGACCAGGGGGCATTTCAACTCGACTCGAAGCTCGAACTCAAGCTCGGCTTGATTAATAAATATATTATATATTATATATTATTAATATAAGTTTTAAGTTTTAATTTTATTTTAAAAAAAAAAAAAAGAAGAAGAAAACAAACCTTAGAGTCTCTACCCGACCGCATGCACCCCCTTTCCCTTTCTTCTCTTTCTCTACCCGCTGCCAGCCGCACACCCGCCCAGACCACCACCACCAGTTTTCATTTCAGCTCCACAATAGTATGATTTCAATCTCTTGAGATCTACTTCTTGGGCGAGAGACCCAAGAAATCCGAGATGGACGAGAAACCCAAGAAATTCGAGATGGGCTCGAGTTAGCTAATTACATCGATTTCTGATCTATGTTATGCTCTGTTTCTTTTTTAGTACTTGGATTTCTGCTGGTGGAAGAAGATCAAGAACAGATCAGTTCTTATAGGTTGCCTCATCCGATTCGAAGCTTTGTTTGGTTTTTTCATCGGGTTTTGCTTTGATTCTCCTAAGATTTTTGAATTTTTCATCAATGGAGGAGGATCAAGAACAGAATCCATTACTCTCTCACCCAACAAGCTCGAGCTCGACTCGACTCAAACTCGACTCGACAGCTTTGGCAAACAAGCCAAGCTTCAATGTTGAGCTCGAGGCCGAGCTCGAGCTCGAACTCGAGTACAACATGGACATGCCGAGCCAAGCTTGGCCCACCTCGACTCGACTCGGCTCGATGCCCACCTCTAAGGATCGCATACTGTAGGCATTTTGTTTGCATGTTATATTCTCCCCTCTCATTCTACATCTTCTTTTCTACAGTGTGTTTTAAATAGCTTACGATATGTAGAGCGTAGCTTATGCTGCGTAGTATAGCTTAATCGTAATGCTACACTATGTAGCATGTAGCTTATGCTGCGTAGCATAGCTTAATCGTAATGCTACATAGTTCATGAAAATAGCTTAAATCGCGTTTAGTCTAAACTAAATGACGATTTGCATACTTTACACACTACATAGACTACGTTACACACTATGTGGCTCACATTACAAGTTATTTTTCACTACAGCATTAAAATCAATTAATGTTTTCAATGATTTGTTTTTCATATATATATATATATATATTTCAATATAAAACAAATAGTTAATATTTTCAATGCTTTTAGCATAATAATATAAGTAACAGTATTAAATCAGTTTCATTGCTCTTTCTTTACTTTTGTACTTAATCAATGCCATTTCCAATTACTTTAGGTCATTTTTCATTATTAATTTGTCTAATTTGGTGCAAAATATCATGAAAATTGTGCAACCAAGCAAAACCTTGATTAAAAATCTAGAAGAAGTGTGTAGCGTAAGCTACATACCATTTAGCTTATGCCTCACGTTTCGGAGTGGTGAATGCTACGCTCCACGCTATTTGTTACTTAAAAACAATGTTTCATCATTAGGATGCGTGTAGCATCATTGGGTCCTTGGTACTGGAGAGAAGGTATTTTGTAACGGCAATGGTGGCCATAACAGCCACCACCGTTGCCTTTACGATACGGGTCGTAACGGCTCTTATGGCCCCCATAACAGCCATTACAGTCTCTTTTTTATTGGGAAAAAAAATTGAAAAACCTATATCTGCCATGTAATGTTGAAAAAAAATAAATCCAAAAAACCTATACATGACTCATAACAGACTATTACAGAGTTGTTACGGCCTTTACAGGAGGCGTAACAGGTGGTTAATGGCAGTTATGGGTCATTTTTACCATAATGGTTGTTACAGCTGTCACAACCCCATAAAGTGTAAAGCTTGTCACCGTTACCTTTACGTAACGGCCTTTACAGCACACCATGGGAGAGATCCATGGTCCAATAAAATCTTGTCGACAGGACAAAACTAATCCTTCTATTGTTGCATGCAAAAGGAAGGTTAAGAAATGAACCACAGCAACATTTCACAATCAGCTATGGAAAGTCCTAAAATCAGACAGATGGAATACCGAACCTGGAGAACTTCTGGGAGATTGTCAATACATTGGGGATGTCTCGGATCAACGGTCTAGGTCATTGGACTGTGCTCTGCAAGCACACACCAAAAACGTGAGGATAATACACAGATCTACTGGACGAGGATCACAAGAAACACATATGCTCATCAGCTCATGTCTTTTGATGGTCAAAAGGCAGGAAAACAGTCATATAATGTAGGCAACCGAAGGAAGTCCTTTTACTAAATAAATAGTACCCTACAATCCATCCCCATCTAACTAACATGAAAGGGATGCAACCAAGCAATTGTTTAGGTTGAATCACATTAGAAGTTGGGGATTTGGGCATAGCCAGAGATATTATTCCATGCCAAACGCAAACAAATAAGTAGTTAATTCAGGAAGATCAAGATATCGTACCATACCTTTTTGAAGTAGAAAATAGTTGGCTAGGCCAATCAAATTCCGGCTTCCAGGGCCAACCCAATTCTCCATACGGCACCATTTCCATGCTTCTATTGCTTTGCAAGTCATCAATATTTTGGATTCATGTGATTCGAGCCAAAATTTCCTCACCACTAACCATACTACTCAGACTAATAAAAAAAAGCGATGAAACGTCCACATCTTGCAGATAACATCCTCCACTCAAACCCAATGAGGAAAAAACCCGTGAGATAATTGAATACCTTATATCAATCAATCCCAATTCTATCTAATTGCATTATGGGTAATTGAATCGCCACACCAAATAAGAATTTCAACTATGATGTAGCTACGGCCTGACCACTTCCCTTGCTACTCTCATCATTCAACCCAAGTTCTTCCTCAACTTTCTTCCACACATTCAAAGAACTCTTGGGAAACCTCTGTTGAAGGAGACAAGGTCAAAGGATCGCAACAGCCGCATCATCCCATATAGCTCGTCCTTATATCTCATTTATTAGAGTTTCTTTTCTTAGTTTATTTCTTGTTTGGACAAGGGTCGTATTCTCTTTTTGCTTGTTATAATTTTAATAGAAATAATATATAGATTGAGGGCATTAATACTCTCTCTTTGCCCTCAATCTCTATATTATTTATACTCAAATTAAAACAGCAAAAAAACATTACAACACTTGTCTAAAAAGAAAATAAATTAAGAAAATAAACTCTAATAAAGGAGATATAAGTATAGTCTGTTGCTTCTCCTTTAACAATTCAAACTATCAACAACCTCTTCTTCACCTCTCCAATCAACCCCTTCGCCTCCACCACCTTCGAATTCTTAACCGGCCCCTCAACCAAACCCTTGTCGTCTCAAAATTCGGAATCTTGTTCTTCTTCACACTCGCCTTGAAAATTCCAACCCTGCATCGAAATCCCCATTCCTACGTCGTGGCATTTGGCAGACACCGTTTCTCCTCCAAACCCTAGTAAACCTTCTTCGCCTCGTCCATCTTCCCATTCTTACAGTAACAAGTCATGAGATAATTATAGCTAATTGTATCAGGCTTCAGCCCCGAGGAGGCCATCTCATCCATCAATCCTAACACTTCTTGAGGAGATAGCGGACCGCGAGGTGCCGAGGGAGTCCATCTGTTGGAAATTTTGGATGGCCTAGTCGAGCATGGCGGCTCGGCCGTAGGTGAGGATGAGGGTGGGGAGGAAGGGCTCTTGGGTGATTTTGGGATCTGATTTCTGAGACTCGACGAGGGATTCGATGTCGGAGTAGCGGTGGGACTTGGCCAGGCGACGGACGGTGTGATCGAGGGCGTAGCGGGAGGAGACGGGGGACTGGAGGTGGGCCGCGACGGACGAGTAGACGGCGAGGGCTTTGTCTGGGTCGTGCTCGGATCGGAGCTTGGATTTTGCGCGATTGATGAAGATTGAGGGAGAGGTGGCAGTCGCGGTTGTGGGGGTGGAGAGGAGGCGGGAGTGGAGAACGAAGCGGTTGAGAGAGGAGGATAGAATTGTCATTAGGACTCGTGCGCGGGGGAAAATGGGAGTTTTAGTCACAGGGCGAAGGAAGAGAGAAAATGACCACTGTAGGCGAAACCTTTTATCCAGCGGTTTTTATCGAGAAATACAAACTTAAGTTACCAATTTAGACTAGCACGTGCGGACATCGACTTTGACGACGAAACCACCCCTCCTTTTCACTGCGAAGACGAGAGCCGACGCTCCTCCAACTGAGAGTTGTACGAACGGCTTATGAGAGATCAAAGTTACATGGCCCCACAGCTATATATTTATCATATCCACAACGTTCATCCATATTTCGAAATCATTTCGGAGCATTATCCAAAAAAAATAAAAATTCATATTCATAGATCAATGGACCACACCACAAAGAGCAGCAGGGATTAAAAATTTTATAAGGCCCATCATAACATTTATTTTCCATCCAAACTATTCATAAGGTCACAAAGGCTTGGATGAAGAGGAAAAAAAAATTCCATAATGATCCAAAACTTCTATAACCCCTAAAATGGTTTCAATGGTAGACATTCAATTCTTCATTACCTTTTATTGTGTGGTCTACTTGATAGCTAAATCTGTCTTATTTTTCATCTCAAGCCTTAATACGAGTTCACTGAATATATGGACGGTTTGGATATAACATATACCTCATAATGAGACCCACAAAAATCAATGGAGATTATAACCGAGAAAAGGAAAAAAAAAAAAAGGCCAGTGAGTTGGGGTCGACCGGTCAACCCGGTCGATGGGGTTAGAGCTTGGCCTATGGCTACGGATTACAACCGTAGCCATAACTATAATGTTGTACACTTTTTTCTCTTTTTTATTTTTTATTTTTTACATGGAGAACTTTATTCTACCTACATTTTTCTCTAATACATGTTTATATAAATATGTGTGTGTGTGTGTATATTAATTTTTCTCTTTTTTTTTTTCATTTCTTTTTTTATTCATTTAACAAGAATATCTTCTAAACTAAAATTAGTTACTTAACGTACCACATATGATTTTGGGGTAGGAGAAGCTACTTTAGCCAACCAACCTAGTTATTTTTCAAGATTCCATCAGGTCGATGGTTGAAAATACATTTTATTCACTTCGCAGTCAATTTCAATCATTTCGCGGTCAAACTAGAAATTGAGCGAGGCAACGTAGGAGTTCAGCGAGAGAATCTAGAAATTGAGAGAGAGAAGCTAGAAATTGAGCGAGGCAACGTAGAAATTGAGCGAGGGAACCTAGAAATTGAGCGGGAAAATGTACGATTTGATCTAGGCAATTTAGGAATTGAGCGAGGGAAGTTAGAATTTAAGCGAGGGAAGCTAGAATTTAAGCGAAACAACTTAAGATTTAAGCGAGGGAAACTACAAATTGTGCGAGGGAACTTAGAAATTGAGCGAAGCAACCTAGGATTTGAGTGAGGCAACATAAGAATTAAACGAGGGAACCTAGGAAATGAGTGAGACAACGTATAAATTCAGTGAGAATCCTAAGAATTGAGTGAGAGAAGCTATAAATTAAGAGAGGGAACCTAGAAATTCTACAAGACAACCTAGAAATTGAGCGAGAGAACCTAGGAAATGAGCGAGGCAACGTAGAAATTTAGCGAAGAAACCTAAGATTTGAGCGAGGCAACCTAGGAATTGAGTAAGGGAAGTTAGAAATTGAGTGAGGGAAGCTAGAATTTGAGCAAGGGAACCTACAAATTCAGCAAGGGAACCTAGAAATTTGCTTAATTTCTAACTTCCCTCGCTCAAATCCTAGGTTACCTTGCTCAAATCTTAGGTTTCCTCACTAAATTCTTACCTTGCCTCACTCAATTTTTAGGTTCCCTCGCTCAAATCCTAAGTTGCCTCGCTCAATTTCTAGTTTTCCTCGCTCACTTCCTAGGTTGTCTCGCTCAATTCATAGGTTGTCTCACTGAATTTCTACGTTGCCTTGCTCAATTGCTAGGTTGCCTCTCTCAATTCCTAAGTTCCTTCGCTGAATTTCTAGCTTCCCTTGCTCATTCCTAGCTTCCCTTGCTCAATTTTTAGCTTCCCTCGCTCAATTTTTAGGTTGTCTGGCTGAATTTCTAGCTTCCCTCGCTCAATTCATAGACTGTCTCACTCAATTCATAGGTTCCCTCGTTGAATTTCTACTTCCCTCGCTCAATTTATAGGTTCCTTCGCTCAATTTATATATTGCCTCACTGAATTTCTAGCTTCCCTCGCACAATTTTTAGCTTCCCTCGCTCAAATTCTATATTGCCTCCCTGAATTTCTAGGTTCCCTCGCTCAAATTCTAGCTTCCCTCACCGAATTTCTAACTTTCCTCGCTCAATTCCTATGTTGCCTCACTCAAATCGTAAATTTTCTCGCTGAATTTTTACCTTGCCTCGCTCAATTTCTAGGTTCCCTCGCTCAATTTGTAGCTTCTCTCGCTCAAATCCTAGGTTGCCTCGCTGAATTTCTAGGTTCCCTCGCTCAAATTCTAGCTTCCATCGCTCAATTTCTAACTTCCCTCGCTCAATTCCTAGGTTGCCTCACTCAAATCTTAGGTTTCTTCGCTGAATTTCTACGTTACCTCACTCATTTCGCAGGTTCCCTCGCTCAATTTCTTGGTTCCCTTGCGCAATTTGTAGCTTCCCTCGCTCAAATCCTAGGTTGCCTCACTGAATTTCTAGGTTCTTTCGCTCAAATTCTAGCTTCCCTCACTCAATTCCTAGGTGTCTAGCTCAAATCGTAGGTTCCCTCGCTCAATTTATAAGTTCCCTCAATTTCTAGATTCCCTTGCTGAACTCCTATTTTGCCTCACTCAATTTCTAGGTTCCCTCACTTAATTCCTAGCTTGCCTCCGCTTAATTTTTAATTTGCCCACTCAATTTCATGTTTGTCCCGTTCAATTTCTAATTTGACCACGAAGTGATTGAAATTGACCGCGAAGTGAATGAAATGTATTCTCGACCATCGACCTGATGGAATCTTGGAAAATAATTAGGTTGGTTGGCTAAAGTAGCTTCTCCTACACCAAAACTATACGTGGTACGTCAAGTAACTAATTTTAGTTTAGAAGATATTCTTGTTAAATAAATAAAGAAAGAAATGAAAAAAAAAAAAGAGAGAATTTTATATATATATATATATATATATATATATATATATATATATATATATATATATATATATATATATATTAGAGAAAAATGTAGGTAGAATAAAGTTCTCCACGTAAAATATAAAAATAAGAAACCAGCGTGTTGGGGTCAACCGGGTTGTGACCCAGTCAATTGGGTCAGAGCTGGACCTATGGCTACGGATTATGCTACGGTTATAATCCGTAGCCATAAACCCAGCTTTGACCCGGTCGACCCCAACACGCTGGTTCTTTTTTTTTCTTTTCTTTTCTTTTTTCCCTAATGTAATCTCCATCGATTTTTGTGGGTCCCACTATGCGGTATGTGTTATATCCAAGCTATCCATCTATTTGGAGAACTCGTATTAAGGCTTGAGATGAAAAATAAGACAGATCTAGCTATCAAGTGGACCACATTGTAAAAGGCAATGGGGAATTGAACGTCTACCATTGAAACCCTTTTAGGGGATACAGAAGTTTTAGGTTTAGGTTAGGGAGTTGAGATTAGGATTAGGTGTAGGTTTAGGTTTAGGGATTTGAGAATACATTTAGGTTATAGGTTTAGGTTTAGGTTTTAGGTTATAGGTTTAGGTTATAAGTTTAGGTTTTAGGTTTTAAGTTTATGTTAAGGTTTTGGTTTAGGTTTAGGTTAAGGTTTAGGTTTAGGTTATAGGTTAAAGCTTTAGGGAATTGAGAATAGGTTAAGGTTTAGGTTTAGGGAATCAGGTTCAAGTTTGAGATCGAGTTTAATTTGGGTTTTCAAGTTTAGGTTTAGGTTAAGGAGCTGAGATTAGGATTAGGTGTAGGTTTAGGTTTAAGGATTTGAGAATACATTTAGGTTTTAGGTTTAGGTTAAGATTATAGGTTTATGTTAGGTTTAGGTGTAGGTTATAGGTAATAACTTTAGAGAATTAAGAATAGGTTAAGGTTTAGGTTTAGGAAATTAGGTTCGGATTCGGGATCCGATTTAGGTTTTAGTTTTCAAGTTTAGGTTTAGGTTTAGATTAGGGAGTTGAGATTAGGATTAGGTGTAGGTTTAGGGATTTGAGAATACATTTAGGTTTTAGGTTTAGGTAGGTTTAGGTTTAGGTTATAGGTTATAGGTTAAGGTTTAGGTTATAGGTTATAGGTTAAGGTTTAGGTTATAGGTTTTGGTTTAGGTTAAGGTTATAGGTTTGGGTTTAGGTTTAGGTTTAGGTTATAGGTTATAGGTTTAGGGAATTAAGAATAGGTTAAGGTTTAGGTTTAGGAAATCGGGTTCGGGTTTGAGATCAAGTTTAGTTTGGGTTTTCAAGTTTAGATTTAGGTTAAGGAGTTGAGATTAGGATTAGGTGTAGGTTTATGTTTAAGGATTTGAAAATACATTTAGGTTTTAGGTTTAGGTTTAGGTTAAGGTTATAGGTTTAGGTTAGGTTTAGGTGTAGGTTATAGGTTATAGCTTTAGGGAATTGAGAATAGGTGAGGTTTAGGCTTAGGAAATCAGGTACGAGTTCGGGATCGGGTTTAGGATTTCAAGTTTAAGTTTAGGTTAAGGAGTTGAGATTAGGATTAGGTGTAAGTTTGGGTTTAAGGATTTGAGAATGGGTTCAAGTTTAGGTTGTAGGTTTTGATTTTGGTTTAGGTTTAGGTTATAGGTTTTTAGATTTGAGAATGAGTTATGGTTTAGGTTTAGGAAATCGAGTTCAGGTTTGGGATTGGGTTTAAGTTTGGGTTTTCAAGTTTAGGTTTAGGTTTAGGTTTAGGTTAGGGAGTTAAAATTAGGATTAGGTGTAGGTTTTTCTTTAGGGAAGTGAGTTAAGGTTATAGTTTAGAGAAAAGTTAGGTTTAGGTTATAGGTTTTGAGATTTGGAAATAGTTTTAGGCTATAAGTATAGGTTTAGATTACGTTATAGGTTAAGATTTAAGGATTTGAGTTTCGGTTATGGGTTTAGGTTTAGGTTTAGGTCTAGGTTTAGGTTTAGGGAATTGAGTTTAGGTTATAGGTTTAGGGAAAGGTTAGGTTTAGGTTATAGGTTTTGAGATTTGAGAATAGTTTTAGATTATAAGTATAGGTTTAGGTCAGGTTATAGGTTAAGGTTTAGGGATTTGAGTTTTGGTTATAAGATTAGGTTTAGGTTTATGTTTAGGGATTTGAGTTTACGTTATAGGTTTTGGGATTTGATAATGGGTTCCGGTTTAAGTTATAGGTTTTGGTTTTGGTTTAGGTTATAGATTTTGATTTAGGTTTAGGTTATACGTTTTGGTTTAGGTTATAGGTTTTTGGATTTGAGAATGGGTTCGGGTTTAGGTTATAGGTTTTGGTTTAAGTTATAGGTTTTGGGATTTGATAATGGGTTCGGGTTTAGGTTATAGGTTTTGATTTAAGTTTAGGTTATAGGTTTTGGTTTTGGTTATAGGTTATATGTTTATGTTAAGGTTTAGGTTTAGGTTATAAGTTTTTGGATTTGAGAATGCGTTCGGGTTTAGGTTATAGATTTTGGTTTTGGTTATAGGTTTTAGGATTTGATAATGGGTTCGGATTTAGGTTATAGGTTTTGATTTTAGTTTAGGTTATAAGTTTTTATTTAGGTTTAGGTTATAGGTTTTGGTTTAGGTTATAGGTTATAGGTTTATGTTAAGGTTTAGGTTTATGTTAAAGTTTAGGTTTATGTTATAGGTTTTTGGATTTGAGAATGAGTTCGGGTTTAGGTTAAGGATGTGGTCCCTGCAAATACAAATATAAACACGGTCTGTCCAAATGGTCAGGCCCTTTCAATGCCGTCCATAGAAAATGGACAGTTTTATCATGGTCATAACAACAGTTCCCACCTTCCAGGAACCTTCGTTTATCTAGATAGCTCCGACGCACATTCGGGTCTGCTCCATTACTTTCAAGCAAATACATAAACACGACCTGTCCAAATGGTCAGGCCCCTCCAATGTCATCCATAGGAAATGGACAACTTCATCATGGTCATAACAGCGGTTCCCACCTTCCAGGGACCCCCGCTCTTCCGGATAGCTCTGACGCACATCCGGGTCTGTTCCATCAATTTCAAAAAAATACATAAATATGGCCTGTCCAAATGGCCAGGTCACTCCAATCATGTGCATTATTGACAAGAGACGTACCAGATGCTTGAATCTGAAATATGCAGCTCTAATCCTCTCACATGCAACATCCACCTGAAAGAATGCGCATAACCGTCATGTAAATCATCATTGTAAATCAAGAAACTGTTTGTTAATTACAGATTACAGAATTGATGAATCCTTTTTTTTGAATCCAGAATTTTTAAATGAAAAAGAAGAAAAAACAAAGCGAATGAGAAAATAGATTACAACAATATGCCCCTCACTACTAACCAATAAAACTGAAGATAACACCAATGAGTGAACATAGCATTGTTGGACACCCGATATGTTCACTCATTGGTGTTATCTTTTGCTTACTCATTGTTATTAGCTGTCCAACAATGCTAACAAGCATAATGATTTAATCCGTAGCGCGATTAACTTGAGAGATGTAACACAAAAGATAACACCAATAAGTGAACATACCGCTACCACGACAAGGATATATATCACTTTCCCTTCACCATTTTTGAAGAAAACCAATTGAGCTAAAAAAAATAGAAAACCAAGAACATGAATAAATAATAGAAAAAACTAGTAATCCAGAAATATTTCAATTTTCATATAAAGCACATGAATGCATATGATTTGTATCGGCTTCTTGCAATAGCACCATCCAAAGCCAAATATAAACAATAAATTAATAATGAAGATAAAAGACATTATAAAAGCTAGAAATCATGTAAAGTTTAAGTTGAACATATCAAAATATCGATCAAAACTCAAAAGATACAAAATTATATAAAGTTTTTTAAGGAAACAGCTAGAAACCATGTAAAGTCTAAGTTGAACATCTCCGTGAATTGCAACCGTATCCCCCGTATCTCAAATATAAGATCACTTTTATATCTTACAAGAAGAAGGTGAAATAAAGCCTTTATAAATCGAAAAGATGAGAGGTGTAACAAGAAGAAAAATGGGGATTGCTTGAATAGACGTAGCCGAGTATCATGCTTCTCTAATTCACCTTTCACCGTGTCGAACCACCACCTCAATGAACACTTAGAGGATGGGTTTGGGAATTGAGAACAAGAATCGTCACCTATAAACATGTAATGAAAAATATATTAAAACCAAATTTCACTACTTAGAGAATCAAAACGAAAAAAAATAATTAAAGATAGTTGAAATCGAGCGAAGCAGACTAAAAATTAAGCGAGACAAATTAGAAAATGAATGAGGGAAACATGAAATTCAGCAAGCCAAACATTAAATTCAACGAGACAAGATGAAACTGAGCGAGACATTCTAAAAAATTGAGCGAGGCAAGGTGAAATTGAGCGAAAAACCTAGCAATTAAGCGAGGCAATCAAGAAATTCAGTGATGGAACCGAGATAATGAGCGAGGGAACCTAAAAATTCAGCGAGGCAACCTAAAAATTGAGCGAGGAAAGTTAGAAATTGAACGAGGGAACCTAGAAATTCAGCAAGGAAACCTACGATTTGAGCGAGGGAACCTAGAAATTGAGCGAGGGAACTTAGAAATTGAGCGAGGCAACGTAGGAATTCAGCGAGGGAACCTAGGAATTCAGCGAGGGAAGGTAGAAATTGAGCGAGGCAACCTAGGAATTGAGCGAGGAAAGCTAGAAATTAAGCGAGGGAAGGTAGAAATTGCGCAAGGGAAGCTAGGAATTGAGCGAGGCAACCTAAGATTTAAGCGAGGAAAGCTAAAAATTGAGTGAGGGAACCTAGAAATTGAGCGAGGAAAGGTAGAAACTGAGCGAGGCAACCTAGAAATTGAGCGAGAGAACCTAGAAATTGAGCGAGGCAATGTAGAAATTTAGCAAGGTAACCTAGGAATTGAGCGAGTGAAGGTAGAAATTGAGCGAAGCAACCTAGGAATTAATCGAGGAAAGCTAGAAATTAAGCTAGGAAAGGTAAAAATTGAACGAGCGAAGCTAGGAATTGAGCGAGGCATCCTAGGATTTGAGCGAGGAAAGCTAGAAATTGAGCGAAGGAAACTAGGAATTGAGCAAGGGAACCTAGGATTTGAGCGAGGCGACCTAGAAATTGAGCGAAACAATGTAGGGATTGAGTGAGAGAAGCTAGGAATTGAGCAAGACGGCCTACGAATTGAGCGAGGGAAGCTAGAAATTCAGCTAAGGAACCTATGAATTAAGCAACGGAAGGAAAAAATTGAGCGAAGCAACATACGATTTGAGCGAGGAAAGCTAGAAATTGAGCGAGGCGACCTAGAAATTGAGCGAGACAATATAGAAATTGAGCAAGTCAATGTAAGAATTCAGTGAGGTAACCTACAAATCGAGCGAGGGAAGATAGGAATTGAGCGAGGCAACCTAGGATTTGAGCGAGGAAAGCTAAAAATTGAGCGAGGGAACCTAGAAATTGAGCAAGGCAACCTAGAAATTGAGTGAGACAACGTAAGAATTCAACAAGGTAACCTAGGAATTGAGCGAGGGAAGCTAAAAATTAAGCGAGGCAACCTAGGATTTGAGTGAGGAAAGCTAGAAATTGAACGAGACAATTTAGGAATTGAGCGAGGCAACGTAGGAATTTAGCGAGGTAACCTAAGAATTGAGCGAGGGAAGCTAGAAATTGAGTGAGACAACCTAGGATTTGAGCGAGGCAACCTAGGATTTGAGTGAGGAAAGCTAGGAATTGAGCGAGGCAACTTAGGAATTGAGCGAGGCAACGCAGGAATTCAACGAGGTAACCTAGGAATTGAGCGAGGAAAGCTAGGATTTGAATGAGGCAACCTAGGATTTGAGAGAGGAATGCTAGAAATTAAGCGAGGGAATTTAGAAATTGAGCGAGGCAACCTAGGAATTGAGTGAGGAAACCTAGGAATTGAGCGAGGAATCTTAGAATTTGAGCGAGGGAAGCTAGAAATTGAGCGAGGGAACCTAGGATTTGAGCCATGTGACCTAGAAATTAAGCGAGGCAACATAGAGATTGAGTAAAAGAAGCTATGAATTGAGCGAGGCAACGTAGAAATTCAGCAAGAAATTCTAGGAATTGAGCAAGGGAACTAAGAAATTCAGCGAGACAACCTAGAATTTGAGCGAGGAGAGAGAAGCTACAAATTGTGCGAGGGAACCTAGAAATTGAGCGAGGGAACCTACGAATTGAGCGAGAAAGCTAGAAATTAAGCAAGGCAACCTAGAATTTGAGCGAGGGAACATAAAAATTGAAACGAGGCAACCTAGGAATTGAGCGAGGGAACCTAGAAATTGAGCGAGAGAAGCTAGAAATTGAGCGAGGCAACCTAGGATTTGAGCGAGGCAACTTAGAAATTGAGCAAGGGAACCTAGAAATTGAGCAAGGCGAGCGAGGCAACGTAGAATTGGAGCGAGGATTGAACAAAGGAACCTAGAAATTAAGCGAGGGAACCTAGGAGTTGAGCAAGGCAACGAAAAAATTCAACGAGGCAACCGAGAAATTGAGCAAGGGAAACATCAATTTGATCGAGGCAAGTTTGAAATTGGTTGAGGCTAACATGAATTGGAATGAACTTTAAATGTAATTGACCTAGCCTAACAATTTGCTTTGTTGAATTTGACCGATCAGTTAATGAAATTGATCGAGATTTATATGAAATTTTCTTCGATGAATTTGATCGATGGCTCAATTGGCAGACTGAGTAGAGATACCTCATGTCAACACTTGAGGTCCTGGTATCGATTCCTAACGGGGTGGCTAACATGGAGTGTGTGTATTGACATGGGTGTGTAGTAACAAGCTAACCTAAAAAAACCAAAAAATAAAAAATAAAATTAATAGTAAAATATATATATATATATATATATATATATATATATATATATATATATATATATATATATATATATATATATTGAGTTGGGCGCCCCTTGAATGTATGTAGGCTATCCATGACGTTCATCCATTTTTCCATCTAAAACAAGGGTTTCAGCCCAAAATGGTGGTGTATTGAAATATCAAGTGGATCACACTATACGAAACAATGTTTCCACCGTAGAAACCTTGTTGTGCCCCCACAATGATGTTTTACTTGTAATCCATCATGTTTGCATGAATGAATCGAAAATCAAGATGTGAGCTTCATTCGGCATTTTAATGGCCCACGAAAAATTTACGCCGTTTAGGTAAATGTATATCATACCTCTCATGCGTACTTTCATCCGTGGAGAGACCATTTTCAAGAAAATAGAGAGGGTGGGATACAGCTAGAGCGTGGTGCGATCCGAGCAACGGATGCAGCGGTGGAGTTTTCGTCATTTTATTTTTTTAACATGGAGCGAGAGAAGGGAGGGAGAGGAAAAGCAACGGCAGTAAAAAGGATGGGTAGTTTCGTCCTCAAGGTCGCTGTCCGCACGTGCTAGTCTAAGTTGGTAACTTAAGTTTGTATTCCTCGATAAAAACCGCATGATAAAAGGTTTTGCGTACGGTGGTCATTTTCTCAAACGAAGGGCGGCGGGGTGAGGGAGTGGCGATTTTATGGACGCTCTCGAGCTGGTTCTAGGGTTTGGGAGGGGATGGGCAGTGGCTCACACGTGCCGAAGTTGGCCCGAACGATGCTCGTCTGAATGTTTGAGCGAACTCTCAGCGTTGATATTGGCACCAAATCGGGAGACCATCTTGCCCGTTGGCTGAGCTGTGTGTTTGGGGGATTTGGACGTCTGGATGGTCGTGGCCCAGTGTATGAAAGTATTTTCTTGATGACCTTTTACACAGGTGGACGTTCAACGCGTCTGGCGCTTTCCCTTTGAGCTCCGCCCTTCCTCGCGGGGGACGCGGATTCGCAGGAAGCTCCTGGATGCTGGCTGGGCCACCGTGATGTTTGTCCGTCCGTTCATTTTGCGAGCTATTTTAGGACATGCAAACAAAAATGATACAAAACTCGAAACTCAAGAGAGTCGCACAAGATAAAAAATTGAGGAAAGAAATTTCAACCGTTGAAATCTTCGTGCACTCTACCCTGATGTTCATGTGCCATCCAAACCATTTATGAGGTCAATTTTACTTGGATAAAGTGAAACATAAAAAAACTAGCTGTAAGATTTATCCAATGGTGCTCACTGAATCTCCATTATTTCCTCCCGTGTGGCCTTCTTGAGTTTTGGTTCCACCTCATTTTGCGTCTCTCAAAAACATAAACATCTGAACATCCCCACCTAAATGCCCATTTCGGAGGTGTTATCATTACCGTGTGGGCCACCTTAACGAATTTGTTGCATATCACGCCGCCTATTCATCCCTTTTTTCAGCCGATTTTAATGCATTGTCCTGAATAACCGAGCAGACTAGGCCACTAGAAAAAAAGTAATGAATGGCTATTAAAATCTTTATGCAGGCCAAAAGTTCGGGATCAAGATTATCTTTATATTTTCCCTTAATAACTTTATCTTATCAACTGATTAGATGAAAACATTAGATCTACTTATGGGAGGCCTTTGAAATTGTTTAACGGTGGGTGTTCAATCATCACTATTTGCTGTTGAGATTTGGTTCTGCTTAATGATTGGGACTACGTCCTAAATTGAGCTGAAAAATATATGAACGGCATTGATGTACATACATCGTCAAGACTCAAGATGGCCCCCATGTAAGGGTAACACCCAGCAAAGTGTCACCCTTACCCGGGTAACACCTAACCCGCTCCCATGCAACACGAAGCCCAGTGGAGCCCACTAGATGTCCGTGTGAAATGCAACGCTAAGCTCACTGGAGCTCAAGACTAGGTAGGTCCACGATCCAAGTGAGCCACCCCACAAGAAACATTGAAGAATTAAGGCTTTCGATTGAAATCTTATCGGCACCATGGAAGTTTTATATCACATTAATATATATGTTTGCTGCATCTCCGCTGGATTCATCTTATGAAAGCATTAGATGGCACGGGAACATTAACATGATCTCTTAACAATATTTTACGGCATCTTTGGTATTTCAATTTTCGGCGTAAGTCAAAGTAAATGAGTCGTCATCGTCTTTTTAAGGTGTTTGATTAAAAGACTATTATTGTTGGGTTTTTTCAAAATAAGAAGAAAAGAAATTTTATTTTGAAAAAAGAGTAGTTGTGGCATTGGTGATTGTTGGTGTGAATGGTGATGCTTCTTGGTAAAAGGAAACATCTTTTGAATTTGAAATGGAGGGATGCCATTGTTGGAAAGATATCATCATTGATGAAAAGACACCATGGAAGAAGATATCTTTTCATAAAAAAGGCCTTAAGCATCTCTTGTGATTTTATATAAACTCACCTTTCGGTCAATCCGAATTCACAATTCTAACAATCTTCTCTCCATCTTCTTATTCTCTACCATTTCCGTTTTTGGAAAGACACAGTTTTTAGGCACTAAACTGTAAATAGTTTTCAGGCAATAAATTACAAACAATTTTCAAGAGGTAAATTGTAACAACACAGAAGTTAGGGTTGTACGTTGTAAAAGTGTGTTCGGGTGTGGTTTTTCAGTTTCGTAGGCCGAAACCCACATTTCTCCGGTCTTAGAAAAAAGGCTTATTATTTCCTGGAGGCGAATTTATTATAACCCTCTTGCAAAATGGTTTAATCACCAGTAGGGTGCAAATATCGCCTTAAAGATAGCAACATCATAACGCGTCTTAAGTCTATCTTTAAATGATTCATTTTCTATTTTTTCGCCTTCTAAAATAACAATTTTAATGCAATATTATGGCATCTTCTATGGGTCATCCTGACTTTGTTCGAAATACACCATTCGACAGCTCAAATTTTCTTCGATGACAATCGAGGGTTCATCTCTTCCTCACATCACTCAAGTTGGATCACATGCTTATTCAAGATCTTCCTTCACCACCATTTAACAATGATACGTTAGAACAAATTCAAAATAGACAAAATTGAAAGCATAATGAATACCTATGCAAAGGTCATATCTTCAATGCTCTTTCTGACTTGTTATACGATGTTTATCGTCAAAAGAAGACTGTTAAGGATTTGTGGCAGGCGCTGCTCACCGAATACACATCAGAGGACGAAGGCGACAACGAATTCCTTGTAAGTCAATTTTTAGAATTCAAAATGTTGGATGAAAAACATATCCTTAATCAAGTAAGTTAGTTTTTAGAATTCAAAATGTTGGATGAAAACCTGTCCTTGATCAAAGGTCATATCTTCAATGCTCTTTCTAACTCGTTATATGTTGTTTACCGTCAAAAGAAGACCGCTAAAGATTTGTGGCAGGTGCTGCTCACCAAATACACATCAGAGGACAAAGGCGATAACAAATTCCTTGTAAGTCAGTTTTTAGAATTGTAACGCCCTGAAAATCAGAGGTCGAGCAGGAGCCCAACTCCTGAGATCCAACACATCACTTATGCAACATAGATAATGATGGTTAAATGTTGTCTGTATTAGTACATTAAAATGAATGGGATTATACCAAATCAACAAATCATAATCCGGAGACGGTTAAATTTATGCAAGCGGAATACTATGATCGATATATAAAATATATAACCTATTGTAAGTCTCTAGAGTGTGAACATGTTACCGGGTCAAATATATACATGTATACTCCAAAAATGAACAAAATAAATATACATGGGTGTTTCAAAAGTATAATGTAACAAGTGTAATGACATCTAATCAACATCCCTATAACCTCGTTGATCAGAACAGGGTCTACATAGACCTGCTTGATAACTGTATGTAGGAGAGCTCCTCGTCATCATAAAAATTCGGCTCTGCTTTGCAAACATCGCCATCATCTACAACAACAAAAGGGTCTAGTTGGTGGTTTAAAACATTGTCCCAGAATATGGGAGCGAGTGATCAACTTAGTGGAGCTATGGAGCAAAGGTTAGCATGTTATCAATTCAGTCAAGCAGTAACGATAAAGCAATACAGCAAGCATTTGTAGGTACTCTGGTTAATGCAGAGATGATATGTTATAATGATGCATGCCCTCGCTTACACTCTCTCTGCGACATCATCTCATGATCGCGACATGCACCCCTTCCTCAGTGCTCAACTCCAACGCCAAAGGCACATGCAATGCGATGCATTTGCGTGATTAACCTAGTTCTTAATTATACCTCTTCACACAGCATATTAGGAAGCTAAGGTACCTCCCTTTATATCATTGACCCAAACATTGATCCATCTAGGGTCGTCAATCCTAGTAATCACATACGATAGGCAGTTTCAGGTCACTATGGAGAGGCTCGTCACATCAGCCCAAGTCTGGTTTATACTCTAGTTTACTATGGAAAGGCTCGTCACCTCAACGTGGACCTAGTATATACTCAAGGTCACTACGTACTGTTCACTCCCCAAGTGCAGGGTTGTGATGTAGTAATAAAATTCGGTAAGACCGAGGTCGAATTTTAAGGGACCAATACCTGTACGTAATCTGAAACTAACTAGAACTAGGACTAGAATAAGGTGAAATCTAAATCGAGTGTAAATTGAGTAATAATGGTGAAATATTAGTCTAAAACTTAAAGAATTTAAGGAAAAGGAAACTAGGGATTCAGAGGATCCACTTGTAGAGATCATGGAGATCTTATGTCTGCTTTAAGAACTCAACTGGATTTGAAGTCCATCTTCATCCAGTTGAAGGGTGTAATCATGAAAATCAACTGAACTTCCTTTGATATAGTTTTCAAGAGGCGAAAGGTATATGAATTAGAATGAATTTCATCACCAAACCATGCCCAGGAGACAAAGTAAACAACAGAATTAAACTAATTACCAACCAATCAATAATGCATGAAGGTTAGGAAGGGTACCGATATCCAACCATGCCCATGAGACTATGGTGAACAACAGGGCTTCCTGACGTCCTAAACATAAAGGAAAGGAAAATGATCAAAGCTATCGTAGACCCATTGTAATTTTAGTCACAACAGACCATTAAAAACTAAAAATATTCTCTTAATTAAACTAAAATCAACAGCAGTTCAGTCTTAAACAAAAGGCACAAGCAACAGGTACTCCCATCATGCTACAAGCTTCACCTCTTAGCTCTAGCTAAGAGGTTTAGCCCATAAACATAATTAGGCTAATCTCTTAAACAAAATAAAATAAATAAAAGAAAAAAAATAAAAGAGAACAACTCTACTCTCTCTCTCTCCTTTGTGCTCCACGTCCAACCCCCGAGCTCTCATGCCCCTCTCTCACGTCCACAACCTCCTTTTATAGCTGCTGGAACGATAGAGTCGGTGGCAGAGTCGCAGCAGGACACGAACTGTAACTTTTCGTAGCCAAGTTTTAGTGCCTCAAAATTTGTCACTTTTCTCACTCAATTTTCAAAGAAACACCGTCCCTTCAGACATTTTTGAGCCCTCTACATGATGGATGGTTCAGATCTGCCATATGATGAAAGATGGTGGCCCACAACCTCCTGGAAAAGTCAGTTTTCACGAACTTGCGTAACCTTTCGCACTCCTTCGTTGTCATGATTGGTGGGCTCCACAGAGGTATTTTTGGAGAAATCACCCCGTCCATTAGATTCAGGACGAAATTTCAATCAAGAATGGATGGTTTTGAACGTTCATTGACACAGCCTAGAGAAGAAATCACAATAAATTTAATTTTGAACGTTGCAGAGCAGTCCACTTGTAGCCTCTTTATCTAACACATGTGCTTGCATGGAAACAAAAAATCAGCATAGGTTTGAAGGGTTTTTCCCCCTCTACAAGATGGACGGCTTGGATTGTCCGTACGGGCAATGGGTGGGGCCCACTACCGTCCGTAAAACTGGCTAACGTCCGTCCGTTACTCGGCTTGAAAAACGGAAGTTTTCATTTTTTAAGAGGATGGTTGGGTCAGTACTTGCTTGGACCGACTGGCAGGTCTTGTGCACGGCGGGCATGCGTACACTATGTACACACACTGTACATATGGGGTCCAGTGTGATGCTTTCAAGAAATTCAATCTGCCCATTCTGTTTCTCATATTATTTAAACCGTCTAGGTCAATTTTGAAGTATATCCAGATTGTAGGTGGGCCCCACTTAATGAATTAAGGGGCTGATCTGACCGTTGGGGCACTTTTTGAGATATCCAATGGATGAAATTTTACGTGTACAGTTAATTTATATCCTCCAGACCATGTATGAGTTTTCAAGCCAATCAGATGGCGGGAACCATGTGATCTTGCATTCTGCACTAATTTCGGGCTCGTTTAATGCGAACGGCTCGATTTTCTCAGATCCCTGGCGTGTAAATCCATTGATATCAGTCCTCTGGAGTCCGTTCCTTGCTCTGGTACCTCTGGAGCATCAAATCAATACTTTTAATACTCTTTTTCAGTCAATGCTCCTAATTACACCCTGTAACAAAAACACGATTAAAATAATCCATTAAGCAGTGTCATGTTCGTAAACCGATGTAATAACTGGGGTCTAATATGTAATATTTGACCCTCAACACAACCCCCAACCAGCATCTTGCTAGTCCTGAGCAAAGTATGTGAAAAATGAGTTGAGATCTATAGGACAATTTTTCTATACTCGAGTGATTTTTGAAAAACAAACCAGATACTAAGATTTTTAAGATTCATGAATGTTGGGCATGAACTTCTCCTAGACTCAAATGCATGGTAGTCTTCATAATCAAGTTAGAAGTACTAATCTATCAATTAGAACAATTCTAAGCATTGAGTTCCATGGATGTATAGTCTAGTCTCGACTTATCATCATTAAAATTCGCTCTCTATTTCAGGATATCATTAGTAACCAACAAGAGAATTCACGATAACCAAAACTTTCCCAAAACTTTCCTCATAGATCATATTTTCATTCCTTCACTTTTGATTTTTTCACTAAAAGTAACACCAAGAAGGGGAATCAAATTTGCACCTATAAGGAGCAGACCTAAGGTGAAGACTGTACACCCAACCCTTATATTATCTTATGGAGAATTAAATCTACACCTATAGGGAGCAGACCTATGGCGAAGATTATTCTCTAGCCTTTTCCCAAGGCATCTGTTTTTTTTTTTTTTTTCAATTTATCATGACGGGCAAATTTATTTTCAGGCTGGTTCCTTTCATACTTAATGATTACCAAATTAACCCTTCAATATCAGAATGAAATCTTAATGTAGAAGCAAGATGTGACATGTAAAATCATGGCTCAATCAATGTTTGAAACTTCTAATCATGGATAAACAATTCAAACTTAACTGTGAAATCTAACAGATACTGAATCCAAGAGTCATAAATTACCAACATCACTTATCTTGAAATTCTAAATCAAATATATCCATTAAAATCACTTCGAATTCAAAAGAATTCCTAGCAAATTTTAAAAAATTTCACAATTTTTGCTCAAGACCAAGAAAACACTGATTACGAAAACTAATCTCCCACCCCCAACCAAAAATCTACATTATCCTCAATGTAAAAGATATGAGCATGCAATGCACATGGGACAACGAAAGTAAATAAGAAGTGATGGGAAGATAGTATCTGGATAACGAATCGAGAGAGAGACTTTCCAAGAGCTCGCAGCATAAAAGTCGGTCAGCACGACAGTGGAGACATAAAAGTAAACTATCTTAAAATAATGCATGAAGCAAACTAACCTAATGGTATAAAGCCGTCTATCCTAGAACATCATAAAGCAAACTACCCTAGTCCTATAAAAGCAGGGAAAAACTACTCAATCATGCCGCAAGGTTCCTTTTCCGGCCAATATCTTGATACATTTCTTAGTAAGTTTCTCAACAAGATCATCCAAAAGCCCTTTTTGCAATAGGCTTGGATGCCCTGGAGCTTGACTTTCTAGAAAAACTTATGTACCTCATTAAAATTTTATCGTTGATTCGCTTGAGGTATCCAAAGTATAAATGATTCACCTGTGTCAAAAAAAGTTTCAAAGTTAGTATCCCATGGTGAATCAGAGACTACAAGTAGATGAAATTCAAAAAAATCTATAGTAGGTGGTGTAGTCTCAACACACGCTGAAGTTTCACTCTTTAGTTCAATTTTTAGCTCATCTTCATTTAATGGTAAACATACAGGATCTGGGGGAGGAGGTGCTTCAGAATAAGGGTTCTCTCGATCCGTGACAACTATCAAGGTATTGTCTTACGAGGCATCCTCTATTTCTTGTATCATCAGATCGTTTGAATCTGCAAAGTGTGTCAAGCAATCATCCAAAGAGTCGAAACATTCGGTTGAAAGGAGTTCATTCATCCTATCGAGATCTGTGATGATATGTCCAATAACTCCTTTATCTTCTTCGAGAGTAGAAATGAGCATACTCTCTTGTTTGTTCTCAAGGTGAGATGAAATCACCATTGGGTGTGTCTCTTCTTGACCTAAATGAGCATATTCTAAATTAGAGGGTAAAGGTTTTAGGTCAAGCTTCGGTGGCTTGAGGTTAGACGATAGAAGCACGACATCAGTTTGGGGTAATTCTTCAAATTATGGCCTTCACTGGTTAGCTTCAAGTACATCACTGGTTAGCTTCAAGTACCGACGCAGTATTAAGCAAGGCACAGCTCTCCCTAATCACGTCATCATTCAAGTCATGGAAGTGTATTAGACACATCTTTAAAGGGTCAGAGGATAGGGTCGAAGGCGTTCTATCTTCCACGAAAGAATCAATCATGTTAATGTCATGGAAATCGTCATCATCCTCTGAGTTTCTACGTTATTGAAAAAGATGTTTGACTCTAATGTCATATTCCCAAAAGACATAGTCATGACACCATTCCTGCAATTGATAATTGCATTTGAAGTGGCAAGGAATGGGCGACCAAGAATGACGGGAATCTAAGTGCTCATGTTATTGATAGGTTCGGTGTCCAAGATGATAAAGTCTACAAGGTAGTAAAAACTATCGACCAGGACCAATACATCCTCAATTATCCCTCTTAGTACATGAACAGAGTAATCAGCAAGTTGTAGTGTGGTTAGGGTGGGTTTTAATTCACCCAAACCTAACTGTTTGTATACAGAGTAGGGAATCAAATTGACGCTCACTCCTAAGTCAAGAAGTGCATGATCAATTCGATAATCCCTGAATATACATGATATGGTTGGGCTACTGGGATCTTTGAATTTCTGCGTCACGTCTTGCTTCAGGATGGCACTCACTTTTTCAGTCAAGAAGATCTTCTTTGAATACTTTGTCGTCGTTTGGTTGTGCATAGGTCTTTCAGAAATTTGGCATGTAAAGATATTTATTTTATGGCATCAATAGAGGAATGTTGACTTTCACTTATTTCAACACCTCTAGAATATCCTGAGAGTTAGAGAGAGGTTTTGGTACAACCAACCGTTGGAAAAATGGAGCAACTGGCTTCTTTAGAAGTTTTGATTCTAATTTTTGTGGGGCATCACTAGATCCATCATTGTTGTCCTCTTCTGATTCTTGAGGCTTTTCGGGTCTAACTGGAAGGGTTTTATCAATAATCTTTCTACTCCTAAGAATGGTGATGGATTTAGCGTGCTTCATCTAATTTGAAGAGCTTGGGTTGCCAACTACATATTGCAGCTTTGGATTAGGAGGAGGTTAAGCTAGGAGGCTCCCCTTATTCACAATCGTGTTTTCAGCCTTAAGTTCTTGTAGTGTTTTGTTAAGGTCTTGCAAGGCTTGTAGCGTACCTTGATTGAAATGATCTTGCTTTTCAAAATATTTTAAAATCGGATCCTCTTAAGGTTTCTCTTGTTGTTGTTGTGAAGTTTGATTAAAGAAACCATGAGGGATAACAGTTTGTCCATTCCTCCAACTAAATTTTAGATGATTTTTCCAACCAGGATTGTACGTATTAGAGGTAGGTCCATTGAAAGATCTTTGATGGTTATTTACTACATTGGTTTGCTCATTCAATATTCCTCGAAAGGCAAGTATTGTAGGATAATTTTTAGTTGTGTGAATGTTGCAATCACAGATGCCGCAAACAATTTCTTTCACATTATCCTTCTTTCCTTCCATGGCCTCAAATTTTCTTATGAGAGTCGCCACTTTATAATTGAGATCATCCTCTTTTTTTCGGAGATACAATCCACCTTTCTCCTTACATTGAGTCAGCGTAGACGTGGTGTTCAAATTTGGATAATGGTCCCATAATTATATTTTTTCAGCAAGTCTATCGAGGTAATCCCATACCTCATCGACATCTTTATTCCTAAATTCTCCATTACACATTGTCTCGACTAATTGGCACATAGAAGATGTCAGTCTATCATAGAAAAAATTTGTAATGCACCACGTTTCAAAGCCGTGTTGTGGACATGAATTGATAAGATTCTTGAACCTTTCCCAACAATGAGAGAATGTTTCATCCTCCTTTTAGGCGAAGTTCATGATTGTTTTTCTAAGGGTAATCGTTTTATGATTTGAAAAAAAATTCTTTATGCATTCCCTCTGCATATCATTCCATGTGCCAATAGATCTAGGGCGCAGTGAATGTAACCACGTCTTAGCCTTCTCCTTCAAGGAAAAGGGAAAGAGTTTCAACCTGACTGTATCCTCAGAGACATTAGGAAAGTATAAAGTGGCTATGATCTCATTGAACTCTTTCAGATGTAAGTGTAGACTTTCTGATTCAAACCCATGGAATTTAGGAAGGAGTTGGATAACCCCTGGCTTGATGTTCATATGTCCTATATTTTCAGGAAAAATCATGCATGAGGGCATACTCACCCCCGCCAGTTGTAAATAATCTTGTAAAGTACGAGGCGGGGGTGCTAGATGCACCTCATTCTCATCTTGAGTGTCCTCCACCCTAGGTGGAGGGAGTTGATCTGCGGTCATTATTTCAACTAACTCTGGGGATCTCGAGTGGTGTCTAGTCCTGCGATGGATAGTCAGCCCTCAATCCAATCCCCCTTCAGTCAAGCGACATCGAGTATTGTCACGAGCCCACTTGGGCATGAAACACTTGCAACCCTCAATCGAAGTCTAAACCTAATCCTAAGAAAGGAAATAAAAATTTAGAAAGAGAAGAGAGGGTTGGAAAGAAGTTACCAAATTGGAGTCCCTAAATTAAAAGGCCTGCAAAATAAAACAAAACAAGTTAGTTTCTAAAAATAGAAAGTTTAGGATTGGAAAATTTCTAAAAATAAAACCTTAATTCTAAAAATAGAAAAAAATAAAGAAAGTAGAAAGATATCACTAATTAGAAGTTCCTATCTCAGAATCCTACGAAACAGAAAAGACAGGTTAGTTTCTAAAAAATCAGGAAAGTCTAAACCTAAAATTAAAACCTAATCTTAAACTAATCCTAAAACTAATTAATTTCAGAAAATCGTAGCCGTCAGTCCCAGGCAACGGCGCCAAAAACTTGTTCACTCCCCAAGTGCAGGGTTGTTATGTAGTAGTAAAATTCGGTAAGATCGAGGTCAAATCCTAAGGGACTGATACCTGTACGTAATCTGAAACTAACTAGAACTATGACTATAATAAGGTGAAATCTAAATCGAGTGTAAATTGAGGAATAATGGTGAAATATTAGTCTAAAACTTAAAAAATTTAAGGAAAAGGAAACTAGGGATTCAGAGGATCCACTTGTATTGATCAGGGAGATCTTATGCCTGCTTGAAGAACTCAACTGGACTTAGAGTCCATCTTCATCCAGTTGAAGGGTGTAACCATGAAAATCAACTGAACTTCCTTTGATATAGTTTTCAAGAGGCGAAAGGTATATGAATTATAATGGATTTCATCACCAAATTATGTCCAGGAGACAAAGTAAACAATAGAATTAAACTAATTACCAACCAATCAACAATACATGAAGGTTAGGAAGGGTACCGACATCCAACCATGCCCGTGAGACTATGGTGAACAACAGGACTTCCTAACGTCATAAACATAAAGGAAAAGAAGATGCTCAAAGCTATCACAGACCCATTGTAATTTTAGTCACAACATACCATTAAAAACTAAAAATATTCCCTTAATTAAACTAAAATCAACAGCAGTTCAGTCTTAAACAAAAGGCACAAGCAACAGGTCCTCCCATCATGCTACAAGCTTCACCTCTTAGCCCTAGCTAAGAGGTTTAGCCCATAAACATGATTAGGCTAATCTCTTAAACAAAATAAAATAAATAAAAGAAAAAAATAAAAGAGAATAACTCTACTCTCTCTCTCTCTCCTTTGTGCTCCACGTCCAACCCCCAAGCTCTCATGCCCCTCTCTCACGTCCACAACCTCCTTTTATAGCTGTTGGAAGGATGGAGTCGGTGGCAGAGTCACAGCAAGACATGAATTACAACTTTTCTCAGCCAAGTTTCAGTACCTCAAAACTCACCACTTTTCTCTCTCAATTTTCAAAGAAACATTGTCCCTTCGGACATTTTTGAGCCCTCTACATGATGGACAGTTCAGATCTGCCATATGATGAAAGATGGTGGGCCACAACCTCCTATAAAAGTTATTTTTCACGGACGTGCGTAACCTTTCGCACTCCTTCGTTGTCATGATCGGTGGGCCCCACAGAGGTATTTTTGGAGAAATCCACCCCGTCCATTTGATTCATGACAAAATTTCAGTCAAGAATGGATGGTTTTGAATGTTCATTGACGGGGCCCAGAGAAGAAATCACAATAAATTCAATTTTGAACGTTGTAGAGCAGTCCACTTGTGGCCTCTGTATCTAACACGTGTGCTTGCATGGAAAAAAAATCAACATAGGTTTGAAGGGTTTTTCCCCCTTTACAAGATAGACGGCTTGGATCGTCCGTACGGGCAATGGATGAGGCCCACTACCGTCCACAAAACTGGCCAGCGTTCGTCCGTTACTCGGCTTGAAAAACGGAAGTTTTCGTTTTTAAGAGGATGGTCGGGTCAGCACTTGCTTGGACCGACTGGCGGGTTCTGTGCATGGCGGGTGTGTGTACACTCTGTACACACGCTGTACATATGGGGTCCAGTGTGATGCTTTCAAGAAATTCAATTCGTACATTCTGTTTCTCATATTATTTAAACCGTCTAGGTCAATTTTGAAGTATATCCAGATTGTAGGTGGGCCCCCTTTAATGAATTAAGGGGCTGATCTTGCCGTTGGGCCACTTTCCGAGATATCCAATGGATGAAATTTTATGTGTACGGTTAATTTATATCCCCCAGACCATGTATAAGGTTTCAAGCCAATTGGATGGCGGGAACCATGTGATCTTTCATTCTGCACCAATTTCGAGCCCGTTTATTGCGAACGGCTCGATTTTCTTGGATCCCTGGCATGTAAATCCGTTGATATCAGTCCTCTGGAATCCGTTCCTTACTCTGGTGCCTCTAGAGTATCAAATTAATACTTTTAATACTCTTTTTCAGTCAATACTCCTAATTATACCCTGCAACAAAAATACGATTAAAATAATCTATTAAGCAGTGTCATTTTCGTAAATCCATATAATAAATGGGGTTTAATATGCAATATTTAACCCTCAACATGTACTCGTCACCTGATCGTAGGCCGATAGCCCGAATATAGTATTTCATACCACCATATTCGGCTCACGAGTCTGGGTTGCTCGCTGGACACTACGGGGGAGGCTCATCACCTCAGCATAGGCCGATAGCACGACTACGGTGTCCCGTACTACCATGCCCGGCTCATGAGTCTTAGTGGATCAAGGTATCAAGGTTAAACGAGATTTTTCACTGATAAGTTGGTACCTTAGATTCAAGCAGTAACGTCCATACATGGTGAACATATATTAGGCCAATCAGGTTACTTGACAAGCTCGACTGGTATGAGCGTACGTCAAGTTGATCGACATGGAGTGCGTAAGCATTCCGCGTGGCCTAACTACTGTCGACAAGTAGCGTACGACTCGAATTTCTCAAACTTATCCGTCGTGGCCAAAATAGTTCGGCCACCGTTAGTAAACCATTATCGATCGCCTGGACTACATCGTAGCCCCAAACGCACTTCGAATAATAGCACTCACATGTGATAATCAAGACAGCATATGACAATGCAAATTTAGTGTCGAACTCATTCAGCATTTCAACAAACACGTAGTACACATGTTATCATACATAGGCATTTTATCCACAAATCATATGGTAGTAGGATAGATTACACGAAGGAAATTTATAAGTTTGGGCAAGGTAGTTGAGAATCCTATCTTAACGGCCTTATAAACACATTTCAACAAGCATTTTCTCATTCAGGCATATTATTAAACACTTAGACTACACACATTACATACATGTAATAAAGTAATTATAACAGGTATTATAGCCAATCCCTTTACAAAGGATTCACCATACTTACGACAATCATGTATTCTCAGTCAATAAACATAGCAAGCATAAATCATAATTTCATACTCATTCAAACATTTCAACAAACACATGGAATGCATTTAAAATCAACATAGTTTACATATATGCATAATTTAAAATAAACCTCATATCTAAGCACGCGTGATAGTAATCAAGCCAGTCATAAATCATTATTGGCATTGAAAGCCTTGAAAACCATAACCTAAACATTTATAGTCTGCACCTTTCGCCGGTAGACTTGTAACGAACTCAGTTTAAACACTAAGTCTTTGTCTACAGCACGACGACAACCTATAGTATGAAATAGGTTAGTTATTTAATCATTTCCTCTATTTGGATATCTAAAATAGATTAGATTTATGATTTCTTACCCTGCAATAGGATCAGAATCACCGGTATAGCGATACAGACAGGCCGATTCAGCACATGGAGCGATTGGATCGAATCCTAAGAACTCTCTCCCGCTTTCTCTTTCACTCTCTCTCTTTCCTTCTCTTTTTGTTCTCTTCTCTCTCCTAGGGTTTGTAATTCGTATGGAATGAGAGAGAGAGGGTTTAAGGCCCTTATATAGGCCCAGAACTAATAGGCATGGCCCAAGGGCTATGATATACTTAGGTTATAGCCAAGAAGTAGTTGTTTCGGTCCAACGGAGCACATCTGGAAGCCCTTAATCTCCCTGACATTAGATCTAGGTCAGGTTAAGGTCTCAGTCCGATCGGATCAGTGGATCAGTTGTGGGGGACCATTTTTGGTTCAACAGTCACCGGTACTCGATTAGGGCGACAAGTACACTAACATGTGTTGAAAAATTTTTCCGATCCGAGGGTGTGATTAGGTCAAAATCTAACGGTCTTAATCCTTAGATTTGGCCTGCAAGCAAATGACTCAATTCACTTAAGTTTCATTTCATTTCCTAAAGATATTGGCGTTTCTCACACACTTCGCTCCGGGCTCAAGTTGTGTGTTTTTGGATACCTTTAGGACTTGCTTTTCAAGATAATTGTTAAGTCCAGCAGGCAGTCATAACCGTCTAGTTTTGAGGTAATCGGACTTTCGACACACGGTTCAGGTCCGATATGGAGTTTCATGATGCTCCCAAGAGCAACTGGGTTTTGAGATGGATCCTATGTTTTTAGGTAACGTAGCGTTTGCGATTCTGCTAGTTTTAGATTTTATAGTTCGTATTTAAAGCGGTTAGAGCTAATTTCATAGATGATCTAGTTTAGTACTTAGTTAATTCTCGACTAATTTCTAAATGATTTGGTCTTTAGTGATTTCTGCCTGAGGTGGTACTCGGGTCTTTGTACGGATTTTCTGAGACGTTACAAGAATTAAAAATGTTAGACGAAAAACCTGTCCTTGATCAAGTACATAAGTTATAGGTCATCATCCAACAGATTATTGCCGATGACACTAATCTCGACGAATCCTTCCAAGTATTCACCATTATTGTTAAAGTTCCACCTAAATGGAAGGATACTAGAAAATCATTAAAACAGAAAAAAGAAAAAATGTCTTTAGAGGACCTCCTAATGTTTCTTTGAATAGAAGAATCTAAGCTCTGTGACAAAAACGAAGAACAACATGAGACCTTAAGTAATGCTAATATAGTCGATAATAATGTGAATCAGGAATTGGAGAAGCTACCTTTTAAGAAAGATGATAGGCTCAAACCTAATAACCAATGGTTCAAAAAGAACACATCTAAGAAGGGTCCATGCTTCTTTTGTAAAATTCCTAGTTACTTTAAGAAAGAATACCGAAAATACAAAAAGAAAATGTAAGAAAAGAAACGACAAGTCAATATGACGGAAAACATGAATCTAACGGTTATCGTATCTGAAGTTAATATGGTAAATGAGGATGTTGAATGGTGGGTAGATTCTGGAGTGAGTAGACATGTTTGTAGAAATTACATCATGTTTAATTCTTACGAATTAGTGGGAGATAATCAAGAACTATATATGGGGAATGCCTCCACATACGAGGTTGTACGAAAATGGAAGGTATGTCTTAATCTAACTTCTGAAAAAATCTTTACTTTGAACGATGTTTTGTATGTACCGGATATTATGAGAAATCTTATATCAACTCGTCCATTGACTAAGTTTGAATTCAGACTCCTATTTGAATCCGATAAATTGATTGTGTTTAAAAATGGGGTATATGTAGGGAAGGGCTATGTATCCAATGGAATGTTCGAATTAAACCTTATAAATGAAAATTTTTCTTCCATTTATATGCTTAATTCACATGATGTTTGGCATGCTAAATTAGGATATATTAGTCATCATAGAATGGATAATATGTCTAATCTTAATATAATTCTTAAGTATACAAAACCAAATGATAAATGTAGTATTTATGTACAATCCAAAATAACTAGAAAACCGTTTCCAAGGTTGCAAAAGAGAATCATAACTCTTAGACCTAGTTCATAATGACATATGCGAAATGAGCGGTTTAATAATAAGAGGGGGAAAGAGGTACTTCATAACATTTATAGATGATTTCTCCTATTATACCGTAGTATACCTATTGAAGAATAAAGATGAAGCACTACAAAAATTTAAGATATACAAGGTAGAAGTTAAGAACTAATTAGATTGAAAGATTAAAATTCTAAGGTCGGATAGGAGAGGAGAATATCTATCCTTATAATTATCAAAATTTTACAAAAATTATAGTATAATTTACCAAATTACAGCTCCCTATTCACCCCAACAAAATAGGATAGTAAAACGAAAAAATAAGTCTCTCATAGACATGATAAACTCTATGCTTAATAATGCGCGTTTAAGTTCAGGATTTTGGGAAGAAGCCCTATTGACTGCTTATCATATCTTTAATAAGATACATCACTCTAAAACTTGTAAGACTCTATATGAATTATGGAAGAATAAGATTCCTAATATCTCATACTTTAAGGTATGGGGTTGTAGAGCTTTAGTTAGACTTACTGATCTTAAAAGGCCCAAGATAGGGTTGAGATCTCTTGAGTGTATTTTCATATGATATGCGCAAAATAGTAATACTTATAGGTTTCTGGTTGTAGAATCTAATCATGCGATCCCGATAAACACTATAATAGAATCTAGAGATATCGCGTTTTATGAAAACTCATTCTCTTCTATAACTAGAAAAGAGACAAGACCTCAAGATCTTAGTACAAGTAGTAGTTTTCAAATACCTGATCAAGATATCAACAATCTCGACAAATAGGACATAGAAACTAGAAGGATCAATAGGATCAGAACAGGTACATCTTTTAGACCCGACTTCTACCTTTTGCTAATAGAAGGAGATAAAGAAAACATAACAAAGGAAACCATGTTGATATATAACATAGAAAATGATCCGGTAACGAAAGATGATGCCCTTAAATCTCAGGATGCTTCCTTTTGGAAGGAAGTTATAAACGATGAGATGAATCTTATATTGTAAAATGGAACTTGGAAACTTATAGATCTGTTCCCAAGATCAAAACTAATAAGTTGTAAATAGATTTTCAAAAGAAAATTAAGACCAAATGGAACTACATAAAGGTTTGAGGTCAGATTAGTGGTTAGAGGATTTAAAGAAAAAGAAAGTATTAATTTTTTCGATACCTATGCTCCAGTAGTAAGGATATCTACTATCCGAGTTTTAATTGCTCTAGCATCCATTTATAAGTTAGAAATCCATCAGATGGATGTAAAGATAGATTTTCTAAATAGTGACCTCGATGAAGAGGTTTATATGGAGTAATCAAAAGGTTTTATAGTTCTAAGACAGGAAAATAAAGTGTGTAAATTAATCAAGTCGTTATATGGACTTAAACAAGCACCTAATCAATGACAAGAAAAATTCGATAAAGTAATCACCTCATATAACTTTAAGATTAATAAATCTGATAAATGTGTATATTCAAAATTTTTTAATAATAAAAGAGTAATTATATGTCTCTATGTAGATGATGTGTTAATATTTGGTACATGTTTAGAAGTTATAAAAAACACTAAAAGATTCTTATCATCTAGTTTTGACATGAAAGATATGGGTAAAGCTAATGTGATTTTAGGTATTATGCTATTAAGAAACAATGATGGTATAACTCTATCTCAATCACATTATATTGAAAAGATATCCAAAAAGTTTGATCACTATGATAAGAATCCAGTTTCTACTCAATTTGATTCTAATATCAAGTTAATTAAAAATGAAGGTCATAGTGTGTCTCAATTAGAGTATTCCAAGGTGATTAACAGTCTCATGTATGTTATGATTTCTACTCGACCTGATATTATTTTTGCAGTAGGTAAATTGAGTAGGTCTACAAGTAATCTAAGTTTAAATCATTGGAATACTATCTTTAGAATACTCAGATACTTGAAAAAAATAATTAACTATGGTTTACACTTTTCTGATTATCCTAGTGTACTTGAAGGGTGATACAAGTTGGGTCACTAATTCTAAAGAATCTAAGTCTACCAGTGGATGAATTTTTACACTTGAAGGAGTTGTTATTTCTTAGGGATCTAAGAAGCAAACTTACATATCTCACTCTACCATAGAATCTGAATTCATAGCTTTGCCAGTTAGTACTAAAGAGGCAGAATGGTTAAGAAACTTGTTATTATACATACCATTATTAGTAAGACATTTACCACCAGTCTCTATCTACTGTGATAGTGAAGCGACACTATCAAAGGCATATAACAAGACTTATAATGAAAAATCCTGACATATTAGTCTAAGGCATAGTTTTGTACATCAACTACTTGGTGACGGTGTTATAACAATACAATATGTACGATTTTTTCAGAATTTGGCAGACCCATTCACCAAAGGACTGGCAAGGGATGTTGTCAGTAGAACATCAAGAAGAATGAGACTTAAGCCAATTTCACAGACACCGGATGAGAGAAACCCAACTTAAGTTAATAGGTTCAATAAGCAAAGTACCTCCCATGAAGTGTTTGATGCAAGACTGTACGTTTTCTATCTGTCTCATTCCTGGATGTATGTATAGTACTGGGTACCTGTAATGATAAAAAGAAGGATGAGTTGCTGCTCTTAATGAGTTCTTTCAAGAGTGTTATAGTTAAAGGGGCATTCATAAGGACTCACCTATATGAGTATTGGAAGTGGGGTCGCTTCCTAATGTTCGAGAGTTTTTGGCTACTCTCAATTACAACACTAATTGAAAAGAAAATTATAATCATTATATTTTTACATGCTAAAAGTTTCAATTTCACAGTATGATATTTTAAAACAAACAATGATATAATACAATTATTGTAGTAAAATGTAGGTAATGACATTACACAATTATAAGTAATCATTACTTGTTTTTAGTTAATTACTATTGTAAATGAAAAATCAAATAGGCCCTTAATGGTAGTAGTTCTCCTTCCTACTCTTTCTTATATTGTGGTCCTCTGTAACATCCTGGATTTACACTGTTTTGGATTTTGAAAAATTCTTAAAATTTATTTTTTTGTAATTAACTTATATTGTCACTTACTGACCATTAGCACTCAATGTTAGTTTACGCACGAGTGAAATCAGTAAAGAACCGCACAAGTTCGATTAATCAACTATAGGAAGCCAACGAATCTGCCCAATCACTTGAATACCAAGTTTAGCCCCATGATTTATCACATAGGGCCCAAATCTAACTGACTCATCACTAAATAATCAAGACAATCATAACTAAAGTAAAGATCTAATCGAAGTCGAGTCAGATAAGGCCCGGATCTTAACTAATAGACCAAATCAACTCCGTTACTCTTTTAGCTTAAAACTGACAGTTTAGAGTTCTCTTGACCAAATCTCTACTTTTACTAGTTATAAATAGGTCACACTATGAACATACTTAATCCAAACCCTAATCATTGTTCATGAGAAATCTTAATACCTAATTCATTCCAGAAATGCCCTGATTTTTTAAACAAGCTCTAAACTGCTCGTTGGTGGGCCACTAGTTCCAAAACTGTAGAATAATTCTGTCTTACTGGGCTTGACATCCATCGCAGGAGTCAGATATGGGTACTGTCCAGAACTGCTCAACTTGAGCTAAAAGACGAGTGCATGAGAAGTACAAATACCCTAAAGGAAGAAGCTGAAACTTAAGTGAATTGGGTCGTCCACTCTTAGGCAAAGTTGAGGATTTTGAACCGTCACTCTATGACCAAACTTCACATGTAAAGTAAGGATATTTTCTTACTCATATCCGTATAGCCATGGCCCCGATCGACCATCGGTGACCGTTGAACAGACTTCTTATCATATCTGTCGATCGGCGCATCTAAATGACGGACCGAACATGTTCATACATAGATCATCATTAGGGCTAACTATCCTACTGTGTATATCAATATGTATACCCCATATTGGGCCTTAGAGGCTAGAAAAACTCTCCCATAGTGCTAGTATAGTAAAAATCCAACACTTTGGGCTATTTGCACCAAATCTTGCATTATAAAAGGGGCTTCTTTGGGGCACCCCTCTCCCCATACGAATTTACCTTAGGAGGAAAAGGGAAAAGGGAGAAGAGAAAGAGGAGAAAGTGAGAAAGAAGAGAGTAAAGGAGGGTGTTGTTGGTGGAGGAGCCCAAGAAAATTTGAAACTTTGGCAATCTCCTTCCTTTCTCCCACATCCACACTCCAAGCTCGATTACCAACTGATTGGGAAGGTAAGCGCCCATATTTTTGTAATCCTTTGTGTTGAGGGTGAATTTGCATGAGATTCTAACATGCAAGTATATTGTCTTAGTATTCTAGCTGATCAACTCCGAGTTCGGCGCTCCTAGGTCATTTTTCAAGCCTCCAAAGATCCATAGGTGCAGAATATTGTTCTTAGGTGGCCTAGCACCAAATTTAGTATGATTTTAATGATTTTTTTTGCTTGGATGATGCATTTGGAGAATCTAAACAAACCTACGAAAGACCCTACCCTTAATCCTATCGATTCACATGGAATGGTTATGAAATGTTATTGCCTTTCGTATGTTTTGGTTTAAATGGATGATTGCATGTACTTGTTTTGTTTGGTTCTCATATGATGTTGCCTCATAGCATGTATGATCCATTAACCCTTATGTAATTTGGTTCTATTAGGTATAAGAAGTGCTTAACTTCCTCACTAACCCACACAAAACACATGCATTCTTGTTTCATGATATTGATAGCTTTGCTTGATAAGAAAATTTGCATTATATGTTGAGAAAATATGAAACATGATATTATTTTATGCTAAATGATAACTCTGCTAGTTGGCATGCTATAGATTACCATCAAATCCTTGGGTTCGTCAGGAATATGAAGAGAGTGAAGGTGGTCCTGTTGGTAGGATTGTCCTGAGGTTAAACTCATAGATTTGGGCAGGTGCGTGTGGGTGACAGTAGTTAGGCTACATGGGTCATTCGTACCCGATGTCGTCTATCTCATACTCGCCTAAACTAGTGCAGTCTAGCCTACTTACTAACCAACCTTGTTCATTAACCCTGTTTGCTCACATATACATGGAACCTGGAATATCCTCCTACCATTGTAGCCCATTGCTAACTATTTGGAGCTGATCCACCGACTCGTGAGCCTGGCATGGTGGAATGGGACACTGTGTCCGAGCTGTCAGCCTATGCTTGGGTGACGAGCCTCCCCGTAGTGACCGCGAGCAATCCCAATTCTCAGCACTCCTCATGTGCTTGAAGTCAGGGATGGGGGACCCTACGGGATCAAGGATCGAGGTGCCCTGGCCTCGCACGTTGAGGGGCTTTAGTATCAAAACTAGTTGAGGGCATTGATACGTGGGGTGTATCAGTTTTTCTAACCTTCTGGATGAATAAAACTAATTAAGAACTCAGCTAACACTACCATCGCATCGCACTAGCTAGGTTAGCAACTCGACAGTCGAGGTCACGATGAGGGAGTGTTGTTCATATGCGATCGTTAGACAGAGTCACTTGAGGGAGTGTTGTAGTAAGGGCATGCATTATATCATCTATCATGCATACACATTAATAAGATTAATTAGGTGTTTATGAATGATTATCTTTCATTAAACACATAATATAATTGATGTCTGTTACAACTTGAGACTAATAGTACCCACTGAGTTGATCACTCACTCCCACTCTTGAATGGTGTTTTAAAATACCAACCAAACTCTCCCGTAGATGCAGGTGATGTAGATTACGAGGAGCCTGACGGCGCAAGTCTTGAAGAGGAGGACGAGCTGTCCTACTTCCAGTTGATGGGCGGTTCTCCATCATCCTAGCAGATGAATTTTTAAATTGTTGGGTGTTGGTCTCAGTATATTATTCTTTTTGGGCATGTAATTCTTTTTGGTGATTTTGTTGGGCAACACCTTGTGCGACCCGCTTATATTCTTTTGGACTTGTATATATTTGTCATTTTCATTTCAGTAGATTGGTTGTGATTGTACTTCATATTCCAAGTAATTCCATGCTGCGCATTTAAAACTGATTAAGCATAAATTAATAAAAATCAGTTATAAGTGATACCTAAGAACTTAGGAGTCGAGTGTGTACACGACCCCCAATTTTCAAGGCATTACACCCTCTTATCTCAATTTATCTTATAAAACTGATCGTGTTGTGCATCGAATATGGAGATCAAATAAATTGAATATATTGCATACCTGATTGGAATAATGATAAGCTCGACTTGTAGTCTTCTACACCTTATACCCTTAGAGAAGCACTAAGATGGAAATGAAAGCTTTTGTTGTGTGTAGGCTTGGGAACCCAGCCTTGTTTATGTAGTTTAGCGGATTAAGGAGTTTGAAACCCATCGAAACTCCTCTCCCTAAGGCTCCACACGAATTTGGTAATCCCAATTCAACTTGAACATTGTGTGTGTGACACAGTTGTAGCGCACCACCCCTTACATGATTGTAGATAAATAACAATTAAGTGGGGTCCACTAGTATTCCTGATCACACTATCTAACCCTTAGGGCAATCCAGATCATTAATCATTAAGGCCTACTTTATAAAATTCTTACATTCTCTCACTTGGACCACATCAATCAATGTCAATGATTAATCTTTAAAAAAATATTTTAAAATATGTTTTAATTTTGAAGAAACATCCAAAAAGTTAACCAATATAATTGTTAGATAATATGGGCAATGCTCTTACAATCTGGTCTATCAAGACTTGTCATGCCCCAAACCTAGAAATCAGGCTCATAAAATTCCCGATTTGCCGAATCCGGTGCCGACAGTCTCCGTAGTACCCTATTCTTGGCTCCCAGCGTCCACACACCAGGTTCCAATCTTGAGATCCTACAAGGATGATTTTTCAATGTACATTTGTCATATAAGAAGCATAACCACAAGTATACCCAAATCATAAAGGCAACATCCTCATCACATATCCACTAATATAAAAATTTGAATACAATGCTGAAAGAGAAATACATATATCAAAAATCAAAGCTCTAGAAGACTGCTGCACGCTCCAAGCTCAACGCTGTTACAACCTAACGCCACTTACACACATCTATCGTGTATAAGCTTATAGAAAGCTTTGAGGGTGGTGTAAGTGTGTGCACAAGGTAAGTTCCAAGCATATAGATATCAGAGTAATGCTAAAACATACTAGTAAGCCCATAAGTCACATAGTATCAGAATGTGCAATGCGGATCGGCTATACAGATGCGGAATCATAGATTACTAAATATCATATGTCGATAATACAAATGCAATATGCAAATCCTGAAGAGTCATGAATACCATCAACCTCATCTAGGTCATATATCAAACCTGCGCATATCACGCGATCATGTGGGGATAGTTCCGTCTCACAAGGAGTCCCATAATCATCTCAGCCCAATGACATCTGCTTTAATCAATCATCCATCACAACATGCATACAAATGATGGGGGTCCACAGATGGACGACAGATCTAGTCCAAATATCGTGATAAGCTCACTAATTTAAAATGGATCATGATAGTTACGAAAATGATCCAACCTATGGCAACCGCAATATCGAATGATGCTTCCGATGTGGGACAAAGTTCTGCCTTCACTATGTGTACAGTATCCTGCCAGCACAGTAGCCTGTCAATCACTAGAAGCTCGCTCAGGTCCTCATGCCCCGCCCACTCAGTATCCGCCCATGTGCGCCCGCCCACATGTGATCATAGTGATGGAGCGTCACAATATCCCCCACTGAGGGCAGATCCAAGTCTAAGTGCAATAAGTAGGCTTCATTACCCTCTCTATTGCACAATAAACTAGATTTCCTATGGGGCCCAATATATATACAAGGTGGGCTCCAAGGTATAGGTATCATGATGTTATGTTGTCACATACTTATAATCGGTATCGATAACCGACACTGATAATCGACCTCGACATTCAGAATCGACTGAACAAGGCCTAAGGGAAGGTTACAATGTGAACATTAAACCATCATTGCCCAACAATGTGTTTATTTAACCAACATTGCTCCTAAGGAGTGACCCATACAAGGGATTCATACACAACTTAATGGGTCATACATACATCGCACTGGGCCTCAACCATGGGCCTTGAATACATCACAATGGGCCTCAACCCATGGGCCCCAAATACATCACAATGGGCCTCAACCCACGGGCCCTAATACATCACAATGGACCTCAACCCATGGGCCCCAAATACATTACAATGCGCATCAACCCATGGGCCCTAATACATCAAATGGGCCTCAAGCCATGGGCCCTAATACATCACAATGGGCCTCAACCCATGGGCCCTAAATACATTACATCGAGCCTCATCAAATGGGCCCCAAATACATCAAATAGGTTGTATCAACGGACCGAATCAAATGGGCTTTATGTATATCAATCGGGCCCACCCTTATGTATTTTTGACATCGAACCTATTCGTAAGTTAACATAGAGGTAGATGACGTGAAAGTGAAAACATTAACTTGATCGGAATTACCGTGGCCCTTGAGAAGTTTTCAACGGTGGATGTCACTGTCCCTACTATTTTCAATGGCGGGGTCTGCTTGAACTATAGATCTGTCCCATTCTTTTCTCATGCCATAAAAATGATCTCTCACAATGATTGGGAGGTATGGATACAACATATGCATCATGGTAGGGTCCACACATGTGGCCCACCAACTAATGGACGATGTGCATTTACACCGCAAGTGGCACAAACATCTCATGTTGTTGCTACACGTGCAACAGCAGCAGCTGGCAGCGGTTACTGCTTCAAACGGCACAGATAGGTCCCAAGTAGGGCCCATCATGATGTTTATTTCCCATCCATCTATTGGTAAGGTCACACAGACCCAGGTAAAGAGGAAAACAAATTTCATCACGATCCAAAACTTCTGTGACCCCCAAACAAGGTTTCAATGGTAGACATTCAATCCGACTATTTCCTGTGACGTTGGCCACCTGGGCCGTGTAAACGGCTGATCTTGGGGGGTGGGGCCCAACTGCCCTAAGGGGCCTACCAAATGCACGGTGTTAAATGTTCACAGACATCACGGTGGGGCCCACGGCTGGGACCCATGGTCCCAGCGTCAATGCAGCAGCATCCTGCTGCAGCGTCCTCTGGAAATCCAATAGCATGCACAACATGTTTTATATATATATATAGTTTTCTTAAAAAAGGTTTTTTCATAGTTTTTCATAGGTGGGCCCCACATCAGGAGAATCCAACCCACCCGTTGGATTCCATGACTCGAGATAGACCCATCAAGCCCAATATTCGATGTGCTTTGGTGTATAAAAACATCCGAGGGGATTTTAACGGTCTATGTTATGGCCCGCCAGATAATCGGATTGGCTTTATTTTTCTGTTTAACGCCTAAATTGGGATGAGAAATAGGATGGACGGCGTGGATTATATTCATACATCAAGGTGGGGCCTGCATGAGTGGCACACCCAAAAGACTTGGAATCAAACTGATATTTTATTTTTTTTTGCTATTAGTACGCCCTTTGTTCACACTCCACTACACCTCGTCCAGCATCCAAGGACACTAGAGGGTGTGAATGCTCATCAAGGTGGGTCCCACATGGACGTGGCCCACTTAATTTGATATTTGTCTTTTTTCCATCTCCATTAAGGTAGGGCCCACATGACTTGGACGGTGTAGATCCAACACGTCCACCAAGTGGGTCCCACGAAGGTGGATGACAATGATGAATTGCATACATCAAGGGGCTAAAATTAAGAGAAAAGGGAGAGAGAAAGAGAGAGATCGAGTGATGGAGGGACCCCGGCACTATGGGCCCTCCCTTCCATACATCACAACATAAATCAAGTGGGTCACATTACATGTGGGGCCACCGATCAAATCAACGGTGGAGATCCTTTCTCCACCGAAATGTAAAGTCTAGATGACCCTATTTATGCAAGGAAAATAAACATCATGATGGGGTCCATGGAGAATGGCCCCATCGTGGAATGATCATGAGAATCAAGGCGGGTCATCGCCCACATCTAGGGTCCAAAGTGAGATCCATACCATCAATCGGTAGGCCTCACTTGGCCCATCCTAAAAATATGAAATTTAGGCCTATAGAAACACCCACCGATCGTCTTCTTGAACTTTTTCTCCCACCGATGCGTCCTAGAGCTCCATGAAATGCATTTCAACGGCCGAGATGAAGCTTGGATGGTGGAGATGGGAGGTAGGAAGGTGGGCCACACTAGCTCTCCTCTCTCATGGAAATGTTGGACGTTGGAGTTGCTTAGGGAGAATGGGAGAGATGAGAGAGATAAGAGAGATGAGAGAGACTGTGATGTAAGAGAAGTGATGGGAGAGAGGGATGGTGAGTGATAGGTGATGTGTACTTAACATGTAAGGGATGGGTAGCTTTGACTTTGGGGTTGCTTTTGGGGATGAGACATGTACTTGACATGTGAGGTGATTGATTGGATTGATTTTAACATATTGTAGAGATTCTCTTGGGATTGTAAACACACGGTGTTTTCCTCAAACTGAACGTGGGCCCACATCCCCTAGCCTGAGTATCGCGTCGGTGCGTAATACGCGGCGTCAAAATCGCTGCAATGATGCGGTCGCAATGATACAAGTCTCAGATTGAGTCAACTCAGATGTATAGGATATGACTTAAGGTGACGTGCAAACATCGATTACAGGTCACGGGTTGTCAAAATTCGACGGAAAGGAACGTGGAAGTCTACGGAACAGTACAGATTAGGATATGAGCCTTACAAGACTACTAGTATCGAAACACGTTATCCATCACAACATTTAATCTAAGCAAAGTAAGACCAAGCATGGTAAAAAATATTACAAGTCTTAACGATAGGATCATGAACTAGAAAGTGTGGTATGTGGATTACACGTAGTGTGATGATATGTGTTTATCCTTAAGAGGTCTTGGAGCTTTCAAATGACTCCAACACGACATGACTTTAGTTCTACTTACTTAAAACAAATTGCGCATATATACAAAGAAGCAGAAATTAACTTTATATCGGAATCATCAAATTTTTATCAATGAGATCTCTTCAATGTCTATGAAAATAAAACATGCTCAACTCCTACTAATTGAATACATTTGTAGGATCAATGATTCTCATGGATGTTGTTATGGGTAAAAACAGACCAAGTAAGATGACCAATATAAGAGAAAACAAAGCGCAGAAGAAGAGGCAAGCTTGGTTGCTGTTGTCAAGCTCGACTTCCATAACTAACCCAAGGACTAACCATAAGGTGTGACCTCAGTGCCAGCTAGCACCCTACTATCGCAATCGACGGACAACTTTTTACCGACCAGACCTCGAAGGAAAATCTTGACCAGCGCGACCTTGAGGCCAGCTTCGATCATTAGAGACCAACCATGAATCCTGACCACCTCGTCTATAAGGTTGGACACAGTCATAGACTTCGAGCTCATCGAAGGGTGACTAGTTGAAGATGTTATTATTAGCAATAAGATCTCCCCGAGGTCCTCACTGAAGATCTCAAGAGGATAAGGACGACCCACTGGGAAGAAGATGCCCTCTATAATACGCACCTACCAAGTAAGGAAGATTGTCAAATTTTGTAAGACAAAAGTACTATAAATATATGTAACCGACACCATACTACTATAAATAAGTATAAGTGTCGTTATGTTAAGCACATATAGATTGTCAAATTTTGTAAGACAAAAGTACTTCAAGGTCAGATCACAAGTATGGAATCGCAACTACTTTATATGCCTGAAGATCATCTCAAGATCGGCACATCTTTTCAAGAAGTTAACGCCCAAATTCATGATAAGATCAAGTCAAAGTTCAAGACAAGGTGACCCATATATTTGTTAAAACACGTGTTATACCGTAGAAAGACCTTAGGTTAGGATCTTTCAAAAATTCATTAACTTGGGTTTTAATAAGTATTTTTTCTCTAGAATTCAGCCAGCCTAACTTTAGGCTTGAGCAAAATAACAATTTTTGTTGAAAATTCGGCTAGCCTGAGAAAGTTTGGTCAAATTCTAACAATGCAAATCTTTGATTTATGAGGAAATTTGGCTGGCTGAATTGTGAATTTTGGCCAACTGAATTTAATCTTGGGCCAACAGAATTTTGGATAAATCATATTTTACACGATCCAATAGCTGTTGGAGTGAATCTGGTGGAATCCGACCAGCTAAAGCCAATCTAGGCTAGCCGAAGTTCCAACATCTTTTCCTATAAATTGAAGTTTTCTCTCATTCTAAACAACAATAAAAATTACCATAATTCTTCTGCAAGAGAGAAGAAGCTCAACTCATCAGTAAGCTATCTGTGTGGTATTTATAATTTAATTTATAACTTATTCAATTCCTTTATCTGAATATCTTTTTTTATCTTATTCTAAGAGAGTAATCTATACTCTTCTTTGAGATCTAAGAGAATTGAATCAAGTAGCATTTGGGTTTTCTATTTATAAAATCTATAGAACCTTAGAGTCTTTCTGTCTGATTGGACATTGCATCATCTACATTTAAGAAAGAAGTTCTTCTACTATAAGCTTTTGCCTTGTATTTGCATCCTCATTTGAAGATAAGTACATTTACTATATTTCATTTTAGATTTTTCTAAGATAGCCTATGAAAATCTCAATGGGATTTTTTATTTGTGATAGCCCCTGAAAATCACAAAAGGGGTTTTTATTTGTGATGGCCCATGAAAATCACAAAAGGGATTTTTATTGTGATAGCCTGTGAAAATCACAAAGAACTATATTAGATTATTAAGGTAAACCTGTGAAAACCTTATTATATTGAAAGCCAAAATTGCGAGGGTAGTAATTTTGGGAGTATAGTATGTGTGGTTGTTTTAAGAACCGAATCACCATAACTCCTTGTGCCTTGTAGTGAATGTTTCTTTTGGTAGTGGATCTTATTTATTTTCATTCTTGTGGTGAATGTTGTAATTATTTTATAATCTTTTGCTAGTTTGAAAGATTGATTTTAAAGACATTCATGAAATAAGGTTGTCATGCCTATTATTTTAGGTGAAGGTTGTCCTACGAATCATTTATAATCAGGATTTCAATACTTAGATGATTAAAAATTTTGTATTCTTTATATATTCCACATTTATTTTGATTATTTGGCATTGTCTTATTTACCCCCCCAATACGACATCGCTAACTCTCCTTTTCAATAAGGACATCACCTATGGTGAAAGGTATGCATAAAAACCCTAGTTCAACTCGACCTAGATCCCTGGTTTAAACTTAGGCATCGGAGGGTCCCCTAACACAGTCAAGGTCTTTATTGTTATATTGTTTTTGCAGGTATTCAAAGGTCTAGTAGGGATGACCAGAAAACAACATCAATAGTTTGGCGTCATCTGTAGGAAGTGGGAACGACAGTAAAGTCATTCCCATCTCACCTATTATTTTCAGTTATTCTACAATGGAGAGGGGAAGAAAGAAGGCCCTAGGAACTATTTGGCATTGTCTTATTCACTAACGCCCCCCCCCCCCCCCCCCACCAAAAAAAAAAAAGGACATCACTAACTCTCCTTTTCAATAAGGACATCACCTATAGTGAAAGGTATGCACAAAAATCCTAGTTTAACTCAACCCAGATCCCTGGTTCTAACTTAGGCATCGGAGGGTCCCCTGACACAGTCAAGGTCTTTATTGCTATATTGTTTTTACAGGTATTCAAAGGTCTAGCAATGACGACCAGAAAATAATATCAACAGTTTGGCGTCATCTGTAGGAAGTGGGAACGATAGTAAAGTCATTCCCATCTCACCTATTATTTTCAGTTATTCTACAATGGAGAGGGGAAGAAAGAAGGCCCCGGAAACTATTGTAACCATTACTCCCACGTTTGCAGAATGTTCAGAGGACCTTTAGAATCTGCCTTCACCACAGGCCTATTATGCTCCCTCAGTGCCTATGCACAAGTCTCGTAATCGAGGAGGTCGACTTGTCTTTTTGGAAAATCAAGTTGAAGCTTTAAACAGTAACATGAACTATAATGTAGATACTGGAAAGACATAAACCACCTCCCGACCAAGGGGTAGGAGCAGGTGCCGCTATCGAATAATCTCAACCTCCGCAATCTCCTCGTAACTCGCATGAGGTCGGGCTACATCTGGGGCTACATAGTCAAGCCCCTACCCACACTACCGTGCTCATCAACTCAACCTTCACCATACGCTGGAGAATAAGAGGCACGAGAAGGCTCCCGAACTGATGATAAAGAACAAAGTCCCCCGGGAGGCCAAGCTCAAGGAAATACGAGGGCGGATCAACGACATCCGACAAGCATACCGGTCTCGAGTTCTGACTACAGTAGAAGCTATGTTGAAGCAGACAGAACCACCTTTCATCGACAACATTATGGCAGCTTTGCTTCCCTCTGGGTTCTAAATGCCGCAAATCACTTCCTATTCTGGAACTGGAGATTTAGCCGAGCATCTAGAATCTTTCAGGGGGTGGATGGATCTGCACAGTGTGACTACTTCTGTAATGTGTCGAGCATTCTCATTGACTTTATCGAGAGTGGCACGAAAATGGTACAGGCAGCTGAAACTGAGGTCTATCAAATCCTTCACGTAACTCAGTAAAGCCTTCATCACTCAATTCATTGGTAGAAAGGACAAAAGGAAACCAGTGACTCATCTCCTTACCATTACTCAAAGGGAAGACGAGCTGCTGAAGGACTATATCATCCACTTTAATGCGGAAGCAATACAGGTTGATGACCATTAGGAGCAAATAGCCTTGGCCGCCAAGATATCCGGTCTTAGGGACGGACATGTTCCTTTTCTCAATCAGCAAGAATCATCCGACCACATTAGCTGACCTCCTCGGCCAAGCACAAAAATATTCCAACACAAAAGAACTCTTTATCTCACGGAAAGCTACTTAGAGTGCAGGGAGCTCGGCAAGAGATCGAAAATGTAAGGAAGAACAACCACCCGCCATGGTTGACAACAAGAAGAAAAGAGACGATGACCCGAGCAGAGGACAATGCCCGAGTCATCGACCAGACAGAAAATTCCATTCATATATTCCTCTAAACGCCACACTCAAAGAAGTCCTCATGGAAGTTCATGACAAAAGGATTCTAAAATGGTTGAGCAAGATGAGAGCTAATGTCGTCAAACGCAATAAACGAAAGTACTACCACTTTCATCGCGACTATGGTCACGACACTACCAATTGCTTCAATCTCAAGGAAGAGGTCGAATCCCTCATTCGTAACGGACATATATAAGAGTATGTCTACAAGAGAAAGGAAGAGCGACCGGACCAAAGGAACGAGCAACAAGGCAATAAGAACGACAATGAAACAGCAATCAAGATACACATTGTATTCGAAGGACCCACAGGAGGTGGGGATTCAAATAGAGCTCGCAAAGATCATGCCCAGAGCGCCAGTGACAGTAACACTGAGCACCACGTCAACCTCGCAAGCAAGGCTGTGAAGGAATAAAACCTGGTTTCGTGCAGTTTGAATTTTTCTGAGGAAGATGCCTGAGGAATCCACCACCCGCACGATGACGTCTAGTGGTGACCATGATAGTGGTCAACCCCAAGGTACACCGCATATTGGTGGACACAGGCAATTTGGCGGACATCCTCTTCATCGTTGCTTTCGACAGGATGGGGATCGAAAGATCCCGACTACGTCCCATCTGAACTCGCTTGCTCGGATTTGCTGAGGAGAAGGTCACCTCCGAAGGAAGTATACTACTACTACCTGTGATCGTAGGAGAAGGTCACAACCAAACTACAGTGATGGTTGACTTCTTTGTGGTAGATTGCTCCTCCGTCTACAACATTATTCTAGGGCGACCATCTCTCAATGTCATACGAGCGGTTGTATCTACCTATCATCTTGCAATGAAGTTCCCGACCAAACATGGAGTAAGCCAAGTTAAGGGTGATCAATATGAGGCCCGACAGTGCTACGCCACGGCTCTAAGGGCAAGAGCACGACAACAAACACTAGAAATCACATCACTTGACCTTGAGAAGAATTAACTGAAAGAGGATCTCCTTTGGAAGACCTTATGGCTATAACCTTATGCGAGACTGACCCGACCCGTACGATTCAAGTCGGCTCACTACGACTACAGGAGGAGATCGTTAGCTTACTGAAGTGACACATCGACCTCTTTGCATGGTCCCACCAGGACATGCCCGGCATTAGACCAGAGGTGATGGTTTATAGGCTAAACATTAATCTCGACCACCGACCAGTGAGGCAGAAGAGAAGAGCATTCGAGCCGAAACGATACGCCATCATTGGAGTGGAGTTCGGTAAGCTCCTCGAAGCCAAATTCATTGAAGAAATATACTACCCTGATTGGATCGCCAACATCATGCTGGCAAAAAATTCCAATGGAAAATGGCGAGTATGTGTCAACTACACTGATTTGAATAAGGCATGTCTCAAAGATAGCTTCTCCCTCCTAAGAATTGACCAGCTGGTCGACATCACAACAGGGCATGAACTCCTAAGCTTCATAGACACCTATTCGAGTTACAATCAAATCGCTATGCATGCGCACGACAAGCACAAGACAACCTTCGTCACCGACAAAGGGCTCAACTGCTATAAGGTCATGCCATTCGAGCTAAAGAATGCCGAAGCGATGTACCAATGACTAGTTAACAAGATGTTCGCCTAGAAAATCGGACGCTTCATGGAGGTTTACATCAACGACATGCTGGTCAAGAGCATCAAAAAAGTAGACCATGTGGCTGACCTCAAAGAAATGTTCACCATCCTGAGTAAGTATCGGATGAAGCTAAACCCGAGCAAATGCGCTTACGGAGTAAGCTCGGGAAAGTTTTTTGGATTCTTGGTCAACGAAAGAGGGATTGAGGCAAATCCTGACAAAATCCAAGTATTATTAAATATGAGCTCACCCAAAACTATTAAGGAAATCTAGTGCCTTATGGGCAAAGTCGCCACCCTCAACAGGTTCGTCTCTAGTACTACCAAAAAGTGCCTCCCATTTTTTCAACAATTGAAGGGTAAAGCAAAGCCGACATGGACTGACGACTGTGAGCAAGATTTTTAGCAACTCAAGCAGTACTTGGGGTCACCCCCACTACTATCCAAACCCGAACAAAGAGAGTCGCTGCTTCTCTACCTGGCAATTTCTGCCGCAGCGGTTAGTTCGGCCCTAGTACGGAAAGTAGGGGGCAGACAACTTCTTGTCTACTACGTCAGCAAGGCATTGGTTCAACTCGAGACCAAGTACCCCGATATTGAGAATCTCGCGCTGGATCTGATCATATCATCGCGACGCCTCCATCCCTACTTCAGGCCCACGCCATTGTGCTTTCGACTGATCAACCCCTTCGTCAAGTACTCCAAAAACCTTAAGTATCAAGGAGACTAGCAAAATGGGCAATTAAGCTCGGAGAGTTTAACATCGAATACTAACCCCAAACTGCCATCAAAGGCCAGACAGTGGCCTCCTTTATTGTTGAATTCACTAACATTAAGCAGTCAAAAGAACCCATGGAGAATAGGGAGAAAACCGACCCGCATGCGTGGACCCTACATGTCAACGGATCTTCCAACTCAAAAGGCAGCGGGGCAAGGATTATCCTTGTAGCGCCTGACAAAACTTGCACACAATATGCCTTGAGATTTGGATTCCCAACATTCAACAACATAGCGGAATACGAAGCACTCATCATCGGGCTCAGGTTAGCAGTGGCTATGGGAGCCCAAACTTTGAAAGTTCACAGTGATTCGTAGCTCATTGTCAATCAAGTCGCCAATGAATATCAGGCGAAAGGAGAGAAGATGATTGTCTATCTCCAGAAGGCAAGAGACTTTATCAGTAAATTTAGTAAATGCAAAATCACCCTAGTTCCCCAAGCAGAAAATTCTCGAGCAGACACTTTGGCAAAGCTAGCCATGGCGGCCGAGGATGACATCGTCAAAACAATTCTGATTGAGTTCTGGCCCGAGCCTAGCATCGATCGACCTGAGCTGAAGAAAGAGCTTCCTATCATCTTAACTCCGAGCTAAATGGATCTAATAATAGACTACCTCCGGGAGAGCAAGCTACCTGACGATAAGCTAGAGGCACAGAGAATTTGAAGCAGAGCAGCTAGGTACACCATGGTGGTGGATGTCCTCAACAAAAGAGGATTCTCCTTACCGTATCTGAGATGCCTCCAACCCGAGGAGGTTGAGTATTCTCTGAGGGAGATTCACGAAGGGATATGTGGTAATCATCCCGACGGAAAAGCACTCGCCCACAAAGTAATCCAGCAGGGGTATTTCTGGCCAACCATCCTGGAAGATGCCAGACAGTATGCAAGGAAATGCGACAAATGCCAGCAATTCATTACGGTACCTCATCAGTCATCCGAGCAGTTGACTCCTATGACTAGCTCATGGTCATTCACCTAATGGGGAATCAACATCATAGGTCCACTACCAATGGAAAAGGGTCAAACCAAGTTTATTGTCATAATAGTAGATTAATTCACCAAGTGGGCCGAGGCTGAGCCTCTAGCTAAGATTACCAGCAGAAAATTATGAACTTCGTCTGGAAGAATATCATCTGCAGATTCGAGATCCTGCACACTATTGTCTCAGACGACGGTAAGCAATTCGACAATGCACAATTCTGAGGCCTATGTGAGAATCTCAGAATTCTCAATGCCTTCTCATCACCTCGTCATCCCCAAACCAATGGATAGGTGGAAGCGGTGAATAAAATTATAAAGAATCACCTCAAGAACAAGCTCGAGAAGTCTAAATGGGCATGAGCCGAGGAACTTCCACACATCCTCTTGGAATATCGTACTACTGCTCGGATATCAACTGGTGATACCCCTTTTTCCTTGGCCTTCAGTGTCGAGGCCGTGGTCAAGATAGAACTTCCAACTACACATATCGAATCGTTCGATGAAGCCCAGAATATTGAGCAGATGGCCCTAAGTCTGGACCTGCTCGAGGAAAGGAGAGGACAAGCACAACTACGTATTACGGCCCATCAATGACGGGTCGCCTGTTACTACAATTCATGGGTCAAGGTACAAAGATTTCAAGTAGGAGACCTGGTCCTTCGCAAAACATTCCAGAATACCAAAGAGCCCGAGTCAGGAACATTGGGACCGACCTAAGAAGGGCCCTACAAGATTATTGGCACAACGCGACCAGGGGGGCTTATCGACTCGAAAATATGGATGGACAACCCTTGCCTCACCCATGGAACGTCGAGCACTTGAAAATCTACTACTCTTGAGGACTTGGGAAGTCCTCCAACCAGGAGTGCCTCGTGTAGTTGATCTACTCAACCAGAGTGACCTCCCTTCTCAAAGGAAAAAAGGTGCTTAGCACATTACTACCATTCGTTTTGACCAGAACGACCCCCCTTCTCAAAGGGGAAAAGGGTGCTTGGGAAACTACTATTCTATGTCTACTAATTTTCTATAATAAAAGAACTTTTTATTATTCTTGACTATCTGAACTGAATGGCCGACCATAGGGGACTTCCCTGGATCCCAAGGAAGAAAGTCCTACCAACTGCTCGGATCATTATTGAGTGGTCGACACGTTAGCTCTCCTCTACTATTTTATGAATTCTACAAGGAATGAACTTCCCCAAGTCAAGGGAAGAGAATTTCTTTCAAATCTCAATTATCTGAGTTGTACAATTGACCACAAGGACTTCCATCAATTTAAGGGAAGAAAGTCATTCTTAGTGCTTGGCTTACTACTACGTTACTATTTGACGATCGACTTATTGATTCTATCATGCATGACCTATCACTACATTTATAAGGCTCAACTTGCCATATTACAATCTACTATAAAAATCTGAAGATAACATATGCACGGCAAAAAGTTCATTTTTTATTGATTAAAAGTTGATTACAAAAACAAATGACTACAAGTATGGAGGAACAATTATAGAGGAGATGGCAAGGCTAGTCCACTCGGCTTCGACATCGTTTGGGGCCGGGTCTTTCGACATCGTTTGGGGCCGGGTAGCTCCCTTCATCTAAAGCCACTAGGTCGTGCTCGGGGAATTTTCCTTTGATGTCTTCGAGGCATTTTTTATGATTCATATGGCCATTTCTTCTAATGCTTACGTGATATAACATATTCCGGCCTATCAACCCTTGATCTCACTGAATGTTGCGTGGAGGAATAATCAGTATTTCCAGAGGAACATTACCGATTTGGTGTACTTCAATGTCAAAATGACGGTTATCCAACAACCTATCACAAAGATATGCTATCAATTTGAGCCCTAGAGTAGTCGAAGCCACTTTCAATCAAATGTGAGGCACAATGACGGACAACAATCATACCGTTTTCTATAATAACTTGATCATATGTATGCATTTGAATGGCACCCGCACGAACTCCTTTAACATGTTCATAAGCATTTATCATGTAGATCATTCTCCGTTGCCCTATGATCGTAATGGATGAATTTCCACACCTTGACCGTGTGAGATTGGGCCAGATGAATAGTTCTGATTGGTGGGCTCCATTCACAGTCGCGGGACGAAGAGCCGCAAGTCCAATTGGTCCCTGATCAACAGTTCAGCTTTAAGAGATACTATACAACACTCGGGTGGGAAGGTTGTACAGTGCCCTTAGAATGAGTTGATATAATGGTTTAGCGATCCAAAACATTTATATAATGGGTCACACAATAGATGGTTTCATTATGTATGATCTGTGGGATTTTGGTAAATGGCCCATCCCACATTTCTGTCTGCAGTTTTCATCACTCCATGTTTTAATTACCCTATGGGTGCAGCAGAAAGATAGTCATTTTGAGACCATACAAGGTGGGGCCAATTGGTTCAACGATCCAGATTGTTTGATCCGATGGGGCAACCATTTCCAACAATCTTCCTCATAGGTCAATAAATTCCAACCCTTGCACCAATTGCCTGAAAATACAAGGTTAAGTATAATAATAATTTTAAAAAAAAATGTCAGCCAATAATGTTTGTGGGAACCATGACCACCATCTGTAGTTGAACCCAATCGACAGTCGGGATCAAATGGGCCATTCAACCCATCAAAGAAGAACGTAAAAATTCAACAACCATACTTACGAGAGATGGAGCTCATAAACGCTCAATAAGTCACTAATGTAACAACAGACAACCATTCTAAATTTCTGTTGCGAGGGGATGCATTGGTAACCAAATATTCTAGAGGAGAGACTACAAAACTGAAATGGTTGCATGCTTCACACTGAAAAGAAGCTGGGTATCGTCGAAGGCTTCCAAGATGCAAAATGTTCAATGCGGTTTGGGCACATAACCATCCACCGCAAAGTTCCTCGTAGCAGCTGGCAGCGCCAATCGAATCCCATCAAGCTCAGGCTTCGCAATCACTTGGCAGCCTAGACGAGACCTGCAAATGGCCCATGAACAAAAACTCAGAACTGGTTTTTAATTACAAATGAGAAATCAATTTTGGTTTCCAGAGGGACGCACGTTTCCGTAAGCCCAAAAGCAAGGTCCAACATGTCATTTTCCTCATCAGTAGGATCTTCTAGCTTGTTGTATAAAGCCACATCCTACAGCAGGAAGTTCAACAGTCAGCTTGTGTTATAAAATGCCACCATATCTCAGAACTGCTAAAAGCAACATCCTAAAGAATTGAGGCCCAATATCCGGTAAGCTAAGCCATTGATCTGGTGGACCTATATGGGATGGGCTATGTCCCATTATATCTGCCATTGGAAAAATGGATATTCACTATGAATGAACCACACTGCCCAATCAGGTGGTTAGGATCATCCCATGGGGAGGTTTCTGGGTTATCTCCATCTACAAGGGTCCACCATATGAACAATTCGGATCACCAAAAGGAAGGTCCTACACCTACAGATTATTGGGCCTAGCAAATGCATGGCTGAACATTATACACTGCCTCCAGCCTATATGCCATGCAACAAGAAAGCCAGGTACGTACCATCACAATCACATGACATGTCGAACATGCAAGCGAGCCTTCACATGCTCCTGTAATCACATCAGACTGTTCATCAATGTCTCGGTGCATTCCAGCGCTTCATTACAATCCTACTCTTGAGTACCGGATTGAGATTTATTATGCTTTGAAGAAAACAGTACTGATCACCTACAGTTGGTTGTAGGTACTTTAAAATATAACCCGTCATGTGCCAACGAGTTGAGTGTACAATGAAGGGGCCATGCAGAAGGTGGGCTCCACCATGGACATCACCAGGTGTGAAAATCAGGCAGATCCAATCATCAGACAGCCACTGTGAATGAAAACAGTGGACGGTTTGAATCTGACCTTACGACAGTCTGATTCAAGATATACATGTAGCTGCCTGATTATTGGCCCAACTGATTTAATGTTGGGGCCCCAGCTCTGCAAAGCCCAGATGCCATACACAAATGACATGTTGGCACATTTGATGGGTGTAACTTAAGCTAACCTACAAGCATTGCTAGTTGCTCAATCCTAGCAACTTGCACCAGGATTCTCGATCAAATCAAGATAAGATTTCTTTGACTACTAGATTGAGTTTTTAAACACTACTGCCAAGTGATTTAATCCAAACTTTAAGAAACCAAAATCAACTCGGTACCGCCAATCCCCAATTAGGTGCTGCTTGGCCTATTCTTTGAGAAAATCAACAAGCCGAGTTGCTAGTTGTGCATTAAGATATGAAATAAAAACATAAAAGAAAATGCATTTCTTAACAGTTGACCTAGCCAATAATCAACTCGTTTTATTGCTTTTTCAAAATCGAGGGGGGAAAAAAAAAAGATGAGTTTCTAGGTTCCCTACAAAATGGCATTTTAGATATACTTGGTTTTAAATATACAAAATCTGAATAGATTGTCCAAGCAACTTCTTAAATGAAATTTCTCTTGAGAGAGAGAGAGAGAGAGCCTTGTTCATGGAAGGTTTGAAGACTGAATTATGAGAAAGCGTGCCTGAATATGTACCTTCGAGTTCTATATCATTTTCATGTGCTGCTTCTAACATTGACATTCCGACAGGGACCTTGATATGCTTCTCCTCTCCATCCTTGTCAACAAAAGTCACGGATATTCTGAAAGGGTACCAAAACTAAATTATGGAAAGATTTCCAAAATAACATATGCTGTTCCTTATTTGCTCATTGGCAGTTGAAAAGCTTTCCAATATAAACATAACACCATTGCTTGTTTGCTCATGGGTGATTGCCCTGGCATTCGAGATTCACACTAAACGACTTGATAACTATTAACCCAACCCTAAGAAGAATTCAAACTGAAAAAAACAATTGCAGTAGCAGACACATGTACCAACATGGCCCAAATGAGTGAATTCCAAAGACACCCATCTGGCAGGCCCTTCCTGCAAAAGAACTGGCCCTAAAATCAAGTGACGAGCATCAGGTGGGCCACACGTCTACATTGAATGCGGACAGCTGGAAATTTTGCTTACCTTCCATTGATTGTAAACAAGCAGCCCAGCTGATGGATGGACCTGCCTGACTTTTGGGACATGACAGACAGATACACAGCAAGGCCTCCTAATTTGATCTTACAAATCTGCTTTGGCATGTGTTCCAGCAAATAAACTTGAAAACCCGAGGTGTGATGTCCATTCCCAGGGCTCAAACTCAAATGGATGTGTTGCTATTAAAAACTATAGCCAACTCCATGCCTTCAATATAAACAAAATGAAAACACATGAAAGGCATAAGCTCTTACAATCACCTGGTGTAGCGTGTGAAAAACACTTACTTTTCTTTCTTCTCATTCTCTGCCTCACGAGCTTTATCAGCAGCTGTGGTAGAAAAAGAATACTTCTGAAACTGAAAATTCACATGATTTAGCTCTTATCGAGGAAAAATAATGCCATGGCTATTTTATTTTCATAAACAAACCCAAAATAAAATTTTAAAAAAAAAAAAAAAACACACTCTAGGTTAAAATAAATAAATAAATAAATAAAAACAAACAATTAAGATGAAGATCTCATAAATCAAGATGCATCTAATCAAAAGATAATTTAAGCCTAGAAAATAGAGGGAATCCAGCACCATCACTAACTCATTAGCTTAAGAACGGGGGTGGGGGGAAGTAGTTATAAAAAATCCAGGTCCAGCTGGGGACTTCCAGGAACAGCTACAGTAGTGTGATCAAGGAATTTTAAGGGCCCATTGGAATCAAAGACTCAAATTATGCAGAGGATGCAGAGGCACCAGTGCTTCAAGCTTGAAAGATCTTTTTTGAAGTCTCTTCAGCCCATCATGATTGAAGGCGATTCTAGTGATACAATTGCTTGGGCTTCAAGCAGGAAGGGGCAGACATTATTGAATAAAGTGCAAGATTTGTGTATTGGCAGGGGCCAGGGAGGTTTCCTTTTCATCAGTCCCAAGAGAAGTAAATTTCGAGGTAGATGATCTTGCAAAGGCTGGTGCTACTAGAAATGCACTGCTGTCATAGATGGTAGCTTATTTTTCTTTCTGTTTCTATCTGTAGCTGTTTGCCACACTATCTTACTGCATCCTGTTGCTGTTTTTCTTGTAAGAGGTTTGGATCATCGGGTGCAAAACTCTGGAGGAAATATACGATTTGCTGAAAGAAATAGATATCTTTGTGCTTTAAAAAAGAATATGACTAACCAGAAACTGGAGATAATGACTGGAAGGTCTTTGCACGTATCCCGTTCTAGAGATGGAAATGACTCGACCTGCCAAAACAGTAATTTCAGTATCAAAGGAAACAGGAGAGAAAATATATCACATGCATAAACATATCACCATCACCATCATAACCTTGTCCTAGCTATTTAGTTGCTTTGTGCAGTATGTTACCTACCACCATTTTATTTTTATTTTTTGAGAAATGATAATTTTTATTAAGAGGGCTCGAGAAAACGAGCAAAGAATACAAAACCCAAAGGAGCCAAAAATCATGCCCACCACTCCAAATAGCCAGAAAATTTTCTAATAACCTCCACGGCACTAGCCTGAATATTTCTAAAACAGCACCCGTTCTTCACTCCCCAGACAGCCCAAAACACCGCCATAATAAGAAGCCTCTACCTAGCTTTTCCAATGTTCCCTACACCTCCTCTTTGCACGCCCAAAGAAGCTAATCCACCGATTCCAGCATCACCCAAAAGATGTGGAATAGCGACAAAAAATGGCTCCACACCTTACCAGCAAAAGAGCAATGGATAAAAAGGTGGTCGATATTCACTTTTTTTGCCATGCACATGCAACAAATATCATCGCTCTTCTATGCAGATTATCAATAGTCTGGATTCTCTTTCGACAAACTAGCCACACGAAAACCGCCACCCGAGGAGGGGCCCCGTAAGACCAATGATGAAAGGGATGCCAGAAGGAACGCTGCCCTGGTTCCGTTACTACACCGAACATACTTCACCGAAAATACGCCGAAAGTAATTCTCGCCCACTCCATAGAGTCTTCCACTTGCACCTCTACCTTGGCATGCCTAAGAACCTCGAGAAGACAAGTAAGGTCCTTCATTTCTAAGTCTAATAAATTCTTGCAACAAGGAGGCGCCCACACTACCGAGTCCCGCATGATTGAAAAACAATCTGCCATGGAGACAAATCAATTGGGAGCCAAACGTGCCAGACTAGGAAACCTAGTCTGCAACTATTGATCACCACACCACATATCTACCCAAAAACAAGTACGGGTCCCATTACCCACTGAGAAGGATATGCCCCTTTGAACTAGGTGCTCAGTAGCCGCCACCGCTTTCCAAACCACAAAAGCCTCCAATTTGGTACTTAGCATGACCAATGTTTTAAATATCGACGATATCGGCCGATATATCCCACAATATATCTTCTATCCCACCTGTGCGATACGAAACGCACAGGTAGTGACGATATATCCCACATGTTTGATCCGATGAGCATTTCCAATTTCCGATACATTTTTTTTGTTGTTGAACTTATGTTAAATCAGTGTCAAATGGTTATAAATCCATTGGTTCTTCGTGTTTTGCATGAAAATCATGGAGTTGGAGCTTTGATTTTGATATCCAATGGTTCATCATGTTCTCCATGTTTTTTTCAAAATTTTCCTTCAACCAGCTATCAATTGAGACTAATTTTGAAGTATTTAAGAGTATTTGTTGAAATAATCATCACATACACTCGAATTTAGAAATTTGGGTGTAGGTGGGTTGGCTTTGGGAAAAAATCGAAATTTCCCCAATTTCTCTCAAATTGCTTCCAATGTTGCACTCCAAACATGAAATCAAGCATGTATGAGGGTTGATCTATTGATTTGTTAAGTCCTGTCAATTTTCAGAGAATAAGAATAAAAATCATTTTTAATTAAAAACTAATAAAAATTATTAAAATATTAATTTTTTTCAAGATTTCCCATCTACCAGCTATCAATTGAGACTAATTTCAAAGTATTTAGGAGTGTTTGATGAGATGATTAACACACGCACTCTAAATGTTATGCAATCAATTTGAATATGGTTGCATTAGTCCAATCAGATAACGCATAGCATAGGACCCCATACAAGGGAAACCTACCATGTGCACTTCTTTTTTGAGATGTTATGATTTGAAAGAGTGTATTAAGGTCTTTTTTAACAATCCCTGAAGTTTCATTAAAAAATTCAACCATTTTCCCAATGTTTCCCCATGTTTCCCAAAATATTGCGAGAAATTACCCGATACAAACGACATATCCCATGTAACCAATACGTATCTGTATCCCAAGGATGCGATATGTAATACGATACCGACATTTCGAACACGAAGCATGACTAAAAATTCACAACACTTCCCTCCTAGAACATGCATGCAAGATGCGTACTTCAAGGTAGCAAAAGGGAAAGATAAAAAAGAAGGGCTGACCAATGTTGGTGGCATTTCTTTCAACAACATAGGAGAGTAAACAACAACAACAACAACAACAACAACAAAAAAATCCCTTGCATTCTATGGACCAATTGGTCTAAAATTTGAAGGTTTATGATGAGACTTCCAAGGATAGCTCATTATTTAGGGGACTGAAATAATTCCTTTCTGCTTTGGAGGGTTATCTTATGGCAGATGGCAACTTGTAAAGCACTACTCTATATCTTGCACTTCAAGTACAAATTTGGGTCCTTCGGATATACACATATCAATTGAACAAACTAGTTAAATATAGATTTTTTCTTTTTTCTTTTTTAAAGATGAAGCGCTTTTATTAGGGCCAATGGGCAAAAAGAAAATAAAACAATAAGAAGAAAACGAAGAGAGAGAGAGAGAGAGAGAGAGCTGCACTAAACCTTAGGAAGCCCACTCCCTAATATGCAAAGCAAACCCCAAGCGGGGAACCCATAAGATCACAAAGTCCCTACAACTAGGGGGAAGTCAAATTCCCCCAAAATCCTAGGCAAAGAAACAACAGGCTACAAAGATATTTTGAATTGGGCAAAGGTTGGCCAAATTAAATAAATCCACAAAGAAACCTCTCCACACCACAAGTCCTCCCAAAACCTATCTCAAATCTCCAGCCAGCAAAGGACCACTGCAGCAACAGATTTCCAAATAAAGGAGGCCTCGTATAGGGATGATTCCCAAATCCACCACCCCATAAGGGAGGACCCATACTTTAACCTTCCTGCAAAAGACCGGAGTCCTCTACGCTATTATTTCAAACACACAAGTCCCAATTAACAATTTCCAATTGTCTGATACCTGCCCCACCCTTCCCGATAGGTATACACACCTCACCCAATTCAATAAATGAATTTCTAATCATCCACCCCACCCTGCCATAAAAAACCTCTTCTCAGCCCGTCGAACCAAGCCAACATAGACTTGGGACACTTGAAAAGAGATTTTTTTACAAAAAGTAGATAGGAAGATGGGAGAGAGAAGCTTTAATGAGAGTGATTCACCCCCCCTAGGGATAGAAATTTACTCTTCCAAGGAGAATTTTCTCTCCATTCTCTCTACCACTTTATCCCACAAGTGAAGAGCCAATTTGCCCAGACATAGGAGAAGGCCTAGATATATCGAAAAAAAAGAGCCACGCTTGCAACCAAAACCCTCCACAAGCTGGGAAATCTTTTCCTAATATATATTGACTCCAAGGAACTATTAATATTAAGGCCAAAAATAAGCTGAAATAATATCGCTTTTTAAAAAAAGGCCGAAAATAAAGCTAGATATTAATATCGCTTTTTTTTAAAGGCCAAAAATAACCTGAAACCACCTCATCGCAATCCTCAAATTAGCCACTTGAGACTTAGAAGCTTCACAAAACAGAATGGTGTTATTAGCGAATAGGAGATGGTTAATACACCAAGAAAATTGGCCGCCCGAAAACCATAGAACAAACCTTCATCTTGACCACTAGAAAGCATTTTACTTTGGGCTCCGCAACCATGACAAAGAGGAACAGAGACAGGGGGGTCTCGTTGTCAAATGCCCCATGAGACTTCAAAGAAGCCAAAGGGGGATCCATTAATCATAACAGAAAAATTGGCAAAACAAACACAGGATTGAATCCATTTCAAACCAAAAACTAATCTGCCGAACATATAATTTGAGGACCAATCAGAATGATGCTTTTTCTACGTCCAACTTACATATAACCCCCGTGCCTTCCTGCCTTAAAAGTAGAATCCAAAGTCTCATGAGCTAGCAAGGCATTATCCAAGATTTGCATGTCAGTCACAAAAGCACTTTAGAAAGGCAAGACAACCTTATGGAGAACCCCTTCTGATTCTCTAACCAAGAATTTTAGCAATAATCTTACAGGGACTAGTTATCAAACTGATGGGCCTAAAATTCTTTAGACTATCAACTGCGTCCACCTTAGTTGTAAGGGTAGGAAAGTACATCCCAATTTAGGGGTGAGATCTCCCAATGCGAAAATAGCATGTACAAGTCAAAATTAATAAGATCCCAAAAGACCTGGAGGGGGGTGGGGGGGGGAAGAGTAAGAGAAAAACCATCAGGACTTGGTGCTTTATACCTGCCCAGGTCCCAAACTGCATCCTTGATCTCCTCGACTAGGACTAGGGCTTTCCAAAGAATCAACATCATCAACTAAACGAGATTCAAAGGCAAGATTGTCTAAATTAGATCTTAGAAACCCCTCATCCGACAGCAAGTATTGATAGAAATTCACCATAAAATTGCAAACGTGGCCTTTATCAACCAATCTTTTACTATCAACCATCAAAGAGGAAATACAATTGGACCTCGCTCTACCTCTGGCAATGCCATGAAAGCATTCGGTGTGCTTGTCACCCTCTTTGAGCTAAATAACCCGTGAATGTTGACATCATTTCATTTCCGCTTCTTTAACCCTAAGATTGGTACTCAGAAGTTAACTCATCTCTAGAAGAGCGATCATCATCTAAAAGCAACCAGTGTTCGAGTTGTCGGTTTCGCTACAAGTTTCGCTGGCCGGAGATAAAGATATAATATTGTTATCACCAATAACCGGAAATGCAGGGAAAAATGGGGAAACATGGAGAAAATAGTGGAATTTTTAAGTGAAACTTCAGGACATGCCTAAATACACATATTTACATATTCAGGAATGAAAAAATTGCAAAAAGAATGCATTATATTAGAAGTTTCCATTTAATGGGGGCCAAAACGCATGCGTTGTTGTAAGAAATCAATCAAATAGCAACCAAAATGACCTTATATAATACAAATGCAGCTGGCATACAGTAATTAAGACATGTAAAAGTAAATGAACTCAACGATGCCAAATCAAGGATGGATTAGATTATCCAATCAGTGTGGCATTTGATCCTTTGGCTGCGTATGACACTTGATACCTAGCATTTCAAAATGGTACATGTGGCAAATTCTAACATAATCTAAACCGTGTTTTCGCTTCATCAAGATCAGTGTGACCTAATCAAGAGGTTGGATGGCAAAAAAAAAACATCACAATGGCCCTATGAAGTTTTTAATGGTGGGCATTTAATCACCACTATTTCCCTTAAGTGTGGTCCACCTGAGATGCAGTCATGCAGATCCGTCTCATTTTGGACTCATGACTTAAAATTATCTATCAAAATAAATGGACAACATTGATAAAATATTTATCATTATGATGGACCCACATAACATCGACCCATCAATTCCCGGATACAAACAAGTGACACGTGTGTACCGTATAAATCAGTACGCTTATCGTACTAAGTCAACTATGTGGGGCCCATTGTGATTTATGTATTTTATCCACCCCATCCATCCATTTTACAAGATAATTTTAAGGCTTGATCCCAAAGATGAAGCGTATCCAATGCTTAAATGGGCCACACCATAGGAAACAATGTGAATTAAACATACCTACCATTGAAAAATCATTAGGGGCCACAAAAGTTTTGGATCCATGTCATTCTTGCATTTTACCTTCATCCATCTCCGTGTGATCTTATGAACAACTTGGATGACAAATAAACACCACTATAGGCCATAGCACCTAGGAAGGTTTCAACGGTAGGAATCTCCCCACTGCGTTGGCAGTGTGGTCCACCTTAGCTTTGGATTTGCCTCATTTTCTCGCTAATTGGATGGACCATGTGGACATAACACATACATCATGGTGGGGTCCACAGAACTTGGTGACGTCCACACGCCACTGATGTTCGCACCCACACACCATGCTAAAAGGAAGCGGATTGCGTACCGAGTAACTCAGTAGGCTAAGCGTACTGAGTAAACTCTGTGGGGTCCACCGTGATTTATGTAGTTTATCCACTCCGTCCATCCATTTTAATAGATAATTTTTGGGCTTGAGCCTACAAATGAAGTATATCCAAACCTCAAGTGGAACACAATGGGTAATAGTGTGAATTGAACATCTACCGTTGAAAATTTCTTAGGGGCCACAGAAGTTTTGGATCAAGCTTGTATTTGTGTTTTCCCTTCATCCATGTCTATGTGATCTTATGAACAAGTTGGATGAGAAATAAACATCACTGTGGGCCCAAGAAATGCTTCAACGGTGAAAGTTATTATTCCAACTATTTCCAATGGTATGGTCCGCTTGATCTTTGGGTATGCTTAAATTTTGGTCTCAACCCCTAAAAATAAGATGGAAAACGGATGGACGGCGTGGATAGACCAGATACATTCACGGTGGACCTAACAGAGTTTACTCAATACGATAAGAGCATACTGAGTAACTTAGTACGCAATCTGATTTCCCCATAAAAACCGGATGCGGATTAGATACTGATAGGTTGAGTAGCGAGACTCACTACACGTCACCAAGTTCTGTGGACCCCGCTATGATGTACGTGTTGTATCCACAACGTCCATTCATTTGGAGATATTATTTTAAGGCATTACCCAGAGAACGAGGCAGATCCAAAGCTTTAGTGGACCCCACCATAAAAAATAGCGGGAAGATTGATGTACACCGTTGAAACTTCCTAAGGCCCACCATGATGTTTTATCGAAATCCAACCTGTTCAAAAGTTAACAAAGACATTAAAGGGAAAACACAAATATAGCTTGATCAAAAACCTTTGTGGCCTTAAGAAGTTTTTAATGGTGGTGTCACTCTCCCCACTGTTTTCTGTGGTGGGGTCCACTGGAGCTTTGGATGTGACTCATTCTCTGGATCTTATGCTAAAATGATCTCTCTAGATGGATGGACGGCGTGGATACAAAACATACATCATGGTGGGACCCACAGAACTTGGTGACGTCACTTCAGTAGCAGTCTCGCTACTCAACCTGTCAGTAGCCAATCCGTGCCCATAAAAACCCATCGTGAGGCCGTTTTCGAAACGTAAGAGGGTTTCGGAAGGGAACCCTCAAAACCCTAAATTTTCGAAAGAAAGTCTCTCCAAATCCCTAATCTTCAGCAGATTTTTCATTGAAATCATCTTTAGGTTTGAAATTTTTGAGTATTTGAAGAAAAAAAGTGGAAAGTAGAGATTGGATAGCACTTACGGCACACTGATCAATCAATTGGCCCACCCCAATTTCCGTTCACCGATCCTCTTCTACGATTGACCCTCCTCTTCTACAGGTACGGAAATCCACAAGTTTCCCCATTTTATTCCTATTTTGGGGATATTTTGCATATTTACGCAACGCTCTGATGTTATTGGTCCTTTTATCGTTGAAAATGAGTTGTTTGCTACAGTTATCCTGCAATTTCTTTCTGGCAACTGGACTTTTCGCAAAAAAAAAAAAAAGAAGATAAAATCGGGGATATTAGGAAGAGAAAAGAAAAAAGGGAGTTTGAGTGTCGGAACTCCAGCGATACCGAAATTATCGGCAATAATTCGATAATATCACCGATAATTTAAACAGTAACGGTATCAACCGTTACGCGATACGGCCCCGAAACGGGGCACCTCTGTTTTTTGGGTTCGTAACGGCCATTATGGTACCATAACAACTGTTACGGACCATAACCTTTTTTTTTTTTAAAAAAAAAAAACATACATTTTTTTTCCTTATCTTCTTCTTCTTATTGGGCTGCGGCGCTGCCGCAGCTACGACGGCAGCAGTTGCTACCCTTCTCTCTCTCTCTCTCTCTCTCTCTCTCTCTCTCTCTCTCTCTCTCTCTCTCTCGTTTCGGTCCCCTCTCTTCTTTCCCTCTTTTCTTTCCATTTCCCTCTCTTCGTTTCATTTTTCAAAAAAAAAAAACGAATGGACTGCATGGCTGTTTCACAGCCACGCAATTTTTTTTACTCTGCAGTGCACGCTGCATAGTGTACGCGCACTGTTTTATTACGTGGGGGTGGGGCCCACCTTGATTTATGTATAGTGAATCCATGCCATCCATAATTTTTCAGGCTCATTTTAAGGCACGATCCTTGAAATGAAGGGATCCAAATCTTGATTGGACCACGCAATCGGGATTGAATGCCCACCATTAAAATCTTCTTAGGGCCCACTATAATGTTTATTTTCCATCCAACCTATTGATGAAGTCACATGGACCTTCACCTTAATGAGGGAAGAACACAAATAACAGCTTGATCCCAAAATAAAATGTGTTAAGAAAGTTTTACTAGTGGGAATTAAATCCTTTTGTGATCCACCTAAGATTTGGATCAACCTCATTTTTTGGTCCATGCCCTGAAATAAGTTGGCAAAAAGGATTGGACCACATGGATATACAACAAATGCATTAAGGTGGGCCCCACTTTTAAAGGCATGCTCACTAGTGGTCCACTGAAGATTTAGATCTCCCTGAATTTTTAGACCATGCCTTAAAATGAGTTGGCAAAACGGATTGACGGCATGGATATACAAATACATCGAGGTGGCCCGCCTGGCCCACTAGTGGTCCACCTGAGATCTAGATTTATCTCATTTTTTTCCAATACCCTTAAATGAGTTGACAAAATGGATGGATGACATGTATATATAATACATAATCGAGTGAACCCCACGTACATGGCCTTAAAAATTTATACATGAGGTATATATCAACTCAAAATTAACCAATTAAATTTTGGGACCATTGTTGCTAAGGCACAATCCCAAAATTAAATTGTTTGAACAATTTTCACTATTAGTTTGCAGACACTTGTTTTTTGAAATAGGACCATTTGATATTTTTCAATTTTCACTGTCCAATAAATGTCCACCAATACATTAGTGGGATAAGTGCCAATAGATTGCATTAATTTGAGGCTAGTTTAGGGCATCAAATGGTCCCCTAATCGGCCCCGAATTGACAAAACTATTTACCCCAATTTAATTTAAATTTTTTTTAAAGATCCGTTGAGGAATATGATATCAAATTGTTAGGTATATGAATTACATAATAGGATACAAAAGTCCCTAAACTCTATATATTGAAATGAAATGTATGTGAGTCACGAAGTATGTAATGCACTAGCACTATAAATAAAAGGAAAACTTGAAAACATAAGATGTTTTGGTATTACATTTATTATAGTTAATTTATATAGATATTATATAGTTAGAAAACTAAATATAAAAGGTTTGCAGTTAATTCCAGGTTGTCAGGTTTATAAATCCATCAGACAACCCAATATAGCATTCTCACCAAAGAGTAGACTGTTACACCACCATAAACATGTTCCAAATTATAAATGAATGCATATTTGGAACATTTAGAATATTCCAGATTTAATGGATATTTTTTCATAATTTTTTTACCAAATTATTTTTTTCACCGTTACACACCCTGTAGCGGTTATGGTGGGCACCGTTACGCCCACCGATACCGCAATGAAACAACTTGGCCCCTTATATTAGCTGTACTTTCTTAGCAAACAAATGAAGCTAGTGTAATCAGGAACCCGTGGTTATGGTGGGCACCGTTACGCCCACCGATACCGCAATGAAACAACTTGGCCCCTTATATTAGCTGTACTTTCTTAGCAAACAAATGAAGCTAGTGTAATCAGGAACCCATTCCCTTCTTGATGTTATCCCTTCCTTTTTTCTTGAATTAATTTTCCTGTTAATTCTCAAAAAAGAAAAAGGAAAGAAGCTAGTGTTGCTGATTTATAAATAAAAGAACCAAAAAAAAAAAAAGGCAGAAGCAACAAATATGAATTGTTTACACCAGATCTCTAAAAAGTCTCACCACAAAATACATTCATCAAAAGACTTCAACATATGCTCCTTGATCCAACTGCTGGTCAAGATACAATCTATGGATTGTAAAACGATTGAGCTAATAAAGTGCCAATAAACAGACCCAGTATAAAAGACCTCCTGAAGCTAAAGAAGTTGTACAAGACTTCATATGTCATTGCACACCTATGGTTCTGCACCCACAACCAGGACTATCTTTTACCGATCAGACATGCACGCCTCTACATGGAGTGGAAAATCACATAATTAAACACTAGTACCTGCACCTGCATTCTCAACGGATCACACAGTGCTAGCAACCCCAACTTAAAATGGAGATAGCCATAGGACTTCCTACATACTCCCCACTAACCAAGCGATAGCAGACACCCAATGACCTTCCCACCTCTTGAGTGCAGAAACCTTACCTTTGGCATATTTATACATTCTTCCAAAAATCTAAAAACCAACATTCCAATCAGCGAATTAGTCATGAGTCACCCAGAAATCTAAAACTAATATTTATACAATCTGCAAATTAGTCATGAATCACCCCGATGCATGCTTCACAAAGGTCATCCCAAGAAACGAAATATTTTGACCTCAAAATGTTAACCCTACGCCACAACTTTCAGTGAACTCTGGTTATAAAAGATACACTTGATGGGCTCCAAGACAAGCACCATATATCAGGGTCCAAACTCACTGCAGAGTTCACCGCCAAGTGAGCCATGATCACGGTCCATGAAGAACCAGATTTGCAAAGCGATGCATGAGGATCGTCAAATAAGATGAGGTCTTTGATTCGAATAAGATAAGGTTTTTGCTGCAACTTGCTAACTGAATTTGGCACCCACTGGTTTGTCATTTTCAGATCATCCCAAGTCATGCTCACTATCAAGACTCACTCCAACATCTGTGCATGCAATCACTATGTTTAGGCATAGATTGATAATTCAGAGACCATCTCACTGCATCAGCACGAACCAGACTAATATCAAGTGTCATGAACTTACATGTTAGTATAGCTACAGTTGCCAGGTCATGCTTTAGTCAGATCTAGATTCCAGCTTTTTATTCATAGGGTAATTGGTGAATCCAATTCATTGGGTTTTGTTCCTCATCAGTTTGCTTGATTTTTAAATCAATTTGGAAACTTTGTAGATTGATTCATTTAAATAATAACAAATTTAAGGATTGAGGAGTCCGAACCGATAAGCAAATTGTATAGATTTAACCACAGGGAATTAACCAGTTTATTCATACAATTCAGAGCAAATGGAGGACTGATCCTAGTAAAGTGTAAAGTAATAAGACTGCCTGAATTTAGAACACAGCGGGTAACCTAACATGCTTGAAAACTACAAGAACAGCAAACAATCAATAGAATCAACAGAGAAAGAGAAAGGATTTGAATTAGGAATTGAAAGGGCATCTTGGAGCATGGGATCATACCTATTTTGAACTCCTTGACCATCCAAAGCCCAACATGGGAAAGTTTGGAGATGAACATAAATGTTACACACAAACCTGAAATTTTACATTTAAAATTGATTAACATGTTCAAGTAAAACTATTCTTGCTTTAAAAATTGGCATGTAAGATCATTTAAATGATGTCCTTCGTATCCAAAAAAAGGCTGCAAAACATTCAACATAAATCCCTCAATCAAGGTTAGAGCTGTCAGTTGGCTAAGCTCATGCAGGACGATGTCAGCGCAGTCCATTTAATTTTCAGGGCTGAAATTTAGGCCAAGCTTACAAGAACCAAATGCGGATTACGTAGAAAATTGGGCTCAGATTCAGGCTCAGCCAGGGCTCAACAGAAATCATCATCATCTAAGCCTTATCCCAATTAATTGGGGTCAGTACATGAATCCTGTTTAGCAATTCCACTATCAAGGGTCATAGCTTCAGTTAGACCATAAGTGTCTTTAAACTGCTCATCATTCAGAAAATCATGCCTATCCAACCATCACGTACGCCACGCCATAGACAAAAATACACAGCCACCCAAAAACCTCCACTCATGGTTAGATGGATTGCATGCCATGTCATACACACATACCACAACAGATCCCACATAGAAATTTTTTGTAGAACAATCCTATCCTACAACATATGCACAGGAACAGACTTCCTAAAAAGGAAAAAAAAAGAATCATAAATCTTCATACGAAATGAAGAAGAACTGATTAAGATATGTTAATGGGCAAGAACATACCTCTATGAAGATCGAGAAGAGATTCAATCAATCAAAAACTGAGTTTTTGAGCTTCATAGACGTACGGACGTGGAAGGAGGAATTTGATTTTTTTTTTATCCCTTCGTTTGAGTTCCAAAGCTCCTGAATACAGCAGCGGTAGGGTTTAGAAGAGAGATTACGTGCGGCCCAAGCCTCACGTAACACGGTGCGGCCCTGACCGTCGGGCCCACCTTGATGTGTGTATTGTATATCCACTCCGCCCATCCGTTTTTCCATCGCATTAGTGCATGAAACCAAAAATAAAACAGATCCAAATCTCAGGTGGGCCCCACAGCAGGAAACTATGGTGATTGACCATTAGGCCCTGCTTTGGAGGGTGGATTTGGAACACCTGGATTCAGAACCCTGGATTTGAAATCCTACCACTGTATTTGGCACCGAGAATCAACTTTATCTAATAGTAGCTATGCATGCTATATCTGCACGGGCTTGAATTTAATTACTAAATCAATTTTAATATCTCAAATTAGTAAACGCATGTAATGTTGGACACAATGGCTATGATAAGCTTATTGAAATATAGACTTTGTCCCAAAATGATGAAATTTCAATTCTCATATGGACCACAAGCACGAAAATATGTCTGAGTGACTAACCAAGGATTTTTAACCATTGATTTACATGGACAATGTTTGAACTATGTTGATCGCCATATTAAAGTACTTATAGTGATGTAATTGATAATCTAATTGTTTTGGGACATCTTTAGTAGAGCATGTGCCCAATAGAATAATAATTTGATGACATACATATTACACATGCAACTCTTGTAAGGATTTTAGATGTAATCCAAACTCTTATGATGGATTTCAAACCCCCTCTTTGAGGGGATTTGAAACCCCCGAATTTGAAATCCCCATTTACTCAATGGTGTCAAACAACAAGGGGATTTGAAATCCCCCAAATTAATGGTGCCAAACGACCCCTTAAAACTCATCATGGACTGCAAAAGTTTTAAATCAAGTTGATATTTGTTTTTTTTTCCCTTCATCTAGGTCTTTATGACCCTGATAAATGCTCAATCACCACTAATTCACATGATCCATCTAAGATTTGGATTTGATTCATTTTTTTGAGATCATGCCATTAAATGAATTCAAAAAATGGATAGACCATGTGGATATACAATAAATACATTGAGGTGGACCCCGTTACCATATCCCCATTGTGTTGGGAGTGGCGGCAGATTCGCGAACCTAGATTTCCTGTGAAAGTTCCTGCACAAGGATTCTCTGTGGGGCCCACTTAGATGTTTGTGAGAATCCAACCCCTCTATCTATTTTTCAAGCTCATTTTATAGCAAAAATGAGGAGGATCCAAAACTCAAGTAGGCCACACGAGAGGAAACAGTGGAGATTTATTGACCACCGTTGAAACATTTATATGGCCATAAAAGTTTTGTAACGGTCTAATTTTTTGGTGTTTTCACTTTATCTGAGTGAAAATGACCTTATAAACAATTTAGATGGCATATAAACAGCAAGGTGGAGCCTAGGAAGGTTTCAACGGTGGACATTCATTTCCCCACTATTTCATATCCTATGGGCCACTTGAGTTTTGGATCCTCATTTTTGGTAGCATGTCTTAAAATGAGGTAAAAAAATGGATGGACGAGTTTGATTTCTCACAAACATCGCTGTAGGCCCCACCCAAAATCCTTACGAAGGAACGAAAGGCATTTGCAAGAAATCTGCATCCCGAATTCACTATTAACAGTGACAATATTTGCTACTGAATTTATGTGGGCCTGACCATGAGGTATGTGTTATATCCACATTGTCCTTCCATTTGGAGAGATATAGATCTAAAGCGCAAGTGGACCCCACCATAGAAAATAGTAGGGACAATGACGCCCACCACTGAAATCTTCTCAAGGCTCATCACGATGTTTATTTGAGATCCAACTTATACATAAGTTAACATAGACATAAAAGAAGGGAAAGCACAAGCATCAGCTTGATTTAAAAAAACTTTTATGGCCCCCCCAAAAGTTTTTACCAGCAGGTGTTCAATCCCCATTGTTTTATATGGTGGAGTCTACTTGGGCTTTGGATTTGCCTTATGCTCATGTTCTAAAATAATCTCTTTAAATGGATGGCTCAACTTGAGCTTTAGATTTGCCTCATTTTTTAGCTCATGTCCTAAAATGATCTCTCCAACTGGATGGACGGTGTCGATACAACACATGATGATGCATCATGGTAGGGCCATAGAATTTGGTAGCATTAATCCCTAATAATTTTTTTCTTCCCTGAGTTTTCGTATCGGCTTGATACAAAAATTTAACCCGTATTAGCAAATACAAGGTTAATCAGCATCAACACAAGCCAGTATGCCCATAAAAGCTCAATTTTGATTTATTTTTTTTCAAAATTTCACTCATATCTTCTCTTCTTTTTTTTCTTCATTTAGATTAGGGAAGAAGCTTAAAAACTCATTTTAAGCTAGATCTAGACCTATTTTGGGATCAAAACAAATGATTTGAATGAGTATTCGACAAATTGAAGTGAAGTGGACTATTATGGGAAAAATCAGGAAAAAAAAAACCTTCACTTTTTTTAATATTTTCGTATTCTTTTTGTTGTATTTCAATGTAATGGGCCCTAGTTCTCCAAATCTTACTTGATTTGTGTTTAATTATGACACATTTAGTTGACCTTTAACAAGTCAAACCGACAGATATCATTCTCATCAAAGAATAGTCTTGATGCACCATCATCTGCTTGTCCAAAATACATACCCCCCCCCCTAAAAAAAAAAAGAAGATCGATTCTTGAATATCATATTATTCTCTTTTTTTCTGATATTTTTCGTAATTATTTGGCTTAAAAACAACTAAACCAATATAACCCTAATACTCTATCGGGCCGATACACCGACCAATACCGACATTCAAATATTGTATTATCGCACATCCTTCTTCTTCGCTTCTCCTATGTCATGTCGCCAGATACCTAAATGTTGCAGCTCTGAACTCTCAAAGACTCTCGAAGATCTCTTTAAAGCGTCTCACTTATGAATGAATCAAATGAGAGTTGGATGGGTATTTGTAAGCTTTCGTATGTGTAAACTATGAATCCGCATAATAGAGCAATGTTGCGCGATCGCACAATAATCAGCTAATCCCTGGAGCATGCTTGTAGATAATTATTATTGGTGGAGCATATTCAACAAATTCGAATTGGAAAGTGAATTCAATTGAAAGAAAGCAATGCTTAGAGTGACAATTGAAACAAAAAAAACACACACATACTATAAAGAAGTTATGACATAAAAGCCAACAATACATAACCTAACACATCCCTATTTTATGAATGACCGCAATCTCTAGCACATGTATATGCAATTGTCATGCTTTGGTAATCAACTGTACACAAACAACGGGTTTGAATTATGGCACTCTTTATGCTCCCAACTTTAGCCATGTGCACTAGAAATGTCTATTTCTAGATGCTTAAGTATTAGGCTTCATAAGTTGCTCAAGTTTTAAATAACTTCCCATAAAAGAAAAACAAATCCACAGATTTTTAATTCTCTTCCGTTTATATTTCGTGGGGATTTTACCAAATTCATGGATTTAACCCGAAAACCCTAAGCCCTAAAGCCCTCAACCCTAAACCCTAAAAACCTATCCTATAACCCCAAACCCTAAACCCTTGTTATCCTCTTGTTTTCTCTCTCTCACAAGGTACCTCTCTTCTCATCTCTCTTTTTCATCTCTCTCTCTCTCTCTCTCTCTCTCTCTAATGATTCTAAACCAACCTAGACCTAACCTACACCCAACTGAACCAAAGCTCTAGCAATGAACAATACCATGGGAACAGTGTCCATATGGACAACCCCAATCCATGGCCCCCTTGCTTTGAATCTTTGACTTCCTTCTTCCCTTTTTATCCCCTTTACAAAACCCCTACATATAAACCGCAAACCCTAACCATAACATTCTTAAATCCCAAAATCTCCAATCTTCCTAAACACTAATCCCCAAATCTAAACCTTAATATGAATTCCCCCAAACTTCTATTACCCTACCTAATTTCCCCTATTTTCCCTAAACCCTCAAATACCTATCCCCAAAATTCTTAATCCTCAAATCCCTATATCAAAACCCTAAATTCCTTGTTTGCTAAATGCTCTCAACTTATTCCCTTCATTCCCTACCTCCTGAAGCAACCATAAACATGCAAAACCTTTATAACTCAAGTGATTCCATGAATGTTCAGATTTGATACCTATGCTAAGCAAGAGTCTTATTTGCTACATGATCCTAATCACTTGATACTTTGTAAGAATCACATTGCGGTCTGTTAGGTGTTTTGAACCTTAACTTGGTACACATCTGAATTTTTTTATTTGTGGTAGTTTAACATTATTTTGTCTTTTGATTACTCTAGTTAGTCCACTATTTAGTTTCAATGCATCATATTAAGTTAGATCATCCTGTCTTGCATCACATGCTGATTTGACCAAAATAAGTTTAGGGGATTAGCTTAGATTTTATGACTGTGGAAAATTTAACCAAGAATCAAGATTTTATACCTTCAACTGTACAAGAACTGCCATGATGGATAATCCGCACTTCCAAAGACTTGTATAAGATCGACCACCATAGAAAAGACATGAAGATTGTTTAGAATCCCTATGCAATGCTACAAAAAAGTGGCATATATCCATAAATTGACAAAACAAAAAGAAAAAAGAAAACAAAAAATAAGGGAGGTACCACAAAATCAAGTTGATCAAATGAATATTTACCTGATTTAAGAGTTTCAATTTCGGCCATATTTTCTTTGACTTCAATTAGGAGAGGTGAAGCATGTAACCAATCTTGTGCACAAATTAAGCACTCCAAAAGCTTAGGGGTAAGAGAAATACAAAATTGATCTAGGACACGACCTCCAGTACTAAAAACATATTCAGAAGCAATGATATATATGTGATGGCTAAAATATCCCCTGCAACTTGAGAAAGACCTCTGTACTTTGAACTATTTACCTTTGACAACTTAAAATTTTAAAGTTTAGATCATCATTTTCATAAGATTCTTCCAAATATTTATCGACTTCTGTCTTGTCTTCATTACTCTCTTATTCTTTCAATTTAAGATAAATTAATTGCTTACTTGTACTAATACTTGATTGGTAAACCTCCTTGTCATTAACAGTTTAACTTGAAAAAGAATCAACTGATTGAAGGTTTTGATACTCATCATAAATACGATTGAATGCCTCTCTTACCTTCTCAGTGAGCTCAATAACCATGGCAGGTACGTAAACTTCAGAACAACAAAACTTTACATATTTTAATTTATAATGGGGATCCAATACGATGACAATCAATAACATTATATTCACTTTTTCAATATTTTTTCAATACTTATTAAATTTAATCTTTATTTTCTTAACCAGGATATTTCAAGTAGAATCCAAACTGATTGACCATTTAGACAAGAAAGTTTTAATGCCACAAATTTTATGAAAATACGAATTAGAAGTGACATATAAAGAACCAGAAATGTGAACAGTGACATCATAGAATTTCTGCAAAAAAATTATAAGAATTCGAGCATCATCCCAATTATTAGTAGTAGGAGGTCCATCATGAAGTTTTATGGTGAAATGTGGATCTTTCTTTTATAATCTCTCAAATGTTTTTTAAAACTTTGTTGGAACATCTAATATTAGATACGTGGACTTCCACATAGTTTGAATATCTAGGCATAAATAACTTTTTTATGTTATCCTCTCATTGTACACATACCTTGAAGCATTGTTCTTTTTGTGGAGAACTCCTAATATACCTCACGGCCCCACAAATTCAAGTTAATAATCTTTTAATTTAATTAACTCATCTTTCACAATTAAATTAAGAATATGTGCACAACAACTCATGTGAAATAATTCACCGCCTAAAATGAAAGTGTCGCTTTTCTTATACGTATTTCTCTTTAAATATGAAATAGCAACATCATTGGAACTTGCATTATCCATAGTAAGCATGCATAGTTTCTCTATACCACATTCCATCAAACATGCCTCCACCACATTCCATCACACAAAAGCTTTAAATTTTTTATGCAATTTTCAATCTCTATCAGTAAAATGAGTTGTAAGGCACATGTAAGAAATGTTCCGCACAGAGGTCCATGAATCCGTAGTGAGACAAAGTCTTTGATTTGGGTTCATTAACAAATCTTTTAAATTTTTTTCTCAGTCACACACAATATTATTCAATCCATTATCATTGTAGTACGTGACACTCTTTTAAAATTAGGTTGCATCATGCTACAAAAGTAACGAAAACATTCATGCTCAACGAACTTAAAAGGCAACTCATTTATGATTATCATTTTTACAAGCGCTTCTTTACATAGATCTTGGTCAAATTTCCAAACACCAAGGGTACTACCGCCATTTTATGATATTGATTACATTGACAAAAGTCTTTATATATTGTCTTTATTGTGAAAAATCCTGGGACACTTTGAAATTTATTTTCTTAAAGAACTAGTCTCATTCTCACTTGACCATGCATAGGCTTAATTACAATAGTTACATCTATCACCTTTCTCTTTTCCATCCCCTTCATTTACAATTTTGGTAAAATGATCCCAAAACTTCAGATTTATAACTATTTTCTTTAAGAGGACATACCTTTGTCTAAGAGAGAGAATTAGTAATAGTGGGCTCCCGAGGATTATTTATCTCTCCGGTACTTAACATCTAATAAGAAACACAAAAATAAAAAAATAATTACCAAAAATCAATAAAACACCCAACATTCAATAAAATATTTATCAAAAATCAACAAAATTGATAATTATCATCGGGAGAGAATGATGATGAAGACATTGTTGAAGTTCACAGAGAGACGACAGAGATAGAAAGAAGTCAGTGGCAGTAAGGGAGCTGGTGGCTGGCTAGTGTGGAAAATGGAGAGAGAGAGAGAGAGAGAGAGAGAGGTCAGCAATCTTGCGGCGGTAAGGGGGCCGGTGGTTGGCCGATTTGGAAAGTAGAGTTAGCGAGGGAAAGAGAGAGCGAGAGAGAGACGTCAGCGTCGAATCGTTGGCGCAAGTGCTGGTGGGTATAGAGAGAGATGTTGTGTAACACTTTGAACTTTTCAATACCTGAGTATTGAAAGTTCTCAAGTGTTACCATGAAGTTAAACTTAATATGTACATGTGTACAATATCAATTTAGCTATCCTAACCCTACAAATATTCTTCAACATGAATCTGATCGTTAAGAATGGTCTTCGTCCATAAATCAAGTCATCCGACCGTTGATGATATGGTTTATTATATGTACATTTTCTTAATAAAATCGGTGAATAAATTTTTATCCATAATAATTTAGATGTAAGTTCTTTTGTAAGAATTGTTTAGAAATGAGCATATAACCATGTAGAACCATTAGTCTCACAAAACTCTTAGATCTATAATAAATTATGAAAATGCCATTAACATATACCCTTGAATTTCAAATCACATAGTTCTCATGATCCGTTTCATGTGAAATTTTATACCAGGCCTAATTATCATAAATTAACTATACACGTTGAATTTTAGCCCTTAAATCATTGTAAAAGTAGCCTAATTAACAAATAAGCCCTTAATTGTTGATTTTGGTGTCCATTGAGTAAGGAAAGCTCATAGGTAGCTGTAGTTACGGGTGCACACGAGTTGGTTCGGTCCAATTCTGGGGTGAAACCGAAACCGAACCGTTCCTAATAGTTCTAGGATTTTCATAACCGGAACCGGATCATTAGCACCCTACAACCAAACCAGAACTGGACCGTGAAAACCAGATCGGTTCCATGGTTTTGGGCTTTTTAATATCCAGCCCAATTGGTATGAGATGCATTTATATCCACCGTACATCCAAGGACTTCATCACAGGAAACAGTGGAGGTAATGTCTCCTGTAAGATGCATTTATTTTTACCTACAGTTGCTAATTCTACCAACATCTTGGACCCACAAGGTCAGAAGTAAGAAGTTTTGTTTGATTGGGTTTTGAAGTCATAATTCATACATGGAGAGCTAGCCAACTGCACTTTTGAGGGATGGCAAGGATGGCTGCTAGATTGATTGGATTGGTTGTATTAACCTCCCTCATTTACCTAGTTAGTAAGGATCATCCAACAAAAGTCATTTTTTTGAGGGATGGCCAACCGGGTGATGGACCCAGACGGCGAGAGAAAGAGAGATAGAGTGAAAGATGAAAAGAGTGGCCGAGGGCTTGGGCAACTGCACGTAGATAGAGAGAGAGATGACGAGAGAGAGGGAGATGGCGAGAGAGAGAGAGATTGGTTTTTTTTTTCTAGTTTTAAACATAAGTTTGGATCCATGGTTCGGATCTACAGTTCAGGTCCACGATTTGGATCCATGGCTCGGATCAATGGTTCGGTTCAGTTCTACATGCCCCTGAACCATATCCAATGGTTCTTGGATTTTTGGAATTGGAACTGGAACCGGTGTAGTCTAGAACCGGACCAAATCGAACCATTTGATTGGTTCCGGTCCGGTTCCACGGTTCCACCGGTTCGATGTGCACCCTTAGCTGTAGTAAGATATTTTTCTCCATATGAACGACTTGGATTGGCCATCATATGGACCAAGTGTAAAATATGAAAACCCCACTTCGGTAGGCTTTTACTTAGCCGCGAAGTTATCCTTTCTAGGCTTACCAATTCTGTATAAACCTAGATATTTAGATATAACCACTTCCTGTCATCCATCACAACTCAAACTAGGACCACACTTTAGCCTCATATGACTACGATATCATACAAAATTTGGACCCCGATCTATGATCCTATACTGTTGAACGCTGAAGTCAGTTCCTTCCTTTTGACGTAAAAGGTGATATTTTAGATTTAGACTTTTCCCACCATCCATCAACCACCAAATTTTGTCCAACCACTTACATATTTTGACTACGCATTTCCCCATCATTGAACGTGGACCATTAATTAAGATCAAGTCCATTTTGACACTCGCTAGGAAAACTTCCAAGATAAGCTTATTTAAGGCTCAAATTACTTCATATTTGGGCTTATGGGCCAACATTATCTAACTAGACTGATAAGTGGAATAGATTTCCCGAACATACATCTTAGTGGACCCCACTTACTCCGTACAACCGAACCGAAAAAGTGTAACTTTCGCCCGCTGTAACAGCAAATGAAAAAAATAGATCGAGAGAGAAATTCTCTCCCAAGAACTCTCGGTTTTGGGAATCTGTAAATGTTCTGAACCGTTCAAATGCTAATGAAGTGATTTTCGACTCCTTCCAACAAGGTTAGGAGTTGAGAGCATCGAGATGAATACGACATCTCTACCGTTCTTCCCAGAACCGCGCAAACCACTAAGCAAAGGCCTTTGAACCTTCGATTGCATGGGCCAAAGAGCATCATTTGATCAATCTAAACCTTCCAGGATAGTCGGTTTGAAGGATGAATGATGAAAACTGAATCTGCCATTAAAGAAGGGGTCATCTTCCTCGTTTGAACGATGATGTTGGGTCATGAGAAACATCACCATTCCAAGATCCAAGTCATCCATCTGATGGCCCATCCGAACATGATCTAACTTCTAAAAGAAAGAAAGGAGAGTCCTACAAGGACCGAAATCAGTGGAAGTCATAAACGACACTTGCACCATTCACTTCCACACGATACTTATAGCATAACTTGTTGTTTTAACATGACACGGACTCCCTTTCCCGCGACGAGATTGGTCGAAACCTACATAAAACAACCCTTTAGCAATGATCGTCTAACAAGTAGAGGATCATAGGGAAGAAGTTGTCCAATGACTATTTTTCCAAGGGAATCAGAGAAAGAAAGAGAGAGAAATAGAGGTAGAGAGAGAGGAGTTCGAACATTAAACCGAGTTGGGTTCGGACAGGTTGTGATGCTAGTTTGCCCAGGTTCTCTGTTCGATCCTCTAGAAAAAGAAGAAGAAAAAGAAAGTGAGAGGAAGGAAGAAGGGGAAAAAAAAAAAAAAAAAAGAAAAAAGAAAAAAGAAAAGAGAAGTAGTAGTAGAAGAAGAAGAGCAAGGGAGAAAGAGCCTTGCTAGCCGAGTTAACTCAGTGGAACCAGTAAGTCCAACAATGAGTGAATTTGGTTTAGATCAATTGCAGTCAGCCACGCCAAAAGGTAAGTCTCCTGGTGAAGATCTTCCTTCTAGTATTCATAGATGTAGAGTTTCATTCAATTTTGAACTCATTACCATGAAAGTTGATCAACTAGTGAGTCCAACTGAGTTGACACAGAGAATAGACTCGCTGAAGCGCTTACTAGATTGAGAATAGACATTGGGTAAGGTTAATTACCCATCTAAACTATACCTTAGTTTAAGTTTTATTCGTTACCAGTATAAACTATCTATGACAGAACCCTAGACTAAATCTTAACCATATAAGTTTTGTGGTTTAAGGCAGAAATTGAATTTAAGGTGTGTCTACGACCTTCTACTGTTGAGAGTCAAATATTTTATATTGAACCCCATTTATATCTTGGTTTTATGAACATGATACTGCTTAATGTCCTATTTTACTCATGTGTTGTGTTACAAGATGAATTTGAGAGCTTGGACTGAAAAAGGTGCTAAATGAATGGATTTGACGCTCAAAGATCATCAATGCAAAGAATGGATCTTAGGATACAAAGATTGAAGATTTCAAGGTCCCAAGATTCAAGAAAACTAAGAGGAGAAGGAACGAAGTCGAAAGAACAAGTGCAGAATTCACATTGACTGTGTCATTGAACACCATTCGATGACATCGAACTTATCATTCGATGACATCGAACAAGGGTTGATGACATTGAATTTATGAAAGAAAATTGAGTTGGTCGATGGATAAATTGAAGACATTATTCGATGACTTGAGGACTTGTTTGATGACTCAAAACTCTGATCGATGGCATTGAAGCCAGTTCGATAACATTAAATTTAATAAGAATTTTTAGCAAAACTTGCTGGATACATTGGGCACCATATTTGATTACTCGAAAGCCTCCTTGATGATATCGAAGACCTACTCGATGACATCAAATTTATTGGAAAAATTGAAAAAACTCGCTGGACCATTTTGGACATATTATTGATTCCTCGAAGACCCCCTCGATGACATCGAAGACATCTTCGATGACATTGACATTGAACATGGGTTAATAACATTGAATTTATGAAAGAAAATTGAGTTGGTCATTGGACAAATTGAAGACACTATTCGATGACTCGAGGGCTTGTTTAATGACTCAAAGCTCTGCTCGATGACATTGAAGCCACTTTGATAACATCAAATTTAATGAGTATTTTTGATAAAACTCGCAGGACACATTGGGCACCATGTTCGATTACTCAAAAGCCTCCTCGATGATATCGAATACCTACTCGATGACATCAAATTTATTGGATAAATTAGAAAAACTTGGTGGACTGTTTTGGACGTATTATTGATTTCTTGAAGGCCTCCTCGATGACATCGAAGGTAGGTTCGATGACATAAAAGATTATGCAGTTCGGACGAAGTTACGCAGCACAGAAAAACACATATAAAAGTCACCTTCGATGACATTGAAGGCATTTCGATGTCATTGAAGCACTTATGGTGAGTTGCATGAAATACATGGAGTACGTAAAGTTGAGGTGATTTTTGGATTTTTCTAAGACGATGCGAAAAGAGGTGTTGGTCAACTATAGATAGGAGTCCCCAGGGCATCCCAGGGTATCTATCTAGGGTTTGGAGGAGCAAAGCACAAGGGTGGAGAGCCGTCACTAAGTATTTTTCTTCTTTCTTCCTTAGTTTTTCATATTTTCTTCTAGGGTTTTAGATCCAATCATGTCTATTGTTAGGTAAACCTCTTAGTTAAGGCTAAGATGTGAAGTTTGTAGCATGATGGGATGTTTCTATTGCTTTGATTCTTATTTATGTTAAACTTCATAGATTTTAATTTGATTATTCAAGGAATACTTCTAGTTTTTAATGGTTTGTTGTGACTTAAATTATAATAGATTTGCAATAGCTTTAAGTATCTTCTTATTCCTTTTTGAGATTGTGGGATTGCTAAATCCTATTGTTTACCATCGTACCATGGGCATGGTTTGGTGATGGAATCCCTTCCAACTTTCATAATTCTCCATCCATTGAAAATTAGGTCTACGGAAATTCAGTTTTGATTTTAACTGTTATATCTTCCACTTGGATAGGCTAGGACGCCAATTCCAAATGCGTTACTTAAATCAAGTAAGAAGTCTCCCCGATCTCTACAAGTGGATCCTTGGAAACCCTAGTTCCCACCTTTAAATTTTATAGTTTTAAACACTTTAATTACAATTACTCTCTTAATCACTTCAGAATTAGTTTACATCTTCTCGTAGTTCTACTTCTAGTTAATTTTAGAAGCGTACAAGTTTCAGTCCTTGTAGATTCGACCTTGGTCTCACCGAGATTATTACTGCATCACGACCCTACACTTGGGGTTGTGAACAAGTTTTTGGTGCTGTTGTCGGGGATTGGATGGTTGCATTTTCTAAATTTAATTAGTTTTGGAATTAGGTTAAGATTAGGATTTATAATAGGATTTAGTAACTTTCTAATTTTAGGTTAGGTTTTCTCTGAATTATTTTTAAAAACTTACTTTCTAACCCTAGGTTTAGAACTTTCCTAATTTGTTTTTAGAAACTTTCTTTTGTAATTTTTAGAAACTAGTTTACTTTCCTTTTCTATTTTTAGAAACTAGGTTGCTTTTCTTATTTCCTTTTTAGAAACTAATTCACTTTCCTTTTTCTTTTGCAGGAGCCTAACATAGAAACTTCTAATTTGGTAACTTCTTTCTATTTCCCTATCTCTTTCTATTTCTAGATTTCTATTTCCTTTCTTTCTCTTAAGTTTAGGTTAGATTCTGAAATTGAGGGCTAAGAGTGTTTCATATCCAAGTGGGCCCGTGATAATACTTAACGTCTCTTAAGTGAATGAGGATTGGTTGAGGGGTTATCTATCCATCACAAGATTAGGCATCACTTGAGATCCTCAGAGTCAATTGAGATTATGGTTATAAATCAACCAGTGAATCAGTTGCAACCTCGGATTGCGGAAGTCCAGGATGAGAATGAGGTGCACCATACACCCCCACCTTGTACTTTACGAGATTACTTACAACCGGCGGGGGTGAGCATGCCCTCATGCATGGTTTTTCCAGAAACACAAGAAACATGGATATCAAGCCTAGAGTGATCCAACTCCTTCTAAAGTTCCTTAGACTTGAATCTGAAATTTCGTACCTACACTTGCAAGAGTTTAATGAGGTTATAACCACTTTATACTTTCCTAACGTGTCTAAGGATACAGTCAGGCTGAAACTCTTTCCCTTCTCCTTGAAAGAAAAATCTAAGACATGGTTGCACTCACTACGTCCATGATCTATTGGCACATGAAATGACATAATGAAGGAATTCATAAATTTTTTCCCATACCATAAGATGAACACCATCAGGAAGTCGATCATGAGCTTCGCCCAAAAGAAAGATGAAACATTCTTCCAATGTTGGGAACGGTTCAAGGATCTCATCAGTTCATGCCAACAACACGGTTTTGAAATGTGGTGCATAACAACTTTCTTCCATGATGGACTAACATCTTCCATGCGCCAATTCATCAAAACGATGTGCAATGGGGAGTTCATGAACAAAAATATCGATGAGGTGTGGGATTACTTTGACAGATTCACTGAAACCGCACAATCATGGGACACCTCTCCAAAACCTAGCACCACATCTAAGCCTACTCAAGCAAGGGAGAGGGGTGAGATATACTTGTTGAAAGAGAATGATGATATAAATGTTAAAGTGGCCAGTCTCGTAAGGAAGGTCGGGGCCATGAAACTTCAAAAGGACAAGGTTAATGAAGTTATTTGTGGTATCTATGCTTGCAACATACACAAAACTAAAAATTGCTCAAGGATACCTGCTTTTCAAGAGGTACTGAACGAGCAATCGAATGCCATGAAAAACCACCAAAGACCTTTCAATGGACCCATCTCTAACACATACAATCCTATTTGGAGAAATCATCCGAACTTTAGTTGGAGGAATGGACAAACTGCTACTTCTCAAGGAATCCCTAACCAATTTTTGAATCAAGGGAAACCTCAAGAGGATCCGGTCTAAAGACATATTCAAAACCAAGAGCATATCAATCAGAGTATATTGCAAACCCTTCAAAACCTTTCAAAGGCCATATAAGGGCGCGAGACAAAAAATTTAATTGGGGAGAAAGGGATCCTACCGGCTCAACCTCTTCCCAATCCAAAATTGCAATACGAAATTAGTGATCCAAGCTTTTCAAATCAAATGGAGCAAGCCAAGTCTATCACTACTCTTAGGAGTGGAAAAATAATTGACAAATCTTTTCTAGTAAGGACTAAAGAGTGTAAGGACCTGAAAGAAGAAATAGAGGATAGACATAGTATTACTCCACATGGATTAGAACTGGAACCTCGGAGCAAGCTGATTGCTCTATTCCCCCAATAGTTGATTGCACCAAAATCTCTCTCTAACTCTCAGGACATTCTAGAGGTGATTAAACAAGTGAATGTCAACATCTCTCTTCTGCATGCAGTGAAATAAATTCCTTCATATGTCAAATTTCTGAAAGACCTATGCACAATCAAGAGGCTGCAAAGTATCAAATTTTTTTTTTTGATGGAGAAAGTGAGTGTCATCCTCAAGTAAGATGTGCCACAAAAATATAAAGATCCCGATAGCCCAACCATCCCTTGTGTAATTGAGAACTACCGGATTGAGTACGCACTTCTTGACTTAGGAACGAGCGTAAATATGATCCCTTACTCGATCTACGAACAATTGGGTCTAGGTGAATTAAAACCCACCCGGACCACATTACAACTTCCTGATCACTCAGTTCGTGTGTCGAGAGGAATTATTGAGGATGTGTTAGTCAAAGTTGACAAATTCTACTATCCGGTAGATTTTATCATCTTGGACACTCAACCTATCATTGATATGAGCACTTAAATTTCTGTCATTTTTGGTCGCCCATTCCTTGCTACATCAAATATAATCATTAATTGTAAGAATGGAGTCATGAATCTATCTTTCAGAAACATGACATTGGAGCTCAACATCTTTTTCAATATGAGCAAACAGGTAGAGGATGAAGACGATGCCCACAACATTAACATGATAGATTCTTTCGTAGAAGATAAAACTCTGATGACCTTATCCTCTGACCCTCTAGAGACATGCTTGACACATTATCATGATTTGGATGATGATACAATTAGGGAGACAAGTGCCATGTTGGATATTGTGTCGGTACTTGCAGTTAACCGATGGAGGCTACAATTTGAAGAATTACCCCAAATGATGTAGTTCCTTTACCGTCTAACCTCAAGGCACCGAAGGTTGACCTAAAACCTTGGCCCTCCGATTTGAAATATGTTTATTTAGGTCAAGATAAGACATATTCGGTGGTGATTTCTTCTCACCTTGAGCAAGAATAAGAGAGTATGTTTATCTCTACTCTCATTGAACACAAGAGAGCCCTTGGATGGTCGATTGCGGACCTCAAGAGAATTGACCCTTCGATTTGTACTCATAGTATTTATCTAGAGGATAATGTGAAGAACCCCCGACAACCACAACGTAGATTAAATCTAAATATGAAGGAAGTGGTTAAGGCCGAGGTTCTTAAACTATTGGATGTGGATATTATATACCTTATATCCGATAGTCAATGGGTGAGTCTAACCCAGGTGGTTCTTAGGAAGTCTGGAATCACCATTGTAGCTAATGTCGATAATGAACTCATGCCAACCAGGATCACTACTGGTTGAAGAATGTGCATTGAATACAGGAAGTTGAATACCGTCGTAAGGAAGGACCACTTTCCTTACCCTTCATCGATCAAATTTTGGAAAGGCTAGCTGGTCATTCTTATTAGTATTTTCTTGACAGATATTTGGGCTACAATCAGATCGAGATAGCCCTTAAATACTAAGAAAAGACTACGTTCACATATCCTTTTGACACCTTTGCATACCGAAGGATGCCATTTGGACTGTGTAATGCCCCCACCACCTTTCAGCGATGTATGTTGAGTATTTTTTCTGATATGGTGGAAAAATATTTAGAGGTTTTCATGAACAATTTTTCAGTTTTTGGTCCATCCTTTAGCAAATGCTTGAAAATTTTAAAAAATGTGCTGAAGCGATGTGAGGAAAAGAACTTAGTACTGAATTGGAAGAAGTTTCACTTCATGGTTCATAAGGGAATTGTCCTTGGACATATCATCTCGTCCAAAGGAATCGAGGTAGATAAGGCTAAGATTGATCTTATCTCTAACCTACTTCCACCCAAGAACATACGAGACATGCGATCCTTCTTAAGACACACCGAATTTTATAGGAGATTCATAAAGGACTTTAGTCACCTATCTCGTCCTTTATGCAATATACTCCAAAAGGATGTACCATACGAGTAGACTAAGCAATGCCAAGAGGCTTTCTCTAAGCTCAAGGGCATGTTCACCATCGCACCTATCATGCAACCACCCAACTAGAACCTTCCTTTTAAAATTATGTGTGATGCGTCTGACTATACTCTTGGGGCGGTCTTAGGCTAAAGAAAAGAGAAGAAACCCTACGTTATTCACTACACGAGTAGAACTCTAAATCTTGCCCAAGTGAATTACTCAACTATGGAGAAGGAACTCTTAGACGTAGTATTCGCTTTGGACAAGTTTAGGTCCTACTTAATTGGATCCAAGATCATCATCTACACAGATCGTGCGGCGCTTAAATATCTTTCTTTTAAGAATGATACTAAGCCCCACTTGATAAGATAGATCCTCCTACTCTAAGAATTCGATTTGAAAATAAAAGATAAAAAGGAAGTAGAGAACGTAGTGGCTGACCATCTTTCTCGCTTTAATTTCTCTGATTCCCTTGAGACGACGCATATAAATGATATGTTTCCTGACGAACAACTGTTTAAAGTTTTCCATTCACCTTGGTTTGAGGATATTGCTAATTATCTTGCTACAGGTTTCACGCCAACACATTGGATTGCGAAGATAAGAAACAATTCTTTACCGAGGTAGGCAAATTCTTCTGGGACAATCTGTATTTGTTTAAATATTTCTTAGACCAAATCTTAAGGAGATGTATGTGAGACAATGAATACCAAAGTGTCATCTTCTTCTGTCACTCTCAAGGCTGTGGTGGTCACTTTTTTGCTAAAAAGACCATGGCCAAAATTCTACAGTGCGGCTTTTACTGGCCCACTATATTCAAGGACACTCATGAGTTTTGTAAAGCTTGTGAGCATTGTCAGAAATTGAGAGCATTGTCCCGTCGAAACATGATGCCCTTGAACTCCATTCTGATCATTGAAGCATTTGATTACTGGGGTATCAATTTCATAGAACGATTTCCCCAATCCTTTGGGAATGTCTATATATTGTTCGCAGTAGACTATGTCACTAAATGGGTCGAAGCAATCCCATGCCGGAACAATGATCATTAAATTCTTAAAAGAGAACATCCTTTCCCGGTTCGGAACGCCTCAAGCCATCATTAATGATGGAGCTTCACATTTTTGTAATAGGCTATTTGCGAACTTAATGAAGAAATATGACATCTCCTACAAAGTGACCACTTCATACCACCCACAAACAAGTAGGCAAGTTGAGATTTTCAATAGGGAAATTAAACATATTTTAAAAAAGACGGTTAACCCTAATGGTAAGGATTAGTCAATCCGATTGATCAATGCCTTATGAGCTTACCATACTGCATTCAAAACTTCTATTAAAATGTCTTCCTTTATACTTATCTATGGGAAGGCTTGCCACTTGCCTGTGGAGTTGGAACATAGGGCCTACTGGGCTATAAAAAATCTGAATTTCAATTTGGACAACGTTGGCTCACTACGCAAACTTCAGTTGAATGAACTTGAAGAAATTCGAAATGATACATATAAGAACTCCAGAATTTACAAGGACAGGATGAAGGTGTTTCATGACCAGCACATTTTTTGAAAATCATTCACACTAGTTCAGAAGGTCCTCCTGTACAATTCTCGGTTACATCTCTTTCCGTGTAAACTCTGATCTTGTTGGACCGACCCTTTCACTATTACTAATGTCTATCCTCATGGAGCTGTTGAGATTCAAAATCCAAACAATGATAATAAATTCAAAGTGAATGGACATCGTTTAAAGCCATTTATTGAAAAATTTGATTCAGAGGACATGTCCATACCTCTGAATAATCCTGTTTACCAAGATTGATCTCCTAGTCTGATGAAGGTGCAGTTAGGTTTATTTCTTTCTGCTGTTTTAGGATAGTTTGCTTTCTGCCGTTTTAAGATAGTTTGCTTTCTGCTGTTCTAGGATAGTCTGCTTATCGTCTGTTTAAGTCTTTTGTGCTAACCCATCTTTCCTACTGAGATCATTGGAAGAGCCTTAAAATTCCTTATTCAGGTATTACCTTTCTATCACTTCCCTTTTCTTTTCATTGTGTCTTTTGCATTTCATACTTATTGCTTTTACATTGAGGACAATGCAGATTTTTCGGTTGGGGATAAAAGATTAGGTAAACTAATAAGTATTTTCTTAGTTTTGAGTAAAAATTTTAAAAATTTTTAATATTTCACATTGAAATCTTTTTGGAAAGCAATGAATTGTGTACTTAAGAATATTTTGGGTATGTAGGATTGGGATTGAATATTGGATTGTTGGAGTGGATCATCTAAGTAATTTATCACATAAGTTCATGCGCTCAATTGATTGTGAGGTAGTTTGAATATCATGTTAATCTAAATCACAAGACACATTTGATTTGCCTTCTGTAAGACATACTAAAATTTTTGATTGTTAGTATGAGAATCATTTATAGATGGTGAGAATCGAGTCTGGAGAAATTTATTCACTTGAAAACAAGAAAAGAACCAGTTAAAAAACAGGAGATCGATAAAAAGGCCATGAATGATGAGAAGAATGATAAAACCTCTAAGGGGAATGAAAAAGGTCTATGAAAAAGATGTAGTGACTTAATAAAAAGGAGAATGAATAGCCATCAATATAAAATCAAAAACTGAAAAAAGAAGGTCAATGGGATAAATTCGAAATCAGTACTTGAGTTTCAAACCAGTCTTGAAGTGATGAGCATCGCTAACATTATGAATTGATCGTATTCATACGGCAAGTAAGTTAATTTTCACTGAGCACATGGAGAAACTTGATATGCAAATTATGCTTCAATTTAATGGACAAAGAACTTACTTGATTGGTTGCTTATGAGATTCGGTTCCAGGTTTTCAAATTTTCACTTTCATATCTTAATTCTACCCATTCATACTTGAATGTGTAGAGGATTGTTTTCCTAGAGAGGTTTTGGACATTAAGCATTGAGATTTATTTTTTGCAAACTTTGCTCAGGACTAGCAAAATGCTAGTTGGGGATTGTGTTGAGGGTCAAATATTGCATATTGAACCCAATTTATATCTTGGTTTTATGAGCATGATACTGCTTAATGTCCTATTTTACTCATATTTGTGTTGCAAGGTGAATTTGAGAGCTTGGACTGGAAAAGGATCTAAAAGCATAGTTTTGACATTCAAAGATTACCAATGCAAAGAATGGATCTTAGGAGACAAAGATTGAAGATTTCAAGGTCCCAAGATTCAGAAAAACCAAGAGGAGAAGGAACAAGTCGAAAGAACAAGTGCATAATTCACATTGACCGTGTCATCGAGCACCGTTCGATGACATCAAAGCTACCATTCAATGACATCGAACACGGGTTGATGACATTAAATTTATGAAAGAAAATCGAGTTGGTTGTTGGACAAATTGAAGATATTATTTGATGACTCAAAGCTTTGCTCGATTGCATTGAAGCCAGTTCGATGACATCAAATTTAATGAGAATTTTTGGGAAAACTCGCCAGACACATTGGGCACCATGTTCGATTACTCGAAAGCCTCCTCAATGATATTGAAGAGCTGCTCAATGACATCGAATTTATTGGAGAAATTGGAAAAAGTCGCTGGACTATTTTGGACGTATTATCGATTCCTCGAAGGCCCTCTCGATGACATCGAAGGTAGGTTCGATTACATAGAAGTTTACGCAGTCCGGATGAAGTTAAGCAGAGTGGAAAAAGCCCATATAAAAGTCACTTTAGATGACATCGAAGTCAGTTTGATGCCATCGAAGCACTCACGCAGAGTTGGGAAGAATTACACGGAGTGCGTAAATTTGAGACGATTTTCAGATTTTTCCAAGACGGTGCGAAAGGAGGTGTTGCTCAACTATAAATAAGAGTCCCCGTCGCATCCCTGAGTATCTATCTAGGGTTTGGAGGAGCAAAGCACAAGGGTGGAGAGTCATCGCCAAGCATTTTTCTTCTTTCTTCCTTAGTTTTTCATGTTTTCTTCTAGGGTTTTAGATCCAATCATATCTATAATTGGCTATACCTCTTAGCTAGGGATAAGATGTGAAGCTTGTAACATGATGGGATGTTTCTATTGCTTTGATTCTTTTTATGTTGAACTTTATGGATTCTAATTTGATTATTTAGGAAATACTTCTAGTTTTTAATGGTTTGTTGTGACTTAAATTATAATAGATTTGCAATAGCTTTAAGTATCTTCTTATTCCTTTTTGAGATTATGGGATTGGTAAATCCTGTTGTTTACCATCGTCCCATGGGCATGGTTTGGTGATGGAATCCCTTTCAACTTTCATAATTCTCTATCCATTGAAAATTAGGTCTACGGAAGTTCAATTTTGATTTTAACTGCTATATCTTCCACTTGGATAAGCTAGGATGCCAATTCCAATTGTGTTACTTGAATCAAGTAAGAGGGCTTCCCGATCTCTACAAGTGGATCCTTGGAAACCCTAGTTCCCACCTTTAAATTCCATAGTTTTGAACACTTTAATCACAATTACTCTCTTAATCACTTCAGAATTAGTTTACATCTTCTCTTAGTTCTACTTCTAGTTAATTTTAAAAGCGTACAAGTTTCAGTCCTTGTGGATTCGACCTTGGTCTCACCGAGATTATTACTACATCGCGACCCTGCACTTGGGTTTGTGAACATCTACCAACCTTCGAAGGTTGTCACGCCCCAAACCTGAAAATCGGATTTACAAGAATTCCGATTATCGAATCCGGTGCCGACAGCCTCCATAGTACCCCATTTTCGGCTCCTAGCATTCACACGCCAGATTCCGATCCTGGGATCCTACAAGGAGGATTTTTATTTTTATTTTTAAAAAAATCAGAGCTGCAACATCCAGCGTCCAGATAGACTACTAGACGAAATGCATACCTCAATGGGCCCACCGTCCCATCCCTGCTGGATGGCTGGCTGGATGTAAAGCACGTACATCAGGTGGGCCCCACCCTTACACATGTCACACGTGTGGGGTGGGTCCCATGCAAATGGATGGACGGCTTGATAAAACACATGTATATATATTTCATGGTGGGGCCCATAGCTTGGATGGTAACACTGCAGCAGCCACCTTGGTGCTGTAAGATGGATGGACGGTGCTTACATGGCACGTGTGGGCCCCACAGTATTGCTGACGCTAATCCAGCAGCCATCTGCTGCTGGATGAACTACAGAGGGAAACACAAATATCATGGCAGGGCCCTACCATCAAAAATCGATGGACGGTAGGTGATGAAACACATACATCACGTGGCCCCCAGATATGGACGGTGTGGATGAATTCCACACACACATGTGTGGTCATGCCTGCTGCTGCACGTGCAACAACAGCACATCAGGAGTCCACCGTCCAGGGCTAATGGACGGCTGGATGAAACCATACGTCATGGTGGTCCACGGAGCTGCGTGCGGTGCTCCAGCCGATCCACTCCACAACAGGTGGGTCCCGCATGGGGCCACCATAATATAATATTATATTTTAATATAAATTAAAAAAAAGGGGGAGGGTGGCTTCAACGTCCAGCGTCCAATCTGGATGGACGGTTGGATGAAACACTAACATCAGTGGGGCCTACGGTGCTGACGCAATACACCGGCTACATGGCTATGTGGGTCCCACTGTCCCACACCGTGGAAGGTGTTGGCATTACACTGAAATCATGGTGGGGCCCATTGGTCAAACTAATATGTGTGATTTTCCTTCATCAAGGTCTGTTCATGTGGGCAACAAGGTAAGCCCCGATTGGATGCGGTAGCAAGGTACGTCCCCAATTTGAACAGCGAATGCGGTTCGCTAATTGGACAATGACGAGGATGCATACATCATAGGTGGGGTCCACAACACCATCCATCAAGGTGAAGCATCACACAAGAAAAATAAAAAGGAGAGAGAGAGAGAGAGAGAGAGAGAGAGAGAGAGAGAGAGAGAGAGAGAGAGAAGAGGAGCACCCACATTTGATCTTCTTGGATTTCTTCTTCCATGAACGCCTTTTAAAGCTCAAATGGTTGAGATTTAATGGTCGAGATGGATCATGGATGGTGGAGATGGGAGTTAGGAAGTGGGCCATACATGGCCTCTCATGGAGGCTTGGACGATTCTTCCATGGAGAATGAGAGAGAAATGAGAGAGAGAGAGTGATGGAAGAGAAGTAATGGTGAGTGATGTAAGCATGTACTTTGTTGTAAGAAAATATTGACTTTTGGAGAGGGGTGGTTGTACTTGGCATTAATTGGTGATGTGTACTTTGATTGATAGGATTGATGGGATATTTCGTAGAGATTCCCTTGATACTTGCAACGCGCGGTATTTTCTCGAACTGAACGCGGGCCCACATCTCCTGGCCTGGGTATCACCTCGGCCATCGGAACCACGGCGACGACACGGTCACTAGGGTACAAGTCTCGGGTTGAGTCGACTCGGGTTAACGGCATGTGAATCAGGGTCGCGCGCAAATGCCGGTTAAGGGTCGAGGTTGCTGAGATTCGACCGGGAAGACCGCGGGAGTCTACCGAACGATACGGTTTAGGATACGGGTCTTACAAAGGTGATTCTAATAATGAGGTGAGAGATTCCTTTAAAGCTTACCTTGATTTAAGTTGATATGATTTATCTTACCTTTTTACATGCTTTCATATTATTATAATTCTCTCCCTGTAATTGTTTAATTTACCACCAACAATTATTTACCACTTGAGAATTATGATAAGATGTTAATTACAGGTGATCTTTATTATTTTATGTGGGGCGATGGATACAAGTCTTGCCCTTACCTTTATCAAATTTGTTGAGTTAGTCCTTGCTACTATCCTCTTTTATCGGGTTACCCATTGTTACTCTCCTCTTTTATTAAGTTAGCCATTGCTACTCTTCTCTTTATTGAGTTAGACATTGCTACTCTCCTCTTTTATTATGTTAGTCCTATGCTATCTACCTTTAAGGCTTAAGCATGTGTCTTGGAATTACAAAACTCCCATGATTTAATTTATTTCTTCTTGGGTGCAAGTATTATGTTGAAAATCTCACTTTTAGCGATTAAATAATTATCGTGGACGTAATGCGGTTCGGGTAGCGGCCCCTTTGGTCAATACATAATTCTATGGATTTTTGATAGTGGTACATAAATCGATGTAAGTAATTTGCAATGCGTGTTACATCACTTCCAGGATTGGATGTCGTAAATAGTCACTCCATGAACAAATCGTGTCACATAATTCATTCAAGTCATGTGTTGTACCACCTTGGGATACCCGCGTAAATTCACATTAACGTGGGACACATCAGCGAATCTCTGTAGAATGGGATACGGGGCGACCCGGATAACTCTAAATCATTTTTCACATTGTGTCGATCGCTAAGTGTGATGAACCGCATATACTTTGATAGGCATGCATCTCATATAGGTTTCTTGCACATATTGATACTTCTCGTAGTTGTGGAATATGGGACGTATTAAGATCCTTACATTACTCTTATGAATTTCTTGAATTATTATTAATTTTAAAGGATAACCATCACTATGAGTAGGGCATTGACCCTCTCCAACCGTACAGATGATGCAGGTGATGTATAGATTAAAGACTTAAAGGACCATCTCCCTATGGAAGATTATATTGAATGAATAAGAAGATAATTTTATGATTTAGTTTTATATTTCTACTGCAAACTCGATAATGTAACAAGCTCCCATAGAGAGGGCATTTGATTATTTGTTAAATTCTTTTACTCAAATGAAATAATAAATACAGTTGATTTTATTCTCGTGAATGGTTACTTTCATGAATGTAACTAGATGTGATCTAAATGAAAAAAATATGATGTGATTTTTAAAGCACCCAATTCATTTAATCACTAACACCCCATTTTCTCAAGCACGAGTATAAACTCTGACTGTGAAAATTCGGGATGTTACATGTTGTTGGTGGGTATAGACGACAGAGAGGGTGGGATGACCATGCGTGAAGGTGGAGCTACAGTGAGGGTCGGTGTGTGTTGGGCGGTGGCTGGTGGTTGTCGTAACAGAGAGATACTGGGGTGAGGGGGCTGAGCAATGTGAGGTACTTGAGAGATTAGTGTTTTTAGTTTTTAGTTTTTATGTTTAATTATTTTTAAAAATATTTATTGACTAGATAGTCCGGTTCCAAGTTCGGTTCTATGGTTTGGTTCAGTTCTATAGAACCCCAAACCAAGAACCAAACTGAACTAACCGGTCCTTTGATTTTCAGAACCAGAACCAGAACTAGTGTGCTTCAAAACTGGACCTATCCATGCAATTTGGTCAATTCTATTCCGGTTTACCGGTTCCGTGTGCACCCCTAATATTTGCACATGCATGCCACATTATAATGTACTCGTGTGATAGGCAGGGTTTTATATGTGTGTGGACTTGATGGATTTCAATGGAATATCTAGAGAACAAGTTGCAAACATTATAGTGTTATGTCATGCAATTCATTTTCTCCCATGCATCCTATTTACAACTCTAAACCCTTACTTTGTGTTCCACTGTTACATCACACTTATTTATTCAACTGGAACTAAACACAAACAATTTCCTCAACCATCTTCAAGTATAGATTTTTGCATGCTTCTGAAATAGCATCTGGTCCTTGCTGGTTCCATTCTCAAGAAATATCTTATGGGGCAGCATATGTCTTGACTAAACGACTCGACACAGTTAAGGAGGACTGATTATGTAGTGACAGAAGACAAAGGAGTAGAGAGGGTATCTTCTAAAAAGGAGAGGGGTGAAGGGGAAGAGCTCTAGGAAGAAGAGATGGGTCTTGCAAGGGGGAGCTGGAGAGTAGCTTCGAGATCAATTCCTCAAGAGAGTCCCTTTCCATTTTATTTTTTTACACCACTGTTATGCTTGATAGAGATAAGTATTTCAGAGCTTTTCAAGGGATTTTATGGGGGAATGGGCTTAGTTCATTTTCTTCTTAAGGAAATATTTTCTAGGAGCATATTCTTGATGCCACCAGTCCATGCTTTAATCCTTGAGGGAAGGTGCATGTATATGCAATTGGATTGGGGATTCTTGCACTACTTGCTAATGAGGTTGAGGTATTGTTGGTGTGGGTTCCAATCTTTCACGTAATTCTGATCTCTATTTTACATTTTGGAAATAATAATGAAGATAAAGAAGCTGTAGAGAGATTTCCTTTGGGAAGGAAAGAAGAGACACATCTCATTAAATGGAAATACCTTCTCTCTCTCTAGAAGTCACTTGCTACTCTGGTAAAGTGTGATGGTTGTTATTCAACCACCTAAAAATTGCTAATTTAGAATAAATGAACTCAATTTAAACCATCCATTTTTATTTTTTTTGGAGAAAACATAGATAGGTCATATTTATTAAACTGTTATAACCTATGATTACTAGGAAGTTGTTTGTTGAATTGGGACCATTGAATGATTTTTGTGACCATCCTTTAAATGTCCATCAATCATCTAATGGGAATAAAATAAAGTACAATTTTTTTTATTTTGTTTTGATGTCTATCTGAAATAGTTCCCATGGTTTTGATGGTATATTTTAGGTAACAAGCATGTCATGTATGCAATTTTTTGATACCTGTGTATTAGCTTTCACGCCCATTCAAAGTATATATACAAAAAATTCTTGTGAAGTGGGAGAAATGGGAATGCAGTAGATACACTAGCAAGGGGGCCACCAGCTTAATGACCTTTTTGGTGTACTATATCAAAAGTACATGGAAATGGATTGGTTACTCCCCTGCCACCAGCCCGTGGTTGGTAGTCGGTGCTCTGTAGGTCCCACCATGATGTATGTGTTTCATCCATTCCGTTCATCCATTTTACAAATCATTTTAGGCTTGATCCCAAAAAAGAGGGATATAAATCTCAGGTGGACCACACCACAAAAAAGCAGTAGTTACTGAATATTCACCATTAAAGTCCTCCTAGGGCCCACTGTACTGTTTATTTGACATTCAATCTGTTGATTATGTCATACAGACCCAGATGAAGGGAAAAAACAAAAATCATCTTGATCTAAAACTTTTATGACCCCCAAAAAGTTTTTAATGGTCAACGTTCATTCAACACTGTTTCCTGTAATGTGGTCAACTTGAGATTGAGATATATCTAATTTTTGGTCTCATACCATAAAATGATCTAGAAAAATAGATGGACAACATGGATGAAATACATACATCATGGTGGGGCCCACAGCGCATCGACCACCTGCCATTAGCTGGTGGCAGGGAGTAACCAATCCATTCCCATAGTACATGGCCTTGTGGATGATCAATCCACAGCCAAGGCAATATCAAAAGTTTTCTTGTGACAATGCACATAGATGGTCAATTTAATCATGGCCATCGGTTCTGCTGTGTTCGTGGATTGTTGGGAACATGGGTAAGGCATGCTTAATGACCCAACCATTCAGGATCGGTAACTTGACTGCCTCTTTCATGGATGGTCATTGTGGGCCTGTAGTGGCTGGAATTAGCCAATTGAAATAAAGCTGGATCCATGCTATTTACTAGGAGTAGCAATGGGACAGGCTAGGGCAAGCCTTAACTCAGCCATAGTCCCATGCCTGGGATTAGGTTAGATGGATTTCCATTTGATCCCTATTGGATTAGGATGACTCCCACACAAATTTTTGAAAAGGTTTGTCCATGTGAGCAAGTTCTGTAGGTCCCATCATGATGTATGGATTATATTCACACCGTCCACCTATTTTTCGAGATCATTTTAGTGCATAGGCCCAAAAATCAAGCATATCCAAAGCTCAAGTGGACCTCACCATAGAAAGCAGTGGGGATTGAACGCCTACCATTGAAAACTTCGTGGGAGCTACTAAAGTTTTAGTTCAACCTGATATTTGTGTTTTCCCTTCATCCAGGTCTGATTGACCTTATGAATAGGTTGGATGGCAAATAAACATCACAGTGGACCCTAGGAAGATTTCAACGGTGGGCATCATTATCCCACTACTTTCTATGTTGTGGTACATGTAAGCTTTGGATCCACCTCATTTTTGAGTCCATGTTATAAAATGAAGTTGCAAAATGAATAGTCGGTACAGATATAACACACATATATTATTCTTAATGATTTCAAATGATTGTTGGTATATACATTCAATGGGCAACAAACTAATAACTGAATACCACCATGACACAAACAGGGCATAGAGTTGTGCTTGTACCATGGTATCCCATGATAATAGTCAACAATCCCTGTCACATGTAATAATTATAACTTTTTAATCCCACACCAACTAATCCCATATAATACCATGTGCCAAACACCCTTAAACTATTTGTCCTTTTCGGGTAATGATGGTCGCTTGATGACTGGACTAGGCCTGGCCATTCATCATTGGCACCGATCGGATGCCCTAAATTTTAAGTTTGAGACTGGTTTTGGCCCTTCTGGGGCCAAGTTTAAAACTGTTACGTGATGTGGGGCTATAACACGTATTCTTCAGCAATTGCATTCCGTTACGCTTGTGACCCTTAATGGTGGGCATTGAATGGAATCCACTCACCAAGTGTCTTTAAAGACATTTAAAAAAAAAAAAACTGTCTTTAAAGATGTTGAATGGTTTTAGCTGAAGGATGAGCAGTTTAAAGACACCTATGGTCTAACTGAAGCTATGACCCTTGATAGTGGAATTCCTAAACAGGATTCATGTACTAACCAGCTAAGACTGAATCTGAGCCCAATTTTCTATGTAATCTACATTTGGTTCTTGTAAGCTTGGCCTGAATTTTAGCCCTGAAAATTAAATGGGCTGCGCTGACATCGTCCAGTGTGGGCTTAGCCAATTGACAGCTCTATCCGTGGTTGAGGGATTTGTATTGAATGTTTTGCAGCCTTTTTTTGGATACCTTAAAACGACATCATGTAAGCTTGGTCGAGTGGACACATGCTAATATAATTCTAAGAGGGCTAGGTCAGGTTGGTCCGGTTGGTCAGGTGGATACATGTTAATATTTTTGTTATTATATTAGTCTATTATATTTTAATATATGTATTTTTTTGTACGTATAATTTTATTAATTATATATATAGTTATTTATCGTAAAGAACTTCATTTTATCTAAACAAATAAGCTAAACTATAGGACAACTGCTCCTTTAAAAGTCATGCTGTGTAGCACGCAATCTATTTGAGAGGGAGAAATCACACATATCTTGTTAGATCGAGTCATTGGAAATGATGTGGAAAAATGAGAAGTAACGACACTGGAATTTCTTGTGCCTTCAACATAGACAATCCACACTCAATTTTAATTAATAAGTAACTTATATATCAATCGGGTTCAAGTTGGGTCAGGCAACTCGAGACCTGAACGTGAGCCCGACCCAAATTTTATTGGGTTAGTGTTTGTATAGCCCAAGCCCGTAACCGAACCCAACACATCCTGCCCGAGCCCAACCCAATGTCAGGTTAGTCAGGGTTCGTCGGGTTGAACCAACCCGACTTTCAACCCTAATATTTAAATTTTGATGGGTATTTTTGTCATTTTATGAAAAACCATGACGGAAACTGAAGAAAACTACTAGGTACACCTTTAAGAATTATCTTTATTAACGAGGTAGCTTGATGAAAAGTTAATTTTAAAAGGTACTGGGATGTAAATAAGTAATTAATGAGGTATTATTTTGTAAAATCCCCTTTTAGAAAATCATGCCCCTTTCACTATATTAGTTTTACATTTTAGAAATTGCCTCACCTACTTAATTAAGTGAATGGAATTTCATAGTAAGTTCAAGATTGAGTCCCCAGGGATATGTTGGCTCTATTTTTGGCCTATCCAAATTCATTGAAGTCGGAAAAGGTGGGTTCGGACTTGTTTAAAAGTTTATACACCTAATCTCTGTAATTATCATCTAACCCTTATACTAACTAATTGGGTATAAAAGTTTCTACACCTAATCATTGTAATTATCATCTAAGCCTTATACTAACTAATTGGGTTTAAAAGTTTCTACACCTAATCTTTGTAATTATCATCTAAACCTTATATTAACTAATTGGGGTCAGCAATACGAATCGTGTTCTGCCATTTCGCTCCATTGAGGATCATAATATGTAGTTAAAACTATGTTCGCTCCTAACAACCCTCCTACTAATGTTATCATTCTCTATGACAAAAGGCTGGTGATTTTTTGTCGAGGGAATTCAGATTCCATGAGAAAATTAGAGAAAAATTAAGAAAATTGATTAAAAGTTATCCAAATAAACAAGTTTGTATGCTTAAATACTCATAAATGGTCCTAATCACCCCCCTCTAGGACTTAGCCTGCATTCTCTAGCTCCTCCATACTTCTGCACTTAATGCATTACGGCATGAAAATTACAATTTCAATTGGTATCAAAGCGAGTAGATCCTGAAAGGCTTAACTGCCTGGAGTTGATCCTAAGAGCTCAAGAATGTTGTCTACCTAGAGAGTAATACTGTCTCATGACCACTGTACTTTTACGGGTCTAACTACGCCTATTGGATGGCTAGGATGAAAATATTTCTAATGTCCTTAGACCATTCAGTTTGGGAAGTTGTCGAAGAAGGATGAATAATTTCCATGGAAGAAGTTGTGATAGACGACAGAACCATTAGCACTCCCAAACCAAAATCTCAATGGAGTGCCATTAAGAAAGTTGTGCATACCTATAATGCCAAAGCTCTCAATGTTATTTACTATGCGGTTTTTTCGGATGAATTTAGGCGTATATGCACTTGTACAATAGGGATGGAAGCATGTGACATCTTAGAAATTACTTACAAAGCAACTTGCACAATAAAAAGATTGAAGCTTCAACTCTTTAACAACTCAATTTGAAAACATTAGGATGTTAGAGACTAAAAATTTTATGGAATTTTACTCTAAATTGAATGACATTTGCAATTCCATGTTGGGTTTAGGAGAGAGGATTTCAGAAGGACGCATTTGTAGGAAAATTCTATAAATGCTATTGTGTAAATCTAGCACCCGTAGTGTTGTCAAATTTTGTTGTGCTAAACTATTTAGTATTTATATCATTCTTTGAGTTGAAGTGATCGGGTTCCTACATTTTAAAGTTCTCTGCATCATTATTGAACTTGCCTATATGTTCAAGTTGAAGTAAAGAGTATTGAAGTTCATGGTTTCAAGATAAAATTCAAGAACTCAAGTTCAAGTTTGAAGTTCAATGACTATACACTAAAGACTTAAGAACTTAAGCATAACTCAAGCTCAAGTTCAAGAGATCGAACTCAAGCTTCAAGTATCACAAGATATCAAGATTCGGAAGCGAATGATGTTTCATTTGTTCCTACTCACAAACAGGTTTGGATGACCCTAGATTGACCATATATATGTTGTGTCATATTCATTGCATATTTAATGTGGGTCATTTCATATGTTTATAGGTCATTTTCTCAACTAGTCTTAGTGTAACGTCCCAGAAAAATTCATACAAAGACCCGAGTACAACCTCAGGCAGAACAACCTAAGGACTGCATCCTGTCATATAATTTAGACGGGATTTAGTTAAGTACTAAATAATCGGTGGATTAAGCTTGGGCTACCATTTTTACAAATGGGAAGGTCTAGAACCAGAAAACCACTGACTCAATGTCATCTTAAGACCTAGAAGAAATCCTAAGGGCCTGTCGCCCTTAGGAGTACATTGAAGCTCGGTAAGGGACCTAGACCGCACGTCGAGGGTCCGATGACCCCGAAATTATAGGAAGATGTCTGTCCTGTTGGGCTTGACGCGAGAATCAAGCCCAGATGGTGTCCAGAAATGCCCAACTTGAGCCGTGAGTTAAGTGCATGGGAAGCGTGAATATCCTTAGAAAGTGAACTGAAACTTAAGTGAATTGGGCCGTTCGCTCTTACATGAAGTTAAGGATTTCTGACTGTTGGTTTCTGACCAAACTTCACATATGGAGAAAGAAAATTTTCCTGTACACATCTGTATAACCGTGACCCTGATTGGACACGTATGATTGTTGATCTGACATGGGCTCTCTACGGTCGATCGGCTCATCCGATCACACTGAAATCATGCCCTGGCATGGATCCATTGTCAGGGAGTGTGCCCCTTGACGTATATGGGTCGTGGGCCTCGCTATGATCCCTGTTTGTAGGAAACAGCCGCCCATGGGGTATAAACAATGTAAAAAGTGGCCCTGGGGCCATTTGCATCACATCTGAGGCTATAAATAGCCCTCATTTCACCCTCTCTCTCCCATATACGAATTTCACAAACCCTAGAGGGAGAGTGGAGAAAAGAGGAAAGAGAGAAGGAGAACTTTAGGAGATCGTTGTAGAAATATTCTCCCATGAATCCACGTGCCTAATAACCACCCTGTTGTGCTATCAAACCTCTTTCAGCTATGATTTCGGGTAAGACATACCAACCCTAATATTGATGTAGAACTCTCGGATAGTTTTTCATCAACCTAGCTAACCAGTTTCATCATTTAGGTTCCCGACGTTTCATTTTTGAAAATGTAGAATTTGGATCGAGTCCGAGTCGAGCATACTAACGAAAGGTGTAGACTATAAACGCTTAGGTTGCAGTTCATCAATGCTTTCATGATACCTAATGATTTATGTCTGTCTTGATTGTTGTCGTATTGTCTTAAATACATTTATTTTTGTATGAGATACACCTATGAACTGTAATAAATAAATGATGCACCCTATGTGTTTGTTGAAATGTTTAAATGAGAAATAGAATCTAGGATTCATCATTGTCATATGCAAGTAGATCTCTTTGTACAAAGAATTGATAAAACACATGTTGTAACTAGCACAGTCTATGTGTTTGATAAATTGTTTAAATGAGAAATTATTGATGAATTGTATTTACTACGAGTATTAAGGTAGGATTCTTCATTGTTTTATGTGTATGTATTTTTTTCTCTATGAAATCAATTGATAAATGCATGTTGTATTAGCATGGTCTATGTGTTTGATGAAATGTCCACACGAGAAATCCATATGGATTGTTTGTTGAATGGTGGGATAAATATTATACGTGATTGTTAGCCGCATTTGAGTAGGATTGAGGCTACAAATGTTTCCCAAGCAATCGCTAAAAGTCCTTGTTTGGCTGGCCGATTTAGTCTTGCCACCTTGGGTAAACTCGATGAATACGAGTCGCACGACGATTGTCGATAGTGGCTAGGCCACGAGGGGCACTTATGCACTTCATGTCAATTAAGTCAGCATGCACCCGTACTAATTGAGCTTGCCTGATGAACCAATTGACCTTTGCGTGTTTATCATGTATGGACGCAACTGCTTGAATCTAAGGTACCCCTCACCAATGTAAAGATCCAATTTAACCATGGTACCACAATCCACTAAGACTCATGAGCTGGGCATGGTGGTATGGGATATTGTGTTCATGCTGTAGGCCTACACTAGGGTGACGAGCCTTCCCGTAGTGACCACAAGCACAACTTCTTGTAACTTTCCTATCGTATGCATTTAACTAAGAGTGACGAACCTAGATGGATTCAGAACATAGGAGTAGGACCACTGCTGTTGTTTAATGTTAAATGTTCGATTTGGGGTCAGTATTAAAAAGAGAGGTATCCTAGCTTCCCAAACCGTATGAATGAGCCTAATTAATTACTTGGCTAACACGACCATGCATCACACTGCATTAGTTAGGATGTGCCAAAAAGGCGTTGGAGTTGCACCATTTGAGGAAGCGTTGTCATATGCAAAATAAGCTGTTGGAGTCGGGTGTGAGGGAGAATTGATGGGTGAGGGCATGCATCATTACTTGCACTTCATTTCTGCATTAAAGAGAATAGTTAGGAAGTGATTGTTTATGATTCCTTGATTATTACTGCTTGATTGACTTGATGACATGTGCCACTTTTACCTTATATAACCACTGAGTTGATCACTCACTCCCACTCTGTGACGGTGTTTTAAAACAACAACCAAACAATAATTTAGATGCAGGTACAGACAACGTCTATGCTCTAGAGCAGGACTTCTTAGATGAGGAGGAGGAATTCTCCTACTTCCAACTCTCGGGCGGGTCGATGTAGACCACGGACCATTGCGCAGGGGACACTGGGCATCAAGGCTTAGTTAAACACATTTACACTATCGCTTTTTGTACATTTTGAAACTATACATGTATATATTAAACCTGGTTACGTACTCATACTCTGGAAGAAATTTTGTGAGACATCTGCATACTTACATAGACATGTTTTAGAATTCCCATTGGCGGCCAACACCCAATAAATGGTGATATCTTCAAGGAAAGAGGCTGCCAACACCCAATAAATGATGGGTGGTGGTCGGTTTTGGCCAAGGAAGGTTTTAGAAGTGGTTTGGGACGCTGGGGTTTGGAATGGGTTGCTGAAAATCGAATCTAGGGCTATGTAGGGGGCTGTTTGTGAAGGAGGGGTAATATTTGGGAGTTTTCGTGAGGTGGGAGGTACCTAGGGATGGTGTGGACCTCATTTAAGGGGGTGCGCCCGAAGGACGGCACCAATAGACACCGCCGGCCGGCGATGCATCGCTGGACCGGCGATGCATCGCTGGACCGGCGATGGCATCGCCGGCCAACTTTGAAGTTGGCCAGTGGGACCCCATGGGTCTGGTCCCCCATGGTCCCAGGGTCCCAAAAAGTTAGGTCCCACCCCCTGGTTCATAGTATTTTGGTCTGTATGAGCCCAAACATGTGTTCGGAGCTTTTCGGGTCCACATTACAATCCCGAATACCAAACCATATGATGCAGCATATGAATTTGGGGTAGGAGCCAGTACACCTATCCAGATCCTTAGTTGCTAAATAAAGTGAAGTTAGAATGGCCTTATGGCCATTTTTCATGAAATTTTACTATTCATTGTAAAATTTGGTGAATGTACAAATTTGTGTTATTTTCACACTAGGTTTGATGCCTAACATAAAATGGATAAGAAAAAACTGAAGGTTGAAGTGTTTAGAGGAGGAATTTTGAGAATTTTTGGCAAAACGGGGTTTTTAAGCCCTGACGATTGATTACTGGAGTCGTGGTCATCCCACGGCCCAAGGATTTACTTTTGCGGTTTAAAACCGCTCATAGGACGTCTCCACCCGACTTCCTAAAGCTTAGAAGTGATTCGGGTTGCTTTACGCGACCCGAGATGCGTTACAGACTCGATCTTGCGATCGATCCTAATAGACTTCGCCTATCGGCGAATCTGCGATCCTAGAAGTGTTTCTAGACCCTTCTCGCACCCACCTAAGTCAAAGGAAGCGACAGCGTACGTCGCAAGACCATAACCCAGGCCCAGTATACTCTCATTCATGCTCTGATACCAACTTGTAACACCCTGAAAATCGGGGGTCGTGTATAAACTCAACTCCCGAGTTCCAGACCGTCACTTATGCAACAAAAATGGTTATGATTCAATGTTGTCTGATTTAAAGCATTCACATGAGTAAAAGTATACCAAAACTGCAATTCATACTTCAGATCCAGTGATAAAAGCAAGCGGAAGACTAAACAATGTATATATCACTGTATGGAAAAACAAAGTAATCTCATCTGTCTCCAAAGTATGACTACATCTCTGAGTCTCATATACATGTAAATAAACAAAAGAATAAAGTTCAAAATAGTCCCACTGAAGTCCCCTCGATCCAGGTCACCTACGGGAAGCCGTCGTGATACTGCATATACGAGAACTCATCCTGGTCCTCGTCAATCTCCGGCTCCACCTCCTGGATCTCGTCCTCACCTGCAGCTACAACAGGGTCTGGTGGGTATTGCAAACACCATCCCGTAACGTGGGAATGAGTGATCAACTCAGTGGAATCATAGAGCAAAGATTAGCATGTTCACAATTCAATCACGCGATAATAGTAAAACAGTAAATCAGACAATCCTAATACTGTTGTTAATGCAAGATGATATGACGTGATGTATGCCCTCACCGACGATCACCCTCATGCGGCAACATCTTACGACCGCGGCATGCCACACTCCCTAGAGTGCTCCACATCTTCCAGGCACATGCAATGCTATGGTGATATGATTTTCAAGTTGTTATTAGTCCATTCAAACAGCAGGATTGGGAAACTAAGGTACTTCCCTTGTATCAATCCCAACACGGATCCTGTCTAGGGTCGTCACTCCTAGTAATCTCATACGATGTATATTTCGTAGGTCACTGCAAGGGCTGCCAGGGCTGTTGCTCGCACTCGTTGCACCGCTCCCCCATCACCTTATCAATACAGGCCTACTGTACTCTACTGCACGGAAGGGTCGTCGCCTCCCGTGGACTCAGAATACGCTCGCGGTCACTACAAAGGGCTCGTCGCCTGATCAGTGTAGGCCGACAGCTAGAATATAGTGTCGCATACCACCATAATCTGCTCACGAGTTTAGGTGCTCACTGGTCACTACGGGGAGGTTTGTGGCCCCAGCGTAGGCCGACAGCTCGACCACGGTGTCCCATACCACCATGCCCGGCTCATGAGTCTTCGTGGATCAAGGTACCACGGTTAATAGGGTTTACAATGGTAAGTTCAGTACCCTAGGTTCAAGCAGTTATGATACATACAAGGTGAACAAACATCGGCCAGTCGGGTTACTTGACGGGCTCGACTAGTGCGATCGCATCTCGAGTTGAACGACATGAAGTGCGTAAAACACTTCGCGTGGCCTAACCACTGCCGCTAACTCTCAACACGAATCACGTTCATCGACGCGTCGTTCGTGGCTATGACCAGTCAGCCACGAATTCGCTCGGTTACCGACTGCCTGGACTAAGTCAAGTCCCACACATCTATGGAATTACATTAACGCTATATACCAAGGTATTGGAATTGAAACACATCATGTGAGCATGTTAGCACATGTTATAACATTCAACTTAGGCAAATCTTCAAGGCATACTTTCCATGCATATTCAACTTAAGCAAATCTTCAAGGCATAATTTCTGTGCATGTGATGCAATCATGCATAAAGTCAACATATAGGAAATCATTTAGGTCAGCATATTAATCATGAAATCAATCTCAAACTACTACATAACATCATTCAATTCAATACATACTAATACAAGCATTTATACAAACACATACACTACACACTTAAGTCCACATATAGTATGTCGACCCAAAGTGCGCAACTTGGCGAATCTCTTCGCCAAACTGATTATGCAAGCATTCCTAACTCTCTAATGCGGCGACAAACCATGTCAATCACGTCAGCAAAATATGCACGTAGACCGTACTTCCTACAAATGACTAAAATGCCCTAAATCTCATATTCTTCGTTAATTTACGAAACAGGAGACGGAGAGCATGTTGTACATGTCAAACGGCGATGCCGTCGATAATCTACTATTAAACGACATTGAAAGCATTGTAAACCGTCAATCAAAGCGTCTAAAATCCTCACCTAGTCTCTTACGGTCGCGGGATTTTGAACGGAGCGTGTACGCTTCGTCTACGGCTGTAAGAGAACCTGATTTATGGATTACGTTAGCTAACATGCCCTGAATCTACGTAAACCCTAAATCAGCAAGTTTTTGAGGTTTTTCTATACCTGAAAAAGGGTAGAAATCACCAGCCAGGTGATTGGAATGAAGTGTTGAAGCAGCAACTGTCAGGGGTCGGAAGCGGGAAAAATCTCCTCTTCCCTTTCTCTCAAACTCTCTCTCTTTTTCTCTAGGGTTTGTGAAATTCGGATGGGAAGGAGAAATGAGGGTTTCAACCCCTTTTATAAGCTTGAAATTGCCGGAAATAGGCTCCGGGACGAAGTTTACTTGATGCCTATCCATTTCGGGGCTGTTTCGGTCCAAAAACTGCTTTCTGGTGGTCCCCTGGTCGATTGCGATCAGACTTAAGCTCATGAATACCAGATGTACCTCGTATTAAGTTTTCAGTCTGGCAGGATTCGCAGATCGCACGTGGCGGACCAGTTTCAGTTCAGCGGTCACCGCACATAGATCAGGGCTGAAAGTCTCATGATAATAAATAGAAATTTTTCCTGATCCGAGGGTGTAATCTGGATGAATTCTGACGGTCAGAACGCCTAATACTGACGCGTCAAGTCGTGTGCCAGATTTGAATTTGAAATTCCAAATTCGTCCCTATTCGCGGTCGCTTCAGTCCGGGTTCAACGAAATAGTCTGTGATTATCGGTTTGACTTGATTTTCGAGATGATTGTCAAGTCCAGCGGGGCGGTTCTAACGGTCTAAGATAGGAGGTATCAGACCTTCGACGCGCGGTCTAAATCCAATACAAAAGTTCAACGTGGTCCAGAGGACAAACCTGCTTAGAGTTTGATCCAAGGTTATAGAGTATTGTAGAGTTGTCTGTTCTACTCGATTTGGGTCTTGTAGAACGTATTTAAAGTGATCAGGGACTATTTCCCAGCTACTCTAGCGTTGCGCTAGCTAACTTACGTTTAATTTCCATGGAAAATATTTCTACGCGATTTCGGGTCAAATCGGTACTCGAACCCAAGTACGGATTTTTCATGGGCGTTACAATCTACCCCCCTTAACAAATAATTTTGTCCTCGAAATTTGTACCTTTTCGTACTCCTCGAGAAGCTGTGGGTAGTTCTTTCTGATCTCGGCTTCTGTCTCCCAAGTAGCCTCCTCCTCAGAGTGATGCGTCCATAGTACCTTCACAAGGGGAATCACCTTGCTACGCAGTACCTGCTCCTTCCAGTCTAAGATACGTGACGGTCGCAGGATATAAGTAACATCCTCTCCTAACTGCACCTGCTCCCATCTGATGATATGGGAAGTATCAGCAACGTACTTCTTCAGCATAGAAACATGAAATACGTTGTGGACGCTCACGAGGGGCGTGGGTAAAGCCAATCGGTAAGCCACTGCTCCCACACGATCGAGGATATGGAATGGACCAATGAATCGCGGTGCCAGCTTCCCCTTCTTCCCGAACCGAAGGACTCCCTTCATAAGGGAAACTCGTAAATACACGTGATCCCCGACTGTGAACTCAAGTGGCCGTCGTCTCGTATCGGCGTAGCTCTTCTGTCTGCTCTGCGCTGTAAGAAGCCGACGTCGAATAATATCGATATTCTCTGACGTCGCCTGCACCAACTCTGGGCCAATCAAGCTACGCTCACCGACCTCTAACCAGCAATGCGGTGTGCGACAAGGTCGCCCATACAGCGCCTCATAAGGTGCCATGCCGATACTCGCCTGGAAGCTATTGTTGTACGCAAACTCCGCATATGCAAGACAGTCATCCCAACTGTCCTTGAAGTCCAATGCGCAAGCTCGCAACATGTCCTCCAGGATCTGGTTCACTCGCTCCGTCTGTCCGTCCGTCTGTGGGTGGAAGGCAGTACTGAACTTCAACTTCACACCCATAGCCTCCTGAATGCGAGTCCAGAAAATAGAAGTGAACCGCGTGTCTCTGTCCGACACGATCTCCAACGGAACTCCATGCAGACGCACGATCTCTCGGATATACAATCTAGCCAGCTCGTCTGCAGAGTTCGTAACTCTGATCGGTAGGAAGTGCGCCGACTTCGTCAATCGGTCGACGATCACCCAAATAGAATCATGCCCCTTCCTCGTCTTCGGCAACCCAGAAATGAAGTCCATGGAAATGAAATCCCATTTCCACTCTGCAATCGGCATAGGCTGCAAAAGTCCAGGTGGTCGGCGATGCTCTGCCTTCACCTGCTGACAAGTGAGACAACGGGACACGAACTCAGTTATGTGGGTCTTCATACCTTCCCACCAATACGTCCTCTTCACGTCACGATACATCTTCGTACTGCCTGGATGCATCGCGAGTCTAGTAGAATGCGCAGCCTCGAGAATCTCTCGTCTCAAGTCAGGGACATCTGGGACGCATAGGCGGCCACGGTAACGTAAGCCCCCATCCATACCAACTCGCCAGTCGGCGTCAACATCATCACTGGCCTGCTCTCGAAGCTCAGTAAGATGCGCGTCGTCCCTCTGCGCCTCGATGACTCGGTCATCGATCTGAGATCGCACCTGTACATGTGCGATGAACTCAAATGGCTCCTCTACGGTGAGTTTCTGCTCAAAGTCTCGCAAAAACTCCACCATATCCCACTCGGCAACCATCAGCAGAGCCGCAAACTCTATCGCCTTCTTGCGGCTCAACGCATCAGCCACAAGGTTCGCCTTCCCAGGATGGTAAGAGACTTCAAACTTGAAGTCCTTCAGCGTCTCCATCCATCGCCGCTGCCTCATATTCAAGTCTCGCTGCGTGAATATGTATTTGAGGCTCTTGTGGTCGCAAAAGAGCTCGAACTCCTCTCCGTAGAGGTAATGTCTCCAGAGTCTCAGTGCGAATATCACGGCTGCCAACTCCAGGTCGTGTGTAGGGTAATTCTCCTCGTGCTTCCTTAATTGTCTCGAGGCATACGAAATTACCCTGTCCCTCTGCATAAGGACAAAACCCAAACCAACGCTAGACGCGTCAGTGTATATAGTGTATCTAACCCCTCGCTCTGGCAATACTAGCACAGGGGCGGACGTAAGTCTGTCCTTCAGCTCCTGAAAAGCTGACTCCGCCTTATCATTCCAGGCGAACTTCACGTCCTTCCGTGTCAACTGAGATAAGGGTCTCGCGATCTTCGAGAAGTCCTGAATGAAGCGCCGATAGTAACCAGCGAGTCCCAAGAAACTCCTCACCTCAGTGACAGAACCAGGCTGCTCCCAGTCCTGCACCGCAGCTACCTTAGACAGGTCAACTGCCATGCCATCCTTGGACACCATGTGTCCCAGAAACTTCACCTCCTGCTTCCAGAAATCGCACTTCTTATACTGTGCGAACAACTGATGTCGTCTAAGCGTATCAAGGACCAAACGTAAATGCTCCTCATGCTCCTCTCGACTCCTAGAGTACACCAAAATGTCGTCGATGAAGACAACGACGAATCGATAGAGGAAAGGCCGAAATACCCGGTTCATCAGATCCATGAACACGGCCGGTCCGTTCGTGAGACCGACGACATCACGAGGAACATGTAGTGGCCAAAACTGGTCCTGAATGCCGTCTTCTGCACGTCCTCATCCCTGACGCGCAGCTGATGATAACCTGACTGAAGATCAATCTTCGAGAAGTACTGCGCTCCTCTCAACTGATCAAACAAGTCATCGATCCTGGGCAAAGGGTACTTGTTCTTCACCGTGAGCTGGTTCAGCCTGCGATAATCAATACACAATCGCAGCGAACCATCCTTCTTCTTCACAAACAAGACCGGTGCTCTCCAAGGAGACACGCTAGGCCGTATAAAGTCAAGCCCTAGCAGACCATCAATCTGCGTCCTCAACTCCTCCATCTCACATGGTGCCATGCGATACATCGGCAGTGAGACGGGTGTAGAACCAGGAACCAGATCGATAGTGAAATCGATCTCACGTCGGGGCGGCAAACCAGGGATCTTCCTGAACAGATCCCCGAACTCAGAAACAACTGGCGTCTGCTCAAGTACCTGGGCACCAGCGTCTCGCAATAGAGTGGCGTAGCTAAGAATGCGGAAAGGAAGATTTACCCGCACTGGAAATGTGAAGGATGCGCCCTCAGGCTCGTACGCTGTGACTATACGAGTCTCGCAGTCAATCTCGGCTCTCGCTGCAGTCAACCAGTCCATGCCAAGAATGACGTCGAGATAAACGAGCGAGGGATCAACGACCAGATCAAGAGTCATCGTCCTGCCTCCCAGATCAACCAAACAACCCTCACACATCTGGGTGACATCCGAATAATCTCCATGAGCTGCAAGGACTCGCACGCTATCCATAGTGATAGTCTGCAACCCAAGACGTCTGACTACGGCACGCGATATCAAAGAAATCGTGGAACCAGTGTCCACCAAGACAAGAACGGGAGTACCTCCGATATGGCCCGTGACCTCGAAGGCTGAATGCTGAAAAGTCGGCGTCGTAGCTGCCTCAACGGTCAGTGCATGAACTCGAGCCTACTGTGGCCGGTTCGGCCGCTGTGTCAAGGGTCGTGGAGGCTGTCGAATCTGCGATACCGTAGGTCTGAAAGAAGGATGCGCAGGAGCTGACTGTATAGGCGGTGCTGATATCGCCTGTGGACGTACACGATCAATCTTCTGCTGCGGCGAGAACCCACTGTCCTGCATCCTCGAGAAGCAACTCTGCGCTAAGTGACCCGTCCTCCCACAGTATGTGCATGACAAGTCAGGGCGCCGAAACGGTGGTACAGGCGTCGTGGTCCTGGTAGGAGGATCAAAGCGAGGCCTCTTGCCCGCGAAGGGCCTGTCTGGAAAATCCGGTCGCGGCCTAGAAGTAGTCGGGCCTCGAGATCGCGCAAGTCGATCCACGTCCTGCTCTGCCCGCATGGACATGTGAACCAACTCCGCATAGGAAGGAAAACTGACACAGCACATCTTCGACCGAATATCCGGTCGCAAGCCCTCCAAAAAGAGCCGTATGCGCATCTGCTCATCAGCTAGAATAGTCGGGACGTACCTGCCCAACTCTGTGAACCGATGCTCATACTCGGTAACTGTCATCGCTGCCTGCCTGAGACGGAGAAACTCATTCTCCCTCTCGTGCCTGTAGGTCTGGGGATAATACTTCTCATGGAAGCGGAACTCAAATGCTGCCCACGTCCATACGAAATCTGTGGTAACAGTCCGCAATATGCTATCCCACCACATACTGGCCTCTCTCTCAAACAGGAAGGTAGCCAACTCTACCTGCTCAGCCTCGGTACAGTGCAACATCCGTAGAATCTTCGACACTCGGTCGAGCCAGAACTCAGCCTCCTCGGGTCTGTGAGAACCCGAAAAAGTAGAAGGCCGCAAGCGCTGAAATCGCTCCAGAAGGCCCCGTGTGTCGGTAGGATTCCCCGCAGGGAAAGCAGGCGGCGCAGGGTGTGCTATGCCCTCATCCTGGGCGTAAGTATAGGCATCCTCAGCTGGATGCGCAGGTGGTGCAGGTGGAGTAGATGTAGTCGTACCCCCACCCTGGGCTAAAGTCCCCACTATGGTGGTCAGAAGCTGCTGCTGCTGTAGCATCATAGCCATCATCTGCTCGAATCTGTCAGGGGGTGGAGCAGGCTGTGGCGGATGAGGTGCGGAAGTAGATGCGCGCTGTGGCTCTCTAACTGATGGTGTAAATGGCGGTGGTCCATCTGTAGGACCAACAGCAGGCTGAGACGATCGAACCGTCTCAGGAATCGGGCCCACAGCAGGGTCCGGACGAGTGCCAGACTGAGAGGGAGTCTGATCCATCTGCTCTGACAATGAAAGTCGAACTGCGCTCCTCGTAGTCTTAGGTGGCATTCCCTATATTCAAAATAGGGTGCAACCTTGTCAGTCTCAATTGCACAAATACACCACAATCATTCACTTAAAGAGTCAAAGGCATTCCATGCATTTCAATTAATCAAAATTGTCACAATACAAGGGATATATCCTTACAAGCATCATGAATAAAATTACATGGAAATTAAGACAGTTAAGCAACAGCAACATAAGCAAAGCACTAGCCCTAACAGGCTTACACACATAAAACAGAAAATGGCTAACTCCTAGTAACAACATCAAAGATCGCATCGCTAGTCGGAGTCTGGTGACGGAGGAGGAGCACCCTTATCTTGTAAGCAACACAGGATTGCCTTCAAGGTGCGAGTCACCTTGCTAAACTTCTTCTTTGTAACAGCCTTGGCATCAGCGACTTCCGCTCGAAGTTCTTGGACTTCCCTTCGCAAAGCGGTCTGACTCTCCTCCATCCGAGCAATGCGGTCGTCGATAGTAGTCTGCGCAGAAGGAGGAGGGCTCTCATCAGTATCCTGAGCCTCCTCTTCTGCTTCTTCCTGAGCTTCTTCCTGAACCTCTGCTCTAGGTTCTTCTTCGCTTTGATCTTCCTCTTCATCAAAGTCATCCCCACTATCCCTTTCAAGTTGATTTTCATGATATTGCGACCCAATCTTCATCTTGACCATTGTCGACTCATCGATGGTGTGAATCGATACCGGTAATTCGGGTCCAAGTCTATAGGCAAACTCAAGCGCAATCTTGCAAATGAGTCGGCCAAAGGGAAGCGATTCGGATATTCTCCTCGACCTGGCTATGAGAACTATCTGCCATAAGATGAAAGTGGCCATACATACGTTCTCTCCCTGGGCCACCAGAAATAAGAAATCGACCATAAGACGTGTGCATTCAATGCGGTTCGTCGACCTGGGATAGACATTGAACGTGCAGATATGGTGCAGCAGGCGCAAATCCTCAAACATGTACGTCGCCTTGAGGCTATTATTGGGTTGCCATGGAACCAACTTACCGCACAGAAACCTGGTGCGGCGATCTCGTTCACGTCTAGTCCTCAAATTCTTCTCACTTGGATGCACATCACCTAGAGGCACGTTGAGAAGTCGCGCAATCAATCGGACGTCGATCGTAGCCATCCGATCTCTACCAAAAGGGATTTTGAACTGCAAAGGCTCCAAGGTAGGATTCTGGATGCTAGCATAGAAGGCACGAACAGTGCTCACATTAGCACGAGCGCGAGCTTCAAAGATCGGTCCCCAGTGCGCAGCTTCAATGCGTTCGAACAACAGATATTCGCCGAACAATCGCCCATCTACGTCCACCTCAAATAACACTCTACGATCAGTGTATTCACCATGAGGCATCTCTGATAGAATGGTCTGTCCAAGGTGTGCATGGGGATCCAAATCCCGCATTGTACGGCACTCCAGGACTGCAGCTGGACCTGCGGCGGCGCTTGAACTTGCGGCACCACCCCGCGCTCTTCTCGATCGAGCAGGGCGGCTCGGCCCAGCCTCGTCTGTCGCAGTTTTCCTCTTACCCATCAAAGACAGGATGGATGAGAGTGACAGAAAGCCCAAAATGGCTTCCACAAAAGCCATGGAAAACGCCGAAAATGCGGAGAAATGGCTACCCAATCTGAGAAAAGGAAATCTAGGCGTCGTAGAGGGTTACTTCAAGCTTCCCAAGGCTGTACTTTCAGGAAAAAATACAAACAAAAAGATGGGATGGAGCACCTCACGATTTCAGCTATATTTGAGGGATTTTGGAGCTCCAAATGGTGATATCTTCAAGGAAAGAGGCTGCCAACACCCAATAAATGATGGGTGGTGGTCGGTTTTGGCCAAGGAAGGTTTTAGAAGTGGTTTGGGACGCTGGGGTTTGGAATGGGTTGCTGAAAATCGAATCTAGGGCTATGTAGGGGGCTGTTTGTGAAGGAGGGGTAATATTTGGGGGTTTTCGTGAGGTGGGAGATACCTAGAGATGGTGTGGACCTCATTTAAGGGGGTGCGCCCGAAGGACGGCACCAATAGACACCGCCGGCCGGCGATGCATCGCCCGACCGGCGATGGCATCGCCGGCCAACTTTGAAGTTGGCCGGTGGGACCCCATGGGTCTGGTCCCCCATGGTCCCAGGGTCCCAAAAAGTTAGGTCCCACCCCCTGGTTCATAGTATTTTGGTCTGTATGAGCCTAAACATGTGTTCGGAACTTTCCGGGTCCACATTGCAATCCCGAATACCAAACCATATGATGCAGCATATGAATTTGGGGTAGAAGGAGCCAGTACACCTATCTAGATCCTTAGTTGCTAAATAAAGTGAAGTTAGAATAGCCTTATGGCCATTTTTCATGAAATTTTACTATTCATTGTAAAATTTGGTGAATGTACAAATTTGTGTTATTTTCACACTAGGTTTGATGCCTAACATAAAATGGATAAGAAAAAACTAAAGGTTGAAGTGTTTAGAGGAGGAATTTTGAGAATTTTTGGCAAAACGGGGTTTTTAAGCCCTGACGATTGATTACTGGAGTCGTGGTCATCCCACGGCCCAAGGATTTACTTTTGCGGTTTAAAACCGCTCATAGGACGTCTCCACCCGACTTCCTAAAGCTTAGAAGTGATTCGGGTTGCTTTACGCGACCCGAGATGCGTTACAGACTCGATCTTGCGATCGATCCTAATAGACTTCGCCTATCGGCGAATCTGCGATCCTAGAAGTGTTTCTAGACCCTTCTCGCACCCACCTAAGTCAAAGGAAGCGACAGCGTACGTCGCAAGACCATAACCCAGGCCCAGTATACTCTCATTCATGCTCTGATACCAACTTGTAACACCCTGAAAATCGGGGGTCGTGTATAAACTCAACTCCCGAGTTCCAGACCGTCACTTATGCAACAAAAATGGTTATGATTCAATGTTGTCTGATTTAAAGCATTCACATGAGTAAAAGTATACCAAAACTGCAATTCATACTTCAGATCCAGTGATAAAAGCAAGCGAAAGACTAAACAATGTATATATCACTGTATGGAAAAACAAAGTAATCTCATCTGTCTCCAAAGTATGACTACATCTCTGAGTCTCATATACATGTAAATAAACAAAAGAATAAAGTTCAAAATAGTCCCACTGAAGTCCCCTCGATCCAGGTCACCTACGGGAAGCCGTCGTGATACTGCATATACGAGAACTCATCCTGGTCCTCGTCAATCTCCGGCTCCACCTCCTGGATCTCGTCCTCACCTGCAGCTACAACAGGGTCTGGTGGGTGTTGCAAACACCGTCCCGTAACGTGGGAATGAGTGATTAACTCAGTGGAATCATAGAGCAAAGATTAGCATGTTCACAATTCAATCACGCGATAATAGTAAAACAGTAAATCAGACAATCCTAATATTGTTGTTAATGCAAGATGATATGACGTGATGTATGCCCTCACCGACGATCACCCTCATGCGGCAACATCTTACGACCGCGGCATGCCACACTCCCTAGAGTGCTCCACATCTTCCAGGCACATGCAATGCTTTGGTGATATGATTTCCAAGTTGTTATTAGTCCATTCAAACAGCAGGATTGGGAAACTAAGGTACTTCCCTTGTATCAATCCCAACACGGATCCTGTCTAGGGTCGTCACTCCTAGTAATCTCATACGATGTATATTTCGTAGGTCACTGCAAGGGCTGCCAGGGCTGTTGCTCGCACTCGTTGCACCGCTCCCCCATCACCTTATCAATACAGGCCTACTGTACTCTACTGCACGGAAGGGTCGTCGCCTCCCGTGGACTCAGAATACGCTCGCGGTCACTACAAAGGGCTCGTCGCCTGATCAGTGTAGGCCGACAGCTAGAATATAGTGTCCCATACCACCATAATCTGCTCACGAGTTTAGGTGCTCACTGGTCACTACGGGGAGGTTTGTGGCCCCAGCGTAGACCGACAGCTCGACCACGGTGTCCCATACCACCATGCCCGGCTCATGAGTCTTCGTGGATCAAGGTACCACGGTTAATAGGGTTTACAATGGTAAGTTCAGTACCCTAGGTTCAAGCAGTTATGATACATACAAGGTGAACAAACATCGGCCAGTCGGGTTACTTGACGGGCTCGACTAGTGCGATCGCATCTCGAGTTGAACGACATGAAGTGCGTAAAACACTTCGCGTGGCCTAACCACTGCCGCTAACTCTCAACACGAATCACGTTCATCGACGCGTCGTTCGTGGCTATGACCAGTCAGCCACGAATTCGCTCGGTTACCGACTGCCTGGACTAAGTCAAGTCCCACACATCTATGGAATTACATTAACGCTATATACCAAGGTATTGGAATTGAAACACATCATGTGAGCATGTTAGCACATGTTATAACATTCAACTTAGGCAAATCTTCAGGGCATACTTTCCATGCATATTCAACTTAAGCAAATCTTTAAGGCATAATTTCTATGCATGTGATGCAATCATGCATAAGGTCAACATATAGGAAATCATTTAGGTCAGCATATTAATCATGAAATCAATCTCAAACTACTACATAACATCATTCAATTCAATACATACTAATACAAGCATTTATACAAACACATACACTACACACTTAAGTCCACATATAGTATGTCGACCCAAAGTGCGCAACTTGGCGAATCTCTTCGCCAAACTGATTATGGAAGCATTCCTAACTCTCTAATGCGGCGACAAACCATGTCAATCACGTCAGCAAAATATGCACGTAGACCGTACTTCCTACAAATGACTAAAATGCCCTAAATCTCATATTCTTCGTTAATTTACGAAACAGGAGACGGAGAGCATGTTGTACATGTCAAACGGCGATGCCGTCGATAATCTACTATTAAACGACATTGAAAGCATTGTAAACCGTCAATCAAAGCGTCTAAAATCCTCACCTAGTCTCTTACGGTCGCGGGATTTTGAACGGAGCGTGTACGCTTCGTCTACGGCTGTAAGAGAACCTGATTTATGGATTACGTTAGCTAACATGCCCTGAATCTATGTAAACCCTAAATCAGCAAGTTTTTAGGATTTTTCTATACCTGAAAAAGGGTAGAAATCACCAGCCAGGTGATTGGAATGAAGTGTTGAAGCAGCAACTGTCAGGGGTCGGAAGCGGGAAAAATCTCCTCTTCCCTTTCTCTCAAACTCTCTCTTTTTCTCTAGGGTTTGTGAAATTCGGATGGGAAGGAGAAATGAGGGTTTCAACCCCTTTTATAAGCTTGAAATTGCCGAAAATAGGCTCCGGGACGAAGTTTACTTGATGCCTATCCATTTCGGGGCTGTTTCGGTCCAAAAACTGCTTTCTGGTGGTCCCCTGGTCGATTGTGATCAGACTTAAGCTCATGAATACCAGATGTACCTCGTATTAAGTTTTCAGTCTGGCAGGATTCGCAGATCGCACGTGGCGGACCAGTTTCAGTTCAGCGGTCACCGCACATAGATCAGGGCTGAAAGTCTCATGATAATAAATAGAAATTTTTCCTGATCCGAGGGTGTAATCTGGATGAATTCTGACGGTCAGAATGCCTAATACTGACGCGTCAAGTCGTGTGCCAGATTTGAATTTGAAATTTCAAATTCGTCCCTATTCGCGGTCGCTTCAGTCCGGGTTCAACGAAATAGTCTGTGATTATCGGTTTGACTTGATTTTCGAGATGATTGTCAAGTCCAGCGGGGCGGTTCTAACGGTCTAAGATAGGAGGTATCAGACCTTCGACGCGCAGTCTAAATCCAATACAAAAGTTCAATGTGGTCCAGAGGACAAACCTGCTTAGAGTTTGATCCAAGGTTATAGAGTATTGTAGAGTTGTCTGTTCTACTCGATTTGGGTCTTGTAGAACGTATTTAAAGTGATCAGGGACTATTTCCCAGCTACTCTAGCGTTGCGCTAGCTAACTTACGTTTAATTTCCATGGAAAATATTTCTACGCGATTTCGGGTCAAATCGGTACTCGAACCCAAGTACGGATTTTTCACGGGCGTTACATAACATCTCAGAAAGCAAAGTCTGTGTAAAGATATTGCGCTCATTGCCTAATAGGTTCAATTCAAAGGTCACTACCATTCAGGAATTTCGTAATACGGATAATATGAGGGTTGAAGAGCTGGTTGGTTCTTTATAAACCTACAAGTTAAACTTTAAGGCTCCTAAAGGTAAGTCCATCGCCCTTAAGTCTTATAAAAATATTTCTCATGAAAATGTTAGTAATTTTGATTTTAAAAATTCTGAAGATGATATGACACTATTAGCCAAGAAGTTTTATAAAATTTTTAAAAGTAAAAAGAAGGCAGATTTTCAAAAACCTTTTGAAAAGAAAAGGACTAAATCTAAAAATTGAAAATTTATTAAAGACAGCCAATGTTTCAACTGCCATGAATATAAGCATCTGGAAAACAAATGTCCAAAGAGGGATAAATATAAAAAGAAAGGCATGTTAGCAACATGGAATGAATCGTCTTTCTTTGAAGCCTCTTCTGAGTCAGATGATTCTGAACCTGAGTCTACTAATGAGGTCAAAGCCTTAATGACTCTACCCAAATTCACTTTCTCAGACAGTTGTGATTCAATTAGTGAAGAAAATCTGAGAAATGATCTTGAAAATGATGAAGATTTACAAGATGCCTATGATGCTTTATACAGAAAAAGTTGTAAGATAGCTGTAAAATTAAAACTTCAAAAAGAAAAGTTTTTAAAATTAAAAGAAAATTTTGATAATTTAGTCTTAGAAAAATCACATTTTTTAGATTGTTTTGAAAAAACTAAGTGTGATTTAGATTTTAAAACTTCTCAAATAGAAAACCTAAAATCTGAAAATGAAAAACTAAAACTAGAAGTCTTTTCTCTCTTGAGTTTGAAGGATACTTGGAGGTATGCCCAGGGTGATCCTAAACTTGAAAAACTACTAACCAGATCAAGAAAATGTGGTGATAGATTTGGTCTGGGCTACGATAAAAATATACCTCCTAAAAGCAAGTCCACTCATCCTAAGTTTGTTAAAGGGGAGTCTTCTAACTCAAAAGGGAAAGTCTAAATCAAAATAGTTTTAAAAATTCTAAAGCTTTTCAAACTATGAAACCTAAAAGTAATCATATCAATTATAAAAATCAAAATCATAACCCCTTAGCTAAGAAAATTGTGGATTTACTCAAGGAGCTTCTAAAATCTAGCTCGAATGGTAGTATATACAACAACTATAAGCATAGAAAAACTAACTATCCTCAAAAACCCAAAACTGTAATGAAATGGGTTCCTAAGTTTGCTTGTTTGGTTACCCACATCGCTTTTAAGGCTTTGAGTCAATCAAAGTGGTACCTAGACAGTGGTTGCTCTAGACACATGACATGTGAGAAAGATTTGTTCACCAATCTTAAAGATATGACTAATGGCTCAGTCACATTTCGTGATGGTAGCAACTGCAGGATTATTGGTTAAGGTACAGTTCAAATCTTTAATATTCTTCCATTTGAGAATGTGTTATTTGTAGAGGGCCTTAAGCATAATCTCTTAAGCATTTCTCAAATTTGTGATAATAAACATAGCGTAAAATTCACCAACCTAGGGTGTGAAATTTCTAATGAGAATGGTTCTATAATATTAACTGGTCGCAGAACATCTGAGAATTGCTATATAATCAGTGATTCAAGCTCGTCTAAGTTATCATGTTATATGGTCCAAACTGATGAGACTGAACTATGGCATAAACGTCTAAAACATATATACTACCGTAATCTTTATAGACTGAGCAAAAGTGAAGTAATAAGAGGTTTACCCAAGTTAAAGAAATTGGATAAAATTTGTGGTGAATTTCATATTGGAAAACAAACTAGGAGTTCTCACAAGAAAGTAAACTCTAATGCCACATCCAAACCCCTTGAACTTCTCCACATGGATCTCATTGGACCGACTAGAATGAAGATTTGAGGAGGTAAGAAATATGTTCTGAAAATTGTAGATGATTTTACTAGGTATACATGGGTAGTTTTCATGAGAGAGAAATCTGAGACTCTAGATGAAGTGAAAATGGTACTCAAGCGTATCCAAACTGAGAATGAATTACATGTCTCCAAAATCCATAGTGATCATGGTTTCGAATTTGATAATAGCAGTTTTGAGAAGTTCTGTAGCGATCATGGAATATCGCATGATTATTCTGCACCCAAGATACCTTGACAGAATGGGGTTTTGAAAGACAAAAAATGGATACTTTAAGAAATGGCCAATGTGATATTAAATAGTATGAAACTTCCTAAAAATCTTTGGGTTGAAGTTGTGAACATGGCGTGTTAGAGTCGTGTTTATACTAGAAAGTCTAATAATAAGACCGCATATGAACTATGGTTCAACAAGAAGCATATTGTTAAATACTTTCGAGTTTTTGGTAGTAAGTGCTACATTTTACATGACGAAAAATATATGTGAAAATTCGACACTAAGAGTGACGAGGGTATTTTTCTATGATACGCGGTCAATAGTCGAGCATATCGTGTTCTCAACAAGAGGACCGATGTTATTTAAGAATCCATTAATGTGGTTATAGATGATCACTTGAATACACCTGTCTCAAGTTCATAAGATGATGAAGTCTCTTTATTTGATAAACCAGACTCTTCGTCTAGTCAAAATGACCCTGAACTGCAGTCAGTTAAAGACCATCCAACTGATCAAATTCTTAGAGATCCTCTCACTGGTGTGCACACTCATATCCCAGATTGAGCCGGCCATTGTAAAAGAAGCTCTTACTGGTGAAAACTGGATAGTAGTTATGAAAAATGAACTAAATCAATTCATAAGGAATGATGTATGATACTTAGTTCCTAGACCTAATGATAAACACATTATTGGAACTAAATGGATCTTTAAACATAAGTTTGATGAACTGGGTAATATTATAAGAAACAAGGCTAGATTAGTTGTACAAGGGTATACTAAGATAGAAGCCATCGATTATGATGAAACCTTTGCCCCAGTATCTCGTCTTCAATATATCAGACCGTTTATATCCATCGCTTGTTATAAAAAGTTTAAAATTTATCAAATGGATGTTAAGAGTGTTTTCTTGAATGGTGATCTACATGAGGAAGTATATGTTGAACGACCTAAGGGTTTTGAAGACCCTAAACATTCTGATCATATTTATCACCTGAAAAAGGTACTCTATGGATTAAAACAAACTCCCAGGGCATGGTATGAGAAATTGACTAAGTTTTTACTAAGTCATAACTTTATAATGAGGAGTGTTGATAAGACACTTTTTGTAAAGAAACACAATGATCACATACTGATAGTACAAATATATGTTGAAGACATTATTTATAGATCTTCTTATTCTAACATGACTGTTGAGTTTGCAGATTTAATGAAGTCAAAATTTAAAATGAGTATGGTTGAAGAATTGAACTATTTCTTAGGTTTGCAAGTAAAACAGCTTCCTGGTGGGTTCTTTATCTCTCAAACCAAATACGCTCTAAATTTGGTTAAAAAGTTTGGATTTAAGAGTGGTAAAAATTTTGATGCTCCTATGAGTACGACACTTAAACTCACTAAGTTTTCGACAGGTAAAAGTGTAGATCCTAAGTTGTATCGCAGTATGATGGGTAGTTTATTATATTTAACCGCGAGCCGACCTGATATTGCATTCAACATAGGAATCTGTGCTAGATATCAATCGGACCCTAAAGAGTCCCACCTGATTGCTATAAAGTACATTTTGAAATATGTCGCAAGTTCGGACAAACTTGGTCTTTGGTATCCTCATGATACTAATACTCAATTAGCCAGTTATTTGGATGCTGATTGGGCTGGTAATATTAATGATCGCAAGTTTACTAGCGGTGGATGTTTTATATCGGGAACTGTTTGGTTTCATGGTATAGTAAGAAATAGAGTTTCGTATCACTTTCCACAGCTGAGTTTGAGTATATTGTAGTTGGTAATGCATGCACCCAGCTTGTGTGGATGAGGAGGATGTTAAGTGATTACGAATTTGTGCAAGATTCTAGGGTGTTGTATTGTGACAATTCTGGCGCAATTAATATTTCTAAAAATTTCATTCAACATTCATGAACTAAGCATATTGATATTAGACATTATTATATTTGTGAATTAGTAGAAGGTAAGATTATTTCTGTGGATTATATTCAAACCGAAAATCAACTTATAGACATATTTACAAAACTATTTGATAGAAACAGTTTGCTAAGTTGAAATTGGATATGGTTATGTGCAATATGATCTAAATTATATGTGTTTATTTGTAATATATTGCATGTTTTTATTTAATTTATTTTTATACTTTTTTTTTAATTTTAAAAATATGAAAAATATAAAATTTATGAGGTGCACGACCAGTCGAGTACACACTCGACCAGTTGTAGCACGACCGGTCGAGCTGCTAGGGTTTGGAGCTTTTTATTGTGCAAAAAGCACTTTTTCTTCATTTGTTTCATCTTCCCCAACTAGCCCTACCACGACCGGTCGAACTCACCTTCGATTTCATCTTAGTTAGTGCATATTTTTCGATTTCCTTGTGGATTTAAGTTCTTTGCACTTCCATTTCCTTATTTTTGTAGTTTATTTCAAGGTTTAAGGTTTATTGGGGTTTCTAGCATATAATCTGATTTACTTGAAACCCATCTTACCTTTCTTGCATTACTTGTATTCCTTCTATTCCTTCTATTCCTTATTACAATGGAAAGTAGAAATAAGAAGAGAGTCTCTCGTGGTCCCTCTTCTTCTTGTTCTGCTTTAATCAGGGTGTGCCATCTTCGGTCACTCGAAGAAGATCTTGAGTATGTGCAGGATATTTGTCTTCGTAACGTGATTGTTGAACGGATAGTCAACTCTAATCATTTGGAACCTTTCGGTATTGTTCCCCTCTTTCAAACCATAGGTTGGGCTTACATTTTAAATTGGGGTAGTTCGACATATTATTCCATTGCACATGCCATGTTTGCTTGCATAAGTGATTTCTCTTCTGAGAATCTAACTTTTACAATTACAACCAGAGAAGGTCCTATGGATGTAGACTATCACTTAATATCTGGATTAATGGATCTTCCAGTTAATGATGACGGAATTTCTATTTCTACTCTTGTAGCAAAACCTTTTAAGTCTGAGAAAAGAATGCTTACTAAAGTGTTATGCAACATGAATGCGGAATGAAATTCCAGGAATGCGCTCAGTTTCAAATTTATGTTACCCAGATATAGGATTCTCCATCGTATTTTCATCTCTAATGTATATCCTAGGTTTGGTAACAAGACTGAGCTTACTTCTTTCATGGCTTACATCCTTCACTCTATTGTTACTGGTGTTTCTGTATATCTTCTGTCTCTTATCTGTTACATTATCATTCAATTTCGTCTCCATCCGGGTCATAGTGATATTCCATTTGCTTATCTTATGATTGTCTTAGCCAACCATAGTCTTGTGGTTATGCCTATTGGAGAAGCTCCCATTAACCATCTTCCCTTCAATAACTCGAACATAAATAAGATGAATCTGAGGTTAGCTCCTAGCCAAGTTGGTGATGGAGGAGCTACTGAAGCAACTGAAGAGGAGGATGCTTTGCTTCCTGATGATGTTAATATGAATGACTTGTTTGATGAGATTGAGTCAAATTCTATGGCTGATCCAGACTTTCAGCCTTCTAACTTTGATGAGCGTTTGCGATCCCTTAAGGAGAGGGTGGAGGGTCTGCATATGTCCTAAGAAAATCAATTCAAATACATGCGTAAATATCTTATGCGCATTTATAAGGGGCTACATCATATATATCCTTCTATTCCTACTCCATCATTTGGATCTGATTAGAAATTTATTTCATTCTAGACATGTATTAATACTTTCTATTCTTTGTGTGTTGGGATATTTCTTGGACCTACTTTTGCTTTTTAGTATGTGGACATGCTATTGTGCCTTTCGTTTAGATTTTGATTATCATGGTGATGCTATTTCCTATCTTATTTCATTTACTTCTTTTTTCTTTATATATCTTTCCTTTGTCATATTGTGATAAAAATGGGGAGAAATTGGAGAGATGTTGTGATTGTGGAATATGAAGTGTAATATGTATGAAATTTTTTACAGGTTCTGCAAATCATCTCTCTTGGATTGAGGGGGAGTAATTTTCACGTCCCGAACTCAGAAACTGGGCTCACAAAATTTTCGATCGCCAAATCCGGCACCAACAACCTCCGTAGTACCCCATTCTCAGCTCCCGGCACCCATACACCAGGTTCCAATCCTGGGATGCTACAAGGAGGATTTCTAACCATCAATTTGATTTTTAATAAGCATAGCTATAAGTACAACCCACGAACAATAACCACAAGAACACCATCACAAAATCCACTATGATCAAAAACTTTGAGTACAAGGCGTATGAAAGGAAAATACAATATAATGAAAGTAACAAAAACTCCAGAAGCTCGGATGCACGTTCCAATCGCGGCGAGACTATGGCTGCATCCTGGTGTCACCTGCATGCATCAATCATGCATAAGCTTATAGAAAGCTTAGATAGTGGTGTAAGTTTGTGCACAATATGAGCGTACTCAGAATGCAAGGTCAGAGAAATACGAAATCATGCTGTTGAGTACATGAATGCAATCAGCCGTACCAAGGTTATACAGTGCAAGATATGAATGTTATCGTCCATGTCAAGATGATACGATGCGAGATGCACTCAAGTATGCCAATCCTCATACAACTCATCAGATATCAGTGCAGTTCTCATTCTGGATAATCAACGGAGTTTAATACACTTCAAATGACACTACCGCTTTTCTAGCCACACAGTCCAAGTGAGCGTAAGAAACCTCACTATCTGCCTGACTAATAGTCTGTCAATACCTATCTGGCACGTTGATAGCGGACCCATTCACGAGCTGGTCAAACTCACCCTAGTATTGCCCCCTTCTCTCGGGCGAGTAAGGCCACACCCCTTTCCAACCGACCATGATACACTGGGAGACGTGGCCTCGTGGTATTTGGCTCCTGTGCGCTCATATATTCACTCAGTCTCGACGTTGGAGTCATCCTCTAGTACCATTGGGTTTAGAAATTTTCACCCAGGGACATTTATGACGCTCCGATGCTAGAAACAGTATTTTCGGTATCTAATCCAGCCACCCATGATGTGTTTGTAGATGCTATGGCCCTGATATCGCTAGGGCATCTAATAATCACAATCACATAAATGCAAGTGCATGAATCATCCTACCAGACATGCAACAATCCTGTGCGTACCACACACTCATGTAGGGCAACTCCGTCTATCAGGGAGCCTATGAACAATCCGCCTGAAGGCATATGCTATGATCAGTCACTCCTCATATCGGCATATATATGATGCATATGATCATGAATCATGGATCTATACTAAACATGTTATATGGTAATGAGCTCCGTTCATAATGAAGATGGGCCTAGACGGCCTACACATTACAAGTATGGGCCTACAATGGGCTTTAGGGAGAGTGACAATGCGGACATTTAACCGACATCATCCTTACAATGTGGGCATCTAACCATCATTGTTCCCAAGGCACGTCCCGTTATAAACATCATTATATATACCACAGAGAAATCACACATTGCAATGGACCTAAATTCATCCCACTGGGCCTTAAGTACATCAAATACGCCGTATCACATGGGCCTTATATTCATCAAGTGGGCCGTATCAATGGGCCGCACCAATGGGCCATAACCTGTGGGCCTTAGAATGAATCAAATGGGCCTCATAACATGGGTCTCATATATATCAAGGTGGGCCTTAACAACGAGCCACAATTATATCAAGATGGGCCTAATCACATGGGCCACATGTAAATCAAGGTGGGCCACAAATACGTCAAGATGGGTTTAGTCACATGAGCCACATGATAAATACATCTGCCTTATTTTTTTGTCTCAAGCCTTAAATTTATCTTTAAGAAAAATGGTTGGACAGTTTGGGTGCAACACATGCATCATGGTGGATCCCATAGGGATGGAAAAGATGGACGGTATAGATGAAGTACATACCCCATGGTGGGGTCCACACTAATGGAAGGTGTGGATTACATACATTAGTGGGTCCCATGTGGGGCCCACCATAGTGTTTATTTTCCACCTAGCCTGTTGATAAGGTCACACAGACATGGGGGCCCACTATAATGTTTATTTTCCATCCGACCCGTTGATAAGGTCATCCAGACACCTGGGGGCCCGCCGTAATGTTTATTTGCTCCCAACCTGTTGATAAGGTCACACGGACCAGGGCCACCATAATGTTTATTTGCACCCAACCTGTTTATAAGGTCACACTGACCAGGGGCCCACCTTGTTGTTTGTTTATCATCCAATCTGTTGATGAGGTCACATAGGCGTGGGGCCCACCGTAATGTTTATATGTAATCCAAACTGTTAATAAGGTCACAAGACTTGAATGAATAGGAAAAAATAAATTCATATTTGATCCGAAACTTTTGCAACCCCAAAAGGGTTTCAATGGCTGATGTTCAATTAACACTGTTCCCTGTGATGTGGGCCACCTGAGCACCACATACAACTGATTTTGGGGTGGCCCACAGTCCCAAAAGGTGGGGCATTAAATGCATGACATTGATATTCAATGCTCATCATGGTGGGGTCTACACATGGGACCCACGTCCCTGACCGTGGACGTCCAGTGCAAGGCACCGCCAGTGTCCTGACAGTCAGTAGCAACAGGCGTTGCTGCTGTTGTTGTTATTATTATTATATTTTTTGAGGTATTTCATAGGTGGGGCCCACATCTAAAAAATTCAACCCGACCATTGGACTCTACGGCCCATGATCGACTAAATGAGACCAATATGCGACATATTTTTGGCTAATAGAAGAATCAAGGTGAGTTTTAACAGTAATAGCACTATTTCCTATGGTATGACCCGCTTAATTATCGGATTGGCTCCATTTTTTGGCTCAACATCTAAAATGGGCTGAGGAATGGGATAGACAGAGTGGATTATATACATACATCAAGGTGGGGCCTGCATGAGTGGCCCACCCCAAAACTTAAAAAAAAAGCCATGTATTTTTTTTTTTGTTAGCCGTTAGTACATACTATGTTAGTATACGCACTCCATGTTAGCCACGCCTGTCCAGCGTCCAGACGCTGGATGACATGGATATAAAACAGCATCATGATGGGCTCCACACACTGCCATGGTGGGGTCCACGTGGCGACGCACCAAGGTTTGAATCAGCTGATGTTTATATTTTCCTTCATCCAAGTTTGGACAGCAAGGTGGGCTCCACTAGTGGGTTGTAGTGTGGTCCACTAAATGGACAACATGTATATAATATATATATCATCGGGTGGGCCATCAGCAATGAAAGAGAGAGAGAGAGAGAGAGAGAGAGAGAGAGAGAGAGAGAGAGAGAGAGAGAGAGAGAGAGATCGGCGGGGTGGAGGGACCCCGCCACTATGGGCCCCTCTTTAATAACAAACACATACATCAAGTGGGTCCTATCATAAGTGGGCCCCTTAAAGAGAATTAATGGTGGATCACCCACCTCTAGGCCTTCTCCTTGCTCCCTTAGGCTCCTAACTCCTTGCCTTCAACTTTGATGGAGGTTGATGGGGTTTTGATGGTGGGGATGAGAGATGAGAGGGTGGGCCACACTTGGCTTGGGAGAGAATGTTTGGACGAATGGAATTTTTTTGGGATTGCTTGGGAGATTTGAGAAATGAGATAGAGAGTGAGGTGATGGGAATGATATGGATGGAATGATGTAAGGAAGGGGATGGGAGGGTATGGTTTAGTTTGAAATATTTGTAAAAGAGGTATGGGTGAGTTTAAAAATTTGTAAAGGAAAATGCTGAGGTGGAGAGAGAGAGTTGACTCTTGAAAAGGAAGGGATGGGTTGTTATACTTAGGGCATGGTGTGTATTTGACATTGATTGATGAGACATATCGTAGAGATTCCCTCAAAATTCGCAACGCGCCACGTTTCTTATGAATGAATGCGGACCCACAAATTCTAGCCTGGGTATCGGTTTGGTGCGCGAGTCATGGGGTTAGAACCGCAGTGATGACGCGGTCGCTATGATACAAGTTTCGGATCGAACCGACTTTGGTATGTGGGACCCAGCTTAAGATCACGTGCAAACGTCAGATACCGGTAGAAGGTTGTCGGAATTCGACCGGGAGGACGCGGAAGTCAACGGAACAGTACGGTTTAGGATACGGGTCTTACAGTAATGGAATGAGGAGTTATGTATGTTGATCATTTGTTAATCAAATGGTCCATGATTATTTATTATGCTTATATAACTGATGCATGATTCCTTATTGGTGCATGATTCCTTATTGTGCGCATGATTCTTTATTTGGTTTTGTCACAAATTTGACAAAGGGGGAGATTGTAAATGTTATTGTGTAAATCTAGCACTTACAGTGTTGTCAAATTTTGTTGTGCCAAACCATTCAGTATTTGTATCATACTTTGAGTTGAAGTGATCAGGTTCGTACATTTTAAAGGTCTCTGGATCTTTATCGAACTTGTCTACATGTTCAAGTTGAAGTGAAGAAAGTTCATGATTTCAAGCTAAAATTCAAGAAATCAAGTTCAAGTTTGAAGTTCAACGACAGTACGCTAAAGACTCAAGAACTCAAGCATAACTCAAGCTTAAGTTCAAGAGATCGAAGTCAAGCTTCAAGTATCACAAGATATCAAGATTCGAAAGCGAATGATGTTTCATTTATTCCTACTTACAAATAGGTTTGGATGACCCTAGATTGACCATAGGTTGTGTCATATTCATTGCATATTTGATGTGGGTCATTTCATAAGTTTATAGGTCATTTTCTCGACTAGTCTTAGTCCTTGTTCGACTAGTCCAAGTACTGGCTCGACCAGTCTAAGGTTTGTTGTGAATTTTTAGAATTTTCTGTTGAACTCTCGACCAGTCGAGTGAATAGTGCTCAACCAGTCGTGCAGGCTCGATTCAAAGTCTAGAAAGCTTTTTTGGTCCCACTCGACCAGTCGAGTAACGGTCTTATCTTATCGCGCTAGAAAATTTAAAATTTTGTTGGTCCTTCGACCAATCGAACCGACCCTTAGATCAGTTGAGTGAACATTATTTTCACTTATAAATAAAACACGAATTTTAGAGTATTCATTCATTAAAGTGAAATCAAGACACTACTCTGAGAGATAAGTTTGTGAATTTATTAAGCTATATTGTGCTCATTTTAGATTCTCTTTAATTAGCTTTTGTAATTTGATTTTGTGATCTTTATTCCAATCTTACATTAAGAGGGGATTTGTGATTTCTCCTTTCTTGAGATCAAAATCAAATCAAGCTAGCCCAGGTTGATTTAATTAAAAATCATTTAGAACTATAATCTTTTCATCTGTGAGACTGGACATTGAACATCTTCATCTACATTGGATCGGTTCTACCGGGCTTCTTCAAAAGAGAATTTTCAGATAAGTACATTTACATTTTGTATATCCTTTTTGGTTTTTGAGATTGTGCAAGAAAAATCTCTTATTGGTTTTGTCTGAGGTGATCCAGAAAATCTCGGAGTATGGGGTTTTTGTGATTGTGTAAGCCCAATCAAAGATACAATTATGAAGGTTTTAAGGTGAACCTTACAAAACCTTTTTTCATAGTAAACGCTAAAATCTCGAGGGAGTGGATATTAGGAGTGGAGTAGTTGTGTGGCTTTTTTTTAACAGTTGGTGTACACACAAGTGAACCATTATAATTCCTGGTGCTGTGGTGGATGATTGAATGTACTTATGTATGTGAATGTTGTAATTTATTAAACATTTATGGTGAATGGTGTAATTTATTTTATGCACTTGTGGGAATGTTGTAATAACTTAGTTTATTTTATTTGTTATTTCCTTTGCCTATTTATTTGTTTGAGTTTTTGATACTTACAAACGTTCTAGTAAGGTTGTCCTGCCATAAGCCTTTGGTTTTTGGTGTTAGGTTGTCCTTAGAACTAAGTTTGTATCAACCTCTCAAGACTAGTACATTTGAGGTTGCTATTTACATGTGCTTATTTATTATTTGAGTGTGCTATCTTTCTTTCAATTCTGCATTTATTTTTAAATTTGACATAGTCCTATTCACCCCTCCTCTAGGACGTATTGCTCGGCCTTTTCAAATTCTTAGATCCTTGCCGGATAGGTTCACTCTTAAGATAACATCAGTAGAAGAGTGTAGGAACATAAATCAAATGAAAGTAGAAGAACTTATAGGTTCCCTACAAAATTTGAACTACACTTTTAAACCCCCTCTAAAGATTAAAAAAAATTAAACGTCCTGAAAACATCATATAGGCATTCACATAAATATAAATAAATCAAATCTAAATGGGATAGTGATGAAGAGGATGTAGAGGAATTAGTTAAAACACTTAAGAAATTCATCAAATTTACTAGAGGGAAGAGTTGTGACAAGAAGGACAAGAAGGTGGGTAAGCATAAAGGAAAATCTACTAAACTATGTAAACCAGTCCAATGTTACAACTATGGAGATTATGGAAATATTGCCCCTGATTGTCCTAGTAAAAAAGAAATTCAAAGGCAAGGCCATGATGGCAATATGAGATGATACGGAGGAGTCTGAACCTACTTAAAATGACTCCTCTAGTGAAGAAGACTTGAGCTACATGCGTATTCTATCGGCTCATGTCACACCATCCTTCCCTAGAAATTTGGGAGATCATAACTCCACAAGGAGGTAACCTTAGAGGCTTAGTTGAGCTGAATTGGTAAATTATAGGATAAAGCCTCCTATATGAGTTCTATTATTGAATTTGAGGATTTCAGCTTCATATATGAACATATAGTTAAATCAAAGGATTAAAGCCTTATATTTATGCTAATTGTTAAATTTGAGGATCTAAGCCTCTAGTTATTGTTGTGATTCCATTTTCATTCTCACTCCTTTATATATTATGGAATCTGATCTTTAAACACAAAAAAAAAAATAAAAATACAATACAATACAATACAATACAAAAACTCAAAAAACACAGGTAAATTTTTCTTGCATCTGGCATTTTTAAAATTTTTTATTATGTTTCAGGGGATTTCGAGCCGCGTCGGAATAGTTAAAAAAACCCCTCTGCATAGATTCATTTCACGCCAGAGAGTTTTTTCCCCCTGAGTTCGGCTGGAGGGTTTTTTGACCGAAGTAACGGTATTTCCATATCTCTTAATTCAAATCCCAGGTATATTTCTCTTTTTCTTCTTGGGATCGATTTTCCCCTTGTTAGGTTACCTATTCTACTCTCATTCTTCTTTCAAAATGGAGAATCCGGAATCGATTCCTCCTAAAGAAGGCCGCACTAAGAAAAAACATGACCTTAGCGAATCTTCTGGGAGGAGGCATAAGCTTTGTGCCCCAAAAAGAGGGAGGACTTCTAGTCAAAACCCTAGACCCTTAGCCGGCCCTAGTTCTTCCACGACTAGACTGTCTCTGCCCCCGAGCCCCATAGACGCTAGGTTTGCCAATAGGAAAATCATTTGTGAAAGAAATATTGACCCAGCGTGCCTTGATAAGTTCAACGTTGACATCCTTTACCATCGTGGATGGCATCCGATCTTGTCATTTGGGGGAGAGGTTCATGAAAATCTTTCTCGGTCCTGCCTCTCCCATTGCACTCATCCTAATGATAGAAACATCCTAGGTTTTGAAGTAAAATATTGAGGACGGGTATTCACCATCACACCCTCTCGCATTGCGTCCCTCATCGAGGTGCTCCTATGCCACGAACAACACGCTGAGCTTCCAATGACATCGACAACTAAACGGATTGTTTGAACTAAATTGTTGTGTAATGGTGATGATGTAGAATGTATCAAGGGCAATGCACTTCAGGCCTCGAGTATGTCTGATGACTACCGTATCCTGCATCTTATTTTTGTCTCCAATGTCTACCCTTGATTGGGTAAGTACATTGAGCTCACCCCTTTTATGGTAGAAATTCTATACAATCTTAAAAAGGGGGAGTCGATGTGCTTTCTGACCATGATCTATAATTAGATAGTCTTTGCCTTTGTGTCAAATTCATTTGGGATACCTTTTAGTCGTTTCTATGTCAATTAACCTTCCAGTGTGAGACCAAACTTATAGGTACATCTATAGTCTCTATCATACTCTAGAGTGTCCATCAATTGAATCCCCTGTGGAAAATTTTTTTCATTAGTTGTAGGAGATTCAACCCACTCTCATCACTTTGGTCATCTTGAAGAAGCATCAAATGTAAAGAGATTGATCATAGAGCTGAAACCTTGGTAAAGCAACAACAACATGATCGGGGGAGCATCGGGGAGCTGATTGAAGCACGGGAGAGCGGAGATCAAGCAACCCATTGAGGTGCATTAAAAGGGACTCAATCCGACAAGTAAGTGTCATGTTGAAGAGTCTGTGTTTGCATTCATTCCTTGTGTAGGTTGGAGTGCAAGAGTTTGTGTTCAAACTCACCTAGGTTCTTCTATAAGACGTTGGCTCTTCCGTAGGGCTTAAACCCGTGGTTCTTGTGTAAGACTTAAGTTGTTGGTTAGCCGAAGGAAAAATCAACTAAAGTCCTTTCGTAGGCCTCAGGCAGGAGAATACGTTTCGAGTTATTATATAGGACATTTGCTCTCGTGTAGGGCATAAAGAGTTGGGTGCTTAGGTAGGACCATTGTTCATGTAGGGCATAAACTTAGAATCCTTGTGTAGGGTTGTAAAGGTTAAATGTGAACCTGATTTAAAACCTCTGATAGTGAAATCCGGTATACTCACGGTTTGAGTACGTCCGTTGAGAATGTAGTAGGCATGTAGTCGAAACATTATACATGCTTATGTTTGGGATTGATTATTTGTGCATATGTTTAAATTATAAATGCATAGCTAGATGTACGCCTAAGTTGAGAGGTAGCACATTCCACGCACACATGTTCACTATCTCTTCATAGGCTAGTTGCTTAACTTGCACATCTTTTGTAGTGTATATGATTATACCCTCTATTGGCTTAGAAGCCTTAAAGTTACATTGCCTCACTTAGTTTAATTACTAATTAGTTTAAGTTAGGCATTGTTGTTTTTAAATTAGCATAAATTTTAAACTAGTCCTAATCACCCCCATCTAGGACTTAGCCTACATTCTTTAGCTCTGCCATACTTTTGCACTTAACGCGTTGCGGCACGAAAACTGCAATTTCAGCATATACAATGCTCAAGTGGACCCTACCATGGGAAACAATGGAGATAATGATTTTCACCGTTGAAACATTACTAGGCCCCATGGTGATGTTTATTTATCATCAAACTTGTTCATAAGATCACAAAAACATGGATGAAGAGAAAACACAAATATAAGATTGATCCAAAACTTCAATAGCCCTCAAGATTTTCAATGATAACGTACAATTCACATTGTTTCTCATGGTGTGGTCCGTTTGAGCTTTGGATATGCTTCATTTTTGGGCTCAAGCCCTAGAATTATATGGTAAAAGATGGATGGAAGTAGTGGGTAAAATATATAAATCATGGTGGACTCACAGAGTTTACTAAGCTTACTCACTACCTAAACCCTATATGGTTGCCACAAGTGACATGAACAAATCATCGCCAATCTTACATTATATCCACAGCTAACAACGTTAGTTTCTGTTGCGGATCGGTTTGGCCAGTGATTTCTGTTGCGGATTGGTTTGGCCAGTGACGCTAGTCGATGCTCTGTGGGCCTCACCATGATGTATGTGTTTTATCCACACCGTTCATTAATCTTTTTACATATCATTGTAAGGCTTGATCGAAAAAATGAGGCAGATCTAAATCTAAGGTGGACAACACTACAGGGAAATAATAGTTATTAAATGTCCACCATTAAAAACCTCTCAGGGCCCACTGTAATGTTTATTTGACATCCAACCTGCTCATGAAATCAGAAAGACCTTGATGAAGGGGAAAAATTAATACCGGCTTGATCCACAACTCTGTGACCTCAATAAGTTTTTGACGGGATGAGTTCCATCCCACTACTTCTCATGGTGTTGGCCATTCAATGCTTAGATCTACCTAAATTTTGGGCTCATGCTTTAAAATTGCCCGTAAAATAATTAATGGTCGGTGTAGGTAAAATGCAAGCATCAATGTGAGCTCCACCAACCTCACAGAGGACCGTCTGTTTTAACTAGGTCTTTGGGTTGGCTTTTGTGTATACTTTTTTCATTTTCAATCTATCAATAAATATCAACCAATGCAACAACTAGCTAATCCAAACAATTTCAACACCATAATTTGTGGGCTGGAATTGCATTTGGTCCCTTGCCAATTCCACTGAATGTTTGGGAAGAATGGAAAAGCTTGGAATTAGATTAGATGGAATTGCATTTGCTCCCTGCCAATTCTACTCAATGTTAGCAAGTTGTGTATGTTCCACCATGATGTGTGGGTTATATCCACACTGTCCACCCATTTTTCAAGATCATTTTAGAGCATGGGCCAAAAAATCGGGTAGATCTAAACCTCAAGTGGACCCCACCATAGAAAGCATTGGGGATTGAACACCTACCGTTGGAAACTTCTTTGGGGCCACATAAGTTTTGGATCTGCCTTATTTTTAAGCCCATGCTATAAAATGAGGTTACAAAAATGAACGGTTTGGATATAACACGTGTTATTCTCAATAGTTTCAAATGATGATGGGTATATCTATTCAATGTACAGCAAATCAAAGAGTGAACCCACCGTATTACAAACATAGCATGAAATTAGGCTTCTCCAATTCCTGTCACATGTAATAATTACATTTTTTGAATCCCATCACACCTAATCCTTCCCAATACCAAACACCCCTTAATGATTATTTGCTATCCAAGTCCTAACCACTGTGTGGGGCCTACTATGGACCCAGCCACGGTGTACCTATCTATCCAGGCCAACCCTGTCCTCTAATGAGGGTCCGCCGTATATATGTGTTAGGGTATAAACCCAAAAATGAGGTGAATCCAATGCTCAAGTGGACCACACCACAGGATGCAGTGGTGACAATGATGCCCACTGTTAAGACTTCCTGAGGCCCACTGTAATGTTTATTTGTCATCCAACCTGTTTATATGGTCAGTTTGACCCAGGTGAAAGATAAACACAAATATGGGCTTGATCCAAAGCTTTTGAGGCTCGTAAAACGTTTTTTAATGGTGTGCGTTCAACCCCCAATGTGTGGTCCACTTAGGCCTTGGATCTGCCTCATTTTTTATCTCATACCCTAAAATGATATGAAAAAATGGACGGTGTAGATTAACCCATACATCACAGTGCCCCATCAAAGCCCGAGTTCCAAGCTCAGGACATGCTGGGGTAGTACCCAATCCGTCTGTTTTAGACTCCACCAACCTCTCTCTGATTGGTGGTCCACTCTATTAAGGTATTAGGCTACTGGATGCACTATCCTTTCATTTCCCATCACAAACGAAAGTAAAAATAGTTTTATTAATGATCGGCATTGAGTAACACATGCATAACACTAGTTCAACGACCAAAAGCAAGATACAATATATATGTATCCATAGGGAAGAAACTGGATGGAATCAAATCTGAAGTCTTTACAGTAACAAGCACTAGGATTTAAAGTAATATTCATTCAACTTAAAAGACTAGGCTATTCAATAGAGCACTCATAGTGTGGAATCGGGTCAGGCCCGATCAAGTCTAAGGTGGACTTGAGTCCTTACTCGTGCCTCGGTAGTAGACTCACATGAGTTTCAACACTCATGGGTTGAAGTACCCATTGTGGTGAAATCCCACTGTGGTGGAGTGCATGGGCGTGTGTGGAGTGTGAGTGCATGAGTTAGAAAAAAAGAAGAAGAAGAAGTCTAAGGTGGACTCATGTGTGGGGTGTTAGTGTGTGGTGTTTTTTTTTTTTTTTTTTTTAGTCTAAGGTGGACTCATGTGTGGGGTGTTAGTGTGTGGTGTTTTTTTTTTTTTTTTTTTTTAGTCTAAGGTGGACTCAGACAAGTAGTCCAAGCCTAAGGCGGACTCACACGAGTCGCACAAGAGTCATCCAAGCCCAAGGCGGACTCAATCGAGTAGCACAAGAGTTGTCCAAGTCTAAGACCGACTTGAGTCGCACAAGGGCCGTCCTGGTCTTAATACCTAAAAATTGGGTTCATCTCATTTTAGCTAATCATAATTATGTATTGAAGTTCATGATCGTTAGCTATTAAGATTGCTTTTAATCCTTTTTTTGGTAAGGATTAAAAAAATCTAAATAACCAACAAGCACAAGCTCCATACGTAATTACAATTAATTCCAACAAGATAAAAGTCGTTTTTAAGCAGGCAGAGTCCTTACTCGTGCCTCAGTGGTAGACTCGCAAGAGTTTCAACAGGAGGTCATGGGTTCATGTGGTGAAATCCCACCGCGGTGTGAATATGTGGGTGTGTGGGGGTGTGAGTGCGTGTGTTAAAAACATCCAACTGGCACTAAGGCTCCGCTGCTAGTAAAGGCTCGTGTTCACGCGCTTCCTTTGGTTCAGTAACATTCCCACGGTAGATGAAGAAGAAGTAGAAGGTGAATAGGCAGCTGGACCCAGCCATCACCCACACCAGCCATGCAATGGTGCTAGAGATGATCACGGTCACGCGGTGGGCGAACATGACATTAAGCACAGTTGCAAGCGACCATATCGGGACCTTTAACCAGTCCCTCTTTGGTGAGTCATGTGGTAGCCGATGGAAAATGTGCACGCACCAGAAGAACAACATAAGGAACATGTAGATGGACACAACAAAAGCGACCATAGACGGGTCATCGAGTGATCGGACAGCGGCAGCTACGGTGTTTGCCGTCAGGAAAAGAATGCTCACGATGACAATGAAGGATGTCTCAGAATCGCCAAACCAGCTGCCATTGGCCTCCAGGAACGTTGGTACCTGTCTCAGGGCCTTACGATTCGAACTCGGATCCACCCAACCGGACGCTTTAAACATCATAGCTGCGAAAAGAGAAATGAATAACAAGGATGTGTAGCAGCGTCAGAGGTCTAACAGACGTGCTTCTTCCTATCTGCAACCTCTTATATCCTCCTCATATGGGAGCGTTGGAAAAATCTATGATATTTTAAGCTACAAGTCCTGAACGAAACTTCCGAGTATTTTAATGGGCGTACACGGCAATTGAAAATCTGTCTTTAGAAAAAGCCACAACTGATGGTACTGAGGCGGGGCACATGTATCGTAAATGATAGGAAGGCACTCAGAAATTACTTAGAAATTGCACGGTAGAGGCTAGTAGGTCTAGTTAGACTATCCAAATTATGAGTCTCACCTTCGATGTATAATGAACCAAATTACGTCTTATTCGATCATCTTATTGGACGGTTTTATATATATAATGGTCTTATTTCAACAAACATCTGTCAAAAGATTAGAATTTCTACTCCTTCAAACCCATCTGGTTTTGGTATACCGACGTACCTAATCCAACAGGGGAGCGGATTAGGTGTTATTACCATTACCGTGTGGAGCCCACCTTGATGAATGCTTTTATATCCAGGTGGGCCCCAGGGTAAGGGTAACAGCTAATCCACTCTCCCACCGACAGTGGGTAATTCGAGTGGTTACGTACGGGCAGGGAAACCTTTCATTATCCAAGCGTGTGAAGTGGCTCTCAAAGTTACACATGATCCGGAGATCCTAACCATCCATCGTTGACTGACTCGATTGTGAATGGACGGATGGTAACATAAAAATCGGACCGAGCAGACTATTAACCATGTAATTTTTACCTTCAACTCTGGAACACTTACTGTACTAGCACTTGCTAGCCATCAGCTGGATGGTTAAGATTGATTGATGAATGTTATTTTAGATACATGCCCCACAAACAATGGAACCCACAATTTAAACGGTATGGATAGCTGTAGATCAGTGACACGTGGAAGGAAGAGATATTCCTATCTTCCTATCATGGGAAACTCTCTACCCAAAGTCGTTCTCCCATTGAATTAGGGGGTGTTGTGCAATTTCCCTGTACACAGAGTCTTTGGAGGCTGAGCTACTCCAAGAATTAGGGGTTGTGCAATTTCCGTGTACACAGTCTTTGGAGGCTGAGCCACTCCAAACGGATGTGGATTGCGTTCTATGACATTGCAAGTACCTAAGGTGCTCTTCGGGGTTCAAAAATGATGTATGTGTTTTATCCACGCCATTCTATTTTAAGACGTGAGCTAGAGAATGAGACAAATCCAAACCTCAGGCGAAAATAGGGGTGATTGAACGCCCACCATTATAAACTTCATAAGGTTTATAGGGTTTAATGTTTATTTTCCATCCAACATGTTGTTTAGGTCGCAAAGATCTGGATGAAGGTAAAACACATACATCAGATGGATACATAACTTTTGTGGCCCCCAAGAAGTCTTTTAACAGTAGGCGTTCAATCACCACTGTTTCCTGTGGAGTGGTCCACCTGAGATTTTCATCTGCCTCTTTTTTGGGTTCATGCTCTAAAATGAGCTATAAAAATGGACGGATGGCATGGATAAAACACATAGATCATGGTGTGGCCCACAGAGTACCGCCCAGTAGTAAGTGGCTCCTGGCAGTGTCAGCAGGCAATCGAAGTCCACTCCCGATGGCTGAGACCTAGACAATGGCAGTATAGTAAAGTTGGGCAAATAGGCAGATTGATCCAGGCTGTCCAAATTGTCAACTTGCTTTCCAGGGGGTATAGCTCAAAATCATGCTGATATATTTATCCAACCATCTGATTTCACCTCGTTAAAACGGCTACCCAGCCGGTTAGGATCATCCGCTTGGTGTGATTTCTTTCCAGACTACTCTCCACTCACAGTAGAGCTACCTGACGTGTGCAGTCAGCTGATTGTCCACCCCTGGGGCGTGTTTGGATGGAAAGGAAATGAAATTTTTTTTTTTTTTTTTAAAAAGAAAGTAGAAAAAGAATAAAGATTTCGTGGCACTATTGAACCATGGATTTTATTTTTAAAGATTTTGATTGCGTAATAACTGAAAAATCTCATTTTTCCAAGACAATGCTAAACTTATATCTTGTCATCCAAAATTTTTGAATTTGATTACAGAAAAGTGTGTGATCATTGCTGTATGTAATCCACTGATATTTTTCTTACCCAAACATGATAAAGCATCCCATTCTTTTATGTTTTCTAAATCTAGACAAGTTGGCAGAGTTTGGAGCCATGGCCACATGGCATATGGCAAGGCGTGATTATAGCAAAAACTCTTGCTTGACTCGTGCACGTGCATGGAATGGGTGGCCCTCAAACGCCACATGGTGGAGCTAAGCGTATGAGAGAGCTTCTTCCAAGCGGCCACCTGGTGGCAACTTAGGGGGGGGGGGCGCCTCTTCCTATTAAGGCCAGATCCTCTGCAGCTTGAGCGCAACAAGCTTATTCAATGGACATTGTGGGTGGGTCCCACCATGGTGCATGTATGGCATCAAAGACATCAAGTAGGGTTGCACAACCATGAAAGTTGAAACTCCAAAGATGAATAATCTAACCATCATATATGGGTAGGTTTTTGGGTAGGTTCATTTTTTCCAATGGTGTGGCCCACCTGGTGATCATATAAGCTTACTATCATCATGATGTTGCTAACTTGATTCATGGGTTCAAAATTTCAAAAATAAATAAATAAATAAAAACGAAAAAAAAAAAACAACCACACCACAGAAAATAATAGACAACCACCCAAAAAACCTCCAATTCACATGGTGGCCCACATGTTTGCTGGGTCAGCCTGATTTTTCAGATGTCCCGAATACATAGCTGGGTGGCCCTTCTAGACAAGGTGGATGCCATGAAAGCATCACAGTGGGCCCCACGTGCAATAGTTACAAAATGAGCTTATTCTCAAAACATCATGAGGAGTCTTTTTACCAAACCTAAAAATAAAAATAAAAATTGTGGAAGCCTAATCAAGTCATTAGAGGTGTGCTAACAAAGCATTGCATCAGGGAATGTGCATCAGGTCCAACCCATCCATCAGGTGTTCCACATTATTTTCACCCTATATCCCAAAATTAAGGTCGCCAGTGTCAGACATGTGGGGCTACCAAACCTCTCATTTATAAAAGCCACTAATTCGATGCTGCATAGCTCATTCACATCTGGGAGAGAGTTTGCAAACTGCTGTCTGAATTTTGGTTAGTACAAGATGAGCCCTTGTTCAATGATCCGAACTGTTGGCATGAGTTGGTATGAGAATCTGGTCTATCAGGCACCCCTCAGATGCACAAAATGGGCAACTTTCTATCCATCTCACTGAATAGAAGATGGAAATTGGGTTCATGCAGCAGGCATGCTAGATGCTAGTTCTCAATAACAAGAAAATCAAAACCCAATCACCAAAAGAAAAGCCTGTAGCATTGTGAAATTCTATAGCCAGAGGGGTCGCATAGTTGGGTGGATCTGGACTTTCCATTTGGTAGGCCATACTGCAGTTCACTAACCGGTAACAGTAGAATAATCACAACAGAAGGGATACCTTAGCTGTTCCATTTGTGGCCTCCACATAGACAGTAAGCATAAAGGGGGAGAAATCTATTTATTGCATGGCCATGATCCTTCAATAGGTGTTGTTTACTTGTTTTAGTTCCATAGGCTATCCACAGAAGAGCCCACCACATGGATGGTGTAGGATCACCAACTATATAACCAAATCTACAATGGAGTGGCAATAAACCAAGACTGGTTAATTGTGCAATGAATGTGATAGCTTTTTCCAATTTGTGAAGGGTTCTCAGATACTGAGCATGCCGAATCGTCAGCAGCAATATCTTGATTGAGGGACAAATAAAACAGAGGATTCAAGGAAGAAGTGATTTGTGATAGGTTGTAAGACAGACTACTCAATTAAATTCCAAGAAAGAGATAGTAGGATTAAAAAAACAAACAGAAGCACTTGATAGAGAAAACCACATTAATAGAACTATGGTTCTTCCTAAACTAGGTGACGCATCCTTTTCCATTCTTTACCATTTTCTTTTCGTGATGCAAGACTGTTTCAGACTGCAGCCTTCAAGCTCAGAAACTCAGATCAGAGAAGCATAAGATTACATTTCTTGTTCTTGAGGTACCAAAAAGAGAATGAGATGGGCAATGCAGTACAAGGACCCTTGAAATTGTAGAACGTATTCTAAAGACAACATGATCAGTCTCATCAACCCACAGTTTAGAATATAGGACCATGACAATTGCTTCAAGAGGCAGAAGAATACAGCTTATTTCCCATCTAGCCCAAGCTTACTTAGCAAAATAAAGGGACATGACCTTAAAAAAGAAAAAGAAAAAAGGATTGTATAATCCTCGAACCAAGACTGTGATGCAGCTATAGTGAGCCTGCACCAATCGCGATGGGGTCTACCAAGTAAAAGAAGGGGTGGTTGAAAATGAGGATCGAATTGACCTCCTGTGACTGTGATGCCATGATGAAACCAGCAGGGGTGGGGTGTTTCCATGCATGTCGATTCAGCGTAAAACTTGGGGGCTTAACCTATGGATTTTTCCAGGAATTTTACTAATTTTTAATTGAGTTCAAAAGTTTCCAGATAGCACTTTCAAGTCTTCGTCAAGGAAGAGTATGGAGCAAGTTATATTGCGTGCTTTGCAAGTAAAGTTTCAAAAGAGAAAAGGAGGTTGGTTCAAGGAAAATTGGTGGGCAAGTTTAGTAGAAATTGGAGAATGAGGGACCGGATTGGGTGACCAAAAGGGTTCGAGTCCTTTATATGGAAGGATGCATGTTTTTGCCTTATTTCATCTTTTCTTCCTTCTATGGTTGGCCAAAGGGTTCTAGGACCGCATGTTGGAGGCATTTTGTTTGCATGTTATATTCTCCCCCTCTCATTCTACATCTTCTTCTACGTAGTGTTTTAAATAGCTTACACTATGTAGCATATAGCTTATGTTGCATAGCATAGCTTAATTGTATTGCTACATAGCTAATGAAAATAGCTTAAATCACATGTAGTTTACACTAAATGACGATTTGCATACACTACACACTACATAGACTGCGTTACACACTGTGTGGCTCACATTACAAGTTATTTTTCACTACAACATTAAAGTCAATTAATGTTTTCAATGATTTGTTATATTTTTTTATTTTCAATAAAAAAAATAGTTAATCTTTTCAATGCTTTTAGTAGAATAATATAAGTAACAATATTAAATCAGTTTCATTGATCTTTCTTTACTTTTATACTTAATCAATGCCATTTCCTATTATTTTAGGTTATTTTTCATTATCAATCTATCTAATTTGGTGCAAAATATCATGAAATTGGTGTAACCAAGCAAAACCTTGATTAAAAATCTAGAAGAAGCGTGTAGCGTATTTAGCTTACACCTCACTCTTCAGTGTGGTGAATGCTACACTGCACATGCTATTGCTATTTAAAACACTGTTTCTACATTATGATGTAGTGTAGCATTGTTCGGTCCTTGGTACTAGAGAGAAGGTATTTTGTAATGGTAATGGTGGCCATAACAGCCACCACCATTACCTGTACGATACGGGTGTAAGTCGTAACGGCTTTTATGGCCCCTCTAACGGCCGTTACGGTCTTCTTTTCATTGAAAAAATAAATTGGAAAACGTATAGCTACCACGTAATATTGAAGAAAAGAAATCTGAAAAACCTGTATATGCCCTGTAATAGACCATTACAGGGTTGCTACTTGCTACTTGCTACAGCCTTTACAGGGGGCATAATGGGCAGTTAACAGCGATTACGAGTCAAATTTTTTCCACATCGGCTGTTACAGCCATTACAACCCCATAATGTGTAAAGGTTGCCACCGTACCTTTACGTAACAGCCTTTACGGCACACCATGGGAGAGATCCATGGTCCAGTAAAATCTCCTCGACAGGACAATCCTAATCCTTCTATTGTTCCATGCAAAGAGAAGGTTAAGAAATGAACCACAGCAACATTTCACATTCAGCTATGAAAAGGCCTAAAATCAGACAGATGGAATACTGAACCTGGAGAACCTCTGGGAGATCGTCAATGCATTGGAGATGTATCAGATCAACAGTCTAGATCATTGGACTGTGCTCTGCAAGCACACACCAAAAACCTTAGGAGAATATGCAATCTCCTGGACAAGGATCATATAGTTCCTCCCCAAGAAAACACATCATCTTTTTCTCTCAAAACTAAAAGGCATGCTCGTCAGCTCATGTCTTTTAATAGGCAAAAGGCAGGTAAACAGTCATATAATGTAGGCAACTGAAGTTGGTCCTTTTTCCTAAATAAATAGCACCCTACAAACCATCCCCATCTAACTGACATTGGCCGGATGCAACCAAGAAATTATTTTGGTTGAATCACATTAGAAGTTGGGAATTCAGGCATAGCCAGAGATATCTATCAATTCCATGCCAAAAGCAACAATGAAGCTAAATCAGGAAGACCAAGATATGGTACCGTACCTTTTTGAAGTAGAAGATAGTTGGCTACGGAAATCAAATTCCAGCTTACGGGGCCAACACAATTCTCCATACGGCACCACTGCCATGTTTCTATTGCTTTGTGAGTCACCACTATTTTGGATTAATGTGGTTCGAGCCAAAATTTCAGCACCACTAACCATACAAAGACTAATAAAAAGCGTGACGGAATCTCCACATCTTGCAGATAGCATCCTCCACTCAAACCTAAAGAGGAAAAAACCGATGAGATAATTGACTACCCTATATCAATCAATCCCATTTCCATCTAACTGTGTAATCCAATCACCACACCAACTAAGAATTTTAACTATGACGCAGCTGCCGCCTGACCACTTCCCTTACTACTCTCATCATTCAACCCAAGTTCTTCCTCAACTTTCTTCCACACATTCAAAGAACTCTCGGGAAACCTCTTCTTCACCACTCCAATCAACCCCTTCGCCTCTGCCACCTTTGAATTCTTAACCAGCCCCTCAACCAAGCCCTTGGTCGTCCCAAAATTTGGAATCTTGTTCTTCTTCACACTCGCCTTAAAAACCTCCAACCCCGCATCGAAATCCCCATTCCTACAAAGATAATGCACAAGCATCCGGAATGTCGTGGCATTTGGCAGACACCCTTTCTCCTCCAAATCCTTGTAAACCTTCTTTGCCTCATCCATCTTCCCATTCTTACAATAACACGTCATGAGATAATTATAGCTGATCGTGTCGGGCTTCAGCCCTGAGGAAGCCATCTCATCCATCAATCCCAGCACTTCTTCAGGCGTCCCATGATGGGCGGCTCGCATGATCTTAACATTGTAAGCCACAACATCCAAGGAGCATCCTTTCTCGCGCATCTCATTCCATATTCTCTCTGCATCTTCAATCTTCCCTTTCCTATAAAATGCATCCAAGATGCTCGTATAAGTGATCATGGTAATCTCTATATTCTTCTCTTCCATTTCTATCAGAACGGGGACCACCGATTCGGGTAGCCCCGACTCACAGAGCGACTTGATTAGTACCCCGTAGGAGATTTTATCAGGGGTAATTCCGTAATTCTGAGATATGTCGGAGAAGAGCTTGGGTACCTGATCATACTTCTGTGATTGATTGCAGGCAATGAGGAGAGCATTGAAGGAGACGGCGGACCGCGGGGTGCCGAGGGAGTCCATCTGTTCGAAGGTTTGGATGGCCTGGTCGAGCATACCGGCCCGGCCGTAGGTGAGGATAAGGGTGGAGAGGAAGGGCTCTTGGGTGATCTTGGGATCTGATTTCTGGGACTCGACGAGGGATTCGATGTCGGAGTAACGATGGGACTTGGCCAGGCGACGGACGGTGAGATCGAGGGCGTAGCGGGACGAGACGGGGGACTGGAGGTGGGCCGCGACGGAGGAGTAGACGGCGAGGGCTTTATCAGGGTCGTGTTCGGATCGGAGCTTAGATTTTGCGCGATTGATGGAGATTGAAGGAGAGGTGACGGTGGCGGTGGCGGTGGCGGTGGCGGTGGCGGCGGCTGTGGTAGTGGAGGTGAAAAGAAGGCGGATGTGGAGGAGGAAGCGGTTGCGAGAGGATAGAATTGTCATTTCGACTCGTATGTGGGGGTAAAATGGGAATTTCGTTCCGGGGGAGGGAAGGAAGAAAACAGGGAGAGCTGGGGAGTGGCGATTTTACTGAGGTTCTAGCTGGTTTAGGGTTTGGGAGGGAATGGGCCCTGGCTCACACGTGCCGAAATTCACACGTGCGATGATCGGGTTGATCATTCACCGTGTTGGCCCTAGAGTGGGAGACCATCTTGCCCGTTGGGTGGGTTGTGCTTTTGGGAGTTTTGGATGTTTAGATGTCCCTGGCCCAGCATATGAAAGTATTTTCTTGATTACCTTTTACACATGTGGATGTTACATGCATCTGGCGCTTTACGTTCGAGCTCTGACGTTCCTCGCGGGGACGCTACTTTCCTGCTATGCAATACAAGCCTCCGTGGGTCCCACGGGATGTCCGTGTGAATTGCATCACAAAGCTCGTCGGAGCTCAAAAATAGGGAAGCGGATTGCGTCCTACCCTCGCCCGCCTCTAGCCACTAACGGGCAGGTCTGTGTGTGGCCCACCCTCCTGGATCCCCCGCTCAGATGTGCACATTCGTGGCCAAAGACAGGCGGAGGTAGGACGAAATCCGCACGTTTATTTTGGCTTCATCCCCGCAAGAATCATCTTATGAAAGGGTTGGATGGCTTGGAGCTGTCTAATTATTTATTTATTTATTATAATTCTTTAGAAATAAATCATGTTTATTTAAGTGTGTATTTCTAGCTGATGTCCCCATGTGGATAGTGATTGGTAGCCTGTCTGCAAAGCTTAAGGGCCGGTTTGGCCGGACGGATCCATGGGATTAGGAGGGATGGGAAGGATTTTAAGGTAACGGTCGTGGAGTCAGTGGATTGGTTTAAGATCCATGGGATTGCTATATCTCGGGACAAGTTCATTGACTCTGTTTGGCATGCCTTACATATTTCGGGATTTTACCTTCCAATCCGTCCAATCAAACATGCCCCAAGCACAATTGATGGGATTAGGAGGGATGAGATCAATTTTAAAGTAATGATGGTGATATTAGTGGATTGGTTTAAGATCCACGGGTTTGCTATATTCCAGGACAAGTTCATCGGGTCTGTTTGGCTGGTTTGGCATATCCCAGGATTTTACCATCCCATCCCTCCTAATCCCATGGGATCCGTCTGGCCAAACACACCCTATGGAGTGTATGTGTCTTATGATTTGAGGGGTGTAAAGATTGTGGAGTGTATGTGTCTTATCCACATTGTCCATTGGATCCATCTGCTCATTTTATCCAATGCTAGAGCAAACCATATCACAAGGTACAGTGGAAATTAAAAGCATTTGATTGAAAACTTCCTGGAGGCCACAAAAGTTTTGGATTAAGTTAATGTTAGTATTTTTTCTTCAATTTTGTCTACGTGATCTTGTGACCAGAAATATCTAATCTCATAATGCCAATGACGCTTGAATAGATCACATGAGATATTAATTGCTTTTCTTTATTTGTATTATGACATAGTTCAGAAAAAAGCATAAGGTGAGAAGCATGAGTATGCTAATTGGTTTCACATTTTCCATACTAAACTTTATCAATATATTCTTAAGGTATTTTGCTTAGGATAACCGTAGCCTATTCTTCTATCTATTTTTGTGAATATCTATGTAGAAAATATTCTTTGCAACCCGTACATCTTTCATTTTAAATGTCCTTGACAACTGAATATTTAACGTATTGATCTTAGACATGCTATAATTAACAATAAGTATGTTATATATGTAAAATACCATTACTATAGATTGTCCATCATTTAGTGTCTTGTAATAGACACAATGATCATATTATATGCCCTATCGAGGATTCAACTTTCAATGGTAGACATCATGGGGACCACTTTCTCCTATGGTGAGGTCCTCTTGAGTTTTGAATTTGCCTCATTTTTGGGGCTTTTGCTCTAAAATAAGTTGGCAAAATAGATGGATGGCGTAGATAAGTCACAGAAATCATGGTGGGACCTACCTATTTTACTTAGGCTGTATGACGTAATTTCAGTCTGAATTTGTTGCAAAGAAATATGTTTTTTGAAGTGTAATTGCGCATATCTATTTGTCATGCCCTAAATTTAGAACTCGAGAATTGTCACTTCTCAAGTCCCGAACTCGGGTCAAAGCAACTTCCTCGCCACTTACTGGACTTAGTGAGCGGTTAGTGAACTCTACAACACCAAATCCAGCTCATGGTGGGGAATTTTTTTTCTAAACGGTTAATCTATTTAGGCGGTTACACATTTTGTAGATGGAATCAACTCATATAAAAGAAATGAACTTGTTCGACATATCACACATAATACGGTGCACCAACTCAAAGGTAATGAAGGAAATAATAACAAACTCTAATAGCTCTTGCATGCATCTTGAAAAAGTGTAAGTCATCTATATGAGCAAACCACAACTCGTGAGTCTACTGCATGTCGGAAGTAAAACATGACTTATCAGGGCGCTTCCGTAAAGACATCCAAAACAACCATAAGCATATTATCAACCGAGCATGTTATCATAGGTGAGCAGATTATCAACTAAGCATGTCGTATAACTACATAGGTTATCATGAACATGACATTAATAATAGGCATGCCACTTAACAAGCGATCATGAATCATTAAAATAGCCAATCATCATGAATAAGATAATCAAATTCTATTTTCTACTATATGGCATATGATAGAAATGCAATGACAGAGTTGACGTGTAGAGTTGAGATGATAGTGCACGGTATCGCAAGCCATGGGGTTCATCACAAGAGACTTTTATCCAAACCAGTCCTGTACCAGATTTGGATAGCTAGACTCGATGTGGTAAACTCCTGATTTCAGGTTAGTCTCATTCCTAATCGAAATTGTAGCCATTGCGAAGGTGCACATAATGATTTATTTGCACACCACCAACCCTAGCGAATAGTGGATGAATGAATGCATGAGTCAAATGTTGAACATTCCTTATTTTCGCGAGTACATCTCCACAACACATAATACATTTCCACTGGAACCAAGAACATACGACACAGGGTAATCCACCATCTTCCAATAAGAGTGGGACAACATCCGTCATCATCTACTAGTGCATCTCCACAACACATAATACATCTCCATTAGAAATCACAAACGTACCACACATGGGTAATCCACCATCCATACAAAAGACTGAGATAACATTTTTAAAAAGTAAAGTATTGGGCGTGTCAACCCCTACCCATTTAGCTATCGGCTTAATAATGGAGGACCCTGATTTGTTTCGCCCTACCTGGCCTCAGCAGTCGGAACACCACCTACCTTGACTTGACACACAAAGTTAGGTAGGCTCGTCACACCTCTTCCTTTCACGGTCTCGGCAGTGGAAAAGACTCTTGCACCCATCATACTGTGCTCACCCTTACTCGACACATGACGAAAGATGACCCAATTGACCAATCTTAGTGGGTTCATTAGAGGATAGGCGTCTCCAATATCGGAATCTAAGCTCGGGGTGGCCATAACGCACCCTTCTCAAAACTTTTTCAATAATATTAACACTTGGGTCATCAAGCCTCAACATAAACCACATCACCCAACTAGCCATCACGTGGCTACCATATAAAACATCCACTCGGGAAATACATCACCATGAAAGCCCATATAATCAAGTGTGTAATCATAATGACATGTACACACTCCAACTCTTTTGGACATTCATCCAGGCACAAGGACTAACACAAGGGCCCAAAAACTACCATACGGACCAACACAAGAGCCCAAACATAATACATCGATTCATCTCATCCTCATACGGAGTAGCACGAGGGCCCAAATCAAAACAAAATCCAAAATCTCTCAACTCCTCTGGATTATGTCCAAGCGTATAGAATAACACAAGGGCTCCAATTTCATGATGTGTTCATGCATGCATATAAAATGGACGCTCACAAATCAACCACGTGTATCAAACTATCAGGTTGATACCAACATAACAATGGCAGAATAAATCAAATTGCCAAGACACAACACATAGAAACTCAACAATATACCTTCAAGTCAATAGCCCATTGACCATAGGAATATTCATCTACACCCATAAACCCATAATCCCTTCTTGATACAGGCTGGATCACAGCCTTAGTATCCATAAGCAATGGGCCTTAACTTGGGCCCAACTAAGATTCAATCATCAATTCATAATCCAGTCTTATAAGACCCAACCATGTGTATAAGCTACACAATGCATGCTATGTCCATCACATACTGGCTACATAACACATGCTATAAATATTGTGAGTGAGCTACACATCACACATTATCCACATATCACAACACATCATATACCATAATCATCTTATGCCCTCATAGGCTTCACTTAATAATAGTGCCAATTGGCTAAATAGACTAGCAAGCTAACAATAATCAAAACATCCTTCCCTTGACCATGGAAGTGGGCTCACTTAGCCTCTCATCAAATGGTTATTTGTAACCAGCTTACATCCCAAGTTTCATGAGCAAGTAGGCTTTCATAAGCCCAAGGCACTAGGCTCAACACAAGAATAGCCAATTTTATGCAAATGCCTATACATTTAGGTGTCCTCAATAGCAAACTGAGGCCCCACACCTATTGTGAATACTTAACAAATGGCCACCAAGGCTTATAGTACACAAGTTTTCGCATGCATCATCGTTATCATAATCATCATTCAATATCAAATTCATCGTCACAACCTACATCATGCAAGCATGTGCATGAAGTACACAACATGTAAGGATTCACATGCATCATCAATATCATGGCCATCAACTATTACTATCATACATGCCCTAGGCATTAGTTGTCTATCATGCATAAGATTATCCTTACGTCCACCAACATCATATATTTATTATCATCCATGCATTAAGTAAAACATGGTTATCTTATCCACATTATCATCACGACAATCAATACGTGCATTATTATCACTTGGATATCAAGCATGGTGGTCAACTAGCATGTTTTGTCATCATGTGTATAAATATATAATATCATCATCACTACCATGAGGATCATTTCCACTTCATGATCAACATAAGAAATGTCATTAGTACCATACATAATTACTCATCCATCATCAATGCATATGCCATAATTTCATCATCTATTAAATCATATATATCATTTTAATCAACAACTCACCAAGATCATTATCATGTTACCATACATGTATCATCATCTCACCCATCACTAGGTGCATCCCACCTAGTATGAGTTCCACATTGACCTTGGACTACAAGTAAGGCATGGGGTCATGTAGGTCAATTGTGAGTCCCACTTAGTGAACCAATAGGCCAACTTAAAGGTATAAATGTCCAACTACAAGGCTTTCAATGGTGCAGATCTAATTCCACAACTAAGTGGGCTCCACACATTTCATCATTAACTAGAAACAATGCACAATCTCAAACACATGGATGATATGTTGATATCTTTCATGTCATACATCATATTGGGCCCACTAGCCAAATACACAACAAACTAAGAAAAAGCCCAATTATCCAGTTTATGCATTGTAAAATAGGCCTATCTAAGCATGATTCACTTGACTAGAGGTAGTACACAAGCGTAACACCTTAGATTTGTGCCTACCTGGAATTAGACGTCCTTAGGCAATGAGTCAACCATAACACCTTGGTAACCTCTCAGAACCCAATTCCAAAGCCAAAGAAATCATTGAGAACCAAATTCTTTAGAAATTTAACGTGAATTAACTAGCGTTACCTTAGATTTCCTGCCAAATTAGTACCAACCACTTTAAATACGATCTGTAAGACCCAAAACCTCTAAAATTGTTAACGATATCTTACCCTGAAATCTAGGATCCAACTCTAAACCCAGTTTCTCTCGGGAGCATTCAGAAACTTTATATCGGATCTAGACCGCGCGTTGAAAGACTGATTGCGATGAACTTAGACCATTACGATCGCCTAGTTAGACTTGACAATCATTTCAAAAATTAAACCCAAACGATGCTCTGGGACGATTTCCTTACGTCCAGAGTAAAGAGAGTGAGAAAAGGAAGATATTTAGAAAATTAAATATATTTTTAAGAAATCTGGTACGTTTCACTTGCGCGTTATTTTTAAGCGTTCAGATCGTCGGAATCTGACCCAAATACACCCTCGGATCAGGAAACATTTTCCACTCAGGTCAGTATACTTGAAATCCCTGATCGAGTCTCAGTGACCGCTTAACTGAAACTGGTCTGCCACGTGCGATCTGGAAACCCGATCGAACTGAAAACTTAACTTGATCAGGATCTAGCATCCATGAGCTAAAGTCCGACCGCATTTAGTAACAGGACCTCTAGAAGTGCTCCGTTGAGACGGAACAGACCCGATTTGGTTATAACTTAAGTATACCTTGGCCCCAAGTCTATTTCTGTCATTTTTGGGCTTATAAAAAGGCCTTTAGCCCTCACTCTCTCCTCCCATACGAATTTAGGGAAAATCCTAGGAGAGAGAAGAGAGAAAAGAGAGAAAGTGAGGGATAGTGTGAGGATTGTTCTTGACAATTGTTCCTGTCATTCTTCGTGCACATCTACCGTATTTGGATCGTTATGCCAATGATTCTGGCGTCGTTCTTAGGTAAGAAAAACTGTAACACCCTGAAAATCGGGGGTCGTGTATAAACTCAACTCCCGAGTTCCAGACCGTCACTTATGCAACAAAAATGATTATGGTTCAATGATGTCTGATTTAGAGCATTCACATGAGTAAAAGTATACCAAAACTGCAATTCATACTTCAGATCCAGTGATAAAAGCAAGCGGAAGACTAAACAATATATATATCACTGTATGAAAAAATAAGGTAAATCTCATCTGTCTCCAAAGTATGACTACATCTCTGAGTCTCATATACATGTACATAAACAAAAGAATAATGTTCAAAATAGTCCCACTGAAGTCCCCTCGATCCAGGTCGCCTACGGGAAGCCGTCGTGATACTGCATATACGAGAACTCGTCCTGGTCCTTGTCAATCTCTGGCTCCACCTCCTGGATCTCGTCCTCACCTGCATCTACAACAGGGTCTGGTGGGTGTTGCAAACACCATCCCGTAACGTGGGAATGAGTGATCAACTCAGTGGAATCATAGAGCAAAGATTAGCATGTTCACAATTCAATCACGCGATAATAGTAAAGCAGTAAATCAGACAATCCTAATACTGTTATTAATGCAAGATGATATGACGTGATGTATGCCCTCACCGACGATCACCCTCATGCGGCAACATCTTACGACCGCGGCATGCCACACTCCCTAGAGTGCTCCACATCTTCCAGGCACATGCAATGCTATGGTGATATGATTTCCAAGTTGTTATTAGTCCATTCAAACAGCAGGATTGGGAAACTAAGGTACTTTCCTTGTATCAATCCCAACACAGATCCTGTCTAGGGTCGTCACTCCTAGTAATCTCATACGATGTGTATTTCGTAGGTCACTGCAAGGGCTGCCAGGGCTGTTGCTCGCACTCGTTGCACCGCTCCCCCATCACCTTATCAATACAGGCCTACCGTACTCTACTGCAACGGAAGGGTCGTCGCCTCCCGTGGACTCAGAATACGCTCGCGGTCACTACAAAGGGCTCGTCGCCTCCCGTGGACTCAGAATACGCTCGCGGTCACTACAAAGGGCTCGTCGCCTGATCAGTGTAGGCCGACAGCTAGAATATAGTGTCTCATACCACCATAATCTGCTCACGAGTTTAGGTGCTCACTGGTCACTACGGGGAGGTTTGTGGCCCCAGCGTAGGCCGACAGCTCGACCACGGTGTCCCATACCACCATGCCCGGCTCATGAGTCTTAGTGGATCAAGGTACCATTGTTAACAGGGTTTACAATGGTAAGTTCAGTACCCTAGGTTCAAGCAGTTATGACACATGCAAGGTGAACATACATCGACCAGTCGGGTTACTTGACGGGCTCGACTAGCGCGATCGCATCTCAAGTCGAACGACATGAAGTGCGTAAAACACTTCGCGTGGCCTAACCACTGCCGCCAACTCTAAACACGAATCACGTTCATCGACGCGTCGTTCGTGGCTATGACCAGTCAGCCACGAATTCGCTCGGTTACCGACTGCCTGGACTAAGTCAAGTCCCACACATCTATGGAATCACATTAACAACATATGCAAAGGTATTGGAATTGAAATATGATCATGTGAGCATGTTAACACATGTTATAATATTCAACTTAAGCAAATCTTCAACCACATACATTCCATGCATGTAATGCAATCATGCATAAGGTCAACATGTAGGAAATCATTTAGGTCAGCATATTAATCAAGAAATCGATCTCAAACTACTACATAACATCATTTAATTCAATACATACTAATACAAGCATTTATACAAACATATACACTACACACTTAAGTCTACATATAGTATGTCGACCCAAAGTGCGCAACTAGGCGAATCTCTTCGCCAAACTGATTATGCAAGCATTCCTAACTCCCTAATGCGGCGACAAACCATGTCAATCACGTCAGCAAATTATGCATGTAGGCCGTACTTCCTACAAATGACTAAAATGCCCTAAATCTCATATTCTTCGTTAATTTACGAAACAGGAAACGGAGAGCATGTTGTACATGTCAAACGGCGATGCCATCGATAATCTACTATTAAACAACATTAAAAGCGTTGTAAACCGTCAATCAAAGCGTCTAAAATCCTCACCTAGTCTCTTACGGTTGCGGAATTTTGAACGGAGCGTGTACGCTTCGTCTACGGCAGTAGGAGATCCTGATTTATGGAATACGTTAGCTAACATGCTATGAATCTAGGTAAGCCCTAAATCAGCAAGTTCTAGGATTATTTTATACCTGAAAAAGTGGAGAAATCACCAGCCAGGTGATTGGGAAGAAGTGCTGAAGCAGCAGCAATCGGCGGCTCGGAAGCGGAAAAAATCCCTTCCAATCTCTCTCTCAAACTCTCTCTCCTTTTCTCCTAGGGTTGCAATTTTCGGATGGGAGAGGGAAATGAGGGTTTCAACCCCTTTTATAAGCTTAAAAACGCCGAAAATAGGCTCCGGAACGAAGTTTACTTAGTGCCTATCCATTTCGGGGCTGTTTCGGTTCAAAAACTACTTTCTGGTGGTCCCCTGGTCGATTGCGATCGGACTTAAGCTCATGTGTACCAGATGTAGCTCGTAGTAAGTTTTCAGTCTGGCAGGGTTCGCAGATAGCACGTGGCGGACCAGTTTCAGTTCAGCGGTCACCGCACGTAGATCAGGGCTGAAAGTCTCATGATAATAAATAGAAATTTTTTCCTGATCCGAGGGTGTAATCTGGATGAATTCTGACGGTCAGAACGCTTAATACTGACGCATCAAGTCGTGTGCCAGATTTGAATTTGAAATTCCAAATCCGTCCCTATTCGCGGTCGCTTCAGTCCGGGTTCAACGAAATAGTCTGTGATTATCGGTTTGACTTGATTTTCGAGATGATTGTCAAGTCCAGCTGGGCAGTTCTAACGGTCTAAGATAGGAGGTATCGGACCTTCGACGCGCGGTCTAGATCCAATTCAAGAATTCAATATGGTCCAGAGAACAGACCTGCTTAGAGTTTGATCCGAGGTTATAGAGTGTTGTAGAGTCGTTTGTTCTACTCGATTTGGTTCTTGTAAAACGTATTTAAAGTGATCAGGGACTATTTCCCAGCTACTCTAGCGTTGCACTAGCTAACTTACGCTTAATTTCCATGGAAATTATTTCTACGCGATTTCGGGTCGAGTTGGTACTCGAGCCCAAGTACGGATTTTTCACGGGCGTTACAAAAACCTAACCCTAGCTTGTTTTAGGGTTTTCATTAATGCTAGTAGCTAGATAGTTAACCTAACTTGTATTACAGGTTGATATTCCACGTTGACGAAGACTTAAAGATTCCATCGACTTCTTTACGCTTCTACGGCATAAGGTGTGGAAAGTATGTGTTTAGGTTATGGTTTTCAAGACTTTCAATGTTAAGTACTGATTTATTCTTGCCTAAGATGCTATTTCACATGTATAAAGTACTGTCCGTTTTGTTTTTCAGGTATACGTTAACTATGTTGAATATACTATATTCCTCGTATTTGTAGAAAATACCGTATACGTATAAAATTCAGATTTGTGTTTGCCATGATTAACTGCCGTCTATGTATGCTAGATGTATGTGTAACAACTCCTGGGCTAAAGGTTTAGTCCAAATACATGATATGCCAACGTATGATATGTACTTAGTATGTGTAGCCTAAGTGTATGTGAAAATGACTGAATGAGTATAGACTTTGTATTCGTGCTTGCTATGACAATCTGTCGTGGATATATGATTGTTATATGGGCGGCTACCCTTTGACGAAAGGATTCGCCCTATTACGTATGCTAATGAATACATAATATGTATGATATAATGTGTAATCTAAGTGTTTGTATAAATGCCTAAGTGAGTTAGTAATTAATAAAAATGTGATTGCTAAAGTTGTTGAGATATGAATCTCAATCACAATACTTGAGTATATGATTTCCTCCATGCATTGTGTAACTTATATTATTTGTATTAACTATGTATATGATTTCCTCCATGAATTGATTAACTTAGATGAATCATGTTAAAGGTGTATATGATTTCCTCCATGTACTGTATTTACAATTAAGTTATACTTCATGAATGTTCACATGATTGTAGGATATGCCTCATATGCCTGTTATGAAATTTGTATGTGATTGAGGCTGTACTACAGTCTAGGTAATCGGTAAGCATACTCCAAATGGTGGTTGAGGTTATTTTCGCCACTCAGGATGAGTTTAATGAATCTAAGTTGTGCTTGGGATGTTCGACAGTGGTTAGGCCACACGGAGTGCTTATGCATTCCATGCCGTTCAACTCAACGTGCGCTTGGCCTAGTTGAGCTTATCAACCAACTCGATTGACCGATGTTTGTTCACCATGTTTGGTTGCTACTGTTTGAATCTAAGGCATTGAGCTTACCAGTGAAACTCCCGTTAACCGTGGTACCGAGATCCCCTAAGACTCATGAGCTGGGCATGGTGGTATGGGACACCGTGGTCGAGCTGTCGGCCTACGCTGGGGCCACAAACCTCCCCGTAATGACCAGTGAGCACACTACTCTGAGCAGATTATAGTGGTATGGGACACTATATTCTTGCTGTCGGCCTACACTGATTGGTGACGAGCCCTCTGTAGTGACCTTGAGTTTATCCTGACACTTCATAGGGGCGACGAGTCCTGATGCGGTCTTAAGGATATAAATAGGCCTGTATTGATAAGGTGATGGGGGAGTGGAGCAACGATTGCGCGCAACAGCCCTGACAGTCCTTGCAGCGACCTAGAACCATAATATCGTATGAGATTCCCTAGGACTGACGACCCTAGAATGGATCAACGTTAGAAAATGATACAAGGGAGGTGTCTTAGCTTCCCAATCCTGCTGTATAAAAATGACTAATAATGTAACGTCTCGAAAAAATCCATACAGAGACCCAAGTACCAACTCGATCAGAAATCACTTAGGATTAATCCGTTTAGAAAATAAGCATAAGTTAACTAGCGCCATGTTAGATTAGCTGTGAAATTAGTATTGTTCACTTTAAATATGTTCTACAAGACCCAAAACTTGTAGAATCACTGACGCTATAACGTCCTGAAACCTAGGATCAAACTCTAAATCCGTTTGCTCTCGGGAACCCTTTGAAACTTTGTATTGGATCTAGACCACGCGTCAAAAGTTCGATATTTACCATCTTAGACCATTATGATCGCTTAGCTGGACTTGACAATCGCTTCGAAAATCAAGCCCAACTGATGTTCTGAGGCTATTTCATTGAGCCTGGAGCAAGGAGTGTGAGAAAGAGTTAAATTCTTTAAAAATTAAATGTGATTTAAATAAATCTGGCACGTTTCGCTTGCTGGTTAAGTATAAGCATTCAGACCGTTGGAATCTGATCCAAATACACCCTCGGATCAGGGAACATTTCTCACTCAGGTCAGTTTACTTGAAATCCTCGATCGAATCTCAGTGACTGCTGAACTGAATCTGGGAACACTATCGGACTGAAAACTTAATGTGATCAGGATCCAATATCTATGAGCTTAAGTCCGACCACATTTGGTCAGGGGACCTCCAGAAATGCTCTTTTGGATCGGGAAAGACCCGATTTGACTATAACCCAAGTATACTTTGGTTTAAAGTCTAAATAAGTGACTTTCTAACCTATTTAAGGACCTTAAACCCTCTCATAACCCTCCCATATGAATTTGCTAAAACTCTAGAAAAGAGAAGAGAGAAAAGAGAGAGATTCGGTGAGAGTTGTGAGGGAAACTTCCTGCCACTCGATCCGGCTTCTACACGCACTTAATCATCGCGTTCTAATCACTCTTCCGGTGATTCCGACTTCATTTTAGGTAAGAAAATCCTAACCTCAACCTGTTTTAGGGATTCCATAGATACAATTAGCGAAGTAGCTGATTTATCTTGTGATATAGGTTGTCATACAAACGTTGGCGAAGCGTAGAGTTTCTACTCGATTCATTATGCTTCTATGGCGAAAGGTGAGGATTCTAGATGCTTAAGTTAACTGTTTTTAAAGCTTTCAATGTCGTTTAATAGTAGATTATCGACAAGAATGCCGTTTGACATGTAGAACATGCTGTCTGTTTTCCATTTCGACTGCGTACGGAGAATATGAGATTTAGGGTATTTTAGGCATTTGTAGGAAATACTATATACGTCCGTATTTTGCTAAAATAATTGCCATGTTTATTTGTCGTGTTCTGATACAAGATATGCGTGCATGATCTGTTTAGCGAAGAGATTCGCCCTAATACACACTTTGGGTCGACATACGCTATGTAGACTAAAGTGTGTAGACTAAGTGTTTGTATAAATGTTTGTATTAGTATATATTGAGTAAATGTTGTTGTGGATTAGTATTGAGATTGAATTCTCAATTAATATGATGATGTACATGATTTCCTCCATGATGTTATTGAATTGATTTCCTCATATATATGGAATACATGTGTTAGGTTGATTTGCTTACGTTGTATGTTATAACATGTTGTTAACATGCTTGGATTATTTGTATTTCATTTCTGTTACTCTCATATGATCACTGATGTTGATTACAAGTGCTTGGGGCTATGATCTAGTCCAAGCAGTCGGTAATAGATTCAAATTCGTGGTTGGCTTCTATTTGCCATGAAGGACGCGTCAATGAACGTGAGTTATGCTTTGGTTGACGGCAGTGGTTAGGCCACACGAGGTGTTTTATGCACTTCATGTCGTTCAGCTTGAAGTGCGCTCGTACTAGTCGAGCTCGTCAAGCAACCCGACTGACCGTTGTATGTTCACCTTGTATTGGTCATAACTGGCTGAACCTAGGGTACTGAACTTACCAGAGATAACCCTGATAACCATGGTACCTTGATCCATTAAGACTCATGAGCCGGGCATGGTGGTATGGGACACCGTGGTCGAGCTGTCGACCTACGCTGGGGCCACAAACCTCCCCGTAGTGACCAGTGAGCACCTTAGACTCATGAGCCGATTGTGGTGGTATGAGACACTACATTCGAGCTGTCGGCGTACTCTGATTGGTGACGAGCCCTTTGTAGTGACTTCGAGCATATTCTGAGTCTACGTGAGGCGACGACCCTTCCGTAGCAACAAGAGTACAACTAGGCCTATATTGATAAGGTGATGGGGGAGCGGTGCAACGAGTGCGAGCAACAGCCCTGACAGCCCTTGCAGCGACCTAGAAATATACCATCATATGAGATTACTAGGAGTGACGACCCTAGACAGGATCTGTTTTGGGATTGATATAAGGGAAGTACCTTAGTTTTCCAATATTGCTGTATGAAAGGACTAATAACAACTCGGTAATCATATCCACATCGCAGTGCATGTGCCTGGAAGATGCGGAGCACTGAGGAAAGAAAGTATGTCGCGGACTAAGATGGTGTCGCATGAGGGAGTATGTCGGTGAGGGCATCCATCATATCATTTTATACTTGCATTAACAACAGTATCTAGGATTGTCTGTTTGATAACTTTACTATTATCGCGTGATTGATTTGATAACATGTTAATCTTTGCTCTATGATTCCACTGAGTTGATCACTCACTCCCACGTTATGAGACGGTGTTTGCAACACCTACCAGACTCTGTCTTAGATGCAGTTTGTGAGGAGATCCAGGAGCTGGAGCTGGGCTTCTACAAGGACCAGGACGAGTTCTCGTACATGCAGTTCTCTGACGGCTTCGCATAGGTGGCCTGAATCAGCGAAATTTTTACTAGTTGGACTATTATATGACATTTGATTTTGGTTTATGATATGTATATGTGACTCAGAGATGTATTCATACTTTAGAGACAGTTCGAGATTATTTTATTTTTCATACAATGATATATATATATATATTCTTCAGTCTTCCGCTTGCGTTTTATCACTGGATCTGGAGTATGAATTACAGTTTTGGTATAATCTTACTCATGTTAATGTTCTAACTCAGACAACATTGAATTATAAGCATATTTGTTGCATAAGTGATGGTTGGAACTCGGGAGTCGGGTTTCTACACGACCCCCGATTTTCAGGGCGTTACAAATAATAACTTGGTAATCATGTTCATAACATCGCACTGCATGTGCTATTGGAGTTTGTGTTAGAGCATAGTGGTAGTGATTCATGCCGCGATCGTTAGATGATGTCGCATGAGGGAGTTTGTGGTGAGGGCATGCATCATTCTTCATATCATCCTTGCATTAATAAGAGTATCTAGGACCTGTTTGATTGTACTGCCTTATCATTACTACTTGATTGGATTGATAACATGTTAACCTTTGCTGTATAGTTTCCACTGAGTTAATTACTTACTCCCACGTTACGGGACAGTGTTGGCCACACCAACTAGTCCCTATTTTAGTTTCAGATGATGGCGATGCTTGCGAAGCAGAGCTGGACTTTATGATGATGAGGAGGATTTCTCCTATATGCAGGTTCCGATCGACGGGGTTACAGGGTTACTGATTAGATGCCAATACACTTGGTATTTTGCCTTTTATTTAAACACCTATGTATATTCTTTTCTTTCCATTTTGGAGTATACATGTATTTAGTTAACCTGGTAACATGTTCACACTCTGGAGACTTACTTTAACACCCTGAAAATCGGGGGTCGTGTATAAACCCGACTCCCGAGTTTCAGACCATCACTTATGCAACAAATATGATTATGATTCAATGTTGTCTGAGTTAAAGCATTTACATGAGTAAAATTATACCAAAACTGTAATTCATACTCCAGATTCAGTGATAAAACGCAAGCGGAAGACTGAAGAATATATATATCACTGTATGGAAAACAAAATAAATCTCAACTGTCTCTAAAGTATGAATACATCACTGAGTCTCATATACATGTAATAAACAGAAATCAAAATGTCTGAAGTCCAACTAGTATGTCCTGCCAATCCAGGCCACCTATGCAAAGCCGTCGTGAAACTGCATATATGAGAACTCGTCCTAGTCCTCATCGTAATCCGACTCTTTCTCCTGAATCGCCGCCTCACCTGCAACTAAGACAAGGTCTGGTGGGTGTTGCAAACACCATCCCGTAACGTGAGAGTGAGTGATTAACTCAGTGAAATAATAGAGCAGAGATTAACATATTCTGAAATCAATCACGCGATAATAGTAAAGTAATAAAACAAACATATAATAGTAAAGTAATAAAACAAACATTCTTAGATACTGTTATTAATGTATCATGACATGACATGATGGATGCTCTCACCGACATACTCCCTCATGCGGCACCATCTACGTCCGCGACATGCTTTCTTCCCGCAGTGCTCCACATCTTCCAGGCACATGCAATGCGATATAGATAATGTTTACCGAGTTGTTATTAGTCCTTTCATTCAGCAGTATTGGGAAACTAAGGTACTTTGCTTATATCAATCTCAACACAGATCCGGTCTAGGGTCGTCACTCCTAGCATTCACATACGATGTTATTTTTATAGGTCGCTGCAAGGGCTGCCAGGGCTGTTGCTCTCACTCGTTGTACCGCTCCCCCATCACCTTATCAATACAGGCTTAATGTACTCTCATTGCTACGGAAGGGTCGTCACCTCCCGTAGACTCAGAATACGCTCGCGGTCACTACAAAGGGCTCGTCACCTGATCAGTGTAGGCCGACAACAAGAATATAGTGTCCCATACCACCATAATCTGCTCACGAGTCATAGGTGCTCACTGGTCACTACGGGGAGGTTTGTGGCCCCAACGTAGGCCGACAGCTCGACCACGGTGTCCCATACCACCATGCCCGGCTCATGAGTCTTTATGGATCAAGGTACCATGGTTAACAGGATTTCCAACAGTAAGTTCAGTACCCTAGGTTCAAGCAGTTATGATTCATACAGGGTGAAGAATCAACGGCCAGTCGGGTTACTTGACGGGCTCGACTAGTACGAGCGCATCGCAAATCGAACGACATGAAGTGCGTGAAACACTTCGTGTGGCCTAACCACTGCCGCCAACTCAAAACACGACTCGCGTTCATCGACGCGTCCTTCGTGGTAAATACAAGCAAACCACGAATTTACTGTTACCGACTGCCTGGACTAAGTATAGCCCCAAAAATTTGTGAATCCACATCAACAATCATATAAGAGTAATGGAAATGAAATACAACAATATAAGCATGTTGAAACATGTTATAACATACCACTTAAGCAATTCACCCAACATATACATTTCCTATACATAAAGAAATCAATACATCTAGCCAACATGATGGAGATCATTTACATCAGCATATTACTTGAGAATTCAATTTCAAAACTATTTCACAACACCATATACTCAATACATACTAATACAAACATTTATACAAACACTTAGTCTACACACTTAAGTCTACATAGTGTATGTCGACTCAAAGTGCACATTTGGACGAATCTCTTCGCCAAAACAATTATGCACGCATTTCTAATATCCTAATGTGACAAATAGCCATGGTAACCATTTCAGCAAAATATGCATGTATACAGTATTTCCTACAAATGACTAAAATGCCCTAAATCTCATATTTTTCGTACATTTACGAAACAGAAAACGGACAACATGTTGTACATGTCAAACGGCGTTGCCGTCGATAATCTACTATTAAATGACATTGAAAGTGTTGAAATCAGCCAATCAAAGCGTCTAAAATTCACACCTTTTGCCCTAAACGTGTATCGTTTCAATTAGAATAGATACGCTTCGTCAACGGCGTAACGGCGACCTAATGCACAAGATGTATTAACTACTTCGCTATTTGAATCGACGGAATGCTAAATCAACAAGTAGTTATGGTTTTCTTTACCTAGAAATGGTTGGAATCACCGAAAAAGTGATTTGAACGCGATGCTTAGGCACGTGTAGTAGCTGCAGCAAGTGGCGGGAAGATCTTTCCCACACTCTCTCACAATCTCTCACTTTTTCTCTCTCTCTAGCTAGGCTTTCTAGCAAATTCGGATGGGTGAGATAAGTGAGGATTTAAAGCCCTTTTATAGCCTAAAACCTTCCCAAATTATGCTTGGGAATAATGTTTACTTGAGGTATAACCAAATTGGGGCTGTTCTGGTCCAAAAGAGTAGTTCGGGAGGTCCCCTGGCCGAACGTGATCAGACTTAAGATCATGGTTACTGGATGTTGCTCACACCCAGTTTTCAGTCCGGTAGAGTTCGTAGATCGCACGTGGCGGTCTAGTTTCAGTTCAGCGGTCATCGCACTTAGATCAGGTCTACAAGTCTCGTGATATGAAAGAGAAATTTTTCCTGATCCGAGGGTGAAATTTGACTGAATTCTGACGGTCAGAACGCTTAATAATAACGCGCCAAGTCATGTGCCAGATTTGGATTAAAATTTCCAAATCTAACCCTTTTCTCACTCTCTTCACTCCAGACTCAATGAAATAGCCTCTGAACGTCGGTTGGGCTTAATTTTTGAAATGATTGTCAAGTCCAGCTAAGCGGTCATAACGGTCTAAGATTGTAAGTATTGGACTTTCGACGCGCGGTCTAGATCCAATATAAAGTTTCAGAAGGTTCCTGAGAACAAACCGGTTTAGAGTTTGATCCAAGGTTTTAAGATATTATAGCGTCATTGGTTCTACAAGTTTTGGGTCTTGTAGAACGTATTTAAAGTGATCAGGGATGATTTCACAGTTACTCTAGCGTTACGCTAGCTAACTTACGCTTATTTTCTAAAGGAATTAATCCTACGGGATTTCTGGTCGAGTTAGTACTCGAGTTCCAGTACGAATTTTTCCAGGGCGTTACACTTACAATCAATTATACATTTTATATATTTATCACAGTCTTCTGCTTAAGTAATTTAACTGTCTCTGGAGTATGATATGCTGTTTTGGCTTAATCCACCTCATGTTTTATGCACTCATATAGCTGACATTCATCCATCATAAAAAATGTTGCATAAGTGATGTTCTGGAACTCGGGAGCTGAGCTTCTGCTCGACCCTCGATTTTCGGGATGTTATAACAAGGCACGCTACCCAATAGGCAATGGGCCTTACCTAACGGGCTCGAGGAAGGTTACCATTGGGGATTTCTCATTCCTCAACGATTTCTCTTAGTATTAGTCCTGCTTGGGCCTTAGGGTTGCATCATTTATGTGGGCCCAAGGCTACCTATATCTTAAGAGAACATTTGGACATCAAGATCTCCACTAAATATTTTACAAGTTATATAACACCCATTTACAAAACATGTTAGGTGGTCCTCATCACATGAAAGGTAAGGCCCATACAAGATAGCCCATGCTAGATGACCCACTTAAGGTTTTTAGCCCAACAACATATGAGAGTTATTTTTCAGAGTTTAGATGCTGCATCAAATACTTTGGGAAGGTGATGGACCAAATTGACGTGGCCCCACATAAATTTTACGTCAAATAAATTTTTGTACAATGTTGGTTTCTAGCCATCGTCAATTTAGATTTATGATCATGTGGGACCCACATATGGTGAAAGGAAGGATCCATCTAGTAACTCTATGTATAGGCTTTAAAAGGTATAAGGCGGGCCTCATTGGTTGGGTCTGTACAATTTACGGTGCTGGCCCAAACATGGGTACTTGGAGAAACTATGCAAGAAATAGTGTAGAACTAGTTTTGGCCCAATTTTGACTATATTCCATGATCACAAGGGATCACATTTCAGTGTGCTGCCAGGTGCCCTTGGTTGTACTATATATGTACTTCAAAAATTATAAGCTGGGACCAACTGGTTGTGCACATGTAATATTTGGTATAGGGCCAAATATAGGCACTTTAATTTTCTACACAACCATACCTGGCCCCATTTTGGGATCCACTCCCTGATCATATGAGGTCTGATTTAGCCCAATTAAAATATTATTTATCTATTCATTGGTGTTGGTTAAATGTTCCAAGTGGTGGTGTAACGCCTCGTGTTTTCATGACCCAAGTGTATGACCCGTTTTTCAAAAACCCGAGTGTTAATCTTAAAGGATGGTCAAATTCGAGTATACATCTTTTTTTCATTCATTTAGAGTAAGAAGATGAGCGTATAGTGAATAAATCAGCATAAGGAAAAATTTCATTTACATTTGGAATATACAAGAAGTTACCCATAATGACTTATACAAACCAATGCCCCCATTCTTACAATTACAAAATGAAATAATATTACATGTGAAATAAAGTAAATTACAATAATCTTGGGATGTGAAATCCTATAACAACCCTGTGAATAGCGTCCACTTGCTCTACACCTGCATCAAGTGTTACGGTTTGATAGCGTCAATGACTATCATAGTGAGGAACACCCTTTAAGATTGTACACTTATCATTCATAATCCATTACAGATCACAAGTTATGAAAATGAATATGTTAAACAGGACATTTCATAATCATTACCACATACTCAAAAATCAAGCCTATCAACAGAATCTCCTCATAGGCAAAATATAATAGTAATCGTAATGCAAGGAAATATGTTCAGATAATCAAATAATCAACCATACGACTTTCTATTACACCTAAAAATCACATTGTACATGAACTCTATAAGATGGCTAGAAAATCAATAAGCAAACTTCAGCTCCACCCGGAAATCATGGTACAAATGAAATCTATAAGGTGAATAGAAAATCAACCTTTAAACCTCTACTTCACCCAGAGAATCATATCGTACGTGAACTCCGCAAGATGGCTAGAAAATCGATAAGTGAACTTTAGCTCCACTCGAAAATCATGGTACGACTGAATTCCGTAAATGAAGAGACAATCAACATACAAACTCTAGACCACTCAGAAATTATATCGTACGTGAACACCATAAGATGGCTAGAAAATCGATAAGCGAACTTCAGCTCCACCCGAAAATCATGTTACGACTAAACACCATAAGATGGCTAGGAAACCAACATACAACTCTAGACCACCCGAAAATCATATCGTACTTGGACACCGCAAGATGGCTAGAAAATCAATAAACAAACTTTAACTTCACCCGAAAATCATGGTATGACTGAACACTGCAAGATGGTTAGGAAACCAACATACAACTCTAGACCACCTGAAAATCATATTATACGTAAACACCGTAAGATGGTTAGAAAATTGATAAATGAACTTCAGCTCTACCCGAAAATCATGGTACGAATGACACCGCAAGATGGCTAGGAAATAATAAGGTACGCGAACATAACTAACAAGCCACAAAAGAGCACCAATAGACCATCACAGCCATGAGGGCAAATATATGATTCAAGCCGCATAGGGCAAATATACGATCCAAGCCACATAGGACAAATATGCGATCCAAGCCACGTAAGGCAAATATGCGGTCCGAGCCATGTAAGAAAAAGTAGTATCCAATCTGCGTAAATCAAATATAGACCGTAAGATGGTGAGTTCACGACAGGTTTCATCCATTACATCCCTCAATCACAGACGAAGGTATAATTATTTAACAATGTACAACTGAGGATAACATGTTATCACCAAATCATTTATGCATGCTATAATTAAAGAGATATGTTCGTTATCTACCACAAAATTAGGTGCACAACACATTATCATATTCACCTATTCACATGATAAGTTAAGTAACAAAATCAAGTAACTTAGGAGATATTGAATGGAAAGGATTAAAGCATCATTAGTGGTTAATGAATTAAAGTGAGAAGCTCAAAGGGTGAGTCCTTACCTTACATGTCGAGTCTCCCATTAGTGTCGTTAGGGAACGTAGGTGTCATTAGAATCAAATTCTACCATAGATTGTAAAATTCTACGGTTAGAACTAAGCTTAACACACTATTTATGGTTTAAAGTCTCAACCTAAAGTCTAGATTAATATAACCTAGGGCTTGGATTACTTAGGTTTCAGGGTTTCATCCTAGGATTTAATTCTAGGAATTGTACTACGACGTATGTGTGGTTTAAGCATAATGTGATAATATGTTTAATCAAAATTTAACATTAATGATATGGTTAATATTTATGACCCTGTTAACAATAAGTATTACAATGGGAACAAAATAGTGTAATCTATTATTAAAGATAATAATTTCAGATGGTGGATACTTTGCTAATATCATTAGTGTTAATGTAATAATTATAAAGTATTTATTAACATAAGTGTTATAATTATCATTGGCTAATGAAGCAATATCAACCGTTGTGATGACACTATTTAGTAAAATCCACTATCTATAATAAACATTTAAGAATGATTAATAAAATACTACCACTTAATGCTTGCAAATCTGTTCATAATAACTAGTTTTAGTATAACGAATCTACTAATGTCTAACCATATAATATATTAACAATCCTAAAAATAATGGAAATGATAACAATGTTAATTTAATAATTAGAGAATAATTGTTAATACTAGTTCTATGATTAATATTAGTTAATGTAGCAAAATAATTATTATGGTGACACCAATGACTATCAAGACTCTATTCAACCCAGACCCTCTAACTACAGCTAGGATAATGAAGTTGCAGTTATGTTCCTAAATTTAACAGACTCATGGAATTTACTGAATCGGGTAGGCCTTACCTTACTTGGCTACTCACGACCCAACTCGGCCTCAACAAGGCATGAACTAGGCCCAAGCATAGACCGACATTAGTGAAGCCCGGACCAGGCCCAAGCATGTTTCAGCCCATCTGGATTCAGTCCCAACTATGTTGACTCGTTTTCAGCCGAGTTGACACGGTTCAACTCTTCTTCTCTTTCCTTACTTCTTCTTTTCTATCATTGCCTCCCTCTTCCTGGACGGACGGAGGCTCGCTGATCAAATAGGCCTGCCTGACTTGATGAGTCAGCGAACCCAACTTGCTCGAGCTTAGCTTGGTGACGACGACGGTGGGCCATGCAGAGGCTGCGGATTAGATCAGGCCAAACCGCGCACGAACCTAGACTGAGATCACACAGGTTCGGACTTAGCTAGACGAGTTCCCGACTCAGTCCGCTCTCCAGCGAGTGAGACTCTCACTCGGCCCAACTCGGTTTGGGACCCGGCCCGATTCGAACTGGTGCGATAGCGCACCCTGTTTCCTCACTTTCTTCTTCTTCTTCATTTGCTTCACCTTTCTTTCTTTCTTTTTTGTTGCAGGTGGGTCCAGCCAGTATGGCCCGAGCTCGTCAGCGAGTCGAGTCAAGTGGTGCAACGGCCGCACCGCTCCAACTCTCGCTCTCTGTTCCTTCTTTCTCTGTTTCCCCTTCCATTTCTTTTCTTTTCTTTCTTCCTCCTCAGAGCTTCATGGAACTCTGGACTCAATCCTGGCTTGCCCAGCAGGATCTGGCTTGATCCAAACGCTTGGTGCGGTAGGACGGTGGTGAAGAAGATGGCTACCATTAATGGCAGAACCTCTCCCATTGCCTCTTTCTTCCATCTATCAGTGCTAGACGGTTCGTATGGATGCCATGGAGCTTGTAGAGGAGAGATTTCGAAGCTCCATGGGCGTTTGGGTGGTGGGTTCAAGGCTAGGAGGAAATGGCCGGTTTCTCTCTCTCATTCCCTTTCTTTTACCAAAAACTCAGTTTGTAGGGCTAAGATTTCCTGATTGCGGATGGTGGGATTGGAAGGAGGAGAGAGCACTCGGATTGCCGACATGGAGCGAGGATAGTTTCCATTCTCGGAAACATTATGTTTTCGGGACTGTTTGCAGTGAAGATTGTGTGCAGGTGTACTTGTTGGATCGTGTGAAACTTACCAGGTTTTTGTCACACGTGGTCCCTCAACCGAATGGACGGTTCGGATCATCTACGGGGACGATCATGGTTGGCCACAGATCGAAACAGACGGATGTCTGTCCGCCCGCTGCCTAAAACCGAAGAGAGAGGGTGTTTCCCTTTTTAAGGAAAGCTCGGTCAACAGCTGTTTGACAGAGCAGCTCCGCCCAGTGCACGGCGTGTGCACGCACCCTACGTGCACAGACACCTTAGTGTGAGGTCCACATGACTGTTCTGCCTGATCCGATCCATCGATTTGCTTCTAGAAATCAATGTAGGGTCTTTGACCAGTTATCAGACAAATATAAAGCCTAGGTGGGGCCATGACTTGATTTGGGGTCATCTTGGTAGATTTCCGTCGATCCGACGGTCAGATCACCCCGAAGTCGAACATCAACGGTTAAAAAGGGTCTTAGGGACCACTCAAGTAGAATTTAATGGTTGAATTAGGGATTAGATGCCCTGATATGTGTTTAGAGCGATTAGTCAAGTTCCAAAACATGTACCTAAATAAATTGATCAAATATTTCAATTAGTCTAAGACATGTATTTAAGCCAACCTATCAGGTATCCTAATCACTTCTAAGGCATCGGTTTAAGTCAATCTATCATGTATTCTAACCCATTCTAAGTCATTTATTAAGTAACTAATCAAGCATTCTGATTAATCCTAAGACATTTGTTAAGTAAATAATCAAGTATTTTAACTAACTATAGACATTTTTTAAAGTAACTAACTGAGTATTCTAACTAATCAAGCATTAAAATAAACTCTGAGACATGTGTTTAAGAGAGTTAATCAGGTGATCTAATCACGTCTAAGACATGAACTCAAGTAAGCTAACCAATGATCAAATCACTTATAAGGTATGTATCCAAGCAAGCTACTAAATGATTAACCATTTAAGAGTCATCATTCGTAGTTATAATATAAAAAAAAACTATCCTTAGTGTATTAGTGAATCGAAATCTTAAAAATAAGTATCTCTGCTGGTATGGTGATCCATCTTGGAGATCGGCGAATGGATGGCTTGATGTACGAATATGGATTGTTTTTAAGGGTTAGATTTGGGCTAGAATGAACGTGAATGTTTACTTAAGCCTGGCTTGTATTTATACTAAGCTTGGTTATATGATAACACCCGAGTACTGAAAAGTATGGGTGTTACAGGTGGTCTACTCATATCTCTAGCGTGTGGTCCACTACAGAGGCTCAAAGTTTGTATAAAGCACAAATAATCAGACAGTTTTCATCAATGGGGTCTATCATAACTTAGGGCCCAATTTCTGAATACTTGGGGATCATTCCTGACAAAAATGTGGGACATCCCAGCTCAATTATATAAGAATTAAACATTCTCCAAAGTAGGACCCTTAGCTACAGAGTGTGGGGCCCACCACAAGGTGTCAAAAAGGCTTACACGCGATGTAGTTAGGTACTTAGAAATATTCCAGCAAACAGAAAGTGCAAAAGAAAGGAAATAGATAGAATGACATATGGGGCCTACATGCTAACAAAGCATAGATAAGAGACACACATCAATACACATGGCTATCTAGATTAAATGAACTAATAAAGTACATAAATCAAAAATGGCCTCACTACCAAGTGGGTCCATAATAAGAGGATGAATGTTGTCGTCAACATACATACAACATACAAGTAGCACATGCAATGTCTTGATCAAATACCTATGATTAGATTCTATATTGGAAAATCCAAGCTAATGAATGATTTGGGAATACATATGATCATTAACTATCTTGAGTAAGTTAAGAAACAATATCAATTACATCTGATTGTTGGAATCATGGATATGGCCTACACAAAAATGGTCACAACAAGCTCTCAAATACATTTTCGTACAAGGCTAAGATCTCAGCTGTCTGAACTTCGATTGAGGCTTATTGTATACTATTGGAAAGCTAGTTCAATTTTTTTACGGATCTAATGGAACATATATTTTTAATACATTCATTAAAGGAATTAAAAATGGGTCCATTGTTGGCAAATTGGATCCTGCATGTGCTACTGGATAACAGCCAAGTAAACTTGATGCTATGTATGATTGGACCGTTGGATGGTTACAAAATTTGGCCCAGAGTTAGCTCAGATTGTATTTCATATTGTTCTTAAGTTTCAAATCTGATCTTAGCATGGTCGATTTTGTATGATTTTTAGAACTTGCTATCTAGATACAAAAACAAGATTACATGTTAAGGGTGTGGATATGATGTTCATCATGGTGGACCATACTTACATAGGCCAATTTTCTGACCATCATGGCCAGTAATATATGAACCCATGAGCCTCCATACCAGTGGGCTACACATACATAAAAAATATAAGAGAAAGAAAGAAGAGGATGGAAGGAGAGGTGTAGACTCACGTCAATGGATGGATGGTTGGATGATGATGTGTGGTCCACTCCCTCTAAGTTTGATGTTGGGCCACACCTTCGCCCCACTCTCTTTCACTCTTTCTTAAAATCTCAGAATTTTTCTAAGTATAGGAACAAAATAAGTGCAAGAGAGCTCCTACTCTTATATAGGGAATTGGGGGTTGAAGTGGCAAAATGATGTGACAAGTTTATGAGATCTTATTGGTGCTAAAAGTGAGGTGGAAGGTAATGTATGGTATGGGTAGTGGATGGTGCTAAGCATGCATTGAATAAGGTGGAAGAAATCTAGACATGCATTGACTAATGGATGGATAAGGGTTGTGGGTTGTAGGTGATGCATGGTGGATGATGAGGTGGAGTGTTGCAATTGGTTGTTTGAAGTGATGTGACACAAATCAAGACATGTATTAGATGCATGTATAGGATGAGGTGGACATGGATCATGATCAGTTTATAAGGCATGGGGAGATGGCTAATGATGGGTTTTAGGATTGAATCCATTTTTGTCTTGTATTTGCTAGCTTCTTATTTGTCATGTAGTGATTGTCTTATCTTTTAGTAATTTCTATGTTCTAAAAGTGGGCTTTAGGCCCATATGGGCCTAAGTACAATGGGCATAACATAATAAAGGTTGCTTGTATTACAGGATACGCAATATAGGTCATACATTCGATGGGTCGTATCTCATTAACGGAGCGTCGGATTGATGCACACGGTTTTCACCATTTCGACCACAACGACGACGCGGTCCACATGATAGAGGCCTCAAGATCATCCGGAACAAATTACTTGAGTTAGTTTTATAGGTGCATTAGGGTGCAATGTATGGTTTATTAACGGTGCAAGTTGGGACACGTGTGCACACGAGTGATGTTGCAAAAGACCGGGATCTCACACTTTTCCTGTCCTCCAAACAACTTTTGCCAATCATTATTATACTTTTACATATATTTTCATATATTTACAAGAAGAAAACATCCTTCTACATTGTATTTGGTCTTTCAATTTCCAATGTAATTCAAAGAAAATGGGCCATCATGTCTTTTTAAGGTGTTTGATTAAAAGACAGTTACGGAACATAAAACATAGTCAAATATGCATGTAAAGTAAATAGATAAAGAAAATTGTATTATTATATTTTTATATGTTAAAAGTCTTATTTTTACAGTGATGCTCGATAAAAGCAATAGTATAATATAATTATTGTAATCAAATATAAATAATTTCATTTAAGGATAAGTGATTATTATTCATTTTCAACCAATTACCGTTATAATTGAAAAACTAAATAAGTACATAATAATGGTCTTTCTCCTTACACTCATTTCTTATATTGGGGCTCGCTTGAGTCATGAATTTGCTTTTATTAGTCTTTTATCCCAACATGAGCTAACAAAGCTAATGGCCAAAGTAAATTTCATGTAGACATCACGCTAGGCCTCACGAAAATGTGTTGTAATAATTCTCTGTAACAAGTGTTGCATAAAACTGGCATCCCATGGTGGATAGAAATTGAATGGTCATTACTTATGTGTTTGTTTGTTTGTTTGTTTTTTTTTTTTTTTTTTTTTCAATCTACAACAGTGTAGTATTTATGTATTTGTTGTTTATTGCTTGTGGAGGAGAGAGATGCATTCCTTTCCAATGAGACTGGCAATGAGCTAAACATGGGCTTTAGTTAGGAAACTCAACTTTTTAAAAAAGTTCAGCTCAACAACTTAAAAATCCAGGCTTGAACCAACTCCAAGATCCCCCTTTCTAAGCTTACATTTGCTTGCATCTTGTAAGCATTTGTCCTATATAAAGTCTCTTGGCACATGGAAAGTCCCTAAGTTCTTTGTTTGGGAACTTTTTAGGAGCTTTTCAGTTTCAAATTTGAAGTTTTCATAGGATATTATTAGGGAAATCTTTCTGAAAATAAAATAAAATAATTGAAATTTTTTATTATGAATTAATAAATGAGTTTATAATTTAGATATATGTGAAAGTAATAAGGATTTTTGCTACCAAATTTCTTAGGATCCTGAATTTTATGCATTGACATATAGGAAGGTTTTGAGATAAGAGGGGAACATGATGGCTCTTTTATTTAAAGGTGAGAATTGTGGGACGCATGGTATGTTTATGACATCTAACCTATCTAATATATGAACATTAACATGATGATGATGTAAAATACTGTATGTGGAATTGTAAAGGACCTTGCTGTGGATCAAATATGGAGATTAAATAAACTAAATATCGTACTTTGTTGGGATACTATAGTTGTAGGCTTGATGTCGTAGCCTTCCTCTCCTTACACCCTTATAGAATCATTGAGATGAGAATTATTGCTTTTGTTGTGTTGGATTGGGGACCCAACCCTGTTTTTATAGTTTTAGAGGGTTAAGGAGTTTGGAACCCGTTAAAACTCATCTCACTATGGCTCCACACGAATTTGGTAATCCCATTTCAATTAAAACATTGTGTGTGTATCACAATTGTAGAACACCACCCCTTACATGATTTTGCATGTAGCACAATTGAGTGGGGTCCACTGGTACACCCGATCATATTATCTAACCCTTAGGATAATCCAGACCATTGATCAATAAGGCCCACCTTGTAGAATTCTTACATATCACACAAATTGGACATTTGCCCAATCAAAATATCAAATGAGCCACGCTTGAATTTAGATGCTTTCGGGTGGTTTGTAATATTTTTATGGTGCAACTCTCCTAATGGTCGAATTGCCATATATATTTAGTTCATTTAACCATCCCACTGTAGTGGATTTGTTAGACGAGTTACATACCCTGCACATACCATGTGGGTCCACAGTTCTCAACTTTACACTTTACAATAGGGGGTGTGATACGTGTAACACATGTGAAGAAGGATAGAAGAGAGACAGAGAGGGGAGAGAAAAATGAGAGAAAACACAAGCAGATAAAGAGAGATGGGTTCGTAGCAGACAATCCATCCTAAGTATTTTTTTTTTTTTTCTAATTTTTTGGTTCACTCTAGATTTTGATTTTCATAAGCTTTGGTCTTTTATCTAATGTTAGAAAATTATATTGGAAAACTAAAAATAAAATAATTTAAATTAACACTAAGCTGAATCACATATAAACACGTTGGTCTTAAAGCTTGATTCGCCCCCTTTTCAATTGCTGATGGGTTACAGGGGAATTGCCTTCAAGATAAGACAAACCTTTTTTCTAAAATCCTGCATGTAGCAATCATGAAGGGATCTTCTCAGGAACTCAATTAACGCAACTGATTGTCTGGCAAATTTGATGAGTGGTCGACTTTAGTGGCTCAAATAATGTTTGCGCTTCTTAGTGATTTTCTTAAAAGGAAAATGTTTGGAGAGATTAGATCAGATTCTGATGGGAACTATTGGATATGGATGATTCTGGACCTGAATGGTCCAATTTATATAGTATCTAAGGTGTGGACCATTGCTAGGTGTTCATCAATGGTTCAGAACATTTGTAAAACGTTTCTGACTGTTGGCACTAATTTCTGAGCGTTTCAGATAGTTGGATCATCAAGGCCTGTCCGTTTTCGAACCATTTTGGCTATTAAGGCTACTAATCATTCTCAAAATGGTCAACAGTTTTGGATCCATTGATTCAACCGTTTCCTGTAGCTTATAAAACTCAGGCCCATCTCACACTTCTCGCACCATCTTGCGACGGTTCGTGTAATGTTACGAGGGAGTGACTGCTTTACGGGACGACGTGCACGTGTGAAGTGTGCTATCTAGCGCCACTACAGCCACACTACCCATGCTCAAGCGCGCACGTGCGTGCGTATATTCCAGTGTTACACACTGGAACATGCATACCAAGCATCTCATCCTTCATTTCTCTAAGTAAAAATACTACCCACTCGTTCACTTATTAACCATAACTTTTCTCCCACTCTATCTGATGTGGGACTAAAGAAAACACACTTTTCCTTTATTTTTTCAAAAACCGTATTGAAGGGAAAATGAAATTTTCATAAAAAAATATTTTATTTTTAAACGAAAATTTCAACATCTAAAATGAGCTGATCATGGACTGGCATCATGGTGGCTCCACAAAAGCCTTGGTTGCATGGGCTCCTAGCACATTCTTGCACGTGGGCTACATGTGTTGAGGGTCAAATATTGCATATTAGATCCCGGTTATTTCCTGGATTTACGAACATAATGCTGTCTAACGGCCTGTTTTTATCGTGTTTATGCTGCAGATTGAATTTAGGAGCTTGAGCTGAAAAAGGATGCTAAAAGCTTGGATTTAACGCTTTGATGATCACCAAGGCAAGGGATGGACCCAAGAGGACCAAGACCGACGAATTTACATGCCAGAGATCCGAGAAAACCGAGAAACTGAAGCTCAAATGGCCCGAAATTGGTCCAGAATGCAAGATTACATGGTTCCTACCTTCTGATTGACTCCAAAATTCATACACGTGATAAGGGCCATAAATTAACCGTACACGTCGAATTTCAGATCCCAGATCCTTGTGGAAGGGGCCCAATAGCCAGATCAGCCCACAAATCGTTAAACTAGGGCCCACCTGATCTTTGGATATGCTTAAATTTTGGTCTCAACACATAAAATGAAGTGTCAAAGCAGATGGACGGGTTAGATCTCACATACATATCAAGGTCAAACCCGTGTTATGTGAATGGGAGTACACAGCAACAGTGCACTCGAAATTCACCGAACCAGTAACAGTCGGTCAAAGGTGCTGACCGAGCTTCCCATGCAGCTGCGGCTTCTCGCTGTGAAAGCAGAAAATAGGGACCTGCGGTCCTTGCTTGTGGGCCACATCCACACTTCAAAGGCTTAATCCGGACCGTTAATTCAAGTCTCAAGGTGTGTCTAAGCAAGACCTAGGTGACCAAATTTCAAGAAAAAGCAAGGATGAATTCTCAACCACTCAAACGCAGGACTGACGGCTATAAGATTAATTAGGTGGGCCGCATTAGAAGTAATATAAAGTCATTCGTTTCTGACCGAAATTCCTAGAGGAATCCGGTGAACGGAATGGATTTCTTAAAACAACAGTGAAGTGGACCCCACCATCAGAACAGCGTAAGATGTACGCTGCCTTGTTACGCAGACTGAAAAAACTGGACGTTTTAGATCATTTTTGGCCCACCATCAATGATCGGATGATCGATCTGAACTATCCATCGTATAGGCCACTCGAAAACGTCCCAAGAGACGTTATTCTCTTGAGAAAAATCATTAGAATGGGGGAGTTTTGGAGATCCGATTTCGGCTGTGGAAGTCTTACGCACGCGTTTCGACTGCGAAAATACGTGCACTACGTATAGCTGCTGCGTAAGAAGTTCTGGATCCCTCTTTGCTGCGGAAACCGACTCGTAGCACCGACTTCCCTGATACTATAAAATTGAGAGAGAGAGATCACGTGGAGGCGATTCGGAAGCAGCAAGAGATTCTAGACGTGGAACGAGCAGGAGAGAGAGAGAGAGAAAGAGGAGAGTAGTTTTTATTTTTTTTCTTTTTCTTTGTTTTCTTTCTTCTTTTCCTTTGATTTGTGTAGAGATCTTGAGCTAGATCATGTCTGGCTAAACCTCTTAGCTAGGGCTAAGAGGTGAAGCTTGTAGTAAGATGGGAGATATTATTTCATGTTTTCAATTTAATTTTAATTCATGAATTGATGTTGGTTTTAGTCTGATTTTAATGGAAATATTTTTGGTCTTTAATGGTCTGTTGTGACTGAAATTACAATGGGTCTGCAATGGCTTTGAATATTTCCGTTCTCCTTTATGTTTATGATGTCAGGAAGCCCTGTTGTTCACCATAGTCTCCTAGGCATGGTCGGATGACGGTACCCTTCGTAACCTTCATACATGTGATGGGTTGGTAATTAGTTTAATTTTGTTATTTGCCATAGTCCCCTAGGCATGGTTTGGTGATGGAATCCATTCTAATTCATACACCTTTCATCTCTTTGAAAACTAGATCAACGGCAGTTCAGTAATTTTCATGATTTTTGATGCAAGCATAAGTTCTCCCTGATCTCTACAAGTGGATCCTCTGAATCCCTAGTTTCCTATTCCTGATTTTTCTTAAGTTTTAGATAAGTAGTTCACAATTATTTCCTCAACTCCATTCAGTTTCAAATTCATCTTATTCTAGTTCTAGTTTTAATTAATTTTAGATTACGTACAGGTGTCAGTCCTTTGGGATTCGACCTTGGTCTTACCGAGTTTATTACTACATCACAACCCTGCACTTGGGGAGTGAACAACATGCAGAAGGGAGGAGTAGATGTGGGATATCTTCAAGGGTTTTGTGTTAAATTATGATAAACACCTATAGTTTTAGTATATAAAAAACTTTTATTCTCTTTTGTTATCATCAATTCAATTAAACTGAACCACTCGAGTGATCAAGGTCTAGATTGGGTTTTCATACGCTGGTAAACTGCGCGGGTGTGCCAAATTCTACTTGAGAGTTTGATCGAACCACTGGTGTTTCCCCACATTAAGCCAACCAAATTGGAGACTAGGGTCAAAGATCTATGGTCCTCTCAACCACGGATATTTACACTTTTGTTCAGATAATTTGTGAAAGGGTAGGGTTGGCCCTTCCAAATAAGTTCTTTTTGCCTTGTGACAGTAGACTTACGGACTTAAGGATTTTCTCTTTCACCAACACTCTCAGTTTAATATTTCTTAAAGAAATAAGGATACACATATAAATTGAAGAAGGTAAAATGTTAATTTTTTTAATATTTGAAAGGGATGCTCATTATAATCAACAAGTTGCGAGAAAACCAAATGAATAAACAAAAAGTAAAAGATAAATACCTTATGCGTTTATTAGAATAGACAATTGATGGAGGTGTTTAAGCTAAATTGGAACTCAAATAGTCATAGTCCTACAACTTAAAGTTGTAGAAAAAATTACTTCTACTCTTAAGGTACTGCAGCGGAAGCCACCAGGCATTAGCTATGTAAAACTAGGATATGCTAAGAATGATAAATAAAAGATTATCTAAAAGATATATTTACGTGTTTGGCATAGGGTACCGAGATTTTCTTCGATTGTTCCTTTTATAGATTGTCAAGGCGGTGAAACCCTTGGTGGGGTTTCCTTGCTGATCCTGGATCATTTTCTCTCATGTCGTAGTTCTGGATATGGGAATCCCCTTGATTACTTTAAAACTAGTAACTTAGATTGGAAAAGGACTCCAGTTGGATCCAGACTCCCTGACTTCTCAGATCTTCTTCTCGTAGTTGATTAATTTTTCGTGATCCACTAAAGAGCAGGCCTAAATATGTCAAGATCATCTAATCAAGACTACCAAATTAAGGGCTAGACCCGGATCAATCCTGACCACTCAACATCTTTGCTGATGGCCCGTTACATGAATCAGGCTAGGGACCACCAAAGTTTCTTTGGACTAGGCCACTAAATCATATTTTGGGAACCTCATGGGTTAATCTAGGTGTCAAATCAACCATGGTCGCTCCCATGGTAGCCCCCCTCCTTCACTTCAAGGTGTTCGACGATCCGGATGAAACCTCCTTTTGTACTTAACCATCCTATAGGTGATGGTTTGGAGTAACAGAAGGATTTGACACCCGATACAGCTATGGCAACGGCCCATATCTGATTTAGTTCTCATATTCTCCTTATTTCGATTGATGTATAGTGGGGGAGGCCTAATCGAGCCGATGTGTTTGTTTCTCTCGACCTAAGTTGGGTTCACTTGCACATTAGTCTGATCTTCGAGTCTTCGGAATCTTCTTGAACATTACAGTCACTCCAAATGTCTTTGGGGAGATCTCCTATTTCGAGAGGATTGTGAGAGATGGCCTCATTGAGAATATCATAGTCAAATTTGTGAGAGATCTGTTTTCTTGGTGAGTCTCTTATAGGCATGCTGAGTATATTGCCTCATTAATGGGCATGATAATCATGGCGACATAGCATGCGTTGATTCGGATGAGAGTATGTTTCATGCCAGTTGCAGTCTACTTAGTATTGACACGCGGCGGCCTTTGATTAGTCGACATTTGGGGTATAAAAAATGGGTGTAAACAGTGCTCCCTATGTTCCTTCGTAACAAGAGATGCGATGGGACATTTGACGTTTAAGTTTCATCTGTCATTCCAACATGTGACACCTGACATCATGAGGTTTGCACTCGACTATCATGCGGTTTACTATGGACGTCAGATCTCAACTAGCATGATTGTTGGCTTTTATTGCAGACGTGAATTGCAAAATTTCGTTAAGTTTATAAACTATTACATTTCCATTGCAATTGGTATTCTTATGTCCTTTAACCATCTTCATCTTTTCTCATCTCCTTAAGTTTTCTTGTGTTATGACTTTTCTTCTAAGGAATCTCATCCTGAATTAGCTATCATGGATGTTCTTGCCCCTGACTCTATTCGGTTATTGAGCAATTGGCCAATTTTTTCCTGCCAAATACTCTCACTAGTTACGAGGCTAGTGAGCCAGACCCATACCTTCTTGGTCCTGTCTTCACTTCTACTTCAAGGGAGGATTTCTCTTTTCTTCTCCACTTCTTTTCTTTATATCTTTAGGAGACACTTCTTCTGCGGGATCCCTCTTCAGTTGGTCACGCTGGAACCCTAGCAATTTACATGGTCAACTATGGCCTTATCCTTCTTCAAACTAAGTTGCATGGATGGACCACACCGAGTCTGCATTTGGGGATAATTGGAGAACTATTGGGAACTTCAGTTGCATCCAGCTTTCTGGGATTGAGACGGCCATGTAACATGGTCTACAAGCAGGGGCCATTTGCATTGGGGTTCCTCGACTAATTGTTTCCATTTCCCTTAGGGCTTCATGATTCCCACGATTATTGATGTTTATACACTGACAGGTCTTCTAATCGTAAGGGAATATATCAAACCCTCGAGCTCGTGGCCCTCATCTTCTTTTGATACTCAATGGGCCAATGTTGTATATTCCTCTTATATAGTTGAGGAAATGAAATAGGGTATGTGTCGCATCAAAAGTATTGTGCTTTCCTATTGATGTTGTCATGCCCCAAACTCGGAAACTGGGCTCACAAAATTCCCGATCACTGGATCCGGTACTGACAGCCTCCATAATACCCCATTCTCGGCTCTTAGCATCCATACGCCATATTACTATCCTGGGATCCTACAAGGAGGATTTTCCAATGTACATTTGACTCGTAATAAGCATAACCACAAGTTTACCCAAATCACAAATGCAACATCATCATCACATATCCACTAATATAAACATTTGAATATAGTGCTGAAAGGGAAATATATATGACAAAATCAAAGCTCCGGAAGATCGCTGCATGCTCCATACTCAACTCTGCTACAACCTAACACCACCTGCACTATCTATTGTGCATAAGCTTATAGAAAGCTTAGAGGGTGGTGTAGGTATGTGTACAAGATAAGTGCCAAGTAAGCAATATCAGAGTAATCAGAGCAAGCGAAAATACTGACGAGCCCATAAATCATACAATATCAGAAATACTAGCAAGATCATAAATCATACGATATCAGAGTAATGTGAAAATATGCTGATAAACCCATAAATACCATTAGCCTTATCTAGGCTATGCGATGCAAAAATATAATAAAAATAAAATTATATACTGATGAAGCAATGTAGATCAGCTATGCAATGCGGAAACAGTAAACCAAATATCAGATGCTGATGATGTAGTGCAATATGAAAATCCTGATGAGTCCACGAATGCCGTCAGCTATATCTAGGCCATAGAAATGTAAAAACATGACAACCCAAAATAATAAATGTCACGGTTGCAATGCAATATGTAGTGCGAATGAAATGACCAAGCTGGAGTGAAGTGAGGATGATAGTACATAGTATCGCAGGCTATGAGGTCCATCACAAGGGACTTCCATCCAAACTAGTCTCAAACCTAAATTCGTATAGCTAGACTCAATGTAGTAGACTCTTGATCTTAGGTTAGTCGCGCATGTTGACCAAAATCCTGACCATTGCGAAGGTACACATAACAATTAGTTGCACACCATCAGCCTGAGTGGATAGTGAATGAATGAATATAATGTTGAGTATGCAACTCCTGCTCTACAAATCAGTACTGTACATCTCTGGGATCATCACCTGGGTCTAGTACACTTTACACCAGCTTGCCGCCCCATCAAGCGCATAACTGGATAAGTGAAAGAGACCTCACTATCTGCCAGGTCAGTAGTCAGCCAATATCTACCCGGTACGTCTATAGCGGACCCATTCACGAGTTGGTCAAACTCAGCCTAGCTATGCCTACTCCCTCAGGCGGGTAAGGCCACACCCTCTCCTAACCGACCAAGACACAATGAGAGACGCAGCTTACTGGTATATGGCCCTCATGCGCTCATATATATCCACTCGGTCTTGACATTGGGGAGTCTTCTGGTACCAAGAGGGTTTAAGAATTTTCACTCAGGGCCATTTATGGCAACCCGATGCTAGTAACAGATTTTCAGTGTCCCATCTGGCCATCCACGATATGCCTGTGGAAGCTATGACCCTGATGTCACTGGGGTGTACAGTAGTCACAACACACAATGCGAGATGCATGATTCATACAATCCAGTCATGTATTAATCCTGCACATACCGTGTACTCATGTGAGATAACCTCCGCCTATCAGGGAGTCTCATAACAACCTGCCTAATGATATATGCAATGGTCAACTACATCTCATAACAAACATGCAGATGATGCGTATGAGCATGAATCACGATGCTTGTGTTGTCACATACTCATAATTGGTATCAATAACTGGCATCGACAATTGATCTCGATAATGTGGACATTTAACCAACATTGCCCCCAAGGAATGATCCACATAGAGCCTAACATATAGTGGACCCATGACCTCACACAAGGGTCAAAAATACAACACAATGGGCCTCACTCAAGAGCTTAATACACATCACGATGGGCCATTCACATGGGCCTAACATACATCACAATGGGCTCCATAGCCTGGCCCTCAAATGCACCACAATGGGCTCCATAGCTTGGCCCTCAAATGCACCATAATAGGCCTCATACAATCATAACGGGCCACATCACATGGGCCTATATACATCGGATAGGCCATGTCTCATGGGCCCCGAATACATCATAATGGGCCATAACCCATGGGCCCCAAACACATCACAATGGGCCTCTAACACGGGCCTAATATACATCACAAAGGACCACATCTCATGGGCCTTATATACATTACATTAGGCCTCAACAATCGAAATCGACCTCAACAATTGGAATCAGCCTCGACCAAACAGAATCGTCCTCGACCAACGGAATCGGCCTCGATAATCGAAATTGGCCTTGACATACGAAATCAACCTTGACCAAACGGAATCAGCCTTGACCAAACGGAATCGGCCTCGATAATCGAAATCGGCCTCGACATACGAAATCGGCCTCGACCAAACAGAATTGGCCTCGATAATCGAAATTGGCCTCGATATACAGAATCGGCCTCGACCAAACGGAATCGGCCTCAGTGCAAGGCGGGGTCCAAGGATGGACGACCGATGATGAATCAAGCAATATCAATGGGGCCCAATCATTTGGGTTAACCTACTAAAGAATGATGAGAATGAGCCTAAAGAGGCCTAAGGAAAGGTCATAATGTGGACGTTAAACCATCATTGCCCATCAATATGGCCATTTAACCAACATTGCTCCCAAGCAGTGGCCTATACAAAGCTAAACATATAGTGGGCCCATAGCCTCACGCAAGGGCCTGATACACATCACTATGGGCCTCACTCATGGACTTCATGTACATCACGATGGGCCGGAATACATGGGCCAGAAAATACACCTCATTAGGTCTTACCAAATGGGCTGGAAATACATCATAATGGGCCACAACAAATGGGCCGAGTATACATCTCAATGTGCTACGACCCATGGGCCTTAGATATAACAAGTGGGTCGCATTAATGGACCGCACCATTGGGCCTCATATACATAACAAGTGGGCCCTACTCATGAGCCTCAAATACATAACATGTGAGCCCTACACATGGGTCTCATATGCATCAAATGGGCCACGCTCCTGGGCCTCGAATACATCAAATGGGTCATGCATTATGGGTCTAATACATATTACAATGGGCCTTGCCCATGGGCCTCGAATACATCACAATGGGTCTTGCCCATGGGCCTCAGATTCAAGCATGTGGGCCCCATCATATGGACCTTAAATACAAGGCAGGTGTGCCCCATCACATGGGCCTCAAATATACATCATGATGGGCCTCATGGATGGGCCGCACTAATGGGTCTCAAGTGGGTTGGACCACACCAAAAATCCCAATTCAAGTGGGCCAAAACAAATGGGTTAATCAAATGGGCCAAATCAATGGGCCAAGTTAAATAGGCCGAGTCGAATGCACCATTCATCCATTGTTAGAGATCATTATAGAGCATAAAAGAAATGAATCATATCCAAAGGATCATCTGGACCATACCACAAATGACTGTGGTGATAATGATTTCCACAGTTAAATTTCTAGTGGGCCCACCATAGTATTTATTTTACATCCATACTATTCATAAGGTCATACGGACCTAAACTGGGAAGGAAAACAAATATTATATTGAATCAAAATTTTTGTAACCCAAAGGTGTTTCAAGGGTGGGCGTTCAACACCACCGTTTTCTGTAGGGTGGTCTACTTGATATTAGATCTGCCTTATTTTTAGTCTCAAGTCGTGAGACGAGGTTGCCAAGAGGATGGACGGTAGGGATACAACACATGCATCATGGTGGGGTCGTACCTAGCATGGCACGCCAGTTGATGGACGGTTGAGATGGAAAAATAGTTGGACGGCATGGAATGAAACTCATATATCAGGGGTGGGGTCCACCCACATGGCCCACCTAAGACGGCTCGCCAGATGAATGGATGGATGGTGTAGTGCAAGACCCATACATCACAGGGGTCCCACGGAACTTCCTGATGTGAATGCAGCTGGTGACGCACACCAGCCATCCCATCTGCAGGTGGGTCACACATGGGGCCCACCATACACACGTCCAAGTGGCCCACTGTAAAAATGGATGGACGGTCTAGATAACATAACCGCTGCACCGTCTAGCAATTGGATGGTGCAGATATAAGCATACATCATGGTGCGGTCCACGTAGTGGCCCACTGAATATACATTATTAATATATAAAATATTATATAATATTATATTATATACTATATATGTTTGCACCTGGCAGCAGATTACCCATACCCACCCTCTAGATGTATTTGGATGGTGTAGGCTTCATCATAAAGGTGGGTCACACGTAACAGTGTCCCACCATAACATTCATATATAATATATTATATTATATAGTGCATACAAAGTAATATAATATCATATATAATATAATATATCTATAGATGGTGAGATAAAGGTGGGTCCTATGTAATAGTGGCCCACCACAACATTCATATATAATATATTATATTATATAGCATATATATACGTGTGTGTGAGTCGTGCAGTGGCAGCATCTAGCGTCCAGAGACATTGGATGGCTTGGATGAAAGGGGCCCACCTAATGTTGTAGGCCTCACATGAATGGACGGCGTGGGTTAACACATACGTCAAAGGTGGGCCGCACATGTTTAGATGGACGGTTTGGATGCACAGGGAGGTGGATCCCATGGAACCTGCTGACGTGGTCTACTAGAGTTTGGGTCAGGCTGATATTTGTATTTTCCCTTCAATTGGGACTGTCAAGAGGGGCAAGCCAGCGGCCTGCTGCTGGATGGTCCAGCAAGGTGGGCCCGTTATATGGATGGCATGAATATAATACATTCTTCATGGTGGGCCACACACCTCTACATCATACAAGAGAGAGAGAGAGAGAGAGAGAGAGAGAGAGAGAGAAGTGAAGAGGAGGGACCCCGCCACTATTGGGCTCTCTCTATACAATGCATACATCAAGTGGGTCCCACAATAAGTGGGCCCTTAAAACAGAAATCAACGGTAGATCACCCACCTATCGGCCTCCTTCTTTAGTTCCTTAGCTTCCTTAGCTCCTATGCTCAACTTTTAACGGTGGATGATGAAGTTTTGATGGTGGAGATGAGAGATTGGGTGGTAGAGAAGTGAGCCATACTTGGGTTGCTCTTGGAAGCTTGGAAGTTGGATGTTTCTTGGGAGATTTGAGAAATGAGAGAGAGGGAGAGAAATAATGGATGAAAGGGATGGATGGAATGGTTGTTGTAAGGGATGGGAATGGGAAGGCATGGGTTGGGTTGAAATTTGTGAGAAAGAGGGATGGGTAGAGAGAGAGAGTTGACTTTAAAAATGGAAAGGGATGGGTTGCTTGTACTTGAGGTATGGAGTATACTTGACTTGATTTGATTGATTGATGGGACATGTTGTAGAGATTCTCTCAGAATTCGTAACGTGCGGCGTTTCTTCGAAATGAACATGGGCTCACATCTCCTGGCCTGGGTATCGGATTGGTGCACGAGTCACGGCGTTGGAACCGCGGCGACGGCGTGGTCGCAGGGGTGCAAGTTTTGAGTTGAGTTGACTCTTATATGCGGGACTTGATTTAGGATTGCGTGCAAACGTCAGATACTGGTCGAAGGTTGCCGGAATTTGACCGAAAGAACCGCGGAGGCCTACGAAACGGTACAGACTATAATACGGGCCTTACAGATGTGGTTGTGCCAGTTTATTTTTCAGCTGGCCAAATGACCAAGGAGTACAATGAATTGGCCAAATCGTTGCCCACTAGTCATCACCTAGTTCTTGCTCCTTTTGTTCTTTCTCACTTGTATTGGTCTCTCCATAGTCTCACGACCAAGAGTCTCCATCATTTTGGGTGGCCCTTATAGCTTCTCCAATTATGGCTTTGTGAGTACTTCCCTTCGCTTAGTTTTAAAATTTTCAGAGAAATTCCTCTTAGGCTGCCCACTTACAGTTTTCATCATTTGACCTACTTCCATATTAAAAAATGCTCAATCCAGGAACACCTTAATTTATTTTTTATTGATTTGAAGAAATTCTGAGACGAGTACTTTTCTCCTTTTTTCAGAATGATTCATGGCCTAAATTGGCTGAGGAGCCTTCGGCATAGCCCTCTTGATTCTATCACCTTGGAGTTGTTGTACCAATTGTGGGTCAACTTTCTAATCTCGGGGATCTCCCTACCGGTGGGGCATTTTTGGTCCATGGTCTCAATGTTAAGACTGGTGTTGAATTCTACCCAGCTACCTTATGTGCGTGATAGTTTGGTTTTGTTCAAGGGATTCCTCTTCTTCCTTGTATGTCTTGATGAACATGCATCCATTATCGAGGGAACTTCTCCTCCATCAGGGTGAACTACACCCAACTAAGGTGGGATTTAAATATTTCTCCAATCGATTCATTTTTCCAAACTCCATACCTGCTTTGCCCCTCTATAGCACTTGAGTATGATACTTGGTGGAAGTCATATTGGGATTCCTAGGATTTTCTTCTTCAGGTAGCTGACTTGGCACATCTTTTCCCGGTCAAGCCCCAAGTTGATCGACCAATAGAGGGTATCTTCTCAACCAGGTGAGGGGCTATTGCTAGTTTTCCAACCCACCCACTGGTATAAGGTCTACTCTTAGGGGTGTTGCTTCTCATTCTTATGGGTGGTCAGCTGTTCAGAGCGCTTTTTGAACTCATGATCGTCTTGATCAGGAGAAGAACACTCCTTCTAGGGATATGGACAAAAAGAAACGGTTGATGGTTAAGTCTATGGCCAGAAAAGGGGTCATTACTAGTGGGTGCCCCTCTGCTGGAATTGACATTTGGGATAGGGCGTCGACTGAGCCCCCTACTACTCGACCAAATACTTCGACTACCCATCCTTTTAGGCTTCGATGTTGTTGCTTCTCTCAAAGGTGGCTACCAGTCATTATTTTTTCTTTTGGTCTTTCTTTTAGGATGCTTAGTTCTTTTTAATTCATCCATCCCTTTCTTCTCATTCGCAGGCCGTGATAGGCGAGAGAATGTGAAGCCCCTTCCAAAATGCCAGCGAGTTGGGGGAGACATTGGTTCACCTATTCAGCTAACCCTTTATGCCATCGAAGAGGGAGGGCGAGTAGTCTCTACAAGGAATGACATTTGATGAAAGACTACGATTGTCAGTCCAGTTGGCCCACTAACGTCTCCTACATTAGGAATCGTCGAGGGCTTAACTACTTCCGAAGTATCTGAGTCGACCCATGATCTAGAGACTCAAATGCCCGTTACTTCGGTTGGGAGCCATCTTTTGTCACCCATCTCTTATGTGAGTAAAGACTCTATGTAATGCCCCCAAAAATTGGCACCCAAGTACAATGAATCCAATCCCGAGTTTCCAGGTGTGAACTTAATAAAATGTACATGTGTCCTCATTTGGAGTCACATTCATTTCACACATAATTAATTAGAGTAACGCATTTCAACTTAGCGGAACCAAAGCAAGGTAAAGATAGTAAGATCCAACAATATAGGGCTAACACGTAGAAGTTACAGTTTCAAATGTGGTGACCACCCATGTGAGAATTATACAAACCACAATAATTAAAATAGGAATAGAAGAACGACTACCAATCGGGAAGAAGTTAGATATCTACTGGGCACCCCGAGCGCACCACTGATCGGTCCTATTCCTAAGTTATATGCATATGTTAAATAAGAGGCGTCAAACACCAACATAGTGAAGAAGTACCCCCAATATTATTACTTGAAAAGTTTTAGGGAATAACAAGTTCACAATAAATACATATTTATACATGTATTACACTTAAGCATGTTACATTTAACACACAGATACTAAGCAATTACACATGTTATCTATGTAACTAAGTGTAAGTAATGATGACATCACAAATAGATAATTTTCTCATTTAGTTGGTAAGTATATTAATGTTATGATGAAATAATGTATGCTCCTTATAACCCAGAACTCCCCTATAAGCGACTTCAATGCCTATTTTGCAAATGTCAACACTCTCTCACAAGCGACTCCAACGCCAAATCGCAACCTATCCGATGATATGCATGATTAGTCAAGTGATTATTAGTCTCAATTTATATAGTAGGTTAATGAAGTTAGGATACTGTTGTTATATTACAAGTCATTATCCGGATCACGTGGTTTGTTGCAGCACGTGACAACTCCTCACCGGTGTCTCTTGATCCAAACTAAGGTATCAATACAGTACGGGTCGTCACCCAACACTGAGTATGACACAATCAATTGAGATGCAGTCTTGTTACTCAAAACTAAATCAATACAAATGAAAGAGACTCGTCACCCAATTTCGCTCATGCCCGGTCGTTCAAATAGTGCTTTAACATGGAACCATCAGCCGAGTAATTTGACGTGGGTCATTCAAATAACATTGTATCACCTCTATCATTGCTCAATGGTCACTATGTGGAGGCTTATCACCTTAACATAGGTCGACAGTTCGAACACGGTGTCCTATACTACCATGCTCAGCTCATTAGTCTTTGGGGATCGTAACGTACTAATGGTTACAAGTAAACTAAATTAATAGTAATGGTAGTATCCTAATTTCTATTGAATGTTATACAATCACAAAATATAAGAATGATCGAGCTTATATTAGACTGATGCGATTGACTATGGAGGACTCCATGCAAACCAACATTGGGTGCAAAGCATCCCGTATAGCTCCAACTATTACTGATCATCAGTGTTTAATTATGGTCGGCCATATAAGCCTTGGATAACCTCCCTAATGAAGGCTATCCACATATTCAAATAATTTATGAAGCTTGATCCACCACAATAACACAATTCAATCATATTAGGATTTCTAAGCATTCAACATCAAAGAATTATAATATTAAGAGTTTCATATCATTCAAGCATTTCATCAAGCATATTATTAACTAAATAAAAAATAAATATATTTATTTATTCTAAAATCCAAGTAGAAGCTTGAGAGTAGATCTTTACCTTAGAGTCAAAGTCCTCGACTCGGATGCGATCCTAACGTCGAAAATTTGGACAAAACACTCCAAACTTAAATTAAAGTACAAGACAATCATTAATTATGTGGATTTAGTCCTAATTAAATGTTAAACAATGAATTATGGCTTAACTAACTTAATTGAAATGATCCATCAACTTGGTTCGACAAATCGAGACTCGAAATCGATGCACAACTGAAACCCTAACGGAGTCGAGCCCGATTATGGCTCGCATAAGAGTATGGACAGCTCCAATTGATGATTGAGACTTAAAACCCTAACATTAGGGTTTATAAAAAATAATGGAAACAAAAGGGGTTTTTAAACCCTAATGGCTCAAAATGTAGGAAATAAAAGAAAGATGGAAACATAAGTAGAAAACCTCTTACCTTGCAAGGGGGGGAGAATCTATTCTAAAATCATCAAATTTCGATCGTGGAAAGCGTGAAACTAATCGTAAATGTGAGATATTAAAAGATCCGACGAGTACAGTGATCGGATGATGAAATGTAGCAACGGGCCCCACCATTTCTCCCTTCCCTCTCTTCCACTTTCTTTTTCTCCCCTTGTCTTTGGAAAAATTCGTATAGGGAGAGGGGGAGCCCAAATGAGGCCCTTTTATAGAGCCAAAAGCGGAAAAAATGGCATCAATGGTCCTTTATTAATTATAATGACCTTGGAGAGGGTTGTTTCCAAATATTGGAACCCACCGGAAGGTGTACGAGTCAATCTAAGCCATGAGATAAGTGTCCCTCTAGGCGATCTATGTTTGGACACAACTGTCCGATGATCGGACATACCGATCAATCAGGAAGGCCCTAACCTGGATTGATGATCACCAAGTTCGATCGGGTCTATAATTATATGGATGTGAGAAAGGTAATAATCTCGATTGGTGCCCTAAATTTTTTCATCATCTAACGATCCAAAAGCCACAACTTTGGCAAAAACCGGATAAATATAATTAACTTAAGTTCTTGATTAATTTTAAAAATATTTACACATCTCATGCACTGGTCTTGCGAGTCCAAGTTAAGTGATTCGATACGCAATCTCTGCTTGATGTCCCATGATGGACACCAAGCCCACTGAGACGAACGTCTTTCTATAGTTTCGAATTTAATAGCCCACTAATGAGCGATTTAGGGCTTGTTTGGCTAATAAGGGTATTTCTGAAATGAATTGTGTGGCAAGATTTCTTGGTAAAGTAACTAGATTTTGGATTAGCTAAATTCATAGCACGATCTAATCATAATTAGCAGAAACGATGATTCGGATTAAATCACCCTAATTCAACTATACTATAAATTATCTAAATTAGTAAAATAGACTAAAAATAGAAAATATTAATTTAATCATATAGAATGATTCCTAGTATGATTATAATTAATTCATAAGAAGACACCGAATACAAAAAGTTTAAGATGAAAAAGACATGTGTGGTTCATCGGCAACATGAAGTTGCAGAAATTTTCAATTTCAATAGGTTTATTGCTAGTAATATTTTTTTATATTTTTAGTTATTAGATTATTTTTATAAGTTTTATAAAAATTTAATATCAAGTATAATTTATCCCCACCAAATTTCATTACAATTTGAGTTCTATAAAAATTCTAAAAATTTCAGAAGTACCAGTTGTCTAAAACCGATAATTTTCAGTATAGTTTCTAAAACATCCTAAATTTGAACTTCTTTGAGTTTTATTAATATATTTAGTTATTTTTATATAAAACTAGACTCATCAACCTTCAATCTAGCTTTTGAATCACCTTAATCGAAGTTGTAGACAAATAAATATGAACCTTTGAAATCAATACACCGAAACTGCCAAAATCTGAACATGTAGAATATTGCTGAACAGGGTTACTTGGTTCAACCAAGTCCTACTTAGTGCAACCGAACCCTGTTGTGCAGATTTGCTCGGTTGCTTGATGTTGACTTGGTGCAACCGAGCATTGATATCCTAGTTTACTCGGTGCAACTAAGTTTCACTCAGTTTAACCGAACCTTACTGTCCATGTTTCCCAAAAGTCTTAAATTTCACTCGATCGGATGGTTTTGGTGGATCTAAGATTACTTCTTTTGGTCTCTAACACTTGCGAATACACACATGAACATGCTTCCGATCGAAAAATCAAATGGTAATGCCCAAGGATATCCGACTCTTAAGTTGGCAAAAACCCAAGACATTACATTCTATTCAAGTCCGGATGGCTTTTACACTTGTCGTAGAACATGCCTCAGTTTCATTGACCCTTATTGAGGGGGAAATTCCTTCTCTTTTAGCCAACGAAACATAGGTGGTGGGTAATAGTGAAGATTTTGTCCCTGCTAACTAGGGAAGACGTCCTGATGGGGTTGACTTTCCTTCTACCAGTTGTTCTGCTAAGGTGATGTTAACATTAAAAAATTTATTTTTGTGAGTGTTTTCTTTCTTTGGGGGAGAATTCCATAGGCATTCATAAATAACATAAACAAACACATAAGAATACAACACAAAGGAGGACATTTTATTTTAGAGATTTTGAGTTCTTTTACATTCTAGGCTGTGGTCTAGTCACACGCCCCTAATTACATTATATCGAATACCCTTTATTAAAAGGCGAATGATTTTTATGATTCTAATTTCGAGGAAGGTCACCTGGGTCATGTCAAATCAAGGTTTAAGTCATCAGGCTCATCGTCCCGACTTTGTCGTCCTTAATTATTTAGATGGTTACGGCATATTCTTATTTATTTAGTTTTAGAGGTCGTGTGAGAGTTGAACCTAGGCCTAATTGAGGTTCTTTGAATGTCGAATTAGGGTCCTCTCTTTGGACTAATTTTGTAATGCCCCAGTTTTCGTAATCTGAGTTTAGTACTCATTTTCTGAAATCCTCAGTGTTAACCTTTAAAGATAGCCCACATTTCACATATAATTTTTTCTTAAGAGGGAGCATTATAGCGGAAGAGAAACAAATCAAATATAAAGAAAAGTCTGAATACATATTCAAGATATATGAGTGGTTGCCCATAGGATTTATGTAAACCAATGTTTCAAGATTTACAAATATAGGAAACCCAACATCGATATAATGAAGTTTGAAATTGAGAGTAACAAGATCATCTAGCTCCTCATGCTCCACATGAGCACTAACATGCACATCATCTACATCTCCTGTAACATTTGAATATGGTTTGATAACATCAATGGCTATCTTAGTGAGGTATACCTCTCAAGATTCACTGAACCATCATAATAGTTAAACTTAGTTTACCAAGATAGGTATACATTAAAGCATTCATAATGATCATAATAAATGAGATTAAAATCTATCACACTAGCTAATAATTGTTCAAAAATAAGAATCATACAAAATAATCCATGATGCAATCTTATTTAAATGCATGGATGCGTGAAATGCACATTAGCTTGGGGATGCTCATCTAGCTGGCTTTGGACAAAACCCATGAGTGGGGTGAAACCCACATGTAAGCTCAAGCGGCTAGTCACCAGTGAAAGTACATCAAGTACGTGCTCAAGTAACAAGCTCATGCAAATTAGGTCTATTGACGGTGGTCTGGGAGTTAGCAAAATATACCATGATAAGGATGTGTGCTACAACATTTAGAATTAGCCACCAATTATTGTTGTATGCTCTGAAATATATGGTTAGCCTATAAGTTATTAGTGGCCAATTACAAACAATCATTTTAAGAAAGCTTAAAGGTCACTATGAGAGTGGGGGGGGGGGGGGGGGGGGGGGGGGGGGGTCATCACCTCCCATACCACTATCCCTGGCTTATGAGATTCCAACAAGTAGGATGTTTAATGGTAACCTCATCAACTAGTGAATAATCCTAATTCAACAGGTAGAACTTACCATCGCAATATTATACAAAAATAATCCATCACGAGCCACATTGGGTAAAAAGCCCATCCAAGGACACGACAAAAATGGGTTAACCCAAAAGCCACATATGTACAAATGATCTACAAGATGGTAAATCCATAACAAAATTTCATTTAATCCATTGGACAAATATGGCCACTAGTTCAAGGGACCTCCAAAAATACCACCTGGTAATCCCAAGTGGCAAAACAAGCCACGTATGATATCGATAACAATGACATATGTAAATTGCTCATCTTAAATCAAAATAAAGATATTTGAGATCCATAATTGAATACTTGAATATAAATTGAATCATCAACTATATATGAATGACTATTCAAATAGAAATTATCACTTATTATTCAATACACTAAATACTATATTAAGTAATAGATATCAATGAACTAAGATAACTACAATCATGTTGGAAAGCTTGAAGGGTGATCCTCACCTTAGAGTGTGGACTCTCTTCTAATCAAATGAGGTTTAGAAGCTGCAAATGGCTTTTGAAATCAATTCTAATCCCTAATTCATGAATATCATGTAATTATCTTAGATTATCCCACAATTAGAATTCAAATTAAGTTGGAATTAAGACCTAACTCTATCTAATACCTAAACTTGTATTAGATATTAATATAACATGAAAATCTCCACATATAAATGATTAAAAGCTTACCTCTCGAGTCAGAATGGAATGGATTTAACCCGACTCGGTTTGACTCGATACGGTTTAATGCGACTTGGAAATGAATATTTAGGAATTCAACATGTTTCAATATGAGTTCTGTTGCAGTGTTTTTATGGGATGGCTTCCTTGCGATGGACCCTCCTTCACCTGCACAGGAACAATGTCAAGGGAACCCTGGCTAGAGCCGGGGAACCTCCGATGCTTAAGTCAGTTATCTGGTCAATAGCCAAGAGCTTGTCTCGGTTAGTCTTGCGTACCTTCTTCTGTTCCAAGCTTAGAGATTTATACAGTTTGCCAATCCTTATCTTCAGAGGATTCTTCTCCTGGGATCGCTCATGATTTTGAGAATCTCGGGATCCGCTACCCGTATCCCTGGATTTTCGTAGATCAGCATCTGTCCTCGTTCCGCCACTCTCCGTCTCGGTTGGATCTCGACCGACTCTGGGGGAGTCTCGGCCAGGTCGTGACCGACCCCGGGGGAGTCTCGGCCGACACAGGAGGACGGGTTCCCAGCCGTGCCTGACAGAATCAACTCCCTGAGGGGATCTTATTCTATCGGTTGAATGACTTTCACACGCTCGGCCTTTAGTGGGGTCATGCAGGCGAGGTTATCACTCTGACAGAGCGACTTTACTCGTCCTTGCTTGCGCCTCCCGGCCTACCTTTTGTTCTGTCGGTGTTGTCTCAGATTCTTCAGGCAGTGTCGGCGAAGCCGACCTACTCTCATACGAATCTCAGAACTTTTACCCGAGCTTGACACATTTTTCCCCAACAGTGAGCCCCCCCTGCTCCTTTGTCGTCTATGGCAACAAGGAGTACGATTTTATCGGTCAGTTCGCATTAGCATCCGAGACAATGATGAGGCATTTAATGTTCTTTGAGTCGTCCCTAGCGTGCGTCGTTGCGCCTCCCAAGGTCACACGTGCGGCCAGCCATCAACTTGCTTCGTCCGCGTATAAGAGGCGGACGCATGGCCACGATTTCGGCGCAGTCAATCAGCAGTCGCCACGCGTCGAATGGGGGAGCTGAGGCAAACGTCGGTTCGCTTCTGCCATAATGACCCGGCCACGTGGCGCGGCTATAAAAAGCCCAGGCGGGAGGACGGTGTGAACTTTGTTTTCACCCTCATTCCTCCCGTCCGTGTCTGATCCCGAGCGCATTTTCGCTCTCTTCTCCCTCTCCTCCGCTTTCGCCTCTCTCTCGGTCAACCTTTCCTTGCAGTCATCGTCGATTTCTTTGGTGAGTCTTTTCCTTCTCTTTTAATCAGCTTTAATGGCCGCACACGGCTCTCAAAGCCCTCGGGAGGAAATGTCAGTAGATGAGGGCGTGTCCCAACACCTTTGGGACGTTACAGACCCACCATCCCTGTTGACGGAGTTCACCGTCGGAGCTGACGCCGCATTCCAGCTTGTCAGAGAATTCGGCAGCCCATCAGCTGAGCATCCTGCCCAGACAAGTCCATCCAACGGTGGGACTTCTCTGGTGACTCGTCCAGGGAGACCTAACCCCTGGGCGGATCAAATGGAGGACGAGGATGGAGAGGGAGAGGATGATTTAGTCACGGGCGAAGGAACGACCGTTCCATACCCTGTGACTCGAACTGCGGAGGCTTCTGGGTCGTCTTCGAAAGGGGAAGGAGACGAGCCCAGCGGTTTCGTTGCTTCTATTCTCACCGAATCTGATTTAAACCGGATCAGGGCTGGTTACCATGTCCCTGATTCGGTCATCCTTCACCTCCCTCGTCCGGGTGATTTGCTCGACCATCCCCCCGCAGGGATGGTAGCAATTTTCCAAGTCTTGATGCAGTGCGGCTTGCGCCTGCCACTCCAGCCCATTGCCCGTGACTTTCTTTCTCGAGTCAAAATAGCCCCCGGCCAAATCGTCCCAAACGCGTGGAGGAACTTGTTCGGGTGTGCCGTGCTTTGGTCCGAGTTAGAGCAACCTTCCCTCACGGTCGACGAGTTCCTCTACCTGTACCAAGTCCGACCAAACCCTAACTTCCCTGGCCTCTACTTTCTGAGCGCGTGGAGAGGCAAGGGGGGATCTCTAATAACCGATCCACCTACTTCGAACAAGTTCTGGAAGGAGAGGTGGTTTTGGGCATGCGGTCGGTGGGAGTCGGCCGACTCGTGGCCGTACGAGCCTTAAGTATCCCGCACATTCCGTAGAGCAGGTGACTCGGCGCCTCGGCTTACTGATCTTTCCTTTTCTTACTCTCCGTTTGTATATTCTCTTCCGCTGATCTTGACTCTACAATGTCTTGCAGACATCTCGAAGAGTAGAGGGAAGCTCGAGTCCGGGGCTTTGACTCGGATAAGAGAGTTGAGGAAGCTTAGCGCAGCAGAGCGATCTTGGAAGTTGCTTCTGCAACCTGAGCGTCTTCACCTCGCTGGCTTAGACTCGTTCGTCTCGGGTATTTCGCTCTTTCTTATATTTATCTTCCTGGTTTTCGGTTGCAGACCTCTTAATCTTATTACTCGTCCTTGCAGACCTCCCCGAAGCTCGTCCTATTCTGAGACCTGCGCCCGAGAGCATGGCCGAGCCTCGACCCGCCTTGAAGCCTCTTTCCAAAGTGAAGGCACCCCCAAGATCGGCTCTGCTGTCCGGGTCTCGACCTTCGAAGCAGTAGAAGACCACGGGCAAGGGGAAGGAAAAGGTCGCTCCACCTGCTGCTGCGCCCGCCGTTCACCAGGTGGTCGTCCTTTCCGACCCTGATGAGAGGGCCGAGGAAGCGGGGCCGACCCATCCAGTGACTCAGGTGACACCTGAGTTGGGGCCCGCCGTTGAGGAGGTCTCAGGGTCGAGGGAGGCCCAGCGCGAAGAATCCCCGAGAAGGGAGATGACTCAACCGGAGTCCCCCTTCACGAAGATCATTGCGGGGATGGTGCCTTGGGCGCTTGCCCATGGGAGCGAGAGAGACTTCGCCAACTATTACAACGCTCCGACGGCCCAGACCCTCGGGCATGCAGCGAGGCTGCTTTTTGAGGTAGACTTTTCTTCATTCTTGTATCGCTCTCTGGTTAAGTTTTTCAACACAGCTCACCATCTTTGCATTGCAGCTGGCTCCTTGCCTCGTTAAAGCAAGCTCGGAGCTGGTCGCCTCCCAAAAGCTCGCAGCCGAGGCAGAGACTGCGAAGAAGGTAGCGGCCGAGGCTGAGGGCCGTAGAGAGATCGCTGAGGGTCGGATCGGCATCATGACCGGCGATCTTTCTATTGCTCGGAAGATGGCCGCAGACGCCCGTGCTGCCCTCGAAGGAGTCAAGGCCGACCATGCTCGTCTGACTTCGCTCCTTCAAGAAGCCGAAGAAAGGGAGCGACGCCTCCTCCGAGTCCATGGTGAGTGCGAGGGTGTTCTTGCCCGCGTGAAGGCCGAGGCCGCCGGCCTTGTCCAAGAAGCTCAGGAAGAGGCGCGCCGAGCCAAGGAGGAGCGAGACAGAGCCGTGGAGGCCTTCCTCGAATCCGCCGAGTTTGAGGAGGAGAGGGACCACCTTTATCAAGGTGGTTACAAGCCCTGCGTTTTGGAGATGAGGGCGGCCTTCCCTGATCTCGATCTCTCTGCCTTTGAAGTCGACAGTCCGACCGCCGAGGCTGCCGAGGGCGACGCCGCTGAAGGAGATGCTGCTGCCGACGAGGCCGGTCCCTCGGGCGCCCCCTAGGATTGTACTTTTCTTTTTGTAATAATTTTTTTTTATAACTGGCCCGACATTGGGTACTTATATGAAATAGAACTTTTATTGAGTCGACTTCAATTACAGCGTATTTGATTGTATCTTACGGGTAATAAGTCTTGAGATGCTCGGCGTTCTAAGGATGAGGCAACGGCTGCCCATTCAGGTCTTCCAGCCGGTAGGTTCCAGGTCGGATGGTGCCTGAGACGACGTAAGGGCCTTCCCAATTCGGCCCTAATGTGCCCGACGCAATTTCCTTAGTATTCGGGAAGGTCCTTCGGAGGACCATGTCCCCGGTTCGGAATCGTCGTACTTTAACTCGACGATTGTAAAATCGAGATACCTGTCTTTGTCGAGCCATCACCTTCAATCGAGCACTTTCTCTTCTTTCTTCCAACGAATCAAGTGCGAATGAGAGGAGTTCACCGTTCTCTCGTTCATTATACAGGTTGACTCGGGTTGAACCAATACCGATCTCAACTGGTGCGACTGCTTCCACACCGTAACATAGAGAGAAGGGGGTTTCTCCCGTCGCGGTCCGTGCTGTGGTCCGATAGGCCCATAGTATATTCGGAAGTTCTTCGGCCCATGCTCCCTTTGCTTCGTCGAGTCTTGTCCGGAGATGCTGCTTTATGATTTTGTTGATCGCCTCGACTTGTCCGTTCGTCTGAGGGTGATGAGGCGAGGCGTATACGTTACGAATCCCAAGGTTACTGCACATCTCCCGGAATTGTTTGTTGTCGAACTGCCTTCCATTGTCTGTCACTATCGTCCGGGGTATACCGAACCGACATATGATATTCTTCCAAACGAAACTGGTGATCCTTTGCTCGGTAATTTTTGCCAATGGTTCTGCTTTAGCCCACTTCGTGAAGTAGTCCACCGCTACCACGGAGAATTTAGTCTGACCCTTCCCTAATGGAAAGGGCCCGATTATGTCTATTCCCCACTGCGCAAAAGGCCACGGTCCCGACATCGGAGTCAGCTCTTCGGGGGGGTTGTCTCGGGATCGCTGCGAACCGCTGACACTTGTCGCATCTTCGGACGAATCGTTTGGAGTCATGCTGTATGGTCGGCCAGTAATATCCCTGCCGCAACATTTTGTTGGCGAGGGAGTGTCCTCCAAAATGGTTTCCACATATTCCTTCGTGTATCTCTCGTAAGATATAATCGGCTTCTTGGGAGTCGACGCACCTTAGTAGAGGAGTATGAAAGCCTTTTTTGTACAGAATCCCATTCAAGATAGTGTAGCGCGAGGCTCAAATTTTTAATCGCCGTGCCTCGGCTCGGTCTTCTGGCAGTTCACCGTTGTTGAGGTAGCGGACGAGTGGGTCAAACCAAGCAGTCGCTGGATCGATGGGAAATAGGACCGAGACTGTCGGCTCGTTTACGCTTGGTTCAGGGACATGTTCAATTGGAACTGACTGAGGTATGTCTTTCTCATCTGCTGAGGCAAGCTTTGCTAGTAGGTCAGCTTTGGCGTTGTCGGTTCTGGGTATTCGAATTACTTCACACTTCTGGAATCCGCTGATCAATTCTTTAGCCTTTTCCATGTACGCCTTTAACTGTTCTTTTCGAGTCTGATAAACGTCGAAAACTTGGTTAACAACCAATTATGAGTCGCTGAAAACGTTCAAATGGGTTACGCCGAGACTCGCGGCGAGTCTGAAGCCTAGTAATAAGCCTTCGTATTCTGCTGTATTGTTGGACGCTTGAAAGCCGAGTCACAAGGCATATTGCATACAAGTTTGGTCGGGAGTTTCTAACACTACCCCTGCCCCGCTTGCCTTCGAGTTGGATGATCCGTCGACAAAGAGCTTCCAGGGTGTCGGCCCGAGAGAGGAGGAAGCCTCGGGTACATTAATTCCCTTTGGTTCGGGCATATTATCAGGATTAGGAACCACTTCGACAAGGAAGTCGGCGACGGCCTGTCCTTTTAAAGCAGCCCTGGGCCGGTAATGTATGTCAAATTCACTTAATTCGACTGCCCATTTTGTAAGTCGACCAGAGCTTCCGGCTTTTGGAGAATCTGGCGGAGTGGTAAGTCGGTCACGATGACGATGGTGTGGGCCTGAAAATATGGCCGAAGGCGTCGTGATGAGACTACAAGAGTGAAGGCTACTTTCTCAAGTTGAGGATACCTTGTCTCTGCTGGCAGCAAGGCTTTGCTAACTTAGTAGACTGACAGCTGTTTCCCTTGACTCTCTCGTATTAATGCTGAGCTTACTGCGGCTTCAGACACGGCCAAATACAACAGCAACACTTCACCAGGTTCGGGCTTAGATAACAGCGGTGGAGATCCGAGGTAAACCTTCAGTTCTTGAAATGCTTTCTCACATTCGTCCGTCCACATCATCGTCTGTCGTTCCTTCAATTGCTTGAAGAACGGGAGACACTTGTCTGTGGCTCGGGAAAGGAAGCGATTGAGCGCGGCCACTCTTCCTGTTAACCTTTGAACATCTTTGATCGTTTTTGGAGATTCCATTTCCAGTAAGGCTTTGATTTTCTCGGGATTCACTTCGATTCCTCGCTGACTAACGAGGAAACCGAGGAATTTTCCTGAGCTCACGCCAAATGCGCACTTGCTGGGGTTCAGCTTCATTTTATATTTACGCAGAGTCAAAAACATTTCTTCCAAGTCCTTCTCATGGTCGGGCGCCTGTTTACTTTTGACGAGCATATCATCAATGTAAACTTCCATTGCAGACGCCTGTTTACTTTTGACGAGCATATCATCAATGTAAACTTCCATCGCGGACGCCTGTTTACTTTTGACGAGCATATCATCAATGTAAACTTTCATCGTTCGGCCAATTTGCCGGGCGAACATTTTGTTCACCAACCACTGATATGTCGCTCCGGCATTCTTCAACCCAAACAGCATCACTCGGTAACAGTAAAAGCCTTTGTCGGTGACAAAGGTAGTTTTTGATTTATCATTCTCATGCATTACAATTTGATTATAGCCTGAATAGGCGTCCATAAAGCTTAGCAGTTCATGACCCGCTGTACTATCAACCAGCTGATCGATGCGAGGAAGAGGGAAGCTATCCTTGGGGCAGGCTTTGTTTAGGTCTGTATAGTCTATACAGACTCGCCATTTCCCATTGACTTTCTTCACGAGTACGACATTAGCTATCCATTCCGGATAGTATATCTCTTCGATAAACTTGGCTTTAAGAAGCTTGCCGACCTCCTCTCCTATGATAGTGTACCTTTTCGGGCCGAGAGGGCGACGTTTCTTTCGGATGGGCCTGTAGGTTGGGTCGATGTTGAGTCGGTGTGTTATGACCGAGGAATCGATCCCAGGCATGTCTTCATGACTCCAGGCGAAGACATCGGCATACCGTCGAAGCAAGGTAATTATCCGTTCTCTAAGAGGCTGGCTCAAGGATGAGCCGATTCGGACTACTTTTGAAACGTTTGTCTCGGTTAACGGCACCGAGACGAGTTCTTCCATTGGTTCTCCCCGCTCGTGCAACCCGATACGGGGGTCCAGTGATTCAATCATTAAAATTTCAGCCAGGGCTTTTACTGCGATGGCGTAGCACTTCAGAGACTCTTGCTGGTCTCCTTTCACTATCCCTACTCCCGACTCGGTCGGAAATTTCATGGAAAGGTGGTAGGTAGATACCACGGCCTGAAGGAGGCTGAGAGACGGTTGGCCGAGGATGGCGTTATACACTGATGGTTGGTCCACGACCAGGAAGTCGACCATCCCGGTCCTTTGATGGGGCGCGGTTCCCGCGGTGAGCGGCAGCGAGACGATTCCCTCTAGGAGTACCTGTCCGCCCGAGAAACCGATGAGTGGGGTTCGGACAGGCCGTAGTACCGACCGACCTATGCCCATTCTATCGAATGCCGGAGCGAATAGGACATCCGCTGATGACCCTGTATCCACCAGTATCCGGAACACTTTTCTGTTCGCGATGGTGAGGGTGACCACGAGCGCATCATCGTGAGGATGATGAATGCCTCGAGCATCTTCTTCAGTGAACGAGATACAATATTTCTCTCATTTTTTCTCCTTGGGAGGCCGAGATAGCAGGAGAACCTCGGACTCGGGGCGGTCGAGGCTTCTGGCGTGGTTTTTTCGAGCGTTATTTGAGTCCCCGCCTCCTTGATGACCCCCGACGATCGTTCGAATTTCTTCTTGGGGCCGCTCTTCACTCGGTCCCGCGGTGACGCCGGTCCCTACCGTATGTTCTCTCAGCCGGCCCTCTTTAATCAGCTCGTCCTTCAAGTGATAACAGTCACTCGTGTTGTGACCGTGATCACGATGGTAGTGGCAATATTTGTTCTTGTTCCGACGACCAGGGTTCCCTCGCATTTTTCGAGGCTAGTTGACGAAGCCCTCGGTCTTGATCTCTATCAATACTTGTTCAGGAGATTTGTTCAGGGGGGTATATGCAGAGAATTTTCTGTCTGGTCGCTTCCCTGGCCTGCTGTCGTCTCGCCCCCGGTCGTCTTTTCGCTTTCTTCCTCCGGCTGAGTCGGCTTTTTTTTTGGTCGACTCTTTTGCCGATGGTTTCGTATTCTGAATTTTCTCTCTTAGGAGTCGCGTCTCCTCCGCATCGGCGTATTTGTCCGACCGAACCATAAACTCGCCCAGAGTATCGGGCGGGTTTTTGTCCAGTGACGCCAAAAAAGGCTTGTCTCTGACTCCCTGCATGAGAGCGTTGAGAGCTGTCTCCTCAGAATGCTTTCGAACCTGCAGGGACTCGAAATTGAAGCGTTTAATGTAGTCTTTTAGTAGCTCGCCTTCCCTCTGAACTATATTGTTCAGATGCGCGGGAGGCTTCAGTTTCTTCTTTCCGCCGATGAAATTACTGAGGAAGGCGTCACTGAGCTCAGCGAACGACTTTATCGATCTGGGTTTCAATTGCTTAAACCAAAGTCGAGCTACGTCCGTCAATGTCAGAGAAAATGCTCGGCACATAACAGCGTCCGAGGTGTCGTGCAATTCCATGTAAGTCCGGAAGCATTCAAGATGCTCTGTTGGATCGGTCTTCCCGAAAAATGGAGTTATCTGGGGTAAGCGGAACCTTTTCGGCAACCGGGCCCGCATTACCTCGTCCACGAACGGAGAAGCCTTTTCTTCGTGTTTGGTCGGATCTGAGTTCCGACCGTGCTTTAAATCCGTCATCTTCTCTCGGACCTCGTTCTTGAAGTCCTGTATGTCAGCCTTCCAGGGTTCGGCGCTCTCGGCCGTTTCTTCAGCTTCTGCAGGTAGCCGACTGCGTCTCCTCTGATCTATTCTATGCCTCAAATTAGAGGGAGGCAGAACGGCTGTTGCTGAACGAGCAGGCGCTGGGTGACTTAGTTCTCGAGGCTGACTCGGTCGTCTAGGCGACTGTGGCGCGGGAGGCTGTGCTACAGACACTGGTGGATGAGCCGGTGTCGACTCTTGGTGCTGCATCTGCTGGTTGCACAGTTGTTCCAGCATGTGTTTCATGGCAGCCATCTCAGAACGCATTTCCTGAACCTCGCGATCCAGGTATACGTTCCCTTGGTTGGGCTGGCTTGTAGTCGCAGGCGGTGCTACCGGGGGAGTTCCCTGAGCGACGCTAGCGGCGGCCTCCCTAGCTTCATCTGGGTCCGTCCTTCTTGTTCTTGCCATTTGAATGGTTGGAGAAAGCGGCTTTTTGTCCGGTTCCCACAGACGGCGCCAAGCTGTTGCAGTGTTTTTATGGGATGACTTCCTTGCGACGGACCCTCCTTCACCTGCACAGGAACAATGTCAAGGGAACCGTGGTTAGAGCCGGGGAACCTCCGATGCTTAAGTCAGTTATCTGGTCAATAGCCAAGAGCTTGTCTCGGTTAGTCTTGCGTACCTTCTTCTGTTCCAAGCTTAGAGATTTATACAGTTTGCCAATCCTTATCTTCAGAGGATTCTTCTCCTGGGATCGCTCAGGATCCCGAGAATCTCGGGATCCGCTACCCGTATCCCTGGATTTCCGTAGATCAGCATCTGTCCTCGTTCCGCCACTCTCCGTCTCGGCTGGATCTCGACCGACTCTGGGAGAGTCTCGGCTAGGTCGTGACCGACCCCGGGGGAGTATCGGCCGACACAGGAGGACGGGTTCCCAGCCGTGCCCGACAGAATCAACTCCCTGAGGGGATCTTATTCTATCGGTTGAATGGCTTTCACACGCTCGGCCTTTAGTGGGGTCATGCAGGTGAGGTTATCACTCTGACAGAGCGACTTTACTCATCCTTACTTGCGCCTCCCAGCCTACCTTCTGTTCTGTCGGTGTTGTCTCGGATTCTTCAGGCAGTGTCGGCGAAACCGACCTACTCTCATACGAATCTCAGAACTTTTACCCGAGCTTGACACATTTTTTCCCAACAAGTTCAACACCGACTAGGGTCTCAGGTTGGCTAGGCCCAAAATTTAAATTCCACTATGATTCACCGAGTCAACTTAATAATACATTAAATTAACTAGAAAATACTGTTAAACTTGCATAAATGGAAACATAAAAGAGGCATTTACCTGATGTAGTGCTGCTAACCCAACCGAACTCTACCCGCAACTAACCTGGCTCAATCCTGAAATGAATGGGTCGACTAACTAAGCCGACACAACCCTCAATCTCTTCTACTTCCACACTCCTCTTCCTTTCTTCTACTTCTTTTCTATCTTTCCGTCTCTTCTCTTTTAACTCGACCAACAACAATTGTTGAATCCGAGATAAACGAGTCAGTGACTCAATCTAGAGTCAGCGAGGTCTCGTTCTTTCTTTCATTCTCTCTCTCTCTCTCTCTCTCTCTCTCTCTCTCTCTCTCTCTCTTCTTCTTCTTCTTCTTCTTCTTCTTCTTCTTCTTCTTCTTTGCCTACATCTCTAGCTTTCTCTCTGTCTTTGAACCTTTTGCTAGAATGACCAGGGTCAGGACCTGACCTTGACTTTGTCAGAACCCTATCTAATGGGTCGATGCAGCCTGTGACTCGGTTAGACCCATTGGAATCGTCCCTCTTCTTCTTTCTCCTCTTCGTTTTGCTTCTCTCTCTCTCTCTCTCAATCAGCCAGATAGGGTCTGGACTCGGCCCAGATGCACAACTCGAATCATGACTCAAGCAAGTTAGTGCGGTGCGACACACGCTCAAGGCGACTTTCTCGCTCACTTTCTAGGGTTTGAGAGGGCTTTGCCAGAAAAGAAAGAGGGATTATATAGGGCTCTCCTAACCCGCTTCTAGAGCCTTTAGAACTAACCAATCATGACATTAGTTACCGTTTTAATTACTCTAACCGACGAGTATTGGGTTGATATAATCCAATTTCATTTGCATGGCTAAAATTAAATGTTGTAAACAGCCACAAAGCCAACCGAATGAGCATCTTGGATTAGAGATTCGGGCCTACCCATGACTGCACAAAGTTGGGTCGAAACGGACAAGATGACTAAGTTATAATGGTGGATTCAAAATAAATGGCTATTCTTTGGGTTTCTTTGCACTAAATGGCTTAAATGGGACCTACGAAGGTTGTGGAACACATATTTTTGATGGACAATCATAAAGATTTGGTGAATTCTGAGTTTCTCTCCAATGCATGGTTTTCATGAGAAACCGGTTCAATGGGTTCTGAGTTTTTCTCAAATGCATGGTTTTTGTGAGAAACTGGTTTTCTCACGAGAAGCATCTATTTCTGTTGTGGGAAGCTTCTTGGTACCTTTGTCTGATTCCATTTTGATGCACTAGATTACATGAAGGCCATCGAACGACTCAGATTCACTTTTGGGCAAACATTTCTAACGAAAAATGTCTCCAGCTATGCCTTCTTTCATCACGATGGAAGCCCTAATTTGACGACTAAAGTGAGGGTTGAGAATGCTCGAAATGGATGGTTGGGATGGAGAGAAAAGGAAACACAAGGACTACCAGCTAAGGAGGGGAAATGGAGTTTCCTCTCTTGAAACCACTCGTGTGTGACTCGACATGCACGTCTGTATCATCATGTGGAAATTGCAGGGTTTTAATTGAATTCGAGTACCCAACAAGATGGACGGTTCAGATCTTTCAAACGAATCAAGATGGTGGCCCACTGTTAGTTCGAACAGATATGGTCCGTTTAAACTGCATCTGAGCAGGAAATAGAAATAAGAGGAGGGATTTTCCTTTTTCGTCGACGTGTTTCGGTCTGGTGCACCGTGGGTGTACACTGTTGGTGTATGAACGAGCCCAAAGGTGGGGTCCACAACGATGCCCTATGACATTCACCACGTCTATCAGATACTACGGCTCCCATCAAGTCATTTGACCAAAGATGGGGCAGATCCAAAGATTAGGTGCGGCCATACTTAGTTCATATGGGTTCTATTATTGATTATTATCAATTTGACGGTCGGATCATCTTTTAGATATGATCTTCAGGGTTCTTATGGATTCCTAGTTAATTTTAAAGTGGATTTAAATGTTAATTAAGTGTCATTATCTAGCTTGTATGTTTTAGGTATGGATTAATCATCAAGCTACTGAGAATGCTATGAACGGTGGATCTGATGATCTAGGGTTGGACCTTGATAATGGACGTTTGATTTGCCTATCAAAGTGATTAAAATCCTAAGAATAGGTTTCTTTAACGGCAGCTCATGCACGTTGCTCTTACTGGTTCTGTGCATCTCTTGAGCCTCTTGCACGTCACTTCTCTTTGATATTTTCCTTTCACGTTGATGAGCTGGTGGCGTTCTGCGCGTTAGTGCAGAGCTTGTGCATCGTCTTACACATCGGCCCATGGGTCAGTTGGCTTTGACCCATATGTCTTATTCCTTCTTGAGTGACATGCTCGTCACACCTTCATGTTGCCCATGCGTTACTTGATGCGTTGCCCATGCGTTACTTGATGTTTTACCTGATGGTCAGCTCGACATGTCGCCCTGGCACCCTCCTCATCAGTCCTGTGCGTCGCTCATGCCTTAGTGCCTCATCTCCTTTTTATGCAGAGCATGTTTTGAGAGGTCAGACCTTTGTTGACGTTGCTGGCCCAAATACCACATACGTTGATGTTTGTGGGCCTTGCTCTAACATTCCTACCAGTGTTTTCGGTGGTGATGAAGAGAAAGTTTGTGACCTTCTATCTTCATCATCATCTTGTTTGACCGACTCAAGTTTTGCGGGGACCATTGCTTTTGAGCCCTTCAGCTGCCTTGGGGGTTTAGTGGTAACCCGAGGGATACTTGATGATCCTCTCACACATCGGGATGTCAATAATCTACAATAGTTCGTCAATCGGTTATTTTGTCTAGATGTGTTCGATTTGGTTTCTTCTAAAGAACTCGCTTTTGTCCTAGACGTTCTTGTCAAGCTTCAACAAGTACTTGGGATTGATGAAGCATGTGGCCCTAAGTTGGCACAACTTTGTCGGCCTTGTACAAATATATGGTCGCTCGAGAATGTCTGGATATTGCTACTAGCCGATTTGATACACGGAATAGGGCGGTGGAACTCTCTTTGTCCTTGCACAATGAATTTTAAGTGATCGACTGCAAGGAAACAACACTGCGGAGAGAGTTGGGGGAGATCGATGAGCATCTTCCAACACTCACCCATGAGATAGACGACTTGGTGCGGTGCATAAAAGATTTAGAAGTTGCAATCAAAACTAAATAGGAGCTTTGTGGCGAGGTTACTGCAGATCTCAAGAAGCAGTTTGATAATAGGAAGCGGGTACTCGAGTGAGGATAAGAAACAATGCAATGGGTGCATTTACTCGAAGCCGAGTTTCTAGCTTGGCAGGCTGAATAATTGGAGGCATTGCGCTCAACCTACGAAGCCATGCGACGCATTATAGAGCATCAAAAAGTAGGTTTTGGCTTATGACGGCAATGAACTTCTTTAAGCTTCCCCCCATCACATTCAAGGTCCACATTAGGTCAATTTTTAATAACTAGAAATTGGTGATCGGTGAACTTTTTATATGTGTCCAACACACCCATATTGAACTGAATACTTAAGTGGTGATTGCTTAAATGCGTTTATTTATTAATGTCTCTTCAAAAATCTATAATTCATAGGTTAACCGTATTTGGTTTGTCGTACATTATTGAATTGGAATGAAAAGTAGCTAAACTATAGGATGCCATGTAGTTGGGCTTTTGGGATGTCCTGTTGGCCTATTTTATTCCTAAATTCTATTAATACTTATGCAGTTATCATTGTAATATCCTAAACTTTTCAATATCTGAGTATTAAAAGTTTTCGAGTATTACCATAAAATTTAACTTAGCATGTACATATATATGATACCAATATAGTCAATCATAACCTTACATCTAAATGGCCATTGGGAATAATATTCATCCATAAATCAAGTTATCCAACCATTGATTTTTAAGACAATATCATCATATGTCCAAATATTCCCACTTATCCATCATAACCAACCGTTCAGTCAACTATTCATCGCTAGGTAAAGATATCTGACCATTCACTTTGAGTTTGGACCACCTAATCGTAATAAACTAACTACTTGGTTTCTACATCCACTTATACACATATCGAATCGAGATTCTTGTCCGTTCATCTTGTTCACCACTTATGAATATACTTAATTCACCATCAGAACTACAATATGAGGAACTTACACATGTGAACAAGTTACTTAAATCTAACAGTATACATGTTCTACCTCTTGATCACTCCAAAAACCCACTTGTGTTCATCTGTTTAAAAAATTGACCATACACCCACTTACATATATGATCAAAGTACTAACCATCAAGTTTTTCTATTTTTAACATGTCATCTGACCATCCATCATATTTGGATCTGCCAAACGGGTTGACTTCTATATTAGATATATGAAAGCATTGATTTAGACCTCGGAGCAGTATAACCCATTAAAAAGACATTTTGGTCATCTGTAAGTGATCAAGGCCCAAAATGGGATAATGGAAAGATAAATAAGGATGGTGAAAGTTTGAGAAATAAAAGATGACAAAATCATAAATACTTAATGCCATTAACCTATACTCTTGAATTCTAAATCACATAGTTCTCATTATCCATTTCATGTGAAATTTTATGTCATGCCTATTTATCATAAATTAACCATATATGTCGAATTTCAGCCTTTAGATCATTATAAAAGTGGCCCAGTTAACAAATCAACCCCTTAACCATTTATTTTGGTGTCCATTAAGTGAGGAAAGCTTGTAAATAGTTGTAGTAGGATATTTCCCTCCATATGAATGATTTGGATTGACTATCGTATAAGCCCAGTGTAAAATATGAGGACCCCACCTTGGTAGACTCTTCTTAAATCTAGAGCTTTCAATTGACCCATATTACACCATCAATCGCAATTTAAATTTGAACCACACATTGGCTCCATATGACTACGATATTATACAAAATTTAAACCCCAATTTATGATTCTACACTGATGAATATGACCGCCTTAACTTCAATTCCTTCCTTTTGGTGCAAAAGGTGAAATTTCATATTTAGGACTTTTTCACCATCGATCAACTACCAACTTTTATCCAACTGTTTGTCTATCCTAACTACATATTTCTCTCAAAATTTGGCTCTGATCATTAAGTGTGAACCGTTAATTAAGATCAAGTTCGTTTTGTTACCTGTTAGGAGAATTTTCAAGATAGGCCAATCTAAATTTTGAATCACCAAGAAAATCTTATACCCTGACTCTATTCAACGATCTCGATACAATGAATGAATTAGATTTAAAGAAAGATCACTAAAAAGGGTCAAATTAGATGCAACACCCTAGTTCGCAAAACCCGAGGATAGTTGCTCCTTATTAAGAACCTTAGTATTACGTTACAAAATGGACCATCATACAAAAGGAAGTTCAATACAAGTAAATAGAAGAAAAATTAAATCTCACAGCAGGAAATTTTTTATTACAATTCAAATAAACACAAAGTCTGAAACATGAAAATATGTAAATTTTAAAATATTAATGACTCCAACAGCCCAACTACATTCACATAAAGGTCCTCATCACCAATCTCCACCACAATCATCCCTAAGGTCTCGTCATAGAGGTCTCCACCTGTCATCAATCCTACATCTATTTGGTGCAACCGTACTATTAGGTGAGTGAAAACTCAGTGAAAATTTTCCGCAAGGATTCACGCATATCATGTCATTCCAAAACAGTTTAAACCAATCATATTCAATTACAATGAGGATAATATAAACTTGATTGTACATGTATGGATGTATGAATGTATTTCTAAGTCACAGATCTAGGGATGCATATCCAGTTGTCAAAATAAAGGAGTCACCTAAGGAGAACTAGTCACCCAGAAAAATATTCAAAGATACGTCCAAGGAGAACTAGCCACCCGAAAAAGACCATGTAGGTGAGTGCGCCCAAGGATATCTCCTTAAAAAATACACGGGGTATGCCCGAGGAGTGTCTAATCCTGGAAAAGCCTCATGAAAAGAACGAGCGCCTAAAGTGGCATAAATGCATATGTTCTGGGAGTTTAACTGAAGTAACGGGACTTACAGTAAATTAAACAGAGTGTGGCTTACATTGAGCACTTGAAAAAGCTCATGTGTCATGCGTGGATGTTATGCACCATGATACTCATGTACACTCATATGATTAACAAGGTTGCTTTCATAGGCGTTGTCAAAGATCACAAGATATTAATCATAGATTCATTTACATTTTTCTAGGTCCAAATGAGGGCCCATAAACATGACATTTCAAACATGCTAAATTAGTGACAGATTTATTCTACTTCATAAGAAAGGTGATGTTCCACACCTAGCATTCGTTGTTCAACTTGTGAGATAAAAGGAATGTAAGCATCATATGACTCTTTTCTACTACAATAAAGCTATGTCCAAAATGGGGCAATTTCTAGGATAGCATAGAGAATGCAAAACTAAACCAAATTACAAAATTATGAATTTTAAGGCTAGAGTAGTAGACGTTATTATAATATCTCACATTCATCAATTCCAAATAGAAATCTAAAGTACTAAGTTACCATTTATAACATTCTAATACTATATTAGGTTCAATTTATAACTAATCTAATATATGCAAGGGGTTAATAGAGCAACCCACCATTAGAATAGAAGTAATATATCTAACCTCTTAGTGCAACTAATAGAAGTGCACATGTACATAAGTAATTTCAAATGGGGCATAATGAGCATAATACAATTCTTATAAGATGGAATAAAGCAATAAGATTCAAGATAATCCTACATGATTATCGACATTAATTCCAGATTTAATGAAGCAAAATTAACATTTGCACAATTATATGGTCTTCATACTTTCAAGCTTAAGCTATTTTAGAATTCAATAAAATGATGAAGCCATGTGGGATATCCCTCACCTTGATTGAGGGTTCCTCTTGATTTGATCCTTCCTATAAGGTAGGTTCCTGAATGGGAGCAATAAGAATCAACTACTATTCTTGCACATGTATGGACTATGGGTGATTTGAGATTGATTTTGTTTTGAAATAGATTGAAGGCAAGTATCCTTCAAGGAAAATAGCCCTGAATAGGATGTTACCAGGTTCCAGTGAGTCACGACTGAGTTGACTCGGTTGGACTTCTCAACTCTCAACTAGTTAAGTGTAGATCTTAGATAGTTTGCTTGTTGTAGGATTATTGATTTCCCAGGTCCGACACTTCCCGATTCATCTCCGGATGACCCTGACATCAGTGAGTTATACCTGAGTTGGCTCGGTTAGGAGACCGAACGAGTCAACTCATGATTGAGTTGAGAGGATTTTCAATTGGAAATAGTGGGTTTTCCTAGTTTCATACATGAATGGGAGCTGTCTTGCATCAGTAGTAAGATGGTAACCTGAGTGCACTCTCCCCTAACAGCAGACTGAGCCTGTTATAGGGATTTTCTTGATTTTTTGAAGGAGTTTGGGACAAGGTACGTCCTGCCCGAGTTTGCCTAACCCTAAGAACTCGTTCTCTGACTAAATACAGGTCTCTTGTCGAGTTTTAGGATGAACACCAGCCTGACTCAGCAGAAGGTTGAGTCATGTTATCCCATTAATGAGTTATGTATATGATTATTTTGGACAGATGGAGTTCAATCATGATACCTGATTGTGTAGAGAAGGTTGGAGCACATCTTGCGATGGGCCTGACTTAGATTAGGACGTTGATCTTATGAGCATGACCTGGTTCATGAGTTCATCTCATCAGGTGTTCCCAAAAACTCAGGTTAGGATGATCGGGTTGGAACATGCTTGGGTAGATCTGACACAATCCTAGCATGACTTTGGTGGAAGCAGCTGTTGTTGGTGGAGAGAGGGAGACGATGGATCAGCTCCAGATGATCGATCGGTGGGTTTGGCTTGGTCCATCTACCCATGGGGCATTGGAGTTGAACAGATAGTGATTGGAGAAAGAGCAATGCTCCTATCCTCTACACAGTGACTTCTCAGGCCCTACTACAGGACTTGGACTAACCCAGGGATTCAGTTGTAACTCAGTGACCCAGTCGAGTTTAGACTCGGTTGCACTAGCTGCGGTGCTGCACTCTCTAGAAGACTCTTTTGTTCAACATTCCTTTCATGTTGCTATCTCAAAGTTTTCCCTAAAATTCGCCTATTTATAGGCTTTCCATTTCCAGACGTTTCTTCAGCTAATCAGACGGGTTAACGCACTTTATACGATTGTTATATCGACTCACTACCACTTCTCAACGGTTTGAAAGGGTCCTAAACTAGCCTAGGTGCATCTAAATGATGAATATCGCCCTATAATAGACGGATTCACATGATTTGGTACTAGATCATTGAAGGGAATGCCAGACCTGATATATGGTGGATTTAACGATCAATGATTGATAACGAATGGCTTGCTTTGCCTCTAACATGGTTCAATGGTTGACCAAGTATTGATGGATGATTGGAAGGCTCGAGGGATGGGTGGAGATTACTCATATCGATCTGATTCAGACTAGAATGAAGGCAAACTTCTAAACAAATGGTGACACTCGAGTGCTGAAAAGTACGGGACGTTACATTAGAGAAACCCAATCTAAGTGGGATATGAAACACACCCCCTCTCACACGCCCACTCCTTTATAAAAGGGGCGTGCATTGCTTCTCCACTCACACACTAACTCCCAATGTACAAGGAGGAGAGAGAGAGAGAGAGAGAGAGAGAGAGAGAGAGAGAGAGAGAGAGAGAGAGAGAGAGAGAGAGAGAGAGAAGCCTAAACACCCATCATCCTCTTCCTTCTCCACACGTGTGGTGTCTCCCTCTTGATCAAGCAATGTTGTGATTCATGTAAAAGCTTTCCTACATCGAGATCTACCTACGGTTTAAATCTAAGGCTAATGTGAGGGATTCTTTTAAGCTTACCTAATTTGAATTGATATGATTTATCTTATTTTTGCATACTTTCATATTACTGTGATTTTTCATGTAATTGATTGATGGACCGTTATAAATTATTTATCCTTTGGAGAATTATGATTAAGGTATGATTTTAATTATGTGTGATTTTTATGAATTTACGTGGGTTGATGGATATAAGCCCTACCTTTTGCCAATTTTGAGAGCGATGCGTTTTTTCACTCTATATTGAGTTGGCCTTTTGCTCATCTTCCATTTTTTTGTTGAGTTAGCCTTTTGCTCATCTCCCTTTTTTTATTGAGTTGGCCTATTTTCTACTCTTCTCTTTTATTGGGTTAGTTTATTGCTAGTATTCTCCTTTATTAGGTCTACTTTGTGATACCTCCCTTTATGGCTTGGGCATGTATCTCGAAATTTCAAAACCCTCAAGGTTCGACTTAGCTATCTATTGATGCAAGTGATATGCTATACACCTCACATATAGCGATTCATATATTTTATCGTGAATGCGTTCTAGATAGTGACTCTCCTAGTTGATGCATAATCTCATGGGTTAGGTAGTTGTGCACAATCAATGTAAGTAAATTGTCATGCGTGTTACATCACCTCCGAGATTTGATGTCGCAAATAGTCACTCCATGAACAAATAGTGTCACGTAAATCTTCCAATTGAGTGTTGTGTTACCTAGAGATGTTCACGTAAATCCATAGTAGCATTGGACATGCTAACGAATCTCTGAAGTATGGGATGCGGAGTGAGACAGGTTTTTTATGAATTATTTTCAACATTATAATGATCACTACGTGTGATAGACCTTACACACTTTGCTAGGCATGCATTCATATATATTGGTTGCGCATACTGATATTACTCGTAGTGGAGTAGAAGATGTATCAGAAACCTTACATTATTCTTATGAATCTCTTTAATTATTATTAATCTTAAAGGATAATCATCACTATGAGTAGGGCATTAACCCTCTCCAACCATACAGATGTTGCAGGTAAAGTGCTGATTGAAGATACAGATGATGATTGCTCTATGGAATATTATTATGAATAAAGAAGATGGATAGCATTACATTTAGCTTTATTTAATTTCTGCTATAAATCTTTGAATAATGTAATAATCTCACATTGAAAGGGCATTTGATAATTTGTTGAACTTTTTTTTACTCCTATAATAGAATACTAAATACAGTTGATTTTACTCTCATGAATGGTTTACCTTCATGAATGTAACTGGATGTGATCTAAAAAAAAGGTGTGATTTTGAAGCATTTAAATTTTACATTATTAACACCTAAAATTCTCGGGCACAAGTATATAATCTATTTGTGAAAACTTAGGGCGTTACAGTTATCATGCCCGGTGTTTTCGGCCTTGCATGCATCCAACCAGATTTCTTTACAGGGGATTCATTAATAGATTTTGTCTTAGGCCCCCTTGAGGCAGTGGTAACCCAAGGGATACTTGATGGTCCTTCTACATGTCGGGATGTCGATAATGTGAAACAGTTTTTCGATTGGTTCATTTGTCTCATGCTCGATCTGGTTTCTTCTAAAGAACTTGCTTTCGTCCCATACGTTTTTGTCAAGCTTCAACCAGTACTCGGGGATGATGAAGCATGATGCCCTAAGTTGACACATGCTAAAGACATTTGGTTGGCCTTGTACAAATATATGGTTGCTTAAGAATGTTTGGATACTGCCATTAGCCGATTTGATACCCAAAATAGGGCAAAGGAACTCCCCCTGTCCTTGTATAATGAATTTTTAGTGATCAACTGCTGGGAAACAACATTGTGGAGAGAGTTGGGGGAGATTGATGAGTAGCTTTCAACAATCACCCAGGAGATGGATGACCTGGCGCGACACATAAAAGATTTAGAAGTTGTGATCAAAACTAAATAGGAGCTTCGTGTCGAGGTTGTTGCAGAGCTCAAGAAGAAATTTGATAATAGGAAGTGAGTACTCGAGTAAGGACAAGAAGCAATGCAATCGGTGCTTTTACTCGAAGTTGAGTTTCCTGCTTGGCAGGGTGAACAATTGGAGGCATTGAACTTGGCCCGCAAAGCCATGCGGTGCATCATATAACATCAATGAGTAGGTTTTGGCTTATAAGGGTGATGAACTTCTTTAGGCTCCCAGCCCCCCAACCAGGGTCGACGTTAGGCCGATTCTTAATCACTAGACATTAGTGGTGGGCATACTTTTTATGTGTGTTTTCCACACCCATATTGAACTAAATACTTCTATGGTGAATGCTCAACTACCTTTATTTATTAATATTTCTTTAAAAATCTAGAATTCATGGCCCGACTGTATTCAGTCGGCCGTACATTATTGAATTGGAATGAAAAGTAGATATTTTAAACTATAGGATGCCCTATAGTTGGGCTTTTGGGATGTCATGTTGGGTTCTTTTATTCCTAAATTCTATTAATTCTTAGGCAGTTATCACGCCTTGAGTCTTCGACCTTCCCTGCTTCCAACCAGATTTCTTTATAGGGGCTTCATTAATAGATTCCATCTTGGGCCCCCTTGAGGCAATGTTTTATAGCTAATATCCTCTTTGCAGTTTTACTAGTCATGGGACAAAGACATCAATTTGCTGGTGAGTAGGTTGCTCTACCTCATAGTTCCTCTTAGCAACTCTCTTACTCTAGAGGTGTCTCTTTTTAGTCTTAGACAACTCCTATGTTGGTTGTTCGTCTTTGTTCATTCCTTGAGAACCTATTGTCTGGCCATGGTTGGTGATGTCTAGAATGCTTCACACATATTCATGACATTCCTATCCCTGACATACCCATATCGGGTTGTTTCACAGCTTCACCTTGGTTGACCATAAGTTAAGGCCACCGTTAGGCTTTGGTCTCACTAGATAACCTCCACTCGGTCGCTGCTGAGGACTAAATGCTAGCAATTACTTCTTGGCGTACTTAACCAGGTACTCCTACCATCCTGTCGCTTGTCGGGGTTGATATGGCTTTGGTTTATTGGCAACTGCTCATTGTTCACAGGGAGATTGGTGGGCACTCTCCCTTCCAATTATTGGCACCAATCCTAGACATCCTACCAAAATTGACATCTTTCTATGGGCTGGCTTCATCGATATGAAGGTGTCTTTCATTGTCTGGGTCTTCCCTGGGTCGGAAAGGTCTACAGCCTGCGCTGCACTAGGTTCCAACCTTGGTTCTTCTGCCAGAACATCTTCTTTAGGCACATGTAGCAGATGAAAGTCTGAGGCTCGTCCTCATACACTTGAGACTCTAAGCTCTCAAAATCTTGACATGGAATAAGGCCTTTCCTTTGTCTTTCACGGGCCCTTTTTTCATGTTGGCTGAACTTTCAGTTGATTCGTCCTTCCTAGCCAATGGTGTGATCAGCTTTGAGCTCTTGTCTGTAGTGGTGACTGGCATCTCTTTTGAAGTCTCGTCGATTGGAGCGGTGATTCTTCTGTCTCAGCTGCCACTGGTTGGGTTTTCATGATCAGGGTACCCAGCATGGGCGAGTACGGGGGTGCGACTGTGTACTTCTCCTTTAATTAGTCGATCATCATGATGTCAGTCTAGACAATGTTGACCATGATCATTTCAAAAGTGGGTACGATGTTAACTCCCATCACTTGTCCTTTCAAATTTAGAAAGGAAATCAAACCTTTATCTACATTATCTTGCACTAGGTTCCTAAACACAACGTAATTTTTAATAAAGTATTTCCCAGTGCCGTGCCATTTATAATAAATCTCACTTTTAATATCCTCGATCGACAGTTTCTGATGCATGGGACTTTTTATTAACTTGCTTTCAAGTAAAGTGTTGAATATCTAATCGGCCTTAGAAATGTCGAATGTATACAATAGGGCAGCATCGGGGGCATCCTTTTTTGGGCTTGTTATACCTGATGCCTTGCACTTGACTCTTTTCAAGGTTGGACATTCGTACAGCCATGTTCTGATGATTTCAACCACGACTGCCTCGAAAGAAGCATCATAGTCCTTGCTCGACCATGCGGGTTCTATGTTTGCAATAGCCAGCTCATAGTCTGTGTCACGATAAAATGTGCTCATGGATGCACTCATTCGCTGTTGCTCCTCTTTGAGGATTCGCTCATACCCAGTGGCCCTAGTCAACAATTCGAACAGGTCACCAAAGTATACGCCTTTCAAATTTCTTATGAAGCTCAAAACTCATGCCTTATAAGGCTAACCTGGTGAACTCAGCCTCGGGTAGGATCACTGGGCAACAGTTTCTTGCGCCCTTAAATCGAGCAATGACTTGTTCAGTCGACTCCTTAGGAAATTGCCTTAGCATGGACAGGTTGGCCATGGATACCTCCAGCTCAGTATAGTGGAACTGCATGTGAAACTTTTCTTCCATCTCGGTTCATGTGAATTAGCTGGTAGGTTAATGTAACAAGTGAAGGCAACTCTCATTAGAGATTTCTCGAATAACTTGAGCTTCAAAAAGTTGTTATAGGATGCCTTGTTGCATTGCATTTGTGAAGCAAATGATATGTTTTATGGTAGAGGTCTCATCGTCCTCCAAAAATAGGGTGAACTCTGAGAACCTAAAACCTTTGGAAAATTTAAAATTTTGGTCGATATATTTAGGGTATAGTTTCCTATAAGTCGGTGAACAATTCGTCAATCATTTATTTTCACACTATACTCTTGGATGAGACCAATAATGTCATCCCGGTTGAGTGGCCTTCGCAGTCCTAACGGGTTCTCTAGGTCAAGAACTCTGTGCAATTGTTCTATATTTGAGTTTATTGTCACGATTGCAATGGTTTGGGTAAGGTGCGACCATGACTTACCCCCAGGACATTTATACCCTTTGGTAGTTATTACAAGTAAGAGGCAGGGTCGATGATTTCCCCCCAAGCACCTCCATCTTGGAATGTCACTAGTAAGGTGTAAGACCTGTATCTTAGCTCATATCGTTCCATATGCCTCCGCGGTCCTTCCAGTCGAATTTTGGTAACCCGCGATCTGCTATCGACATTTGTGCACGATCCCGAGTCATATCTTGTATTCCAGAATTAGCTCAACTCGAGACTTGTACCCTGACAACCGCACCGTTGCCGCGGTTCTGATGCCGCGTCTCACGCACCAAGGCGATACTCGGGCCAGGAGATGTGGGCCCGTATTCAGTTTGAGAAAAACACCGCGTGTTGCAATCCCGAGAGAATCTCTATGACAGATCACATCAATCAATTAAAGTACAACCCATCACTCCATCCCATCACCAAGTACAACTACCCTCCCCAAAAGTCAATACTCTTCTTACACAAGTACACATCTATCACTCACCCATCATACCCATCTCTCTCTCTCTCTCTCTCTCTCTCTCTCTCTTACACCTCTCTCTCTTATCTCTCTTTCTCATTCTCCCAAGCAACCCATGAGAATCCATCGTCTAAGCTCCATGAGAGAAGCTTGGCATGGCCCACTCCCTACCACCTAATCCCACCCTCTAAAATCAATCTTGACCGTTGAATCGCACCCTTTGGAGCTCTAAGTTGCGTTGATGGAAGAAGGAATCCAAGGTGATCAAAGGTGGGTGCTTTTCTTTTCTTCTCTCCCACTCCCTCTCTTTTTCAATTGTTTTGTGTGTGATGATGTGATTGTGTGGCCTACTCGGATGGACCCCACCTTGGTGTATATCTCATCCACACCCTTCATCCATTTTGGTGGCCCATCTGAGCAAGGCCCACCTCTTACATGTGTTAAGCCCAAACCGTACGCTGGACGTCAAAACAATATTAGCTTGATTCCAAGCCTCTTTGGGTGAACCATTCATGTAGGCCCCACCTTAATATATGAACTTAATCCAAGCCGTCCATCATTTTCCTTAGATCATTTTAGACGTTGAGCCAAAATATGAGGCCAATCTGACCTTCTAGCGGGCCGTAGCATAGAGAAAGATATATTTTTACTATTAAAATACGCCCTATTGCTTCTGTGCACCAAAACTCATCAAATATTGGACTTGATGCGCTTGTATTGAGCTGTATAATTAAATGGTTGGGTTGGATTTCCTTGGTGCGGGCCCCACCTGTGGAAAACTACAGAAAAATAAATTAAAAATAAAAAAAATTAAATAATAAGGCAGTTGATGCTGCTGTTGACAGAAGGCAGGCAGTGCCTGTCACGCTGAGGGGCCTCATCGTGACCCCACCGTGATGTATGTGGACATCAACGCCGTGCATTTGATAGCCCTTTATGTCAGCGGGCCCCCACTCCAAAGATCAGCCGTATATCGCTCAAATGGCCCCACTACTAGCACAGTAAGGATTTAACGTCTGCCATTGAAACCCTTTTTGGGGTTGCAAGAAGTTTTGGATCACTGTGAAACTTGTTTTTACACTTCACCTGGGTCAGTGTGACCTTCTCAATGGATTGGATGGTAAATAAATGTTATGGTGGGCCCCATGTGGGACCCACTGATGTATGTGTTTTATCACACCGTCCACTGCCGTGGACGGTGAAACCCACCACGGTGCATGTGTTTTAGTCATGCCGTCCATCCGTTTTTATGGGTGGAGCCCACTGTGATATTGTTTGTATCCACGCTGTTCATTCACCATCTGGACGGGTGGAGTCCACTGTGATGTATATTTGTACCCATGCCATCCATTCACCACCTAGACGGGTGGAGTCCACCATGATGTACTTGTTCACATCATCCGTATGGACGGTGTGCTGTGGGCCACCATGTTGCATGTTTTGTGTCCCACCGTCCATCCATTGATGGAGTGGGCCTGCCCCACACGTGTGATAAGTGTGGGTAGGTAGGACCCACCTTGATTTATGCATTGTATATCCAAGTCATCTGTCCCTGGAGGGTGCACCATGGAGCACACCTGATGTATGTGATTTCAGCCATGTCATTCACTATGTTTACTAGACGGGTATGGCCTACCATGATGTGTTTGTTCTATATCTACTCCGTCCATTGATTTCAGGATAAAAAACCATTCGGAAAGGACTATTTTTGAAGTGAAATCCATGCAGACCACGGGTTTGTCTACTTCGCCGTCCATCTTATATGTAACGGCTAGGTTGTTGCAACAGCCTGCATGGTTTCTGAATGTCACTTTGACAGGGGTTAAATCTTCCTTCTGAACACAATGGATGGTACAGATTGATGATTTAAATGTGGAGTAGGCAGTACTAAGAAAATTTTAAATGCACAGTGTAAACACTGTTTACGTAAATGAGAAGATGTCATGCATGTACGTGATGTGCATGCAATGTACATATAGGTCCATCGTGATGATCGTGAGAAATCTGCTCTGTCCATCTGCATTTTCAGCTCATTTAAAGCGTTGAGACCGAATTTGAAGCTTATCCAGATATCAGGCGGGCCCCAAATCATGATTTTAGGGGCTGATCTATTAGTTTAGCCATTTTCAGAAGGATCCATGAGCTAAAATTTGACGTGTATGGCTAATTTGTGGTCCCAAGGCTGCATATAAAGTTTTGAGCTGATTGGATGGTGGAAACCCTGTAATCTTACACTCTGGATGGGTTTTTAGGCCCGTTTAATAGGACACCTAAGAAATTTTAATGGTGGAAATCATTACCACCACTTATCTATTGGTGAGGCCCATCTTTGATATGTTTATGACCCATATGTGAGGCCCATCTTTGATATGTTTATGGCCCATCTGTGAGGCCCATCTGTGATATGTTTATGGCCCATCTGTGAGGCCCACCTTTAATATGTTTATGGCCCATCTGTGAAGCCCACCTTTGATATGTTTATGGCCCATCTGTGAGGCCCATCTTTAATATATTTATAGCCCATCTGTGAGGCCCATCTTTAATATGTTTATGACCCATTTGGTAAGGCCCATTGTGATATATTAGGGCCCATGGGTTGAGGCCCATCAAGATGTATTTGTGGCCCATTTGGCGAGGCCCACATTGATGTATATATGGTCCACGTGAGAAGGCCCACTATGATGTGTTCGTGACCTTTAGCGAGGCCTGACGTGATGTATATGAGAGACTCATGTGATGTATTTGAGACCCAGGTGCAGGGCCCGCCTGTTGTGTAATCAAGGCCCGATGTGATGTGTGATTTTACCGTGATGTATGTAATGATGTTTATGTGGGCCACTCCTTGAGAGTAATGTTGGTTAAATGTCCACATTGATGGGCAATGGTAGTTGAATGTCCCCATCGTGATCAATTGTCGATTCTAATTCCGATTGTTGTGACTGATTGTCGATTCCGACTTCGATTGTCGAGGCCAATTTCGATTGTCAAGGCTGATTATCGAGACCTATATGATGTACATGCGACCTGTAGTTGAGGCCCATTGTAACTCGTATTAGGCACATGATGCATGGCCCATTTAATGTGTATTAAACCCTTGAGTAAGGCCCATCGTGTTGTATATTAGGCCTTTATGTGAGGCCGTGGGCCTATTATATGTTTGGCTCTATGTGGCCATTCCTTAGGGCAATGTTGGTTGAATGTCCACATTGTTGAGGTCGATTGTTGATGCCAGTTATTGATACCGATTATAAGTAGGTGACAGAATAACATCATAATACATATGCATCATCTGCATGTTTGTTATGAAATATGATTGACCATCGCATATGCCATAAGATAGGTTATTCATGGGGCTCCTTAATAGGTGGGGTTGCCCCACATGAGCGCATGGTATGCGCAGGATTTAGGCATGATTGCACTGTGTGACTCATGCATCTCGTATTTGTGTGACATGACCACTATACGCCCTAACGACATCAGGGCTGTAGCCTCCACAGGCATATCGTGGATGGCCAGATGGGACACCGAAAATATTTAGTTCGAGCATCGGGCTGCCATAAATGGCCCTGGGTGAAAATTCTTAAAACCCTCTTGGTACCAAAGGACACCTCAAAGTCAAGACCGAGTGGATACATGAGCGCCCGAGTGCCGAATATTAGGAGGCCGTGTCTCCCACTGTGCCGTGGTCGGTTGGGAGGGGGTGTGGCCTTACCCGCCTAAGCGTAGGGGGCATTGCTAGGCTGAGTTTAACCAGCTCATAAATAGGTCTGCTATCGACGTGCCGAATAGGTATTGGCAGACTATTGACCATGCGGATAGTGAAGTTTCTTACGGTCACTTGGATTGTACGGCTAGGGAGAGCGGCAGTGCCATTTGGAGTGTACTAAACCCCTGTAATGATTCCAGAGATGAACAGTACTGATATGTGGACTTATTAAGTAGGAGTTACATAATCATTCATTCATTCATTCATTCACTATCCACTCGGGCTGGTGGTGCGCAACTAATTGTTGTGTGCCTTCGTATGACTAAGATTTTAGTTGGACGCGCAACTAACCTGAGATCAGGAGTTTACCACATCGAGTCTGACTATCTAAATTTAGGTATGAGACTGGTTTAGATAGAAGTCCCTTGTGATGGACCCCATAGCCTGTGATACTGCATACTATCATCCTGACTTCACACTCCAGCATGGTCATTTCATTCGCACTGTATGTTGCAATACATCCACGACATAGGGTACGACTGACGTTGTTTGTGTTACTCATCAGGACTGTATATTGCATTGCATCCTCTGCATCTAATATTTAGCTCTCTATGACACCTCATTCGCATAGTTGATTTCTATTGCGTGTTCTAATATTGTATGATTATGCACTTGTCAGTATTTCCGCTCACTTTATTTTCATGCGATTTATGATCTTATCAGTATTTCTGTTTACTCTGATAATTCATGATCTTGTTAGTATTTTTGCTTATTCCAACATTGTATGATTTATGGATTACCAGTATTTTCAGTATTATATGATTATGGTATTGCATTGAATACTAGACACTTACCTTATGCACACACTTACACGACCCTCTAATCTTTTTATAAGCTTATGCACGATAGATGCGTGCAGGTGATGTTAGGTTGCAACAGTATGGAGTTTGGAGCGTGCAACTGTTTTCTGGAGCTCTGATTTCGATATATGTATTTCTCTTTCAGCATTGTATTCAAATGAATATATAAGTGGATATGTGATGATGATGTTGCCTTTATGATTTGGGTAAACTTGTGGTTATGCTTATTACAAGACAAATGTACATTGGAAAAATCCTCCTTGTAGGATCCCAGGATCGGAATCTGGCGTATGGACGCTGGGAGCTGAGAATGGGGTACTACGGAGGCTGTTGCCACCGGATTCGGCGATTGAGATTCCTATGAATCCGATTTCTGGATTTAGGGCGTGACAGAAGGTGGAGTCACAATTGGAGGTTGCCCCTCGAGTGGCTCAGCCCTTTGATAACCATTTTTTATAAGGGTGCAATGTCGAAGGTTGCCCCTTAGGCGTGTCCACCCTTTGATATGTGGCTGACATTACTTGTGGTTTCCCCTGTTGGTAGTTGATCGTTTGGGTTCCATAGTAACTGGTTGGGCCAATCAAAGGTTGGACCCTGAGTAACTCAGTCGCATTACTATATGATGATGGCTAGTAGCACCCCCCCCCCGGTTACTTGGGCTAGCTAGGTATTGATTCCTAGAACAATAAGAACTCTGTCGATTAGGATAATCCAGTCGATTATATAATCGACCATCTCAGTCATTCCTTATTTTCAATGAAGGTGATAAAGGGTGACCCTGTGGTTCATTCTAAATGGTTCTGGCTTGGAGCTCTATACATTATTCTTCCTCGTGTCCAACGAGATGAAGTGGAGAAAATCTGGCTTTAAGCCTCACAATGAGACTTTGGGTCGATTTCTCTCCTCTTAAGATGTGATCTGCATAAGTTTGTAACACGTTGCATATATCCAACGAACTGCTCGAAGAATGTATCAAAGTCACCAAATTTTGTTAGGAAAAATTATCTTAGTTCAACCTTAATTATGGGCTCATGTTGCTCCACATCTTCTTGCTCTTCCAAAGCATCAACCACAGAACTAACCCTTTTCAATTTGGGAGGCATCTTATTCTATTGAGAAATATAATGAACTTTGTTGTGTCCAACTAGGCATGCTAAAAATAGTGTTGTTGCCAAGTTAATCAAACTGGAAAACTCGTGTGATCGAGGGTGTAGATTAGGTTTTCGTGTGTGGGTAAATTGCATGGGCATGCCAGCGTGACTTAAGTTAAGAGTTTGACTGAACCGTTGGTGTTGCCTCGGGTTGAGCTGAACATATTGGAGATTAGGATTAAAGATCTAGGGTCCTCTCAACTACCAATATTTATGCCTTCGTTTAAGTGATTTATGAAAGGGTAGGAGTTGGCCCTTACGAATGAGTTCTTTTTGCCTTCTGAAAATAGGCATGAGCCTATGGACTCGATGAATTGTTCTTTCAACAACATTTTTAGTTCAATATTTCTCGAAGTAATAAGGATACACACGTAAATTAAAAAATGCAAAATGTTGGCAATTTCATTAATAGTTGGAAATGATGATCACTACAATCAACAAGTTGTGAGATAACCAAATGAATAAACAAAAAAGGAAAAGATAAATACCTGATAGGTCTATCAGAATAGATAATCAGGGAGGTGTGATCAACTAAATCGAAAGGCAAATGATCATGGTCATACAAATTAAGGTTGTAAAAAAATTACTTCTACTCGTAAGGTACTGTAGCAAGAGTTGCTAGGCAGTAGCTATGTAAAACTAAGCTAGCTAGGCTATGATTAGAAAGATAAATAAGAGACAATCCATAGGATAGATTGATGTGTTTGGCATAAGGCCCCAAGCTCTTCTTCGATTGGTCATTTTATAAATTGTCAATGCAGTGAAATCCTTGTTGGGGTTTCCTTGTTGATCCTGAATCCTTCGCTCTCATGTCGTAGTTTTGGATACGAGAATCCCCTTGATTATTCTTGAACTAGCGATTTTAATTGGCAAAGGACTCCAGTGGAATCCAGACTCCCTGGCTTCTTGGATCTTCTTCTCATAGATGATTTGTCGTGGAGATATTCGCAGTTCACTAAAGACTGAGCCTACATATGTTTACACCTAGATCAATCCCATGCACTCAGCATCTCTGTTGATGGACTGCTACATAAATCAAGCCAAGGACCACTAAATTTTCTCATTATATGGGTCACCAAATTAGATTTTGAGAACTTCATGGACTGATCTATGTGTCAGATCAACCATGGCCACCCCCTTAGTATCACTCCTCCTTTACGTCAAGGTGTTGGACGGTTCGAATCAAACCTCCTTCTGCGTTTAACCATCTTATAGGTGATGGTTTGGAGCAATGAAAGGATTTCACCCCCAATACACCTGTGGCATCAGCCCAAATCTAATTTAGTTCTCCCATTCTCTTTATTCATATTGATGTACGATGGGGAGGATTGATTGAGCCAATGTGTCTATTTCTCCCAACCTGGGTTGGGTTCGCTTGGACATCAGTCCGATCTTTGGAATTTTCTCAAATGCTATAATCACTCTGAATGTCTCTAGGGAGATATCCTATTTTGGAAGGACTGAAAGAGATGGCCTCACCAAGAATATCATAGTCGGATTTGTGATAGATCCATTTTCTCAGTAGGTCTCTTATATATGTGTTGAGTATGTTGTCTCATTAATGGGCATGATAATCATGACTATGTGGCATGCGTTAATTCATTTTCTTAAAGGGAGGCGTAAGGTTTGTGCCTTCGCATTTATAATTGAATGTGTATCGTTGAAGGAAGTTCAAATGACAGTACTCTCGGATGAGAGTATATTTCACATCAGTTGCGATCATATAGTGTTGACATGTGGTGACCTTTGATTTGACAACGTCAGGGCATTGAAAATGGATGTAAACAGCTACTGTGGCTGTCTTTATAGTAAAATTATTATTAGCTAGTTTTTTTTTTGTGGATAAAGTCTAAACCATTTGTGTAGAGAAAAGAAGAAGAACAAAGTATAAATTTACAAAACTTTTAATTGTACAAATCATAACTACAATTTATACTTACAACTTACACAATTTATACTTCAACTATAACATTTACAACTACAATTATAAGACTACTGCACCACACTACTACAACTTCACATATGACAACTACAACACCTCTGCTTAGGGCCTTTGCATATTAATGTTGGTTAAAATAAAGGGCTTATGAAAATCCCACGTGCACTAATGTGAGCCATGTGAAAAGTCAATTCAAGAGATACCTACGTGGTTATATCTACTCCAGTTACTGAAGTCGTTGGTTTTTGCCAAAGTTAGTCATTAAAGTCAGTGTTAACTATACAATATTCCCCCTCAATACTGACTTTCTTTAATTGTGAATCTCTTAATCATGTCAAAAACTTTTTGATATTGTGTGAAGAGTGTAGAGCTAAATCCCTTTGTAAATATATCAGGAACTTGGTCTTTTATTCCAATTGGTGATAGTGTTATATCTTCTTATAGGATATTTTCTTAAATATAGTGATAATGTATTTTAACATATTTGGTCCTTGCATGGAAGAAAATATTCTTAGCTAACTTGATAGATGACAAGTGATCGAACTAAGGGTTAGCAACCCTAAGTGCAAGGCTACGATGTAGTAATAATTTAGTGAGACCGAGATCAAATTCTCAGGGAATGGGGAATATAGCCTAAAACTAATTTGACAGTAAATGTTTGTCTAGGTTTTCAATCCAGTGACTAGGTTAAAGGGTTTTTAAATGATAAATAAAAGATTAAGGATTCAGGAATCCACTCATAACAATCACAATATCTAATTTATTGATTCAATATATATCTCGATTGGAATCGAAGTCTTATCCTATTCAATCAGAAGATAATTCTGTTAAACCAATCACTAATACCAGTAAAATATGATTTCAATTGAATAATTCTCTCATGAAGCACTTGGACATCAATTGCATGGAATTCAAAGTATCTATTATTCTTGGAGTCTACAATAGCTTAAGAAATTTTACAGATTGATTTGTTCTCTAAACAAGCATTATAATTGCACTCCCAAGTATCAAATGTGCCCAGAGTTGACAATGGATCAAAGATGAAATAGCACAAAAACTTTAAAGTAAAATCCAAATTTATTTTAATCTACTATCATCATTCAACCCAATGTTATTGAATCAAATAAACTAATTACTGTAATTGAAATATAAGCTTTATTCATTAGCATTAGCTAAGAGATTATCCTAACATGACCAACATCTGAAAAGAAAAACTAGAATTAAGGGAAAAAAGAAGAATGACGACTTCTTGGAAGCTCTATCACCCCTAGGTCTTTCTCCCAAGTCCTAATTCGTACCTAAAAAATCCTAAAACACCCATTTAATTTAGAAAAATCCACATTGACTTGGAATTAACTTCAAATTTATCCACTTTTGTTATGCTTTGGTCGCACCGACTATAGCCTTCGATCGCACCGAATATCACTTCGGTTGCACCAAATTGATCTATCCGTTGTAGCCGAATTTCTTCTGAAAATCACAGTTTCTTGCTGGATTGTTCTGTACACATTTGTTCGGACTAAACCAACCTCAAGTAGGACCGAACAGTCTGTTATTTCTATTAATGGACTTTGTGATTTTTCTAGTACTTTCTTCATCACTTGTTATTGGTTTTCTTGGATCTTTCGCATGTGAAATCTTCAATAATATCCTCCAAATCACCAATTTTTCATCATCTTTAGCTTTATCTCTCTTTGAGCTTTAATATTTTAAGCACATATTTTTCTTTAGGTCTAAAATCTCCCCATATATAGAAAAAATATATAATTAAATTGAATTAACACTTTAAATGCTAGGAAAGTTAATGTAATTGAGGAGATAAATATGCAATATTTAGGCATTATCAACAAGTTGTCACAATAAAGTAATATTGGTTTCTTTATTGGTTAATGTAGGTTCTCCAATAATTGTTGTAGATCTATACTCTGCTTTGGTAGTTGACAATAAAATTGTTGGTTGTCTGTTGCTACATCAAGAGATTATTGTCAAACTGAGGCTAAAGAAATATCTGATATTGGATCAGAAAGGTGTGGTATCTCTAGTAAAGTCAACATCACAATATCTAATTAGCTTGCACTTTCCTTTCTTGTATATAAGACCATAATTAGCAGTGCCTTTGATGTATCATATGATTCTTCAAATAGCCTCCAATGAGGTTTCCTTAGTTCCTGCATGAACCGGTTGACTACTCCAACTATATGAAAAATGTTGGGTCGAATTAGTGTCAAATAGATCAGACTCCCGATGAGTTGCCCATACATTGTTGAATCCTTTGGGGCATCACCTTCACTTGCCTTCAGTTTCTTATTTATCTCCATTGGTGTTGATATGGGCTTGCAATCAACCATGATGAAATTTTGTAGAAGGTCTCTTGTATTTTTTTTGTTAACACAAGAAAAGACCTTCCCTTACTCCATCTATTCTGAATCTTATAAAATGCTTGAGTTCCCCAAGCTCCTTCGTTTGAAACCATATTAGTAAATTTTCCTTTACTCAAGTGATTTCCTCAATGTCATTTCCAGTGATAATTAGATTATTGACGTACATGAAATTTATGGATAACCTATTATTTTTAGCTTTTATAAATAAGCTAAAATCTATAGGTATAACAAAATATTCATTCTTTAACAAGAATTTAGCAATCTTTACGCACCATACACTTGGTGCCTGTTTTAATCCATAGAGGACTTTTTGTAATTCATAGATGTAATTTGGTTTATCCCTATTCATGTACCTTTCTGGTTGCTCCATATAGATGTCCCGATTAATCTCCCCACAAAAAAAAATGTTCTTCACATCCATTTTCCATAGCATCCATGTCTTTTTTACAACTAAGGCTAACAATACACATACTATCGTTATTTTTGCCACGTGACGGAAGCTTTATCATAGTCAATTTAGTGTTGTTGTGAGAATCCTCGAGCAACCAGTCTGTTTTTATACATTTCGATTGATCTATCAACACAGGTCTTTAGTTTATATACCCATTTACAAGAAATGAGTTTTACTTCTGCTGGTCGGGGAACCAAATCCCTCATTTAGTTTTCTTTTAGTGATAAGATCTCTTTGTTAATTCATTACCTTATTATACTTTTTCATGTGATGTTGGCTCACGATACTAATTAAAATTGTGCGGATTGTCTATCATGGCACGTGAGGAAGCTTGACAGGGCTTAGAATTACAGTTAAGGCTTAGAGGGGAGGTGTGAATAGGACAACTTTAAATTTCTTTGCCTAATTATCTAATTTACCAATTAAAACTAATAATGCAAATTAACACTAAGGCTTCCAAGCCAAAATGCGTCCAATCACATAGGCTACAAATGATGTAACAATTAAGTAACTAGTCTATAAAGATAGTGAGTGTGTGTGTACTTACAAGTTAAGCACATAACATATAACTCAATTCAAGCATTCATATGATTTAACTAATCAAAAACATAAACATGTATATAACTGTGCTCAAATGACAATCATAAACAAAAGCATATATAGTGGTTTATTTTTCCTACTCTACTCCCAGTGGATACACTTTCATCAAGTTTACTAGTATTCACTATCTTAAGAGTTTTGAATAGGTTTACCCCTAACCTTTACAATAGTTTCTCTAAGGCTAACCACTATGTAACACCCCAAACTTTTCAATACCCGAGTATTGAAAGTTTTTTAGTGTTACCATGAAATTTAACTTAGTATGTACATGTGTATGATACCAATCTAGCTATCCTAACCTTACATCTATTCTCCAACATGAATATGACTGTTGGGAATAATCTTCATCCATATATCAAGCCATTCGACCGTTGATTTTAAGATAGGACCATCGTATATCTAAGTATTCTAATCTATCCATCATAACTAACCATTCAATCAACTACTCACCGCTAGGTAAAAATATCTAACCACCCATTTTGAGTTGGACCACCCGATCATAGTAAACTAACTACCTGATTTCCATATCCACCATTCATCTTATTCAACGCCTATGAATATGCTTAACTTGCCATTAGAACTACAATATGAGGAAGTTACATGTATAAACAAGTCACTTGAACCTAACGGTATCCACATTCTACCTCTTTACCACTCGAAAAATCACTTGTGTTTATCCATTTACAAAATTGACCGTACACCCACCTAGATACATAATCAAAGTACTAACCATCAAGTTTTTTTAAAAAAAAAATTAACATGTCATCTAGCTGTCCATCATATTTGGATCTGCCAAACGGGTCATCCGAACATCATAATAAACTACTCAGTTTGAAGATCTTAGGATAAACGTCTAAAATACTGGATAATGTTTCAATTAGATGTATATAAACGTTGCATTAAATCTCAGAGTAGTTTAGTCCATTAAAATGCTATCTCGGTCATTTGTAAGCGATCAAGGCTAAAAACATAGGTTTTAGAAAGAGCATGAAAAATAAAAAACATTGGTGAAGTTTCATCTCATTTGCACAGTACAGTTAGGAGGTACGGATGACAGAAGTTATATTAAAGAAGAATGGCAAAGTTGTAAATAAAAATCCAAAATTCATACACACACAGCAACACCATCTCTACGTCTCATGTTTTCAGGGAGGTTTTTACCTACTGTTTCATTCATACGTTTTTACAAAATGTGGCCCACCTAATGCTCAGATCTTCTTCATATTTGGGCCCATGGCCCACTAAGACCTACTAAAGCTAATGAATGAACTAGATTCTATAACAAGCATCATAATAGACCCCACTTGGCCCCCGACAATCAATCAAAATCCATCAAAATTGTGAACAGCGTCCGAAACCAGAACAAAAGCTCCTTCCGCTTTGAGTTTGCATGCAAGATGGAAACCAACTCCGTTCCTTTCTCCCAAAGGCAGCACGACCCATGGAGGGTCACTCTCATCAAATCTTAGCCGTTCATAAGTCATTCAATCCCAAACACAACCGGTAACAACCCCACTTGCATTGTCTTCTGTTCTTTCCTTTTTGGATCATCTAATTAAACTCCAGAAGTCTTAAAATCCTAATTCCAACTTGACTATTCAAGAATAATCGGAATTAGAAATAGAGATTGTGTGGTTTGCGTCACATGTGGTATAACAACCATAGCATTCTATTGTGGTACCCACATAACAAATGCATCTCAACCTTTGATTTTCAATGCCCACAAGCTCCCTATGGCCCATCCGAATCATCCACAAAGATCACCTTGAAGAGAGTCGAGCCAAAACCAAATCGTTCATTAAAAGTGACAATCATCTTCCTCATTTGAATGATGATTATTGATCGTGGAGGTTACACCATTCAAGATCTAATCCATTCACCTAATAGCCCATCTAAATATCTATCATCCCTTGAATTATTGGAGGGAATGAACTCTCGATCTAGATCACTGATCGAACCAAATAACTAACAGAGCTTCTGTGTGCAAACATTCCCATCACAAGTTGTTGTGGTAACAAAACAGGGAATCGTCCCTCTTACGAGTTTTTTCTTGAAATTATAAAAAGGACCAACATGAAGGGGGGAATTACCATAGGCCAAAACATCCAGTCGAATGTCGTCTAGAGGATCTATAAAAACACCCCACCATTCACTGAGTAACAAGTAATAAAGAGAAATAGAGAGAGAATATAACATCCTGAATTTTTGCGGCCTAAGTACATACTCGTGCCCGAGAATTCTAGGTGTTAATAATGTAAAAATTGGATGCTTCAAAATCACGCCTTTATTTATTTTTTTAAATAAATCACATTCAATTACATTTACGAAGGTAACCATTCACAAGAATAAAATTGATTGTATTTATTATTCCATTAGAGTGAAAAAGCGTACAAATAATTCTTTAATGCCCTCTTAATGGGAGCTAATTATATTATCAAAGTTTGCAGCGAAAATAAAAAATAATTCATAGTGTTATCTTTCTTCTTTTCTTTTCAAAAAAATCTTCTATAAAATGATTATCGGCCATATCATCAACTTGTAATTCACCTGCAATATCTGTATGGTTGGAGCAGGTCAATGCCCTACTCATAATGATGGTTATCCTTTAAGATTAACAATAATTTAAGAGATTTATAAGAATAATGTGAGGGTTTTGATACGTCTCGTACTCCACCACTACAAGTGGTATCAGTATGCGCAACTAATCTACATAAATGCGTGCTTAGCATAGTGTGTGCGGTCCATAATACGTAATGGTCATCACAATGTGAAATATAGTTCATAGAAAACCCAGCTCGCCCCGTATCCCATATTACAGAGATTTGTCGGCGTGTCCAGTGTTAACGTGGATTTATGCGAACGTCTTAAGGCGACACGACAACGTGATTGGAATATTTACGTGACACGATATGTTCATGGAGTGACTATTTTCGACATCCAATCCTGAGAAGTGATGTAACACGTATGACAATTTACTTATGTCGATTGTGCATCACTCACCAACCCACGAGATTACGTGTCAACCAAGAGGGCCGGTACCTGAAACGCATTATGTCCATGATAATATATATGAACTATTATATGTGAGGCCTATGACACATCACTTGCATCAATTGAAGCATGAGGGTCTTGAAATTCTAAGACACATGCCTAAGTCATAAAGGAAGGCAGCACAAGGCTGACTTAATAAAGAAGAAGAGTAGCAATAAGTTAACTCAATAAAAGAGATGAGTATCAAATAGGCAAACTCAATAAAATAATGGGAGGGGAGAAAGAGGCCATCTCAATATAGAGTGGAAGACGCGTCGCTCTCAAAATTGGCAAAGGGCAAGGCTTATATCCATCACCCCACATAAATTTATAAAAATCACGCATAATTAAAATCATACCTTAACCATAATTTTTAAAAGGATAAATAATTGATAATGGTAAATCAATTAATTGCATAAAAAATCACAATAATATGAAAGTATGTAAAAATAAGATAAATCATATCAACTCAAATTAGTGTAAGCTTTAAAGGAATCCCTCACCTTAGCCTTAGATCTAAACCTTAGGAACATATCCATGTAGAAAAGTTTCTACAGGAATCACTATAACACCTCGAACATTGCAATACCCAAGTATTGAAAGTTCTCGAGCGTTATCATGAAGTTAACTTAATATGTATATATCTACAATAACAATTTAGCTATCTTAATTCTATATCTATTTTCTAACATGAATCTGACCGTTAAGAATGATCTTCATCCATAAATCAAGTCATCCTACCGATGATCATGTGGTTTGATATATGTACCCTCCCTTGACAAAATCGGTGAATAACTCTTTATCCATAATAATTTAAATGTAAGTTTGTTTGTAAGAATTGTTTAAAAAGGGGTATATAACCATGTAGAACCATTATATTTCACAAAACTCTTAGATCAACAATAATTACGAAAATGTCATTAACCTAAACCCCTAAATTATAGATCACATGGTTCCCACGATTCGTTTAATAAGAAACCTTACACCATGTTAATATACCATAAATTAACCATACACGCCATATTTCAACCATTGGATCAACAAGAACAATGGTTAAAATGGATACTCACCTATGGATGGCCCACTTGAGCTTTGGACCTGCCCAATCTCTGATTAGGGGCCCCATTTGGACCCTAATATGGGCTGACAAAATGAATGGATGGAGTAGATTCCTCAAAAACATCACTGTGGGCCCCATAATTAGTCGTAGTGTGCACAGTACACGTGCATCGGTGATGCACTAAACTAGAAGTCAGGTCAAATTGGGTTTAACTCAACGAATTTCAAAAAAAGAGAGGGAGAGCCCTCTCCTTGTATTTTCACCATTTGCAACGCAAACAGACAGTGTCTGCTTAAGAGAGTTGTGGCCCACCTTGATCATCCGATGGGATGATCCAAACCGTCCATCATGTGTGGACCCCATCTCCGAACAAACCAAGGCAAATCGTTTGACTCAACAATTCTCCAAAAACAAACCTAAACCTCTCGCATTTGGAAATTTAAATAGACAGCGTCCATTTGAGGGTCTAGTGGCCCACCTCCATGATCATCCACAATGATCAGGACCGCCCATCTTGTAGACAGAACAAAACCAACTGAAACCTGGTCTTGTCACTCCCAAACCGACCGAGAAACTGAGTGAATCCTTGTCCGAAATCCTTCCGCAGACAGTGTTAAAGGAAACCCAACGCAATTCAACTTCTCCCACATAGGAAATCCAAAGAAGGTTATCTAACTTTGATCTAAGTCATCCAAATTGAGGAGAGGGGAGTCCCAATCGACTCCATGTCGTCCGAAAGAAAGAAGGACAAATGAAAATTTAGATCCACACGTTAGATTGCAACACACGTTAGAAAAATGATGAGTTTTGAGGACTCAGGTCACAACGACGTGCGAAGGAAACCGTCCCACCGGAGCTCACTAGATGTTGGATTTGTGGGACCCACAAGCTCCCTGTGATAAATCTGAACCCTCCACCAAAATCGAAAGGTGGAGAGGAGGTGACAATCCAAAGTTGCCATTATCTTCCTCGCCAAGAAGTGGCAACCAAAGGAAGCTATCCGGCCACCATTTTCGGATCTTAACCGATCGTAAAGTGGCCAGTGGCCCATGAACTTAGTAGATGATCAGCATACATGGAAAGGAAAGAAGAAAAGATCTAGAAGGATATCTGACGCCCCAGACAACGATCGTGCTACTTCATTTTCTGTGTTATGCAACTGCAACCGCATAGGATTTACGTATGAAGAATATGGAACCTCTTACAGCCTATATAAATCCCCACACTCCCACGTTGGAAGTCATGTCAACAAGAAAGGAGGAAAGAAAGAGAAGAAACGAGAGAGAGAGAGAGAGAGAGAGAGAGAGAGAGAGAGAGAGAGAGAGAGAGAGAGAGAGAAGGAACAAGAAAGAGAGAGCATTGGTGCAAGCACCGGGTCGACACATCTCGTTTGAGGCTGAGTCAGGCAGGGTTTTGGTGTCCATCCCTGGACCTTTTTTAGGAAGAAAGGAAAGAAAAAGAAAGAGAAAGAAAAGAAAAGAGAAGGAAAGAGAGAAAAGAGAGCTGCTCACAACCCCAAGTGTAGGGTCAAGATGTAGTAATAATTTCGGTGAGATCGAGGTTGAATCCACATGGACTAATCTTATACGTTTCTGAAAGTAATTAGAACTAGAACTAGAAGAAGATCTAAATCTATAACTGAAATATTTGAGAGCAATTGTGAATAATGTAATTGAAACTTGTGAATTTAAAGGTGAAAACTAGGGTTTTCAGGAATCCACTGGTAGCTATTAGGATATTTCCTTATTTGATGCAAGACACTCAATTGGAATTAGAGTCCTATCCTATCCAATTGGAAGATATTCAATAAACTCATATATGAACTTCTATTGACCTAATTCTCAACGGATGAAAGTTGTGAAGATTGGAAGTGATTTCATCACCTAACCATGCCCGGGAGATAATGGTAGATAACAAGATATAACGATCTAACAACCAGCATGGGAGGATTGTGAAGAATAGAAAGGATTCCATCACTCAGCCATGCCCAAGGGATGATAGAGAACAACAGCATTTCCTATTTTCACAAACTCCAAATAGAAAAAAAAAGATACTTCAAGCTATTGCAGATCCATTGTAATTTAAATCACAATAAATCATTAAAAACTAAAAGTATTCCTTAAATATCAAGTAGAATCAAAGGAGTTCAACAACAACAAAAATCAAATAAGAAAAACATCTCAACCACGCTACAAGCTTCACCCCTTAGCCTTAGCCAATCATAAACATAATTGGATTGAAAACCCTAGAAGAAAGCATTAAAAACTAAGAAGAAGAGAAGAAAAACTCTTGGGAAGCGGCTCCGCCCTTTTTCTATGCTCCTCTAAATCCTAAATATCCCAAAAAGTTCATAGGGAACCCATATTTATAGCCTTGTCTGCATAGATTCGCAAAACCGCATCAAATTTACGTACTCCACAATAGTTCTGAGTAATTCTTCGATGTCATCGAACAGCCTTCGATGTCATCGAAGAATGTATCAAAATTTTTCAATGACTAAACTTGATTTTCCTGTAATTCTTTGATGTCATCTAACTGTGTTTGATGTCATCGAAGACTGGCTTCGATGTCATCAAACTACCTTCGATGACATCAAAGATTGCATCCAGTTTGTCCAGCAACTAAACTTAGTTTTTCTATAATTCTTCGATCTCATCGACCAGCCTTCGATGTCATCGAAGACTGGCTTCGATGTCATCTAAGACTAGCTTCGATGGCATCTAAGCTCAAATCCTATGAATTTCTGCACTTCCTTCCTTTTTTACTTAATTTTCTTAAACTTGGGGTCTTGAAATCTTCAATCTTAATCTCTAAAGATCCATTGCTTGATAATTCTTGATCATTAAATTCATGCTTTTAACATTCTTTTCAATCCAAGTTCTAAGATTTACCTTGCAACACAAACATATATAAAATATATCATTAAGCATTATTATGTTCATAAAATCAATATATAAATAGGGGATAATATACAATATTTAACCCTCAACAAGAGCAGAGAAAGAGAAGAAAAATGAGAGAGAAAGGAAGAAAAATAAACAGAGGGAGAGACAGACAGCAGCTCCATTCAGCAGTAAGAGAATTAAAGAGAGAGAACAAGTAAGTTGCTCACGAGCAACCAATTCTAATTTTTATTTTATTTTGTTCCTCTTCCTTTTTTATTTTTATTTTTCCCTTTACTTTCAACAAGAAGAGGTGGAAGAATGCACCTCCAATTTGAAACTCACCAACGAAAGTGATACATAGATCAAAACTTGGCATCAAGTCCTCTCATATTCATTGAACCTAGTCAAATCTAACATATTCTTTAACCAATTCGAGTCCGGAAAATTAGACAAGATTTAATCCCAAAGGGCATCTCCAAACATCTAAACATCTATATGTAGTAGGCGACGATCAAATAGCTAAAGGTGAGGGTTTTTATCCTTTAAGCTTACTTGATTTAGAGATTATATTATCTTGACATTTACATGCTTTTATGACACTGTGAACTTCCTTGTATTTGTTTAATTTATTAACATCAATTATTTATCCTTTGGGAATAGTGGTTAAGGTGTGATGTTAATCATTCATGGCCTTTCAGAATTTATGTGAGGGTCATTCCTTTAAGCTTACCTTAATTTTAGTTTATATGAATTATCTTGTCTTTTACTTGTTCTCATGATTTTCTCTCTGCAATTATTTGATTTATCATTAACAATTACTGGCCCTTTTGGGATTATGGTATGATGTTAATTACCAGTGATCTTTATGAATCTGTGTGGAGTAATGGATACAAGTCTTGCCCTTACCTTTATCAATTTGTTGAGTTAGCCTTTGCTACTCTTCTCTTTATTGAGTTGACCATTGCCACTCTCCTTATTATTGAGCTGACTATTACCACTCTTTTATTTATTGAGTTAGACATTGCTACTTTCCTTTTATTGAGTTGACCATTGTCACTTTTCTCTTTCTGAGTAAGCCATTGCTACTCTCTTTCTTACTTTACTAGCCTAGTGTTATTTACCTTTAAGGCTTGGACATGTGTCTTGATATTTCAGAACCCACATAATTTGGCTTATATTCTTTGTCCATATAAGTGATGTGTTAAGAGGTATCACAACTAGTGATTCAAATATTTTATCATAGATGTAATGCACTATGGGTAGAGACCCTCTTGGTCGATGTGTAATTTTATGGGTTTTTGGGTAGTAGTGCACAAATCGATGTAAGTAATTCGCAATATATGTTACATTACTTCTGGGATTGGATGTCGTAAATAGTCGCTCCATGAACAAATTGTGTCACATAATTCATCCAACTCATGTGTTGTGCCGCCTTGAGGTGTTCGCATAAATCCATGGTAGCGTCGGATATGCCGATAAATCTCCGTAGTATGAGAATGTGAGGCGATCTTAATTTTATATGAATCGTATTCGTATGATGAGCTGCACACACTTTTCTAAGCATGAATTCATGTAGGTTGATTGTGCATGCTGATACCCCTTGTAGTAGTGCAGTACGAAACATATCAAAACCCTTACAATACTTTCATGAATCTCTTGAATTATTGATAATCTTAAATGATAACCATCACTATGAGTAGGGCGTTGACCCTCTCCAACTATACAGATAATACAAGTGATGTACAAATTGAAAACCTATAGGACAATCTCCCTATGAAAGATTATGCTGAAAGAATAAGAAGATAGTTTTATGATTTAGTTTTATACTTCTGCTGCGAACTCAAAAATGTAATAAGCTCTCATTGAGAAGGCATTTGATTATTTACTGAACTCTTTTACTCTGATGAAATAATTTATACATTCGATTATAGTCTCGTGAATGTTACCTTTATAAATGTATCTGTATGTGATTTAAATGAAACAAATAAGGTGTGATTTTTAAAGTATCCAATTCATTAAATTATTACACCCAGTTTTCTCCAGCACGAGTACAAATTCTGACCATGAAAATCTGGGTTGTTTCAATCGCGACATCACCTGAGCAAAAGGGAGACACTACACGTGTGGAGAAGGAAGAGAATGATGGGCATCTAGGATTCTCTTTCTCTCTCTCTCTTTCTATTTCCCTTTCTTTCTCTCCTCCTTGGATGTTTGGGAGGTGGTGTGTGAGTGAAAAAGGGAACGTACTCCTTTTTTAAAGGAGTGGACGTGTGAGAGGGGGTTTGTTTTACATCCCATTTATATTGGATGTCTTCAATTTGACCTTTTCTAGAGATCTTTCTTTAAATATAATTCATCTAATGTATAGAGTCGTCGAATAGGGCCAGGGTATATGATTTTCTTAGTGATCTAAATTTTAAATTAGCCTATCTTGAAAATTCTCCTAATGGGTGCTAAAATAAACTTGTTCTCAATTAACGGTTCACACTTAATGATAAGGGCCCAATTTTAGAAGAAATGTGTAGTCAAGATAAGCAAACAGACAAAATTTGGTGTTGATCGATTGTGAAAAAAGCCTAAATCTAAAATTTCACCTTTTGTACCAAAAGGAAGAAATTGACTTCAACATTCAATAGTGTAGGATCATAAATTAGGGTCTAAATTTTGTATAACCTCGTAATCATATGAGACCAAAGTATAGTCCAAATTTAAGTTACGATGGATAGTATAAAGTGGTTAAATTGGAAGATCCAGATTTGTAAGGAGTTGGTAAGCCTCGAAAGGATAACTTCGCGCATAAGGAAAAGTCTACGAAAGTGGAGTCTTCATATTCCACACTTGGTCCATATTATGGGTAATTCAAGTCGTTCATATGAATGAAAATATCCTACTATGACTACCCACGAGGTTTCTTCACTTAATGGAGACTAAAATCATCGATTAAGGGGCTGATTTGTCAATTGGGTAACTTTTATAATTATCTAAGGGCTGAAATTTGATATGTATGGTTAATTTATGATACATAGACATGATATAAAGTTTCACATCAAACAGTCGTGAGAACCACATGATCTAGAATTCAAGGGTTTAGGTTAATGGCATTTTTGTAATTATTACTGATATGAGAGTTTTGGAAAATCTAATGGTTCTACGAGGTTATAGGCACATTTCTAAGTAATTTTTACAATAGAACTTATATCTAAATTATTATGAATAAATAATTATTCACCAAATTAATTAAGAAAATATATATATATCAACTAACATAATGGATGGTCAGATGACATGTTAAAAATAGAAAAATTTGATTATTAGTACTCTGATCATGTATGTAAGTGGGTGTACGGTCAGTTTTATAAATGGATGATCACAACTAGGTTTTTAAAGTGATCAAAAGGCAAAACATGTATACCATTAGATTCAAGTGACTTGTTCATATGTGTAAGTTTATAACATTATAGTTTTAATGGTGAGTTAAGCATATTTATAGGCGGTAAACAAGATGAACAGATCAAAATTTTAATTTGATATATGTACGAGCACCGATATCAAGTAGTTAGTTTACTATGATCAGGTGGTCGAAACTCAAAGTGAATGGTCAGATATCTTTACCTACTGGTGGATAGTTAGTTAAATAATTATTTATGGTAGACAAGTGGGAGTACTTGACATATGATGATCTTATCTTAAAATCAATGGTCGGATGGGTTGATCTATGGATGAAGATCATTCTCAACGGTTAGATTCATGTTGGAGAATAGATGTATGGTTAAGATAGTTGAATTGGTATCGTACAAATGTCCATACTAAGTTAAACTTCATAGTGACACTCGAGAACTTTCAATACTTGGGTATTAAAAAGTTTGGGGTGTTACAGAAATGGGAGAGAGAGAGATAGATAGAGAGAGAGAGAGAGAAATGAGAAAGAGATAGAGGAGAGAAGACATGCCAGTCCCAATGGAGTTAGGGCTTATCGGAGTAATTCTAACCATCCACTAGCAAAGGAGGAGCTTGGGCATCGGACTGAGTTGATGGGGAGCGAGCAGATCGAGACCCTGGGCCATCTAAATCTTATATCCAGCCCTCCAGGAGAAGAAGAAAATGAAGGGTCAAGAGTGACTTAACATGCGAGATCCGTTGGATATGGGTCATTAGGTTTAAACAAAGGAATTGAATAAGGTAAGACAACCATCTCTTTAATTAGGTAGTTACGTTTCAAATTAAATCATTAAATTTAAGTCTAAACATCAAGTATACCCTAGTTAAATCTTAACCATCCAAACCATGTGATTTAGGATAAAAATTGCATCTGGGCACATAACTTAGTAGTGGAAGATCATACTATTGAGGGTGAGGACTTTTCCTTTAATTTTTGCAATAATTTGATTTGATTATCTTATTGTTACATGCTTCGAGTTTTATTATTGTAAATCGTCACCTTATGAATGACTATTACATAATGCAAATCATCACATTGTTACCTTGTCACATAAGTATCGTGTTGGAAATCCCACACTAGCGATCTATATATCATCGTAGAAGTAATACGTTTTGGGTAGTGACCCTCTTGGTCAACATATAATTCCATGGATTTTGAGTAGTGGTGTACAAATCGATGTAAGTAATTCACAATGCGTGTTACATCACTTTCAAAATTGGATGTTGCAAATAGTCGCTCCATGAACAAATTGTGTCACATAATTCATTTGATTTGTGTGTTGTGCCACTTTAAGATGTTCACATAAATCTGCATTAATGTTGGATACACTGACAAATCTTCGTATTATAGGATGCGGGGTGAGCCGAGTATTTTTGAACTGCTTTCCATATTGTGATGATTAATGAGTGTGATTTACCATACATACTTTGCTAGCCATGCATTTCATATAAAATGTTTGTGCATACCGATACCACTTGTATTGTGGAGTATGAGATGTATCGGGATTCTTCTGTTATTCTTATGAATCACTTGAATCATTGTAAACTTTAAAGGACAACCACCACTATGAGTAGGGCATTGACCCTCTCCAACCATATAGATGTTGCAGGTAAATTACAGGTTTATAATACAGACGACGACCGTTCCATGGAAGATATGTTGGAATAAAGAAGGCTAGCACTATGATTTGCTTTTATTTATTTTTCCACTGAGTACTTTAGAGAATGTAATAAGCTTCGATTGAGAGGGCATTAGGAAATTTGATTGAACTCTTTTACTTTAATGAAATAATAAACGAAGTCAATTTTATTCTCATAAATACCTATCTTTATGAAGGAAGTGTGTAACTTAACCATCAATCACATGATCTAAACAATATGTACAAAGATTAACACCTGAAATTTCTAGGACGTGCATAGACTCCGGCCACAGAAATTCGAGGTGTTACACACTAACCTACATGTACACTCCCATGTTAGAAGAACACATTTTCACCCATGTTGGTGGCTCCCACAAGAGACTATAGTTGGTTTTTTATAGGCTTATCACCAACCGCTAGTGATCCTAATACAAGGCCCTACATACACTCCCGCTGGAGGCTCCCCATGAAGACTAACACATACACAACTGTGTCTGGTGAATTCTCTTACACAAGAGCCTAGGTTCTACATAAGCACCTATTCAAGTTTGGGTCATAAACTTTACACTTAATCCTATACAAGGAAGGAGTGTGAATGAACTCTACAATTGATAACCCATTGGATTGAGCCCCTTTATAATGCCTTGCTTGAGATGCTTCTTCAATGCTCTCCCATGTTTGAATCCGCTTTTCAATTTCTCTCACATTCGTTGATGATGATGATTCACCTCCGTGAACAAACATATTGCATGTGATGCTCTGATGAGGTGACCAAGGTGATGAAAGAATGGTGGAATCTCCTACGACTAATGGATAATTGATTTCCAATGGGTCTTCTAGAGGATTTAGACAATGATATAGCTATATGCTTAGTGTCTAATCTCTAAAAGATAGTGAAGATCAAGATCGTCTTCCTCATGGAGGTTAGAATCCTCACTAGAGTGGTAAAGTTCAAGAAGATGACTTATATCTCATTGGTTTAGAGGCTAAGGATAAGAGATATTGTGGAGAATTATCTAGGCTTCAATTGCACCAAAAACTCATCCAAATGCCTAAGGTTCATATGCCCTTTATAAAGGATCTAAGTTCCAACGGTTAAAAAATGGTAGAAAATGTCACCTTCGATCGATAAAGCGAGGCTTCGACCAACATTTTACCAAAAAGCTTGTTGGGCTATTTTGGTCGTGGTCGATTGATCTAACAAGTCTGTCGATAGATCAGTGATTCAATTGAGACTGATCGAAGGTCTATCGATACGATTGTGAAATTCCAGATATATAGATATGTTTGTTGGACATTTCTAGTAACCATTGGTCGATCGAACCAATGCTATCGATCGATCGACTAGGCCATCGATTGATCAAGCTGCGCTCGACATCACCTATTGGTCTGCTGGTTTAGGCAATTTGGTGTTCTGTGTCTCGGGATCTCTATAACTATCTAAGCATGTTTCATTTGAGCTCCTTAGGTTGTGGATGATCAAATAAGAGTTTTCTTATCAAGGTTATGATCATCTAGTGGCTATGTTTTTTTAAGTCTAAGGATAGGCTCTTCAAATGTAAGACCTGTATCCTAGTCCATACTGTTCCGTCGACTCCCGTGATCCTTCTCGTCAAAGTCCAGCAATCCATAACCTATAATTGATGTTTACACGTGACCCTAAGTTGTATCCTGTAGATTTGAATCGGCTTAATCCAAGACTTATACCATTGCGACCGCACCATTGCTGCGGTTCTAACGCCGTGACTTGTGCACCGATCTGATACCAAAGCCAGAAGATGTGGGCTGGCATTTATTTTGAAGAAATGCCGCTCATTCGCAATCCCAAGAGAATCTCTACAACTCATCCCATCAATCAATCCAATAATCAATCAATCAAAGTACACACCCATACTTTCTTTCTCTCCAAGTCAAGCAACCACCAAGTCAACTCTCATGTCAAGTACAACATCACCTCACATCCATCACTCACCTCACATCCATCAACCATCACCTCTCTTACAACCACCCTCTCTCTCTCTCTCTCTCTCTCTCTCTCTCTCTCTCTCTCTCTCTCTCTCTCTCTCTCTCTCTTTCTCTTCACATTTTCCAAGCAAGAGAGGAAAGTGCACGTTCAAGCCTTCCCATGGAGAGAAAAGAGTGATTTTGGTGGCCCACCTTCCCATCCCAAAAACCTTCATCCTAGCCATTCATCTCTCATCTTCCACCATTAAAGTGAGACACAAGGAGATCGGCTTTTCAATGGACCGAAAAGACAGAATGGTGGGTGCTTCTATAAGCTTAGATTTCATTTTTTTTAAATGAAGGGCCAAGTGAGGTGTACCAATTAATGGTAGGGATCTCATTTTGGACCCTAGGTGTGGCCGATGGTCTACCTTGATCCTCATGATTATTCCATGATGGGGCCATTCTCCATGGACCCCATCATGATGTTTATTTTCCTTGCATAAAAAGAGGTCATCTATACCGTCCATTTTGGGTGGAGAAGGAACCTCCACCGTTGATCTTTGATATGGTGGGCCCACATATATTGGGACCCACTTGATGTATGATTGAATGCAATGGAGGGCTCATAATGGTGGAGCCCTCCATCACACGTGTCTTGTCTCTCTATCTCTCTCTCTCTCTCTCTTTTTCCCTTTTCTTTGTGATGATGTAGTTGTGTGGCCCACTTGGATGGACCCCACATTGATGTATGTATTAACCACGCCACCTAACATTTTTTTGGTGTGGCCCACGTCTTTAGGTGGGGCCCACCTCAAATGTATGTGTTATGTCCAACCGTCCAGCATCCAGGGATGCTGGACATGAACTAGGAAAACACAAAATATTAGCTTGATTCATAAGGCTTTGGAGTGGGCCACTTGTGTAGGCCCCACCTTGATGTATGAACCCAATCCACGCCATCCATTCCATTCTCCAGCTCATTTTAGACGTTGAGCTGAAAAATGAACCTAATCCGATTTTCTAGCAGGCCATGGTATAGAAAAATATTATTATTTACCATTAAAAATCGACTAGGACCCACCTTGAGCCAAAACATACCGCATATTGGGCTTGTTTGGTTTGTATGGAGCTATGAAATCTAATGGCTGGATTGGATTCACCTGATGCGGGCCTCACATACGAAAAACCACCAAAAGACTAATTTTTAAAAAAGAAAAAAAATTAATATAAACAGCAGTAGCATCCGCTGCTGCTGATAGATAACATCAGCGGCGTCTGCGCTGTGCGCCTTGGACGGACAGGCACGGACCACGGGTCCCAACCATGGGCCCCACCGTGATGTGTGAGAAAATCCACTCCGTTCATTAGGTGGGCCCCTTTTTGAAGTAGGCCCCCTCCAAAAATCAGCCACATCGAAAGCTCAGGTGGCCCACATCACAAGAAACAGTGGGGTTGAACGGCTACCATTGAAACCCTTTTTGGGTATTACCAAAGTTTTGGGTCAATAGGAAACTTTTTTTTCTTCCATCCATGTCAGTGTGACCTTATCAACAAGTTGGATGACATTTAAACATTATGATGGACCCTATGTGGGACCCACAATGATTTATGTGTTTTACTCCCACCGTCCAAGTAGACGGTGGAGCCCACAGTGATATTTGTGTTTTATTTCCACCGTACAGGTGGACGGTGGAACCATAATGATGTGTGTTTTAATCATAATGTCCAATGACAGTGGGACCCACCATGATACATGTGTTGTATCCAAACCCTCTAACCATTTTAAGAGCTCATTTTATGGCACGAGTTAAAGAATGAGTCAGATCCATAGTTCAAGTGGACCCCATCATTTAAAGTAGTGGACAATGACGTCCACCGTTCAAAATTTCTAAGGGGCCATAGTAGTTTCCTAATAAGCTGATATTTGTTTCCACTTCATCTGTCATTATGTTAGTTTATGAATAGGTTGGATGGGAAATATATGTTATGGTGGGCCTTAGGAATTTTAATGGTGAAAATCATTATCACCACTTACATTTGGGTGTGGCCCATCTGATGTGCATATGGGGCCCGTTGGTGTGGCCCATCTAATATATATAAGGCCCATGTTATGGGGCTCATTGTAATGTATTCAAGGCCCATGGGTTATGGCCCATCGCAATGTACAAAAGGCCCATTGATGCGGCCCACTTGATGAATATAAGGCCTATGTGATGCACCCCATTTGATGTATTTAAGGCCCAATGGAATATATATACAATGTCCAATGCAATGTGTGATTCCCCATGGTTTGTGTAATGATATTTATGGCGGACCGTGCCTTGGGAGCAATGTTGGTTTGACGTCCACATTGTAAGAATAATGTTGGTTAAATGTCCACATTATAACTCTCCCTAGGGCCTGCTGATAGGCTCGTACTTGTTGTGTGTAGGTCGTCTAGGCTTATCTGCGTTGTAAGGATAATTTATTACTTTATAACATGCTTAGTATAATTCCATGACTCATGCCCATACACATCATATGTATGCTTGATATGAGAAATGTTTGATCATAGAATAAGCCAGTTGGGCTGAGACATTTACGAGACTCCTTATGAGATGGGGTGCCCCACATGATCGCGTGGTATCTGGATTGTTATGTGTAGGTTGTCTAGGCCTATCTGGATTGTTGCATGATTTAACAGTGTGATTTATTGCATTTGTATGACATGATCATTATACGCCCTAGCGACATCAGGGTCATGGCTCCATAGGTACATCGTGGATGGCCGTATCGGATACTAGAAATACTTTGTTCTAGTACTGTGGGCATTTAGAATGTCCTTGGGTGAAAGTCTCAGAACTTTTTTGGTACTAGGAGTTGCTCCAACTTCTAGACCGAGTGAATACACGAGCGCCCGAGTGCCGAATACTATTAGGCCACGTCTCCCACTATGTCGTGGTTTGTTGGAAGGCAGTGTGGCCTTATCCGCCCGAGTGAGGGGGATATAAGCTAGGCTGAGTTTGACCAGCTCGTAAATGAGTCCTCTATCGATGAGCCGGGTAGGTATTGGTAGACTACTGGTTAGGCAGATAGTGAGGTCTATTCTGCTTGCTGGGCTGTGCGGTTAGGGAGGAAGCAATGAGTGTGGAGTGTACTAGACCCCGGTGATATCCCAGAGAGGAAATGTACTGATATTTGTACTTGATGAGTACTGACATGCTTACTTTGCATCTCGCATATGACATTTAGCTACATAGGCCTCGCATCGCATGGCCTTGATATGGCCGATAGTATTCATGCCTTGCATCACATAGCTTTGGTACAGCTGATAACATACATAGACTTACCGCATATTTTCGCATTACTCTGATATTGTACACTTGGCGCTTGTCTTGCACACACACTTACACCATGCTCTTAGCTTTTGTAAGCTTCTGCACGATTGTTGCATGCAGGTGGAATTAGATCACAGCAGCGCTGAGGCAGGAGGGCACATCAGATTATTTTGGAGTTTTTGATCACCCTATATTTTTCTTCCTGCATTGTACTTAAAATTTTTAATATAATGGATATGTGGTGATGTTGTTTTGTAACTTCGTTATGCTCCATTATAAAAAAAATCATACTGAAAATCCTCCTTGTAGGATCCAAGGATCGGAATTTGGCATGTGAGTGTCGGAACCTGAGAATGGGGCACTAGGAGGCTGTCAGCGCCGAATTCGACGATCGAGAATTTTGTGAGCCCATTTTCTGAGTTTGAGGCGAGATAGAAGTTGGTATTAAAGCATAACTTGTGAATACCTGAGGATCACATCACATATCTACTATAAATAGGTTCCGAGTCCGAAAAACTTAGCGATTTTTTGACATAGACATTTAACGTTTATGCCTTCGAGAATTCTCAAGGCTGATAGGTCCTTGTTCCTTCTTGTAAGACGTGATGCCTAAAAAAGTGACCCCAGCGAATCCCACTCCACCACCTACAATTCCCGCTCTACCACCTGCGAATCTATCTCCACCATTGGATATTCCTATTTTTCAGCCTGAGGATGCTACTCCTTTACCTGAGACCGGTGCAGATCCGATCGTACCTGTGAGTGCCGCTCAGTTGCAGCAGATGCTACAGGCGATGACCGCTATTCTTCAGGGACAGAGTAGGCATCCCACTGTGACACCGGCTGAGGCTGAGTAGGAACGTGCGAGCACCCTTCTCAAGGACTTCTAACAGCATGATCCCCCACGTTTCCGAGGCGAGCCAGACCCTACTGCAGCAGGGATGTGGTGCTCCGAGGTGGAGAAGATATTCAACACTATGAGATGTACGACCCAGCAGCGAGTCCCATTAGCTGTATTTCTTCTCCAGGATAAGGCTTAACATTGGTGGGCATCTGTCGCTTTGCCTATTTTATGTGGACTTGGAAGGACTTTGTAGACCGGTTTGATCGGAAGTTCTTTCTCAAGCATGTGCGACAACAGCGCGCATTAGAATTTGAGACTTTAGTCTGGGGGGACATGACTGTGTCCCAGTATGAGGCACGTTTTGTCGCACTATCAAGGTTTGTGATATACCTTGTTAATGATGAGGGGGCAGAAGGCCCACTGTTTTGAGAACAGTTTACGTCCTGCCCTCGGGAGCCGTGTGATCAGACACATACTTTCGACATTTGAGCAGATTGTAGAGAGGGCCCAGATCTATGAGTCAAATTGGGCTCGTTTGCAGAGAGCCTGTGACCTGAGGGGAGATCAGAAGAGGAAGGAGCCCTCCAGTAGCTCCCAGCTGCAGCAGCATCGTCCACAACAATGACACACAACCCACCTAACATTTCGAGCACCAGTGGCACTCCCAGCACCACCTTTGGGACCATTCATAGGTACCTACTTTGGATGCGGTAAGACAGGACATTGTGTGCACGAGTGTCCCCATCCATAGCAGCAGCAGCCGAGAGCACCGTATCAGCCTCCGCGACAGCCCCCACAGCAGTAGCAACGACCGCAGCACCAGCCTTCAGGACCTTCCCCGTAGAAGTAGAGACCTCAGAGGGGACCTGCACCTCCCCAGCAGGCCCAGGGTAGATTTTATGCCACCCAACAGGACCCTCAGTCATCAGGAGCAGTCATTGATGATTCGTGTGACTTGGCCCCTACCCCGTCTTGTTAGATTGCTCATGAATGATGCGTCCTGGGAGTTAGAGCATGAGATTCGTAGCCATTATCCTCATCTCTTAGATGTTTGATTATGATGATATGTTGTGTTTTGATTATATATGATGTTATGTTCCCTATTCCCTTATGAGTTATGCTTAGTACGATGGTAGTATAAATTTCGAGGATAAATTTTTTATTAGGTGGGGAGAGCTTTAAGACCCGTATCCTAGTCCGTACTATTCCGTCGACTCCCGCGATCCTTCCCGTTGAAGTCCGGCAATCCGCGACCTATAATTGATGTTTGCACGCGACCCTAAGTTGTATCCTGTAGATTTAAGTTGGCTTAATCCGAGGGTTATACCATTGTGACCACACCATCGCCGCGACTTGCGCACCGATACAATACCCAAGCCAGAAGATGTGGGCCGACGTTTATTTTGAAGAAACACCACTCGTTTACAATCCTAAGAGAATCCCTACAACCCATCCCATCAATCAATCAATCAATCAATCAAAGTACACACCCATACTTTCTCTTCCCAAGTCAAGTAACCACCAAGTCAACTCTCATGTCAAGTACAACATCACCTCACATCCATCAACCATCACCTCTCTTACAACCACCCTCTCTCTCTCTCTCTCTCTCTCTCTCTCTCTCTCTCTCTCTCTCTCTCTCTCTCTCTCTCTTTCTCTTCACATTTTCTAAGCAAGAGAGGAGAGTGCACGTCCAAGCCTTCCCATAGAGAGAAAAGAGTGATTTTGGTGGCCCACCTTCCCATCCTAAAAACCTTCATTCTAGCCATTCATCTCTCATCTTCCACCATCAAAGTGAGACACAAGAAGATCGGCTTTCCAACGAGCCGAAAAGACCGAACGGTGGGTGCTTCTATAAGCTTAGATTTCATTTTTTTTAGATTGAGGGACAAGTGAGGCCTACCGATTGATGATAGGGATCTCATTTTGGACCCTAGGTGTGGCCGATGGCCCACCTTGATCCTCATGATCATTCCATGATGGGGTCATTCTCCATGGACCCCATCATGACGTTTATTTTCCTTGCATAAAAAGAGGTCATCTAGACTGTCCATTTTGGGTGGAGAAGGAACCTCCACCGTTGATCTTTGATGTGGTGGGCCCACATGTATTGGGACCCACTTGATGTATGATTGAATGCAAGGGAGGGGTCACAGTGGCAGAGCCCTCCATCACATGTGTTCTCTCTCTCTCTCTCTCTTTCCCTTTTCTTTGTGAAGATGTAGTTGTGTGGCTCACTTGGATGGACCCCACTTTGATGTATGTATTAACCACGCCACGCAAGCTTTTTTTGGTGTGGCCCACGTCTATAGATGGGGCCCACCTCAAATGTATGTGTTATGCCCAACCATCCAGCATCCAGGGACGCTGGACATGAACTGGGAAAACACAATATTAGCTTGATTCATAAGGCTTTGGAGTGGGCCACTTGTGTAGGCCCCACCTTGATGTATGAACCCAATCCACGCCTTCCATTCCATTCTCCAGCTCATTTTAGACGTTGAGCTGAAAAATGAACCTAATCCGATTTTCTGATGGGCCATGGTATAGAAAAATATTATTGTTTACCATTAAAAATCGACTAGGACTCACCTTGAGCCAAAACATACCGCATATTGGGCTTGTTTGGTTTATATGGAGCTATGGAATCCAATGGCTGGATTGGATTCACCTGATGCGGGCCTCACATATGAAAAACCACCGAAAGACTATTTTTTTAAAAGAAAAAAAATTAATATAAACAGCAGTAGCAGACAGATGACGCCAGCGGCGTCTGCGTTGTACGCCGTGGATGGACAGGCAGGGACCACGGGTCCCAGCCGTGGGCCCCATCGTGATGTGTGAGAAAATCCACTCCGTTCATTAGGTGGGCCCCTTCTTGAAGTAGGCCCCCTCCAAAAATCAGCCACATCCAAAGCTCAGGTGGCCCATGTCACAAGAAACAATGGGGTTGAACGACTGCCATTGAAACCCATTTTTGGCTATTATAGAAGTTTTGGGTCAATAGGAAACTTTTTTTTTCCTTCCATCCAGGTCATTGTGACCTTATCAACAGGTTGGACGGCATTTAAACATTTTGATGGGCCCCACGTGGGGCCCACAATGATATATGTGTTTTACTCCCACCATCCAGGCGGACAGTGGAGCCCATAGTGATATTTGTGTTTTATTTCCACCGTCTAGGTCGACGGTGGACCATAATGATGTGTGTTTTATTCATAATGTCCAATGACAGTGGCACCCACCATGATGCATGTGTTGCATCCAAACCCTCTAACCATTTTAAGAGCTCATTTTATGGCACGAGTTAAAGAATAAGTCAGATCCATAGTTCAAGTGGACCCCACCATTTAAAATAGTGGACAATGACGTCCACCGTTCAAAATTTCTAAGGGGCCATAGTAGTTTCCTAATAAGTTGATATTTGCTTCCACTTCATCTGTCATTATGTTAGTTTATGAACAGGTTGGATGGAAAATATATGTTATGGTGGGCCTTAGGAATTTTAATGGTGGAAATCATTATCACCACTTACATTTGGGTGTGGCCCATCTGATGTGCATATGGGGCCCGTTGGTGTGGCCCATCTGATATACATAAGGCCCATGTTATGGGGCCCATTGTGATGTATTCAAGGCCCATGGGTTATGGCCTATTGCCATGTACAAAAGGCCCATTGGTGCAGCCTATTGACGCAGCCCACTTGATGAATATAAGGCCCATGTGATGCGGCCCATTTAATGTATTTAAGGCACAATGGAATAAATATACAAGGTCCAATGCAATGTGTGATTCCCCATGGTTTGTGTAATGATATTTATGGCAGACCGTGTAAGTGTGTGAGCAAGGTAAACGCCGAGTGTACAATATCAGGGTAATGCGGAAGTATGCGGTAAGTCCATGAATAAAACCAACCATACCAATGCTATGTGACGCAAGGCATGAATGTCATCGGTCCTACCAAGGCCATGCGATGCGAGACATGAATACTATCGGCCACACCGATGCAATGCGAGGCCTACATAGCCGAATGTCATATGCGAAATGCGATCTAAGCAAGTCGGTACTCATCCAGTACACATATCAGTACAGTTCCTCTCTGGATATCACCGGGGTCTAATGCACTTCGCAGTGACTGCCACCTCCCTAGCTGCACAGTCATGCAAGCAGAATAGACCTCACTATCCGCCTGACCAGTAGTCTGTCAATACCTACCTGGCTCGTCGATAGCGGACTCATTTGTGAGCTGGTCAAACTCAGCCTAGCTTATAGCCCCCTCACTCAGGAGGATAAGGCCACACCCCCTTCCAACCGATCACGACACAGTGGGAGACGTGGCTTATTGGTATTCTGCACTTGGGCACTAGTGTATCCACTCGGTCTAAACGTTGGAGCATCTCCTGGTACCAAAAAGGCTCTGGGACTTTCACCCAAGGACATCATAAGTGCCCACAGTGCTAGAACCAAGTATTTTCGGTATCCAATAAGTCCATCCACGATGTACCTGTGGAGCCACGACCCTAATATCGCTAGGGCATGCAGAGATCAAGTCACACATCTGCGAGATGCATGAATCACACGTCAAATCATGCAGGAATCCAGCGCGTATTGCGCGATCATGTGGGGCACTCTGTCTTATAACGAGTCCTGTAAATGGTCTACCTAATGGCGTATGGTATGATCAGTCACTACTCATATCAAGCATACATATGATGCGTATGGGCATGAGTCATGGGATTATACTAAGCATGTTATAAAGTGATGAATATTAACGAGTATGTGCCTATTAATGGGCCCTAAGGAGAGTTACAATGCAGACATTTAACCAAAATTGTACTTACAATGTGGACGTCAAACCATCATTGCTCCTAAGGCACGGCCCGCCATAAATATCATTACATGAACCATGGGGAAACGCACATTGCAATGGACCCTAAGGACATCTCGTTGGGCCTCAACCCATGGGCCTTAGATACATCAAATGGGTCGTATCACATGGGCCTTACATTCATCAAATGGTCTGCATTAATGGGCCTCACCAATGAGCCTTATGTATATTGCAATGGTCCATGACCTGCGGGCCTAGAGTACATCGTAATGGGCCTTACAATATTTCAAAATGGGCCACATGCCATGGGCCTTATATGTATCAAATGGGCCTAATCCCATGGGCCTTATATATGTTAAATGGGCCTAATCCCAAGGGCCTTATACGTACACCAAGGTAGGCCTCAATGAATGGCCACACTTACATCAATATGGGCCCTATACACATGCCAAGGTGGGCCCAGTTGAAGCATAGATCTAACTCATTTTTAGCTCATGCCCAAAAAAATGAGCTTTCAAAGTGGTTGAACGGTTTGGATGCAACCCATGCATCATGGTGGGTTCCACACATACGGCCCACCAATTGAATGGACGATTTGGATATAATACAAACATCAAGGGTGAGGGTCCACTGACCGTCCAGTAGCCAAAGAAATGGTGGACGGTATGGGAAATACATACATTGCAGTGGTTAAGGCACATGCATCATTGTGGGTCCCACGTGAGGGGGCCCACCATAATGTTTACTTACCATCCAACCTGTTGATAAGGTCACAGAGACCTGGGTGAAGAGAAAATACAAATTTCAGCTTGATTCAAAACTTTTATGGGGCCCAAAAAGAGTTTCAACGGTAGAGTTCAATCACTGCTGTTTCTCATGGTGTGGGCCACCTGAGATCTGGATCAAGATGATTTTTGGGGTGGATCTACTTCAAAGGGTGGCCCACCCTGTGAACGGTTTAGATGGAACATAAACATCAAGGTGGGGCCCACGGCCGGAGCCGTGGGTCTGCCTCATCCGCCTGCTCGCCAGTCGCTGGCGCGGCCAACTCTTTGACACAACAGCAGCTTGTTGCTACATATAAATTTTTTTTTCTTTAAATCGTGATTTCTCACGATTTTTCATGCATGGGGCCCACATTTGATGAATCCACTCCAGCCATTGGATTCTACGGCCCATAACCCATCCATCAAGACCAATATCGGCCCTTATTCAGCGTGTAAAAGAAATCTGAAAAGGTTTCAATGGTAATGGTAATGTTTTTAAAACCATGGCCCACTAGATACTCGGATCATCCTCATTTTTCAGCTCAACACCTAAAATGAGTCGGGGAAGAGGATGGACGGTTTAGATTAGAAACATACATTAAGGTGGGGCTTATATAAGTGGCCCACCTCAAATGCCTTAACCAAGGCAATATTTGTGTTTTACCTTTACATCCAGAGATGTCCAGAGACAGCGTCTCTGGCTAATATTTGGGCTTAATGAAATGTTGAGGTGGACCCTGCTTACGTGGGCCTTCTAATGATAAGTGGGGTGGATACGACCCCTATATAAAGTGGGCCCCACTTAATGATAAGCTTGAATCCAAAACATACTCCATGGTGGGGTCCATTCGGGTGGGCCACATGGCCATTCCATCACACAAATCATAAAAAAAAAAAGAGGGGGAGAAGGAGAGTGGGACACGCGTGATGGAGGGACCCCGACACTATGGGCCCTCCATTTCAAGCATCCAATCTACATCAATGAGTCTCATTGCATATGGGCCCTCCAAATAAAAGATCAACGGTGGAGATCCCTCTCCATCCAGAATGAACGGCCTATATGACCTCTTTAATGCAAGGAAAGTAAACATCATGATGGGGTCCATGGAGAATGGCCCCATCATGGAATGATATTGATGATCAAGATGGGCCATCGACCACATCTTAGGGTCCAAAGTGAGATCCATACCATTGATCGGTAGGCCTCACTTGGCCCATCTTAAAAACATGAAAAGTAGTCTATGGAAGCACTCACCACTTAATCTTCTTGGTCCGTTGGAAAGCTACTCTCTTAGAGCTTCGCTTTGATGGTGGAGATAGAAAATGGATGGCTAGGATTAGAGCTTTTGGGATGGGAAGTGGGCCACCAAAATCACGCATTCTCTCATGAAAAACCTTGGACGTGGGAGTGCTCTCTCCTTGCTTGGAAATGGTGTGAGAAAAGAGAGAGGGAGATGGGATGTAAGGAGATGTGAGAGATGAGTGATGGATGTGAGTGATGGGTGAGGTGATGGTGTACTTGACATGAGAGTTGACTTGGTGGTTGCTTAACTTGTGGAGAAAGGAAGCATGGGTGCTTTGTACTTGACATGAGAGGTGATTGATGGGATTGATTGATGGGATTGATGGGACATGTTGTAGAGATTTTCTTGAAATTTGCAATGCGCGGTGTTTTCTCAAATTAAACGCTGGTTTACATCTCTTAGTCAGGGTATTGGATCGGTACATGAGTCGCTGCGTTAGAACCACGGTGACTTTACGGTCGTAATGGTACAAGTCTTGGATTAAGCCGATTCGAATGTATAGGATACGACTTACGGTCGTGCGCAAACGTCGATTACAGGTCGCGGATTGCTGAAATTCAACGGGAAGGATCGCGGCAGTCGACGGAATAGTACGGATTAGGATACGGGTCTCACACTAGCGGCATCAGGGTCGTGGCTCTATAGGTACATCATGGATGGCCATATCAGATACTAGAAATATTTTATTCTAGCACCGTGGGCACTTAGGATGTCCTTAGGTGAAAGTCCCAGAACCTTTTTGGTACCTGGATTTGCTCCAACGTCTAGACCGAGTGGATACACAATCGTCTGAGTACTGAATACCAGTAGGCCTCGTCTCCCACTTTGTTATAGTCGGTTGGAAGGGGGTGTGGCCTTATCCACCCGAGTGAGGGGGCTATAAGCTAGGATGAGTTTGACCAGCTCACAAATGAGTCCGCTATCGACAAGCCAAGTAGGTATTGGTAGACAACTGGTTAGGCAGATAGTGAGGTCTATTTCACTCGCTGGGCTGTGTGGCTAGGGAGGCGACAGTCAGTGTGGAGTGTACTAGACCCCTGTGATATACCAGAGAGGAACTGCACTGATATATGTACTTGATGAGTACTGACATGCTTACTTTGCATATCGCATATGACATTTGGCTACATAGGCCTCACATCGCATGGCCTTAGTATGGCCGATAGCATTCATGCTTTGCATCACATAGCTTTGATACAGCTGATAGCATACGTAGACTTACTGTATATTTTTGCATTACTCTGATATTGTACACTTGGCGCTTGCCTTGCGTACACACTTACACCACCCTATAAGCTTTTATAAGTTAATGTACGATCGTTGCGTGCAGGTGGCATTAGATCGTAGCAGCGTTGAGGCAGGAGCGCACATCAGATTATTTTAGAGTTTTTGATCACCCTGTATTTCCCTTCCCGCATTGTACTTAAAGTTTTTGATATAGTGGATATGTGGTGATGTTGTTTTGTGACTTAGTTATGCTTGTGGTTATGCTCCATTAAAAAAAAGCACATACTGAAAATCCTCCTTGTAGGATCCCAAGATCGTAATTTGGTATGTGAATGCTGAAATCTGAGAATAGGGCACTACGGAGGTTTTCGGCACCAGATTCGACGATCGAGAATTTTGTGAACCCATTTTCTGAGTTTGGGGCGTGATATCAAAGCACATTTATTTACCTGTTTTTCACTACTTGATGTTTATTATCTTCTTATGTCTTTGGTCTTCAGCTCTCAAAGGCTCAACCGACTCAAGACATAGTGACTCACATGATTAACAAATAGGTGCATAAATCAGTGCATTAATAGTATTTTGCTTCACAAGCTCGTGCCTTCCATCATTCCTGACTTCCAGCATTCCAACACTTCAAAATTTGCGCTTACGACCTTCACGATTGGTTTGTTGAGGTATATGTCTATTTTTGACTTGGTACTATCCTCGTTTAATTTTTCTTCCTCAAAAGTCGATAAGAATTCATCGAACACACCATTACTAATTATAATTGAACTACAACCACTTTCAGGTTGTTTAACTTCATTTGTGTCTTGTCTTTTTACCAATTTAACAACACACGAATTGTATAATTCTACAACCGTTTCACGAACACTGGCGGTTTCTATTGCTGCTTTTTCAGTCAAATAAATCTTCTTAAAAATGTAATTAAGCATCGACATCTTACCTTGCGGATCAAGAACAATAGCCATGACCATTAATAAATGGCATTCATACAAGTTCTTTTTTAATTTGACTTACATACCTTCAGCCATTGTAAAAAAATAAAAATTAAAAATTTAGACTCGTGGTGGCAGTTTTATGTAGAGTGTCTTTAATCTTTGAAAGGGGTGGAAGAAATAAATTTGCAATAGGGTATTTACTTGTAGAAAAAATCTTTGTGCATTTATAAAAAAACCTTCAGAAACCTGTGAACATATTCAGCTCGTGTCCAATAATCGTTTGTAGGGCGCTAGACATATGATTTATCACACACCTCATATTCAGGGAATGTAAGTTTCAACTCCACATTTGAATTTAATATTTTGAATGTTGAATTCCAATGTGTGCACACATCTAACTTATACATTTTCTAGGACTAAACATTCAATCAATGGAGTATCTCGTTCCACAAACCAAGTCTTAAAGGTTAGCCCTTACATATTTAATACTCTCTCTTATATTCCCTACGGTGGGGTCAATTGATGTAAGCTCTTGATGTACAATTAGATTTAGTATGTGGACACAACATCAAACATCGAATATTTCTCCTCTGAAGAATAACTCATCGGCCACCTTGAATTGGTTTTGCAAGTAAAAAATGACACTATTATTTGTGGGTGCCTTGTCTAATGTTATTGTGAAAATTCTATCATCGATGCCCCATCCTAGAAGATAATTATATATGTGGTCTAAAATTGCCAAACCAATACGGGGGATGGGGGAAGATGGTAGAAGGTTATGATTGACTTGCGCAACTTACATTTCGAATCAACGTATTGCACGATCAATGACATGTACCCCTTCTTTTGATTGGACGCCATCCATAAATTTGAAGTCAAACTTATACATGATATTGATTTAAATACATCTTTTATCTTTATTTTCTCATTTGAATATATATATATTCATGCATTCTCTTTGCACTATGATATGCGACATCGTATCAACCTTAGGATTAAGGCATTTGTATAATTCATTGAATACTTTTCTTTCTATGGACTATTAATCTAAATGGTTTCTCTTTGACAATAACGAACATTTCAATCAACTCTTTCACATTCTCTTTTTCAAACTTATGAGTCATGATGCTAGCTCGAGAGTCCTCTACAGATGGAAAAAATGAAAGCATTTGTTGTCCTCCACTCGTGGTTCTTGGGTGCTTGGGACATTGTGAAAAGTGTTTAGAATAATGAGTAGTTATCGACCCCTAATGTTTTTTTAAAGTTGTCTTGCAATGCAAACATATAACATTCGTCTCACCACCACTCGTCTCTTCGTATAATTCTTTTCAAATTGCCAACATTTTATTCACTTTACCCGTAACTAAATTTTTTAATGTTTTCATTTCCATCGTCTGCCTCCACATATAGAGGGGACGTGGTTGATGCACCAGTACCGGGGGTACTTGGAACTTCCTAACCAGTCATTTATAATTACAAAGATAGAAAACAATTACATAATCCCAATTTGTGGATTTGAACGGTGTTATTCTAATTTGTATGTGGGCATCTCTTAAAGTCATAATGTCTCTATGAAGTTAATTTCACTTTTTATCCCATTAAGTAATATATCATGTAATACACTCACAAAATTTACATGCGAGCTGAAAATTTAGCAACATCTCCCTATAATTCTCCAAATATATACAAAATTCTATACTAATTTACTAGCATTAACATTATCATTATTAATAAAGGAGGCATTCAATTAGTATATAACCATATATTCGGAGAATAAATTGAGAAATGCACTGAATTTTTTACTACACATAAATCGTGCAAGTAACATTAAGTACATGATATACTACCAAACTGTCCACAAAATTATACAATTTAAGAATACACATAGAACATACATTATTAAACCAATAACTATAATAAGATGTGCTATGAAATCACATTTTTTGAATCGCACAAGATTGTTATAAACATTGGATAATACAATGTAATTCTACATGAATTACTAAACGGATAAGTAGATTATTAAATACGCAACTAAACACATTAGATGGCATGGATATTGTCACGCCCCAAACTCAAAAATCGGATTCACAGGAATCCCGATCGCCAAATCTGGTGCCGACAGCTTCCGTAATACCTCATTCTCGATTCCTAGCATCCATATGCTAGATTCTGATTCTGGGATCCTATAAGGAGGATTTTTTTTTTTTTGAACATTTAACTCATAATAAGCATACCCACAAGATTACCCAATTCACAAAGACAACATCATCATCACATATCCACTAATATAATCATTTCAGTACAATGCTGATAAGGAAATACATAAATTGAAAATCAAGCTCAAGAAGACCACTGCACGCTCCAAGCTCAACACTGCTGCAACCTAACATCACCTGCACGCATCTATCATACATAAGCTTATAGAAAACTTATAGGGTGGTGTAAGTGTGTGCATAAGGTAAGTGCCAAGTGTAATGCCCCGAACTTTCTTGTGGGCTCGAGTATTGCAATTATAAACTATATTAGTACGTTTGAGTGAAGGTACAAATAGCCCATTTTATTCGCCATCATTTGGTAAATATCGACCCGCCATTTAATTTTAATAGTTAGAATAACAAAAACTTCATATATGACCATTAATTTAAATAAATCAAACTGAACGTTAAGACCCACGTACTGTGGCCGCTTACAGATTTAAAATGACCTTATCCTTCAAAGTAAAGCCCAATGAATAGATGGCTTTGATCAGTGTGTGACCCATGTAAATAATATGTAGACTAATAATAACAATGATAATAATTCTATATATATCTAAATATAAATAAGTAATTTACATTTGATAAACCTATAAAACATGGCCAAAAGAGAGAACCATCTGATTAAATATAAATAGATGATATAATAACAAAAATTAATAATACCAGTGATATCAAAAATAAAATAAAAATGATATTTAATATTACGCGTATGTAACAGGCCATCTGGTCTATAATCTGACCATTAAACTATAGGTAAGTGGTTCCTTGGACTCTGTTTACCGTTGATTTCTAATCTCAAAATGATCAAACCGTCGGATCAACAAAAATCTACAATTAAGGGGCCAAAACCTAAATTTATGGGCCATCCGACTGATGGACCCACTGGAAAATTAGTTAGATGGTCTAGTAGTAGTAGTAGTAGAATCAGATTAACAGAATAGATTGATCAAAGGCATCACATAGACCCCATGTCGGAGCCGTGCGAGTGCACAGTCGACATGCACACGATGTGCACCGATCCATGGATCCGGTCAAATGACCACGGACCCGTGCAATTCCAAGATTTCAAACGAAATCTCTCCCGCCTAGTGTCGTCTCAGCAGGACTGTACATTCGACAATGTAAACGAGCATTTTTCGAATAAGGGAACCAGATCTGGACCATCCACATGACAGATGGGGTCCCACCGACCACACACATGAAGAGTCTTAGAATTGAAAATCGTCCGTTCCTCCTCTGTTAACAAACTGGCAAACAACTCACGAGAATGTCAATGACGGGGATGAAGTGTCCATGTACGCCGCGCCTCTAACCAATCCGACCGTTGGAAACGAACGTGCGAAGGCTACGTACGTGGAGAAATCCTAGTCAGACCTACAACTTTCCAAAAACGTGCCTTACTCATCGAAAAGTGGAAAAAGATCCTTTCCTATTAAGGGAAGATGAATCTCAGTCGTTCATTGGCTTCTGGAAGTTTCTTCCGAGCTAATCTGAATCGTTCGTGCTAGGGCTGTCCAAAAACTAGTAGCAACAACCGAGAAATCAGCGAGATGCAACCACGTCTCAACCCCCGATTTGATAAATATGATAATTAACGGCCATTCTTCACTGTGATATGGACCCCACATGGTGTTTAGGTCCTATCAAGACCGTCCAAACGGCCCTGATGCGAAGATAAGCCACCCGTTCAAAATCTGCCATTTTTGGCACTTCATCTTCCCAAACCGACTGAGAAACCCACCATCTGTGAGTGTGGCCCATCCACCCATCCGAGGCATCCATTTTGTGACCCATCAAACCCAAGACCCATTCGTGAGGGACACTTGGACCCATGTACACATTCGACTTCTGCAGAGAATCCTTAGGGTGGTGTTTTCTCGGTCGACTTGGGTTAACCGCACACTAATCCCTATGATAAATAGGAGATGTTTCCAGAAACGGAATGCCTATAAAAGGGCCGGGTTTTAGGGCAAATCCCAAGATAAGAAAGAGAAATTAAATAAAAAGAGAAAGATGGTGAGAGCGAGAGAGTGCCGCTTGAGCGGGTTGTTGGTTTGATAACAACTCGACTCAGCTGAGTAGTGCAATCCAGAGAGAAATCTGAGAGGGAAGAGGGAGATTAAAAGGGTAAGGTGGAAGTCGTGAGTGGGATCGGAAGGTGAGTGGCTATTAGAAATCATTTACAGCGGCAGTATCAACTAGTTCGGGTTGGTCGAGTCGCTCCCTGATCAACGGCCAGCTACATCGTTACTGGTGTTGTCAATCGTTTCGAGCCTTCCAACAGCAACTGAGGATCACCCCTAGTTAAGTAACCACCCCTGCCTACCCTCTGTTATTACCAGATTACACCCAAATAACTGACTGTCTCACCGTCAGCTCAACTCAGTTACGAGTTGAGTGACTCAGCACCCCCTCAGCATGAAAATCCTGATTTGCCTTCATGGCAGTAATCAGTTTTCCCTAGAGCTGGGTTCGGTGCTGCAAGCAAAGCTCTGGCCCGCCAGAATCAGGGGGTGGAAGCACCATTCGCACCTGAGTCGCTACCCAGTTAACGACTCGGGTACAAAGTTGTTGAGTCGATCCCAACTCAGTGGGCTTGGGGAGCTGGTACCCTGAATAAAAAGGAAAACCAGTGAGGAGCAATCACGACCCATCTGATTTGGGGACTAATTCAATCATCTTTTACAACTGACCGACTCTATGCCCCCTACCAAGCTGATTCAGTCAGTTTTCCAACTGAGTCAAGTTAACTACAACCAGTTGTAGATGACGTTGTGTAGCATCGGGTCCAATAGACCATGATCTAACCTCGTGGTTAACAAAACCTTTGAAGCAAGCTCAAATAATCATCAGTTAAGAACCCCAACCGAGTCAACTCGGTACTGACTCATAGAGATCCTATAACATTTGATCAGGGACTGTTTACAACAGATATTCTTGAAAGGGTATTCTCCTTCAAGCAATCTCAAACCAGGAGTTCATAGGCTCGCCTCATCCAATCAAGGTGAGGAGCATCCCCTATAGCTTCTTCCATTTCCTAATTTCCATGTAGATTACATCTCTAATGTAGAGAATGTTAGAGGATTATTAAATCCTAATTACCCTGATTATCATGAAGAAATTACTCTAATATCATATTTCCTTGCAATTATGTATGTGATGTATTGCCTTATAAACTCCATGTCACATTTATGATCACTTGCCTATGAATATAGCTTTGTTAGACATATTAATAAAAGGATGTTTCCACGCTAGATTAGCTGTGAATTGTGTAGTGAAACATCATCTTCATAACTTTCTACATTCTCTAATCTCTAATTTAGTCGGCACTATCATACGAATAGTTCTTAAAATATGGAAAATATGATTCTGTTTACATATAGTGTACAAAGGGATGATGGGATTCTATCTTTCATAATTACTACTGTTGCTATGAGACAAAATGCCTCTTATTATCTTGATATCATGAACATAACTCTAATGTGATTGACTTGAGCTTCACATGACTCTTGGTGAGCCCTCCTTTGAATGTACAGAAATCATGAAAGTTCATATGGAATGTATAGTTGGATATTGTCTATTTGAAAGTGAAGGTCATTACTATTCGATTAAAGTAATGTATCTGTGTGTCATGGTGCATAACATCCACACATGACATGTGAGCTTTTCCGTGTGTTCATCATAAGTCACATCTATTGGGTTGTGCAAGGTTCCATTACCTAAATCCAACCATCAGGTTTGTGCACTTGTATACTTTGGGCCGCTCTTTCTTTATATGAGGCTTTTCTGAAATTTTATACCTCCTCGGGCATACCCCGAGTATTTTTTCAGGAGGTCATCCTTAGGCGCACTCACCTTCATGGCCTTTTTCAGGTAGTCTACCTACCGCGGGCGGTCTTTTATTTTGATAGCTGGTTTGCATACCCAGATCTGTGACTTGAACATACATTCATACATTCATGCAATTGCATTGTTAGTTGTATTGTCGTACGAGGTAAATATCAATTACATTGTTAGTTGTATTGTCGTACGAGGTAAATATCAATTGCATTGTTAGTTATATTGCCGTATGAGTTAAATATGAATTGTTGATCTATTTTGGATTTATGTGTTATGGTTGAATCTATGAGGAAAATTTACACTGAGTTTTCACTCACCCAAAAGTGCGGTTGCACCAAATAGATGCAGGATTGATGACAGATGAAGGCACTTATGACAAGATTCCAGGGACAGTTGCGGTGGATTGTGGCGAGAAAGAGTTCTATGTACATGTTGTTGAGCCGTTGGAGTTCAAATGATAGTTTAGGTTTACAACATTTTTGACTTGTGTTTCACTTGAATTGTAATAAAAATTTCCCTTCTATGGGATTTCATTTTGTTGACGCTTACTTATATTGAAATGCTTTGTTGTCACTTATGATTTTCTTAGTTTATGCAATAGTTGCCCTACTTCATGTTGGGAAATATTTTGCCATTTAGATGTATGTTAGTCGACTCAATAACGTAATACTCGGGTTCTCAGTGAGGAGCGACTATCCTCGGGTTTTGAGAACCAGGGTGTTACAAGTTGGTATCAGAGAGAGAGAGAGTTTAGAAAAACCTTGCCTTTGGGAAAGAGTTTGTGCAAACTTTCAACATTTCAAGTTTAGAGTTTCATAGATATACACTTGAACTAGAAAGTTAAACTTAGGTGAATCTCTCCTAGAGTTAGGGAAATTTTGAGAATGCTGAGACTTAAACTTATGTCCCATCTGAAGTTATTTAACCATTTGGATGTATGTGGAATTCCCTTAGAATTAGGGAAATTGCAAACATAGAAACTCAGAACTATAGGCCCCATAGGAAAGTACAAGTTTAGCTGTTGGAATGTAGAAATTAAATTTAGGCTCCTAGTATTGAATCCCATAATAGCGTTAGTTTGTAGGCATATACCTTTTCTCATGTCAATGCCCTTATTTTGATTGCACTCAACTATAATATAACTGTTTTCTAACTATCAAATATTCTATCTATGATAGCATTGCTGAGACTTGACTTTCAATTCAGGTAAGTACATGAATTCCACATTGTTATAAAAATTTGAACTTTATTGTAATGTTTTTTTTCAAGTACAATAAACTGAAATATTCATTGATTGAATGGTTTAGATATTCCAACTATGAAGAGGTAAACACTATAGGTAAACTACCAAGTTTCGTTTCATGAAGATCATTCCTTTGGTTTTAACTAACTAGTGGATGGTTCATTCTAGTTAAGTCACCATCTTATATATACCATTTAATGTAGGAACTGTTGTACACATTTGAAATGATGCAAGACATAGGGCTGTATAGTGAAAAAAAAAAGGGGGCATTATAACAATGGGACGTTTGGGAGCTGGTTACTACTGATGGGCTGTCCAACGTCAACTACCTGATAGATCCACAGGAAATTATGTAGTTTCTTATAGACGTTCAAGGGTCGGCAATCATCTATGGGCCACAACTCACCCACGGGAGTGCCCAATTACATGCCACCCCACCTGCTAATATAGCTAAGGTGTGATGTTAGCCCATCCTTGCAGCTATTATGGCCCATCCGTAGATACCCTGCCAGGGCGTCAGACAAATCTGTGGCTCAAGTGTGCCCCATTGTTTGAAGCCATCAATAAACAGGCCTCAATTGTAGTAAGAAAGTTTCATAGTAAGACCTACACGAAATTATTTGGGACATTGTATTGTAGGCTATAACAACACACTGATGGTGAGTAACTGAATCCTTTGATTGAGTTAGGAATGTTGGGGGCCTTTCACAAAACCTTAGGATCTAACCTCCCGAACAAACCAGAATTATGGGATAATAATAGCAATGAAATAAATTAAAGCAATAATCACATACCACAAAAGAGATTTTTATGTGGAAAATCCTCAAAGAGGTAAAAACCACGGGACCTCGTCCAGATCAACAATCCACTATGAAGTAGAATGTTACAACCTTCTTTACTCTCGGAGGATCGGATAAATAATAATAAAATAAAAGAAAAACAGAGAGATCTCACCGATCACGAGGACGTAGAAGTGCTGAGACGACGGCTCCCTTGCACAAGTTTCCCTCTCTCTTTTCTCTCACTCTCTCACCTTTGATATCCCTAAACCCTTTAAGAAATCCTCTTGTGCTTTTTCTTCACACAACAACCCTAGAAAAACCCTAGGGACCCCTTTTTATAGTTTTAGAAAACTTCCTTCCACATCCCAGTTGCGAAAGGACTTGCAACATGAAATCCGCACAAATTCGCGGAACGAATCTGCATAGGTTCGACTGGTCGTGGACCTCCTATGACTGGTCAAGCACCTCCTTCGACCGGTCGTGAACCACCTACGACCGGTCGAGCACCCCCGAAAAAATATTCTAAACTCGGTGGAGTTTGAGTCGTGTAACCCATGACCAGTCGAACACGACCCACGACCAGTCGAGCAGGGTTCTCGACCGGTCGAAGACGGGTCAAAAAAACCCATCAAATCTCTCCCTTTTTGACCCAGGAAGGATTCACATTCTTCAAGCCGTCTTGGTTTCTGCAAACTTCAAACTTATCCTTGAGCAAAGCCTTGATCATTATGTCTGACCCATTATCATCCGTGTGGACCTTCTCAAGCTGTAACACCTTCTGTTCCAAAGTATCCTTGATCCAGTGATACCAAATCTCTATGTGCTTTTCTTGGAATGCTGACTTGGATTCTTGCTCAAGTGTATAGCACTCTGACATCGCAATAGACCACGTGTTGCTCCTGCTTCAGGCTAAGTTCCTGTAGGAACCTCTTCATCCAAAGCATCTCTTTACATGCCTCTGTGACTGCAATGTACTCGGCCTCTGTCGTCGACAATTCTACGACCTTCTGTATCTTATTCTGCCAAGAAACTGCCCCCCTTGCAAATGAGGACATGAACCCCGATGTAGACTTCCTGGAGTCTATGTCGCCTGCCATATCTACATCTGTGTAGCCCTCTATCACAGGCTTTCCGTCACCATAGCATAGGCTCAACTTGGATAAGCCTCTTAGATACCATAGTATCCACTTCACCGCTGCCCAATGCTCTTTACTAGGATTGACAAGATACCAGCTGACAACACCAACTGCATATGCTATGTCTGGGCATGTACACACTATAACATACATCAAACTTCCTACAACTAACGCAGGGTATCTTTTACATCTCTTCCACCTCTGCTTTCGTATTGGGACACTGTCTGTAGCTCAATCTGAAGTGACCATCCAGTGGAGTACTAACCGGCTTCACTGCATTCATATTGAACCGCTCTAGGACTTTCTCAATATACTGCTCTTGTGACAGCCAAAGCTTCCTGCTGCTTCTGTCACGGGTTATCTCCATTATTAAGATTTTTTTAGCCGGGCCCAAGTCTTTCATCGCAAAGGACTTGCCCAACTCCTGTTTTAGCCTGTCGATCTTCTTTATGTCTTTTCCCATGATGAGCATGTCATCAACACATAACAGCAGAACTATGAAATCACCATCTGAGAACTTGCGCGTGAACACATAGTGGTCCGACTCCGTTCTGTCATACCCATGCTTAACATGAACGAATCAAACTTCTTGTACCATTGTCGTGGAGCTTGTTTCAGCCCATACAAGCTCTTCCTCAGCCTACACTCCATATGCTCTTTGCCCTTGACTTCAAACCCTTCTAGTTGGTACATGTAGATCTCTTCTTTCAGGTCACCATGGAGAAAGACAGTTTTAACATCTAACTGCTCTATCTCTAGATCCATGCTAGCCGCCAACCCAAGCAACACCCATATGGATGTCATCTTCACCACTGGTGAGAATATCTCTTCGAAGTCTATGTCTTTCCTCTGACCGAACCCTTTTACCACAAGTCTGGGCTTGAACCTCGTCTATGAATTCTTCTGCTCAACCTTCTTTCTGAACACCCACTTGTTGCTCAGAGCTTTCTTACCCTTAGGTAGTTTTACCATATTATAGGTGTGGTTCTTATGCAAGGATTCCATCTCCTCTTGCATAGCTTTCAACCACTCCTTATGCTCGTCGGCTAGGGCCTCAGAATAATCTTCTGGCTCTCCCCCATCAGTCAACATAATATATTCATGCGACGAGTACCTCTTGGAAGGCGGTCTGTCCCTAGATGACCTCCTCACCTGTGGCTCAACAAGTGGATCAAGTGGGGGCTGCTCCCCTGGTTCATCTTCTGAAGGAACTCTCTCGTCCTCTGTACCTCACCGTACTCCCTGTCATCAGGCACTACGAGAGGAATAATCGAATCCATGTCTTCTAGCTCACCTGAAGTAGGCTGATTCTTCTCTGGCTTACCATTATCTTCTATACACAGATCTTCAAAGAAAATCACATCTCTGCTCCTGACAAGCTTCCTCTCAGTCGGATCCCATAATCTATTATCGAACTTTTCATCACTGTACCCTAAGAACACACACTTCCTGATCTTCATATCGAGCTTGGACCTCTCATCCTTTGGTAGGTGAACGGATGCCCTGCGTCCAAACACCCTGAAATGACTGTACGATGGATCCTGTTCAGTCCACACCTTCTCAGGTACTTCTCCATTCAATGGGGCTAATGGAGACCTATTTATCAGATACACCTTCGTGTGCATTGCGACTCCCCAGAACGTCTTGGGCAACTTCGCATGGGATAACATACATCTGATTCTTTCAACAATGGTACGATTCATGTGTTCAGCTACACCATTATGCTGGGAGGTCTTGGGAACCGTCTGTTCATACCGTATACCCAGGGACTTGCAGTACTCATGAAAGTCGCCAATGTATTCACCACCATTGTCAGTGCGGATGCACTTCAATGATCTACCTGTCTCCCTCTCGACCATAGCATGAAATAACTTAAACACACAAAAGACCTCGTCCTTGGATTTCAAAGCATAAACCCAAACCCTCCTAGATGCATCATCTATAAAAGTAACAAAATACAATGCTCCACCCAAGGTTTTTGTCCTCATAGGACCACAAACATCAAAATAAATCAAATCTAATGCATGCACTTTATTAACATGAGAAGCAGTTTTAAAAAATGAAACTCTATGTTATTTCCCTGATAAATAATCAAGACAGGTTTTGAGAGGTGTACCTATCACGTCTGGAAGGAGCCGCTTCCTCACTAGTAGCTGAAGCCCTTTTTCACTCATGTGGCCTAGACGCCTGTGCCACATGTCAATACCTAAATCTTCCACTGCATTCAACCCACCCTTTCACACACTGAGACTTACCTTGTACAGGGTGCAACACTTCTTTCCTCTAGCTGCGATCAATGAACCCTTGATGAGCTTCCAGCGCCCACCAGCAAACTGACTTTCATAGCCATCATCATCCAACCTTCCTGTCGATATCAAGTTGAGGTGAAGGTCTGAGATATGCCTCACATCCCTGAGAACCAATGTGCAGCCCACATCGGTCTTCACACAAATATCACCGACCCCTACGATCTTTTATACGCCAGAATTTCCCATCTTCATGGTCCCATAGTCACCTGACTTGTAGCTTATGAAGAAATTCCCGCGTGGAGTCGCATGAAAAGAGGCTCCCGAGTCTATTACGCATTCGGTGTCCTGACTCGTAGCTATGAGACATACATCATGATCCGCAGAAAGAATAACTACAACGTCACCATCTGAAGCGACCGCAGTGGAATCTGATTCATCATCCTTCTCCTTTCCTTTTCCTTTCTTGTCATTTTTAGCCTTATGACATTCATGCTTATAGTGGCCCTTCTTGCCACAATTTCAGCATTTTACATCTTTTTTGTTACTCAACTTGTCTCTTAATTTATCTCGGGCCTTCCCACCCTTCTTGTTCTTTCCTCTCCCCCATTCCTATGTCACAAGGGCCTCTTGCTGAGTAGACTCCTGAGACTTCCTCCCTGTCTCTTCATTGAAGAAACAGCTAATAACCTGTTCCATGGATATCTTTTCATCTGGTGCGGAGTTACTTAGAGACACCACCAATGTCTCCCAACTGTCAAGCAACGAACTAAGCAAAAGTAAAGACTGTAATTCATCATCTAGGACCATCTTCATAGAAGAGAGTTGGTTCACTATATTGCTGACCTCATTCATGTGCTCAGCCACAGAACCACCATCCTTAAACTTGAGATTCACAAGTCGTCTTATCAGAAAAATCTTATTACCAGCTGTCTTCCTCTCATACAACCCTTGTAATTTCAGCCATAGGCTAGCGGCTGAGGTTTCCGTAGACACATGGTGGAACACAGTATCATCCAGCCATTGTCTAATAAACCCCACCGCCTTTCGATCCAACTTCTTCCAATCTTCATCAGACATATCCTTATATTTTACTGATATGCCTAAAATTGGAGAATATAGACCCTTGCAATAAAGCAAGTCCTCCATCTTAGCCTTCCATATGGTCCAGTTAGAACCATTGAGGCTGATCATCCTTGATGAGCCACCTTCCATAATTCCAAACTGATCTTACCCGTTCAATAACTTAGCTCTGATACCACTTTGTTGGGGGCCTTGCACAAAACCTTAGGATCTAGCCTCCCGAACAAACTAAAATTATGGGATAATAATAGCAATGAAATAAATCAAAGCAACAATCACACACCACACAATTGATTTTTACGTGGAAAACCCTCAAAGAGGTAAAAACCACGGGACCTCGTCCAAATCAACAATCCACTATGAAGTAGAATGTTACAACCTTCTTCACTCTCGCAGGAGCGGATAAACACTAAGAAAATAAAAGAAAAACAGAGGGATCTCACCGATCACGAGGACGTAGAAGAGCTGAGACGACGGCTCCCTTCCACAAGCTTCCTCTCTCTCTTTTCTCTCACTCTCTCACCTTTGATATCCCTAAACCCTTTAGAAAATCCTCTTGTACATTTTCTTCACACAACATACCCTAAAAAAATCCTAGGGACCCCTTTTTATAGTTTTAGGAAACTTCCTTCCGCATCCCAATTGCGAAAGGACTTGCGACACGAAATTTGCACAAAATCACGGAACGAAACTGCGTAGGTTCGACTGGTCATGGACCACCTACGACCGGTCGAGCACCTCCTTCGACCGGTCGTGGACCACCTACGACCGGTCGAGCACCCCCAAAAAAATATTCTAAACTCGGTGGAGTTTGAGTCGTGTAACCCACGACTAGTCGAACACGACCCACGACCGGTCAAGCAGGGTTCTCGACTGGTTGAAGACGGGTCAAAAAAACCCATCAAGGAAGCCCCCAACTGGGTACGTGAATATAGGAGTAAACGGTAAAGTGACGTGGACACGCACTCATCTCAAATCACACACAGTTGTAAATAGCTTATCATTTAAAGTAACAATTATTTTACTCATGATGACATTATAAATTTTATGAGATGTTAGTAATCTGTGATTTATGAACTGTGATTATTAAATGTGAGTAGACTTTAACCCTATTTAATTTTCTGCTTTTCCTTTTATTTTTATGCTCATTTAATGCTATCTGGCTGCTATCACAACTCACTTTGCTTAAATTCATCATTGCACATAGTAATGGAATTTCTAACGTAATTAGTATCTCAACTATTGAATCTTTTAAATCTTGATGTGGAAATTGGAAGTTGGAATTACAGTCACTTTATTTCAGCCGCCTAACACTCGACTCATTGTTAGTTATTGTATGCTCCCCACTCAGTATAGAGTCATCATTTGAACCTAGAAATAAAAAATTTAGGCCCCTTAGAAAATATCAAGTTTAGATGTTTGAACTTAGAAATTAAACTTAAGTTCCCTTTCAAATTAATTGGACGGCTACTAAATTTACCTGGAATTCCCCTAGCAGTAGAGAAGGTTGAGAACATTGAAATTCAAAATGTTAGGCTCCTTTGAAATCTTATGTTTAGTCATTTGAACTTAGAAACTGAACTTAGGTACCACTTGTGAACAAATGACCATTGAGATGCACAGGAAAGCAAATAAGAACATTCGTATGCTGGATAAATTAATATTAATAATAATATTATTATTATTACTTTTGGTTAGAAACAACATTGGCACAACATTCATTGAAGGATATGAATTTAGGCAGTGTAAGAAAATCCTTACCCATCATATTGTACAATAGGTCAGACATGAACACTCACTAAACGTAAGAAATTGTACTAGAAATTACAATTTAAATTTTCTAAAACATTTCATTAATTAGGAACGATATCCTACAAAATTTTCAACAATTATAATTAACTAGATGCGCAATTAGAGATTATTATTTTTTTAGTAAAACATCCATCCTCAGATCGAACCCTAAGACTAGACTTGGGAAATCTAAATGAATTTGGAAATTTCAAACCCAAATCCCTATGTAGAAACTTGGAACGTGAAGTTTAATTTTTAGGTAATACAACGAAAGTGCCATGATCATTTGAGTTTGTTTCACCTAAAATTTAGACACTCCTATCTCTAAAATGGAAAATTTCATGATAGTTCCCAAAAGTCTAAAATAATTGAGAGCACGGACTGTTGGAATCATTCTACATGAAATGTACGCGGTTTGATCCAAATTTTATCCTAGTAATTTCCAGTGATCTCAATGCCCTTATCAAGCAGAAGATCGAGATTTACCAAGATTAGAAATTGATGTCAATGAATCCACTGTTCTGCGCAGGTAGAGGATCAATGTATCAAACTCAAACCTACTACAACCATTCGTTTGTGTCAACTCAAACATAAAAATAGAAAAATTGAATTATATTTAGATAATGGGGAACTATCATATTATGGTTAGCCGTCGCCTAAATGAACTTGTAGACCTAATAGATATCTTGGGCAATTGTAATGTCATCAGGTTTTTAAATAAATCCTTACTTTTAGTAGATAGATCTTAAATTCTCTAGAACTTATACACATCACTCGACTAGAGTATGGATATAAGAGTTGCATTGAGAAATCTAGGTATAGTTTGTTTAAATCTATAATTGTGATAGAATAAATGAAACAAAGAAGTGTTAATGTGATTTTACTACTTGTCATGTTAATTGATAGGATGTGTGTTACCAAATCTCGAGGATGAGATTTTCTTTAAGGGGGGTAGATTGTAACGCCCCGAACTTTCCTGTGGGCTCAAGTATTACAATTATAAACTATATTTGTGCGTTTGAGTGAAGGTACAAATAGCCCATTTTATTCGCCATCATTGGTAAATATCGACCTGCCATTTAATTTTAATAGTTAGAATAACAAAAACTTCATATATGACCATTAATTTAAATAAATCAATAATCGAACGTTAAGACCCACGTACTGTGGCCGCTTACAAATTTAAAATGACCTAATCCTTCAAAGTAAAGCCCAATGAATAGATGGCTTTGATCAGTGTGTGACCCATGTAAATAATATGTAGACTAATAATAACAATGATAATAATTCTATATATATCTAAATATAAATAAGTAATTTACATTTGATAAACCTAAAAAACATGGCCAAAAGAGAGAACCATCTGATTAAATATAAATAGATGATATAATGACAAAAATTAATAATACCAGTGATATAAAAAATTAAATAAAAATGATATTTAATATTACGTGTACGTAACAGGCCATCCGATCTATAATTTGACCATTAAACTATAGTTAAGTGTTTCCTTGGACTCTGTTTACCGTTGATTTCCAATCTCAAAATGATCAAACCGTCAGATCAATAAAAATCTGCAATTAAGGGGACAAAACCTAAATTTATGGGCCATCCGACTAATGGACCCACTGGAAAATTAGTCAGATGGTCTAGCAGTAGTAGTAGAATCAAATTAACAGAATAGATTGATCAAAGGCATCACATAGACCCCACATCGGAGCCGTGCAAGTGCACAGTCGACATGCACACGATGTGCATCGATCCATGGATCCAGTCAAATGACTGCAGACCCGTGCAATTCCAAGATTTCAAACAAAATCTCTCCTGCCCAGCGTTGTCTCAGCGGGACCGTACATTCGACGGTGCAAACGAGCATTTTTCGAATAAAGGAACCAAATTTGGACCGTCCACATGACAGATGGGGTCCCATCGACCACACACATGAAGAGTCTTAAAATTGAAAATTGTCCGTTCCTCCTCTGTTAACAAACCAGCAAAAAACTCACGAGAATGTCGTTGATGGGGATGAAGTGTCCACGTACGCCGCGCCTCCAACCAATCCGACCGTTGGAAACAAACGTGCGGAGGCCACGTACACGGAGAAATCCTAGTCAGACCTACTACTTTCCAAAAACGCGCCCTACTCGCCGGAAAGCGGAAAAAGATCCTTTCCTATCAAGGGAAGACGAATCTCAGTCATTCATTGGCTTCTGAAAGTTTCTTTCGAGCTAATCTGGATCGTTCATGCTAGGTCTATCCAAAAACTCGTAGCAACAACCGAGAAATCGGCGAGACGTAACCACGTCTCAAACCGACCCTGATTTGACAAATGCGATAATCAATGGCCATTCTTCACCGTGATATGGATCCCACATGGTGTTTAGGTCCTATCAGGACCGTCCAAATGGCCCTGATTAGAAGATAAGCCACCTGTTCAAAATCTTCCATTTTTGGCACTTCATCTTCCCAAACCGACTGAGAAACCCACCATCTGTGAGCGTGGCCCTTCCACCCATCTGAGGCATCCATTTTGTGACCCATCAAACCCAAGACCCATTCATGAGGGACACCTGGACCCATGCACACGTTCGGCTTCTGCAGAGAATCCTTAGGGTGGTGTTCTCTAGACCGGCTTGGGTTAACCGCACACTAATCCCTACGATTAACAGGAGATGTTTCCAGAAATGGAATGCCTATAAAAGGGCCGGGTATTAGGGAAAATCCCAAGACAAGAAAGAGAAACAAAATAAAAAGAGAAAGATGGTGAGAACGAGAGAGCGCCGCTTGAGCGAGTTACTGGTTTGATAGCAACTCGACTCAGCTGAGTAGTGCAATCTAGAGAGAAATCTGAGAGGGAAGAGGGAGATTAGAAGGGTAAGGTGGAAGTCGTGAGTGGGATCGGAAGGTGAGTGGCTATTAGAAATCATTTACAGCCGCTGTTTCAACTAGTTCGGGTCAGTTGAGTCGCTCCCTGATCAACGGCCAGTTGCATCGTTACTAGCGTTGTCAATCGTTCCGAGCCTTTCGACAGCAACTGAGGATCGCCCCTAGTCAGGTAACCACCCATGCCTACCCTCTGTTATTACCAGATTACACCCAAATAACTAACTGTCTCACGGTCAGCTCAACTCAGTTACGAGTTGAGTGACTCAGCACCCCCTCAGCATGAAAATCCTGATCTGCCTTCATGGCAGTAATCAGTTTTCCCTAGAGCTGGGTCCGGTGCTGCAAGCAAAGCTCTGGCCCGCCAGAATCAGGGGGCAGAAGCACCATTCGCACCTGAGTCGCTACCCAGTTAATGACTCGGGTACAACGCTGTTGAGTCGATCCCAACTCAGTGGGCCTGGGGAGCTGGTACCCAGATTAAAAAGGAAAACCAGTGAGGAGAAATCATGACCCATCTGATTTGGGGACTGATTCAATCATCTTTTACAACTGACCGACTCTATGCCCCCTACCGAGCTGACTCACTTAGTTTTTCAACTGAGTCAAGTTAACTGTACATGATGTTGTGTAGCATCGGGTCCAATAGACCATGATCTAACCTCGTGGTTAATAAAACCTTTGAAGAAAGCTCAAATAATCATCAGTTAAGAACCCCAATTGAGTCAACTTGGTACGAACTCATGGAGATCCTATAACATTTGATCAGGGACTGTTTGCAATAGATATTCTTGAAAGGGTATTCTCCTTCAAGCAATCTCAAACCAGGAGTTCATAGGCTCGCCTCATCCAATCAAGGTGAGGAGCATCCCCTATAGCTTCTTCCATTTCCTAATTTCCATGTAGATTACATCTTTAATGTAGAGAATGTTAGAGGATTATTAAATCCTAATTACCCTGATTATCATGAAGAAATTTCTCTAATATCATATTTCCTTACAATTATGTATGTGATGTATTTCCTTATAAACTCCATGTCACATTTATGATCACTTGCCTATGAATATAGCTTTGTTAGACATATTAATAAAAGGATGTTCTCACGCTAGATTAGCTGTGAATTGTGTAGTGAAACATCATCTTCATAACTTTCTACATTCTCAAATCTCTAATTTAGTCGGCACTATCATACGCATAGTTCTTAAAATATGGCAAATATGATTCTGTTTACATATAGTGTACAAAGGGATGATTGGGATTCCATCTTTCATAATTAGTACTGTTGGTATGAGACAAAATGCCTCTTGTCATCTTGATATCATGAACATTACTCTAATGTGATTGACTTGAGCTTCACATGACTCTTGGTGAGCCCTCCTTTGAATGTACAGAAATCATGGAAGTTCATATGGAATGCATAGTTGGATATTGCCTATTTGAAAGTGAAGGTCATTACTATTCGATCAAAGTAATGTATCTATGTGTCATGGTGCATAACATCCACACATGACATGTGAGCTTTTCCGTGTGTTCATCATAAGTCACATCTGTTGGGTTGTGCAAGGTTCCATTACCTAAATCCAACCATCAAGTTTGTGCACTTGTACACTTTGGGCCGCTCTTTCTTTCTATGAGGCTTTTCCGGGATTTTATACCTCCTCGGGCATACCCTGAGTATTTTTCCAGGAGGTCGTCCCTGGGCGCACTCACCTTCATGGCCTTTTCCATGTAGTCTACCTATCGCGGGCGTTCTTTTATTTTGACAGCTGGATTGTATACCCAGATTTGTGACTTGAACATACATTCATACATTCATGCAATTTCATTGTTAGTTGTATTTCCGTATGAGGTAAATATCAATTACATTGTTAGTTGTATTGTCGTACGAGGTAAATATCAATTGCATTGTTAGTTGTATTGCCGTATGAGTTAAATATGAATTGTTGATCTATTTTGGATTTATGTGTTATAGTTGAATCTATAAGGAAAATTCTCACTGAGTTTTCAATTACCCAATAGTGCGGTTACACCAAATAGATGCAGGATTGATGACAGATGAAGGCACTTATGATAGAATTCCAGGGACAGCTGCGGTGGATTGTGGCGAGAAAGAGTTCTATGTACATGTTGTTGAGCCGTTGGAGTTCAAATGATAGTTTAGGTTTACAACATTTTAGACTTGTGTTTTACTTGAATTGTAATAAAAATTTCCCTTCTGTGGGATTTCATTTTGTTGACGCTTACTTATATTGAAATGCTTTGTTGTCACTTATGATTTTCTCAGTTTACGCAATAGTTGCCTTACTTCATATTGGGAAATATGTTGTCATTTAGATGTATGTTAGTCGACTCCATAACGTAATACTCTGGTTTTCAGTGAGGAGCAAATATCCTCGGGTTTTAAGAACCAGGGTGTTACACTAAGTATTCAATACAACGCCATAGTCATACAATACCGAAAATACTGATAATGTATAAATTATACAATGTTAGAATAAGCAAAAATACTGACAAGATCATGAATTATCAGAGTAAGCATAATACTGATAAGATTCGAAATTATCAGAGTAAAAAGAAATACTGAGAAGATCACAAATTATAAGATAACAGAGTAAGCGAAAATACTGATAAGTCCATGAGTCATACAATATTAGATTACGCAATACGAATCAACTATGTAAATGAGGAGTCATAGAGAGCCAAATATCATATGCAGAGGAAGTAATGCAATATACATTCCTGATGAGTTACAAAAATAACATTAGCCGTACCTAGACTATATAAGTGTAGAAACACAATAACCCAAATTTTCATATGTCGTGGATGTAATGCAACATGCGATACAAATGAAATGACCATGCTGGAGTACTGTAAAGTCAGGATGGTAGTGTGTAGTATCGCAAGCTATGGAGTCCATCACAATAGACTTCTATCTAAACTAGTTCCATACCTAATTTGGATAGTCAGACTCAATGTGGTAAACTCTTGATTTCAGGTTAGTCGCGCACCCCAACCGAAATCCTGGACATTATAAAGGTACACGTAACAAATAATTATGCACCACCAGCCCGAGTGGATAGTGAATGATGAATGAATGAATGAGTATGCAACTCATGCTCAATAAGTCCACATATCAGTACATTCATCTCTGGGATCATCACTGGGGTTTAGTACACTCCAAATGGCACTGTCCCTCTCCCAGTAGCATAGTCCAAGAGAGAGTAAGAAACTTCACTATTTACATGGCCAATAGTCTGTCAATACCTATCCAGCACGTCGATAGTGGACCTATTCACGAGCCGGTCAAACTCAGCCTAGTATTGCCCCACCCTCGAGCGAGTAAGGCTACACCTCCTCCCAACCCTCCCAACCGATCACGATAAAGTGGGAGACGTGGCCTCCTGGTATTCGGCACTCGAGCGCTCATGTATCCACTCGATCTCGACGTCGGGGCGTCCTCTGGTACCAAGAGGGTTTAGGGATTTCACCCAGGGTCATCTATGACAGCCCGATGATAGAATAAATTTCTAGTGTCCCATCTGACCATCCACAATATGCCTGTGGAGGCTACAACCCTGATGTCGCTAGGGCGTACAGTAATCATAATTGAAGATGCATGAGTCATGCAATCCAGTCATGCATCTATCAAGGAGTCTCATAATAACATACTCAATGACATATGCAATGATCAACCACATCTCATAACAAACATGTGGATGATGCATATGGGTATATGTCATGATGCTATGTTGTCACATGCCCGGCATCGACAATCAACCTTAACAATATGGTCATTTAACCAACATTGCCCCCCAAGGAATGACCCACATAGAGCCTAACATATAGTAGACTTATGGCCTCACACAAGGGCCAAATATACAGCACCATGGGCCTCACTTAAGAGCTTAATATTCATCACGATGGGCCTCTCTCATGGGCCTAATCTACATCACAACGGGCTCCATCGCCTGGCCCTCAAATGCACCATAATGGGCTTCATCACATAGGCCTCATATACATCCCATTGGGTCTTAACACGGGCTAAATGCACATCACAATGGCCTCAAATACAGGTCGTATATACATTACAATGGGCCTCTGCAATCGGCCTCAATACTCGGCCTCGACAATCGGAACCGATAATTGGTATAAATATTGAACATCGATAATCAGCATAAGAGAAGGTCATAATGAGGACATTTAACCATCATTCCTCATCAATGTGGCCATTTAACCAACATTACTCCCAAGCAGTGGCCTACATAGAGTCAAACATATAATGAGCCCCATGGCCCCACATAAAGGGCTAATATACATCGCAATGGGCCTCACCCAAGGGCCACCACACATGGGCTACACATACATCACATCAAGACTCATCATATGGACCGAAAATACCTCACAATGGGCCATGACATATGGGTTGGAAACACATCACAATGGCCATGGCATATGGACTGGAAATACGTCATAAAGGGGCCACGACATATGGGCCAGAATTACATTACAATGGGCCTCGTTAAATGGGAGGTGGGCCCTGCACATGGGTCTCAAATACATCAAGTGGGCCAAATCAATGGGCCATGCCAATGAACCTCATATACATCAACTGGTCTGCATCAATGGGTCGTACCAATGGACCTCATGTACATCACAATGGGTCGCAATACATGGTGTCACCTATATGTCAGTTGGGCCACAATACATGGGCTAGAAAATACATCTCATTGGGCCTTACCAAGTGGGTCATGCCAATGGCCTCATATTCAACACATCAAGGTGGGCGTTGTACATATCAAATGGGCCCCAACAGATGGATAGTGTGCCTGCTATACACATATCGAGGTGAGCCGCATATGTGAACGGCATAGATGAAATATATACAACATAGTGGGCCCTATGAATACGCAGTAGCTGGACTTATCGTCCAGCAAGTTGGATGGTGCAGGTCAAACATATACGTCGTAGTTGGCCCCACGGCACGTCTAGATAGACGGTGCTGGAATACAAAACATACATTAAGTTGGACCCCACCCTAGAAAAACAGATGGGCGGTGGGAATATACATGAGGTGGGTTACCACCATCCTGAGGTAGATGGATGGATAGTATAAGACACGTACATCAAAGTGGAGTCCACCGTCCGACAAACTAGACAGAAGATGGATATAGAATATATACACTAAGGCAGGTCCCATTTATTGGGGATGGATGGTACGAATATTCATCATATGGGCCATAACCACATCAAGTCAGGCCTTGCCCCTGGGTCTCGAATACATCACAATGGGCCATGACATATGGGCTGAAAATACATCTCAATGGGCTGTAACACATGGATCTCATATACATCAAATGGGCCGCACTATATGGCCTCATATAAATTAAATGGGCCGCACTATATGGGCCTCATATACATCAAATCGGTCGCACTATATGGGCCTCATATACATTAAATGAGCCGCATTATATGGGCCTCATATACATCAAATGGGCCGCACTATATGGGCCTCATGTATATATCAAGGCGTGCCTCAACGGATGGGCCATAACGACATCAAGATGGGCCTCCTTAAATGGGCCTTATATATGTCAAGGTGGGCCCCAACAACGGGCCAAAAATACATCAAAATGGGCCTAATCACACGGGCCATATGTACATTAAATGGGCTACAACAATGGGCCCCATGTATATCCAATGGGCCACACTAATGGCCTCATGTAAGATGGACAGCGTGGATATAAAATATATGGACGGCATTGATGAAATACATGTATCATGGTGGGGCATCGCATATCATGGCAGGCCACCGTTCCATCTGGATGGTGGCGCTGGAACACATACATCAGCGGTGGGTCCCACACACGTGGCCCACCTTTCATATATATAATATAATATAATACATCATATTATAATATAATATAATATATCTAAATTACAGAGAGTCACTGTCCAGATCCCTGGATGTTCTGGACGGTGGAGGACCAATACATATTTACATGGTGGGTCCACACGCTGGATACAACACATACACCAGTGGGTCCCACGTAGGGTCCACCATAACGTCTATTTTCCATTCAATCTGTTAAAAAGGTCACGTAGACCTGGATACAAAGAAAAAAAAACAAATTTCATATTATCCCAAAACTTCTGTAATGGCCAAAAGGGTTTCAATGGCAATCGTTCAATCACCACAGTTTCCTATGATGTGGGTCACCTGAGCCATAATATGGCTGATCTTGGGAGGGGGGGCCACTGCCCTAAGGGGCCCACCAATGCACGGTGTGGATGCTCAATACGGATCACGGTGGGGCCTACAATTGGGACCCATATCCCAACCTCTTCCATCCACGACGCAGCAACTGTGCTGCTGAAGCTGCAGGCAGCAGGCGCGGCTGTATGTTCTTATATATATATATATATATATATATGTGTGTGTGTGTGTGTGTGTGTGTGTGTGTGTGTGTGTATTTAAATTCCATAGTTTTTCATATATAGGACACACATCTGAAAAATATAACTCGGCCATTAGATTCTACAGCCCCTGATCGACCAAATGACACCAATATGTGACATGTTTTTGGCGAATAGAAGAATCAAGGTGGGTTTTAACGGTAATTTCACTATTTCCTATGGTATGGCCCGCCCGAGAATCGGATTAGTCTCAAATTTTGGTTGGTGTTTAAGCACCGTTCCAAAATGTGGGAGTGAGTGATCAACTCAGTGGAACTATACCGTAAAGGTTAACATGTTATCAATTCAATCAAGTAGTAATGATAAAGTAGTATAATCAAACATGTCCTAAATACTCTTGTTAATGCAAGAATGGTATGAGGAAATGATGCATGCCCTCACCACAAACTCCCTTTTGCGACATCATCTAACGATCGCGGCATGAATCACTACCATTGTACTCTACACCAACGCCAACGGCACATGCAGTGCGATGTTATGAGCATGATTATTAAGTTCTTATTAGTCCTTTTCATACAGCAGGATTGGGAAGCTAAGGTACCTCCCTTATATCAATTTTCAAATAATGATCCATTTTAGGGTCGTCAGTCCTAGACAATCTCATACGATGTTATAGTTCTAGATTGCTGTAAAGGGCTCGTCACCAATTAATACTAGTCTAGTTATATCCTAGATACTACAATAAGGCTCGTCGCCTAAATGCAGTCTCAAGATATACTTGAGGTCACTACAGAGGGCTCGTCACCAATCAATGTAGGCTAACAGCACGAATATAGTGTCCCATACCACCATAATCGGCTCACGAGTTTAGGTTGCTCACTGATCACTACGGGGAGGCTCATCGCCCCAGCATAAGCCGACAGCTCGACCACGGTGTCCCATACCACCATGTCCGGCTCATGAGTCTCAAGGGATCGCGGTACCAAGGTTAACTAGATTTCACTAGTGAGTTCAGTACCTTAGATTTATACAGTAGCGTCCAAACATGGTGAACATACATCGGTCAATTGGGTAATATAACGAGCTCAACTAGGACAAGCGCATGTTGAGTTGATCGACATGTAATGCATAAGCACTCCGTGTGGCCTAACCAATGTCGAACCTCCCAAGTGCGACTCGCATTCGTCGAACACATCCTGCGTGGTGAAAACAACCTCAACCACCAGTTTAAGGGCAGTTACCGACTACCTGGACTGTAAGATAGTCTCAATCACGTACAAGATCAATAATAGATATTTGATTCATATTCTATATTCAAATGAACATGTTATGAAATATAACTTAAACATAAATACAGTACTTGGAGGAAATCATACACACAAGTACGGTAATTGAGATTCATATCTCAATACCCTTAAAAATCATACTTTGCTAAACATTAACCCATTCAGGCATTTATACAAATACTTAGACTACACTATTCAACATCCATCACGTATGTCGACCATGTTGCATATTAGGGCAAATCCTTTCGCCAAGGAGTTGTCGCATACATAACAATCATGTACTAACGACAATTTATCATGACAATCACAACATCAGATTTTATATGCATACAAACATTTCAACATATACATGAAATATTCTATTTACAACATAGGTTATATATATATACGTAAAACAAAACGAATAGCGCATTTGGCATGTGTAATTTCATCCACATTAAGAATAAATCATTATCTAACATTGAAAGTCTTGAAAACCATAACCTAAATGTATATAATCCGCACCTTACGCCGGTAAACGCGTAACGAATTCGTTTTGGATGATAAGTCTTTGTCTACAGCGGATAGGCAACTTAAGGCATGAATTAAGTTAACTACAACAACACTTAGACTATTCCAAGCTCCAAAATAGGTTAGGGTTTGATTGACTTACCCAAATACAGAATCAGAATCACCGGAATAATGATTCAGAACGATGGATTTGATGCCTAGAGGAACTGAGAAGAAGCCTAAGATGAAACACTAACTTCTCTCTCACTTTCTCTCTCTCTACTCTCTCTTATATTAGATAGGGTTAGAAATTCATATGGGATATGTGAGAGAGGGTTTAAGGCCCTTATATAGGCCCAGAACCGACGGAAATAGCCCTAGGGCCAAGGTATACTTAGGTTATAACCAAATCCGGCTATTTCGGATCCAACGGAACACTTCTCGAGGTCATGTTACTAAATGCGGTGGGACTTAAGCTCACTAATATTGGATCTTAAGCAAGTTAAGCTTTCAGTCCGATCAGGTTTCCAAATCGATCGTGGCGGACCAGTTTCAATTCAACGGTCACCGAAACTCGATCAGGGCCACAAGTACTTTGACATGTATGGGCCATCTTCCTTGATCCGAGGGTGAATTTGGGTCAAAAACCAACAGTCAGAATTCTTGACACGACTCGGATTACTTAAATTCTTATTTAATTTTATAAAAATCTTCACTTTCTCACACTCTTCACTCCGGACTCAAGAAAATAGTCTCTGGACATCGTTTGGTCTTGATTTTCGAGGTGTTAGTCAAGTCCAATTAGGCGGTCATGATTGTATAAGTTCATCGCTATCGGGCTTTCGACGTGCGGTCCAGGTCTGATATGAAGTTTTCGAATGCTTCCAAGAGCAATTGGGCTTAAAGTTGGATCCTAGATTTTAGGGTAATGTAGCATTAACAATTCTATAGGTTTTGGGTCTTACAGATCGTATTTAAAGTGGTTGGTGATAATTTCACAGGAAATCTAGTTTAACGCTAGTTAATTCACGTTAAATTTCTAAATGATTAGGTTCTAAAGGATTTCTGCTAGATGTGGTACTCGGATCAATGTACTGATTTTTTTCAGGACGTTACAATCTACCCCCCTTAAAGAAAATTTTCATCCTCAAAATTTGTACCTTCTCATACTCCTCGAGGATCTGAGGGTAGTTCTTTCTGACCTAAGCTTCAGTCTCCCAGGTAGTCTCTTCTTCGCTATGATGCGTCCACAGTACCTTCACAAGTGGGATAACCTTGCTACGCAGTACCCGCTCCTTCCTATCCAAAATACGCGTCGGTCGCAGTTCATAAGTGGCATCCTCGTTCAACTGCACCAGCTCCCATCTGATAATATGCGAAGGATCAGGAACGTACTTCTTCAACATGGACACATGAAACACGTTATGCACGCCTGCGAGTGGTATGGGCAAAGCAAGACGATACGCTACTGCCCCCACTCTATCAAGTATCTGGAATGGGCCAATGAATCTCGGCATGAGCTTCCCTTTCTTACCAAACCGAAGAACTCCCTTCATCAAGGAAACCTTAAGGAATACATGGTCTCCAACATCAAACTCAAGCGGTCGCCGTCTCGTATCGGCGTAGCTCTTCTACCTGCTCTGTGCTGAAAGCAGTCAATGCCTAATAATGTCGATTTTCTATAAGGTCGCCTGAACCAACTCTTGGCCAATCAGAGTCTTCTCGCCCACTTTTGCCCAGCAATGTGGTGCTCTACACGAGCGACCATACAGTGCCTCATAGGGAGCCATGCCGATACTACCCTGAAAGCTGTTATTATATGGGAACTCTGCATAAGGAAGATAGTCATCCCAACTGTCCTTGAAATCCAGCACATAAGCTCGCAACATATCTTTCAGCACCTGATTTACACGCTTCGTCTGCTCGTCTTTCTGTGGATGGAACGTGGTACTGAACTTCAACCTCACACCCATCGCTTCCTGGATACAAGTCCAGAAGATAGATGTGAATCACGTGTCTCGTTCTGACACAATATCCAAGGGAACTCCATGCAGACGTACAATCTCCCTGATGTACAACCTAGCCAACTCGTCTGCAGAATTTGTGAATCTGATCGGTAGGAAATGATCTAATTTTGTTAGCCTATCAACGATCATCCAAATAGAGTCATGTCTCTTCCTCGTCTTAAGCAGTCGTGAAATAAAATTCATATAAATGAAGTCCCACTTTCATTCAACTATGGGCATGGGTTGAAACAATCCAGGAGGTCGGCGATGCTCTGCCTTAACCTGCTGACACGTGAGACAATGGGATACGAACTCAGTAATGTGAACCTTCATATTGTCCCACCAGTACGATCTTTTCATGTTTTGATACATCTTCGTGCTACCTGGATGCATCGCGAGCCTCGAACTGTGGGCTGACTTGAGAACCTCTCGCCTCAAGTCAGGAATGTCTGGGACGCATAGGCGGCCTCAATAACGTAATCCCCCATCCGTACCAATAGTCCACTCTGAGTCCTCATATGTACCAACCCGCTCTTTCATCTTCACCAAAAGCTCATCGTATGCCTGAGCCTCGATAATCCTGCCATCTATGAGGGGCTGTACACGAACATGTGCGACGACTTTATACGGTTCCTCTACCGTGAGTTTCTGCTCAAAGTCTCGCACAAACTCCACCATATCTCATTCTGTAATCATAAGCGGAGCCGCAAAATCTATAATCTTCTTGCGGTTCAACGCGTCTGCCATAAGGTTTACCTTGCCCAGATGGTAGGAGACCTCGAACTTAAATTCCTTCAAGATTTCCATCCATCAGCGCTGCCTCATATTCAAGTCTCGCTGTGAGAATATATATCTAAGGCTCTTGTGGTCTCAAAAGAGCTCAAACTCCTCTCCGTAGAGGTAATGTCTCCTGAGCTTTAATGTGAAGATGACGGCTGACAACTCTAGATCATGCGTAAGATAATTCTCCTCATGCTTCCTCAACTGTCTCGAGGCATATGTAATCACCCTATCCTTTTGCATACGGACACAACCCAGACCAACATGAGAGGCGTCAGTATATATAGTATACTTAACCCCTTGCTCAGGCAATACTAGCACAGGGGTGGACGTCAACTTGTCCTTTAGCTCTTGAAAAGCTACTTCAGCCTTCTCATTCCAAGAAAACTTCAAGTCTTTCCGTGCCAACTGAGACAACGGTCTGGCAATCTTGGAAAAGTCTCTAATGAATCGTCGATAGTAACCTGCCAGACCCAGAAAACTCCTCACCTCGGTAACTGAACCGAGCTGCTTCCAATCCTAAACCACAGCTACCTTAGCGAGGTCTATAGCAATACCTTGGACACCACATGTCCCAAGAATTTTTCTTCCTTCCAAAAATCACACTTCTTATACTACGCAAAAAGTTGATTCTCCTTGAGAGTATTCAATACCGCTCTCAGGTGCTCCTCGTGCTCTTCCTGACTCGTGGAGTATATCAAAATGTCATCGATAAAGACGATGACGAATCGAAATAGGAACGGTCAAAACACTCTGTTCATCAGATCCATGAACACGGCTGGAGCATTTGTGAGTCCAAATGACATCACAAGGAACTCATAATGACCAAAACTGGTCCTGAAGGCAGTCCTCTGCACGTCCTCATCCCTAACGCACAACTGATGATACCCAGACTATAAATCTATCTTCGAGAAATAACGTGCCCCCTTCAACTGATCAAACAGATCATCAATCCTGAGCAGGGGATACTTGTTCTTCACCGTCACCTAATGCAACCTACGATAATCAATGTATAATCACAGGGAACCGTCTTTCTTCTTCACAAACAATACAGGCACTCCCCAAGGTGAGGCACTTGGTCGAATAAAACATGCCTTTAACAAGACATCAATCTATCTCCTCTATTCTTCCATCTCACAAGGAGGCATACGATACGTCGACAAGGAAATAGGTGTCGCACCGGGCACAAGGTCGATAGTAAAGTCGATCTCGCGCCGAGGAGGAAGTCCCAGAATCTGCTCAAACACATCAGGGAAATCTCGAACCACTGACATAACTCCCAACATCTGATCATCAGAACTCTCCAACAAAGAAGCATAGCTGCTAACACGGCAAGACCAACTGACCTGAACTGGAAATGTAAAGATCGTGCCCTCAGGTCCATAGGCTGTCACGACTCTGGTGTCACGCCCCAAACTCGAAAATCGGGCTCACAAAATTTTTGATCACCGAATCCGGCGCCGACAGCCTCCATAAAACCCCATTCTCGGCTCCTAGCTCCCATTCGCCAGGTTCCGATCCTGGGATGCTACGAGGAGGATTTTCAACATCAGTTTGATTTGTAATAAGCATAACCAAAGGCATAACCCACAAACAACAACCAAGAACTCCATTAAATTTCCACTATGATCAAAAACTTTACAAGTACAATGAGCATAAAGGAAAATACAGTGGTAAAGAACTAAAACTCCAAAAATGCTCAGCAACGTGCTCCTGTCTCAACGCTTCTGCGATCCAACGTTACCTACACACAACGATCGTGCATAAGCTTACAGAAAGCTTAGAGGATGGTGAAAGTGTGTGCGCAAGGTAATAATATGAACATGCAATGACAGAGTAATGCGGAATATGCAGATAGAACTATAATACCATGAGCTATACCAAGGCTTATGCAATGCAAGACATGAATGGTATCGGCCATCCTAAGGTCATGCAATGTGCAATGCAGCTCAAGCATACAGATCCTCATCAATGTCCATACATCAATACAGCTCAAAATAGGGGATATCACCGGGGTCTAGTACACTCTAAACCAGATTATCGCCACATCGCACGCAATAAGGTAAGTGGAAAAGACCTCACTATCCGTCTACCGATATCGGGCGCGACTCGTCGATAGCGGACCCATTCCTCGAGCTGGTCAAACTCAGCCTAGCATTGCCTCCTACTCTCGGGCGGGTAAGGCCGCACCCCTTTCCAACCGACCACGACACAGTGGAGAGCGCAGCCAACTGGTATTCGGCACTCAGCGCTCATCTACCCACTCGGTCTAGATGTTGGAGCAACCTCTTGGTACCATAAGGGTTTAGGGACTTTCACCCAGGGATATCTATAGTACCCCATGTAGAACAAGATTTTCGGTATCCAATCCTGCCAACCACGATGCGTCTGCAGAGGCTACGGCCCTGATGTCGCTAGGGCGTACAATAACCATGTCACACAAATGCGAAATGCATGATTCACGCTATCTAATCATGCAACAAATCCTGCGCATATCGTGCACTCATGTAGGGCAACACCGCCTAACTGGGAGCCCTTAAACAACCTGCCCGAAGGCAAATGCTATGATCAGACAATTCTCAAGTCAAGCATACATATGATGCGTATGATCATGAGTCATGAAACTATACTAACATGTAAATGAGTGATGAACCATCCTTACAACGCAGATGGGCCTGGATGGCCGAAACACAGCAAGTACGGCCCAGTAATGGGCCCTAAGGAGAGTCGTAATGTGGACATCCAACCAGCATTACACTCGCAATGTGGACGTCAAACTAACATTGCTCCCAAGGCACGATTTTCTTAAACATCGCTACGAAATCGGTATGGGATTACACATTGCAATGGACCTTAGATTCACCCCATTGGGCTTTTCATATATATATCAAATGACCATATCCTATGGGCCTTTTATTCATCAGATGGGCCACATAAATGGGCCACACCAATGGGTCTTATGTGCATTGCAATGGGTCAACCCGTGGGCCTAGGATTGCATCAAATGAGCTTAGTCTCATGAGTCTAATTTGTGACCAATGGGCCACACCAATTGGGCCTCAAATGTATATCAAATGGGCCTCAACCCAGAGGCCTTATATGAGTCGAATGAGCCTAAATCCCTAGGCCTTAAACAATTCAAATGGGCCTAATCCATGAGCTTGCATGCAAATCAAAGTGGGCCTAATCCCATGGACCCTTTTATAATCAAATGGGTTTAGTCCCATGGGCCTTTCAATATGTCAAATGGCCTACTTCCATGGGCTTTAAATTTCAACAAAAGGGTCCAATTACATGGGCCTTGAAGTACATCAAATGGGCCTAGTCCCATGGACTTGCAACACATCAAATGGGCCTAAGCTCTAGGCCTAAAATGAATCCAATGGGCCTAGCCCATAAGCATTTTATAAATCAATAGGCCTAACCCATAGCCCTTTTGAAATTAAATGGGTCCCGACTCATGGGCCTTACAAAATATTTATTTCCATCCAAACTATTCATAGGGACACATGGTCTAGGGCCCACTACAATTTTCATATTAAAATATACATTATAAACTATATAACATACATAAATATTCATATTATAAAATATACATAATTATATATAATGGTGGGTCCCACAGAAATCAATATAGGCAGCTGGCAGTGGGGCCCATCATCAAAGACAGATGGACGGCGTGTGTAAAATACATGCAACAATAAATCATGATGAGTCTCATCGTCCACGGGCTGTGGACGGTGCAAATGAAATATATACATTAACGCGGGTCCCACAAATGTGGCCCACCATAATATTTACTTGAAATCCAACCCGTTCATAAGGTCACTCAGACCTGTATGAAGGGACAAAAAATTTCGGCTTGATCCAACCCTTCTATGGGCCAAAAAAAATGGTTTTCAAGGGTAGGGGTACAGTCCCACTGTTTCATGTGGTGTGGGCCACCAGAGCCTTGGATGGGCCTGAATTTTGGCAGGGGCCCACTTTAAGAGGTGGCCCACCTCATGAATAGATTGGATCTCAAATAAACATCACAGTGGGGCCCACGAGCAGGGCCGTGGGTGGCCAGCGGCCGCCCGCCCGTCCGCCTGCCTGCACGCCTGCACGCAGCAGCGTGCAGCGCTGCCCCTCTGACGACCAACGTGCAGAGGCTCTGCCTCTTTCAAATTTCGGGAAAAACCCGTTTTCCTAGGGTTTTTCACGTATGGGGCCCGCTAAAATGAAATCCGCCCCAGCCATTGCATTCAGTGGCTCGACGCCGTCCAAATGAGTCCAGAGTTTGAATTTTTTTGATGTTTGGAAGTGAAATAAAATAAGAAATTAGTGTTTAAATGGTGGGAATGCAATATTTGGCGCTATGGCCCACCAGGTGATTGGATCAGCTCCAAACTTCTACCCAACAGCTAAAATGTCGTGGGTAAGAGGATGGACGGCTTGGATCGAACATAAACATCAGGGTGGGGCCTATGCAAGTGGACCACCCTAAAACTCTTCCTTTCTTTCCTTTTTCTTCTTTCTCCTTTGAAACGTCCAGCGTCCCAGACGCTGGACGGTTTATTATTATTTTATTTTTTTTAAATGGTGGGCCTTGATGAAGTGGGCCACCATGGATATTAGACGTGGGTACACATATAAGGTGGGCCCCACTTGAATAAAAATGTGAATAAAATAATTCTCAAGGTGGGATCCATTCAAGTGGGCCACACCATCCTATTGCAATAAAAATAAAATAAAATAAAATAAAATAAAAGAGAGAGAGAGAGAGAGAGACATGGAGAGTGGGACACGCCTTGTGATGGAAGGCTCTGCCACTATGAGCGCTCCCTTGCAAGAAACTATACAACAAACGGACCCCTTTATACATGGGATCATCGAAAATGTAAATCAACAGTGGAGATCCATTCCCCACCAATATGGACGGTCTAGATAACCTTTCTAAATGAAATAAACATCATGATGAGGTCCATGGAGAATGGCCCTATCATGGAATGATCATGATGATCCAAATGGGCCATCGGCTACATTTTTGGGTCCCAAGTGAGATCCACACCATTGATCGGTGGGTCTCACTTGGTCCACCATAAAAATAAGAAAATCTACTCTATAGAAGCACCCACCGTCCGATCTTCTTGCTCCTAGAGGTTTCTTGGCACCTTAGCTTCAACTTCAATGGTTAAGATGAAGAATGGAGGGTTGAGATGGGAGATTTTCGGGTAGGAAGGTGGGCCACTTGGAGCTTAGGAGCTCTTACAAAATTCCATACGTATGGAGCTCCTTTGCTTGGAGTTTTGCAAATGAGAAAGAGAGAAAGAGAGAGAGTGATGTAAGGGAGAGAGAGAGTGATGGATGGATGGGTGAGTGATGGTTGTGTAAGAAAAGCTTGACTTTTGAGGCTTTTGTGTAAGAGAGGTATGGGAGATGAAGACTTTTGTGGTTGCTTGGGAAAAGGGATGGAAGTGATGTATACTTGACATGTGATGGATTGATGGGTGATTGATTGATGGGATTGATGTGATTGATGTGACACATCGTAGAGATTTTCTTGATTTTTACAACGCGCGACGTTTTCTCGCACCGAACGTTGGCCCATATCTCTTGACCAGGGTATCGCCTCGGTGCGCGAGTCGCGGTATCGAAACCGCAACGACGGCGCGGTCGCTATGATATTGGTCTCGGGCTGAGTCGACTCAGGTTGTCGGTACATAAATCAGGGTCACGCATCGATATCGATTAAGGGTCGAAGGTTGTCAGAATTCGACCGGTAAGACCGCGGAAGTGTACGGAAAGGTACGGACCAAGATACGGGTCTTACATCTGGCCTCGCAATCAATCTCTGCCCTCATCTTCGTGAGCCAATCCATCCCAAAAATGACGTCGTAGTGACACAGTGGGCCGACAATCAGATCGACGACCACTGTCCTGCTACCCAAATCTACTGAGCAAGACTCACAGGTCCGTGTAATGTCGAAAAAAGTACCCGTAGCTGTCGTGAGTCTCACTCCCTTCATAGGAGTCGTAACCAAACCTAGTCGCTTGACTGCAGCGCAAGAGATTATCAAAATTATGGAACCAGTGTCCACCAATAAGAAGACAGGCGTACCTTTGATATGAGCGGGAACCTCGAAAGATGTCAGTGCCGAATCTGCCTCAGGCGTCTCAGCGGTGAGTGCATGAACCCGAGCCTGCTGTGGACGATGCGGTGGAGGTACCATGGGCCGTTTTGGCAGCCTAAAATGAGGTGCAGGAGGATGGAAAGAAGGATGAGCTGGTGCTGATCGAAGGGATGGTGATGAAATAGCATGAGGCATCGGACGGTTGATCCTTTGAGGCGGCGAGAAACCACTATCTCGCATCCTGGAGAAACAAGTCACCTTAGTGTGGCCTGGCTTCTTACAGTAGTTGCACCACACATCAAGTCGCCTCACATGGGCAGGAGATGGCAAGAACCTCGACGGTGAATCTATACGAGGCCTCTTGCCAAGGAAAGGCCTGCTCACAAAATTAGGTCGCGGCCTAGGAGCCATAGGTGCACGCATACGGGACAACCTATCCTCGTCCTTCTCAGCTCGCAGGGACATGCTTACTAACTCCGCATAAGAAGAGATGCTCGCACAGCACATCTTCGATCGAATCTCAGGCCGCAGACCCTCAGAAAAATGCCGCATCCACAACGGCTGATCACCTAAAATCAAAGGTGCATACCTGCCCAGCTCCGTGAAACGGTTCTCATACTCTGTTACTGACATTCCTCCCTAACGGAGGTGAAGGAACTCACTCTCCTTCTTGTGCTGGTAAGTGACCGAAAAATACTTCTCGTCGAAGCGGGCCTCAAACACCTCCCACGTCCACTCGAAACCCTCCACAACTGTACGGAGAATGTTTTCCCACCATAAGCTAGCCTCCTTCTCAAACAAGAAGGTGGCAAGCTCAACCTGCTCCCCCTCGGAATAGTGTAGCGGTCTCAGCATCTTAAAGATGCGGCCAATCCAATACTCAGCCTCTTCGGGTCTGTGAGTACCCTCAAAAGTAGGAGGCCGCAAGCGCTGAAATCGCTCGAAGGTACCGCTAGCACTGGTATTCCCGGCTGGGTGTATAGGCAAGGCAGGTGGAGCCGCCCCCATTGACTGAGCACAAATACTAGCCATGGAGGTCAAGAACTGTTGTTACTGCTGCTGCTGCTGTTGCATCAATAACATCATCTACTCTAACCTATCAGGAGGCGGAGCGAACTGTGATGCATAAGGCATCGACGCAGACGAACGGTTCTGCTCAGGAACCGAAGGTGTGACAGGAGGCACCACAGAAGGTGTCACAGGAGTCGGCCCAACAGAAAGGCCAGAAGCCGGCTGAGAATCAGACATAAAATCAGAACGAGACGGGCCCAAATGGGGGTGCATATGGCTATCGCTCAAGGAAAGGGCCCCGTCAAGCGACTCACCCAGAAAGAGACGGGCAGAAGTCCTCGTGCCCTTAGGTGGCATACCCTACATACAACAAAGGGTGCAACCAGTGAGATTAAGCATTCACACACCCATCTACACAGCATTCACTTCATAAGCCCAAGAAATAACATGCATTTCATTTAACAAAATTGTCACAATACATGATGTGCAGCATTACATGAATCACGACAGAGAAAGCATGAGAGCAAACAACTAAGATTTAAATACTAAGCTTCAGATACTAAAACAACTACCAAACTAGAACAAGAAACAAACAACAAATAAACAAACAACAACTACATAAAGGACTATTCATCAGAATCTGACGATGGAGGAGGGGCACCCTTATCCTGCAAACCACACAGGATCGACTTCAAGGTGCAAGTTACTTTCTTGAACTTGTGCTTCACGAAACTCCAAAGATCCATAATATCCTGTCGTAAGACAGCCTAGCCCTCTTCAAGTCGAGCTATGCGGGCATCCCTGATAGCTTAATCAGTGCCCTACTTCGGTGCCGCAGGAAGAAAGCTCTCACTCGTGTCCTGAGCCTCCTCTTCTTCTTCCTGTTCTTCCTCTTCTTCTATTTCAGCCCCGCCTTCTCCTTCACTCTCTTCTTCTTCACTTTCTATTTCACCCTCACTCTCCTCAAGTCGAGCTTGTTACTGTCGTGGCCCGATATTCATCTGATTGAGAGTGGTCTCGCTGATGTAGTGGACCGGCGCTGGCAATTTCACCCCAAGTCTATAGCCAAACTCAAGTGCAATCTTGCATACGAGTCGGCCGAAGGGGAGCGATTCAGTCCTTCTATTTGAATGCGCGATAAGGACTATTTGTCACAGAACAAACGTAGGCACGCACAACTTCGCTCCCTGTCCCACTTGGTATAGGAAATCCACTATCAGACCCGTGCACTCACTGCGATTGCTCCACCTGGGGTAGACATTAAACATGCAGATATGGTGAAGCAGGCGGAAGTCACCCGACATATTGGTCGCTAAGAGGCTCTTGTTAGGCTGTCACTGAACCAGACGACCACATAGAAACCTGGTGCAGCGATCTCTTTCACATACACTATTCAAATTCCTCTCACTTGCATGTACCTCGCCAAGTGGCACATTCAGAAGCTGAGATATTAAACCAACGTTGATTGTGGCCTCCCGATCTCTGCCAAATGGGATCTTGAACTGCAAGGGGCTCTAGCATAGGCTCTCGAATGTGGGCATAGAAGGCTCGGACAGTGCTCACATTTGCACGAGACTCACCTTCAAATAGTGGACCCCACCTGGCCTCTTCCAAGTGCTAGAACAATAAGTATTCTCCAAAGAGCCGCCCATCCACATGTGCTTCAAAAAGGACGTACGGCCCTCATAAACTCCATGGGACAGCTCTTCCAATAAAGCTCTTCCAACGGGAGCCTGGGGATCAAGACCCCGCTTGGTCTGCAACTCCTACCAGCGCTAGTACTCGTGGCGGCGCCTCTCAGTCTCCTAAAACGGGTTGGGCGACTAGGCCCAGCTTCATCTACGGGAGCTCTCTTCTTCTCCATGAAAGAGAGGATGGAGGAAACAGAGAATATGGCCGTAATAAGCTAGAATAGGGCAATGGAAAATGGAAGAAATGAAGAGAATAGGATGGGTATTGAGGTTTCCATGAATTTGGGACTCAAAGCAGAGATTTGGGTGCAAAAATTGGAAGAAAAGAAAGAGAAATCAGCAATGGAGGTGGGTTTTGAGATGGGTAGAAAGGGGATGCATGAAAAATGGAAGAAGAAGGAGTTTGGGGAGGGGTTTTGTGGAGATTGGAGAAGTATTTCAAGAAAAGAAAAGCTTGGAGGTGGGTTTTATGAAGGAAGGACGAGCTAGGGAGGGTTTTAATCACAAAACCATGGAGAAATGGGCCACACTGGGCCCCAAACACGTTGGCCTGACCGGCCCAGCCCACCCTGGCCCGCTAGACAGCGAGGGGTCCCCATTTCGGCAAGGTCCTCCCCCTCCCCCCCCCCCCCCCCCAAGGGTCTAAAATGATATGGGTCCCACCCTAGGTCCCCCTAAAACTGCGCCGATTGGGCCCCTACTCCGATTCCACTCATTTAGGGTTGTTTCGAAATAAATCTGATACATATTCACATTTACCAATTTCTAACGGCTGGAATGGAATGAAATATGATCTAAACCCGTCAATTGATGGTCTAGAAGTGATTTGGGGTCATCGTGTGTGATCAGGAGTGTACACGGACTCAATCTCGGGGATCATTTTTAGTAAACTTTCACCGATTGACACAACTGGGAGTCCTAAACCTATTTTTAGATTTTTCTCGCACCCTCCTACGTTAAATAGGCGTCATTGTGTAACGTGTGACCATAATCAAAGCTCGGTTAAATTCAGATCATGCTCTGATACCAACTTGTAATGCCCTGAAAATCGGGGGTCGAGCATAGCTCAGCTCCCGAGTTTCAAAACGTCACTTATGCAACATATTTATGGATGGATGTATGTTGTCGATGTTAGTGCATAAAACATGAGGTAGATTAAGCCAAGTCAGCAAACATAATTCAATGACAGTCTGAAAACACAAGCGAAAGATTGAAATACATGTATAAACTAATATAAGTCCCCAAGGTATGTATGCTTTGCCAGGTCATCATTACAAGTCGTGTTTCCAAAATACATATAAGAAAATGTGATAAATCACTACATCATAGCCCTGAATCCCCGTCAATCAGGACATGTCTCACATAAACCCGCCTAAGAACTGCATGAATGAGAACACCTCCTCGTCCTCATCGAACTCCGGCTCCACATCGCAGGCATCACCATCACATGCAGCTAAGTCAGAGTCTGGTTGGTGTTTAAGCACCATCCCAGAACGTGAAAGTGAGTAATCAACTCAGTGGAACTATACCATAAAGGTTAACATGTTATCAATTCAATCAAGCAATAATATAAAGCAGTATAATCAAACATGTCCTAGATACTCTTGTTAATGCAAGAATGGTATGAGGAAATGATGCATGCCCTCACCACAAACTCCCTCTTGCGACATCATCTAACGATCATGGCATGAATCACTACCACTGTGCTCTACACCAACGCCAACGGCACATGCAGTGCAATATTATGAGCATGATTATTAAGTTCTTATTAGTCCTTTTCATACAGCAGGATTGGAAAGCTAAGGTACCTCCCTTATATCAATCAAATAATGATTCATTCTAGGGTCGTCAGTCCTAAATAATCTCATACGATGTTATAGTTCTAAATCGTTGTAAAGGGCTCGTCACCAATCAATACAGGTCTAGTTATATCCTAGATACTACAATAAGGCTCGTCGCCTAAGTGCAGTCTTAGGATATACTTAAGGTCACTACAGAGGGCTCGTCACCAATCAATGTAGGCCGACAGCATGAATATAGTGTCCCATATCACCATAATCAGCTCACGAGTCTAAGTTGCTCACTGGTTACTACGGGGAGGCTCGTCACCCCAGCGTAGGCCGACAGCTCGACCACGGTGTCCCATACCACCATGTCCGGCTCAAGAGTCTTAGGGGATCGCGGTACCAAGGTTAACTGAATTTCACTAGTGAGTCTAGTACCTTAGATTCATACAGTAACGTCCAAACATGGTGAACATACATCGATCAATCGGGTTATTTAACGAGCTCAACTAGGACAAGCGCATGTTGAGTTGATCGACATGTAATGCATAAGCACTCCATGTGGCCTAACCACTGTCGAACCTCCCAAGTGCAACTCGCATTCGTCGAACACATCCTGCGTGGTGAAAACAACCTCAACCACCAGTTTAAGGGCAGTTACTGACTACCTGGACTGTAATATAGTCTCAATCACGTACATGCTCAATAATAGATATTTGATTCATTTTCTATATTCAAATGAACATGTTATGAAATATAACTTAAACATAAATACAATACATGGAGGAAATCATACACGCAAGTACGGTAATTGAGATTCATATCTCAATAGCCTTAAAAATCATACTTTACTAAACATTAACCCATTCAGGCATTTATACAAATACTTAGACTACACTATTCAACATACATCACGTATGTCGACCATATTATATATTAGGGTAAATCCTTTCACCAAGGAGTTGTCACACACATAACAATCATGTACTAATGACAATTTATCATAACAATCACAACATCAGATTTTATATGCATACAAACATTTCAACATATACATGAAATATTCTATTTACAACATAGGTAATATATATATATACGTAAAACAAAATGAATAGCGCATTTGGCATGTGTAATTTCATCCACATCAAGAATAAATCATTATCTAACATTGAAAGTCTTGAAAACCATAACCTAAATGTATATAATCCACACCTTACGCCGGTAAACGCGTAACGAATTCGTTTTGGATGATAAGTCTTTGTCTACGGTGGATAGGCAACCTAAGGCATGAATTAAGTTAGCTACAACAACACTTAGACTATTCCAAGCTCCAAAACAGGTTAGGGTTTCATTGACTTACCCAAATACAGAATCAGAATCACCGGAATAATGATTCACACATCGAGGTGGGCGTTGCACATATCAAATGGGCCCCAACAGATGGACGGTGTGCCTGCTATACACACATCGAGGTGAGCCGCATATGTGAACGGCATAGATGAAATATATACAACATAGTGGGCCCTACGAATACGCAGTAGGTGGACTTATCGTCCAGCAAGTTGGATGGTGCAGGTCAAACATATACGTCGTAGTTGGCCCCACGGCACGTCCAGATAGACAGTGCTGGAATACAAAACATACATTAAGTTGGACCCCACCCTAGAAAAACAGATGGACGGTGGGAATATACATGAGGTGGGTTACCACCATCCTGAGGTAGATGGATGGATAGTATAAGACACGTACATCAAAGTGGAGTCCACCGTCCGACAAACTAGACAGACGATGGATATAGAATATATACACTAAGGCAGGTCCCATTTATTGGGGATGGATGGTACGAATATTCATCATATGGGCATAACCACATCATGTCAGGCCTTGCCTCTGGGTCTTGAATACATCACAATGGGCCATAACATATGGGCTGAAAATACATCTCAATGGGCTGTAACACATGGATCTCATATACATCAAATGGGCCGCACTATATGGCCTCATATACATTAAATGGGCCACACTATATGGGCCTCATATACATCAAATCGGTCGCACTATATGGGCCTCATATACATTAAATGAGCCGCATTATATGGGCCTCATATACATCAAATGGGCCGCACTATATGGGCCTCATGTATATATCAAGGCGGGCCTCAACGGATGGGCCATAACGACATCAAGATGGGCCTCCTTAAATGGGCCTTATATATGTCAAGGTGGGCCCCAACAACGGGCCAAAAATACATTAAAATGGGCCTAATCACACGGGCCATATGTACATCAAATGGGCTACAACAATGGACCCCATGTATATCCAATGGGCCACACTAATGGTCTCATGTAAGATGGACAGCGTGGATATAAAATATATGGACGGCATTGATGAAATACATGTATCATGGTGGGGCGTCGCATATCATGGCGGGCCACCGTTCCATCTAGATGGTGGCGCTGGAACACATACATCAGCGGTGGGTCCCACACACGTGGCCCACCTTTCATATATATAATATAATATAATACATCATATTATAATATAATATAATATATCTAAATTACAGAGAGTCACTGTCCAGATCCCTGGATGTTCTGGACGGTGGAGGACCAATACATATTTACATGGTGGGTCCACACGCTGGATACAACACATACACCAGTGGGTCCCACGTAGGGTCCACCATAACGTCTATTTTCCATTCAATCTGTTAATAAGGTCACGTAGACCTGGATACAAAGAAAAATAAATAAATTTCATATTATCCCAAAACTTCTGTAATGGCCAAAAGGGTTTCAATGGCAATCGTTCAATCACCACAGTTTCCTATGATATGGGTCACCTGAGCCATAATATGGCTGATCTTGGGAGGGGGGGCCACTGCCCTAAGGGGCCCACCAATGCACGGCGTGGATGCTCAATACGCATCACGGTGGGGCCTACAATTAGGACCCATATCCCTGCCTCTTCCATCCATGACGCAGCAACTGTGCTGCTGAAGCTGCAGGTAGCAGGTGCGGCTGTATGTTCTTATATATATATATATATATATATATATATATATATATATATGTGTGTGTGTGTGTGTGTGTGTGTGTGTGTGTGTGTGTGTGTATTTAAATTCCATAGTTTTTCATATGTAGGGCTCACATCTGAAAAATATAACTCGGCCATTGGATTCTACAGCCCCTGATCGACCAAATGAGACCAATATGTGACATGTTTTTGGCGAATAGAAGAATTAAGGTGGGTTTTAACGGTAATTTCACTATTTCCTATGGTATGGCCCGCCCGAGAATCAAATTGGTCTCAAATTTTGGGTCAACGCCTAAAATGATCTGAGGAAAAGGATGGACGGCTTAGATTAAGTACATAAATCAAGGTGGGGCCTGTAGGAGAGGTCCACACATCACCCATAGCCACCCCCACACGTCAGTTCACATTTCGCTGTTAGCCGCGCCCACAATTGGGCACGTCCAACGTCCAGGGATGCTGGACACTTTAACACGTGTAGCATGGTGGTTCTCACATGGACCCGGCCCACCTAATTGGATCAATCAGATATTTGTGTTTTCCCCATGCTAGGCCTGTGGGTTATGGGATGTCAAGTGGGCCCACTTATGGAAAGCATAGATAAGATGTATACTTCATGGTGGGGGTCCATTCGGGTGGGCCACCCGACCAAATCAACTCAAAATGAAAGAGAGAGAGAGAGAGAGAGAGAGAGAGAGAGAGAGAGAAGCACCCACCTATGATCTTCTCCTCCTTCTTTCGCTAAAGTATCCTAGAGCTTCAATGGACGGACTTCAACAGTCGAGATTAGATCGTGAACGGTGGAGATGGGAGTAAGGAAGGTGGGCCACACTAGCTTCTCTTCTTGGAAGTCATGGACATGGGTTGCTTGTAGAGAGCGATGGAGTTTGAAAAATGAGAGATAGAGAGAGAGATGAGAGAGAGAGGTGTAAGAGAAGTGATGGGAGAGAGGATGGTGAGGTGATGGAAAAGTTGACTTTTGGGATTACATTTTTACTTAGGAATGGGGAGAGTAATGAGTTGAGTGATGGGTGTACTTTTGGCAAGTGAGGTGATTGATGTGATGGATTCTCTCGAAATTTCCAAAGTGCAGCATTTTCCTAGAACTGAATGCGGGCCCACATCTCCTGGCCATGATACCGCATCGGCGTGTAAGACGCGACATCGAAACCACAACGACGGCGCGGTCGCACTGGTACAAGTCTCGGGTTGAGCCGACTCAGATATACGGGGCACGTCTCAGGGTCGCGTACAAATGTCGATAACTGATCGTGGGTCCCCAGAATTCGACAGGGATGACCGTAGAAGCCTACGGAATAGTACGGGCTAGGATATGGGTCTTATAACTCTCCCCACCAAATAAAAATTTCATCCTCAAATGTAACACCCTGAAAATCGGGGGTCGAGCATAGCTCAACTCCCAAGTTCTAAAACGTCACTTATGCAACATATTTATGTATGGATGTATGTTGTCGGTGTTAGTGCATAAAACATGAGGTAGATTAAGCCAAGTCAGAAAACATAATTCAGGGACAGTCTGAAAACGCAAGCGGAAGACTGAAATATATGTATAAACCAACATAAGTCTCCAAGGTATGTATGCTCTACCAGGTCATCATTACAATTCGTGTTTTCAAAATACATATAACAAAATGTGATAAATCACTACATCATAGCCCTGAATTCCCGTCAATCAGGACATGGCTCACATGAACCCGCCTGAGAACTGCATGAATGAGAACGCCTCCTCGTCCTCATCGAACCCCGGCTCCGCATCGCAGGCATCACCATCACCTGCAGCTAAGTCAGAGTCTGGTTAGTGTTTAAGCACCGTCCCAAAATGTGGGAGTGAGTGATCAACTCAGTGAAACTATACCGTAAAGGTTAACATGTTATCAATTCAATCAAGAAGTAATGATAAAGTAGTATAATCAAATGTCCTAAATACTCTTGTTAATGCAAGAATGATATGAGGAAATGATGCATGCCCTCACCACAAACTCCCTCTTGCGACATCATTTAACGATCGCGGCATGAATCACTACCATTGTGCTCTACACGAACGCCAACGGCACATGCAGTGCGATGTTATGAGTATGATTATTAAGTTCTTATTAGTCCTTTTCATACAGCAGGATTGGGAAGCTAAGGTACCTCCCTTATATCAATTTTCAAACAATGATCCATTTTAGGGTCGTCAGTCCTAGACAATCTCATACGATGTTATAGTTCTAGATTGCTGTAAAGGGCTCATCACCAATTAATACTTATCTAATTATATCCTAGATACTACAATAAGGCTCATCGCCTAAATGCAGTCTCAGGATATACTTGAGGTCACTATAGAGGGCTCGTCATCAATCAATGTAGGCTGACAACACGAATATAGTGTCCCATACCACCATAATCGGCTCATGAGTCTAGGTTGTTCACTAATCACTACGGGGAGGCTCGTCGCCCCAGCATAAGTTGACAGCTTGACCACGGTGTCCCATACCACCATGTTCAGCTCATGAGTCTTAAGGGATCGCGGTACCAAGGTTAATTGGTTTCACTAGTGAGTTCAGTACCTTAGATTTATACAGTAGCGTCCAAACATGGTGAACATACATCGGTCAATTGGGTTATTTAACGAGCTCAACTAGGACAAGCGCATGTTGAGTTGATCGACATGTAATGTATAAGCACTCCGTGTGGCCTAACCACTGTCGAACCTCCCAAGTGCGACTCGCATTCGTCGAACACATCCTGCGTGGTGAAAACAACCTCAACCACCAGTTTAAGGGCAGTTACCGACTACCTAGACTGTAAGATAGTCTCAATCACGTACAAGTTCAATAATAGATATTTGATTCATTTTCTATATTCAAATGAACATGTTATGAAATATAACTTAAACATAAATACAGTACATGGAGGAAATCATACACACAAGTACGGTAATTGAGATTCATATCTCAATACCCTTAAAAATCATACTTTACTAAACATTAACCCATTCAGGCATTTATACAAATACTTAGACTACACTATTCAGCATACATCACGTATGTCGACCATATTACATATTAGGGCAAATCCTTTCGCCAAGGAGTTGTCGCATACATAACAATCATGTACTAACGACAATTTATCATGACAATCACAACATCAGATTTTATATGCATACAAACATTTCAACATATACATGAAATATTCTATTTACAACATAGGTTATATATATACGTAAAGCAAAATAAATAGCGCATTTGGCATGTGTAATTTCATCCACATCAAGAATAAATATTATCTAACATTGAAAGTCTTAAAAACCATAACCTAAATGTATATAATCTGCACCTTACGCCGGTAAACGCGTAACGAATTCGTTTTGGATGATAAGTCTTTGTCTACGGCGGATAGGCAACCTAAGGCATGAATTAAGTTAGCTACAACAACACTTAGACTATTTCAAGCTCCAAAACAGGTTAGGGTTTGATTGACTTACCCAAATACAGAATCAGAATCACCGGAATAATGATTCAGAATGATAGATTTGATGCGTAGATGAACTGGGAAGAATTCCAAGATGAAACACTAACTTCTCTCTCACTTTCTCTCTCTCTCTACTCTCTCTTATATTAGCTAGGGTTAGAAATTCGTATGGATATGTGAGAGAGGGTTTAAGGCCCTTATATAGGCCCAGAACCGATGGAAATAGCCCTAGGGCCAAGGTATACTTAGGTTATAACCAAATCGGGCTGTTTCTGATCCAACGGAACACTTCTGGAGGTCCTGTTACTAAATGCAGTCGAACTTAAGCTCACTATTATTAGACCTTAAGCAAGTTAAGTTTTCAGTCCGATCGGGTTTCCAGATCAACCGTGGCAGACCAGTTTTAGTTCAACGGTCACCGAAACTCGATCATGGCCACAAGAACTTTGACATGTATGGGTCATCTTCCCTGATCCGAGGGTGAATTTGGGTCAAAAACCAATGGTCAGAATGCTTATAAAAGGCGCACAAGTGACACGACTCAGATTACTTAAATTCTTATTTAATTTTATAAAAATCTTCACTTTCTCACACTCTTCACTCCAGACTCAAGAAAATAGTCTCTAGACATCATTTGGTCTTGATTTTTAAGGTGATAGTCAAGTCTAACTAGGCGGTCATGATTATCTAAGTTCATCACTATCAGGCTTTCGACGTGCGGTCCAGGTCCGATACGAAGTTTTCGAATGCTCCCAAGAGTAATTGGGCTTAAAGTTGGATCCTAGATTTCAGGGTAATGTTGCATTAACAATTCTATAGGTTTTGGGTCTTACAGATCGTATTTAAAGTGGTTGATGATAATTTCACAGGAAATCTAGTTTAGCGCTAGTTAATTCACGTTAAATTTCTAAACGATTTCTGCTAGAGATGGTACTTGGATCAATGTACTAATTTTTTCTAGGACATTGCATCAAAATTTACAAAACAGAAAAGGGAAGAGGAAACATCATCAAGTATATATGTGAAGGCACAATCAATCTGCAAATGGATGAAGATAGCGGTCTCTAATCTCAACCTCGCACCCCTAAGATGCATCATTGACCCTATAGTGACCCTATTAATCTTTGGATTATGCAGTCTCATAATCTCAACGGTAGGGGTGCTATGTCAGAAAATCTCTAAGTTATTCTAACTTGGGGATCTAACCATTCTAAGTTTTCAGCAATCATACAGTGTAGGGCAGCTATCAGCAGATATGTGATGTTTTCTTCAGGTATTCCCAAGTTATGCTCTGATACCAACTTTTATCACGCTCCAAACCTGAAAATTGGATTCACAAGAATCCCGATCGCCAAATTTGGTGCCGAAAACCTCCGTAGTACCCCATTCTCGGTTCCTAACGTCCATATGCTAGATTCTGATTCTAGGATCCTACAGGGAGGATTTTTTTTTTGTACATTTAACTTATAATAAGCATAACCACAAGATTACCCAATTCACAAAGACAACATTATCATCACATATCTACTAATATAATTATTTCAGTACAATGCTGACAAGGAAATACATAAATCGAAAATCAAGCTCCAGAAGACCACTGTACGCTCCAAGCTCAACACTGCTGCAACCTAACATCACTTGCACGCATCTATCATGCATAAGCTTATAGAAAGCTTAGAGGGTGGTGTAAGTGTGGGCATAAGGTAAGTGTTAAGTATTCAATATAATTTCATAGTCATACAATACTGAAAATACTGGTAATCCATAAATTGTACAATGTCGGAATAAGCACAAATACTGACAAGATCATGAATTATCAGAGTAAGCAGAATACTAACAAGATCAAAAATTATCAAAGTAAATAGAAATACTGAGAAGATCAAAAATCATAAGATAACAGAGTAAACGGAAATACGGATAAGTCCATGAGTCATACAATATTAGAATACACAATACAAATCAACTATATAAATGAGGAGTCATAGAGAGCCTAATATCAGATGTAAAGGATGCAATGCAATATATATTTTTGATGAGTAACACAAATAACATCAGTCGTACCTAGATCATATAAGTGCAGAAACACAATAATCCAAATTGCCATATGCCACGGATGTAATGCAACATATGGTGCGAATGGAATGACCATGCTGGAGTGTGAAGTCAAGATGGTAGTACGTAGTATCACAGGCTATAGGGTTCATCACAATAGACTTCTATCCAAACTAGTCCCATACTTAATTTCGATAGTCAGACTTAATGTGGTAAACTCCTGATCTCAGGTTAGTCGCACGCCACAACCGAAATCCTGGCCATTGCGAAGGTACACGTAATAAATAGTTGCACACCACCAGCTCGAGTGGATAGTGAATCATGAATGAATGAATGAGTATGTAACTCCTGCTCAATAAGTCCACATATCAATACAAATCATCTCTGGGATCATCACCGAGGTTTATTACAGTACTCTAAATGACATTGTCTCTCTCCCAGCAGCACAGTCCAAGCGAGCGTAAGAAACCTCACTATTCGCCTGGCCAATAGGATATGGGTCTTACAGATATAATTAACTAATAATAATAATTATTTATATGTCTAGAAATATAAATATCACAATTAGAATTCAATCATAAAGAAATGTAATCTAATTACATAAATGTAACTATCCCTAATAGAAATATCACAATTACAAAATATAAATATAATCCAATTACTCAAATGTAACTATCCATAAATAAAATCATGCATGATTATGAAAAAGAAAAAAAAAATCAACTCTATAAATCTAATGCAATTACATTTATATAAATGACAAATTAAGTGTTAATTAAAGTCAACCCCACCCAACTAACCCAACTCGACCCAATGTAGCCCCAACTTGACCTAACCCAACCCCCACCTAACCTAATTAACCCAACCTAACCCACCACCAACCCAACCCACCCCCACCCGACCTAACCCAACCCCAACCCCTGCTGGACTTAATTGACCCAACATGACCCAACTCAACACCACACAAACCCCAAATCATTAATTTATAATAACCCCCAAATAATTTGTAAATTAAAATTCCAAATCTCAATTTTAAAATTTAAAGTTTTTCTATTTTTAAACAATTACACATAAAAAAAAGGAATTAGCCATAGATGGATCAGAAGTATACCTTATGAGTTGAGAGAAAGAAAGAGGGTGATTTTCGAATTGGAGACCCAAAATGGGTCAAGCTGAGTTAATCGATCGTGTCAGGGTTGTAACACCTCGAACTTTTCAATATTCAAGTATTAAAAGTTCTCAAGTGTTACCATGAAATTTAACTTAGTATGTACATGTGTACAATATCAATCTAGCTATCCTAACCTTAAATCTATTCTCTAACATGAATCTGACCATTGGGAATAATTTTCATTAATAGATCAAGCCACCTGACCATCGATTTTGGGACTGGATCATCCATCATGTGGTTTAATATATGTACATTTCTGTCACACCCCAAACTCGGTAACTAGACACACAAGGAACCCGATAGCCTATTCTGGCCGCAGCAGCTTCCATAGTACCTCATTCTCGGCTCCTGGAGTAGGTTCCAATCCTGGAATCCTACAAGGAGGATTTTCATAGTTCATATATCTATTCCAATAAGAGCATACTCAAGATCACAGCAAGTATATCTGAGAAATAGCAAAGGCACACATCACAAAGTCCACTATAAGTTTGAACTTTAGATACATGGCTGAAGGAAATACATATGATAACAGAAGAAAGTGGGAAAGATCTGTAACATTGGGGTCCTCTGTTCAACTCCTATCCAAGCTCAGCTGCTACGACGTCGACCTAGGATCTCCTGCATGCATCAATCGTGCATAAGCTTATAAAAGCTTAGAGGGTGGTGAAGGTGTGTGATAATAGTGCACAGAAGAATAATAGGAAATACAGAAAGAAAACATGATCGATGCCAATGCCACAAGCCTAACCAAGGCTAAGTCATGAATGTAGAAAGTCATACCAAGGCAATGCAATGCAACACGGCCTATACAGCCGATATCAATGTAATGTGAAGTGATGTCAATGCTTATAACCAATCCATATATCCCATACAGTTCCATCATAAGGAATATCACCAGGGTCTGATGCACTACAAGATGATTGCCGCTATCAAGACTGCACAGTTAACGAGCGTAAGAGACCACACTACCCACTTGTGGACAGCCAACCACTAATAAGGCTTAACGGTAGAGGACCCATTCACGCGCTGGTCAGACTCAGCCTAGTCATGCCCTCTCACTCAAGCGAATAAGGCCATATCCCATCTCAACCGATTACACAACAGTGGGAGACGCGGCCTAACGATATAAGGCACTCGGGCGCTCATGATTTTCACTTGGTCATGGCGTTGAGGCATCTTTTAAGTACCTTGAAGATTTAAGGGCTTTCACCCAGGGATATCCTATGCACCCCATATGCTCAAGTAACATTTTCGGTGTCCACATACGGCCATCCACGAATACCCCTATGGAGCCAAGGCCCTGATGAAGCGAGGGCAACAATATCCATGAGATACGATGCCAGATGCATGATTCATGCATAACAATCATGCACTAGCTCCAAGCGCACAATGTGCACGAGAGAGAAAACTCCAACCCTCTATCGTATTAACCCAATGACCACATACAAATGCAATCCAATCACGTAAATGATGTATATGGGTCATGAGGGTAAAAAGGGTGCACCACATGATGATGATGAAGTGGAATACACTTCCTCCCAAGGAGGGACTAGGTCTAGATATATAGAAAGGTACTCTAAGGAGCAATCCTCTAGTGGGGGCCCGATACTTTAGGGTAGCTCACAAGCTAAGGAAGACTAGACATAAGTCTTAAGAGGATTAAGCAGTCCTAGCAAGGGTCCAAGGTGGACCTTCAACCACCTACAAAAATCCTATGGGCCTACCTTAAGGTCACCAAGGAGGACATCCAACCTCAACTGGGTCCTAAAAAGGTAATCCACTACTACGCGAGTATGAAGCAAGGCTGAAGGCTTAAGGAAATCCATAGCCTAGTGGGCTATACTGAAAGCCCAACACATAGGCAATATGGTGGGCCCTTAAGTAAGGTTTAAACCCAACCATGAAGGTCACGAATCCAGAATTGTGGTGGGCCTAGTGGGCAGCCCGGCAATCCAACCATGTGAGAAATTTTTATGCTTTATCCAAGTGAGTTAGGCCTCACAACTTGGCCCAGGTACAAGGTTATTTTGGTGGGCAGCCAAGGGCCCAACTACTTTCACATTACGGCCCACAAACCCATCACAATAAGTGGTGAGATACAGGCCCAAAGGTCAAGGGACCTAACTAGAAGATTCCAAGATAAATGGGCCTACCAAGGCCAATCAAAACTATGAACATAGATCCAAAATAAAATTCAATGAAGATGGGCCTCCAAGCATACATAAATGAAGCCCAAAGACACCTCAGAAAATGGAAATATTATGTGCATAATCCTCCCTTAATCCGGTGGGTTGTGCTACCCCATAATAAGCTACTAGGAGCAGCCATTTTGGGCCCATACTAAATTTCTAGCTCGCCTATATTTTGGGCCTATTGGGGCCCAGCAATAATTAATATAAATTAGGTATACGTTCCTTAGTGGCCCACACATATCTCTGTGGATCCCACCAGATGGGAGGATTGGATTACACACATAAAAAAGGTGGACCTTGCTGCTAGACTGGAAGTCCAGCAGCAGTTTAATGGGCCTGGGCGTCCCAAGGTGAAGGGTCCTATGGGCCTGGGGAATTGGCCCAAAAACACATTAAATTAGGTCCCAAAAATAAAAAATTCTCAGGGAGGTGGGCCACTTTCCACATGGACCATAGATGGATGGATAGCAAGGTAACAAATACATCAAGATGGGCCCACAAAGGGGGGTGGACAGCCTAACCATGGCTGGACATCCCAACCTAGGCGTCTCGGCCCGATGGGCCAGTCCAACCCTGGCTACAAGGGTCCATTAGCCTCGAAACTTGGTAGGTGGGTCCTACCATGGGTGGGCCACCTCTTTGTAAAATTTCAAAATTTTTGGAATAGAAAAAATATTTTAATTAATTTAAAGAAAATAAACTGTCCAAAAAATCTGTTTAACTTGGGCGTCCCAGCCTGGTGGGCCGGTCCAGCCCTTGCCACGATGTGCATAGGGTCCGTTGGTCCCAAAAATTGGTAGGTGGGTCCTACCATGGGTGGGTCACCTCTCTGTAAAATTTCATGATTTTTGGATTAGCAAAAGTATTTTAATTAATTTAAGGAATTCAAATAGTCTAAAAAATCTGCTGAATGCTACAATAGGTTTCAGGTCCCCTCATATATGTACTACAAGGTGAGGTCCACGGATATGGCCCACCAGTGAAAATTTATTTTATATTTATGGAATTTCGCACTGATATGTTGTTGGAAACAATCTAAAAAATATAGACTGTCCACCTCGCTTGGGCCAGACATTTGGGGCCTCAATCGGGGTCGGATAGGGCTGAAATTTGGGGACATCTAGGTGGGGTCCACACCTTCAAGAGGCATTTATCAAATGGGACCAAACACCCTACCAATCATCCCAAAAAATGCGCTCAAGACAGCCCAAAAATCTATCCAGATAGTTTCTGGACAACAACATAATACTGAAATAAAATAATTATAATCAATATAAAAAGAGAAAATCAGTCCATGAAAATTATGGTATAGACCACCCTAATGGGCCCCACAAACATCCAGACCATTCTCATCAATAAATACCATTTGCGTGTACCCTGTTTGGGTACATTTAGGGCCCCAACGTCTAAGGGTGGACTATCAAGGACGTCCTCCCTCTTTGGACGGTCTGAATGGTTTCTAGGCTGTAAGGTGGGTCACACACATCTTGATTTCAGAGATATAAACAAAGAAAATAAAAGAATCTGGCCACAAGAGAAGGATCTCTGCCATATTGAGGCCCTTCCCTTCATCACACAATCACAATCATCCACTATATCATGATTTACATGGTTCCCAATGAGCATAACTTGTCCTACTCAAGATCTCCACCAAGGATCAAGGGTCTAGATGATCCAAGGATCCTTGATCAAAGAAAGAAAACCATGTAGGAGTCCATGGAGAATGGCCCCTTGCATGGATCATGCATGCACAAAGGATCGGCTATAAGCCTCATCCATGAAGACATGGGGGCCACCACCATCATTTGATGGCCCTACAAACTTTAAAATGAAAGAAATGGAAAAGAACATCTATGGAATCAAAGAAATCAAGAATTTCTATCTAATGAACACCCACCTTAAGATCTATCTTCAATCCTACACCACAATAATCCTCTAACTCCAAGGAAAAGCTTTCTATGGTGGAGATGAGTTAGGAATGGTTAGATTGGAGGGGATTAGAGAGAAGGAGGGCTGGAGAAAGGGAGAGGGTGGGGACAGTTTGAGCTCTAGCAAGGAGAAGAGAAGGAGAAAATGAGAGAGAAATGGGATTGTTAGGGAGATGTAACCAAGAGAAATGATTAGTTTCTCTAAAAGAGGCTAGCAATGATAGTCTAGAGAAGATAAAAGCAATCATAGTCATGGGAGAAGCAACCCGTGCTTCGTCTAGGGAGGCTATAGGGTAGGCTATAGAGTAGCCTTTTTAGAAAGTTATGTATAGGATGATGTCATCAATCATGAAAAAATGTGTAATGCTAGGGTGGGTCCCACCAATTCACACATCAACGGCCTAGAATGAGTGCGACCCACAACTCATGATCTACAACTCAGATTACCGCACGAGACGCGGCAACGATGCGGTCACTATGACACTAAATTTGGGTCGGGTCTACGTGACTAGACTCGAGGATAACCGCAAACACTAATCGAAAGTTGCGAGTCGCCAGAATTTAACCGGTAGGACTGCAGGAACAAGAGAAATGAAACGCATACCTACACACACATGCATACATATGAACTCAGGTTGAGTTTTACAATTTCCTTAATTAATTTGGTGAATAATTCTTTATTCATAATGATTTAGATATATGTTCTTTTGTAAGAATTGCTTAGAAATGTGTCTATAATCATGTAAAACCATTAGATTTTTCAAAACTCTTAGATTGTCAATAATTATGAAAATGTCATTAACCTTGACCTTTGAATTCTAGATCACATGGTTTCCATGATCCGTTTGATGTGAAAATTTATACCATATTTATGTATCATAAAGTAACCATACATGTCAAATTTCAACCATTAAATCATTGTAAAAGTAGTCCAATTGGCAAATAAGCCTGTAACGGTTGATTTTAGTATCCATCGGCTAAAGAAACCTTGTGGGTAGTCGTTGTAGGATATTTACCTTCATATGAACGACCCAGATTGCCCATAATATGGACCAAATGTGAAATATGAAGACTTCACTTTGATAGGATTTTTCTTAAGCGCAAAGTTATCCTTTCGAGGCTCACTAACTCCTTATAATCTGGACCTCTAGATTTAACCACTTTCTGTTATCCATTGCAACTCAAATTTGGGCCATAGTTTGGTCTCATATGATTACAAGGTTATACAAAATTTAGACCTTGATCTATGATCCTACGTTGTTGAATGCATAAGCCAACTCATTCCTTTTGACGCAAAAGGTGAAATTTCAGATATAGGCTTTTTCCACCATCAATCAACCACCGAATTTTACCTAATCATTTGTCTATCTTGATTTCACATTTACTCTAAATTTTAGCCCTGATCATTAAGCGTGGACCACCAATGGAAATCAAGTCCATTTTGGACACCCGCTAAGAGCACTTTCAAGATAAGCCTCCAATCAACTCCGTACTCCGGCCCATTGGCCAACACAGCATGCCAAAGTGAATGAGTCTGGATCTTCTTAAATTTCATCACAATAGACCCCAATTTTTACGCAACGGCAACCGGCAACTACCTCACATTCCGTGAAACGCGTTAAAGGAAATCTCCTCCAAATTCAAAAATCTGTAAAAACTGTGTGGCCCACCCAAGTGGTGGACTTGTCCCTTTTTCAATACCGTGTCCTATCATGAAACAAGGAAACAAATGGACAAAATGGAATCTTCAAATACCCAACATTGTGGGCCCCACCTGATCATTGAGATCGGTCAAGAAATGAAATTTTCGCCCGTGGTTACAGCTTCCGAAGGAATAGTGCGCACAAGAGGATCTCTCCCACTAGGATTTCCAAATACAAATCCCTTACAAATCTAAACCATTCAAACCTCCTTAGAAGGAATTTCGATCCCTTCCCATAAGAAAAGGAGTTAGGACAAGTGAGAAATAAATGGCGTCTTCCCAATTCTCCTGAAGCCAAGACACACCGTGCGGAGTTTTCTTCTGCGAAAACCATTAACTAAACCTGTTGGACCTTTGATTTTCAATGAGCATAAGCCTTCGTGCATCAATCTGAACCATTCACAATGATCACCTCGAAGGAAGATGGGTCGGATCAGAATTTGCCATTATAATGGCACATCATCTCCTTCAACTTGATGGTAAATGCACGATCACAATAAACCTTGATCAAGAACTCAAATACAACACTAAGGTGGGTCCTATGGATCCAAATAAACTCCTGGAAATCTCGGCCTATCCATAAGGGAATGGCAATACCAAAACATATCTGAATTCAACATTAAGTCGTGCGTAACTACGCCCTGTGCAAATTATAGTCACAACAGAACGTGGGACTTCCTCCTCACGTAAAAACCAATCCCTCTCCAATACGAAATTCCCTTTAAAAATTTATATAAACCCCCACCAGCAATCATTCACCAATAAGAAATATCAGAGGGGTAATGAGTGAGAAGGGGGGGAGAGAGAGAGAGAGAGAGAGAGAGAGAGAGAGAGAGAGAGTTGTCGACCGAGAGGGAGAAACATTGAAGGAGTCGAGTCCATATTCAAGCTTTATGGCAGCGACTGATAGGTAAGTACATCACTCCATAGCTGCTCACAAAGATTTATTCAAACATCAATCTTGAACTAAAAATTGTAGGTTGAAAAACTGAGTCAAACCGAGTTGACTCAGCAGGAGGACTTACTAAACCAGAGTTTGGTCAGACTGAGACTAATTATGGACTGAAAGGTATCTATACTTATTTTGATTAGATTAAGAAATTCAATTCAATATTAGCCCTAAATCATAACCTAAGATTGATCCTAACTATGTAACTCGCATAATAACATCACCTAACTTGAAGAATCATGCTAATTATGCTAGACTTGGGGCACGACAACATAAATCTAACAATATTAGGGAGAAATCGAGTTTAAGAGGTGAGGGATTCCTTTAAGCTTGCATTAATTTAAGTTAATATAAACTATTTTATCTTTTACATGCTATCATGATATTATGGTTCTCTCCCTGCAGTTGTTAATTTACTACTAACAATTATTTATCCTTGAGAATTATGGTATAATGTTAATTATGAGTGATCTTCATTATTTTTGTGAGGTGATGGATACAAGTCTTGCCCTTGCCTTTACCTATTTTGTTGATTTAGCCTTTGTTGCTCCTTTTTGTTCAGTTAGCCATTGCCACTATCCTCTTTGTTGAGTTATCCATTAATACTCTCCTCTTTGTTGAGTTGGTCATTATCACTCTCCTCTCTGTTGAGTTATCCATTGCTAATCTTCTCCTTATTTTATTAGTCGTGTGTTATTTAACTTTATGGCTTGGGCATGTGCCTTGGAATTTCAAAACTCTCATAATTTGAATTATCTCTCTATCAATACAAGTAATGTGTTAGAGGTATCACAACAAGTGATTCAAATATTTATCATAGACGTAATGCGTTATGGCTAACGGCCCTCTTAGTCGACACGTAATTCCATGGGTTAGCATGGTATAAAATTGATGTAAGTAAATCGCAATGCGTGTTACATCACTTCTCGGGATTGGATATCGCAAATAGTCACTCCATGAATACATTATGTTACGTAAATCCCCCAATTATATTATTATGTGTAACACTCCAGATTTTTACCAACCTGGAATTAGACGTCCTTAAGCAATGGGTCTACTGTATCACTCTTAGAGATCAATCTTAAAGTTTAGAAATCGCTTTTCAACCCATTTCCTTCAAAATCTCACCTTTCACCAACCCATTCTTCAAATTTCTCCAAGTACGTTTATATTAGACATAAACTTAAAGTTTAAAAGGTGAAGAACTATACTTAAACTAAAACTTACTATAAATGGTAAATACATGCGTAAAATGGGATTTTGACTATTTAATATTTAGAATTTCATGATGTAGATAGGCTATTTGGATGGATTAGCTTCTTCTACACCAAAATCATATATTGTACGTTGCATAACTCATTCTAGTTTACAAATGAGATCTATAAACGCCTCGACGGACTTGTGGGCCCAAACGACTCAATTGGAAGGGATCCAAGGTGGGCCCCACATGTTTCCGGCATCCCTGGGGGGTGAGGACCTCACCCATGGGGCGATCCCTCACCAAATAAGTCAGTGACTGGCGAGGTCCTCGCGGCATCGGCGAGGCCTCGTACAGCGGACAAGCAGCCCGGTTTCTACATTTTTTTTTTGTACAATTTGTCAAATTTTAAAAAATCATATCTCCTTCGTTATAACTCCAATTTAGGTGATTCAAAAACCATATTGAAGCTAAATGAGTCTAGTTTTAGATAAAAATATATAAAAAATATAATAAAATAATTAATATAGTTTAAAGTAGGATGTTGTGACAATTATCCAAAAATTACTTGTTAGACAACTGCTGCTTCAAGAATGTTTAAAATTTTTATACAATTCGAAATCTCTTGAAATTTTGTGGAGATAGGTTAAACTTGATGATAAACCATAATAAAAATAATAAAAATAATATGATAACTAGAAGTACCCAAAATGGGGCATAGAATGACCCTAGGACAGTATTCTGCCATAATTAGGGTAGAATTTGGTTAAGTACCAAACTGAATACTCAGTAGAATTGACTTGGACCACTTTAAATATGAACTAGAAGACCCTAAATGAGTAAGACTGCTAACTCTATGTTACCTAGAAACGTAGGATCAATCTCTAAACCCAGTTGCTCTCGGGAGCATTTAGAAACTTTGTATTGGATCTAAACCGCACGTCGAAAGTCCGATAGCGATAAACTTAGACCATTACGACCGCCTAGTTGAACTTGACAATCAATTCAAAAATTAAGCCCAACCGATATCCTGAGACCATTTTACTGAGTCCGGAGTGAAGAGAGTGAGAAAAGGAAAATATTTAAAAAATTAATTCAATTTTTAATAAATCTGGCACGTGTCTCTTGCGCGACATTTTTAAGTGTTCTAACCGTTAGAATTCAACCAAATTTCACCCTCGGATCAAGAAAGTTGGCCCTTACATGTCATAGCACTTATGGCCCTGATCGAGTTTCGGTGACCGCTGAACTGAAACTGGTCCGCCACGGTCGATCTGGAAACCCGACCGGACTGAAAACTTAGATGGACCTAGATCCAATATTAGTGAACTTAAGTCCGACCACATTTGATAACAAGACCTCTAGAAATGCTCTGTTGGATCGAAACAAACCCGATTCGGTTATAACCTAAGTATACCTTGACTTGGAGTCCGTTTTCGTTATATTTGGGCTTATAAAAGGGCCTTAAACCCTTAGCTTTCTAACCCATACGAATTTCTCAAACCCTAGAGTTTTAGGAGGGAGAAAAGAGAGAGAAAGTGTGAGAGAGAGTTGGTGTTCGATCCAGGGTTTCTTCCTTGCCATTCCACGTACTCAACCATCACGTCTGTATCATTTTTTCGGTGATTCTAACTTCATTCTAAGTAAGAAAACCCTAACCTTAACCTGTTTTAAGGTTCCTATAGGTACAAATAGCTAAGTAGCTGACTTACCTTGTGTTATAGGTCGTCGTATCGTCGTTGACAAAGACTTAGAGTCTCTATTCGATTCATTGCGCTTCTACGGCGTAAGGTGTGGATTTTAGATGCTTAGGTTACCATTTTTCAAAGCTTTCAATGCCGTTTAATGGTAGATTGTTGACAAGGATGTTGTTTGACATGTAAAACATGCTGTCCGTTTTTCATTTCGAATATGTACGAAGAATATGAGATTTAGGGTATTTTAGGTATTTGTAGGAAATACTGTATACGTACATATTTTGCTGATATAATTGCCATGAGTATTTATCGTGAACCTATACTAGTTATATGTGTATGATCTGTTTGACGAAGAGATTCGCCCTAATGCACATTATTGGCCGACATATGCTATGTAGACTAATGTGTGTAGACTAAGGGTTTGTATAAATGTATGTATTAGTAAGTATTGAGTAAATGGTGTTATAGATTAGCGTTGAGATTGGATTCTCAACTAATTTGATGATGCACATGATTTCCTCCATGCTTGTTGTATTTGAATTGATTACCCTATGTGTGAAATACTCGTGTATGGTTAACTGCTTATGATGTACGTTATAACATGCTGATAACATGCTGGAATTACTTGTATATCAATTGTCTCTCTCATGTGATTATTGATTTAGATTATGTCACGCCCCAAACCCGAAAATTGGATTCACATGAATCCCGATTGCCGACAGCCTCCGTAGTGCCCCATTCTCGGCTTCTGACAATTAAATGCCAGATTCCGGTCCTTGGATCCTACAAGGAGACTTTTCAGAATGAAATTTTTTTTGTAATGGAGCATAACCACAAGCATAACCAAGTCACAAAACAACATCACCACATATCCACTATATCAAAATCTTTGAAGTACAATGCGGGAAGGGAAATACAAGATGATCAAAAAGCTCCAAAATGGTCTGATACGCACTCCTGCCTCAGCGCTGCTGCTGTCCAACGCTACCTACACGCAACTATCGTGCATAAGCTTACAAAAGCTTAGAGGGTGGTGCAAGTGTATGCGCAAGGCAAACGCCAAGTGTACAATATCAGAGTAGTGTGAAAGTATGCGGTAAGTCTATGAATACAATCAACCATATTAAGGCTATGTAATGCAAGGCATGATGTGAGATATGAATGCCATCGGCCACACCGATGCAATGCGAGGCCTACATAGCCAAATGTCATATGCGAAATGCAATCCAAGCAAGTCGGTACTCATCAAGTATATATATCAGTACAGTTCCTCTCTCGATATCACCGGGGTCTAATACACTTCACAATGACTGCCACCACCCTGGCTACACAGTCAAGAAAGTGGAATAGACCTCACTATCCGCCTGACCAGTAGTCTGTCAATACCTACCCGGCTCATCGATAGCGAACTCATTTGCGAGCTGGTCAAACTCAGCCTAGCTTATAGCCCCCTCACTCAGGCGGATAAGGCCACACCCCCTTCCAACCGACCACGACACAGTGGGAGACGCGGCCTACTGGTATTCGGCACTCGGGCGCTCGTGTATCCACTCGATCTAGACGTTGGAGCATCTCCTGGTACCAAAAAGGTTCTAGAACTTTTACCCAAGGACATCATAAGTGCCCACAGTGCTAGAATAAGTATTTTCGGTATCCAATACGGCAATCCACGATGTACCTGTGGAGCCACGGCCCTGATGTCGCTAGGGCATGCAGTGAATCAAGTCACACATATGCGAGATGCATGAATCACGCGGTCAAATCATGCAGAAATCCAGCGCGTACTGCGCGATCATGTGGGGCACTCTGTCTCATAACGAGTCCCATAAATGGTCTGCCCAATGGCGTATGCTATGATCAGTCACTACTCATATCAAGTATACATATGATGCGTATGGGCATGAGTCATGGGATTATACTAAGCATGTTATAAAGAAATGAATAGTAACGAGTATGGGCCTATCAATGGGCCCTAAGGAGAGTTACAATGAGCACATTTAACCAACATTGTACATACAATGTGGACGTCAAACCAACATTGTTCCCTAGGCACGACCTGCCATAAATATCATTTCATGAACCATGAGAAATGTATATTGCAATAGACCCTAAGGACATCCGTTGGGCCTCGATCCATGGGCCTTAAATATATCAAATGGGTCGTATTACATGGGCCTTAACAATGAGCCTTATGTACATTGTAATGGTCCACAATCCATGGGCCTTGAAATACATCAAATGGGCCTACACACATGAGCTCTAAATATATCAAATGGGCCTGAATCCCGTGGGCCTTATATAGAATAAGTGGGATGGATCCCATGGGCATTGCATATGTCAAATGGGCCCAAACCCATGGGCCTTATATATGCTAAATGGACTTATCCCCATAGGCCTTATGTGTGCACCAAGGTGAGCCTTAACAGATGGTTACAAATAGGCCAACATGGACCCTATACACATACCAAGGTGGGCCCTACTTGAATCATAGATCCGACTCATTTTAGCTCTTAAAATGGATGGACGGTTAGGATACAACTCATGCATCATGGTGGGGGGTCCACTAACCTTACAGCACCAAGCCCAATGGCTGGACGGTGTTGATAAAATACATACATCAATGGGGTCCCACCGTTAGCGGGTGTGGACGGTGTGGATGAAAAACACGTACCATGGTGGGGGGGTCCCACTGACCGTCTGCTGGACGGCGTGGAAATACAAACATCAATGTGGTCTCCACCATCCGTACGGACGGTGGAAGCAAAATACATATATCAGTGTGGGTCTCATGTGGGGCCCACCATAATGTTTACATGACATCCGACCCGTCCATTAGGTCACGCAAACCCGAATGAAGGGTAAAAATAAATTTCAGCTTGATCCAGAACTCCAGTGGGCCTGAAAGAAGATTTCAATGGTAGAGTTTATTTCACACTGTTTCTTATGGTGTGGGCCACTTGAGGCCTGGATCAACCCCATTTTTGGAGGGGACCCACCTCAGAGGATGGTCCGCCTCATGGACGGCGCAGACACAAAATATACATCATGTGGGGCCCACGGCAGGGGCCGTGGGTTGCTGTCCGCCCTTCCGCTACAAGGCCGCAGGCAGCGCCAGCGGCTCTGACGGCAGCAGCTCTGCTGCTGCTTTGGTTATATATATATATTTTTTTTGAAAAAACCCTTTTCTGCGATTTTTCATATGAGGGGCCCGCTCGAAGTGCATCCACTCCGTCCATTGTATTCCTAAGCCCAAAACAAACCCATCAAGACCAATATCAGCCCATTTTCAACGTGTAAAAAGGATCTAGGTAGATTTCAATGGTGATGGTACAGCTTTTGATGCTATGGCCCACCAGATACTTTGATCAACCTCATTTTTCGACTCAACGCCTAAAATGGGTCAGGGAAGAGGATGGATGGCGTGGATTAGAGACATACATCAAGGTGGGGCCTATGCAGGTGGCCCACCCCCAATGCTTGGAAAAAGCTCATATTTGTGTTTTTCTTTCCAGTGACGTCCAGCGCCTGGACATTTTTCTTCTCCCCTTTTTTTTATTTTGGTCTTTATCAAATACATTCAAGGTGGGCCACCCCGAATGGATGTACATTTAAGATGGGCCCCACCCATGGACGGCTAGTATAAAATACATATTTCATGGTGGGGCTCATTCAAGTGGCCACATGGCCTCATCAACATACAAGAAAATAAATAAAAATGAGAGGGAGAGAAAGAGAGAGTAAAGGAGTGGGACACGCGTGATGGAGGGGCCCCGGCACTATGGGCCCTCCGTTTCAACCATCCAATCATACATCAATGGGTATCATTGTACATGGGACCATCCAAAGAAAAGATCAATGGTGGAGATCCCTCTCCACTAAAAATGGACGGTCTAGATGACCTCTTAATGCAAGGAAAGTAAACATCATAATGGGGTCCATGGAGAATGGCCCCATCATGGAATGATTTGATGATCAAGATGGGCCATTGGCCACATCTTAGGGTCCCAAATGAGATCCACACCATTGATCGGTGGGCCTCACTTGGCCCATCATAGAAATATGAAAATCTAGTTTATGAAAACACCCACCACTTGATCTTCTTGGTCCGTCGGGATGCTGATCTCCTAAAGCTTCACTTTGATGGTGGAGATGGGAGATGGATGGCTAGGATGATGGGTTTTTGGGAGTGGGAAGTGGGCCACCAAAAATCATTTCTTTTCTCATGGAAATCCTTGGACGTGGGAGTGCTTTCTTGCTTGAGATTTTGAAATGAGAAATGAGAAAGAGAGAGAGAGAGAGAGAGAGAGAGAGAGAGAGAGAGTTGTAAGAAAAGAGGGATAGGTGATGGGTGAAAGGGTGAGGTGAGTGATGTGTGATGTGAGTGATGGGTGAGGTGAGAGCTTAGTTGACTTTTGGTGGTTGCTTAACTTGTGGAGAAAGAAAGCATGGGTGTGTGTACTTGACATGAGAGGTGATTGATGGGATTGATTGATGGGATTGATGGGACATGTTGTAGAGATTCTCTTGGGAATGCAAACGCGCGGTATTTTCTCAAAATAAACGCTGGTTCACATCTCTTAGTCAGGGTATCGGATCGGTACATGAGTCGCGGCGTTGGAACCGCGGCGACAGTGCGGTCGTAATGATATAAGTCTTGGATTAAACTGGCTCAAATGTATAGGATACGACTTACGATCGTGTGTAAAGTCGATTATAGGTCGCAGGTCACCGAAATTTGACGAGAAGGATCGCGAGAAGCAACGGAACAGTACGGATTAAGATACGGGTCTTACAGACTATAAGTGTTTGGGGCTATACTCTAGTCCAGGAAGTCAGTAACAGATTTGAATTCGTGGTTAGATTCTATTTGCCACGAAGGACACGTCGATGAACTCGAGTCGTGCTTTGGTTGACGGCAGTGGTTAGGCCACACGAGATGTTTATACACTTCATGTCGTTCAGCTTGAGCTGCGCTCGTACTAATCACCCTCGTCAAGAAACCCGACTGACCACTGTATGTTCACCTTGTATTGGTCATAACTGCTTGAACATAGGGTACTGAACTTATCAGTGATAACCCTGATAACCGTGATACCTTGATCCATTAAGACTAATGAGTCGGGTATGGTGGTATGGGACACCGTGGTCGAGCTGTCGGCCTACGCTAGGGCCACGAGCCTCCCCATAATGACCAGTGAGCAACCTAAACTCGTGAGCCGATTATGGTGGTATGGGACACTATATTCCAGATGTCGCCCTACACTGATGAGGTGATGGGGGAGCGGTGCAACGAGTGCGTGCAACAGCCCTGGCAGTCCTTTGTAGTGACCTCGAGCGTACTCTGAGCCTATGTGAGGCGACGACCCTTCCGTAGCAACAAGAGTACAACTAGGCCTGTATTAATAAGGTGATGGGAGAGCCGTGCAACGAGTGCGTGCAACAGCCCTGACAGCCTTTGCAGTGACCTAGAACCATATCATCGTATGAGACTACTAGGAGTAACGACCCTAGACAGGATCCTTGTTGGGAATGATATTAGGGAAGTACCCTAGTTTTCCAATCCTACTGTATGAAAAGGACTAATAACAACTCGATAATTATATTCATATTGCACTGCATGTGCCTGGAATATGTGGAGCACTGAGGGAAGAAAGCATGCCGTGGACGTAAGATGGTGTCGCATGAGGGAGTATGTTGGCGAGGGCATACATCATGTCATTTCATCCTTGCATTAATTACAATATTTAGGAATGTTTGATTTGCTTGCTTTATCATTATCGCTTTATTGATTTGATAACATGTTAACCTTTGCTCTATGATTCCACTGAGTTGGTCACTCACTCCCACGTTACGGGACGGTGTTGTACACTCCAATCAGTCCCTGTTTTAGTTTCAGATGATGGCGCTGCTTGTGAAGCAGAGCCGAACTTATTTGATGATGAGAAGGATTTCTCCTATAGGCGGTTATCAGGCGGGTCTATGTAGACAGTGTTCTGATCGACGGGATTACATGGAGGTTGATTAGACGCCATGACACTTGTCATTTTGCACTTTTGGAGCACTCATGTATATTCTTTTTGACCATTTTTGGAGTATACATGTATATGTTTAACCTGGTAACATGTTCACACTCTGGAGTTTTACAACAGCTCATATATTTTATATATCTATCACATTCTTCCGCTTGCTAATTTAACTATCTCGGAGTATGATATATTGTTTTGGCTTAATCCACTTCATGTTTTATGCACTATTACAGCCGACATTCATTCATCATTGAAAATGTTGCGTAAGTGATGTTCTGGAACTCGGGAATGGAGTTTATCCTCGACCCCAGATTTTTGGGATGTTACAGATGGTATCAGAGCATGATTTGGATTAAACTGGACCTGGGTTAAGGTAACACAATGCACACTGACACACTCTGACTTAGGAAGGGGGCGATGGATTCTAGAAACCACATTAGAATCCTAAGTGTCGCTGATTGGCGAGATTAACTACCGTAGAACACCCCATACGTAACCGAGACCATGTAAAATGATCTCATATCCCCACTTTTATTCACTCAAGCTTCTATCTTCTTTTACATCCTACACCCATCCACCACTATTCTTTACAACTCTTCACCTTCCTTATACCCTCTCATATGGGCACAAAACTCACATTTTTAGGTCCCATAACCTGCACATTTCTAAATTATGGGACATTTAGGGTCGTTCGACCAACTGCATTAGGTAAGATTAGGGCAGATGGAAATGTAAAAGTAATAAGAAATGTATGTGTAATGTATTGTCCCTAAATTGGGTGTATCCCATGGTTTCTAATGCCATGGTTGGAATGTATGCAATTAAAAGTAAATCCCGGGTTCTCTTTTCATATTACCCTTGAAAATTCATTATCATGGGATTTAAAAATCCCATCTCACTCTTTCCAACGCAAGGCTCATCTTCCAAAATCTATGTAATTGATTTTAATCCCTTCCCACCCTCCTTCCAAACATGTCATTGCCAATCCCGAGGTGGGATTAGCGACGCAATCCATTTAATACAGCCTTATACCACTAGCCAAACAGGCCCTTAGAGTTTTGGACCTAGAGTGGGTATTCTTAGATTTAGAAAGATCTGACGGTATAGGAAAGCTAGTAAATTAAAAATGTAAACCTTAGGACCTCCTTAGCTAGTATAAACATATGTGAAGTGCTTGAGCGTCGTTGAATTTATTAAGACTAGGCTACTGGTTTTGTTAAGGAATGTAAAAGACTGATTTTTCTAAGGTAATTCGAATATAGACGTAGTTAGTTGTCTTGATTTAGTTAGAGTGAGATCTCATTCTTTTGTTGGATTCCCTTGATACTTGTAGGCTCCTTTATTAACTCTTAGGAAGCTTGCTTAACTCAGGACTAGTTACGCTTAGAGAAAACTTATATATCTCTCAGATTGAACGCTAGGATAAACCAGCACGCCCCATAGAAGTGCCCTCCCAAGGACTTATTGCAATTGGGAACGCGGAGTAAAGGAACTGTATATAAGCGATATATTCGCAGTTTGAACTGAATTCTTAATCCTGATAGTTACCAATAAATCCAATCCTCTGATCAAGCAGAAGATCGGCATCGACTAGGATTAAGAACTGATACGATAAATTTTCTTTCAGAGTCTAGACAGAAAGTCTATGTATCCGGCTCAGACCTACTACACAACTTTCCTTTCGTGCTGGCCCGACTACCTATAACCAAAAGTTATTACTTTACCCTTGGAAAATGTTAAGGACATACAGCCAGTAGAGTAGTCAGTAGAGGATTAGATATCTCGCCACCAACTCACACCTGCCCCTAAAATCGACGGCTCATTTCTATTACCATAGGTACCAATGCTATAGAACGCATCATTAACAAAGGAAGACTAATGTAGTGAGAGGTTGTTTCCCATTTCATGTCAAGGATAAGTCCTAAATTATACCTCGTTCCGACATACGGATCGAGACATAGAATCTTGAGCTTTGAGAGTAGAAATAATTTTTAATGGGGGTAGAACCTTATGAGCCCAATCTAGTAAGGTCAGCTAATACAACAGTTGAGTTAGAACTGCACAGCGAAGCGTGGTTGGCCCTTTCCCCACTGGCCCAGGATCGAAGAAAGTGATTCAAGTTATACGTAAGGTTAGGTCATTAAATTAGGATTCTGAATCTTCCTTAGAATGTCAATAGTGAAGTCTTTATAGGGAAACAATTAGGGCTTTAGTGTTGAACCCATTCATATTAAATCATAAGCCTAACAGTGGGAGTGAGCGAATGTTAGTGTATCCATAAACCTACTCGTTAAATACGAACATAATAGAAGCCTTGGACAACTCTATACGATTAGAAATCCTTTTAGGATGATCTATTAGGGTGCATATTAACCCCTACCTTGGACATAGATTTAGACGAGGACTCCCTTAGACCAAGACCCAAAGAGCAACCTTATAAATAGGAAATTGGAACCTTTCAATGATGGGCATTCCCTAAGCTTTGGAGTAATCGAATTATACGGAGTTATTGAAATATACAATGGCAAAGCATTCGCAGCTTGACTCATTTTTCAATCCTGGGAGATTACCAATGGACTCACTGCTTTGACCGGGCAGAAGACCAGGATCTACCAGGACTAGGAAGGGATACGATGAGTCTTCTACCCTGGTCAGGTAGATGTTCAACGTATCAGGATCGAGCCCATTACAACAATCTCTCCGTACTGGTCAACCACTGAAAATATATATATTACTCTAAGTAGTTGGAACTCATCGTCGAGATTCCAAATAGATAAAGAAATCAATTGTAGCCAGCCATCCGGGTATAAGCAAGAGATAAACAGTGAATTTTTAAGGAGGATAGATAAAAATGTGCCAAACTAGTATAGATGTATTATCCCACCACGCATATAAACTTGAAATCAGTACAGTTTAGGTAAAAGGCATAATAGAATCATTACTCATTACCCTTCACCAATTTCGGGGACGAAATTATTTTTAAGGGGGGTAGATTGTAACACCCTGAATTTTTACCAACCTGTAATTAGACGTCCTTAGGCAATGGGTCAACCATATCACTCTTAGAGATCAATCCTAAAGTCTAGAAATCGCTTTTCAATCCATTTCCTTCAAAATCTCACCTTTCACCATCCCATTCTTCAAATTTCTCCAAGTACTTTCATATTAGACATAAACCTAAAGTTTAAAAGGTGAAGAACTATACTTAAACTAAAACTTACTATAAATGGTAAATACATGCGTAAAATGGGATTTTAACTATTTATTATTTAGAATTTCATGATTTAGATAGGCTATATGGATGGATTAGCTTCTTTTACCCCAAAATCATATATTGTACGTTGCGTAACTCATTCCAGTTTGCAAATGAGATCAATAAACACCTCGACGGACTTGTGGGCCCAAACGACTCAATTCGGGGGGATCCAAGGTGGGCCCCACATGTTTCCGACATCCTTGGGAGATGAGGACCTCACCCATGGGGCGATCCCTCACCAAATAATTTAGTGACCGGCGAGGTCCTCGCGGCATCGGCGAGGCCTAGTCCGTACAGCGGACAGGCAGCCCGATTTCTGCATTTTTTCTACACATTTTATCAAACTTTGAAAATTTATATCTCCTTCGTTATAACTCCGATTTAGGTGATTTAAAAAAATGATTAAATTTAAATGAGTCTAGTTTTATATAAAAATATGTGAAAAATATAATAAAATATTTAATATAGTTTAAAGTAGGACGTTGTGACAACTATCCAAAAATTACTTGTTGGATAGCTGCTGCTTCAGGAATTTTTTGAATTTTTATACAACTCAAAATCTCATGAAATTTTGGGGAGATAGGGTAAACTTGATGATGAACTATCATAAAAATAATAAAAATAATATGATAACTAGAAGTACCCAAAATGGGGCATAGAATGACCCTAGGACTCTGCCATAATTAGGGTAGAATTTGGTTAAGTACCAAAATGAATACTCAGTAGAATTGACTTGAACCACTTTAAATAGGAACTACAAGACCCAAAATGAGTAGGACTGCTAACCCTATGTTTCCTAGAAACCTAGGATCAATCTCAAAACCCAGTTACTTTCGGAAGCATTTAGAAACTTTGTATTGGATCTAGACCGCACGTAGAAAGTCCGATAGCGATGAACTTAGACCATTACGACCGCCTAGCTGGACTTGACAATTATGTCAAAAATCAAGCCCAACCGACATCCTGAGACCATTTTACTGAGTCCGGAGTGAAGAGAGTGAGAAAAGGAAAATATTTAGAAAATTAATTCAATTTTTAATAAATATGGCACGTGTCGCTTGCACGACATTTTTAAGCGTTCTGACCGTTAGCATTCGACCAAATTTCACCCTCGGATCAGGAAAGTTGGCCCTTACATGTCATAGCACTTATTACCCTGATCGAGTTTCGATGATCGCTGAACTGAAACTGGTCCGCCACGGTCAATCTGGAAACCCGACCGGACTGAAAACTTAGCTGGACCTAGATCCAATATTAGTGAGCTTAAGTCCGACCACATTTGATAACAAGACCTCCAGAAATGCTCCGTTGGATCGAAACAGACCCAATTTGGTTATAACCTAAGTATACCTTGACTTGGAGTCCATTTTCATTATGTTTGGGCTTATAAAAGGACCTTAAACCCTTAGCTTTCTAACCCATACGAATTTTCCAAACCCTAGAGTTTTAGGAGGGAGAAAAGAGAGAGAAAGTGCGAGAGAGAGTTGGTGTTCGATCCAGGGTTTCTTCCTTGCCATTCCACGTACTCAACCATCATGTCTGCATCATTTTTTCGGTGATTCTGCTTCATTCTAGGTAAGAAAACCCTAACCTTAACCTGTTTTAAGGTTCCTATAGGTATAAATAGCTAAGTAGCTGACTTACCTCGTGTTATAGGTCGTCGTATCGTCGTTGACAAAGACGTAGAGTCTCTATTCGATTCATTACGCTTCTACGGCGTAAGGTGCGAATTTTAGATGCTTAGGTTACCATTTTTCAAAGCTTTCAATGCCGTTTAATGGTAGATTGTTGACAAGGATGCTGTTTGACATGCAGAACATGCTGTCCATTTTTCATTTCGACTATGTACGAAGAATATGATATTTAGGATATTTTAGGTATTTGTAGAAAATACTGTATACGTACATATTTTGCTGATATGATTGCCATGAGTATTTATCGTGTACCTATGCTAGTTATGTGTGTACGATCTGTTTGGCGAAGCGATTCACCCTAATGCACATTATTGGCCGATATATGCTATGTAGACTAATGTGTGTAGACTAAGGGTTTGTATAAATGTATGTATTAGTAAGTATTGAGTAAATGGTGTTGTACATTAGCGTTGAGATTGGATTCTCAACTAATTTGATGATGCACATGATTTCCTCCATGCTTGTTGTATTTGAATTGATTACCTTATGTGTGAAATACTCGTGTATGGTTAACTGCTTATGATGTATATTTTAACATGCTGATAACATGCTGAAATTACTTGTATTTCAATTCTGTCTCTCTCATGTGATTATTGATTTAGATTACAAGTGTTTGGGACTATACTCTAGTCCAGGCAGTCAGTAATAGATTTGAATTCGTGGTTGGATTCTATTCGCCACGAAGGACGCGTCGATGAACCCGAGTCGTGCTTTGGTTAACGGCAGTGGTTAGGCTACACGAGGTGTTTATACACTGCATGTCGTTCAGCTTGAGTTGTGCTCATACTAGTCAAGCTCATCAAGCAACCCGACTGACCACTGTATGTTCACCTTGTATTGGTCATAACTGCTTGAACCTAGGATACTGAACTTACCAGTGATAACCCTGATAATCGTGGTACCTTGATCCATTAAGACTCATGAGCCGGACATGGTGGTATGGGACACCATGGTCGAGCTATCGGCATGCGTTGGGGCCACGAGACTCCCCGTAGTGACCAGTGAGCAACCCAGACTCGTGAGCTGATTATGGTGGTATGAGACACTATATTTGAGCTGTCGACCTACACTGATAAGGTGATGGGGGAGCGGTGTAACGAGTGCGTGCAACAGCCCTGATAGCCCTTTGTAGTGACCTCGAGCGTACTCTGAGTCTACGTGAGGCAACGACCCTTTCGTAGCAACAAGAGTACAACTAGGCCTGTATTGATAAGGTGATGGGGGAGCGGTGCAACGAGTGCGTGCAACAGCCCTGGCAGCCCTTGCAGTGACCTAGAACCATATCATCGTATGAGACTACTAGGAGTGACAACCCTAGACAGGATCCTTGTTGGGAATGATATAAGGGAAGTACCCTAGTTTCCCAATCCTGTTGTATGAAAAGGACTAATAACAACTCGGTAATCATATTCATATCGCACTGCATGTGCCTGGAAGATGTGGAGCACTGAGGGAAGAAAGCATGCCGCGGAGGTAAGATGGTGTCGCATGAGGGAGTATGTTGACGAGGATATACATCATGTCATTTCATCCTTGCATTAATTACAGTATTTAGGAATGTTTGATTTGTTTGCTTTATAATTATCGGCTGATTGATTTGATAACATGTTAACCTTTTCTCTATGATTCCATTGAGTTGGTCACTCACTCCCACGTTACAGGACGATGTTGTACACGCCAACCAGTCCCTATTTTAGTTTCAGATGATGGTGCTGCTTGTGAAGTGGAGCCGGACTTGTTTGATGATGAGGAAGATTTCTCCTATAGGCGGTTATCAGGCGGGTCTATGTAGACCGTGTTCTGATCGACGGGATTACAGGGAGGTTGATTAGACGCCATGACACTTATCATTTTACACTTTTGGAGCACTCATGTATATTCTTTTTGACCATTTTTGGAGTATACATGTATATGTTTAACCTGGTAACATGTTCATACTCTGGAGACTTACAACAGTTCATATATTTTATATATATATCACATTCTTCCGCTTGCTAATTTAACTGTCTCGAAGTATGATATGCCGTTTTGGCTTAATCCACTTCATATTTTATGTACTATTATAGCCGACATTCATTCATCATTGAAAATGTTGCATAAGTAATGTTCTGAAACTCGGGAGTGGAGTTTATCCTCGACCCCCGATTTTTTGGATGTTACATTATGTCACTTTGAGATGTTTGCATAAATCCATGTTAACGTTGGACACGCCGGCGAATCTCCATAGTTATGGGATGTGAGGCGAGTCAGGTTTTCTATAAATTATATTCCATATTATGATGATCACTACGTATGATGAGCTGCACATACTTTGCTAGGTATGTATTCATGTAGATTGGTTGCACATGTTGATACCTCTTATAGTGGTAGAGTACAAGATGCTTCATAATTCTTATATTACTTTTATGAATCTCCTTAATTATTGTTAATCTTAAAGGATAACCATCACTATGAGTAGGGTATTGACCCTCTACAACTGTACAGATGATGCAAGTGATGTACAAATTGAAGATATAGAGGACCATCTCGCTATGGAAGATGATACTGAATGAATAAAAAGATTGTTTTATGACTTAGTTTTATATTTTTGCTGCAAACTCAATAATGTAACAAGCTCCCATTGAGAGGGAATTTGATAATTTGTTAAATTCTTTCACTCTAATGAAATAATAAAGACAGTCAATTTTATTCTCATGAATGGTTACCTTCAATAATTGGATATGATCTAAATGAAAAAAAGAGTGCGATTTTTTAAGCATCCAATTTATACATTATTAACACCCAAAATTCTCGGGTATGAGTATGTATTCGGGCCACGAAAATTTTGGGATATTACAACAGTAACGACTAATGGGCTGAGAAATGGATCAAATGTCAGAGAGAGTCAAATGGTTGAGTTTCGAGTCGGCTAGACCCAAAATAGGTCGAGTTAAGTCATGTCGGGGGTTGGGTTGATGGAGAATGGAAGGAATGTGTAAGTGTTAATATTCTAAGCACACATGTAGTTGTCAAATTTCATAGACAAAATACAATATGGATCTTCAGCACACTTCAGTTCTCTACGACACTTCAAGAGCGCAATTCAACATCTCAAGAATTGAATATTCAAAATGGTTTCAAGGATAAGATCAAGTGTATGCCAAACTACAAGTAAAAATGACTTTAGAAAAGACCATAAGATAGAGTACTTGATCATGGTTTTTAAAACTATAAATTGTGGAAATTTTCATAAAAAATTGAGGATGTTTGGCTAGCCTAACCCTAGGTTCGGCCAACTGAAGTCAACTCAAGTAAAGAGAGAAACTTTATTCCTTTTTAAGCTATTTTTGTGGCAATTCTTATTTTATTTATAACTTATTCAATTCCCTTTCTCAAATATATTTAAAATAACTTAGTGAGTACGCAATACTCAACTAGAGCTTTTATGGCTTTAAACTCTGAGAAATTATATATCTCATATCCTTTTTGGTTGAGCACACATTGATTCATCATCATCAAAGAATATTGTTACATTGATTGAAACATCTACTGCATCAATATCTTCGCATCAACGTTTCATCTTCAAGAAGATATGTATATGTTTTATTAAAATTTATGTCATTTGGGTTTGTTGAGATTGCTCGAAAATCTCATCAGGTTGTGTAGTGGTTAGCCCGTGAAAATCACTAGGGGTTTTATTGTGGTAAGCCTATGAAGATCACAAGAACTATAAGAGGTTGTTGAGGTGATCCTGTGAAAACCTTGAAAATAGTAAAAAGCCAAGATTATGTAGAGTAGTAATTTTATGAGTGGAGTAGGTGTGTGTAAAACACTGAACTACTATAAATCTGTGTATTGTGGTGATTGATTATTTTATTCTCTGCTTTTATTATTTTGAAAGATTGGTTTCAAAGAAGTCATGAAATAAGGTTGTCCTACCTAAAGTTTTAGGTGAAGGTTGTCCTACGACTTAGTTGAAATCAAAGTTTCAATATCTTTTGCAATTAAGAATATATTTTCCATGATTAATTATCAAGATTTGGTTTAGTCCTATTAACCCCCCCCCCCCCCCCCCCCCCCCCCAAAGGACATGTTGCTCATCTTTCAAGTGATATTAGAGCGAGGTTTCTTTTATTGGGATTTACTTTCTAGAGCTAGATCCAGAGTTACAAGATGTCAAATTTTAAAAGTTTATTCATATCTAAGTCACCTCTCTTTGATAGCTCAAACTATTCTTACTAGAAAGCCCAGATGAGGATTTTCCTTAAATCCATTGATGAAATTGTGTGGCAAGACACTGTGACTCATTGGTCCCCTCCTACAATGGAAGTAGTAGTTGAGGATAGAACCATGTTCATAAAATAAATAGCCTATAGTTTATGAACAACTACTTAGAAAAGCGAAAGTAATTCTAATGCAAAAGCCTTGAATGCTATTATTTGTGCCTTATCACCCGATGAGTTCAAAAGAATCATTTCGTGTGATTCGGAAAAATAAGCTTGGGATATACTTAAAATGACACATGAAAAAACAAATATTGTGAAAAAGTCTAAAATCCAAATCCTCACAATGAAATTTGAGGAAATTCGTATCGAAGAATATGAGACATTTATGGACTTCTATACGAAATTAAACGATATAGTTAATTCTATATGGGGTCTTGGTGAAAGCATTCCTGAAAGCAATGTTTGTATAAAAATACTACGATCACTTAAAGGTTTAATTCCAAGGTTACTGCTATACAAGAATTGAGGGATACCGACATAATGAAGGTTGAGAAGTTAGTTGAATCACTTCAAACTTATGAGTTGAATTTCAAAGCTCCTAAAATTAAGTTTATTGCCCTCAAATCTTCCAAATCCAAATTAAAGGTTTTGAATGAAAATACGGATGATGAGGAAAATGAGGATGATATGGCTTGGTTGGCAAATAAATTTTATAGAAATTTTAAAAATAAAAGGAAAAATGATATAAAAAATCCTTTTGATAAAAGAAAAGAAAATTCAAGCTATTGGAAATTAAAATCTAAAGACACTCAATGTTACAATTGCTCTGAATTTGGACATCTTGCTTCAAAATGTCCAAAAAAGGATCAATCGAAAAGAAATGGCATGATTGCTACTTAGGATGAATAATCAAAATTTGAAACTAATTCAGAAACTAATGAATCAGATCAAGAAGATATAAAAGAACATAAAGCCTTATGACAATAGCCAGAGTCACTACTTTAGAAGATTGTGAAACATCTAATTATGAAACTCCCGAAATTGATTCTAAAAATGAAGGAGGTATTCAAGAAGCTTATGATCCTCTTTACAGAGAAAATTACAAGATTGCAGCAAAATTAAAAACTCAAAAGAAAAAATATGAGGAATTACAATTAGAACTTGAAAAGACTATCTCGGAAAAATCTCACTTATCTGACTATTTTGAAAAATCAAAACCAGATTTAAGTTTGAAATTTTCAGAATTGTTAAATCTTAAATCTTTGAGAAATTGAAAATTAAAGTTTCTTCACTTCAGAGTTTAAAGGATACTTGGAAGTATATCACAGGAGATTAGAAACTTAAAATTTTGCTAACTTCATCTCGCCAGAATGGTGATAAGTCTAGTTTTGGCTATAACAGATTAACAATCTAAAATCTAAGAATTCTACTCTGCCTTTGTGAAAGTAGGATCCTCGACCTCTAGAGTAAAAACTCTAAATGAGGTTGATCGCAAAAAAAAAAAAAAAAAATCAAAAGTACAAAATCATTTTTAAGAATTTTTTAAAGAGAAAACATTTGCCAATAACCACAAATATCAAAAAAGAGAAAATAAAAATCATCCTCTTGCTGATAAAATTGTTGACTTGCTTAAAGAGTTGTTCAAATTCAACTCAGGTAAGAAAGGAGTAAAGAGGAATAGGATGAATCACAACTCTCAAAAATAACTAAACGAAAGAGATCCTCTAAAGTCTAGAACCATCATGAGGTAAGTTCCAAAGGTAAAGTATCTTATTATCCACACAACTTTCAAAGCAAGTAACCATTCAAGATGATACCTGGATAGTGGATGTTCTAGATATATGACAGGTGATAAAGCCATTCTTTCAAATATCAACCAAATTGATGGCGGCTCATTACTTTCGAAGATGGTAGCAACTGCAAGATCATCGGTAAAGGTAATGTACATCTTGTCAACTTACCTATACTCAAAAATGTATTATATATTGAAGAATTAAAACATAACCTTCTTAGTACATCTTAAATCTGTGATAATAATCATAGTGTAAAATTTTCTGATCATAGATGTGAGATAATAAATAAAGAAGGACATGTGATATTAGATGGTTGCAGAACTTATGAAAATTGTTATATCATTGATGACACTTGCTCAACAAATCATTCTATTACATGGTCCAAACAGACAAAACTGAATTATGGCACCAATGTCTTAGACATGTAAACTATAGAGATCTTTACAAATTGAGCAAAAAAGATCACTTGCAAGGCTTACCCAACCTAAGAAAGATAATAAAAATAAAGTATGTGGTGCTTATCAAGTTGGCAAGCGGATTAAGAGTTGTCACAAGAAAGTGAACTCCTTAGTCACTACTAGATCTCTTAAACTTCTCCACATGGACTTAGTCGGACCAACAAGAACAGAGAGAAGAGGGGAAAATAAATACTTTCTAGTCATAGTTGATGACTACACTAGATACACTTGGGTAACATTTGTGAGAGAATAGTTGGATGCTTTCGACAAGGTCAAAAATATTATTAAATGCATCCACATTAAAAAATAATTGTTCATAATTAAAATAAGAAGCGATCATAGAACTGAATTCGAAAATAGCAATTTTAAGAAATACTGCAATGATCATGGTATATTACATGAATTTTCAGCTCTAAAAACACCTTAGAAAAATAGAGTTGCTGAAAGAAAGAATAAAGTATTAGGAAATGGCAAGTGTAATGCTAAATAGTATGAAATTGCCTAAATATCTATAGGTTGAAGTTGTGAATACCGTCTGCCATATAATTAACCGTGTTTACATTAGAGTGGAAAAAATTAAATAAGCATATGAAATTTGGTTTGAGAAAAGGCCCGACGTAAAATATTTCCATACTTTCAAAAGCAAGTGCTATATTTTACGTGACTGTGAAAATATGGGAAAGTTTGATGCAAAAAGTGATGAGGGAATATTCTTAGTATATGCATTAAATAGTTATGCATATCGTGTTCTAAACAAAAAATGGGGTAATTCAAGAATTGATAAATGTTGTAATTGATGATCAGTCGCTTAATCCTAGTCTTCACCAAGATAATGGTGATGGTGATATTAGTATGATTAATTAAAGTGAACCATCATCCAAATCAAATTCTAATGAATTCAGGTTGGTAAATGATCATCCAACTGATAAAATACTTGGTAACCCTCACACTTGTGTTCAAACCAAAAGACAATTGAAAAATGTTTACAATCATGTTTGTTTTACTTCCCAAATAGAATCGACCAACGTAAATGAAGCAATGGCTATGAAAGTTGAATTTTGGCTATGCAAGATGAACTAAATCAATTTGTAAAAAATGATGTATGGTATCTTGGTCTTAGACCATGTGACAAACATGTTATTGGAATCAAATAGATTTTTTTAAAAAAATATGATGAACTTGGAAATATTATTGGAAACAAGGCGCGACTGGTTGTGTAAGGTTATACTCAAATAGAAGGAATAAATTATAATGAAACCTTTGCACCGGTTGCTCGCCGTTAATATATCAGATTATTTATTTTTGTTACTTGCTAAAAAAATTTTAAAATTTATCAAATGGATGTTAAGAGTGCTTTTCTAAATAGTGACTTGAATGAGGAAGTTTACGTTGAATAACCGAAGGATTTTGAAGATCCTAAATGTCATGCCCCAAACTCGAAAACTGGGCTCAAAAAATTCTCGATCGCCGAATCTGGTGCCAACAGCATCCATAGTACCCCATTCTCGGCTCCCGACACCCATACACCAGGTTCCGATCTTAGGATTCTACAAGGAGGATTTTCAACATGAATTTGATTCGTAGTTAGCATAACCCACAAACAACAACCAACAACATCATCAGAAATTCGCTATGATAAAAAACTTTGAGTACAATGCGCATAAAGGGAAATACAATAATAGAATCGGAAGCTCCAGAAGTCTACTGCACGCCCCAATCTCAATGCTGTTGTGGCATCCTAGCATCACCTACACGCATCAATTGTGCATAAACTTATAGAAAGCTTAGATGGTGGTGTAAGTGTGTGTGCATTATGAGTGTACTCAGAATGTAATATCAGAGTAATGTGGAATCATGCTGATGAGTACATGAATGCAATCAGTCGTACCAAGGCTATGCAGTGCAAGACATGAATGCTATCGACCATATCAAGACCATGCGATGCGAGTGCAACTCAAGCATATCAATCCTCATCTGAATCCACACATCAATGTAGCTTATCACTAGAGCATCAAATATCAATACATTTCTCAATTTTGGATAATCACTAGGGTTTAGTACACTCTAAATGACACTGCCCCTTTCTCAGGCACGTAGTTCAAGTGAGTGTAAGAAACCTCAGTATCCGCCTGGCCAATAGTCTGTCAATACTTATCTGGCACGTCGATAGTGGACCCATTTACGAGCTGGTCATACTCAGCCTAGCAATGCCTCCTACCCTTAAGTGGGTAAGGCCTCACCCCCTTCTAATCGACCACGACACAATGGGAGACATGACCTCATGGTATTCGGTCCTCGTACGCTTATGTATCTACTCAGTCTCGACGTTGGAGTCATCCTTTGTTACCATCGAGTTTAGAAATTTTCACCTAGGGACATCTATGGTGCCCCGATGCTAGTAATAGTATTTTTAGTGTTTGATCCTACCATCAACGATATGCATGTGGAGGCTACAGTCCTGATGTCGCTAGGGTGTACAGTAATCATGTCATTCAAATGCAAAGTGCATGAATCACACTATTAATCATGCAGCAATCCTTCGCATACTGCGTGGTCTTGTGGGGCAACTCCACCTATTAGGGAGCCCATAAACAATCTGTCCAAAGGCATATGCTATGATCAGTCACTCCTCATATCAAGCATACATATGATGTGTATGAGCATGAATCATGGAGCTATATTAAGCATGTTATATAGTAATGGATTCTATTCATAACGAAGATGGGCCTAGATGGCCTACACACAACAAGTATGGGCCAAACAATGGGCCCTATGGAAAGTTACAATGCAGACATTTAACCATCATTGTTCATACAATGTGGACATCAAACCATCATTGCTCCCAAGGCATGACTGCATAAACATCATTACATACGTCATGGTGGAATCTTACATCGCAATGGGCCTCATATACAACAAATTCGTGAGCCTTAAATACATCTCAATGGGCCTCATATACATAAGGTGGGCCATATCACATGGGCCTCACATACATTAAGTGGGCCGCATGCACGGGCCACACCAATTGGCCAATATACATCAAGTGGGCCACATTATATGGGCCGCACCAATGGGCTAATATACATTAAGTGGGCTGCATTATATGGGCTGCACCAATAAGCCAATATACATCAAGTGAGTCGCATCACATGGGCCTCATCATCTACACCATTCATCTATTTTTAGAGATCATTTTAGTACATTAACCGAAAAAATGGATCACATCGGAGGATCATCTGGACCATACCACAAATAACAGTGGAGACAATGATTTCCACTGTTTAAACCTCACAGGGCCACCATAACATTTATTTTCCATCCAATATGTTCATAAGGTCACAAAGACCTGAATTAAGAGGAAAAACAAATTTCATACTGATCCAAAACCTCTGTGCTCCCAAAGGGGTTTCAATGGTAGGCGTTCACTCCTCCGTTGTTTTCTGCAGTGTGGTCTGCCTGATAGATCTGCCTCATTTTGTAGTCTCAAGCCTTAAGCTGAGCTCATCATTTGGATGGACGATTTGGATGTAACATGTACTCACCATTTGGATAGATAGTTGGATGTAACATATACATCTATGGTGGGTCCCACCGAACTTGTTGACGTAGCTACAACAGCTATATAGCTAGTGGACACCCGCCAACCTACAGCCATACAAGGTGGGTCCCACGTCCCTGAGATGGAAATTTTGGGATAATACATCAAGGTGAGCTCCACATAGCACCATCCAGATCTGGACGGTGAAGATACAAGATACATGCATAAGGTAGGGGCCCACGACACTAGCTGACGTCACCACATTAGCTTATATAGCTGGTGTGGATACTCCAGTCAATCAACTCCCAGGTGGGTCCACACGTGTGGGACCCACCAGCTGTGGATGAATGGTGTAGATATAAACGCATACATCAAGTGGGTAGGCCCACCGTCCAGCCCATCTGGACGACAGGATTAAAAAATATATATTATGAGGGGGGCCCACAGATGTACAGTTAAGATCTAACAAATCTCATGTGGGCCCCACATGTGCTGAAAAAATGCAGCAACACGCTGCTGGTGTGAGACGCATGCACTAACCAATCTGTTTTCAAGAGGGTGGGGCCCACCATATATACATATGTTGTATATATAATATAATATTATATTATCATTAAAATAATGTATATATATTTTTTTGATGAAAAGAACTAACGTCCAGACCCTCTGGATGAATGGTGTGTACTTAAAACGCATGCATCATAGAGGATCCCACCGTTCAGGGGTCTGGATGGTGTAAATCTAGCACAAAATCAAGGTGGGTCCACACATGTGGCCCACCCTAGCATTAGATTAAGCTGATATTTGTGTTTTCCCTTCAACCAGCGTCCAAGATGGGTGGAAAGGGTAGAACACAAGTCGGGTCCTACTGTCCAAAGCATCTAGACGATTAGATGGCATGAATGAAAGACATACATCAGGTGGGCCCACACGGCTTGTACGGAATGGATCAAGTGGGCCACACCCATCACAAGAGAGGGAGAGAGAGAGAGAGAGAAAGAGAGAGAGAGAGAGAGAGAGAGAGAGAGTAGTGGAGGGACCCCGCCACTATGGACCCCTCATATGATTACAACACATACACTAAATTTGATCCCATCACAAGTGGCCCATCAAATTGAAAATCAACTGCGGATCACCCACAATGGCACTCCTTTAACTCCTTAGACTCCTAGGCTCCTTGGCTTGCGCTTTGATGGTGGATGATGAAAATTAGATAGCTAAGATGGGAGATTGGGTGGTAGGGAGTGGGCCACACTAGGCTTCTTTCTCCATGGAAATTACTTGGACAGTTGCTCTCTTTGGGAGTTTGAGAGTGAAGAGAGAAAATGAGAGAGAGAGAGAAAGAGAGACAAATAAGTGATGGGATGAAAAGGGATGAAGTGATGGGTGGTGGGTGGAGTGATGGAGTTGTAAGAAAGGGATGGGTGGAGAGAGAGAGAGAGAGAGAGAGAGAGAGTTGATTTTGGGAATGGGAGAGGGATGGACTAGGTAAGGTTGTGCACTTGACATTGATTGATGGATTGATGTGATGTATTATAGAGATTCTTTTAGTATTCACAACACGCGGTGTTTTTCTCAAAATACACATGGGCCCACATCTCCTGGCCTGGGTATCGTATCGGTGAGCAAGACGAGGCATTGGAACCGCGACGACGGCGCGGTCGCTAGGATACAAGTTTTGAGTTGAGTCAACTAAGAATCACAGGATGTAACTTAGGGTCACGTGCAAAAGCCGATTACAGGTCGAGGGTTACCGAAATTTGACCTGGAGGACCACGGAAGCCTATGGAACGGTACAAACTATGATACGAGCCTTACACTAAACTTCCTGATAATGTGTATCGTCTTTAAAAGGCCCTATATGATTTGAAACAAGCCCATAGATCATGGTATGAAAAGTTAACTAAATTTTTACTTAGCCATGACTTTCAGATGAGAAGTGTTGATAAAACTCTGTTCGTCAAAAGATCAAATGATGATTTCTTGACTATTCAAATATATGTTGATGACATAATTTATGGATCTACTTGTGCTAATCTTTATTCTAAGCTTGTAGAATTTATGAAATTGGAATTCAAAACGAATATGGTTGGTAAGCTAACTTATTTTCTTAGACTTTAAGTTAAGCAGCTCGAAGATGGAATCTATCTCCTAAATCAAATACGCACAAAATTTAGTTGAAAAGTTTGGATTTGATAAAGATAGAAATTTCAATACTCCAATGAGTACAATACTCAGACTATCTAAATATGAATCAAGTAAAAGTATTGACTCTCGTCTCTATCAAAGCATGATTGGTAGCTTACTTTTTTTTACTCTTAGTAGACCTAATATATTGTTTAGTGTCGGTATTTGTACTAGATATCAATCTAATCCTAAATAATCACATTTATCAACTGTTAAATGTATAATTAGATATGTTGCGAGAACTATTAATCGTGATTTATTGTATCTGTATGATACTGAAAACACACAGATTTGGAGAATATTTTTCTGTATTTCAGACAACCCTGAAGGGTTGAATATATAGAGATTTACAACGACTATAAAAGGAAAGATGATAAATACAAAATTACAAAATCTTCTATACAAGGAATGTGGGTTGTCTAACATCCCCCCTCAAACTAATGCTTGTCATCAACAAGTAATAGTTTGCTAACTAGAAATGAGTGACGTGCAGATGTGAGGGACTTCGTGAGAATTTCGGCAAGCTGATCATGGGATGCGACATGTGGTAGCGATATGATCCGAGACTGAAACTTCTCGCGGATGAAGTGACAGTCAACTTTAATATGCTTTGTTCGTTCATGAAAAACCAGATTTGAGACAATCTGAATGGCACTCAGATTATCTACATGGAGTGGAGTAGGATCTTGCAGATGAATGCCCAAGTCAGAAAGAAGTCCACGTAACCAGATAATCTCATTACAAGCTACTGACATTGCTCTATACTCGGCTTCTGTGCTTGATTTGGACACAGTGGCCTACTTCTTACATTTCCAAGAGATGAGAGAAGTGCCGAGAAAAACACAGTAGCCAGTGGTAGACCTACGTGTGAGAATACAACCGGCTCAATCAGCATCTGAATAAGCACGAAGGTCCAGAGGAGCCGTGGAGGAAAAGAACAGAGATCGATCCAGAGTTCCACGTAGATACCGTAAGATGCGCAATACTGCAGTCATATGAAGAGTTCGAGGAGCAGAAACAAATTGGCTGACAACTTGAACCGCGTAGGAAATATCAGGATGAGTCATTGTTAAATAAACCAAACTCCCAACCAAACGACGGTATAAGGTGGGATCCGCAAGGAGTGTACCATCGTCGCGGCCATATTGAATATTAAGTTCCAAGGGAGTCTGAACTGTCTTCTGATCCGTTAAGGAGGCCAAGGCAAGAAGCTCCTTGGTATATTTATTTTGGCTGACCAGGATTCCACGTATAGAATATGAAAATTCAAATCCAAGAAAGTATGTCAGATTACCCAGGTCTTTCATCTTGAAGGAAGACTGCAGAATTTCCTTTAAAGCTGAGATGTCAGTATCATCGTTACCAGTCAGAAGTAGGTTATCAACATATACGAGAACAATAACAATTCCCTGCTCAGAGGTGCGGAAGAATAATGATGGATCATGACCACTTTGAGTAAAGCCAGCTCCTGTAACAACATCATGAAAACGTTAGAACCATGCCCGAGGGGCTTGTTTGAGACCGTATAGGGCTTTTTTTAGGCGACAGACTTTATTGGCAGGGATTAAAGATCCAGGAGGAGGTTTCAAATAGACTGTTTCTTGGAGGTCTCCATGAAGAAAAGCATTTTTCACGTCCATCTGAGTGAAGGGCCAAGAGCGAACTGATAATACTACCAGAAGAGTGCTAACAGTTTTCATCTTGGCCACAGGAGCGAATGTCTCATCATAATTAATTTCATGTTCCTATTTGTATCCCTGAGTGACAAGCCGAGCTTTATATCGATCCAATGAGCTGTCAGACTTGAGCTTCACAGAATAAATCCATTTACTGCCAATTAATTGGTGGTCAGGAGGTCGAGTAACAATGTTCCACGTATGGTTATCATCCAATGCTGCAAGTTCTTCTGTCATAGCCTTCTTTCAACAATCATGACTAGTTGCCTAATGATATAAAGTAGGAATAGATACATTATCCACGGTAGTAGTCATGGCAGACATAGAGTATATCAAGCGATCAGGCTGTCGATGTTCATGAGTGGAACGACGTACCAAGATAGGATCTGGATCATTTACAGGTACAGTAGGGAGAGTAGTAGATGATGGATCTGTACGTGGTCGTCGTGAATAAACCCGCAATGGACAAGAAGGTGGACTCGATGCAACCAGAATGTTAGGAAAAATAGTAAGACCAGGAGAGTCTGGTGTGAGCGAAGGAGGACCAGATGAATGGAAGGCAATATGCTCAAGAAAAATAACATGTCGTGATACCCGTACATGACGAGAGATCGGGTCATAGCAACGAAAACCCTTCTGAGTTTCTCCAAATCCCAAATACATACATTTTACTAATTTTGGAGAAAGTTTGTTACGTTCACGTGATGTCAGATGAACATAACATACATAACCAAAAACACGAAATATGGAATATGTAGGAAGAGAACCGGTGAGAACAAAGTAGAGAGATTTACTATTCAGAACTGTGGTTGGCAACCGATTAATTAAATAGACTAAATGCATCATAGCTTCTGCCCAGAAGGAACGAGAAACACTCATATCTGTCATTAAGGTATTGGCAGTTTCAACAATATGACGATTTTTGCGTTCAGTCATCCCATTCTGTTGTGGAATATCAGAACAGGTGGTCTGATGAGTAATCCCATGATCTTGAAGATATGTACGAAAATTGGTGGAGAGATACTCTCCCCATGAGTCAGAGCGGAGAGTTTGGATTTTTACTTGAAATTATGTGTCCACCATAGAATGAAATATTTTGAATTTTTCAAACACCTGTGACTTAGAGTGCAAAAAGTAAATCCAGGTGTAATGGATGAAATCATCAATGAATATAACATAATATCGTAGTCCAGAGAGAGACATAATTGGGGAAGGGCCCCAAACATCCGTATGCACCAGTTCAAATATAGAGGACGATTTTGTAGTACTTAAAGGAAAGAAAATACACTTACTTTTTGAAAGGCAACAAGAAAAATAAAAATAATCCAAACCACTTTTATTAAGAGAAATATTCCCTAACATGTCAGAAGAAAAGAGCTAAATCAAACGATCAGAATGTGGATGACACAGGAGAAAGTGCAAGAGTTTCCACATTTTATTTGCCGAACAAATATCTGAGGAAGAGAGAGAGAAGAAACAACGAGCTGGAGTAACTGATGAGTGAAAGTCTAGCACGTACAAACATCCATGTCGCCTACCCTTTCCAAGTACCTTTCCCGTTGCCAGATCCTGCACAAAACAACAATTTGGGAGAAATATGACTAGGCATTATTGGATGTAAGTTGACCAACTGAAATTAAATTTGAGGAGAGTTTAGGGACATAAAAAATATCACGAAGAGTAAACTGGCGATGGTCAAAAGGAGAGAAAGTTAAGGAACTAACGGATTGAATTGGTAGTTTAGTTCCATCTACAGTAGCAATAGCCTAATTGCCTGTGTAGGGACGAATATTGCGAAGGTGGGATACATCACCGGTCATATGATTTGAAGTACTAAAATCGAAGAACCATGGTGAAGATGCAGTTATACCTGACATACCGGCCGCAGAAAGGGTCCGCACGATCTGCTGGAGCATCACAGGAGTTAAAGGTGAGGAAAGACCTTCAACAAAACCAGTAGATGCAGTATCACTAACAGAAGGCTTAGAAGAAGTAGGCACAGAAGTAGCGGAAAGAGCACGACCACGGCCACGACCTCGACCACCACGTCTACGGCCGAATGAGGATGCGTAGGCACGTGAACGACAGTCCTGAAGACCATGACCAGTCCTTCGACAATATGCACCAATATTTACACTAAGCGACGACGTGTCCCACTTTGTTACAGCCGCGACAAGTTAAAGGAGTGGAACCACAGTTTGGTGCAGAGGTAGATACAGTAAGTGCTAGGTCAGATGGTCCCTGAGATGTCTCCTGAGAGAGGACCTGCAATCGTTGTTCCTCGGCTAATAAATCATTAATGATTGAATTCATTGAAGGAGTTGGGCTACGATTCAGGAGAGCAGCCCTGTAATGCTCAAATTTCGGACGCAGTTTCATAAGAAACTGTCTAACTTGCGTACTCTCGTGCATTGTGTGGAATATCTATATTTCAGACAACCCTGAAGGGTTGAATACATAGAGATTTACAGTGACTATACAAGGAAAGATGATAAATACAAAATTATAAAATCTTCTATACAAGGAATGTGGGTTGTCTAACAGATACATCTATTCAAATAATAGGATATACATTGATGTAAATTGGGCAAGAAATATCGACAATAGAAAATCCACAAGTGGTGGATGTATTTACATTGGAAACTGTCTAGCCTCCTGGATGAGGAAAAATAAAAATCAGTATTCTTATCTACTGTAGAAGCAGAATGTATTGTTGCAGGAAATGCTTGTACTCAGCTCATGTGGATGAAACAAATGCTGGCTGATTACAACATAATTTAAAATATAATAAATTTGTATTACGATAACACAAGTGCTATTAATATTTAAAAAAATTGTACCCAACACTCTCGTACAAAACACATTGACATCAAATATCATTATATACAAGAGTTGGTAGAAGAAAAGAGGATTATGTTGGAATATATTCAAACTGAAATGCAGCTGCATATATTTTAACCAAGCCGCTTGAAAGTGTTAAAATTTCTAATTTAAGGCATAATATTGGCTTGTGTTGTATTTAATTATTATTTTTTAACGCTAATATATATATATATATATATATATATATATATATATAATCCTTTCTTTATCCATTTTTATTTATTATAGATTCATTGAAAGAAAAATTAAATTAAAATGAAAAAGGAAAAGAAATTTTTGAAAAAAAGGAGGATAATTTTCGGCCAGCCGGATAGTGACCGAACTATTCGGCCAACTGAGTAGGGCGCTGCCATTTTTTAAAAAGTGGAAAAACCCCATTTTCCTAAATTCATTGCATCTTCTTCGGCTCGCAAGTGCCCCATTTGTCTAACCCATCTTCCATTTCTTCATTGTAAGTGCATCTAAGTCTATTTTATTGTTGATTCAAGTTACTCGTTGCATTTGCATCTTGATTTTGTCTATTTTCTTGAATCTTAAGACCCATTTGGTGGGTTTTTCAAATAGAATCTGATCTACTTTTTTTTCCTTGATTTCTTCTTTTAATCTAATGGAACATCGACCTAAACGAGCTATACGCAAAGTACAAGCCGGTTCCTCATCTAGATCCAATTCCCGTGATGTTCGGTCCATTCGTCCACCAGAAGATGACCCCAAAAATCTTCGGAAGTTTAGAACAAGAGGAATCATTATCGAGAGATCAATTAACTTAAATCGTGTTGTTGAATATGGATTATTTGATCTTCTATCTGAGGTAGGATGGGAAAAAAAATTCTCTAATGGGTAAGTACTGCTTATCAATCTATTGTACAAGGAATGCATGCTTCTATTTCAGAATTATTTCTTGAAAATGACATATTTTTTTAAGTTAAATTTTTGGAGGAAACAATTTCAGTTACACCATCCACCATCGCATCATTGATGGAAATTGAATTGGCGGAGGATGGAATTCTTATTTCTATTATATTGGATAAAATGTCAAATTCTGAGAAAGAGTCCGTCACACGTGTTTTGTGTGGTTTTGATGCAGACTAGAGATTGAGTAATGCCCTTCATATTGGAAAATTATTTCCAAAATATCACATTCTTCATCAGATTTTCACTTATAATGTCTATACAAGAGCAGGTAACAAAACCAATCTTACTCCAATCATGTTTCACAATCTTCATGCTATCGCTACTAGAATCAGAATTTGTCTTTATACCCTCATATGTTATTCTATCATTTAATATCGCATGCATCATATGCATGGTTTTCTTACGTTTGGTCATCTTGTGACGTCACTCGGATTGTCTTTCCGTGTCCAAATTCCATCGATTGAGGCACCAGAATCCGAGCTTCCCTTTAATTCTTCTAATTTACATATGATGAACTTGAGCAACGGGGAGTTCAAGATGAAAGGCAAGAAGATGACGTGTACATGGATGACATTTTTGATGAGCTGGAGGAAGAATCCGTAGGAGATGAAACTGACTTAGATTATCATCCGTTTAATTTTGATGAGCGGTTATCTTCCTTAGAGCAGAGGATGGATGCATTGCTTGTATCTTAGGAAGCTTGAGCACAAATCAAAAGCTGAATATGAAGTACATGAAAAAGTACTTAAATCGACTTAGCAGAAGCTTGAAAACCATTGATCCTAAGATGCATGTTCCATCTTCCTCTGAATCAGAATGAAATTTATCGGAATGGTTTGTAATAATTTCTGTTAACTTGGATTTGCTAGATATTTTCAAACTTTTTAGCACTTATAAATGTTAGCTTGACAATACTTAGCTAATTGATGCACTTTGATGTAGTTAATATTTTCTTTTATTGATTCCTATATCTTTCTTAAATTTTATCTTCCTTTGTTAACTTGTGGCAAAAGGGGGAAGAGTTGTATCTAGTGGAAAATTTCATGTTTATGTGAAACATCTCATATTTATATGGAAAATAAGATTTTCTTGAGCATATTTCTCAGGGGGAGAGGGTGGAGCATACAACATAATTTCATTTTCAAGATTTGATCTGAAGTCGTATTCTATTTCTAGTTCTGATTGTTTACTCCATCTGCTCCTCCGAGAATATGCTCAAGAAAATATTGTTTTCCATATAAATATGAGATGTTTCACATAGACATGAGATGGTTCTAATTATTGAGTCCTTGTGTCTATTATAATTATTCATAATGTGATATGTATGTGGAATGTGATGTGTATGTAATGTTTTTCCATGAAATTGAAAAAAGGGGAGATTGTATGTACTAATATTCTAAGAACACATGTACTTGTCAAATTTCATAGACAAAATACAATATGGATCTTTACTACACCTCAGTTCTCTAGGGCACTTCAAGAGCGCGACTCAACATCTCAAGAATTGAAGATTCAGAATGGTTTCAAGTATAAGATCAAGTGTATGCGAACCTACAAGTAAAAATGACCTTAAAAAAGACCATATGATAGAGTACTTAATCATGGTTTTTAAAACTTTAAATTGTAAAAATTTTTCATGAAAATTTGAGGATGTTCCGCTAGCCCAACCTTGGGTTCAACCAATCGAATTCAACTTGGGTCAGCCCAACATCAACCTAGGTTAAGTTTCTAACAATTTAAAATGTAAAATCAATTGCAAGTTTTATCAGGCCGACCCTAGGTTTGGCCAGTCGAACTTAGCTCGAGTCGGCCCAAGGGTGACCCAGGTCAAGTTTCCAGTAATGCATTATTTCGGATTTGAGGGAATTCGACCAACCCAATTTTTGCTCGAGACAACCAAAATTTTTATAAAATTAAATCCCGCGAACTCTGAGAGTTGTTAGAACGATATCATGGAAATTCGGCTAGCCGAAGCAAATCTTAGGCTGAATGAAAATCCAAAACATTTGCCTATAAATATAAACATTTTCTCATTGTTTTAAACGAAAAAAAGTGAGACAATTCTTCCTCGAGCAAAGAGAGAAACTCTATTCCTTTTCAAGCTATTTGTGTGGTAATTCTTATTTTATTTATAGCTTATTCAATTTTCTTTCTCAAGTAGATTTAAAATAAATTAAAGAATAAGTAATACTCAACTCGAGATTAGATAATTGAATTTGCAACTTTTAGGATTTTATTATTTAGGAAATTATATATCCCTAAATCTTTTCTGGTTGAGCATATATTGATTCATCATCATCTAAGAAAGAAGATCACTACATTGATTGAAGCTTCTACTTCATCAATATATTCACATTGACGTTTCATCTTCAAGTAGATAAGTATCTGTTTTATTGAAATTTCTGTCATTTGGGTTTGTTGAGATTGCTCGAAAATCTCATTAGGCTGTGTAGTGGTTAGCCCGTGAAAAATACTAGAGTTTTATTGTGGTAGGCCTGTGAAGATCACAAAAACCATAAGAGGTTGTTAAGGTGATCCTGTGAAAACCTTAAAAATTGTATAAAGTCAAGATTACGTGGAGTAGTAATTTTGTGAGTAAAGTAGTAATTATAGTGATTGATTATCTTATTCTCTACTTTTATTATGTTAAAAGATTGGTTTCAAGGAAGTCGTGAAATAAGGTTGTCCTACCTAAAGTTTTAGGTGAAGGTTGTCCTACGACTTAGTTGAAATCAAAGTTTTAACATCCTTTGCGATTGAAAATATATTTTTCGCGATTAATTATTAGGAATTGGTTTAGTCCTATTCACCCCCCTCTAGGATGTCTGTGGCTCTGGTTTAGTCCTATTCACCCCCCTCTAGGATGTCTGTGGCTCATCTTTCAGAATGAGAGAGAGAGAGAGAGAGAGAGAGAGAGAGAAGCTCAGGAAATCGGGCGGTATGGGGTAAGACTTGTGAAAGTAATGGGCAGGGTGGTGAAAATGAAAGATGAGGACAAGCGGGTTTAGATTTAGAGTTGTGTGTGTGTGTGTAATATAATATAATATGTATTATTAAAATTTTGAAATTATACTCGAGACGAGCCAAGCTCGAGCAAGCCAAGCTTGGACTCGAGCTTTGAGATTCAAGCCAAGTAGAACTAAGCTCCACTTTACTCAAACTTGGCTCGTTTTCAAATGAGCTAAGTCATGCGAGGCTTGGCTCGCTTCGAGTAACCTTTCAATTAGCTTAGTCAAATAAAGGAAGATCGAGCCAAGCTAAGTAAGCCTCTTGACCTAGCTTAGCTCATGTACAACTTTACCTGCACTTAGATTCAACCAATAATTGGGCCATGCACCAATGTCAGGGTGGGCAGCTAATACATACCCAATTATTTGGTGGATCGGATATGGAACACTGTCGATCCGTTTCCGCACACTCGACACTGATGGCCTCACTTGATCATTGGCGATGAGTCACGTCATCCGGCCCAACATGCATGTGCATCCAAAGGAATCCTTTTATCTGATTCGGATTCGTAATGACGCCTTCAGTACTGAGATCTCAATACTGGTTGTTGTTGTGGGCCCCACCATGATGTATTTGTTTTATCCACTCCACCTGTCCACTTTGCAAGCTCATTTTATGACATGAACCCAAAAAGTGAGGCAAATCTAAATCTAAGGTTGACCACATTACACGAAAACAATGGTGATTAAATGCTCACCATTAAAAGCTTTTTTTGGTCCACTATAATGTTTGTTTGTCATCCAAGCTATTGATTATGTCATGTAGACCTAGATGAAGGGAAAACACAAAGATAAGCTTGATCTAAAACTTTCGTGGCTCAAAGAAGTTATAATGGTAGTCGTTTAAGCACCACTGCTTCCTTTGGTGTGGTCCATTGAGATTTATATGCCTAATTTTTGAACCCATGCACAAAAATGAGCCGGGAAAATGGATGGACGAGCCGGATAAAACACATACACCATGGTGGAGCCCACAAAGCTTTTCTAGCACTGACCAGCACCAACTTGGGCATTAAAGGGGTCATTTCGAATTCGAATACATTTTCATCCATGCAACACTCCTTAAATTTAGGCAGCCTTGATTTGAAAAATATAAGAGGCTGTTTGGATGCCTCTAAAGTATTTAAGTTATAAAGAGATTACAACTAATCAAATTACAGGGGTTGTTTGGATGCATGAACTGCTTGTAAAGGCTTTACAGGCTATAAACAGAATATGACTATTACCAGTAATCTAAAACATGGCAAAAACGCCATGTTTCATATTACAAGTATTTTCAACTAAAAAGGCATATAAATTGTGGAACATAATGGTTAATATACACTTATGACATGTGGGGCTCACCGTAATACGTATGGTACATCTAATCTATCCATCATGTGTTTTCCTTGATGCTTTCGTGTGGCCCTAAAAAAATAGCTTGTTGATTATCAAATGGACCACGAGAGGGAAGGATGGGACGTCCATCGTTAAAAACTTTCAGATTGCATTTAGATCACTATGATGGGTGGAGGATAGCAAATTGTCTAGTGTGTGAATGTTTTAATGCTCTCTTAGAGTTATTGTGGGGAAAACTGAACTAGCTTGTTACACGATAAATGCAATCAATCATAGAAGGGCTACCTTAGAGTTGTACCGATCAGGATTCGAGGAAGAACTCCTTCAGCTAGAGAAGCATCAATGACGAGATGAGCTATGGGCCGACCATCTAGCTGAACTGCTTAAAGATGGAGTTCAGTACCAAGACTCACCTCTCCAACTTGTCCAGATCGAAATAAACCTGATTGACGGAAGATCCGGAGAGAATTCCGCCCTTTGCCAAGAAAGGAAAGATTTGGTGAGACTCTAGTTGAAAATAACGCTGGTCGAGGCGGGGCTCAGCAATATTTTCCAAAGGAAAGTTTCATCCAAATAAGGACCCTTTGGTGAATCTAATGTATCCCACTAGGATATGCAAGTCTAGCAAGTCCAACTTATCCCACCAACATACATGAGATTAGATGCCGCCTACGCATCCTATAAATATACCCACTCTTATTGGAGAGCAGTAAGCACAAAAACCCTAACTCAAGTTTCCTTTTTACCTTAAGTCCACTCACCTTAGGCATAGGAGGGTCCTGAGAATAAACGGTTCCCATGCTGTCCTTTAAATACCACTGGTGGTGCAGGTACCCGCATCACAACAGGTTAGCCCTGCTCATCCAAATTTCAGACAACAATGGCAAAAAAAAATAATAATAATAGATTGAGTCCTCACGTGATTCGTGGATTTCGAAAGGCATACTGCCAGCTTCATGTCATGAGTACCTATTTTATCCATTATAAATCATTTATAGACTAGCCAAACACAGAAACTGTTTACCTGTAAACAGAACAAAAGCTAAAAGGAATGTCATGTAAACAGGCATCCAAACGACCCCCGAATGAAACGGCATTTCTCCGTTCCTCAATTACCAAATCCTTTCCCGCTAAAAAATCCATCGGTTTTTCTCGATCACGAGTAATCGATACCGCTTCCAAATCCTAATCCATTCAAACCACTATCTTCCCCACCTCAAAACCAGAAATCTCATGCGCATTTCGACCAAAATCCTGTAAAACCCCATTCCCCAGGCCTTTATTGTTTTGGCTTTCCGCTTTCCGACGCTCTATCTATCCCTCTTCTGCTCAAATTGCTCCTGTTTTGCTCTCTTACCAGTTCGAATTCTGACTTCGTTCGTTCCAGACCGATCCAAAAGCAGTATTGTGATGAAATTTCCATTTTTCTCGAGCGTGATATGGTAAACCCTAACTCCACCCTTTTCTTGAGAAATTAGTCTTTTTTATTTTTATTTATTTATTTATTTATTAGTGGTTGATGGGCGGAATGCGAAAGTGTTGCGATCACATTATCTTTTCAGTTTGGATTATATAAATGGAGATTTTGAGTAATCAAGACGTGGCAATGCGATCTTCATTTTGGTAAGGTTTTGACTGTTGGTTCAAGTCGAAAATGCCATTGCAGGCTTGTAGCAACCGGGTAGTGGATCCAGACTGTCCATGCTATCTGCAGCTTAATCTTGAAAAACACACCAATTGGATGATCCTAGCTATCTAGTCTATGGCCTTCAAATAATCAAATGGAAGGTGAAAATGGAAATGGTTGATTGCCAAACTTCACCATGCAAAAGAAATGGGTAGGATCATTCAGTAGTCTTGTTTTTCAACCTTTCATTGTCAGACCAGAATCCTCTGCAATGCCTGTTTCACGCAGCGTGTAAAATGCCCAAGCTCTTTGGCATCGGCCGCACCGCGTTGTATATATGAAATCCACCCCATCCATCAGGTGCGCTCTATGCTGGGACCTGGGGCAAAAAATCAGCGAGATAAAACAACTCAGGTGAGCCACACCACAGGGAACAATGAGGATGAGATGCCAATCATAGGTTTGTTTGATGGGCCACCTTAGTTTCTATCTTTCATCAAACCCATTCATGAGGTTTGACCATGAGGATGAAGGGAAGATACAAAAATTAGCTTGATGCAAAACTCAGGTGGGCCTCAATGTGTGAACGTAGAGGTTTTATATTGTTCCAGTTGGTGTGGCCCATTTGAGTTTATTTTATACATAGACACACACATACACACACACAGAGTAATGGTCTCCTGCATATCGTACCACAGGAGACCTTTATGTGCTCGAGGCTACCTACTTGGATTGGGTGGGCTGGGGTTGGGCTCTATCGTGATGCGTGTGTATAATCCACTCGGCCCATTAGGTTTGTGATGTCAATTTAACTGCAGGGTGAAAAGACTAGGCGGATTCATGATTCATGTGGGCCACACCAAGGAAACCAACGGGAGATGGGAGGCTTACCATTGAATTTTTACAGGGTCCACTGTGATGTTTATGTGAAACTGACTCCAATCATTAGCTTCCTCATAACAATACCGGTATAGGAGCCAAACTCTAGGCCCATATGTGATTTATGTGGGCCGCAACAAGTGAAACAATTTGGATGGTGGGGGTCATTTGCACTGTTTGTGCTTATATGGCCCACCTGGATTATGGATGCGGGTGATTTTTTAGCGCTATGGCTAAATTTTCATCATGCGCCTTATGGTCAGAATAAATTTCACATATACATCATGGTGGAGCCCGCAACCCTCCCTCCTTAGTTTGCTTACCAGACTACTAGACGTCGACATGCACACTCACCCTGCTAGTAGCGACCTCGCAGTTGGTTGGCGCTGGAAGTGTTGTGGGCCCCACCATGATGTATGCATTTTATCCATGTTGTTCATCCATTTTGCTAGATCATTTTATGCATGAGCCCAAAAAATGAGGTAGAGCCAAATCTTAGGTGGACCACACCACGGGAAACGATGGCGATTGAACACTCACCATTAAAATTTTCCTAGGGGCCACAAGTTTTGGATAAAGCTGATATTTGTGTTTTCCCTTCATCCAGGTCTGTATGACCCAATTGCAGGTGTAGGATCCTAGGCGGATCGCTCTCATGGGCTTGATTGATGTTTGAACGTGATAGAAATGGTTATATTTGATTGGAGTCACCACTAGCCAATTAATCCGATTTCACAATCGGCTAGCCCCTGTAGAAACATTAGGATAGAGAATCCAAGGATTCCCTGTCCTAAAATGGCTCCTTGACTTGCGACCAAAGATTATGAGTAAGGGACCACAGTTGCAGAGAGGGAAGGGGTTAGGCACCCGTTTTGCCCGTATAAACGTATGATCTCTACTTTACAAGATCTCACGAACTATTAATGATTAGGATTAGTTCTTGCCCACTAGTGATGCAAGGTGTGTGCAATGCCTATGACAAGCTGTAGTGTAGGCTAGATAAATCCGCCTTGACTCTCCCACTTGCCAAAGCAATAACCAACTGGTTCAAGTTTCTGATGGACAAGATCAGATTGACTTGGTGAGTCGCAGAGCATATACTTGAACTGATCGGGTGCTGAGTGCTAATTATGTATGTAAAGGTGTGTGTGATGTGAAAGTGCCCTGGTTTGTCAATTAGCCTGAGTATTGAGTCAGCAAGACAAGTGAGCCCCATAGAAAGATCATTTAAGCGTCTGCCTCAACAGGATGTGTGCCCAAACTCGTCAAAGGTAAACTCAGCCTCACATCCCATGTCCCAAAACATCAGCTAAATAAAACCCTTAAAACTGAATAGCACAACTTAGGGTTTAAGGTGAGAAAACTATTTTGCAAAATCAGGAAATCTCTAAGTTTTTTTCCTTTGTCGATTTATCGATAAGTGGTTCGATGAAATCGACCTACGTTATCGATGTCCTCGAAACTAACTCGATATTATTGAAATGAGGACTTCAGATGTCCAACAACCACAAAGAATCCCGGACTGAATTATCGATGAATCGATGAAATTCTCGATATCATCGGCTTTTGAATCTCGAGTTCATCTAGACGGCTCAATAAAATCGACATTTAATCAGTTTGCGTCCAATATGCAGTTAAGGAAAATCATGTGATTTTCGATATCTTGAAGAGAGCCTCGATATCCTTGACATTCAAACTTCAATGATATCGATGAACCTTCGATGATATCGGATTAGGACATAAATCTGACCAGCAAGCTTTCAGGAAAATTCTTTCAAAGTATTGAGGATCACTCGATGATATCGATATTCAAATATTGATCATATTGAGGCAAGGTTGATGTCATCGAAATAAGACACAAACTGTCCAGCAAGCTTATAGGAAAATGCCTTGAAAAAGATCGATGAATCGAAACTGTGATCGATATCATCGACATTCAAAATCAGATGATATCGAGGGGTGCTCGATCATAACAATACCTGTTAAGTTTCAAAGGCAAGATTGCTCTCACATTTTTCAAATGTCGAAGAATCGAACCATGTGTCGATGAAATCGGAGTTTGAAATCCAATGACATCGAAGCATATTCGACATCCTCGACCAGTTGGCAAAAAGGTTCAAAAGCGTCTGATAGATTGAGTTCGTGTCATCGAGCGGCCATTCGACGTTATTGAGAGTATATGTTCGATGATATCGAAGCCTGCTCGATGATATCGAATTCTATAAAAAATATAACTGTTTTATTTCCATTGGAACTTTTTGCCTATTTAATGAGAGGTTGCCTTTGGTTGTTTGTAGAGAAAATAGATCGAGTTTTTTAACGTTTAATTCATCTCACCTACCTTAAGCTTTTTTTTCTCTCATGGGAGTTCATCTTCCAATCCACCCTTATCATTGATATTCAATAAAGTGGATTAGGAAATGAACTTCTGCATTCAAGGATCCGTCAACTGCCTCATTAATGGCAAATCATTGAGCTGGGATACCTTGAATGCTTAGATGCTTGGAATCACTCCGTCTCTAAAATAGGAAAACATTTATTAGAGTAGGATTCCAACATAGCCTTGACTTAACCCTTCGCTGTACATTGGAGCATCATTTGTGTTGCGGTTCAAGGGAGTTGAAGATTCTTCATCACCAAAGGAGGAGATCTTCATCAACGTACTAAATGGGGCTCATCTACTTATCTGTAAGTCATTAGAGTCCAGAGACCCTTTGATCATTCCTTTTGTAGAATTGGGTCAAAGGTGCTTCTCACCCCTTTCAAGTCCTCATAGGAGGCATCCGACTGGAGAGTACGTGGGGGTGTTGTGTGTTGACCCTTGCTCTGTGGAGAGCATAAACTTAGGTCCTTGACTTCTGTGGTTTAAAACCTAGGTGTTGTGTGTTGACCTTTGCTCTTGTGTAGGGCATAAACTGTTAGGTTCCTTGTGTGGATCCTTGGCCTGTGTGGCCTAAAATCTGGGTGTTGTGTGTTGACCCTTGATCCTGTGTGGGGCATAAACTTATGTCTCGTGGAGACATGTTAGGTACCTTGTGTAGGTCCTAGAGTCAGCCTTGTGTAGGTTGTACTAGTTTGAGGTGAACCTGATTTGAAACCTCCGTTGGTGAGATCCGGTACACTCAAGGGTTGAGTGCGTCTGTCGGAAGTGGAGTAGACACGTAGTCGAACCACTATAAAAACGATTGTGTTTGGGATTGCTATTTACTTTTACTACTTGTGTGATTTCTCTGAATGTTCTCATAATGCATGTTTACATGATTACCTAGAACTAATTAGAATCACATCTCACACATAGTCACATCTATCATGAACTACTTATGATTGGATCCTCTATTTGGCTTGGAAGCTAATAGAGTTACATTGAAGAAATCCTGTTATTTGCATATTAGTGCAGGATAAGGTTGATAGGTTCTAAATCATCATAAAATTTTAAAAAGTCCGATTCACCCCCTCTAGGACATCTTGGCATATTCCCACTTCGACTAGAGTGGTCATTACCACAATTTCACAATGTTTTAAATAACGGTAGCATGATGCGTAGCGCTCAGCCCTCTATAGCGTGTAGTGTAAGCTACATGATACTTCTATTTTTTAATTTAAAAATAGGACAAATATAATAGATAGTGAAAAAAAAAAGGAAAAAAAATAAAAATGCCTAAAACATGATTCATTTTATCAATTATAAGCATGTTCAAAAAAGTTATTAGTTATAATTTATCAAAAGCCAATCCACATATATAAGTCAAATCAAATAATTATCATATCAACAACTTTCTAAGCAAACTACTTTAATTAATAATGTCTAATTGAAACCACAAGTCACAATTATGAAAAGAAATAAAAATCCCATACTTTAAAGTATCAAGTATAATACAAGTGTCACATTCTTCAACATTAGAAACAAAGAAAACGTGAAAAAAATAATAAAAAAATAAAATAGTAAAAAAATACATTGTAGCCTATGCTATGAACGCTACGTGCTACATAGCTGTAGCGTACGCTACGACCCCTGTAGCGTACACTACAGGGAATTTACGCTATTTGGGACGCTACGTAGCACTACGGCCACGCTACACTACGTAGCGTACGCTATGGGCGCTATTTGAAACACTGCAATTTTATGATGCAGTGTTGAATGCAACCTATGAGAAGCTGTAGTTTCGGCTAGATGAATCTGCATTGACTATTCCACTTGCCAAATTGTAAACTAATCGACCAAAATTTTAGGTCAGCTAGACTCTCTCATATTGCTCTTTCCTCTCCTTGGTGGAGGGAAGGAATGGCTAAGTAAAGGGTTTCTCCTTGAATGGAGAAGGCTTGGATTTTCTCAGATGATTGAAATAAGAGGGGGAGGGGGCTATTTATAGCCCCCAAGCCTAGTTTTCTTGTGATTCTTTGCAAGTGTAGGGCTAAAAAGGGTTTGGATCGTCTGAATTTAAGATTGCCACATGACAAGATCTCAATGGTTAGATTGGATGGCATGGATTGTAATTTTGGTGCAAGGGAGGGGCACTGGAGTCTTTTCAGTTCTCCTACATGATTATACCTTTCAAAAGAGAGGCTCCACTTGCGTTGCTTCTTCTTGCGAAGGCAGAGAGTTACCACATGGGTGCCGCCAGCCACATGGCAACTTCTTGCTTTGGCAAGTGAGCTCCTATACACGTGTGGAGGCTTTGCTTCCTTTGGTGCTTGGTTGCTAGTATTTCGGATTTTGAATGAACTTTAGATATATGGGCTTGGATAAGGGTTGGCTTAAGGCTTGATTTGGCTAGGTGAGTTGACTTAGCAGGTTGACTCAACGAGTTGACTAGGTTGAGTTTAGTTAGGGTTAGGGTTTTAGATTAGGTTTGGTTTGGACACGAATTAGCTACTAACGGGTTGAGTAGCGAGACTCACTATTGAAGTGACGTCACCAAGTTCTATGGGACCGACCATGATGTATGTGTTGTATCCACATCGTCCATCCATTTGGAGAGATCGTTTTAGGGCATGAGACAAAGAATGAATTAGATCCAAAGCTCGAGTGGACCCCACCACAAAAAATAGTGGGGAGAGTGACGCCCACCGTTGAAACCTTCCTAAGGTCCACTATGATGTTTATTTGAGATCCAACTTGTTCATAAGTTACCGCAGACATGAAAGAAGGAAAACACAAATTTTAGCTTGATCGAAAACTTTTATGGCCCTTAGATGTTTTTAATGGTGGGCGTCACTCTCTCCACTGTTTTCTGTGGTGGGGGTCTACTTGAGCTTGGATCTGACTCATTCTTTGGCTCATGCCCTAAAATGATCTCTCCAAATGGATGGACAGTGTGGATACAAACCATATATCATGGTGGGACCCACAGAACTTGGTAATGCAGGGGCATTTTCACACTGGGCTCGAGTGGGCTCGCCTGTTGGATGCAGGGGCACAATCGGGGTGGGTGACCCATGCGATTTGGGGCCCACGGGAGAGGTCTTGTGTTCGAGATTTCTTACCAGGGGTGATTAATATGCATTTCACACCGGGCTCGAGTGAGGTAGCCCGTGGGATGCGGGGACACACTTAAGGTGGGTGGCCCATGTGATTTGGGGCCCATGAAGGGGGTTCAGCTGAGGTCCTAACCCATGAGATGTGGGGCCTGGGCTATGAGATAGAGGGATTAAGTCACCATACTCTAACAGTTCAAGCTTTTAAAGCAAGTGGTTAATTGTCTTGTATCAAATTGGTATCAGAGCGGGAGGTCTCGTGTTCAAGACTCCTCACCGGGGGTGATTAATGCAGGGGCATTTTTCCATTGGGCTCGAGTGGGGTCGCCTGTGGGATGCGGGGGCACACTCGCGGTGGGCGAGGCCCACGGGGGAGGTCTCCTGTTTAAGACTCCTCACCGGGTGTGATTAATGCGCATTTCACAATGGGCTCGAGTGGGGTAGCCTGTGGGATGCGGGGATACACTAGGGGTGGGCGGCCCATGTGAGGCGGTACACGTGTGATTTGGGGCACACGAAGGGGGTTCGGCCGAGGTCCTAACCCTTGAGATGTGGGGCCTGGGCTATGAGATAAAGGGATTAATTCGCCATACTCTAACAGTTCGAGCTTTTAGAGCAAGTGGTTAATTGTCCTGCATCAAATTTGTATCAGAGTGGGAGGTCTCATGTTCGAGGCTCCTCACCGGGGGTGATTAATTTAGGGGCATTTTTACATTGGCCTCGAGTGGGGTAGCCCGTGAGATGCGGGGACATACTCGGGGTGGGTGACCCATGTGATTTGGGGCCCACGGGGGATGTCTCGTGTTTGAGACTCCTCACTGGGGGTGATTAATGCGCATTTCACACCGGGCTCGAGTGGGGTAGCCTGTGGGATGCGGGAACACACTCAAGGTGAGCGAGTCTCGCTACTCAACCTGTTAGTAGCTAATTTCCATCCGTTCGGTTTTGGGTTGGGGTTTTAGATTAGGTTTGGTTAGGGTTTTGTGGAGTTGACTTAGTCCAACTTAATCAGCTTGTCGGCCTGGGGTGGGGTGTCTACCCGAATCAACAAGTTGGATGGCAAATAAACATTACAATGGACCTTAGGAACTTTTTAATGGTGGGCGTTCAATCACATTGTTTCCTATGGTGTGGTCTGCCTAAGATTCGAATCGGCCACATTTTTTAAATCATGCCATAAAATGAGCTAGAAAAATGGATGGACAACTTGGATAAAACACATACATCATTGTGGGACCCACGAGCACCTACCAATTGACGCAGGACAACTAACCACTTACGCTAAAAGCTCGAATTGATAGAGCGTGGCGAATCAATCCCTTTATCTCATAGCCCAAGCCCCACATTTCATGGGTTAGGTCCTTGATCGAACCCCCCTCGTGGGCCCCACATTACATGGGTTCTGCCTCACATGAGCTACTCGCCTCACACGGGCCGCCCACCCCGAGTGTGCCCCTGCATCCCACAGGCCACCCCACTTGAGCCCGATGTGAAAATGTCCCTGCATTAATCACCCCCGGTGAGGAGTCTTGACCACGTAACCTCCTACTTTAATACCACTTTGATGCAGGACAACTAATCACTTGCTCTAAAAGTTCAAACTGATAGAGCGTGTCAAATCAATCCCTTTATCTTATAGCCTAGGCCTTACATCTCATGGGTTAGGTCCTCAACTGAACACCCCTCATGGACCCTACATCACATGGGTTCTGCCTCATACAAGCCACCTGCTTCACACGGGCCGCCCACCTCGAGTATGCCCCTGCATCCCACAGGCCACCCGGTGTGAAAATGCCTTTGCATACCAATACCAAGGTCCCTACTAGTAACGTCAACATGCAATCCCAAGGCGTACCAAATCGGTTACATATACGTAATGGTAACGGCTGAATCCGTTACGCGATACGAGGGTCGAAACGGTTACCACTAATGTTACTTTGTATAAGGTTATAAGTTATGCGCTGTCTAACTAAACTAATGCAACTATATTCAAATTAAATGCATAACATTTAAAAATAGTGGTTATTGACTATTAAAAGCTTTTTGTGGGCCACAATTTTTTTAGATCAAATTGATATTTGTTTTTTCCCTTTCATCCAAATTTGTATGAACTTATCAACAGCTTGGATGGTTAATAACCATTACAGTGGACCTTAGGAAGTTTTTAATGGTAGGAGATCATTGACCACTATTTCTTATAGTATGGTCCACTCGAAACTTGTATATGCTTCATTTTCTTATAGATGGACGGCGTGGATATGCAATACATACATCAAGGTGGGCCCCAAAGAGTTTTGTTGGCTTCCCCAGCTCCATGCCCACTAGGCAATCTGCTTTCTATAATAGTGGCCAACCATCCCATTGGTGGGCGCCTGGCCGTGGGGCCACCTCGATGTAATATGGTGTATCTACACTGTCAATTCATTTTAGAGCATGAGCCAAAAAATGAGGCAGATTCAAATATGAGGCAGACCATACCACACGAAATAGTGGTCGTTCAATGGCCACCATTAAAAACTTTTTGGGGCACAAAACTTTCAATCAAGTCGATATTTGGTTTTCTCTTCATCCTAATCTTATGTGATAAATCAGCAGGCCCTAATAAGTGGTTGGATGGCAAATAAATGTTATTGTGGGCCAAAGAAGTTTTTAATGTTAAGCGTTAAATTACCACTATTTTTTTTTAGTGTGGTCCACCTGAAATGTGGATCTAACTCAATTTTCAACTCATGCCCTAAACTGATCATGCAAAATAGATGAACGGTGCGGATAAAACACACAACATCATAGTAGGGCCCACTGAACATGTCGACTCCCGATTGTGAATGGTTGCATGAAAGTAACACGTAAAGGGGGGGAGCGGATTAGCTCTTACCTGGGTAACACCTGGGTGGATGTTACTTTAACCGTGTGGGGCCCACCTCTATGTATTTTTTTGTATATCCATGTCGTTCATCTATTTTTCCATCTCATTTTACGGTGTGATCCCAAACCTTAAGAAGATCCAAATCTCAAGTGTACCATACCACTAGCAACAAAGATGAATGACCATTAAAAACTTTTTTTGGGCCACAAAAGTTTAGGATCAAGACGATCTTTTATTTTCCCTTCATCCCAATCTTCTTGACATAATCAACAGGTTGGATTGCAAATAAACATTATGAAAACCCTACTATGGGCCATTTGGAATTTATAATGGTGAGACACTCAATCACCACTATTTCATGTGGTGTGGTCCACTTGAGATCTAGATCTGCTTAATTTTTGGGTCCCCATCCTAAAATGGGCTGGAAAAATGGATGAACGGTGTAGATATGAACTAAATCATCAAGATAGACTTGGACCCCATGTAAGGGTAATAGCCCGTTTTATCCCAATAGTGCAAGAGATGTACGGACTTGTTAGGGGATCTATGGGGCCCACCATGTTGTATATGTTTTATCCTTGCCATCCATCCATTCTCACATGTCATTTTAGGGCGTAATCTAAAAAATGAGGCAAATTAAAGACTTAAATGGACCACACCACAGGAAGCATTGGAGATTGAATGCATACCATTGAAAAAAAAATTGTAGCGAAAGCAAGTTTTAGATCAAACTGATATTTAATTTTTACCTTTATCCAAGTCTATTTGACCTTATGAACAGGTTGGATGGCAAATAAACATCACGGTGGGCCCTAGGAAGTTTTCAACAATACCCGTTCAATCTCCACCGATTCATATGGTGTGGTCCACTTTAGCCTTTGATGTGTCTCATTTTTGGAATCATGTCCTAAAATGATCTTCCATAATGGATGGACAGATTGGATAAAACATATACATCACGATGGGCCCCATAAAGCCCATGACAAGACCGTCCATCTCTAACAAGACCTGGTGAGCATTATTCCCAATTGACGTCACTGTAAAGTGGCTTCCAAAGCCATTTTTTTAAACCACAAGGGTTCCGTAACCCTAAAATTTCACCCAAAATCCAAATCTCTAGAAAATTTGGAGATTTTGTTGCCAAAGTCGTCTCTGAAATTTTAATAGATCATTTATTCGAAGAAAAAAAAGGGGGAATTCGAGATTTTTTCGCACGGCGCACCGCTGTTGATCACGGCCCACAAAATTCTACTTCAGATAATGCAATCTGCTTCTACGGGTACCAAAATCTCCTCTCTTATGTAGATTGAAAGCTTCTCCCCTTTTTTATTTTATTTTTTCGATTTTTTCAGGTAATTATGCATAAAAAATTGATAAAATCCTCCAATAAAACACGAGAAAGATGATAATATCGGTGATATTGCAAAATATCGTGCAATCTCATGCACTATATCTCATGATACAAATAATTTTGGAAATTTTTGGTATCTCCGAAGGGTTTCGTGTCGACGGTCGCCGATAACGATAATATCGGCCGATAGTATTAATATTTGAAACACTATTTATACCTTTTAAAAAAAAATAAAAATCTCTATTGTTATGGTTGAATATGATGCGTTATTCAAATTAGAACATACAAATGTGCATTTTACAGATTATGCAATTGATTTTCTATTTTATTTGTATTTTTTTTTTCGGACTATTTTTGGTCAATTTTTAAAAATTAGGGAAAAACATTTTTTTTTCAATTTTTTGTTTTTTGTTTTTTTGTTTTAATAGTTGAATATTGTGCATTAATGATAGTAGAATATATAAATGTCCTCACCTCACGCTCCTCAAGGACATGTATGTAATGTAGAATTGTAGAGTAAATTATGGACAATAAGAGAAAACACCTACACATGTGATATATTTTGATATTAAATTCATTCTAACATATCTATCATTGGTATTAGATAGTTAGAAAATTTAATTTATGAGTTTTGCAGTCAATTTTAGGCTGTCAGGTTCATAAATTCATCAAACCACCCGATACAACTTTCTCACCAAAGAGTGGGCCGTTACACCATCATAAATATGTTCAAAATTATAAATGAATGCATATTTGGAATATTTAGAATTTTTTGGATTTAATGGATGTATTTTTTTCGAATATCTTTTGAAACAAAAAATTTCTGACTGTTAAAGGGGGCGTATCGGGCCGTTACGTGGTTTTAATGGCCGATACAGCCCGTAACCGTATTAGTAATGACGGGCACCATTATTCTCATTGTTACCGCAACGATACAGCTTGTACAATCCACGTTCTACAAATCCTGTTAGTGGGCAAATAGGGGTGGGTCCACCTTGATGTTTATGTGAAATCTACTCCGATCATAAGGTGCATGCCAATAATTAATCCAAACTTCTCAAAAATCGCCCACATCCATAATTCAGGTGGGCCATATGAGTGGAAACAGTGCCGGAGACACCCTCCAACCAAACTGTTTAACTTGGTGTGGCCCATATAAATCATATACAGGCCCAAAGTTTGGTCCCCGTGCATGTATTGTTACGAGGCAGCTAATGGTTGGAGTGGATTTCAAATAAACATCATGGTAGGCCCTATAAAATTTCAATGGTTGGCGTATTCCTCTGCCACTGTTTCCCTTGGTGTGGCCCGCTTGAATCACAAACCCATGAATTAGAAACCCACATGTTCTTTTAGTTTTATGGCTAAATTTGCATTACCAACTTAATGGTCAAAGTAGATTTCATGAATGCACCATGGTAGGGCTCACCTTCAACCCACCTTGTTCAAGTACTTAGCAGGGTGCGCACAAAGGTCTCTTATGGTACGGTGCGCGGGAGACCAAAAGCCCATACATACGTACCTACATACATGCATACATATACATATTTGTGTGTGTAGCGCAATGGTCTCTTGTGCACCCGACCATAAATGTTTATTTGCTGTATGGAGGCTTGGCTTGTTAAGGTGGGCTCCATCGCGATATTCATGTGAAATTCACCTCTACCACCAATTGTGTCATCCCATGTTAGGCCTAAGGCCCAAATATCAACCCTCTTCGTAATTTGAGTGGGCCATGCTAAGGGAAACAATTTGGAAGGTGAATGTTGTCTGTACATTGTTTCCAATCATGTGGTCCATCTAAATCACTAGTGGGGCTGGTTTTTCATTAGGTTTAAAATTGGATCACTGACTTGTTAGAGTGGATTTTGAAAATACATGATTGTGGGGCCCATGTCAACTATATAACCTACAATTTAAGTAAAAGACTTTTACGTGAACCAGAATTGTGTAGTAAGGTGGTTAGCCCCTTAACATGAAGTGAAGACTCTATGGGGCCTATTGTGATGTATTGTGTTTTATCCACATTGTCCATACATTTCGCCAGCTCATTTTAGGGTATGAGCCCAAAATTGAATCATTTCCAGAGCTCAAGTGGACTACAACATAGAAAATAATAGAAATTGAACACCTATCATTGAAAACTTCTTGGGAGCCATAAAAGTTTTGAATCACGCTGATATTTGTGTTTTCCATTCATTTAGATCTGCGTGACCTAATGAACAGTTTGGATGACAAATAAATATCATTGTGCACCTTAGGAGGTTTTAGTGGTAGACGTCATTATCACCACAGTTTTCCATGGTGTGGTCCACTTGAGCTTTGGAAATGCTTCAACATTGGGCTCATGCCCTAAAATTAGTTGGAGAAACATATGGATGACGTGGATAAAACACATACATCACAGTGGGCCCCATAGTCTTAGCAGTTAGCGCCATGATAAATGGTGGTAACCACCTCGTTTGTACAAACTACCTCCACGTAAAGGCTTCCACATAAATGATGATGTATTTGGAGTGCCTCACCATCATGTATTTTCCAAATCCACTCCACACAGTAGGCTAGTGACTCAATTTTAGGTCTAGGGATGAAAAATCAGCTCTATCAGTGATTCAAGTGGGACCACACGATTGGAAAGTGTACAAGTGATACTCACCCTCCAAACTGTTTCCCTTGGTGTGGCTCACTTGAATCATGAATAGGGTCAATTTTTGGGCCTTGGGCCTAACATGGGATGACACACCTGATGGTTGGGGTAGATTTTACATAAACATCATGGTGGGGCCCACTTAAGCCGTCAACTTCTCAAGACCATACTTAAGGTCTCCTGTGGTCTAGTTCGCAGGAGACCAACACTTTTTCTCTATATATGTATATACACTCTGTAGTCTTTATGTGTGTGTGTGTGTGTGTGTGTGTGTGTGTGTGTGTGTGTTATGTGTTATATGCATATATGTGTGTATACGCACACACAAGCGCGCGTGCACACACACAAACATATATAGACACACACACAGACACACACACCCAGACATAGTCCATTGCAAGGAGAGAGGGAGGAAGCTTGCACGCTTGCCACTTTTGGTATGGTACGAGGTATTTATTATATGATTTGGCTATCCCTTGTTTCCTTGGTTCTGGAATGCCTTTGAAGGCGGCCAAGAAAAATAACAAGTGTCCACTGTCAGCTCACCATGGCCAGCCCTTGTTTTCTTGGTTTTGCAATGCCTTTGAAGCTTAATCGAGGGTATTGAAATCCTGATCTGAATGACTCTAGTGGTTGGCTTGCGACCGTAAGGTCTGGGTAAGGGTCTCAGTTACAAAAAAGGAAGGGGTTAGGTCTTTACTCTACGAGATAAATGACTTTCAAGGGAATTTAATTCTGCGGATGTGTTAGGTAACTAGCCATGCTTCGTGTAGTCCTTTAAGAGAATTGGGCAGGCAAAAAATAGAGAAATTCCTAGCCCTGCTTCTCAGAGTCAAGCGAACCGGGCAGGCGAACTAGATAAATAAAAATATTCATAAAGTTAGACAAATAAGAATGTGACTGACAAGTGATAATATGCTAGGGATGTTTGGAATGGAGTGCTCCTCAAGCTTGACTGAGATGTGAGAAAGAAAAGGGAAATCAGACACCCTCTTTACTCAAAGGGGATGGTCAGATGTTCCTGATTTTGACCCCACTCATGATCCAATTGTCTTCCTTTTGATGGGCTAACTTTTTAAGGTTGATTTCACTGAGTTGGGCATGACCTCGGCATTGGCATGGGACTTTTCAAGTGTCCTGGAAGGATGGGAGACCCTCCCCCTGGCTTGTTTCATTGGCCCATTCTCAGCCCCAATATGCTTCCTTACGTTCCCCTCTTCCTCTAATGCCCCCCTCCCTCATCGACTACTAGGGTTGAATTTATAGGGTGAAACCGTCGGCTCACCACCACTGTAAGATCTGCAAGGGGCGGATCCATATCCGAGGTTGTTAAAAAGGGTGCCAGGTGGCTGTCAACATGCAAAAGGTCGACGGCCTACCAGGCTTTTCTTTTTGGCCCAGTGTTATTCTGCAGCATTTTCTTCTTTTCCTAGGCTATCATCCTAGCTGGATCTAGGTCCACAGGGTTTGTAATTAGGTGGTATAAGCTGTTTATTGCCTTTGGAGAGGAGTTTAGGTTTCATTGTCTCTTTTTGGGCCAATCCTCAATGTTTCCTTTAATGGATGGGTGCAACTTTATTGGAATATTGCCTGGGTTATAGATTTTGGTTGGTGCCGATCATTGGTTTTGATTGAGGCTAAGGGTTGGAAATCTATTGATTGGGTCCAATAATTTCATCTGTGACGAGCTGGGGATTCTACCTCTTAATTTTGTCAGATGTCCAATGGTGATTAAGGGTCCTAGCTGCGGTTTTATCAGGGTATAGTCACACAATTCAGGAGTAGTATCTCGTGATTTAGGTGGGGTGTCTATAATATGTATGTGTGTGTGTGTATGTGTGTGTGTGTGTGTGTGTGTGTGTGTAATTTATCTGGCTGGTCTTTTGTATGTATGGTTCGAACAATGGTTCCCACCTGATGGTTGGAGTATAATATGTTGGACCACAGAGTTTGGGTGTTTTACACATGGGGTAAAATGGGTGCAATAGATGATTCCAGTCCATGCACATCTTTTATTTATCCGATTGTCCTAGTTGGTGGAATATGATTTTAGGAGTCTAGCGACTTAGATGATGATAATGAGTTTGAGGAGGTGAGGATTGACCTTTATGCTTAGTAGAAGGTGATTCGATGATTACGGTGTGGAGAAAGGAGAAGAATGAGAGAAGAAGAGGAAAGAAGAGAGTTTGGGGAAATATTGTGTATTAGCAAACATGCCCTAACACAATGTTTTATTAGAATAACGCATATAGTAGATTGCAGGAGAAGAGGAAAGAGTGCACATGCACATGCACTTATATTAAAAGAGTCACTAACCATTGACACTCTCTAGACTCCCCCTAAGTTGGAGCATAGATGTTGATCATGCCCAACTTGTTACAAACACGATGAAGAGCATATCGACTCAAAGACTTTGTAAGTACATCAACAAGCTGATCCCCGGATCAAATAAAAGGGGTGATGAAGGAGGCAACTTCCTCCCAAATAAAGTGACAGTCGACCTCAATATACTTGGTGTGCTCGTGGAAAACTGGGTTACGAGCAATATGGATGGCCGCTTGGTTGTCACAATGAGGAGGAATAGGAGTTAAAGGAGGATAGCCAAGTTCTTTAAGACGGGTGAAAAGCCACACGAGCTCACACGTCGCATGAGCCATGACATGATATTCTGATTCAGCCAAGGACCGAGCCACAACCGGTTGCTTCTTTCTCTTCCACGTGATAAGATTGCCACCTAGGAAGGTACAAAAGCCAGATATAGAGCGACGATCATAAGTACTACTTGCACAATCGACATCAGAATAGCCAGAAAAATGAAGATGACCATGCGAGTAAAAGCGGAGGCCAAGACCCGAGGCTAATTTTAGATATCAAAATATGCGGTATACTGCCGTGAGATATGAAGAACGAGGAGTTTGCATGAATTGGCTAATAACACCCACTACAAAAGAGAGATCCAGGTGAGTAATAGTCAAGTAAATGAGTCGGCCTATAAGTCGTTGATATCCGGGATCAGAAAGGAGAGTAACATCATCTGGTCAAAGCTTCTGTGAAGTATCTATGGGGGTGGTAGTAGGTTTGCATGCTAACATACTGGTCTCCATGAGAAGATCAAGCGCATATTTTCGTTGTGACAAGATCACCTCAGATGAGGAGCGGCCAACTTCAATTTCTAGGAAGTAACAAAAATTCTTTGACCTCTCACATTCTAACCGAATCACTACCGGACAAAACAATATCATCCACATATACAATGAAAACCATGTTGCCAGTTGATCGACGACATATAAAGACGGAATGATCGGCATGACTATGAACAAAGCCGAACTCCATGAGAGATTGACTAAATTTTTTGAACCATGCATGTGGGGATTGTTTTAGTCCATAAAGAACCTTCTTCAACCAACATACAAGCGCAAGGTTGTGGGAAGCAACAAAGCCAGGAGATTGATGCATGTAGACTTCCTCTGCAAGGTGCCTATGGAGAAATACATTCTTAACATCAAGTTGAAACAAGGGTCATGATAAATTGATGGCCAAGGAGATCACAACATGAATAGAATTAAGCTTAGCCACTGGAGAGAATGTCTTAAAGTAATCTACACTATGAGTCTGCGTGTAGCCCTTAGCAACAAGACGGGCTTTATAGAGATCAATGGAGCCATCTGGAAGAAACTTGATCGTGTAAACCCATCGACATCCAACAGGTTTATGCCCTGAAGGAAGTGGCACAAGCTCCCAACTATGATTCTTTTCAAGAGCAGACATTTCTTCTATCATCGCCTTCTTCTAGTCAGGACTTTGAAGTGCATGTGAGAGAGACCGAGGAATAGTCTTATGATGAAAGGGAAGCTGTAAACAACTGAAGGGACGATGACAAATGATCATATAAAATGAAATTACTAATGGGGTGTTGAGTACAAGATCATAACCTTTTTGTGCAAGATAACGGGGAGATTCAGAGTCGAGGTAGGAGAGTCACTTGAGCCAACATCCAAGGTGAGTAGAAGGTTGGATGGCTGAGCGTGTGAAGATTTATCTCGATGATGATACACCCGCAGAGGCTTTGGGTCACCCAAATCACTATCAGGATGCTAAACTGAAGGAAGATGAGTTTCCCCGTGGTCACTAATGGAAAGAGGAAAAAGATAAAGAGTCATGCTCTCCTTGACTTGCATGAGGATCACAGAGGGATTAACCTAGAGCTGAAAAAATGAAACATCCTCAAAGAATGTTACATCGGCAGAGACATGTTTCTTATGAGTCGAGGGATCATAACATTTATGCCATTTCTGATTCCGAGTATATCCTAAGAAGACATTTAATTGCTCTGGGGTTAAGTTTATCATTACTTCTGTCCAAAATTTGAACAATGCATGTGCAACCAAAAACTTTAGGTGGTAGAGGAAAGGGATTGTCATGAGGATACAGTATAGTAAATGAAGATTTGTAAGACATAACATGTGAGGGTGTACAATTAATAAGAAAGGTAGCAGTTAGAAGAGCATCACCCCAAAAATGCTTAGGTGCATAACGAAGAGGAGGGTGCGAGCAACTTCAAGAAGATGACGATTCTTTCATTCTGCGATACTGTTTTGTTGAAGCGTGTGAGCACACAATGTCCGAGACAAAATACCATGCTCCTGCAAGAAGGACATAAAAGCAGTTAACATGTATTCCCCCCCATTATCGGAATAAAGGGTTTTGATGGAACATTGAAACTGAGTGCACACTACATGATAAAACACTTTAAACACATCAAACACCTCACTTTTTGATTTCAAAAGATAACTCGAGTCATGCATGAATAATTATCAATAAAGGTGACAAAATATCTAAATCCAAAAGTGGAGGTAACTGGGGCTGGTCCCCAAACATCCGAATGAATCAGAGAAAAAGGTTAAGGTTTTCTCCCCGAAGACGTAGAAAGAAACATAACACGATGATGTTTAGACAATTCACAAATATCACAGCATAACAGTTTAGTGACAAATAAAGAGGGAAACAAAAGTCTTAATCTAGCTAATGATGGGTGGCCTAAGCAGCAGTTCCACCGTGTCATGGACTCTCGATCCAGAGAAATGGTACTAGAAGCGGCAGCAGGTCTATCATTGAGAAGATAAATGCCTCCTCGCTCATGCTCCCACCGATCACTCTCTTCGTCTGTAGGTCCTGGAACAAACACTGAGAAGGGAAGAAGGTAATGGAACAATTCAATGATTTAGTAAGAGAGCTAATATACGATAGGTTTAATGAAAAACGAGGCACATAAAAGACTTGATGACAATGGTAAAGGAGAAAGAGAGATGAAACCAATTCCAGAGATGAGAGTTTGGGTTCCATCTACGACTGTGACATACTAAGTGTGGGGAGAAGGAAAATAAGAGGAAAAGAGTTGTGACTTACTAGCAAGGTGTTCCGTAATGGTAACGGTGGCCGTAACAGCCACCACCGTTACCTTTACAATACGGGGCATAACAGTTGTTACAGCCCCGTAACGACCGTTACGATCTCTCTTTTTTATTTTTTTTTTATTTATTGAAAAATCCCCCGAAGAACCTGTATATGCCCCGTAATGTTGATTAAAAAGTATGAAAAACCTATATATGTCCCGTAATAGACCATTACGGGGCTATTATGGCCTTTATATAGGATGTAACGTGCCGTTAATAGCAATTACGAGTCATTTTTTTCCATAACGGCTGTTATGGCTGTTACGACTCTGTAACGTGTAATAGTTGCCACCGTTACCTTTACATAACGGCCTTTACGGCACACCATGCTTACCAGTTATATGGGAGGATGTTCCAAAGTCTGACCTAGGAGGTAGGAGATGATGATGCAAGAAGAGTAGTACCTGACTGGGCCGAAGCTGCATGAGAAGGCTCAGGAATATCATGGACATGAAGCCGCATTAGGGCATCTTATGTAGCCCGATAAATGATGAGAGACTCCCTTGAAGCCTTGAAGAGAACTGCTCAACTGCTTGGGTGGAAGATTGTCCCTCAGGAGCAACCGTGGAAGTAATAGAAGGAGCGACACATGTAGGACGACTATAGAGTTGCCATCAATAATCAACAATGTGATTGGTTCTATCGCAATGCGAACAAATGTGAGAACCATCACGTCCTCATTCTCGTCCACCACAACTACGAAGATTACGACCGCCACGACTGCGATCTCCCTTACGGCCTTTACCATGACCATTATAACTAAAAGTGTGCCTTGAACTCAAGGATGGTGCCCAAAGGCCAAGAAGAAGAGCAGACTGATCGTCAGCAATTTGTTAAACGCTCTAGTGGCATAAATGAATGGGAAGGGAAAGTAGAGACAGTAGCACGCTGGCACATGGCATAAACTGTCGTCAACGGGAAGATGATCTTGCACATCAACCTAATCCTGAACATTAAGATAATTGGAGTTCAACCTGGCTAGGAACTGTATAATACGAGTATCATCCCGCTGCTTATGGGCATGTTCATGATCATTTTTACATTTGCAAGGAAGAGGCTGATATAGGTCTAACTCATTCAGCATGCCCCGAAGTGTCGAATTGTAATCTTTTAATGATCTTGAGTTTTGTTGGAACTGACTAATTTATTGAATAAGTTGAAATACCCATGAAAAATTTTGATACTCCAAGAACATATCATGAAGTGTGTCCCAAATGTCTTTAGCCGAGGATAAAAACATCACTGAATGACTAACCGAATATCCATACTATTCAACAACCATGTAATAACTTGATAGTTTTCCTTTGTCCAAGACTTGTAGGTAGCATCTGTAGAGCTTGGGGGATCATCCAAAATATACGACAGTTTTTTATAGGCTCCAAAGAACACTTTTATGGATTGCGCCTATTGAAGATAGTTGTCACCATTCAACTTAATGGAGGTAATCTGCAAGGGGTTGGATTCAAGAGAGCCCATGCCAAGAGATGAGGGCCCTTTGTCGTCTATATGAGACTCTAAGTAAGGACTGATTCAAACAATTCTTTCTCACTCAATCCTTTAAGAGAATGGGAGATAAAGTCCAAACAATCAGTAATCCTCCAAAATAACAACAAATCCAGTTAGATCTGACTCAAACGAGTGAAAAATGACCTAGTCGCACGTCCATTTGGGGTTAAAACCCACTCAAACGTGAATCATAGCTAAAAAATCCTTCATGATTAGCTTGGGGGGAAGATTTCAGTCCATTTTGAGCAAAGAAACTAAAGAAAAACTTATTGATTTGAGGCAGATCGAAGAAAATCTTATTAAGAACCCGATTTTCAAATTTCTTTATTTCGGCCAAAACAACATAAATTAACCTCAAAAAATCATGAAAAATCTTCTAAAATTAAGATCTATCAAACCCCTAAACTTTTAACTCAAATGAGGTCCATGTGTCTGTACAATGCTGATGTTAGCTGTACGGTTGTTGATGTCAGCAAGGTGACATGTTGCCTCTCAACTTGTTAGATGCGGAATGCCCTGATTTATGCTCTGATACCAAGTAGAAGGTGATTTGATGATTATGGTGTGGAGAAAAGAGAAAAAGAGTGAGAGAGGAGAAAAGGAAAGAAGAGAGTTTGAGGAAATATTATGTATTAGCTAACATGCCCTAACACAATGTTTTATTAGAATAGAGCATATAATACACTGCAGGAGAAGAGGAAAGAATACACATGCATATGCACTTACATTAAAAGAGCCACTAACACTGTACATTAACACTCTAGATGCTTACATAATACGGATACCCAATAGTCAGGTGGCAGCTTACTGTCTGGCTTGTTGCATTTGTATTTGAGCACCTCCTTGCTTGCATTGGGGTCAAGGATATGGTGATTGGAATCCTCTACAATGCCTATTTTACGTAGCATGTAAAACACAAAAGCTCTTTGGAGCCCACCATGTTGTATGCGTCCATTATGTCCATCAGGTGCACTCTCTGTTGGGCCTTGGGGCGAAAAATGAGCCAAATAAACAACTCAGTTGGGCCAGACCACAAGGAACACCATAGGTTTGTGTGTGGGGTCACCGTGGTGTGTATCTTTCATCTATCAGGTTTGATCACTAGGATGAAGGGTTGATGCAAAATTCAACATGATCCAAAGCTCAAGCAGGCCACAATGCATGAACGTAGAGGTTTTAGGTGCAATTTTACATTGTCCCCATTGCTGTGTTCATCGGAGTTTTTTATCAGGCTAATCTTTTGTACGCATGGTTAAAATAACGATCAACACGTGCTGGACATAATGGATTTCACGTATACAACATGGTGGGCCTCGCGTTACGTATTGCATCGTTGGGATACAGATACGTAATGAACGTAGAGGTTTTAGGTGCAATTTTACATTGTCCCCGTCACTCTGTCCCATCTGAGTTTTTTATTAGGCTAATCTTTTGTATGCATGGTTAACATAACGATTAACACGTGATGGACATAATGGATTTCACGTATACAACATGGTGGGCCTCGCGTTATGTATCGCATCCTTGGGATACAGATACGTATCGGTTATTCCACGGGATATATCGTTTGTATCGAGGAATTTATAGCACTTTTTGGGAAACATGGGGAAAATGGTTGAATTTTTCAATGAAACTTCAGGAATTGTTAGAAAAAACCTTAATACACACTTTTAAATCATAGCATCTCAAAAAAGACGAGCACATAATAGGTTTCCTTTATATAGGGTCCTAAGCTAGCTGTCTGATCAAACTAATGCAACTATATTCAAATTGAATGCATAACATTTAGAGTGTATGTGATGAACATTTCATCAAACACTCCTAAATACTTTAAAATTAGTCTCAATTGACAACTAGTTGAAGGGAAATTTCAAAAAAAAAAAAAAAATTTTAAAATTAATTTTTAATTAAAAATAATTTTTATTTTTCAAAAATTGACAAGGACTTAACAAATCATTAGATCAGCCCTCATGCTAGTTTGATTTTATGTTTAGAGTGCAACATTGCAAGCAATTTGGGAGAAATTGGGGAGATTTTGAATTTTCCCCAATTTCCTCAAATCGGACCACCTACACTCAAATTTCGAAATTAGAATGTATGTGATGGTTATTTCATCAAATACTCCTAAATACTTCAAAATTAGACTTCAAAATTAGTCTTAATTGATAGATGGTTGAAGGAAATTTTAGAAAAAAAATGGAGAACATGAAGAACCAATGGATATTGAAATCAAAGTTCCAACTCCATGATTTTTCATGCAAAACATGAAGAACCAATGGATTTATAACCATTTGACACTGATTTAACATAATTTCAACAAAAAAGGGGATCGGAAATTGAAAATGCTCACTAGATCGAAGATGTGGGATATATTGGCACTACCTGTGCGTTTGGAATCGCACAGGCGGGACACAAGATATATCATGGATATATCAGCCGATATCGTCGATATTTAAAACATTGTTCCTGACATGTGTTGTCTATGCGTATGATTTGCTAGATGCATGGTCTGTATCCACTGTCACGCTGGCCACACCCACATGTAAGGTTGGTTGTATCCCTTCTTTGTTTCCACTGCATGCAAGTCACAACAAAGAAGTGTAGTAAAAACGAAAACTTCAGTTTCAATTTTGGAAAATAGGGTGTCAAGAATAGAATGGGGGTTGTCCCTCTTGGATGCCCCATGGGGAACTGTGGGGTAACCAAGAAGATTTGCAGGTAAGCAAAGAAAAGTTTAATAAAAAACATGTGAGAAAAGAAGGAAAGCAAAGAAAAGTCTGAGAAAAAACATGCAAGAAAAGAATGAAAAGATTGTCACGAAAAGGGTGTTTTTGGAGACCAATGCACAAGATTAGCCAAGCTTGAGGCATGGCGAACCCTTGAGAGAATATTAAGATGATGAAAAAAAAGCCCCAAGAATGCCACTCTATGTAACATTATGAAAGAAACATTTGCAGCCAATTTTCTCATTAGTCGTCTTTTTTCTTTTTTTTTCCACCTTCTTTTCTTGATAAGTGGCTTTCATAAATGGAAAACATTCCACCTCTGATATGGTTGGTATTTCAGCATTTTATAATTTAGAGTTTTCTCGTGATAGTGGCTATTATCTTTATGCTCAATGTTTCGGACATTCCGAAAGTAACTTTTTGTAGCTTTCCTATCTTTGGCTAGGGTTTAGCAGGTAACTTGACAGTGAATCCATGTCGACCAGTCAACTGCATGCCAATTGCTCTGCCCGGCATAGAAATTTGGTTGCCTGTTTTCGTCTTTTAGATGTTCATGCAACTGCATTCTGCGAGCTGGACCGCCTCGCAGATTTGCTGGGTCTCACCTCGTCCATGTTCTTGTAAGGTCAACAAATCTGGCAGTGGATGTAATTATCAGTCGAAGGGTCACTCAGGAAGGATATTTATTGGAATTAAGTTCTACCGTAGGAGATGGAAATGTAGAGCTTGTGTGCTTCCCTCTGGCAGTGGCAGTCATGATCAGAATTTCAAATTTATCAATCCAGCCAAGAAGAGCTTAAAAGCGCAGAAACTGTTTGTTGTTGAAAGGCCGTCCAATGAATCTGATTCTGGAGAGCAGTTTTGGGAGTCTACTCGGATGGCATCGAACTTCACCAACTTCCAAGAAGATCCGATGGTTAATAAATTGCGGACTCAGCTCGGGGTGATCCACCCCATTCCAACGCCTCCTATTGATCGGAATATTGTGGGCCTGTTTGTGTTCTTTTTCTTTATTGGAGTTATTTCTGATAAATTTTGGACGTTGAGGAAGAAAAGCAAGTCAGGCCATGATACTCAACCTGGTACCTGGCCTCAGGTGCCCACTAGTTTTTCGTTGTTTCTCGAGAAGGATCTGCAAAGGAAAGAGTCGGTAGAATGGGTGAACATGGTGATTGGGAAACTATGGAAGGTGTATAGGGTTGGGATTGAGAATTGGATTGTTGGGTTGCTTCAGCCTGTCATAGACAACCTAAAGAAACCTGATTATGTGCAGAGAGTCGAAATAAAGCAGTTCTCTCTCGGGGAAGAGCCCCTCTCAGTTAGGAATGTCGAGCGCAGAACTTCTCGTCGTGCTAATGATTTGCAGTGAGTTTGGAATAGTCAATTGACATTGCATTCATAGAATTTTCAGTGATAAATTTGATTTGTTTAACTACAATGTCATGAACATCTTTCCCCCTCCAAAAAAAAACAAAAAACTTCGATGTTGAACTCTGCTTCTTAATTACAGAGAAAATCTGCAATAAAACCTATGCTACCTGCATTGATTTAATCTGTGCTTTTGTTGCTTTATTTAATGCAAAAAGGATTTTCTAGTAAGTAGAAACCAGATGCTAGAGTGCATTGCACATTGGGAGCGAAAACTTTTAGCATACAATTTATGACTGTGAAATTAAATCTTATTTTGTAGATCCAGCTAGTGACTTAATAATCACTTAAATGAATCTAATTCCAACAATTAATTATTTTCTAACGGTCGTACGTGTTTCCACTGAAGAAGAAGGAAAAAAGGAAAATGTACAAGGATTCAAAACCAAGTGAAGATAATTGCCAGGAAAAATGCTTGTGCACAGTGCACCAAACTCGGTACCCAAACTGCTGGGAAAATTGCTTCTCCCTTTCTTGATAGCCCTTAGCAAGTAGCGAACTGTTGAAATCAGCCACACCCAGCTTGGTATCCAAGTTGGTAGGGTACCACTTGTGCGGTGTAGCCTAGGAATCAAATCTTACCATGGTTACTCAGTGAGGCAGTGGCCCTGACCTCTTAGTAACAATTTTATCTTTTATTTCTCTTTCAAAAAACAATTAGATATTTTCTCCAACATGGACAGAGCTGACGAGTTGCTTTTGGCCTATATGCACACGTGGTAACACTGAGGAGTGAGCAGACCTGGATGCTTACGTTGTTCTTTTGAGCTCAGAAACACAGGTTTTGAACTCAAAGAAGATATCAAGTCTAGCCATCAAAAGAAATGGTTGAAGATGAAAAGTTTACCATTGGAGTCGTTGGCTTTAACCCAGGCATTGAAATCTTCAAAAAAAAAAAAAAAAAAAACAAGCATTGATATGGACAGACTGGGATGCTTATGGTGTTGTCTAAAGCATGGAAGCAGTAGTTTTAACCTCAAAGAAAATATCAAGTCTAGCCATCAAAAGAAATGGTTGAAGATGAAGAGTTCACCTTTTGCCTTTCTGGATCTGACAACTTCAGGCATTGACATGAGCAGACCTGGATACTTCTGGTCTTGTTCAAGCTTGGAAACACATTTTAACCTCAAAGAGAAGATAGTCTAGACATTAAAAAAAAAAAAAAAAAAAAAAACGGTTGAAAGTGAAAAGTTCACTGTTTGCTTTGCTGGCTGTAACAACTTCCCCAGGCATTGACATGGGTAAATCAACATATTCACTGAAAGCAGGTCTGATCTTGTAAAATGATGGGGAAAACACTAGTGCATTAAAATTTTGCTGTAGCATGTGATTGAGCTAGCTGCCACAGGCATGAAATTTGTTGGATGACCATTTTAAAGATTGCTATGATAGTATAGACGTGTATTACAGAGCAATAGAATCACGTTGTTGCAAACTGATTATACCCATTTGATGTAATCTTTTATCAATTACCTTATGATAGGTACTGTATTACATGTCCATCGTTGGACTTGGATGTTTGGTGATCTATAGAAACAAGAAATCCATATTTTAGCTGATTCTTTGTTTTCTTTGATACTATCTAGGTACCAAATAGGGCTCCGTTATACTGGTGGTGCTCGCATGCTGCTGTCCCTCTCACTAAAACTCGGAATAATACCAATTGTCGTACCTTTTGGTGTTCGAGATTTTGATATTGATGGGGAGCTATGGGTCAAATTACGATTAATACCATCAGAGCCTTGGGTTGGGGCAGTTTCATGGGCTTTTGTTTCCCTGCCAAAGATTAAATTCGTGCTCTCACCCTTCCGTCTTTTTAATCTCATGGGTATGTCTTATTTGCATACTACCTTGTAATTATGATACTTTTAATATTAGTAATTCTTCTTATGATTCATGAAGTGGATAAAATCATCATCATGATCATCACTGTTCCAAAATAATAATAATAATCATGTAAGCCTTATTACAACTAATTTGGGTCAGGTACACAAATCCTGTTCTGCCATTCAACTCTATTGTGATTCATGAAATCGATAAAATGATTGGAAAATACTGTGCTGCTATTGCTATTCATTGAGCAATTCTTGCATGAAGTCAGGCATTTGAAGATATCCTTGTTTTGATGTTCATTTTTTTTTAAAAAAAAAAAATTATTTATTTTTGGATCAGTATCTTATGTAAGTGACTAAAGTTAACTTCAGGGCCCTTACGTTAGATGTTGGGGGACATCAATGCAGGTATCGGGATTCAGGATCGTAAATTCAAAACCATCTTATGATGGCTACTCATGTTTTATTCTATCAAAGCTTTTGAATTTCTGCACTCTTTAGAAACTTCAGACTTCAGAGACTTTCAAATAAGTCACCCAATTGATGTAAATATGTTGTCAGATTGTGATGTCGTGCCTTGTGCTCGGCTGTATGTCTACTCCTCCATGACTCTCTGCTTGCTTGCCCTTTGGAGTTTGTATTAATTGGATTAGGGGTTAGTACTGGTGGGACCGTGTTGGCATGCGAGGTTTATCAATTTGAGCCTATGCTGTGGCCGTTCCAGAGCCTGGATAAAAGGGGAGGTTTAATGTCCATTGGGCAGCCAATCAGAAAACTTAAGCCAATCTTCCATGTAAATGCTGACCTCGAATTTCTAGGAGAATGGCTAAGATGATGATTTAAATTCCAGCAGCTGTACTTGTATAACATATTTATCTAATTTTTTGAGCAATTGGCTGTCTTTTGTTTTCCTCTGCCATGGTTGAGGTATCCAAAACCTTATTTTGTGGTGCTGTTGCAGTAATGGTTCCAGGTTGCTCTATGTTTTGCTGGACGTAGTCTTTTTTTATCAATATTTGGAGGTTATTTTATTTTGTTCTCCTGGACTGTTTTTTCTTCTTTTGGAGGTCTCATTTCATTAGTTAAAGTGGGTCAAATGGCTTTGTAGATACTCTGCTGTGTTCCAAACCCGACACATTTAATCTAAGATTACTTCATTAATCTTTTTTCTGTTCTGATGCATTTAATATAAGATTAGTTCATGAAAGTTTGTGCCTTTGTGGTATCCAGCCTTTGCAATTATCAGACATTAGTTCCCCCACAGTCCCACTCGAAAAGAAGAAGAGGAGGAGAAAAAAGACAACAAGAAAGGGAAAGCAATTTGCAGATATTTTTTCTTTGAGAGATAACAGCCACTTTATTAAAAAACTCGCAAGAAGCGAGCAAAGAATACCTTAAAAAGAACCCCCCCCCCCCCCCCCCCCCCCAAAAGCAAGCCCAACCCTCCAAGGAAGCTTTAACTTTTGCAATTTGCAGTAATTCACCTACCATTTCCTGGAAGTGAATCTCAGCATATTTGCTTCCCTTTCCACATTTGGTGCCCATAACTGCTCAATACCAATACTTGTTCATCGGAAAACAGTTGAATAGCTTATATTGCTTTTTTACAATATTCACTCTTGCATCTATGCTGCACATGATCAAATTTGAACACTTAAAAAGTGCATCTACTTTTCGAACAGTAGATGATGATGATCTCTTTTCAAACAGTGCCACATTGTATCCTAAGCCAACTTGGATTGCTGATACATGTTATTTCTTTTTTGCATGTAATGGTTCGTGCTACAACAGCAATTCCTGTTCTTTCAATGTAAGTTTACTTTTCTCTGATTATTATGTTGAAACTGCTTAAATACATGGTGGTGCACCTCTCTCTCTCTCTCTCTCTCTCTCTCTCTCTCTCTCTCTCTCTCTCTCTCTCTCTCTATCTATCTATTCTATTGGCATTCTATTGCAATCCATGGAACATGGAATTTTATTTTTCAGAGAAAATTTAAGAAGCACATGACATTATGTAAAAAATCATGGTTAACATTTCAGAGACACATTAACTTGGTAATGTATGGAAAAAAGTAACTTATTATTTTTTATGAGCAGTAAATTTTTTATTCAAAGACAAGAAAAAACCCAGGGACGGGCAGCAATAGAGCCTGAAACAGAAAGCAACTTAATTCTTAATGATTTGAATGATCTCTAATACATTTATATTATTCTAGACCTGTTCCATATTTTGTTCTTATCAAATCTTTTATTCTTTCTACATATGGATGTGTGGACAAGTTTGGTCTGTTGGAGTGTCTATGATGGAAGGAACTGTTACTTTGGGAAATTTGTTGTCCCATTTGGGATCACTCAAAAGTTGTATTAAACAACAATTCCATCCAATGATCCAAATTACATTTAAACATAAATCAAACTAAACAATATACAATATACAACAATAGAGGGAGGGGGATGGCCAGGTGAGAAAAAAATGGTAAAAGGTACATCATAATTGTTTATATGTTAAAAGTCCCCCAAAACAAGTAATAACAATAATGAACCCAAGAATTGATTATTTATATATAAAACTGTACCCCCGAAGTAGGGTTATACTGATGCAATTTCTCTCTTATGTTGGATTGACATGTTACCCTCATTGTAATTTTGTTTCTTTATCATTGTCTTCTATTCCTTCTCTTCCTTTCTAAATTTTTAGTCGTTCCATAGAAAAAAAAATCATCATAGTATTGTCATACTTATCTAGGTTTGGCTTTCTCATTATTGCTTGACAAAATGTTTGGTGATAACCCTCCCTTTCAATGATTAAAATTCGATAGCACATTGAAGTTTTTATATCATTATATGTAATGTTTGAGCACGCCCTTGTGCATGACCATGTCTTTAAAAAAAAGACAAAAACAGATAAATGGACAAATTAATTTTTTATATGAGCCAGGTCTAGGATTGCAAACACACCGACATAGTCTTCAACATGTCGATGCAGCATAATTTAAAAAAAGCAAGTGATGGAGGAGAAGAACAAGAGGAAGAAAACACAAGAACCAAGAGGGAATAAGGAAGCTTTCATTTTAAGGATTAACTCCCAATGGAAGGGCCATTACATTGGTGCAAAACTCAACTACAAAAGATAGATTTTATTTTATTTTATTCTAAACAAATCAAATTTCTATCCCCAAATTTGCACTCTCAACAGTTCTTATATAAACATTTAAACCATTTTCCTTTTCTTTTCACAAATGGAAAATTTATACCCCATTACTTGCAAGAATCTATGCCCATTCAATTGTTGCCTTGGGACCACATGAAATCATGTCAAAACCCCACATCATTCAACAAAAATGACCTTAGAAATGTACAAAGTCAGTGATTAGCAACCTTTATAAATACACTATTAGTCTCCAAGTTGCCACCCTTACCTAAGCATCCTTTTTATCCATCTTAAGAAATATTATTTATTCTTAACAACTTCCGTAGTGTGGAGTGCTTTGACCTTCCCTTGTCTCATCCACTAACCATGCAGTCATGCACATGTCCCACCGACATGGTGCCACCAAATCTTGCAAGTATTTTAATTCATAGGTCCCATTATCAGGTGCTACACCATACAAACACAGACACATGTTGACATATGCATAATTTCCAAAGAAGTGTGGTGTCCTTGTTGCATAGCTTTTGATAAGTCTTTCTTTTATCCTCCCCTCCCCCCTTTGGTAGTTCAATTTCAAGGGTTTGTTAGCTTCTTTTTCAGGTTTTTGACAAAACTACTTACTGAGGATCTGCCTCGGCTTTTTGTTCTTCCAAAGAAGAGTGTACTTGATTTTCAGAAGGTAAAAGCGGTTGGTCCTGTTCCAGATGATTTTAGAACTGGTGCAATTCAAGAAGGGAATGAAGATTTTGTTGGAGAACTATCAGTGACTCTTGTAGATGCTCGGAAGCTTGCTTATGTTTTCTATGGTATCCATTTTTCCTCACATATTAAAGATTTTTTTTTTTTTTTTTTTTCAATATGCTCGAAAGCTTGCTTATTATTCTATGGTTTCGATTTTTCTTCATCTATTGAAGTTCTGTTTCAATGCGATATTCTTCATGTGTTGAAGTTCTGTTTCAATGCAATTTTTTATTGGGTTCTTTTCACTGTATTTTCTATATATATAAAAAAAACTCCACATGTTAGCAATTGCACCACCTGATCTTCGCCTGGGTAAAGGAGGTTTGATGCCAGGTGGGCAGTGGGTCGTCAAACTTTTGCCAAGCTGCTGGGCGAACAGAATTCAGTGGGTATGATGATGATGATGTCGTTGTTGTTGTTGTTTTTGTTTTTTTTCTTTATCATGTTTTTGTGTTTGCCAATTTTTTGTGCTTAATTTTTAAGTGATTCATTTTCAAACACATGAGGAGCCATGTAAGATCTGAACTGGTTATCAGGTTGTCTCTACCTTGGATTTCCAATACCCCAAAAGTTACAATTAGAGAATCATGGTTCGTAACCATTCCATTGGATGGTCTTTTGGAAAAATAATATGCTGCTCATAAGAAAGCCAGCCAAAGTTCCTACGAGTGACTGTTCTTTTCATAAAGTAACTGTCCAATTCAAGGTTACGATTGTTTAATCACTCTGCACTACAGATATGGCCCATTGAAGATAGATAGTGAGAGGGAGAGAGGAATATTATCAGGGAAGGGTCCACTGCCTTCCGTACACACTCCTTCAAACTCAATTTACCGCTGCCTTACATATTGTAAAAGTCATTTTCTTTGCCTAAGGTTTTATTGATCGTATCAGGGTGCATCTGGTGTCTAGTGGTCTTTTTATATGTTCTTAGGATGTGACTTTGGATAAACTATATGAGTTTGATTATTCCGCCTAATCATATCTTACACGCTAGTTTTTGTGGGAATTGTCAGGGAAGACAGATCCATATGTCGTTCTACGACTGGGTGATCAAGTATATCGAAGTAAAAAGAACAGTCAGACCTCTATCACTGGACCACCTGGAGAGCCAATCTGGAATCAGGTGATGCCTCTTTATTCAAGCCCATTTTGCTTGTTTTGGTCTATGGACTTCATTGGTTCATCCTCTGTATGCAACCATTCGATGTGCCAGCAATCCAATGAATGCACTCCCTATCTGAAGCAAAATTCTCTATGAATAACAATATCTGTTTGCCTAGGGCAGGATTTTCTTTTGCTTGTTGCAAATCCAAAGAAACAGCGGTTGTCCATCCAAGTGAGGGACTCTTTTGGTCTCACAGATTTCACCATTGGCACAGCAGAGGTAAATTATCCAAACCATACTCAGGTTGATCTTTGGGAAATGGGACACTGAAAATGTAACTGTTTTGAAGCATGGTATTCTAATGAAGTGTTAGATTTATTCAAAAATAAAAGAATGAAAAGACTATCTTCTATTGGGGCCCGTTTGGATTGTGGGAAAAGAAAAGAAAAGAAAAGAAAATAGATGACTTTTCCTATGATGAGACGTTTTATCATGTTTGGATAGCAAATGAAACGTTGGATTTCAAAATGCAATCATTACCCAAACACCATAGTCAAATTTTCATGCATTAAATACAAGGTGACTTTTGTGAGAGCTTTATTTGGATTTTCACTAGTTATCCAAAGAAAACCTCCAAACATCGAATCCATGCTCATGGGGAATCTTGAAAAATCATCATGAGATAATTATTACAGTTTTTCTTTTCTCACCATCCAAATGGGTTCTTAAAAAAAGAAGCAAAAGGTTATCTTCTATTCTCATTGATATCAAGTATGTAGTGTAAAAGCTAGGTGTGCATGACATAAACATCCTTACTTCAATGTAATGCAGAAGAAATCCTCACAAGGATGCTGTCAACTAGATAGATATTAATATCTAAATTTAATGCAATAAGAAATTCAATGGATCTTTTGTTTGAAAGTACTTTAGGAGCAACATTTAAAGGAAGAAAAGATTAGCGACTTGGTCTTGAGCTTGATAATTTCCTTTAACCCTCCAAAAGGGCAATTGGAAGGCCCAAAAGGATGTGGATGGTGTAATTAAGAAAGGATGTGATGACCTATGTTTTAATTGAAGGTATGACCCTTGATAGAGTGAAATGGTAGAATGGGATTCCTGTAGCTAACCCCAATTAATTAGGATAAGGCTTAGACAATGACAATTTAGATTTATAGTATGACACCATACAGTTTGTAAATAATTGTGTATTAACAATCACTCCTTGCTAGAAGTAGTGTTTTAAATAACGAATAGTGTGTAGCGTAGCATTCACTCCTTTGAAGTGTGAGGCGCAAGCTATATAGTGTGTAGCCTAAGCTACATGCTACTTCTAGATTTTTCATTAAGGCTATGTTGGTTGTGCCAAATATCATGAAATTTCATGATATTTTGCACTAAATTAGGCCGACTAATAAATAATAATGAAATAGGGCAAAGATTAATTATAAAGATAAAGAAAGAGCAACAAAACTGGTTTAATATTGTTTTTTAAAAGATAATGGCAAATTTCATTAATATACAAAGTACAAGGGGTAGCCAGACACCCCACGAAATTACAATAGAAAATTATTTTTCATATAGAAATCTCTGATCAATGATAGGACAAGATCCATTTTGCATTATATCTAATTGATTCCTTGGTTCGGACTGAAGAAGCAATGTCACTCAATCATTTTCGAACTGATTGCAATATTTTTCTGTCTATGAGAATCCACCAGAGCATCTTCTACTTCTAATAGGCCATGAACTAGATCAGAATCATTCTCAAAAGCAAAGAGGCCCATTTGATAACCAAATCCCTCTCTCTGAGAGCCACCCATCTAAAAGAGTGGCTCGTTTTTCGAAAGCACCTCCCATTTCTTTATTTCTAGACAGCCCAAAAGGCCCGCCAATAAGCACAACCACCAAATTCCTTTCATCTCCTTCTCAACCCCCATATCGTAACAAGCCACAAGTAACAAATGGAGCTCGACGAAGCCTAGTTAGAGGTGGGCATCGAGTCGTGTCGGACCGAGTTAGGGCTGATCTAACTTGCACTCGATACCGAGTCAAGCATGCCTAACCTCATCCGAGTCCGGGTCTGACCTGGACTAATTCGGACGGAGTTCAACCCGGTCACAAGTACCGAGTTGGGTGCAGGATTATCCACGGGCTGAAATCACAACTCAAAACCTAGATTCACTTGCCTAAATTGCAGTCTCTCCATCAGCTACACGACATCTCATATATGAAACATTAGATATGAGTTTTATTTAATATTTTTGTACAAGTTGAGTTTTAGATCGAGTCGAGTCAATACCGAGTTGGATTTCAGGTCGAGTTACTGGGTGACTCAAACTCGACTCGGTTTAAGTTCGGATTGGATGAAGTCAACTCGATTCGGATCGAGTCAGATCTAAACAAGTTGGATGAGTCGAGTTTGCCGAGTCGAGTCATCCCATGCCCAGCTCTAAGCCTAGTAGACATTGAACTTGGATAAGACACTATTCCACAACTTACTAGCAAATGGGCAATGAAGGAAAAATGATCATTCGACTCAAGATTGGCCATGCACACCAAGAAAACGTTTGGAAGCACCATCCCCAATTTCTGAAGATTCCGTTAGCGCCCCCTTTCCCTTCCAACCAACCAAGTGAAGGATGCAAACTTCGTGGGAGCATCGTATGACCAAATACACTAGTATTTTTGAATTCCCCACCCATCCCTTGTTTATGAAGCATCTTATATAAAGAGTGCACAGAGAAACACCTAGATTTACCCCATTGCCATATCATCCTATTCTTTTCTCCACTAACTGGGTGACATAAATTAATATGACTTAGCAACGAGGCCAATTCCACCACCTCGTCATCGAAAAGGAATAAACAACAACCATACCATAGAGTCGCCACACATCAAAAAACATCTCGCTATCAAAGCATTTCAATCCACGTACATATGAGCAATTCATGGAAATAAAGATTGCAAAGTTTCCTCTCCAACCTACACATATTTCCACAACCAAATATTCTCCCCATCCCCAAGCACAAGCCTAGCCTTTTGCTAAAGCATGGTTTTATGAAAACAATCCCTTTCCCAATTGACAAAGCCCTATAGAGAGAGGAGTCCTTAGTGAACCATCCACCTCTACTATAACCATATTTGCTAGAGACTATCCTCCAAAAAGCATCTTCCTCTGTCCCAAATCTCTAAAGCCACTTACCCAATGATGCACTATCCATCACACCCAAATCTCGTATACCAGCTCCACCTTCAATGAAAGCTTTACACACCTCCCCCTAGTTTAGCAAGTGAAACTTATTTGTTCCTTCTACCCCTTATCACATAAGGTCTTGCCTCAGCTTTTCAAGTTTCACCAAAACTGACTTCGGGCATCAAAATCAAGACATAACTACGTTGGAAATTTTGATAAAGTTGCACTGATGAGAGTGATACGGCCCTCAAGAGATGGATTTTGTCACGTCGACCTCGCAAGCTTCCTTTCTACCCTTTCCACTACTACATCCCCCAAATGTTGTGTGGGTTTGCCAATACAGGGGCAAACCAAGGTATGTGGAGGAACTCCCCCACATCATAACCAAATAATGAAGTGAGCCCCAAAAGCTTCTCCTTAGGCAAGTGGACAACCAATATTCCGCTCTTAGTAATATTGACCTTCAAACCTAACACAAGTTCAGAATACCGGATAACCATCCTCCACTTTTCCACCATTCCTGCATTTGTGTCATAGAAAAGAAGCGCATCATCAGGGAATTTAAAGTGGGAAATTGGGGAACTCAACCTTGTGATAGAAAAGCCACAAAATAGCCAACTTCCCGCCCATGTTCCAACATTTTACGTAAGGGGCTGTTTGGATGGGAGTAAATGGAGGTAAATGGGGGGAATTAGGAGTAAATGGAAGTAAATGATAGTTGAAGAGCCGGTGGGTGCACTCACTCTAACGGTGTATCTTTCCCATGATGGGTTAGCATCGTCTTCCCTCCAATGACTAGCTTCTGTCTCTTATTCCGGTTTGAAGTATGTTTGGATGGGAGTAAATGCATGGAAAAGAAATGAAAGGGGAGTAAATGGGCTTGCAAATGAAATCCTCTATAAAAGAGAGGATTTAGAAGTAAATGGTGTGAAATGCCCTTTTGAGCTCCGTGGAGAGTCGCACGAGTAAGCAAAGGTGCTGGTACGTACATGTCCACCATACATGTGGCACACTAATGATACTCCAAAACAATCTAATTATTGACTACATCACTAAAATCACACCAAAAAAATGATCCAAACCATTCAAAGTTTGACCATCTAAATGGATGATTAAAAAATGTTGGCAAGTTGATTGTTTGTGATCCTTATGGTTGTGGCCCACCCGAGGCTCAAAATTTCCTCTTTTTTGGCTAAAGTATATATTTAAATGGGCGTATTATAATCATTCTATTAAATATCGCATATACACACTGATATGAGATATTAGAGCTGATTTGGGATATCATATACCTTCCTATGAATATAGTGAAAAATTCCAATGCATTCCAATTCCATCCATTTACTCCCATCCAAACAAAATATTTGGATTTCAAATACATTTTATTTACTCCCATCCAAACACAACTGAGTAAGCCATTTACTCCCAATTCATTTACCTCCAGTTCCACTTCCCATTTACCTCCATTTACAAGCTCCCAATTGAGCCCTAAAGCTTCAACTACCACCACAAAGATGAGGGAAGATAGGGGATCTCCCCCCGCCTTATCCCTTGTGATATTTGGAAGAACCCTTTCAGCAACCCATTTACTGAAATAAAAAAACCTGATAGAAATAACACATTCCTTTACCCACACCCTCCACTTCACTCCACATTCAATCCTCTCGAGCATGTAGTCCAAAAAACCCCACTCCACGTGATCATAAGCTTTTTCAATATCTAACTTACATAATCCTCCTCCTAACTCTACCTTCTGTTTTTTTTTTTTTTTTTTGAGAGCAAAAATTTATAAAAAACCCACAAAGCGGGGAAAGAATACAACCCTACACTAAACAATGGTAGCAGTAAAATTACTGGCTGAACCTGCCTTCGCATACACCGCCCAAGATTTCACAAGCCTTTCAATCCACCTAATTACGTCATCTACCCCCGGCCTTTCATTTCAAAAACATCGATCGTTTCTCGCTCCCCCAAATCAAAATTAGTCTCCGCTTAGCTTTTTTCCAATTTCCCTGCTCCACCTCCATTCCAAGCTCACATGAGGTCCTCTACCAAAAATGGCATAACCCAATCCACATGAAGCAAGATAAGGAAATAAGCCCATATTTTGTAAGTGAAAGAACAATGTAAGAATAGATGATCGATAAACTCCGTGTTCTCCTTGCACATCAAGCACATAATGGGTAAGATCAATGCTCTCCTCTGGAGGTTATCCATGGTAAGAATTCTCTTTTGCCACAAAAGCCTAACATACACTGCCACCCTCGGAAGAGCCCCGTAGAACCAAGAATGGAAAGGATGGGGAGGAGATGAACTTGATTGATCCTCACCCAAGCACATAAACATAAACCAAACAGAGAACTTCCCTAAAGGATGACTCCAAAACATGGCAACCGGGAGGGATGGAGAAGGGGTAAAATGCAAAAGATGAGCCAATAAAGCAACAAAATCCCCAACTTTAACATGTCATATGCCTGCGAGAAGGGGGATTCCAAATCACTGAAGCACCAACCATAGAAAAACATTCCACCACAAAAATAAAATGATCCAGAGCAAGCCTTGCCACTCTTGGAAATAAGTCCCGAAGCGCACGATCTTCGCACCAAATATCTACCCAAAAATGAACACACCACCCATTATCCAGGGAAAAAGTCATTGTTTGATTAACCTGATGCTCTGTCAACGCTATCATTCTCCAAACATGGGAAGTTCTATACAATGATGATATTTTCACAAACCAACCACCTTCTTTGACTCCATATTTGTTAGCAATTATTTTCCTCCAAAGCATCCCCTCTTCAAACCCAAAATGCCAAATCCATTTACTAAGAAGAGCCAAATTTAAATCCCTAAACACTAATCCTAGCTCCCCCATCTCGAGTCGGCTTACACACCTCAAATCACTTCGTAAGGTGAAATTTCCTCCCATCCGAAGCACCTTTCCAAAAAAAATCCCTTTTCATCTTATCCAATCTATCCAAAACCTCATTGGGGGCGTTTAAGGAAGGATATAAAATAGACCGGCATATTAGAAAAACCTGTTTTGATAAGGGTCAAGCAACCTCCTCGAGATAGATAACGACACTTCCAAAAAGTTTCCTTTCAATCTTTTCAAGGATCCGGTCCCGTATGTGCTTAGCTGGCTTCCCAATGCAAAAAGGGAGCCCAAGATAAGTAAATGGAAAAGCGCTAGGCTTGCAACCAAAGATACTTGCAAAACGACAAACGACTATGCTCCTCCTTAGAGAGATGAATCACCAATATCTTAGATTTGGCCACATTGATCAACAAGCTTGAAGTTGCTTCAAAACACAATTAATTTTCAGATATTGTCAACCGATCTATCCTCCGCATTACAGAAAAGAAGTGTATCATCGACATATCGAAAATGACTGACTTGGCTACCATTCATCAAAGTCTTGAACCCACTGAAAAGCTCATTTTCCTCTCCTTTACAAAGAATCGAACTAAAAGCTTCCCCGATAACCACGAACAAATATGGGGATAATGGGATCCCCCTGCCCCAACTCTTTCTTAAATGTGGAATTAATGTATTTGTGGACTATTAGAGCTGTATCAAGAATTTTCCTACCTTCATAAAAGCCCCTTGAAACATAGAAATTACACTTGTTAACGACATTTTGAACCTTGTAGCTAGCACCTTTGGGAGTATTTTGTAAATATTCCCAGTTAAACTAATGTGCCGCCAGTGTTTCATGTTTTTTGCTCCTGACACCTTTGGAATTAATGTAATAAAAGAGGCCCGATTTTCCTTCAAGGGCCAGTTTGGTTCTCCAATTTCCTATGAAATGCAAAGTAAATGAGCCATCATTATCATTTCCAGGTATTTGTTTAAACATGAATTAAGGCTCGTAAATCAAGAGTCAAATGCACTTCTAAAGGAAGTAGGTAAAGTAAATTGTAATCATTGCAGTTTTACATGATAAAACTACCATTTTTACAGTGATTTCCAGGTGAAACAAACAATGTAGCAAAATCAACATTGTAGTCAAATGTAAGTGATGTCATCGCACAATTACAAAAGTAAATAATTATTACCCATTTACAGTCATTTCCAGTTGTAATTGGAAAACCAAATATGCCCCAAGAGCCTTCCCGATTGTAGAACTCCGTTATAAATTTCATAACATCTCTCTTAACACTCTCCCAGAAAATATGGAAGAATGCTAACATGAATCCATTTGGCCTTGGCTCTTTATCCTTGCCCAAGGCATCCATCCATAACTTTTTTGACCTCGTCTTTGGAGAACGACTTCTTAAGCGATTCACTTCCACCCTCGACAAAGTATTGAACTGCAAGTTCTTCATAGTAGGCTTCTTCCAAGTTCCAACCTTCATTGGTGAGCAACTCCTTGTAGACCCAAACTGTCGCATTGCAAACCTTATCTTTTTCTTCCAGTCTCTCCCTCCTTTTCAATGCTAGTCAACTTGTTGCACCTAGCCTAACAATTAGTTGTATTGTGGAAAAATCTTTTATTTTTATTACCCTCTTTTAACCAAGTAGCCAACAATATTTGCTTCCATTTGATCTCTTCATCCTTTAGGCAATTCACATAATCTCGACTGATCTTTTCACAAATATAGTTATCCTCCGATAGATCCATATGCTCTGCCTTGAAATCAAGCTCATGAATCTAATTTAGAATTTCCTCGGTTTCAATGTCCTCCTACCTAAGACTTCCTTTTTCCATTCAAGAATTTTCCCTTTCAAGAATGTCAATTTCTAGGTTAACTTAAAACCCGTAAACTCTTCCACCATCACTGTTCCCTGACAAGACTCGAGAACCCTTCCACCTCAAGCAATGAAAGTTCGAACCTAAAAGGTTTCAGGCTTTTATTTTTCTCCTCCATCGCCAAAAAAATTGGGCAATGGTCCAACGCTAATCTAGGTAACCCACATTGTGACATAAGCGGAAAATTTTCCACCCAACTAGGCAAAACTAGAAACCCATCAATTCTAGTCATAATGGGTCAATCTTGATTGTTAGACATCATCTCATGCGCCTCCACCATCTTGAGAATGAAGACATAACTCCTAGTAATTTTCTCCCCTAGAGACATTCCAAAGGAGAATTTGGTGACATTAAAATCATCCCTAACGCACCACAGGCAGTTGCTTTGCCCCTAGCCGAATCGAGCTTGTCCCAAAAAGCATCCCTCTCAGCTACCACGTTTGGCCCATAAACTGTCATAAATAACTAGTGGAAGCCATCAGACACCCCAGACAACAAAACAATCAAGGAGAACCTCACACCCCACCATGAAACCTTAGACCAAATGCTAGAACCCCAAGGAATACTGTAATGACCTGGAAAATTCCGTACAAAGACCCGAGTACCAACTTAGGCAGAAATCCCTCAGGACTAAATCTTTTAGAAACTAGATGAGAATTAACTAAGTGCTAACCCAGATTACCTATGAAATTAGCGCTAATCACTTTAAATACTATCTGCAAGACTCAAAACCTGTAGAATCGGTAACGCTATGTTACCCTAAAATCTAGGATCCAACTCTAAACCCAGTTGCTCTCGAAAGCACTCTGAAACTTTGTATCGGACCTGGACCGCACGTCAAAAGTCCAATAGCAATGAACTTAGACGATTATGACCGCCTAGTTGGACTTGACAATCACCTCGAAAATCGAGTCCAAACGATGTATCGGAGTGAAGAGTGTGAGAAAGTGAAGATTTTTAAGAAATTAAATATGAATTTAAGTAATCTAAGTCGTGTCGCTTGCGCGTCTTTTATAAGCGTTCTGACGGTCAGAATCGACCCAAATTCACCCTCTGATCAGGGATGATGGCCCATACATGTCAAAGTACTTGTGGCCCTGATCGAGTTTCGGTGACCGCTGAACTGAAACTGGTCCGCCACAGTCGATCTGGAAATCCGATCGGACTGAAAACTTAATGTACTCACGATCCAATATCTGTGATCTTAAGTCCGACCGCATTCAACAAAAGGACCTCCAGAACTGCTCCGTTGGATCGGAACAAGGCCGATTTGGATATAACCTAAGTATACCTTGGCCATGAGACTATTTTAGTTAGTTTTGGGCCTATATAAGGGCTTGAAACCCTCACCCTCTCTCACCATACGAATTTCCTACAACCCTAAGAAAGAGGAGAGTAAAGAGAGAGAAAGTGAGAGAGAAGTGGGAGCTACTCCTAGGATTCAATTCTCGTTACTCCACGTGCTTATTTATCGCTAACGGATCGCTATTCCGGTGATTTCAAATACACTATTGGGTAAGAAAACCTAACCCTAATCAGTTCTAGGGTTTCAACTAGTTAAAGTGATGTAATAGCTAACCTATTTCATGTAATAGGTTGCCTTTGAGCCGTAGACGAAGCATGAGTGAACAAACTGAATTCGTTACGCGTTTATCGGCGTAAGGTGCGGATTATAGATGTATAGATTATGGTTTTCAAAGCTTTCAATGTCAGATAATGATTTATTACTGACGTGGATGCTATTTCACATGCTAAACGTGTTGTTTGTTTCGCGTTACGAATACGTATGAACTATGTATACTGTAGTGTATTCTATGTATGTGTTGAAATACCTGTATACATTAAATTTTGGATCTGTGATTGTCATGATAAATCATTGTTAGTACATGTTTGTTATGTATGCGACAACTCCTTAGCAAAAGGATTTGCCTAAATACGCAATATGCCAACATACGTGATGTATGTTGAATAGTGCAGTCTAAGTGTTTGTGTAAATGCCTGAATGGGTTAGTAGTTGGTAAAGCATGATTTTTAAGGGTATTGAGATATGAATCTCAATCACATTACTTGTGTGTATGATTTCCTCCATGAAATGTTTAGCCTATTTCATTCATGTTAACTATGTGTATGATTTCCTCCATGTACTGTATTCATGTTTGAGTTATATTTCATAACATGTTCCTATGAATGTAGAGCTTGTATCAAATGTCCATTATTGCGATTGTACGTGATTGGGACTATATTACAGTCTAGGCAATCGGTAACAGGTTTGAATTCGTGACTGAGATCTATTCGCCACGTAAGACGTGTTTGACGAACCCGAGCCGTACTAGAGTTATCGGCAGTGGTTTGGTCACACGGAGTGCTTATGCATTCCATATCGATCAACTCAACGTGCGATCGTGCTAGTCGAGCTCGTCAAGTAACCCGATTGACCCGATGTATGTTCACCATGTATGGACGCTCTTGTTTGAATCTAGGGTACCAAACTTACCAGTGTAATCCCGCTAACCTTGGTACTTCGATCCGCTAAGACTCATGAGCCGGACATGGTGGTATGGGACACTGTGGTCGAGCTGTAGGCTTACGCTGGAGCGACGAGCCTCCCCGTAGTGACCAGTGAGCAACCTAGACTCGTGAGCCGATTACGGTGGTATGGGACACTATATTCGAGTTGTCGGCCTACTCTGATTGGTGACGAGCCCTTTGTAGTGACCTCGAGTATATCCTGAAACTGCATTGGGGCGACGAGCCTTATTGTAGTCTAAAGGATATAACTAGACCTGTATTGATTGGTGACGAGCCCTTTACAATGATCTAAAACTGTAATATCGTATGAGATTGTCTCGGACTGACAACCCTAGAATGGATCATTGTTTGGGTAATGATATAAGGGAGATACCTTAGCTTTCCAATCCTGCTGTATGAAAAGGACTAATAATAACTCGGTAATCATGTTCATAACATCGCACTGCATGTGCCCCGAGTTGAAGAGCACAGAAGGAAGAAAACATGCCGCGGACTTAAGATGGTGCCGCACGAGGGAGTGTAGGCGAGGGCATGCATCATGAAAACATTCTATCCTTGCATTAACAAGAGTATCTAGGAATGTCTGATATGTCTGCTTTATCATTACTACTTGACTGAATTGATAACATGTTAATCTTTACTCTATGATTCTACTGAGTTGATCACTCACTCCCACGTTCTGGGACAGTGTTCCGAACACCCACCAGACTCCGTCTTAGCTGCAGATGACGACGTGACTCAGGAGGCGGAGCCTGATTACTACGACGATCAGGACGAGTTCTCGTATATGCAGTTCTCAGACGGTTTCGCTTAGGCCGATATGATCGACAGGGCTACAGGGCTTCATTGTAGTTGGAAACTATCTCCCCACATTTTGATTATTTTTGAGCTATTACATGTATATGGTGACTCAGTGATGTATTCATACTCTGGCGATCGACAGCGATCTTTTGGATTCATATTCGTTTATATACATCTTTCAATCTTCCGCTTGCGTTATATAAACTGATCTGGAGTATGAATTACTGTTTTGGTATAATCTCACTCATGTTTAATGCACTAATATGAACAACATTCAATCATCATTATCTATGTTGCATAAGTGATGCATTGGAACTCGGGAGCTGAGCTTCTGCTCGACCCCCGAATTTCAGGGCGTTACAAGTACCCAAGTAATAATGATACCCTTGACAGCCCCATTTGAACCAACTACCACCCGATCCTTACAAAGAGAACCCCAAACAGATTCCTACAACCAATTGTTGAAATCTTGAACCTTTGTTTCTCGAAAAGCAACTACTTGCACCTTCGCTATTCTACAGACATCCTATATCTGAGCCCTCTTATCTTTGGAGCCTAGACCCCTCATATTCCAACACAAGATCCTCATTTGGACAAAGATGTTACCCTGTGTCCCACTCTCTCGCTCCTAGACTAATGCGGGGTCATTTTCACACCGGGATCGAGTGGGGTGGCCTATGGGATGCAAGGGCACACTCGGGATGGGTGGCCCGCAGAACCCATGGATTTGGGGGCCGTGTGAGGTGGAACCCGTGGATTTGGGCTCACGAGGGGGCAGAACCCATGGATTTGAGGCTCACGAGGAGGGTTCAACTGTATACCTAACTCATGGATTTGGGGCCTGGGCTATGAGATAAATGGATTACGCCATGCTCTATTAGTTCGAGCTTTTAAAATAAGTGGTTAATTGTCTTGCATTAAATTGGTATCAGAGTGGGAGGTCTCGTGTTCGAGACTCCTCACCGGGGGTGATTAATGTAGAGGCATTTTCACACTGGCTCGAGTGGGGCAACCTGTGGGATGCAAGGACACACTCGAGGTGGGTGGCCCACAGAACCCATGGATTTGGGGGCCATGTGAGGTTGAACCCATGGATTTTTGGGGCCCACGAGGAGGGTTCGGCCGTGGACCTAACTCATGGATTCGAGGCTTGGGCTAATGAGATAAAGGGATTAATTCGCCATGCTCTATTAGTTCAAGCTTTTAGAGCAAGTGGTTAATTGTCCTGCATCATAGACAGAGCCTCGACCTCATAAGTAACTAAAGAATTAAGACGTACCAATTCTCTGGTGATCCTTAGAGATCATTGAACTTTCCATGGGGACATGGACTATTGCCTCTTTCTCCCATGGGATTCCATAAGCTGAAATAGGTCGTAATAATCCTCATCTCTGTCTTCAAACATAACTTCAATCTGTCTGCCACATGCAACGGAGCTTCCTTGACCCATCTCTTTCCTTTTGCCACCTCCATATGGCACACAATTCTATTATCAACTTCATCGGAGTTAAGACTGCCTTGTTGATAAGACTTCAACCGCCCTTCTCCTACTGTTGTCATCTATGAAGGGATAATGTCGAGCACTTTCCTTTGACCCACACAAACCCACCAAGGCCTCAACTTCTGCCCCAACAAACTCACTAACTGTGGTTTCTAAATCACCCACATCTTGACTAGCCACTATATTGTCCATATCACCTCCTTGTTTCACCACTGCCATAGCATGAAGGGCTTCACCTACATGCAGGTCATCACTTCTCGAGTCCTCCTAGAGACAATAGAGAATTATCTTTAATACTTGGGCAAGTTGCTCACTCGACTTGACCCCAACCATCTCAAGGAAAAGCAAGAAATCTCTTGTGAAATGATATAAGTGACCCTTACACGTGCTTCGGTTGTAAGTAGCCATCACATGTGTTGCCATTGGGGATATATACAAATGTGCAACAACCTCCCCATGTGTAGCATTGGCTGATGTGGACACCTCGAGCCCTGAAGAAGCCAATGCCTTGTTGCACATGTTGGGAGGAGATGCTAATTTCTTGCCCAAACCTGACACCACTGGAGATGAAAGAGACATTCTCTCTTTAGCCTTCGCTCAGGACCTTCAAGCCACCATGAAAAATTCGTGCTCCAAGGTTGAGGCTTTGAACCACTAGAGAGTACCCAAACCTCCACCACCCTAAGGTAGCTTGACCCCCCAAGGGACTAAGATACGCCACCACGTGTCCCACCTCTCACCCCCCCTCTTGAAATACAAAAGTGACGAGGGATCACATGTCTTACTCACATTCCCCTTCATGCCATCCGTGCCTAGAGATTGGCCAGATGATTGCCACCCGTCCTGCCCCTTAGCTGGTGCTCTACAAGAGCATCAGGCTTGTACACCATCATCTCCACCCACCGCTTTAGACGTCATTGCAGGCATCCCTCTGCCACCGCCCACCACTGCATCTTCCTCCATCTGCTGACCTCATGCCAAATGGCCTCCTTTTCCATCCTGATAGTCACCTGACCTCCCCGATTGCAATCAGTGTTCGAAATATCGGTATCGTGTTACGTATCACATTCTTGGGATATGGATACATATCGGTTATTGCATGAGATATATCAGTTGTATCGCATAATGTATCGCTGTTGTTGGAAACATGGGGAAACATTGGGAAATTGGTCAAAATTTTCAATGCACTTAAGTGATTGTTAAAATAGACATCAATACACACTTATAAATCAAAACATTACAAAAATAAGTGCACATAATAGGTTGTCTTTGTATGGGGTCCTTATTGTTGTCTAACTAAATTGATGCAAGTATATTCAAAGTCTATTCATATAATTTATAAATGTAAGAAGACCTGTCGAAACACAAGTAATACATTAAAAAACAAAAGAAGAATCACTAGATTAGGTTACATACATGTTTGATTTTATGTTTGGACATGAAGATTGCAACCAATTTGTGAGAAATTGGGAATTTTTTTATTTTTTATTTTTAGTTTTTTTCAATTTTTCGCAACTCGGCCCATCTCATCCAAATCTAAAAATCAAAACTCCCAATTCATGATTTTTCATGCAAAACATGAAAAATCATGAATTTGTAACAATTTGACACTTAACATGATTTACAGAAAAAGGGATCGAAAATAGAAAATGCTCACTAAATCGAACATGTGGGATATATCGCACTACTTGTGCATATCGTATCGCATAGGTGGGATGCAAGATATATCATGGGATATATCAGCCGATATCGTCGATATTTAAAACACCGATTGCAATAACTATCCTTTTTGGACAATGGGATCAGTCTCTCTCCTCATGTGTAGTCTAGCCCATCTAATCTCCTTCCTTCTCTCTGTTGCTGGATCCATTGCCACAAGCTAGCCAAAGCAAGAGGTGATGAGCGAGAAAGCCTCCGGGAAGCAGTGTTGTCAAAATCTTACGATTTACAATTTATGAGTTGAGTCGAAGCTTAAGGAAAACAATTTGAATCCTACCTTTAAATGCCTTTTTATATGAATCCTATGACTTTATGATTTGAATCCTACAATCAGTGTTGTCATATGTGATCGCATATGCCATAGTAGCATATGCAATTTTAATTTTATGACCAATAGGCATGTGCGATGGCATATGTGAATATGTGATCATGCTATCAATTATGCAATGAAAAAATGTAAAATTTTTGTAAGGTTGTGCAATGGCATTTGCGATTATGCGATCGCATATGCACACAGGCCTCTTGGGTCGCATATAATTGCTTATGCTATTTGACAATAACGCCTACGATTAATGATTCAAATCCCAATTTACGATTCAAATTATACTTGTTTTCTTCTATTTAAGCTTCACTTAGCTTTCATTTTATCTTTTTAAATTGGTGGGAGCTATAAGAATCATTCAGAAAAAAACCTTTCAAAAAAAAAGTTTTATGACTAGTCGGCAATATGCAATTATGCGATCACTTATGCGATAAAATATGTAAAATTTTTGGAAGGTTGTGCAATGGCATATGCGATTATGCAATCGCATATGCACACAGGCCCCTCGGGTCGCATATAATCACTTATGCTATTTGACAACAATGCCTACAATTTATGATTCAAATTATAATTGTTTTCTTCTATTTAAGCTTCACTTGATTTTTATTTTATCTTATTAAATTGGTGGGGGCTATAAGAATCATTCATGAAAAAAACTTTCAAAAGAAGAAGAAGAAGAAGAAGAATTGTTTAGAAAAGATAAATTATTGTATTTTTCTTTAAAAGAGATTAAATGATTTCTTTTAAATTGTACATCTTTTATTTATTTATGATTTCTTACTTCTTAACTAGTCATAACAACAAATTGGTATATGACTTATCTGTAATTTTTTTTTTTTTTATGGATGATCATTATCATGTTGACTTACATGTATTGTGGAATGATGGTGATATCAAAACATGTTTTTTCGTCGGTTTACGAAATCAAATGCCGGTTTTTCAATGTGATTCTACATTCAAGAAAGGTAACAAGTATATGAATTATTAAAGGATCCTTGTATTTTTTTAAGGAAAATTTCTTGAAAGACAAAAAAAAAAAGAAGAAAAGTCGAAGAAGAAGAAAAGAATTATTTAATTTTTTAAGTACCACCATGTCATGATAGTGTTAAAGTTTTAAATTTTTTTGATTTATTTATATTTTTCATATTTTTAAGAAAATCATAAAAAAAAATCTTACAATGAATCAAATGCCGCTTTTCCAATGTGATTCTACATTCAAGAAAGGTAACAAGTATATGAATTATTAAAGGATCCTTGTATTTTTTTAAGGAAAATTTCTTGAAAGACAAAAAGAAGAAGAAGAAGAAAAGAATTATTTTATTTTTTAAGTACCACCATGTCATGATAGTGTTAAAGTTTTATTTTTATTTATTTTATTTATTTATATTTATCATATTTTTAAGAAAAGTATAAAAAAAATCTTACAATTTATGATACGATTTGTGATTCGATACGATTCAACCTTTATTACAATTTATGATATGATAACAATTTTGACAACATTGCCAAAAAGAACCTGATGAGGACATTACTTCACGTACACCTTTGTGTACGTATCAGAGGAGACGGCCCGCATCGATTTCTCTATGGCCAAGTAAGTACCCATGGTTATGTTGAAGATCTCATGTGCATGTAAGAGCATCTGGAAGACCCCACACTGGAAAGATGAACATGGGCTACTTTAGGGAGTGATTTGGACTGTCGGATTCGAGGGATGTGACGATCGGGTCGTTAGATCACATGATTAGGCCATTGATCGTGGATTGTCTTCATCATTTTGGACGTTATCATCTTTTAGGATTTAGTTTATGATAACTCTTCATTTGGACACCTTGTGAGTGATTTTAGTTGATTTTTCATTAGACTATGGTCATTTTCATCAAATGTCATAAGATAGGGTTGAAATTGTAATTTTGAGAGGAGGTGGGGACCTCTCTTCACTTAATTTTTAGAAGAAAAAAAAGAAAGAAAGAAAGAAAGAGAGCTCCTAGCTTCCTTCTCCCATCTTCATGTGATTTGAAGGTGACTTCGATGTGAATTTGAAGGAAGATTGGTGCAAAGCCAATCTTCATCAATGGAGGTACGAGGCTTCCATCTATCCCCCACATTCTTATCCCTTCATCAACCATCGAGGTATTCTTCAAGTTCTTCAATCTTCTCCATCCCAAGTCATAACTATTCTTCCGATTCTTATCTCTTATACATCTATCGATGAGCCAAACCCTAAGGACCCAAAACCTCACAAACCTAGCCCATCGGGTTGGCCGTATGACCACACTCTTGTACCTTTGGCTTTCCACTACCCTTGCATCAAAACCCTACTCTCTCTTTTCTACCTAAACTCTTTAACCCCTCTACCCAATTTACCCAATTAACCCTAATTCCAACTTTTCCCTGATTTTCCCAAAACTTAATTTCACCTTAAGTAGTTTTAGATATTTTCCTTTGAAATAGGCTTTACCTTATGCTATTTGGATGTTTCTATATCCATTAGATCCTAGTTCCCCTTATTTAATGGTCTTGTAGAATGATGCTCGGCAACTTAGGATAGAATTATGCATGATCTTCTCTTGGAATTTTCGTATTTGTGATGATGATAGCAAATTTGTGTTTTTATTTCTTTATTTATATTTTTTTATTTAAGTTAATGATGCAGGGCGTGAAATTTAAGTATAAGATGTAAGAATTCAGGCTTAGATCATACCAATTCAGAAACAGTTACACAAATTCCGCATCCCACATGACAGTCCAAATCATTCAATTAAAGGGGAATCTATATGGGTTCAGGCCTACACAGGTTAAGACTGGACTAATAAAAATTATAAACCAAACAATGCTCAAAGGGAAATAGAAATCAACCACACATGCATAGCAAACAATCCCTAATCCAAGGGATTCCCCAATCTCAATTCAAGGAATCCTATGGTGAAAAAAGGGGCAAATAAATTAGGGCTAATGCAAACTAAAGCTAGGGTTTAGGAAATAGGAATGCAAAGAGGAAAACCTGACCTGGAGAAAGCTCCTGCGTGCAGATGGTGGCCTGGAGCTAACGCACATGCGCGGGTGGGCCGGCTGCACGTGTGATGGAAGCCCGCCTCCCCAAAGTGACACTTAGGCCTTGGTCGGCCAGGGAAGACCTCCAATCCCTCCAAGTTTGATAACGATCAGATGTAAGGTCCAGGCGTCATGCTCCGCCGAAGTTTCAGCCCTCCTACAGGTCCAGATTTTGGAAACTGACTATAGGAGGATAAATAGTTGCAAAAGCTGGGAAATTTAAAGCAATAATGATGATAGAAGATGAGAGATATAGATAGAAGAAGGTAGGGGCAGATGGGGATAGACGTGGCTTCGCATCATGGTAGTTAGCCCTTCGAAAAGGGAGGGCTTCGCACCCACTTTTGAATTCTTTCACAACTCACTAAGAGAGTAGAAAAATAAAGCAGGAATTTTTATTAAGCTTCAATGAATGAAAAGAACTACAGGAGGTGCCTATTTATAGGGAAAACCCTATACTCCAAAAACTCACACCATGTGCGCAACCTATTACTTGATGATGAAGTAAACTAAAATAAAAACCAAACAAAGAAATCTAAAGCGTTCACGATATTCTAAATAATAACAATAAGCAAAACTTAAAATATGAAATCAATCTGACGAGTGGGCCACGATCATGAGATCCCATGATGGGCTTTTCTTAACTATTGGGCCCACCCTTTTGAACCAAAACTTCATCTTTTAGCTAGGAGGTCCTCCCTGGACATCGTCATCGAGCTAGATCGATGGTGGGGCCCTCCTTCTGTGTATGTACGTGCGTAGGGGGGTGATGTGCATGCGCGTGTATGCGTGATGTCCCCATCAGTTAATTTTGCTAATTGATTCCACACAATATTTGAGTTCATGCATCGGTCCTACATTAGAACCACTCGACCAACTGGTTCGTAACTTTGAACCAGTCATCCTCCCACCCAAGTCTGTCCATTTGTATAGCTTGATTACTAGCCCTTTCCAGAAAAGAGCCACTGCCAGAAGATAGTCCACATCTGCTTTTGGAAGGGGACGGTGATTGGGCTAAACAAATGGACCGACTTGGGTGGGAGGATGACTGGTTCAAAGTTACGAACCTGCCGATCGAGTGGCTCTTCCTAGCAATGTTGTCAAAATCATTATCGTATCGCAAATCCTAATAAGGGTTAAAGCGTATCGAATGACAAATACCCACACCTCGCTATTAGAGAGGGCCTTTAAGCAGAATAGATCTTCCACCCCCCACTATCAATCATCCTACAGCTTGCCTCCTCAATGGCAACCCCATCTTCTAACAGCATGACTAAGCTCCACCGTAGCATTCCCCAAGCAGACTTGATAACGGCAAGGTAAAATCTCTTTCCACTCATGCACAGTCTGGCCCATCTAACCTCCTCCCTTCCCTTTGTTGTCGGATCCATCGTCACAAGTTGGCCAAAGCAAGAGGTGATGAGCAAGAAAGCCTCTAGGAAGAACCACTCAACTGGCAAGTTCGTAACTTTGAACCAGTCATCCTCCCCCTTGAGTTGGTCCATCTATATAGCCCGGTCACTGGCTCCTCCCTGAAAAGAGCCGTTGCTAGAAGAAGCCAATCCACATCCATCTCTTGGTTCAGAGGTACCCACACTTTGCTATTAGAGAGGACCTTCAGGTAGAACAAATCCTCCACCCCCTACTGTCAATCATCCAATGATTTGGCTCCGCAATGGCAACCCCATTCTCCAACAACATCCTTAAGCTCCACCATTGCACTCCCCAAGCAGACTTGATAACAGCCTGGTAAAATCTCACCACTGGCTCCCCACCTCGCTCCTTCCAAAGCGTTTTCTCCATACTTTTCTCATCCCTCCTCCCTCACTTTCTACTCTCCCTCTACTATTAACCCCTCTCATGTCAGCCCCCCACCTGCTTCAGCACCCCGAACCCACCTTCCCACAAGATCCTCAAAGCTTTGTTCACTAACTGTTGGTTCATAGAGTCAGGCCCATCCCTAGCTCTTTGGACTGACAGCTTTAGACCTTACAATCTTGTTTTTAACGTCTTCATCACTACCTTCACCTCTGTTGCATTCTCCAGCCGAATGAACCAAAAACTCCTCATTTCTCTAGATCCTTTCTTCAGGATGACTATCTTAGCTATAGCTGCAAATCTCCCAAAGCCACGCTTGAAGTTCAACTCTGTCCACCCCTCTAGAAGGTTCTCAAAGGACAGGGTGGGGAGCTCCGGAAGAGGGCTTGGCTACGTCACTTCTTTCTTCCCAACCACCGAACCCTTCTTAACCACCTGTTTTTAACCTTCTCCTACCACCTCCCCTCTCGAGAAATCTCCAAGGAATCCACCACCCCTTGCTGACGATCCCCCCTTGAGTGTTAACCGGTTGCTTCCCTTTTGTTCTTGCCTTTTCTAGGGCCCATCTCTTCCGCTAACCCCTTATTTGCTTTGCCGATCCCCTACCCCCCAGGCTGCCCGAGTCATCTTTGAGCCTGTCTCGTTCCCCGCTAATCTTTGCTTTCCGATCTCTTGACCGCCTTTGCCGATGACCTCGATCACGATCTCTTGACCTCTAGATAGTCACTCGCCTCATCTCTCGATGCCTAGATAGTCACTCACCACATCTCTCGACCTATATCTCATGAATTCTGGAAAGAGACTGCCTTTTAGATATGATAGGGAGAAAGTCGGGGGGGAGTGTGAAGGGATTCCTCCTTTTCTTACTTTTATGATTTTACTAAAATTGTTGAACAGATTTACTAATTTTTATTGAAAAGTAGAAAATGTAACAAATCATTAAAAATTTGTTTATCTTTGTTTTAGTAAAAATTAACTTGTAGTGTAAGCTATGTAGCATGTAGTGTAGGCTATGTAGCATGTAATGTTTGTAAATTAGCATGTAGTGTAGGCGATGTAGCATGTAGCGTATGTAAATTAGCATGTAGCCTACTTGAGCTATTTTCATAAGTTATTAGTGTTAAGGCTAAGCTACATGCTACATAGTGTATAAGCTATTTAAAGCACTAGCCAAAAGTATTGAATGGGTCTCCTTTTTCCTCCATGTTGTAACCCCATTACCTGTTTCTTGTCTTCTTCCAAAACAAATCGACAGGCAGCCTGCACCATAGAGATTGGAGAGAGATTGGATTGGAGGAGAGAAGCATATGAATATAGACATTGGGTTTCCGTCTTTGTTTCCTTCAGTACATGGCTTCTTTGTTTTTTCTTTTTTCTTTTGCTTTTTGGCTCGTAAGAGTCCCATTTACTTGGGTCGGTGCAAGACTCATTCGTGACTTCAGCTGAATCCATGGGCAACTTTACCCAGTCACCCAGTTGGTGACTGGGCCAAGTTGACTCGTCTGAGTCCCAAGTCAACCCATCGGGTAGGCGAGTTGTGTCCAATATTTGTCTTCCAATCCTATACCCATATAAGTAAGCATTATTTTTGGTTCATGATACATCTAAACTGCAACACATAATTTGGCAGTTTAAGTTGACTTGGTTGTATTCCATGCACACAATTGCTAATTATCATCCAACACATTCTACCAGAGTATCAAAGTTTTTCTCTAAAACCAATTATGCCAAGTTATTTTTTCAATGTTTTGAGTTCTTGTGTTTGTCTTTTAACATCACCAAAAGTTTCATCGAAAATTCCATTATTTTCCTATTTTTCCCCCAATGTTCCTCTCATAATGCCATACATTCCCCAATGCATGTGTTGTTTCCCATGGATACCAATATGTTTCCATATCCCATGGGTGCGATACTAATACTAAGGGCCTGTTTGATTTTCCATGATACTGGTAAATTCCTGGTAAATAAGTAATTATTACTTTTTCACTTGTTTGAAGATGAGTGAGTAATTCCACCTAGAAAACCGGTCCAAAAATATTTGACATAAATCCGTGGCCCCACTGTGATGTATATGATATATCCGTGTCGTCCATCTCTTTTATTAGAATATTTTAGGGCATGAGCCAAAAAATGAGGAAGATCCAATGCTCAATTGGCCCACATGAAGGAAACAATGGACTTAATTTGTCCACCGTTGAAAGTTAATCTTTTACTGGGCTTGCATTAAGGGTTATTCACCATCTAACCCGTTCATAGGGTCATATAGACATGGATAAATGAAAAACATAAATATAAGCTTGATCTAAATCTTTTAAGGGCCCCAAGAAGTTTTTAATGGTAGGCATTCGATTCTCACAATTTCGTGTGGTGTGGTCCACTTGAGGTTTGGATCTGCCTAAGTTTTGGGCTCATGCCTTAAATTCAGTTGGAATAATGAATGGATGGTGTGGATAAGCCACACACATTACGGTGGGCCCCATATTTATTTTGCAAATTTCTCGATTTAAGTGTTAAAAAGTAACCAGTCAAGTCAGCATTGGGAAAGATGCAGTAATTACCTTGGTAAACAATGATTACTCATTTACAAGGTAATTACAATTGAGCCAGAAAATCAAACGGGCCCTAAAACATTGCTTGTGAAATGATAGTTAGTTTTTATAGGACAACTACATTGGGCTTCACCTTTTGGTTAGTTTAGCTCTTGGATGTTCCAAGAAAGTATTTCGTTCATGCAATTTCCTAAACCTTCCACCTATACTGATTATTATGATTCCTATTTCTTCCGAGAGAGTTTCTATTATACTATTCTGCTTACACTGAGAAGGTTTTCAGCAATAATGGCTATTATACCTCCATGCCTGCATTAGAGCCTGTTCATCCACACTTTTCCAAGTGATAGAGCCAGAGGTGAAAGTATAAAACATGGCCTTGGTCCATTTTTTGCTATCTGGGACTTTTTAAGTAGCTAGTTTTAGTCTGAGCATAAATTATAATTGTGATAGTGTTGCTGAAGGGAATTTTGCATAAGAGAACCACTACGAGGAAGAATAGTATTAACCTGTATGGTTTGAGAAGTCTATGCAGTAAGTTGGCTATAGAAATTTGATCGTGTTTGATTTTTTACCATGTGGAAACTATGTAATCCAATTGCACTTACATTTAAGGAGTCAATCTTTCATTCAAGAAAAAGAAAAATAGGTTTCCAATGTAAATTTGCCTAGGAATCGTGCTTACATCCATTGGTGAGATGGCTCAGTGCATTTAAAGGTAGAATGTATTTGGGACGATTTTCACTATCACTGGAATGTTTGTTCAGATATGTGATTGATAAGTGAAGTGAAGAGGGTTTCCATGACAATTTTTTTATATCCCACTATGCCTATCTTTTCCTATAAGTTCCAAATTGGGATTTTGAACTTCATAATTGTCTAATGCTTCATAATGAACAAGAAAACAGATGTAGGGATGTTATCAGTTTAAATTCCACTATGCATATCATTATAAGAGAAGTGTTTGATTATGCTGCCTTTTTCCATTCAAAAATGAATATGCTGTTTTTTCATCACTGCTTGTGTCTGAAAGTTAAGATCCAGAGCTGCAGGTGTCTTTCTTTAGTTATACTTGTGCCGTTTAAAGAATTGTTTCTTTGATACTCATAGTTTCATCCAACATTCATTATGTTGTTTATTTTCTAGGTTGATCTGGGATCCCTTCAAGACACTGTACCGACAGATAAAATCATTGTCTTGCAAGGAGTCTGGGGAGTATTTGGGAAGGGATCTTCTGGGGAGATATTACTCCGACTCACATATAAAGCCTATGTGGAGGATGAAGAAGAGGAGATGAAGGTGGAACCCTTGTATAGCGATTTATCTGATGGCGAGAGTTTAGAATCTGATGAATCAGACATTACATATGAACAAAATCAAAGGGACCTCTCTGTCGAAACAGAGAAAGAATCTTTTATGGATGTACTAGCAGCTTTGCTCTTAAGTGAGGAATTCCAAGGGATAGTAGCATCTGAAACAGGAAATACAAAACCTTCTGATGAGGCTGTGAATCTCGATTCAACTGTTTCAAGTGGTCGTAGTGCTGAGTTTGTACCAGTTGATTCTGAGAGCAGTTCTGAAGCTCCCGAAGGTAACACTGGAAGAGATATACTATGTTGATCGAGCATTTGGTTGGTTCAATAAACTGTATAAGCAGGGACCTGTTTTGGTGATCCAAGTTGTTCGGGTGGTGGACATTCAGTGGGTTGGAGATACCTAAAATCCTCCCCAACTGGATGATCCTGTCTGATTGGGCAGCACTAGATTTGGACCAGTCTATGTAATTGTCCACTCTTCAGATTGCTGGGATCATCTATTAGTGGAGATATTGGAGCCAACCTCAACCCATGATGAAGTCCACCTGATTAACAGCTTAAATTACTGAAATATGTGCCCCACATGGTCCTTTGTTGAGGTCGAACAGAAAATGTCATTTCTTTTGAGAATTCGTGCTATCAATCATTTGTGTTTTGCAGGATCAGCATTGTTTTGGTTTGCTGTGATTACTGGTATAACTGTGTTGATTTCTATCAACATTGGAGGCTCAAGTCTCTTCAATCCCTAATATGTTAGTTTAACACCAACAAAGAGCCAAAATCAATGCTTCCATTCGATCAGGTAATTATGGAGAAATCTCCCTATTTGTTGAAGGTTGTTGATCTCTTTGATGTTCACAATCTTGGAGTTACGCTATCATAAGTGCTGGTGGATTTTAACTGTAAAAAGCATAGAGAAATGTGTAGGCTACTTTCAAGAGAAGGATTTTGAATCTTATTCTCACCAAATGCTGCATGTGTGTGTGAGATCAAGGCTGTGTATGTGCCATAACCAGAAAATCAGGCTGCACATGCGCATGTTTGAGAAAAACCGTACACAAGAAAGACCAGAAAGTACACAATGTGACCCATGTTGTGACCTAACTGACCTCAATGTGGGCAAAGGCAAAGGCCATGCATGATGGGGTTCATGGGCTGATTGGCCACGATCTTGCACAATCTTGTAGCGGAAGTAGGGAATGGAAGCCTTTACCCTCGGGTAGAGCCTTGTTAAGCTTTCTAAAGCACCATGCATTATTACTGTTGTTCTCTGTGCAGGTGGGCAATGATTACCCTCCACATGGAGTCGGATGGCAAGTGATGAGGTGTACACACATTTCTCTTATCTACCCATCATGAGTAAATCCGGAATGCCAGCAGAGGTTCTCTTGGCAGCAGATTTTGATCCCTTTTTCATATTACATTGCTATGTTTTCCGAGCTTTGATAATTTGCAGGAAAGGCAGTCTAATTTATAATGGCTTCTCATTTTAGAGAGGCAACACATAAGTCAGAGCCCCATTCATTTATACACAAGTTCTCAGCTGCAAGGTGCGCTTTAACCTCTTCCCAGCCTTATCTTGATTGAAGACCTCTAGTTCTTTTAGGGCTTGTTTGATAGGAGGGAAAACAAAGCAAAATAAATCTTTCAGATACAGTTTTTTTAGACAAACAGAAATGTGATGGGATCTTGCACTGACTTATCAGAAAGTTGGTCCATCCTTATTGGGATTGTCCCAGCTAGAGAGGTTCCAAAATTACTTTTTTGCAAGGAGCGTTGTGAAAGGATAACCGTATGATGTGTTGGTGCATGGCCTGCCATGTTCTGGATACTTCAAATATCCGTATATTAAAGATCTGGTCCTTTCACATTCACCAAGTCTGACACAATGGTGACCTGCCAATATTTTACATTTGAGTTTATTGGTCTTATGTGATTGTTGTTGTTATTATTATTATTATTATTATTTAAAGAGAATCTAACGCAGTCATGATTGTATGGAAAAGAAAGAAGCCTGGAAATCCGGGGATATGAAAGTGAAATCCTCTTGTGTTTCAGCCTGATAGAAGTTCCATCAATCAAATGCGTGACCTCAAAAAAGGCTTTAGGCTCAATATTCAGCCTGATCCAAAACTGGAGTTGGCCACGATAAAGGAAACATGCTGGGAGGGAACACACACCCTTGAATTTCAAGGGTCACACCTGAGTAATTAAACAACCCTTCATCTGGCATGAGTGAAGGGTCTGATTGGACTGGATTCCATATATATACAACATGGCAGGGCTCCCCTTCAGATAAATGGTGGGCTTTTTCCTCTCAACTTGTTCCATGTTTTATGGCCCACCTGAGTTTTGGATCAGGCTGATCTTGAGAGGCTTGGTGTTTTTTGAGATGAAGCATCTGATGAATGGGTTGGATTCTGTGAAAACATCACAGGGTCCCACATCTGCCCGGTGCCGCCCATAAGGTTACGGTGGTACTGGTACCGCTGGAGCATGCTTGCCCCATTTCAGTAATAATACATCAGGTGGATACCTAGTGAGAAACCACGCTCAAATAATTTATTTATTTTTTTAGAAAAAAAAGGTCAGACAGAAGAAGAAAACTAGTGTACAAAACATGTTGCAGGGTTATAGCAGTCGCAACTATCTCAGTGGATTTTCCTGCTTCTCTTATCAAATCATGCTCTTCAACAATTTCGATGGGTTTAAACTACTGTTCTATTTGTCTGACTTCAAGCTCATATTCTTTAATGGGATTAATCAGTTCCTAGTACATTGTCCGCGTCTGCTTGTTCGTTTAACATCCAACGCTGATACTTATTACTATTCTTCAGGTCCTTCTTCTTCTCATCATCTGCAGTGGATGGATTTTTTCAAATTCAGAAGTCCCAAGAGTTTGCTGAATTTTCTGAATTTGCAGTGTAATGGGCTTCTTGAATTTTCTAAATTTGCAGTGTAATGGGCTCAGTCAGTCAAGAATCCCATAAAAATCACTTGAAGATCATGTTTCATAACTGCAAATCTGTCAGAATCCCATATAATCCATATTTAAGATCATGTTTCATTGCAACAAATCTCAAGTGCCAACACAAAGTGAATGTGTTTGTGTAGTTGCAAGGAATGCTGTTGTGATTTGCACAACCACACACATGCCAACTCAGCACGTGTGCAATTACGGGGAAGCAGATTGCGTCCTGAACCTGCCTGGACAGAAATTGGTCCAGGCAGGGGCTCTGTGGGGCCCACCGTTTTGCATGGGTTTCATCCACTCCATTCATCCATTTTTTCTAGATCATTTTAGGTTATAGTCAGGTTAGCCTTTTCAACATTAAATGCAGTTGGGGAAGAAAAGAAAGACATATTACAATGTTAATCTTAATGTTTAAGAACCTGGACTTGACCAGACAGTTGGAACTGTTTGGATCTGAACTGGCCACCAAAACGGCAAGATCACCATAAAATCTGGTTGGTTAAGTGGGTAACTGTTTTGTAGAAAAATGCAACTAATATATGCCAATGGTGGAATGCTTGCTAATTCCTTCCTCTTATGATTTTGGTTTTCAGGCTGAAATGGGTAAGAGAACGGGCCTGAAAGGCTGGAGAGGTGTTTGGACCTAACCGGCCACAAAAACAAGCTTAGTTCCAGTTCTGGTTTTAAAACAATTTTCTTTTTTTGAAAGATGAGAATTTATCAGCAAGAACCAAAAGCTACAAAGGAAAGCAAAAGCAAAAAACAAAACAAAACAGAAGGAACAGAAGAAAATTACACAGCTAGCAAAGTAGAAAACAAAACACCACATCCCCACGACTGCACCCCAACCCGATCTAACCCACATATCGCGCACAATTCATAAAGAGTCAAAGAACTCTAGAGAAGATCTCAGCAGCAGAAACACGACTACTGCAGAAACATTGGTTGTTTCGTAATGTCCATATTGCCCACATCATAGCATTGATTACCAAGGGGAAAAAAGAAAAGAAAAGAAAGAGAAGCTGAGATGGGTTGAAACACCCTTTAAGGATATGGGAAACTAAAATGTGGATATTGAAATGTTACATGGAATTCTCAGAAACAACCAATGTTTCTGCACGTTGCTTGTCTTCTGTTTTGAAATCTATGTGATTCCATTTTTTCCTTTCGTTTACTTGGGATTTCAGTTTTACATGGATTCTATGTATCGTCACGTTGCTTGTCTTCTGTTTTGAAATCTATTTGCTGCCCCTATTATTATTATTATTGGAAAATGGATATTGGCGTTCAATTGTGTTTCCTACGTTCCCAAATGCTATTGATTATCAATGACTGAAATTACACAGGATCCTCATGCCGAATCGCGGCCTTGGCCGTAAGTTTAAGCTAACGGAGTACTACCCCACCAGGACCTAGCAAGAGATGGACGGTCCTGTCAAAGGCTTTGCGGGGCCCACTGTGATGTGTTTTATCCAAGCTGTTCATCTATTTTGAAATATCATTTTAGGGCATGAGCACAAAAATGAGACAGATCCAATGCTCAACATGACCACAGCACAGGAAACAGTGGGGCAATATGCCTAACCTCTTGGGGGCCACAAGTTTTGGATCAAGCTGATATTTTTATCTTTCCATTCATCCATATCTATGTTACCTTATAAACAAGTTGGATGACAAACAAACATAGCGGTGGTGTTGCTCGTTGTTTTTGGCAGTTACAATGCCGGCATGTTAGAATTGAATTTGCAGCTAAATTCAAGCTGAACAACTATATTCCCCATAGGCAAACGCGTAGTGTATGACTGAGATATGATGAGATCAGCCGCCTATTCAGCTTTATCATGACCATTTAGTTTCTTCCCATGTTTTGACTGTTCCTATAACTGCTGGACACTTCGTGACTTTCTCTGTTTTTTCTTCTACCATCTGTCTTGTAACCACTTTTTCACTATTGCCCTTCCATCAGCCACTTAAACAATTACGTGGCATTGTTTGATGTACTCTGATTGTTTTGCTAAACAATCGTCTTTGTACATCTATGCAGATTTTCAAATACACAATGCGGAACCATCCAAATTGCTCTCATTGGTTCTCATGAAAAATGGTGACAATAGGAATGAACAGGTGAGCCCTAAAAAGGTTTCAACAATGGGGTCATTGTTAGAATTGCTTCCTGTGGTGTGGCCTGCTCGAGCCTTCAGTCTGCATCTTTTTGGGATCATGCCCTAAAATGATTGTTGAAAATAGATGGACGGCTTAGATAAAACATGTCACAGTGCGCCCATAGAGTCCCTAGTTCCACAAATGAAGAAGATTGAAATCTCAGGTCGACCAAACCATAGGAAACAGTGATGATTGAATGCCCTACCATTAAAAGCTTCTTAGGGTGCATCGTAATGTTTATGTAGTTTTTATTTGCCATTCAATATGTTGATAAGGTCATATAAGCCTGGATGAAGGGAAAAACAAATATCAGCTTGATCCAAAGCTTGTGTGGTCTATTAACAGTCAATCACCAATGTTTCCTATGGTTTGGTCCACCTGATAATTGGATCTGCTTTATTTTTGGGATTATGCCTTAAAATGATCTGGGAAAAAAACGGATGGACAGCGTGAATACAGAACACATATATCAACGTGGCCCACGTCAAGGGCCACACCTTCTTAGGTGAGTTCGGGGTCTCACCAAAACCGCTCCCCACTTTGGGCAGAGTAAGCCATCCATATGCAGGCACGCAGGTGTGCGTACGTGCACGTATGCTTCTAGATGTTCAAACGGTGGGACTAGCTGCAGATGGGCTATTACTCAATAATCACACTGAAGGATCATCATAAGCATTTTTTTTTTGGGGTTTTGGACAGGTGGGTCCCACCTTTCAGCGACATAAGCCGTTGGTGAATCTCATCATGCAATGTCATCTATGCCTTAATATGTTCATGGTAGATGATCCTAGCCATATGATGAAATGGGAAAATTTTGACTTAGTCCACAGCGAGGCATAAATCGGATAGTTAGGATCATCTGATTGGGGAGATTTTACAGGTATATCTTATCTACCATTGGGCGTTGCGTGAGAACGATTAAGATCAATAGAAGATCAGCCACATGTTCAGTTTGTCGGGCTGAATAAAAAAGGTTCACTAGGAATTTTATGATGTGTGGACCACAATACAAAGGATTTCAAATATATTTAATATTGTGATAAGTAGGGCCATGATTTGGTAATCCGGTCTGGCTGCCTTTTAGGTCCCACCCAGGGCTGTACACGAGCCAATCTAGCTCAAAAACCTCACTCAGCTCGGCTCAATCCAAGCTTAATATGACCCAGTTCGTTTTAAAAATGAACTAAGTTCAATTATAGTAGATCTTGACTCGGCTCAACTCGAAGCTCATATATATATATATATATATATATATATATATATATATATATATATATATATATATATATATATATATATATATATATATATATATAAAATTAATATTAATATTTAAACCCTACTTTATCCATCCATCCATTTCTTACCATTTTCCTTAACTAACCCGAGCTCTATAGACTCTCTCTCTCTCTCTCTCTCTCTCTCTCTCTCAACACCAACAATAAAGTACATTTATAGCTCTATCTAATATTTTGTGTGTGTGTGTGTATTTGATTTAGAAGTTGGATCCAGTAGCTAGGTTGAGTCGGGTGTTGTTTGGGTTGGGTTGCTGGGTGCAGGTTTGGTGGGAGCAAGTTCGACTCGACTCAATGTAAGTTTACCTTGACTTAATCCACTAACTCGACTAGAAAAGTTTTACAAACAAGCCAAGCTCCAATTGTAAGCTCGATGCTAAGCTTGAACTCAACCTTGAGTTCAAGGAAAGCACGGACAAGCCAAGCCAAGCTTACCCCACCTCAACTCGCCTAGGCTCGAGGAATTAACAATGGTAAGACGGAATGCTGGTCCATTATCGTCTGGCTTTCATTTGCCCAAGTAGGCCCCACATCTCAATATAATCAAAACCGTTGCTATGATGGCACCCGCTGCCGATTGCCTATGCACAGATTATCATCCGGGTCGAAGAACTCCAAACCGTTGGCAGTTGGTCCGACAAATAAAAGGTTAAGAACTAAAATACAACGGTCGCCATTCTTTGAAATCTGGTAGATGGTACATTTTTAGTTCATGGCCAATCCAGAGCAAGGCCCATCATCCAATGGCTGGATTAATGGTTCATTTTCACAAAATCATTGTGTAATAACTGATTAGCCCAAACATTCTCTTGGTGGATCACTGAATCTCATGGTGTCCTTACAATAGTCATAAACCATATGCTTTCGACACACCCACTTCAACTGATGTCTCTGATGCAAGCTCAACCCAATCATGGCCGGTCTATCCCACCAGTAATCTCCACCCTCCCTACATTTCCCGACCATGTCGTCAGTCTCCGGCAAATACTCGCACGCATCGACCTCGAACGATTGGAAGGCTGAGATGAAAGGCGCATGCGTCCAATCTGTCTTCACCCTCCCTCCTTGTGTGGCCCAGTCGTCCGCATTCCAAACTGAACCGTAGATTCCCATCCCTTGATTTTTTGGGTATGGTACGCCGATATCTTCCTTGTTAGCGAACACACGTATTGGAATTCCATCTATAAGGAACCTGTCACAATATCACATTTCGAATTGATCATCAGGTGGGCCCCACGAGGACACATAATAGCATGATCCTAACGATCCAACCAGAGGACTTTGGTAGACTGCACATGGACGCTTAAAAGTAAAAAACTGATGGGTGGTTTCCATTCAATTGGTTATAGCCTCATATCTAAGGGCTACGATGGTTCGATCGGTGTGATTAATTAAGCTGTGGGGTATTAGTTGTGAAGCCCACCAGATGAATGGTCCAGATCTCATAGATGTAGACCATTTTGTATTGTATTTGAAGCCATGTATTGAGTACGAGCAGGCAAATTGTATGATATACAATGAAGTATTACCACTCGACATGGTTAGTGGTTGAGTGGGTGAGGAATAATAATGCTTAAAAAAATAGCAAAAAGATTATTCTATTGCTTTAATTAAATACAAAAGAAAGTTTGAAAAAGTGTTGTCGGCTGTGATTCTTCCCGTGCAGTGGGCCCCACCTACCAGGAACCTAAAAGATGATGAAATGCTGGTGGCCCACCTCCACCTCATTTTCTTGGACGCGGATTTCCTGCTCGCAGGAAGTTTCTGCCTGGGAACCTAGGTGGGGCCACCGTGATGTTTGTGAGATATCCACCCTGTTCATCCGTTTTGTGAGCTCATTGTAGGAGTTGAGCCCAAAGTGACCAGGATCCAAGACTCAAGTGGGCCGCACTAAAAGAAAAGGTGGGTAGGGAAATTCCTACCGTTGAAACTTCCCTAGGGTTGACAGTGATTTTTACATGTCATTCATACTGTTCGTTCATAGCATTATTCCTACTGGGATGAATTCAAAACACAAATATATTCCGATTCAAAACTTATGTTGCCTCACGAGTATTTTAACTGTGGAAGCTCAATCCTCACGTTTTCGGCCTACTTGAGCATTGGATCCAGCCCTTTTATGCTTTAGAATGCTAAAATGATCTCACAAAACGGATAGACGGTGTGGATTTCTCACAAATATCACGGTAGGCCCCACTTAAGTTCCCAGGCAGGAACTACCCGAGAAAGGCTTTCGCGGTAAATCCGCGTCCGTTCCTGGACCAGCCTGGTTACATCGGCAGATGATCTGGACCGTCCATCTTGTAGGCTTTATTATGGGTGTAAGATTGTACAAGGATCACAATATTTGACAATCCTAGATAAATTTGATTTATCAAATAGATCGGTGGAAATTTACGTGAGCTGATCTGAAGCGTCCATCTTGTGGACCATGTCACAGAGGTAAGATTGTACAAAAATCACAACGTGGGAGAATCATATCAGATGGGAGGATGGAAAATGACCTGATGTGGTGGCGATTCCAGAGCATCGAGTACGTGTGGAAATCTGCGGTCGGATCGAACCAGAGCGTGTGCCGTTGCTCTCGGTTTCCGGTGCCGTTGACGTAGACATTGGTTTGAACCAGGTACGGCTCACCGGAAACGTTACCTAGGAACTCAAAATCCAGCTCATCACGGTATGGCCCATCTGAAGACATCTGCATCACCGTTTAGATTAATCGATCAAACAGCTTAACAAAAATCCAATATTGAGTGACTAATCGATTGATCTGGACCGTCTATTAGGTCCATTCTATATTTCATGAGATACCATTCTCTTTTATAGCCATCCATTTTCCAAGCGATGGATTGGATGGTCAGAATTGCTCAATAAAAACGAAGATTTTAATGACAATCAATCCATGATGAGCCCTGATAAATTAATTGCTCAAATTGTTGATTGGACCTGTTTTTATATAATTGATCTCAACCGTCCATTTTATAGGCATATGATGGGATAGATAGAGTGATCCGATTGGTGTGATTTTAGCATGCTAGCCCATGAAATGAGTGATCGACCTAATGCATGGTTTAGATTGATTAATTGGACAGCCCAAAATGTTTTGATGAAAGTAGTAATACTTTCTAAGAGAAAATAAGCCATGCACACAAGGTTTCAAGACAGGGTCGAGTAACATGCAACTCGTCTGGGTCAACCGGACTCAGTGATATCCAGTTGGACAGTGCGAGTCAGAATTGAAAATGAGGTTGACTCGGACGAGCATCTGAGTCACGACTCGACATTGGACCCGAATCGCTCTTTAAACCATCGTTACAAATGCAGGTCATGAACTTTCATTTAGTATACCAAAGAAGACTTACGTAGAATGCAGTCACGGTGCCAGCTGAGTCACCTTCAACGAGCTTTATCTGGACACTGACTCGCCCAAAAAGGTACTTCCCTTTTGACTCGAACCCACAACCTTAATACAAGAAGATAAAGTAAATGAGACGGATAATTTTTAGACTCGGAAGATGACTCGTCCGAGTCGACTCGGACTCGTTTGGCCCTGATTCGGTTCGACAGCAGTCACACCACGAGTCTCCTGGGCAAGTCATCCACGACTCGGCCGAGTCGGGGGAGAATCGACTGGAGACTGGACGAGTCGGAGTTGCCGGGTCTTTTAAGTATGAGAGAGAGAGAACCTGAAGCGTTATCCAGCTTAAGCTGAAGTGTATCTCCTTGAGCCATGATGTGGTCGGGTCCCCAACTGCGTTGGAAGAGTTCGCTAAAGTTAGCCGAAAATGCTATATTTAGAAGCGTAGCTAAACATAGCAACAGCACATTGGCGTTGATTGAGTGCATTGCAGTCCACCTCTCTCTCTCTCTCTCTCTCTCTCCCTCTCTCTCTCTCTCTCTCTCCCTGTTATCTTTCCTTCAATAGCTTGGGGACCGTCGCTACGGCGACTGGCATTTATAGCCGTCCGATGCCTTGGTCGACAAGTCACATGTGACCACGTTGGGGGAGCGGATTAGGTGTTACCCGGGTAAAACCCTAGCGGGTGTTCCCCTTCCAATGGGGTCCACCTTGATGACGTGTTCTATATCCATGGTGTCCATCTGTTTTCTCAGCCCATTTTAGGTCTTGTTCATGAACATTAATGAGGTCCAAATCTCAGGTGGACCACACCAAATGAAATAGTGGTGATTAAACACCCACCATAAAAACTTGCCAGGACTTGTTTTAACCAGATTAGTAATGTTTAGTTTCCATCCAACCCGTTGATAAGATCAAATGGACCTGGATGAAGCGAAATTACAAAGATCAGCTTGAAATAAAACTTTTATTTCCTACAAAAATCTTTCAATGGTCATTCACCATGTTTTCTAGTGGTGTGGTCCACTGCAGATTTATATGTAATTAATTTTTTTGGAAAAAATTCTAAAATGAGCTGAAAGGACAGATGGACAGTGTGGATATACAAAAAATTTCATAACGATGGGCCTCACACGGTAAGGTTAATAGCTTGGGTGTCACCAGGTAATCCGCTCCCCCCACCCACTTAGACAGACGGGAAGTGGATTGCGTCCGAACCCGGATTGGACAGTAAACTTTCCAACCAGAACTCCTGTAGATCCCACCTTGATATAACTGTTTATCCATGCCGTCCATCTATTTTAGAAAATCGTTTTGAGATATGAACCCAAAATTGAAGTAGATCCAACGCGTAAGTAGGCCAAACCAGAATGATTCTTTCAATTAATGCATAATGCATTTGATGCTTTATACATTTAATGCAACCCAAGCTCATCTCTAGTGTGGTCCATTTGAGGGTTGGATATGCTTCATTTTTTATAAAATATCTTAAAATGATATGATAAAATTAATGGACGGCGTGGATAAACATATACATCATGGTGGGACGCACAGGAGCTCTTGTCGGACGGCTTACGCACATCCCGTTGGACGCCTGGTCGGATATATTGTGGGGGTCATGTGGGGATCCCTTTTGCTGAATTGGCAGTTATAGTGGGAGGGAGGGATGGAAGGTGGTGGGGCCCACTGTGCCACGTCGGTCCAGTGCACGGTAACTCAATGGGGCTTGTTATTTTAGGGGATCGAGTGTAGAACAGCCGTTGGAAGGGGGAATCGATGAGCTGTTTTCCATCTTAATCATGTGCTTTTGTGGGGGTGCCCGTTTCCTATTCGAATTTTAATCTTACTCACACACTCTAACTCGCGACACACGTGTGCGTGATCTAAGATCCACCCCATTGCCCATCACTGATGGTCAGCACTCAGCCGGCATAGTTTTTTTTTTTACCGTCTATCTTTCTCTATAAATCAAGTCGTTAGGATTGTCCACGTCTGTTGGTATTAGGAGATCATCACGTCCGTGCTGGGGTCCACCTGATGAACGGCTCGAGTCTTGCATGGAAGTGCTCTGTTCATAACCTCCCAAACTCTGTGGAGTCCACCATGTTGTATATATATAAATCCAATCCGTCCATTAGGTGATAACACTTATTCGAACTGTACATTAAAAATATTAATCAGACAGAGAATTTCTGTGGGCCACAACAATGTGAATAGTGTAAAATAGCTCCTAAAACCTCTAAGTTTATTTCGTGTGGTACACTGAGTTTTCGATCATGCTAAATTTTTGCATTTTCACTTCATCCTGGTGAGTTGAATCTGATTAAATGGTTCGATGAAAGACATAAACTGTGGTGGCCTCACAAACAAACCTATGAGTGGCATCCCATTCCACATTTTTCCTTGCTGTGTGCTCCACCTGCCTTTTGGATCTGTCTGATTTTTCTCTCTATGATTTAGAATAGATGATGGAAGCTGATGAACAGAGTGGATGTTACATATAAGATATGGTGGGCCCCACATATCTTGGGTGTAATACGCGCTGCATAAAACAGGTTTTGCAGAGTATTCCGATCCATTCATATTGCGTGCGAGTAAGACAAAAGTACCCCGTTTTCAATCGCAAAAATACGTTGTATAATGTCTATCATGCGAGTGGAGTGTAATGCGCACCTAGGCAGTAGGCAGGAGGCAAATGCACCCTTAAAAATATGACGAAAATACCGTTTCTTTCCCCGGTCTGTTCTCTGAGAAATAATTGGTACGGAAAGTCATCGGTGATAAATAGCCGTACATGTACCACGACCACACATGGACTGTCCATTCGGTGGTACCTTACAGTGGAGGGCCCCTAGCACAAAATATGAAGTTGATCAAAGATCCTATGGTGTCCGATGGGTGACGTACAATTGTACACTAACCAACAGTCCATATTGAACGGGCAAAAGTCTCCTGATCGAATGGTTAGGATCGCCTCGTAACATCATTTTCGACCCCTAAACCTTATCTTGAAGTCCACACGTAATGAACAGCCTGGATCTCTTGCACGTATCAAACTGAAAATGTCCTGTGAAAATCAGGCTAATCAAACGATCCTAACCATTCGATTAGTGGCTGTCAAATGAATAGTAAAAACTGAAGCAGTCGGCGGTCCATAAAAGTGAAATAAGAGGGTCAATATCGCTCCATCAGTATCAATTTCAGGCCATGTTCCATCCAAACTAGGTCCAACATATTGGGCGGTTTTCACTGTACGGTTGTTGAGACTCCCCAGCTTAGAAACTGGCGACAACATCACTACAATCTGTCCCATTGAAAAATCGACAAGCCCACTAACATGCCAGCGGACCTCGAGCACTTGGCATTGCAAATCATGGGCGTGGATTCAGTCAACTCGTGGCTGTGGGTCCTACGTTAATGCATATATTATATATCCACGCCGTCCATCCACTTTTCCAGCTTATTCCAGTTCGTCCGCTAAAAAATGAAGTACATTCATATCTCAGGTGAACCACACCATAGGAAACAGAGGTGATTGGACGCCTACCGTAAAAATCTTCCTAGGACCCACATTAACCTGTATTTTCCATCCATCCAGTTTATAAGGTCAAACGGATCTGGATGAAGGGAAAATACAAATACCAGCTTCATCCAAAACTTTGTGGCCCACGGGAAGTTTTTAACGGTTAATTACTATTGTTACCTGTGGTGTGGTCCACGTTAGATTTGGATATGCTTCTTTCTTGGGCCCTTTATAAAATTAGTCGGGTTGAGTGTGATGGTTGATACGCATGCAAATAGAGATTAATTAGAAACTGAATACGTATCAAATAAGAAATTTAAATTAAACCGTTGGATTTATGTTTCCCACTTTAGATGCATTATGAACCAAAAAATACACTTATTTGATTATCTAACTATTGGATTGGTGGACACTAATTGGACAGTTAAAAATGAAAAGATATTTAATGGTCCTATTTCAACGATTTGGATGCCTTGGTTTCCACAATTTAAACGGTTTAATTTGGGTTAATGTATGCCGCGTGTTCAATTTGTGAGCGCCTGCGAATCATGCATCGTACGCTTCCAGAGTATCGAATAATTCCGCTCCATCTATATGAAAAACGGATTGCTTGGGTGTTGAGATGATGGGAGGGTCCCTTGAATGTAAGAAAGCAAGATGCTTTGATTTAATACCATTACCATATTAAGTGGAGATTGGAATCAATGGATGGCCATGAGTGGCAGTGGGGTCCAGTTTTCATATTGGGTAGTGCTGAAACCATTGATAAGGCATGTTCCACGTGTCACCCCACGGCCTGAATTTTTGGGTGGTACGTTCATTAGGTGGGCCAATCCCTTATGGCCCCAACGAAGGATCAGGCCAAACCCCTCGTCAGGTAGGGGCGCGGATTGGGTACTACAACCGGACATAGTTAGAGAGGGATGGTCCTGTCAGGGTTTTTGTGGGGCCCACTATGATATATATGTTTTATCCAAACCGTCCATCTATTTTGAAAGATCATTTTAGGGTATGTACCCAAAAAAGAGGCAGATCCAAGGTTAGAATAGACCACACCACAAGAAGCCGTATGACAGTGACCCCACCATTGAAACCTTCTTAGTGCCCACCATGATGTTTATTTTCCATCTGCTCATGAGGTCACATAAAACTGGATAAAGGAAAAACATAAATATCAGTTTAATCCAAAACTTCTGCTCCCCGAGAGGTTTTTAGCGGTGGGCATTCAATCCTCACTGTTTCTTGTAGTATGGTCCACTTGAGCATTCTATCTGCCTTATTTTTGGACCTATTATCTAAAATGATTTTTAAAAAATAAATGGACGGCACGGGTAAAACACATACATCACGGTGGGCCCCACAGAGCCCCTGATAAGGTCGTCCGTCTCTAGCTAGTCCGTTAGTTTTACAAATGCTCCTTTTCTAACATGCTTGGCCCACTTAATGAATGAACCAGATTGATTTTTAGAGGTTTGCAAAGTGTACACGCGTGTACAGCGCATAAAATCTACATTCCGCAGTGCCAATGTGACAGACCAGTGCAATTTTCAAGCCGTCCATCAGGTTCAGGTGGGACCGACCTTAATGATGGTTTCACACACAAAATAAATAAATAAATAAAATGCTCTACTCATCAGGTGGGTCGTAATATTAGGAACATGTGGACGGCTGAGAAGAACTTTGATCCAGTTCACTCTTACCCAGTTTTTTCGTAAACTTTTGCTCACCTAATGATGCAAAACAATTAACCACTTGCTCTAAAAGCTTAAACTGTTAGAGCATGGTGAATTAATCTTGTTATCTTATGGCCCAGGCCCCACATCGCATGGGTTAGGACCTCCGTGGAACCTCCCTCGTGGGCTCGTGGGCCCCAAATCACATGGGCAACCCATGCCGAGTGTGTCCCCACATCCCACGGACTACCCCACTCGAGCCCTGTGTGAAATGCACATTTAATCACCCTCGGTGAGGAGTCTCGAACATGAGACCTCTCCCGTGGGCCCCAAATCACATGGGCTTCCCCACTCCGACTGTGTCCTCGCGTCCCACGGGCTACCTCACTTGAGCCCGTGTGAAAATGATCCTGCATTAATCACTTCCGGTAAGGAGTCTCGAACACGATATTTATGTAAAAATTGCATATGTATAATAATATGTTTTATGTGTTTGATAGAATGCTCAAATGAGATTGATATTTGAATTATTTGTTAAATGCTATTATGATCATCACATGTGACTATCTATTGTATTTGAGTATGTTTGAGACTACCACCTAGTCCAGGCAATCAGTAATGGTTTTCGTTTGAGTGGTCGAACTAGATTCACCACATTAGATATGTTTGATGAATCCAAGCCATATACTGATTGTCGACAGTGGTTAGGCCACATGGAGTGCTTACGCGCTTCATGTCGATTAATTCAACATGCGCTTGTACCAATCGCACTTGTCAAATAACCCGATTGGCCTATTGTTTGTTTACTATGTATGGACGCTATTGTTTGAATCTAAGGTACCACTTACCAATGCAAGCCCGTTTTAAGCATGGTACCATGATTCGCTAAGACTCATGAGCCGGGCATAGTGGTATGGGGCACCGTGGTCGAGCTGTCGACATACGCTAGAGTGACGAGTCTCCCCGTAATGACCAGTAAGCAACTCAAACTCGTGAGGCGAATACAGTGGTATGAGACTCTGTATTCGAGTTGTTGGCCTACGCTTAGGTGACGAGCCTTTTCATAGTAACCTCGAGTATAAACTAGGCCTACGCTGAGGTGACGAGCCTCTCTGTAGTGACCTCAAGTGTAAACTCGTGAACTTACGAATCCATTACTTTCATCAGGGGTGATGTCGTACAACTTGTCTATCGTGTGTGATTAACTAGGATTGACGACCCTAGATAGATCCTTGTTTGGGGTAATGATATAAAGGGAGGTACCTTAGCTTCCCAAATCTGCTATATGAATAAGCCTAATAAATTACTTGGCTAACACGACCATGCACCACATTGCATGTGCTTTGACAAGGAAGGGCACGTTTAGGGAGTTTGTCATGCTCGATCATGAGATGATGTCGCTGAGGGAGTGCAGGCAAGGGCATACATCGTTACAGCATACCATTCCTACATTAACAAAAGTACTTAAGATATGATTGTTGTACTGCTTTATCATTACGGCTTGACTGAATTGATAGCATGTTAACCTTTGCCTTATAGTACCACTGAGCTGATCACTCACTCCCACTCTGAGACGGTATTTTAAAACACCAACCAGACTCTATTGTAGATGCAGGCGATGATGTAGCCTAGGCAGTTGAAATGGACTTCATGAATGAGGAGGGGGAATTCTCCTATATTCAACTATCAAACGGGTCTCCGTAGACCTTGTTCTGATTCGACGGGATTACAAGGTTACATGGATTAGTTGGACAGTTACATTTTGATATTTTGTAAATTTTGGAACAAACACTTATATATATTCAGCCTGGAACAGATTCATACTCCGGATAGTGAAACACTTTCATGATATAATTTAAGTACTTAAGTTTTCTGCTCGCTTAATTTAATTGCACCTGTAGTATGATATGTTATTTTAGTGTAATCTCACTTATGCTTAATGCACTAATATGAACAACATTTAAACGTCATTATCTATGTTGCATAAGTGATGCATTAAACTCGGGAGCTGAGCTTTGCTCAACCCCAGATTTTCGGGGTGTTAGAACACCTACTTGCCACACTGGCGTGTGGTTGAGCTTCCTTAGACACGCATGTGAGCTTAGCAAAGCTGATGAACGTGCTTGCAACTAATCCTCGCACCCAACTCGCTTTACCTGTTGTCATCACCCTACATGTGGCACCTAATAAGAGTCCAGGTCTCTCATCAGTGGCCCCACTATACCTCAGAGCACTCCTACAAACACACCCACTAACTGAACAGAAAAAAATAACTCTCAGGTTGGAATATTCCCAACCTTCAATCAGTATTCTAGTAGTTCAACCTTTATTATTATTATATTTTTAAAAATTTTCAAATAAATACCTAATTACAATGCAGTCTACATTTTGGTACCTTCTTCAAACAACTACTTCATCAAAAGATATAATTATCAGTCTACTACCTTCCCTAACCTTTCAAACCCTCTATAACTATTCCAATTATCTTTATTATTATTATTATTTTAGAATTTTTTAGAAAATACATATTAATTACATTCTGATACCTTTTTCAAACAGTTACCTCATCAAAAGATATAATTATTGTTATGGGTAAAAATAGACTGACTAAAGAGAAGAGGTTAGATCGGACATCTCGGTGGGACACGAGGTCGGTTAGCATCGGTCATGACCAATGAGCTCCTTAATGGCTTAGGAAGAGAGGTTGGTCAAAACCACCTCGGTCTCGTCAGCTCGGCATACTACTCCCAGGTCTGTCGGCCTCGTCAGGTCGGGTCGGCCTCGTCAGGTTCACGATGGTCCCTATTAGGTCGGCTCGACCTCATCGAGTAAGCTCGGCCTCGTCAAGTTCACGATGGTCCCCACTAGGTCGGCTCAGCCTCGTCAGGTTCACGATGGTCCCCGATAGGTCAGCTCGGTCTCATCAGGTAGGCTTCGCCTCGTCAGGTTCACGATGATCCCTGCCAAGTCGGCTCGGACTTGTTAGGTTCACGATGATCCCTACTAGGTCCGCTTGACCTCGTCAAGTCAACTTGGCCTCGTCAAGTTCACGATGGTCCCCGCTAGGTCGGCTCAGCCTCATCAGGTTTATGATGATCCCTGCCGGGTTAGCTCGGCCTTGTCAGGTTGATGATGGTCCCTGCCAGGTCTGCTCAACCATATACCTCAGCCTCAGCCATCTGTCTCGACTTTCTCGGGGTTCGATCACTTGATCTTATCTTCACCAGAGATCATGCGAAACGTCCACTGAACGCACACATATAATTCAAGAAACGTCTCCACCCACATAATATACTCTCGTCCTATAAATAAAGGACCTATCTACGGTGAAAGGTAGGCAAAATCTCCTGCCAAAAACCCCTTGTACACGACCAGACTCGGATTCCTAGCCTGAGTTTAGCATCGGAGAATCCCTTGCTCTAATTGGGGTCTTCTTTGTTCCTTTCCTGTGCAGGTGCTCGGAGGTCGGAGGAGGGCAGCCCAGATTTGTGCATCATGATTTGGGCATCATCTGTGGGAATTCACCAAAAAACCATAATGGCGAAAGGAAAGAAGAGAGTTCTAGCTGTTATTGTTGTAGTCTGCCAGGTCTTCCTGAATCATTTGTTGCAACCATCCCAGCTCTTCCCAAATCATCTGCTGCAATCATTCCAGCTCTTCCTGAATCTTCTGCTAAGCAGGGTACCTGGCCCTACCAGCAATGAACCGACTCTACTCCGACAGTGCTCGCTCCTCGATCTCGCACCTGGGGCAGTTGATTAGTCTCCTTGGAGAACTGAGTCGAAGCCTTTAATAAAAACATGGATCGACTCATGTAACTCTTAAAGAGATAGAATCCACCCCCCGGTCGCAATGCAGAGGAGGGTGATGCCACTACATCACCTCAAGTATCGATCAATTCACAGAGAAACAAGCAACCACCCGAGCTGCCAGCCCAAGATCTTTCCCACAGTTCAAGGGAAGCCACGCTAGCATATTCTGACCTGCGCCCCGTGCCAAAGAGGAAAATCTATGGAAAAGTCCCCGAAACTGTGGCTGAGAACAAGGGTCCTTGGGAGGCAGAGCTCAGGAAACTTCGAGGGCAGATCAACGACATCAGACAAGCCCACTATGTCTGAGTGCTAACCTTAGTAGAGGCCATGTTAGGAGAAACTGAACCACCATTCACCGACGACACTATAGCGTCTCCACTTCCGCCCAAGTTTCGAATGTCGCAGATGACCTCCTATTCTACAACCACAGACCCGACCGAGCACATTGAGTCCTTCAGAGCCTGGATGGAGCTTCATGGAGCCTCGACCCCCGTGATGTGCCGAGCATTCTCCCTGACTGTAACACCCCGAGTTTTTAGGAGCCGTGTAGAAACTCGGCTCCCAAATTTCCAGGTGTCACAGGTGCCCTAATGGGCTTTAGATTTTAATTACATTTGGATGATCTCATAAACAATGGAGAGTTTAGCCAAGCATGAAGCATAAGTAAGTCATAAAGCAGTATCAAGTGCCTCTAAATAAAAAAATATCCAAACCACAAATTTAAAATCATCTAAATAGGGAACTGGTCCCACTCATACATGACCCAAAGTGACTAGAGCCCTGGCCCATACCTCGCGGTAGCCCAAACTCAGACTAGAAGATCCTCCAAAATTCTGGAAGCAGGGAAGCTCCTCTACCTTATCCATGCTCACCTCGCTCAGCTCATCGAGCTCCACCTCACCTGCATCTAATAACGTGTCTGGTTGATGTTTTAAGATACCGTTCCATTGTGACCTCAACTGCCGAGTCACCAAATCCTAGCTAATGTGATGCATGAATAATGTTTACCGAGTATTTAGTTAATTTCATTCATCCAGCAGATTGGAAAAACTGGTACACCCTGATGATATCAATGCCCTCATCCATTTGCGAGGCCAAGACCCCGCGATCCTTGATCCCATCGAAGTCCTCACCTCCGATTACAAGCACGTGAGGAGTGCTGGGAAGCGGGATCGCTCGCGGTCACTACGGGGAAGCTCGTCCCCCCAGCGTAGGCCGACAGCTCGGACACAGTGTCCCATTCCACCATGCCTGGCTCTCGAGATAGTGGATCAATTTCTAGCAATTGTCAGTGGGCTTCAGTGGGCGAGGGGTGTTCCAGGTTCTATACAAGCGTGAATAGGCATGGTTAACAAACATAGTTGGTTAATAAGTGGACTAGACAGCCCAAGTTTAGGCGAGCACGTAACGCATGACATCGGGTGTAAGCAACACATGTAGTCTCACTACTGTTGCCCATTTATGTCCGCCCAAATCAGTCAGTCTGGTCATAGAGTGGTCCAACCAACGGGACCACCCTCACAATTATCAGTTCCTGACCAACTCAGAGAATGGGTTGTATTCAATATCATTTCTAAGTGAATAAGGATTCATCTTCAAGTACAGATGGAATTATGCGTACAATACATTAAGCATAAAATTTCAAGATATTAAGGTGAATGCAACTACTCTTAACAGCATAAGTTAGTTGTGTGTGCGTATGGTGCCGGATTTTCTAAGAGGTAAAGGATAACACATCATCCATAGTGCAGATAAATACAGAAGGAAAAATGTAATTATGTATACAATGAGGGAGAACATACAGAAATCAGATATAAGAATGAACATGTAGCATAAATTTCATGCCCAAACGAATTGAAGACCAATCAAACATCAATTTATCATCGCATGCGTGTTGGGTAGCCTAGCATGTAGGTTCCTAACTATATTTTCTCCAAATTACTCATGCACATCAATCTAACATCCATAATCATTAAATTTATCATAAAATTGGTACGTAGCCACTTAGGGATAATGGTTCGCACCTATTGTCGACTGGAAGCCTTTGCAAGCGTCCTAACATCGTTGGGTCCGCAAACTCGACGTGCTGGGACCCTGCGTTGCAAGAAAATGGCGATAAGATGCATTCATGTTGTAAAAATCAGGGAAGATGTAATTTAGGACCTCATCTTACCTTAAATGGGTTGGAATCCCACTCCAACAACGATAGGAGTCGGCGTGGAGAGGTGACAGTGCCAGGATTTTAACATCCCAAGCTCCAAGCTCACATGCACCACATACACCAAGTACGTTCGTTAAACCTATACTAGGCGCGATAATCGACTACCTAAAGATAATGGTCCTCACCTAATTATGATCGGAGAGTGAAGAGGCAATCTTAGCGGCGCTGGGTCCGTAGGCTTAAAGTACCGGAGCCTTACATTGTGTAGGATACGTAAGGATTAAAGATAAAGTTGAAATTCATGGAAATTAAAGGGAGAATCACCACATCACCTTAATTAAGGTCAGATCCCTCTTCCAACAACAAGAAATGTGGGAATTTTGAGAGAGAAGGAGAGAAAGATGCCGGAATAGACGAGATCCAGCCACCAGGGGTGCATGCAAGGTGGTGGCTCCCACTTTCTCTCTCATTCTCTCTCTCAATCTCTCTCTCTTTTTCTCTCTCAGATTTTCTCTTGCTGGAAAATCAGCATAGGGGAGAGGGTTGGGTCATATATACTTTAAAAATTAAATCCATTAGCCCTAAGTTTCATAATATCCCTCCAATGACCATGTGGGACCCCTCCTTGGTTGCTCGGGCTGCCCTGTCACCCCCCTGGCCGCAAAATTTATAGTGTAGGTGCCCTATGACCCGATGAAGGGCTGTGTAAAATTTGAAGGCAAACGGACGCGGAGTTTTATCGTATGGGTTTGATCTTCAAATGGCCCTATGCGGCCCATTTTTGGTTGTCGGGGCCACTCTGATGCCCCCTTGTCCATGAAATCTGTAGGATAAATGCTTCATGGTCCGATGAAGGGTTGTATAAAGTTTGACGGTAAATGGACGCGAGGTTTTACCGCACGGGTCCGATTTGCGATCAATGATCATTATCTCTCGATCAGGGCCGGGACTATATGGATATGAGAAGGAAAATATCCTTACTCCATGTGTGAAGTTTGGTCATAAACCGACGATCTGAAATTCTCAACTTTGTATAAGAGTGGATGACCCAATTCACTTAAGTTTTAGCTTCTTCCTTAAGGGTATTTGCACTTCTCATGTATTCGTCCTTTGACTCAAGTTGAATGGTTCTGGACACTACCCAGGTCCGACTCCCTCGATAGTCGTCGAGCCCAGTAAGATGGACATTATTTTATAGTTTTGAAACTAGTAACCCACTAACGAGCGGTCTAGAGCTTGTTCAAAAAATCAGAGCATTTCTGAAATGAATTAGGTATTGAGATTTCTCGTGGGCAATGATTAGGATTTGGATTTACTATGTTCATAGTGTGACCTATTTATAACCAATGAAAGTGGAGATTTAGTCATGATTACTCTAAACCATCAGTTTTAGGCTAAAACAGTAACGGGGTTGATTTAGTCTATTAATCAAAATCCGGGCCTTATCTGACTTGGCTTCGGTTAGATCTTTAATTTAGTTATGATTGTCTTAATTAGTTAGAAATGGGTCGATTAGATTTTGGGCCATATGTGAGTAAATCATGGGTCTAAACTCGATGTTCAAGTGATCAGGAGAATTCATTGGCTTCCTACGGTTGATTGATCGAACTTGTGCAGTCTTTACTGGTACCACTCGAGTATAAACTAACATTGAGTGCTAATAGTCAGTAAGTGATAATATAAGTTAATTACATTTTAAAAAATTTAAGAATTTTTGAAAATCCAAAACAGTAAAAATCTTAAACGTTACACCGACCTTATCAGGAGTTGTTTAACAGTGGTTCAGGCAGTTGAAGCCGAGGTCCATCAGTTCCTTTTAACACTTAGCAAATCCTTTCTCACACATTTCATCGGTGGGAGAGACAGAAGGAAGTCGTCAACTTATCTTCTCATGATCAAGCAGGAGGAGGACGAGCTGTTAAGAGACTATCTCATCTGTTTCACCGTCGAAGTTGTCCAAGTTGACGATTATTCCGACCAGATTACTTTAACCACCATGGTGGCCAGCTTCAAATAAGGAAAGTTCTTCTTCTCTATTGGTAAGAATCCCCCGACTACCATCGCCGACCTACTTAATCGAGCTTATAAATATTCCAATGCTGAGGAGCTCTTTAGTTCACAAAGAGCTGCTTGAAAAGGAAACAATTCGGTTGAGGATAGAAAGCGAAGGGAAGAAGGAGAGCACTCTTCCGTTAATGCCAAAAGAAAGAAAGAAGACGACCAAGACCAAGGTCAACATACCAACCGACATTTAGAACGTCACTTCCATCGGTACACTCCCTTAAACACTAAGCCGAAGTAAATGCTAAAAGAAGTTAAGCTAAGCAAAGAAACCTAACGACCGAGCTGAATAACTAAGCTCAGTAATAAGGCTCATCGGCTAACTCCGACCTTAACATCAAATATTGAGTGATGTATCGACTAAAAGACATGGGGGACTCTTACCTCACCCATGGGATGTTGACCGCTTGACAATGTACTACCCCCAGGTCAGTTCGGCCTCAACAGGTCAGCTCGGCCACGTCAGGTCAGCTCAGCCTTGCCAAGTCAACTCGCAACACTACCACCATGCTTTCTACTAATCAACGATTTTTACAATAAAAGAACTTCCTCAGGTCAGGGGAGGAGAACTTGTTTCAAAATTTTGATTATTCGATCTGAAAGATTGACTATGAAGACTTCCCTTAGTACAAGGAAAAAAAGTCCTCTACCAAGAATTCTACTATGGAAGAGCTTCCCTAGATCGGGAAGAAAATCTCTTTTTCTACAATTCGAGCTACACGAACTACTGAGGACTTCTCTTAGTATAAGGGAAAAACAGTCCTCACCAGTTGTCCAACCCTTAAAGAAGAGGTCAGACCACTAATTGGTAACACCACTTGGATCGCACAATCTACAATGAGGATCTCTTAATGCAAGGAAAAATCATCCTCCTACGTAAAGTGTTTGGGGCCTCATAAAGGGGTCATTGCAGCTAGCCCATCTGTTCGACAAAAGCAAAAATTTCCCTACTAAAAGGAATAGCTCACCCCAATGCTCCTACTCGGCTAAAGTGTCTGACCTCAACAAAACCAACTTACTTTTCAAGCCCGTTGTGCGAGCTCGAAAGTAAGGAGGCTTACTGTTATGGGTAAAAATAGACTAACTAAAGAAAAGAGGTCTGCTCGGACATCTCAGCGGGACAAGAGGTCGGTCAGCTTCAGTCATGACCAATGAGCTCTTCAATGGCCAATGAAGAGAGGTCGATCAAAACCACCTCGGCCTCATCAACTCGACATACTACCCCAGGTCAGCTCGGCCTCGTTAGGTTGGCATATTACCCCCAGGTCATCTCAGCCTCGTCAAGTTCACAATGGTCCTCGCTAGGTCGGGCTCGACCTCATTAAGTAGGCTCAACCTCGCCAAGTTCACGATGGTGCCCACCAGGTCGTCTCGACCTCGTCGGGTAGGTTTTGCCTCGTGGGTCGGCTCGGCCTTATCAGGTTCATGATGATCCCCGCTGGGTCGGGTCGGCCTCGTCAGGTTCACGATGGTCCCCGCCAGGTCAACTCGGCCTTGTTAGGTCAGTTCGACCTCCCTAACTCGGCCTCTTCAGGTCGGCTCGGCCATATACCTCGGCCTTAGCCATCTATCTCGACTTTCTCAGGGTTTAATCACTTGATCTTATCTTCACCAGAGATTGTGCGAAACGTCTGTTGAACGTATGCCTATAATTCAGGAAATGTCTCCACCCACGTAATCTACTCTTGCCCTATAAATATAAGACCTATATACGGTGAAAGGTATGCAAAATCTTCTTCTCAAAACCCCTTGTACACGACCAAACTCAGATTCCTAGCCTGACTTTGGCATCAGAGGGTCCCCCGCTCTAGTCAGGGTCTCCTTTATTTCTTTCATGTGCAGGTGCTCGGAGGTCGGAGGAGGGCAGCCCAGATTTGTGCATCAACAATTATCAATCTACTACCTTTCCTAACGTTCCAAACCTTCAATCAATATTGTAGTTCAACCTTTATTATTATTATTATTATTAAAACTTTTTAAAAAAAATACCTAATTACTATGTAGTTTACATTTTGATATCTTTTTCAAACAACTACCCCACCGGAAGTTATAATTATCAATCTATCAAGCTACCGCCTTCCCTAATGTTCCAAACCTTCAATCAATATTCCAGTTCAACATTTATTATTATTATTATTACTATTATTTTTAAAACTTTTCAAAAAAAATACCTAATTACTGTGTAATTTACATTCGGATGCCTTTTTCAAACAACTACCCCGTCAACTTCCCTAACATTCCAAACCTTCAATCAATGTTCCAGTTCAACCTTCTTTTTTTTTAATTATTATTTTAAAAACAAACTTTTTCAAAAAATAGCTAATTACTATGTTGCTTACATTCCGATACGTTTTGCAAACAGCTACCTCGTCAGATATAATTATCAATCTACTACCTTCCCTAACGGCAGCTGTGAGAGCAAATGGATGGGTGGCTCATGTAGGGCCCACCATAAAGTTCACGTAAAATTCCTCGGTCCATCAGGTGCATCACCCTATGTCAGTGGAAGAGCTCAAAAATAAGTTCCATATGTGATATCCAAGTAGACCGTACGATTGAAAAACTTGTACAGGACAATGCTCACCTTCCAAATTATTTCCATCAGTACGTCCCACATGACTCTTGCATGGGTATGACCTTTTGGTCACAAGCTCAAATTTTGTGTGGGATCTAATCATTGGATTGGATTTTATAAAATTATCAAAGTGAGCTCCATAAAAATCAAGGGTGGGCATCCAACTCCCGACTATTTCCTTTGGTGTGGCCTATTAAATCACAATAAGTCTGATGTTTTGTTGTGGGTGTCGTATAGTACTAAAGATCTAACGGTGGGAGTGGATCTTATATATACATAAGGTGGGCCCCATCGAAATCAAGACCGGGGTCTCATGCGAGTCCGTTTTATCTTATGTAAAGTTGCGGCGGAATGAGATGCATGCTACTTTTATTTTATGCGGAGCCCATCCCATCGTGATATGATGTTTATGTAACAATTACTTGAATCATTCGATGTATAATGTCAGTTTAAGCTAAGAATTAAAAAATCAAGATGATTTATGATTTAGGTGGGCCATATTAAAGAAAACAGTTGGGAGAGACATCCACCCTTGATTTTATAGGGACCACCGTGATAATTATATAAAATCCACTCAATCCGTTGGATGCCACACAAATATTTAAGCCTGGAGACTAAAGTTCAGGGCCCACCTATGATTGAATTGGGCCTTAGAAAGGGAAACATTTTGGAGGGTGGTCATTGCCCTATACAATGTTCCCGATGATGTGGTCCACCTGAATCACAAATGAAGGTAATTTAATTGGGCCTTTGGCCTAATATGAAGTGAACCATCTGGTGGTCATGATGGATTTTATATAAACATCATCGTGGCCCACCCAAACAACCAACCCATTTACTAGCAGATGCGGATTAGCTACTGACAAGTTGAGTAACTAGTTTTGTTACTTAAATTGACGTCACTAAGTCTCTGGCCCCACCATGATGTATGTATTGTATCCACACCGTTCATTCATCCGGAGAAATCATTTTAAAGCATGAGGCAGAGAATGAAGCAGATTAGCAGCTCAAGTCGACTTCACCATAGAAAACGGTGGGCACAGTGACACCAATTGTTGAAACCTTCCTAGGGCCCACCATGATGTATTCAATTCCCACTTGTTTTTTTCTTTCTGGTGGGGTCCACTTGAGCTTTATATTTGCCTAATTCTTTGGCTTATGCCCTAAAATGATCTTTCCAAATGAATGAACGGTGTGGATACAACACAAACACATACATCATGGTGAGGCTTACAGAACAAAAACTTAATTAATATCATTAAAAAAAAAAAAAAAAAAAACAAACCCGCATGAGCACTCGAACCTATGACTTCAGTACTGAAACATACTCTTTTTCGGTACCGTGCCATAGGCTCAAGCTGTTAAATGTAACAGACCAAAATTTCTTATCTGAATCTAACCCACCTGACCCAGGACCCATACCCAAAGGCCTGACCCAAATTTACCACGGCCCATTGAGTTCTATTCGCACTGGGCTCTACCAAAATGTGGTATAGCTGGTTGACTGTCCATCTAGTTTCCTTCAGTTGGATGAATAAAGATGGGAACCACACAAAATCAGACGATCCCATGCATTGGATATTGCATGTATGGTAGGTTCAGTTGAAAATCAGGTCTCCCCATATGCAGCGCCCTAGTACGGTTGGATTATATCTCGACAAAGATTGGTTCTAGACAATCCTATCCATCAAACTTGTAGCTATTAAAGTGACAGTGAAAAATATATATATCAAAAAAAATAAAAATAAAATTTAATGGTCAAGTGAAAAAATGTAGAAAAATAATGGATGGGATTATTTGTGGATTATATTTTTTAAAAAAAAAAAAATTATAAAAAAAACTACATAATATAAAATTTACATTCTGGCATGTGACTTTGCCACCCCGGCTTGAGCAAGGACCTAAGAATTTTCTTTATTTAAACTTCCTTTATTTCTCCCCCTTCCTCTTTTATCATAGATTAATTCCTTTCGAAATGTGCCTTTTAAGCAAGCCTAGCAAAACTTACAAGTTGTGTGACATTGTTATCTAGAGGTGTACATGAGTCGAACCAAGTCGAGCTTGGCACAGCTTGACTTGGCTCGGCCACTAGTTGATCGCAACTTGAACTCGGCTTGGCTCAGTCCTCGAGCCTGATTGGCAGCTCAACTCGATTCGGTCAACAGCTCGGACCAGTTCGAGCCGAGTTCGCCTATACAACATTTTCACAAACACATGCATTGTATCTTTAAATTATCACTATATGTAAAATAGTAGCGGCAATTTTATAGGTATTTCATCAAACACCTTGTGGGCAACATTAAAATAAGTAAATAAATGGGTATTTGTTTCATATACATACCTTCCTTGCCACCCACCGACCAACACCTCATTGAGTCATTTCATCAAACACTTGGTGAGCAATATCGATATCAAAGTAACCTAATTCGATTCGAGTTGGGGTTCGATTTGAGTTGAGTCGAGCTCAATTTGGTATTTTTTTCGAGCTAAAAAATCAACTCGACTTAGCTCGAACTCAATTTCGAACCGAGTCGAATCGAGCTTTGTCGAGTCGAGTTGAGTGAGCTAACCGAGCTAACTCGGTTCATGTACAAACCTATTGTTATCTATCATGCAACCTAGCTGAAGATTGTATTGACCTAATTTTGGAGAATCATGTAATTATGATGGGGCTCATCCATTGGATGGGTTGGGTTATCAAACCCTCTACTTCTTCGAGGAAAAACTCGCTCCAAAAGTTTTTTTTTTTTTTTTTTTTTAAAGTAGGGCTGATAATGGGCCGGGCTTGAGGTAGGTCTTGAGTGGAGTCGGACCCAGTTAGGGTTAACCCAACCCGGTTTTGAAATAGGAATGACCTAAACTTGACCTAACTCGTTACCGAGTCTAGCATACCTGACCTGATTCGAGTCCAGGTCTAGCTTGGACTAACCTGCTCACAAGGACCTAGTCGAGTTTAGTGTTTATGGTTTATATTTAGGCTTAGGGTTTAAAAATGGCTCAGCTCAAGCTAGCCTGAACGCACCACAGATAGCTCGACCACATCCGAGCCAGCCCAGCCACACTCGAGCCAACCTGAATGCACCACATCGTCCACACCCAACCCATTCACACCTGACTCGAGCCAGCATAGACACACACCACAACCAGTATGGACGCACCCGATTTCAACCCTACCCAATACCAATTTCACAAACCACCCCTAAATTAGAAATTAATAAATAAAAAAGTACATAAATTAGTAAATTACTTTGATTAGAGGCAGAGCCAGGTGGTAGGGTGCGTGCGGTCCGTCCGGATGAGCTGTTGCCTTAGTTGAGACGAGCAACTACCTGGCTCGGGAGATGGAGAGAGTAGAGAGAGAGAGAGAGAGAGAGAGAGAGAGAGAGAGAGAGAGAGAGAGAGAGAGAGAGAGAGAGAGAGAGGAGGGTGGCTTGGTGGATGATGGTGGTGGGTGGCTATCGAGCTCGAGAGAGGAGGAGGAGGGAGGGAGAGAGATCAGGTCGAGTGTGGGCGTGCGATGGATAGGGTATGTTAGATAATTAGTTACACACACACTATCCGAACCTAAGTTGAGTTGGGTTTCAAATTGAGTTGAGTCTAGGGGTGTACATCGAGTCGAGCTGGCCTCAGTTTGACTCGGCTCGACCACTAGCTGACCTTAGCTTAAACTTGGTTTGGCTCGGTCCTCAAGCCTAATTGGTCAAATCGGCTCAGTTCGGTCAGCACTTCGGGCCAGTTCGAGCTGAGTCCAAGCTAAGATTGAGCCGAGTTTGCCATTGTAGCATTTTCACAAACACTTAGACTGTACCTTCAAAATCCCACTATATTTGAGACAACAACAATGGTTTTACAGGTATTTTATCCAATACCTTCTAAGCAACATAAAAATCAAGAAAAAAATGGTGTTGGTTTCATATACGTACCTTCCTTGCCACCAGCCACACTTCTTTAAATCATTTCATCAAACACGTGGTGAGCAACATCAATATCAAAGTAACTGAGTCACTGAATTGGTTCGATCTGAGTCGAGTTGAGTAGGGGCCAGCTCGAAGTTGGCTCGAACTCATTTTCGAGTTAAAAAGATCAACTTGACTCGGCTCGAACTTAACTTCGAAGTAAGTCGAATCGAGTTTTTTCGAGCTGAGTCAAGCGAGTTAACCGAGCTAGAGCTAGCTCAGTTCATGTACACCTCTAGTTGAGCCTAAATGAGTGGGATTTCAAGTTGAGTCGAGTAGAATTATTGGGTGACCTACGCTTTCGATTCGAGCTTGGATTGGGCGAAGTATATTCAGTTTAGATTGGCTCCCCACTCGGCTTGGGTCCAGTCGGGTCCGAAGGAGTCGAGTTGTTCCTTGCCCAGCTCTAATGCAGCCACCGATGAGTTTTCAACAGTAAGCGTTTAATCTCCACCGTTTTCTTGGTTGTGGTCTACTTGAGATTTGGTTCTGCGTAACTTTTGAGTTCATGCCTTAAAATGAGCTGTTAAGGAGGATGGACGGCGTGGATAAAACACATACATCACGGTGGGTCCCACAGCGCCTGCCACTAGGGATATCCCTTGTGGCAGGGTCGCCAGGTCATCTGCTTCCACGCCGGCGTCGCTCTCTCGTTCGACCTTCGAAGGGCCGGAGCAGCGTCTCTCCAGCTTCTCTCTTCCCCGGACTGATTGCAGTTGAGATCGTTATAGGGTTCCTCTCCTCTCCAGAGACCTAGGGTTTCTTCGAGCTTGCTGCCGCTGATTTTCGCAATGGTTAGTTCTCTTTCTCCAGCTCGTTTCACTCATCTTCATAAATTCCATTGCCAGATATTCGGCTCCGTCGCATTTTTAGAAGAAACTCGCCTCTAGGTCATTACTGATTCAATTCATCTCTCTGATGAAATCTGCTTAGATTCATGGAATTTCTCTCGATGCCTTAATCGATTTTCCGTTCTTTAGTATTTCCTACGCGATCTCTTCGTCTCGAATCACAAGACGGTTGGATCTGTGAGAAAATCGTTTAGTTCTGTTGCAGGGGTTGTCTCTGCCTCGATCAACTGATAGATAGGGATTTTTTTATTTTATTTATATATTATTATTATTTTTTTAATGGGTCCTTTCATTTCATATCCTAAGGTAATTGATCTGATATTCTTGTTATTTTCACATATTTCTTGTTATCGCCCTGCCTTAGTTACCATTAAATTCTGTTTCCGTTTTTACAAATACCTATATTATTTTTTTTCCTGCTTCCTGCATCTGAGTGTGCATTTGGGTAGCTACTACAACGGATGTCGTGAGTCCGTCATTTGGGTGTCTGGAAACCTTCAATTGGACAAAGTATGCATGAATTAGGGATTCCATGGTTTCACTCCCCGAAGTTCATTAGAAATTTAGGGTTGTTTGGATAGGCAGATTCCAAGATGTAGATTTGAATAATTAATAATTGTTCCATTGGCACTGTTGTGTCAACAAATTCCATTTTAGGTGTCTGTTAATTTTGCAGGTAGAAATTTTAAATTCATTAGACAACAGTCACCTCATATTTTCTATTAGAGAACCGCAACTGTAATAAAGTTAATGATCATTTTGTGGAATGAGAAAATGTTTTCTTCTCTGACTAGATTCACCTATCCAAACAAGTCCAATTATCTAAACAAGCCCTCACTTCCAACCCAACAGCTAGAGTGCAACTTCCCATGGCCAAATGAATCCACCTGAGTGCTCTGCACTCCACATCCCCACTAATTCTATACTCCATCAGATGTAACCAAAAGGTATATGGCCTGGATTTCAGGAGAGAGCATGTTCACATTTTTGCTTTGATCCCATGGAGTCCCACAGTTCACCCCTTCAACATATGATTGAAATCCCAATTACGAATGCAACTTCTAGGGGTTGTCATCCACTGAATCTAACATCTATTGAACCCCCCATTAATAGAGATCCATGGATATGGACTTCCTCTTGCAAACCACCCTCTTCTATGCATCAGCCCTCAAATGAGATGTTTCTCACTGTAATAGATGCTGGAAAAATGGAAGTTGGCTTTTGATTGACATGATCTGAAATTTAATTTCCCCTGTTTTAGAGGTTGCAAGTGGCAACAGCCTCTGTATAGGTATGTTCGGGCTTGAAATTGATACCCACTGCCTAATTTCCAATTAATAAAACTGACACCATCAAAGTGACAGACTTCTGTAATCTATGGTCCTTGTTTAAGGAACAAGGAAAATGAGGAAGAAATTGTATCTGAAGTCATCGCAATTGGATTCTTTTTGCAGGATATCATCGGGATGAAGGGGAGTGCATTGGTGCTCACGGATGATGTGATTTTGCCTGTAGGTGCAGTTCTGTCTGCAATGAGGGAGGTTGGAAGCGAATCAGTTGGAGATAATGAAATGCTAGCCGTCACACAAGCTTCTGTTTTAAGTAATATTTCTTCCTACTGAGATTCTAGCTGTAACTTGAAAGCATTTATGTTTGATCTGTTATTGTAAATTGCTATCTACTGAAACAATTGAACTGTCTTTCACTTGAGTTACTTTGTGAAAAGAACATTTAAATGGAACCATGGTGCCCATTTGATATCCAGAGCTGGGATTCATGATGAGCCAATATTAGGAGGCTGATACTCAAAAGGAAGTAAAAGGATTCAATAAATAGAGAAATTTCCTTGCTTGTTGAATTCCAGTTTCTTATTTTCCGTCGGGACTGGTACACAATACCAAGAACTGTTTGTTAAGGGAGCAGGTGGGGAAAAAAGGTTTCCATCAGAAAGGGTGGGTGCAAATACTTGCTCCCAATGCTTGATTTGTCAATGAAACAAAACATGGATGCAATGGTCACGCCACTTGGAAAGAAAAAAAGTTGCACCATTGTAGAGAAGGGGGAAAAAAAAAACTGTCTGGTTCTAAAGTTGCTATTAAGAGCCCTTTGATAAATAGAATCATGAATTGTGTATGCATGCATCTGTTGAACTACATGTTTTCCTGAGAAGAACAGTAAAATGACATTGATCTTTAAGTCTTATTTTCTAATCCTTTCTTTCTTTAACGAAAAACTACTGGTAGTTCTTTTTCTTCTTTAATGAAAAGTGTGAGTGATATTTTTTCCCCATTATGTGAAATTCTTATGGAGGCTGACTTTAATGAAGTTGTTCTGATATTTCATTCACTGATTAAAAGAAAACATTTGTATATCTTTTTGCTAATTTAACTGGTCTCCAAATTTTGTTTGGACAACCAACAACAGGAGAGTTGCCATTTGAGTCTTCATCACTGAATATCACTGTTGCCATGTCAAAAACCCCAGAACTTCTCAGCCAGCAGTGGCTTGAAGAGATTGCTAGGGTGTTGAAACCTGGTGGGCTGATCCTCCTGCAGACACCTGTCTAATAAGCCCACGGTTGAGGTAATGCATATGTTATATCATGCAATGATAATGGTGTATGCCTTGGCGTGTCAAATTAGTGGGATGTCAATGTGTAATGATGTTCTAATGAGGTTCGCTTGCAGCCAAGCTTCACACATGAGCGCAAGCTACTCTTGACATGATTTGTAGAGGCACAAGTTCTCCAAGTGAAACCATTCTTACCTCTGGTTGGCACCAAATCTTTTACTGTGAGTGTTCGTTCCATTAATTTACGGTCCACCCTTCCAACCTGTCATGTGCAAGCGATATCCAACCCTTACAATAGGTTATCCCCACCATGAGGATCACCTTGTGCAAAAATCAGCCTCATCCACTCACTAGTTGGGCTACACCATATAAAACAATTTCTAGCCATTGATAAATAATGAAATACAAGTGTGGTCCACTCAGCGAGTATTTGTGGCTAATTTTACACAAGGTTGATCCTCATGATTTGGACAACCTATTAGATGGATTAGATGGCGTGCGCACATGAAAGCTTAGTTCTTTGTCGGATGGATAATAGCAACTTATGTTTCAACCGGTTGGACTTGAGACCCTCTCTCTACACGTGTATTATTCTATAGGGCATTGATTGAGTACTGCCTCTGCATGTGCCAATGTTGGTACAGTCATGGTACAGTCATGACACGATGGGATTTGATTAGACGGCAGGCCACTATTAAAGATGGGACTTGGTTGAGTACGTACTTGACCAAACAACTTTTAAGCATTCTTGCATGGGGCCCATCTCTAACAACAACTTGTCGTCCAATCAAATCCCACCACATTGTGCCTGTACTAACTTCGGTACATGTAAAGGCAATGTATATGGGTTTTGCTAATCGCCCCCACCTTTATGGGGACGTTAGCAACATCCTCAACTTTTGAATGACACATAGATGAGCAAATTGTCAATCAGGGTGGTCATTCCATAGTACCATAGGGAGCAATGCATGATGCAAGAGAATGACGCTGATTGGATGATCCTAACCCTTATAATGGGGTAGATTTGTTACAACTGTCCATTTTTTAGAAGCCAGAGATCACATGGACACAATCATTTAGGGGGTGTTTGGATCGTAAGTTACTTAAGCTACGTATGTTACTTGTGCCTCAAGTAGCTTATCTTGGTTTCTACTTATTGAGCTGAAGTGATTAAATAATTTTAAGTAAAAAACTTACTTATAATGGATCTTAAACCAAACTTACTTATCTCAAATAAGTTACTTATCTACTGTTGTAAGTAGAAAAAGTAACTTATTTGGTGGTATCCAAACAGGCCGTAAACCAAAGTGCTACTTTGGAATCATAAGCAATACAATATGGGATATATCATATAGATATTTCAAGATGATGATTGGACAAAATTTGTTTCTCCATTCAATCTTGATAGCCCATTTTTCATGCTACTGATCAGATGTTTAGGATCATCTGATTGATGTGATTTTTGTACAATGGCTTGCTCCTAGTTGCATGATGCATGAACAGTTCATATCCACAATTGAGTGCTCCACGTGTCATTTAAAAGCAATAATTTGTGATATTTTTAATTTCATGAAATCTTTTCACAGATTAGGGCCAAGAAGCCTTCTTGGGAGATGGGATCATCTTTTTCCATTAAGACAACAGCTAATAGTTTGCCCAAAGTTCAGATTGATGATGATTCAGATCTGATTGATGAAGATAGTGTCCTAACTGACGAAGACTTGAAGAAACCCCAACTGCCACTTGGTCAGTAGAAAAATACCCAAATTGTTTTTATTGCTGAATGGTCATAGGGTACTTTTGATGTTTTTCCATTGGAGCAGCTATTACTGATTTTATCAATTCTCCTTTTTGCAGTGGGTGATTGTGAAGTTGGCGGCAAAAGGAAAGCATGCAAAAACTGCACCTGTGGTCTTGCTGAGGCAGAGGAGAAAGTGCAGAAGCTTGGGCTGATTGCAGAGCAGCTGAATAATCCTCAATCCACATGCAGCAATGTATGCATCTGAGATCCATAGTTACCAAAATTCTGTCCATGTAAATGTGATTTTTTTTTTTCTCCAGTTGCTAGTGAACCCTAATCCTAATACATTGCTCTTTATCTGGTGGTACACATGTTCCAGTGTGGACTTGCTGATGCATTCCAGTGTAGTGGATGCCCTTACAAGGGTCTCCCCCCATTCAAACTAGGTGAAAAGGTACTGATAAACACCCTAATTCTACTTCGACGCCTCCTTTTTTCCTTCCATTTCTGCTATTCTTCGATTGCAAGACATTCAATTGGTAAAGGAGAAGAATGTTCAACCTGTGATCTGGTTATTACCGCAACCGAGCTGTCTGTTTTTAACCAAAGCCTTCCATGGCACCCCTCTATGCAGGTATCACTACCCGGAAACTTACCTTGCAGCTGATATATAAATGGTGAGTTGAGCCTCATGGACATGGAGATTATTTAACTCGAATCATGCTCGAGAGACTGGGAAACCAGCTTTTCAAATGTAAGTCCAAGAGCTTACTGATTGCTAGTCAAATTCAAATGCAAAGGTTTTACCCCTTGGACTGCAAATTCATTCCACGAAATAGTGTAGATTTTCAGGAATGCAGTCAGTGTTGAAAGGAAATAAATGCAGATATAATTGCATATCATTGAAGCAACATGTTCAAAAATCTGATTTGGTATTTTACTGTTTTACATCTTGTTCACTAAACTAGTTTCTCCCTTCATAATTATTCTCATAAATGAATGGGCATATGACAGAATACACGAACTGATGAGCCAGAAAACCTGGGTCAATAGCTAAACTTGCTGAGATAGAAGGACAAGAAGCCCTTGTGGGCCCACTAATATTTCGTTCAAGAAACTCACCAGTCCAAACCACACCACTGGTGTCACATCCACACCCCCGAGAGGTGGTATCACTTTCCTTGTTGGGATTAGCAGTGGTTCTGTAGGTGCATATGCAAGAACGTATGGGAACTTGTCCACCGGAAGCTTGGGGTACCAAGACATAACTATCCTCACGATAAATAGAAAGCTGAGAGCTGATAGTAGCGGTCCTAGAATTCCAATTGCTAGCTTTGCCGTTGCAGGGTCTACATCTGCTAGCACTAATCTATGCAAATGTTCTGATATAGTATGTGTTTTTTCTGGTAAATCAGATGCAAGACTCTGCAGACTTCTGGATACATCACCCTGTTGTGGAAAAGCAGAGGCACTTGGAGGTGTAAGTTCAATGCTCCGAGATACCACAACATTGAAGAGGCTGGTACTTCGGATGCCCAAACTGCTCAGCAATTTTCTTCTTGTTGACCCGCTTCCATTTTCCTGTCATACAACAAGAACATAAGCTTATCTTGGGCTTTATTGATCATAACACATGGCACAACTACACATTAGTAGGTGTTTGGAAAAGCTGGATGGTATTAGTCAAAGAAAAAGAACAAAAGACACCCACCTTTTGTTCCTGTCATACACCCATTCGGAATCACCAAGTTTATGCACTTGTTGTTAACACCAGATTCAAAATATGGGACACCATGCTTGTGTTTTGGACATTTACCAAACATGTACTAGCAAGTTTGATATTAACATTTGAATATATACTTATTTGATCGGAAGTGGATTAAGATGTTTTTAGGTGCTTGATTCTTCTTCTTCTTTTTTCATCTTATCTTTTTCTTTTTCTTTTCCAGGTGATGGGCTATTGATGAAGAAACAGGAGCTTGGGTTTGAGAAACCATGCTTTGAAAACAAACCAGACGTAGGTTCCAAAACAAGTAGGGTGAATGCAGTGGGAATTACATGTTCTACTGTGGTATTGGTGAGATTTAGAAGTGTTACAAACAGGGTTGACTGCAATAGGAAATCACATGCTTATACTGTGGCATCTGTGAGATTTAGGGGGGCTGGTACTTTGGCTTGTCAGTACCCCTTGCACTGGCTGTTGCTTGTGTTTATTGAGATTTGAGAAATCAGAGGCTGTGTTGGTTGTGTTTATTGAGAAACACAGTCATATCAAACGGTGCTGATCTAATTCTAACTACAGAACTGGCCAGGTTTGTGAGCCCCATATGCACCTTTACACACATCACCCGAACATCTGAGCAGTCAGTATTTGGCTGCTGTGTGGATGATGAAATGTAAAGAATGGGCTGGGCCACTCATCAGGTGGGCCACCCGTATTGAAAAGGATGGATAGCTTGAAAGAATTGCCGGTGGTTCAGATTCAAGGTAGACTTATCTAGTTGTAGGTTGAGTCATCAATTGAGGTCGTTCATGTAGAAGTTCCACTCACACTGCCTATGGTTCAAAACCACAGGTATGAGACCATCCTAGCCACCACTTCCCTGCCCCCAATGGTTACAGAATCTTTTGTTTCCTACTCTTGCCTTTAAAGGCCACTGATGATGGATTCCTAAAGTGTATTTTGAAGCAGTTGCATCAAAGGGCGGGCAGCTACATGAACTGTCCAGAACTCCGGATCCGACGAGTATGGCTCCATGTGTACCTGGGAGTGGCTCCACTGCATTCTGGTCCTGCTGGCGCTGTGAAGAGAGGGAAGCTGGTAGTCAAATCCTTTTGGTTTCTGGGTTCACCAAAGCCTCCTAACAAAGGCTCTAATGATACAAACCTAGTTTCACCATAATACAGGTGATACCCTAAGCTGTCCGATTATATTCAAGTCGTCATAGAATTTGTGTGGTGCACTCACTGAGTTTGTGTGTAGCATCCAAAGATTTGTCGAGCAAGGCCAGCCAATGATGAAATTTTAAACATACCAGAGCTAGGATGCTCCAACCATCATGTGGACTACCAAGTGAAAACATGCATATGGAGAGAGGAATTTGGGAGAGAATCTGGGCATGCCAACCTTTTTTTTTTTTTCAGGTAAAATATAAGCTATTGGTGAGTTTTTGCAGGTAAAATCTGAACTGTCCCATGGACACTAGCCACATTTTTAAGTTCCTGAGCTGCCTAACTTGTTTCAAATGTTTTATCATGTCTTTAAGATAGCTGATGTTCTTCACCTAAGAAAGCTAATTGTGGGGCGAAAATGCCCTAGACCTATGGGCATAGAGACAGCATACCGAGTGAATTTAAAGACTCGTTCAAGTCTTTTGAGTCAACACAACTGGCTGGAAATCAAACTGAGTCGAGTTTTTGGGTATTTGTAACTACGTTATTGACCACATAATCTGCCAACGTGGCAAAGAAATCAAGATCCAAGCTGTCTATTAGGCGGGTCCCACGGTAGATGCCTGTTCTTGAAGTCAGCCTAACATGAAAACTGAGATTTGAGTCTCCACCTACATCAAAACTACACTCTGTGATTGAGCTATTCTAAATTTCAAAATGCCCTACGTCCACCCAACTATTCTATGAATCTATTGGTCTTGGGAACAAAATAAATTAAGGCTAGTTTTTCTTGGCCTCGCAAGGGTGTGTTTGGATGCTCAATTGAACCGAATTGCAATTCATTCTATGGCCGGCCACAGTAGGATCCATGATCACTCACCAGCAACTGCAATTGAGAAATTCTAGCGTGACTCAACGAAGTTGAAAAGGTGGTGGTTCATACCACACGTGCAAGATCAAGTCCGTTCGTGGAGGCGGCCAAAGCGAACACCTGAGTTTTGGATGAGACTGATTTCTTGATTGTTCTTTGATCGTGGTGAGGCGCACCAGATGAACGGGTAGAATGGCATACACAATTCCCAAGGTGTGCGTCCGCACATGGTGGGCCCCACAGAAGTCGGGTGGCTAGAAAACATGGATTCGGGCCCTCAATTCACTTGGTTGAGAATGCAAAAACGCAGTATGCTTGAAAAATCATCGTCTCCACATGCAATGGCACATTTGTAAATATAAAGAAGACACATAAGGCACATCCAGTATCTACTTACTTACAAAGATTTGGAAGAAACTGGGAGACGAAGATTTTAGGAGGTAGGAATTTCCAGGTCTGGAAACCAAAGGAGCAAGGCCTACCACCAAAGCAAACAGATAAGAGAGATAAAAAGAAAAAAAAAAAAAAAAAAAAAAAAAGAAGATGAAGAAGAAGAAGGGTATTTTTGAAATATTGAAAGATATGGGGATATACATGAAAAATTACAAAAAAATAAATAAAATAAATAAATAAAAAAAAGACCAAGAGAGAACTTACCTTGCGAGGTTTGGAGGCGATTGTAAGTCGCAGGGAAGATGGGGGCGTACTGAAATGCCATGTTTGAGAGAGTGAGAGAGAGAGAGAGGGGGGGTGGTTTGGTTTTTTGCTTCGCCTCGCAAGAATATCTGCCCTTAGCCGTTTGCAGCCTCGCTTCTTTGCTTACATGTTTTTTATTTATTTATTTATTTTTTCTATTTAATTTAAGTTTTTGGGAGCTGATACTGTGGATGCAGAAGAACCGTTATATGGTAGAACCATCTAATCCACAAGACACGTGGCAGGGTGATCAGGTTAAAACTAACTCCTATTAGTCGATCCTATCCATCTGAATCTGATATGTGGCCATATCAGTGATGGTGAAAAACAAAAATAGTTAACGATCAAAATTGGCAGTGGGTATAAACTGTATTTTATTTATGAAACTTCGGCTATGTGTCCTGATGCTCGCATATTCCTCCAGCTGGGACAATGGGACAAGTAAAAGATCCGGTCCATAATGTGGGCCCCTCCACGGACCATGGAGGTGTTCTCTCTCTCCAAAGATGACCGTAAGCCCTGACCGTTCAACAAACGAACTTGAACAACTATATCCATCCATAAATCAAATGGTTGGGATTCTTTTTGGAAAACTCTTTGACTTTCTCGTTGCCCTGTCAATGAGGGGGCTTGCCTCTCCGACTGATCCATTCACCCAACTGCCGGACCCGGAAATCACTGATTGTCGCAGCATGAACAGCTCCATGCGGAGGCACAGGAAGGACAGATGCAACCGTTGAAATTTTGTGCCGGATCAGGTGGTTCAAACATGTGAACACTTTTAAGCAAGCAAACAAATCTAACAATAAGTCAATCTAAATTTTATGTGAAAATATTCTTACATAAAAAATTACTATACAAAGTGACGAATGATGCACTATGAATGCAATATTACAAGATACTGTATATTTTACCGATTTGAACAACCCTCAAATCTCCGTTTATGCCCTTGAATCATTTAAATAAATTATAAAGCCTTAATTCTTTTCCTAATTCCGATTACACCCGGTATATATACTACTTAACCGAAATATAAAATAAATTGCTCATTTATACAAAACTATGCATGCCTTGGATGGGTCATTCAATGCTATTGACAAACACTGAGGATCAATTGATGACATCGAAGATCTTTTGATGCCATTGAGTCGCAACCTCCAAAATTATCTAGTAAGCAACTAAAATTTTTTTTTTTTTATTTTTCAAATTTTCTAAATGGGATTGAGTAGTCTGTCGATGACATCGACAGACTGTTATAAACAGATTTAAAATATTAGACAACAATCTTCACTAGATTTAAAAGACAACATTAACTGCTTACCATATATAAAATACTCGCATATATTAAAATCAATGCTTTTAAAAACTGAAATTAAACAACGGTCAGAAAGTACCTTCATGCCCCGCTCGCTCATGTAGCGTAGGTATGCATGCCACATACGTGCAGACGTGAAATCTGTTATAGTTGTTGCAACTTCATTTGATGAAGTGCTTTTGATCAACTTATAGATGTTACTATTCATTTGTGCCTTTATGACTACGAGTGTCCCCTTTGAAAATTTAAGGACACGATCGAACTTAGTGAATCTACACCCAAGTTTCTCAAGTGCTCTTGGATATATCAGACTCTTCCTTAACTCGGGAACGTGTCTCACATTTGTCACGATTTGCTCTATGCTATCAAACATATTGATGTGCACCTATCCAATACCAACCACATTACATGCATTATCATTGCCATTAACACCTGGCCACCACCACACTCACTGTAACTGGTGAACCAACTCCTATGAGGGGTCATGTGATATGAAGCCTTCGTATCCAAAATCCATATCCAAAATTCATTTATCGCTAAAATATCTAGATTTTGATGTAGTCAACACGTAATTATCACTCATCTCCTCACTGGATTCGGCAATGTTGGCAATCCTTTTTTATATGCCTTATCATGCTACAATTCTAGCACTTCAGCTTGCCTTCGCATTTCCCTTGGATTTAGATCTTGATAATGAAGATCCACTATCCCGCTCGGAATTCCCCCTCGTAACCAGTCAATCTGTAGAGGCACCTATGTCACCGCTTTTCTTTCTCATCACCTTCGACTGAAGAGTTGATATAACAATTTCAACGTTAATGGTCATCTTACTAGTGCACAAATAGTCTTTAAACGACTCATACGATTTTAAAAGAGAATTCAACAGAATACATGCTTGATATTCATCTTTCATCATCTCATCCACATCCAATAATTTAAAAATGAGCCCATTGAAATTACCGATGTGGGCCTTAACATCAAACGCTTCTGTCATCTTCAGATTGAATAATTGTAGCTTTAGATATAAGTGATTCTCAATAGACTTCTTAGCATAGATATTCTCTACTTTTGCCCATTGAAAGATGAGCTATCAATGTCCTAAGGGGGTAAATAGGACTATACCAATTCTTAATAAAAACTTCTGAAAATAATATTCTTAATCACATAAAGTATTGGAACCTTAATTTTAATTAATTCGTAGGACAACCTTCACCTATTATTTTAGGCATGGCAACCTTATTTCACGATGTCCTTGAAATTAATCTTTTAAAATAGTAAAAGGCAGAGAATCAAATAAATTAATCAACACAAATGTATAAGGAGTTATAGTGGTTCTGTGTTTAACACACACCTACTCCACTCCCAAAATTATTAACCTCATAATTTTAGCTTTCTACTACCCTCATAATTTTGACTTTTTACTATATTAAAGTTTTCACAGGTTCACCTTAACAATCTTTTGTAGTTCTTGTGATTTTCACGGGCTGACCATAATAAAATCCCCTTAGTGATTTTCACGGGCTAACCACCAATCAACCGAATGAGATTTTTAAGATTTCTTAACAAACCCAAATGAAATAATAAAACAGTAACAATACTTATCTTCAGAAGATAGAGCGTCGATTTGAAAATACTTGATGAAATCGAGGCTTCAATCAATACAACGATCTTTTTTTTTTTTTTAAATATCGATGAAGCGGTGTATGCTTAACTAGAAAGGATCCAGGGATCTAACATATCTCAAAGAATATAAACTCTAACAACCGTGGATTCAATTCTCTATTTCCAAAGTAAAGTATATATTACTCTCTAATTGCATTTAAAACTAACTTGAGAAAAAGAATTGAATAAGCTAAAACAAACCACACAAAATCTTTGGGAGGACCTAAGCTTCTCTCTTTGCTTGAGGAAGATTTATCAAACTTTTTCATTATGAAAACAACGAGAGAATGTCCCTATTTATAGCCAAAGAATTTGAAACTTTAGTTAGCCTTAGAAAAGCTTTGACTGATCGAATTTTAACGATACTGTTCCAACGGCTATCGGATTTCATGGGATAAGATTTATTAAAAATTTGGCTGGCCTGACCAAAAATTTAGCTAGTCGAATTAGCTATTTGGTTAGCCGAATCCCCTTAAAATCTGAATTAATCCATTACTAAAAACTAGACCCAAGACACCTTCGAGCTGGCCCAAGCCAAGTTTGGCTGGCCGAACCCAAAATTGGGTTGACTAAACTTACAACAAAAATTTTCATTTAATGTTACTGAATAGTTGACCGAGGCTGAGGTTGGGTTGGCCGAACTAAATTAGGCTGACCGAATCAGAGGTTAGGTTGGCTAAACATTAGTGAATTTACATTGTAAATTTTATACTTTAAGCATATAAGGCCATGTTTAAAAACCTCTAACCTAAGGACTTTTCTAATGTCATTTTACCTGATGGTTGACATACACAATGATCTTTTACTTGTAATCCTTCCGAGTCTTCTAGTCTTGTGATGGAGCCATTCTTCATGAAGTGTTGTAGAGGATTGAAGTGTACTGAAGATCTAACCATCATTTTGTTTACAAAACTAGACAACTATATGTGTGTTTTGAATACAAGCACTTACAATCTCCTCTCTTTTCCATTTCGTGACAAAACACACATACACATCACATCATATATACGCATCACATCATACATAAATACACAAAACTCATGGACTCAACCATCAACTTAAAGCTTCAAATTCAAAAATCTATTTAAAGATCAAATCTTCACACCTGCACACCACATGTTGCTTACCCTGAGAAATATACTTAAGTTTGTTTTCTGAGTACATACATAAGATATATCTATGCATAAGATAAGAAAATTTTCAAAATTTTAACAATATTAGACATTAACATAATCACGTCTAAGCATTTATGTATGCACTTCTCTCTTTTTTTAAGGAAGATGTAATTAAATGAAGCAATATCATATGAGTAGATGAATGAAGCATATCAAAGAGAATAAACTATTTAAGCATTAAAACATCATAAATACCAAGTGAAAAGAGGTCAAGTGTATCAAGTTGAGCCACACCAAACCATATATAAAGTTATAACAAACCAAATTTATTAAAAAATCATTCAGACTCAATGGATGATGGAGCAGGCATATCAGGACCGATTATCTTCAAAATCCTGCTAAAGCGATGGAAGTACTTTTTCATATACTTTATATTCAATTTTTGAGTTTGAGCAAGAGATTCCTAAGACACATACAGAGCATCCATCATCTGCTCTAAAGCCGATAACATTTCATCATAATTAGAAGGTTATAGTCTGAATCTTCTGCATCTTCTAATGATTCTTCTAATTCATCAAAAATGTCGTCCATATTAATGTCACCTTCCTACCTTTGCTCCTAATCGCCACGTTGCTCAGGAAGAGGTGATAGTCTTCTTATATGAAGATTGGAAGAATTAAAGGATAATTCAGACTCCGGTGCCTCCATCGACGATATTTGGATATGGAATTGTAAAGAAAGTGAAGTCATAAGATGAGCGAAATGAAGTGAATCATGTCTATGATGCATACGATACTGAATAATCGAATAACAAATCAAGAAGGGAGATAGATTCTAACACCAGTGGCAATAATATGAAGAGTACAAACCATAAAGGGAGTAAGATTGGTCTTATTCCCTGCTCTAGGATAAACATTTGAGGTAAAGATCCAATGAAAAACACGGTATTTTGAAAATAATCTACTAATGGGTAGGGCATTACCGGACCTCCATTCTGCGTTAAAACAACATAATATATGGGATATTGAATCTTTTTCTGAAATGGACATTTTATCAGAAAGAGTCGAAATGGGAATCCCGTCTTCTGCCATATTAATTTTCATTGATAATGAAATGGTGGCGGGTGTTACAGTTACAATTTCTTTCATAAATTTAACTTAAAAAAATAATTCATCAACTGAAACTTCATAAATGGAAGCATACATCCCTTGCACAATGGACCAGTAAGCTATCCCACCCCATTGTAGGATTTTCTCCCATCCTACATCGGATAAGAGTTCAAAAAGACCATACTCAACAATATCATTAAGATTTACAGATTTCTTCATTATGATACCCCTTGTTCTAAAATCCTAAATGTTCTTGGGGTCATCCTCCGGTGGTCATAAGGACTACACATCACGTGGACCAGATCTAGATGAAGAACCAGCTTGTACTTTGCGTACGGTACGTTTAACTCTAGGTTCCATGATTTTTAACAAGAAGAAATCAAAAAACAAAAGAAGAACAACTAGATCAGATTTTTCAAGAAAAATCCACCAAAAAGGGTTTTTAGATTCAAGAAAACTAACTCAATCAAGATGCAATTACAAATAGGAACTTAAATATATAAGAAAAATGATTAAAATGCACTTACCAGGAAGTATTAGAAGATGGGTTGGTAGAATGGAGCATCAATGAGCCGAAGGAGTGGAATTTGGAGAAAATAAAATTTTTTCCTTTCTGAGTGAGTCCACGTGCTAGTCGGATGGTTGAGTTCATGTTCGGCTAGTCGAATTGCTCGGTCAATTACGAGTTGGCCGAAAAGTCCAAAAAATCTTCATTTTATAATTTTTTTTTCTTTTACAGATTATTTTCTTCAAATAAATAAAAGAGAATTAATGCAAAAAGAAAAAAAATAAAAACAAACAAAATTATTATCATTTAACAAAATCAATTATCGTGCTTTAAATTTGAGAATTTAACACTGTCGAGCGGCTTAGTCAAGATATCTGCAATCTGCTTTTCAGTTTGAATGTATTCCAACATGATAGTCTTTTCTTCAACTAATTCTCATATGTAATGATATTTTATGTCAATGTGTTTTATACAAGAGTGTAGAATATGATTTTTTGATATATTTATAACACTTGTGTTATCGCGATATAAATTCGTTGTATTTTGAACTATATCATAATCAGCTAACATATGTTTCATCCACATAAGCTGAGTATAAGCATTCCCTACAACAATGTATTCTGTTTTTACAGTTGATAAAAAAATAGAATTTTACTTTTTTCTCATACATGATACAAGACAATTTCTAATATAGAAACATCCACCACTAGTGGATTTTCTATAATCAACATTTTCTGCCCAGTCTACATCAGTGTATCTAGCTATTTGACTAGACATATCATGTGGATACCATAAACCCATATTAGTGATACTCATAACATATATAATTATCCATTTAACAGCGATAAAATGTGATTCCTTAGTGTTAAATTGAAATGTAGCATATATGCCGACACTAAATAAAATATCAGGTCTGCTGGCAGTCAAATAAAGTAAACTACTAATCATGCAACGATAGAGACGAGAATCAACATGTTTACCTAATTCATCTTTAGATAATTTAAGTATTGTACTCATAATTGAAATTTCTACCATTTTCGAAATCAAACATTTTTATTAAATTCAGTGTGTATTTGGTTTGGGAGATGAAAATTCCGTCTTCAAACTGTTTAACTTGAAGACCAAGAAAGTAATTTAGTTCGCCGACCATACTCATTTCAAATTTTAATTTCATAAGTTCTGTAAAGAATAATGATTAACGCAAGTAGATCCATAGATAATATCATTAACACATATTTGTACAATTAATATATCATCATTAAAATTTTTGACAAATAGAGTTTTGTAAGCACTATTAATCTGAAAGTTATGACTAAGTAAAAATTTAGTCAATTTTTCATACTATGCTCTAGGGGATTGTCTCAAACTACACAGTGCCTTTTTTTATATGGTATAAATGATCAGGAAGTTTGGGATCTTCAAAGCCCTTTGGTTGTTCAACATAAACTTCCTCATTAAGGTCGCCGTTTAGAAAAGTATTTTTAACATCCATTTGATATATTTTAAAATTTTTGTAATAAGCAACAAAAATAAATAATCTGACACATTCAAAGCAAGCGACTAGTGCAAAGGTTTCATCATAGTCAATTCCTTATATTTGAGTATAACCTTGCACAACAAGTCATACCTTGTTATTAATAATGTTTCCAAGTTCATTAGATTTATTTTTGAAATTCCACTTGGTTCTAATCACAAATTTATTAGATGATCTGGAAACAAAATATCATACATCATTTCTTACAAACTGATTTAGTTCATCTTGCATAGGCATGATCCAACTTTCATCAATTAGTGCCTCATTTACATTAGTCAGTTCTATCTAGGAAGTGAAACAAGCATGATTACAAAGATTTTCTAGTTGTCTTCTAGTTTGAATGCTAGTATGAGGGTTACCAAGTATTTGATCAGTCGAATAGTCTTTTACTAACCTTAACTCAGTAATATTTGATTTAGTAAATGGTTCAGATTGATTAACCAAAATAATATCATTATCACCATCATGGTCAAGTCTGGGAATGATTAGTTGATCATCAATTACAACATTTATTGATTCTTGAATCACCCCAATTATTTTATTTAAAACATGATATGCTCGGCTTTTTCAAGCATATCCTAAAATATATTCCCTTATCACTTTTTACATCAAACTTATCCAAATTTTCTTGATCATGTAAAATATAGCATTTATTTCCAAAAGTACGAAAATATTTCATGGCAGGCTTCTTCTCAAACCATAATTCATAAGCTATTTTATTTTTTTCCGCTCTAATGTAAATACGGTTAATTATATAGCATGCAGTATTTATAACTTCAACCCATAAGTATTTAGATAATTTCATACTATTTAGCATTATGCTAGCCGTTTCTTATAAAACTCTATTTTTTCTTCCAACAACTTCATTTTGATAAGGTGTTTTTGGAGTTGAGAAATCATATGTAATATACTATGGTCATTGCAATATTTCACAAAATTTCTATTATCAAATTCAGTTCCATGATCGCTTCTTATTCTGATCACGGACAATTTTTGTTCAATTTGGATGCGTTTAATAAGTTTTTTGACTTTGTCAAGAGCATCCGACTTTTCTCTTAAGAAGGCTACCCATGGTATCTAGTGTAGTCATTGACTACAACTAGGAAGTATTTCTTTCCTCCTCTTCTCTCCGTTCTAGTAGGTCCAACTAAATCTGTGTGGAGAAGTTTAAGAGGTCTTGTAGCGGTTAATAGTTCATTTTCTTGTGACTACTTCTAATTTAGTTTCCTACTTGACAGACACCACATACTTTATTTTCTTTCTTTTTCAGTTTGGGTAAGCCACACAAGTGATCTTTTTTGCTCAATTTATATAAATCTATATAGTTTACATGTACAAGACGTTGATGCCATAATTCAGTCTCATCTGTTTGGACCATGTAACAGGAATGATTTGTTGAGCAAGAGTCACCAATGATATAGCAATTTTTAGATGTTCTACGACCATTTAATATCATATATCCTTTATTATTCATTTTATCCATTATAAAAAAAATTTCACACTATGATTATTATCACATTTTGAGATATGCTAATAATATTATGATTTAAACCTTCAACTTATAATACATTTTCAAAGATAGGTAAGTTGGGAAGTTGTACATTACCTTTAAGGATGATCTTTCAGTTGTTACCATCTCCGAATGTAACTGAGCCGCTATTGATTTGGTTGATATTTAAGATAATTGCTTTATCACTTATCATATGTCTAGAACATTCACTATCCAAGCATCATCTTGAATGACTACTTGTTTTGAAAGCTGTGTGGATAATAAGACACTTTACCTTTGAAACCCATTTCATGAAGGTTCTAGGCTTAGGAGGTGTAAGTGTTATATTTTAGATCTAGTACTTTGTGTTGTCAAATTTTGTAATAACAAACCACTTAAGAGTGATTGATGAAAGTTCACCTTCAAGTTTAATAGATGGAAAGTTCACCTTCATTTGAAGATGAGTTTTTTTGTCATCTACATCAACAATCTAAAGCTTCTACATCTTCAAGTTGAAGAGCATATGTTCAACTGCCAAGGATCATACACAAGTCAGAGTGTAAGTATAACTTCATACACAAGCTCGAGTCCAAGCTCAAGTACAAGTACACAAGCTCAAGTATAAGTACACAAGCTCAAGCTCAAGCTCAAGTGCTCAAGCTTAAGTTCAAGCATTCAAGCTCAAGCTTCAAAGTGTATAAGGTTCAAACTTCAAAGTACTTCAAGTATTTTATCTACCAAAGCGACCGAGTTGACAAGTTCAATGCTCATATTTTAGGTATAGATGACCCTAGAAAGACCTTAGGATTAGGTCATTAATGCTGTATGTTTATATTGAGTTATAGTACTTATTTTAGGCTTTGCTTCTACTAGTCGTAATCATTGTTCAACTAGTCCAAGCACTGGCTCGACCAGTCTAGGGTTTTTCTTGACCAGTCCAGGATTTTACTCAAAAGATCGGATAAAGTTGTTTGGTCTATGACCAGTTGAGTACCCTGCTCGACCGGTCGTGGAGACTAGCTCGACCAGTCGAGCAGGACTCGACTCAAACTTCAGCAACAAAAATTTAACCTACTCGATCAGTTGAGAGTTTGTTTTATCTGATCGCGCTAGAATATTTAAAAATTTGTTCTGCCAGGACCAGTCGAGCCAAACCTTAGACTAGTCGAGGGAACCAAATTGCAACCTATAAATAGAGGACATTTCTCATATTTTTATCATCAATTCCAAGCCAATTCAAGCCATCACTTTGAGAGATTTGTCCCCACTATTGTGAAGATATTGTGAGGTATTTATAATGATTTTAAATAGCTTTTTAGTTTCTTAATTTCTTGATCTCTTGCTATTCTATTCTATTTAATATAAAGGGGATTTTGCTTTAACCCTTTTTGAGATCCAAGAAATTGAATCTAAGTAACCAAAGGTTGGATTTAATTAAAATTAAATGGAATAAGCTAAATCCATCACCACTCTTAGGAGTGGGAGGATCATTGACAAAACCATTCCGGTTAGGGCTAAAAAGCCTAAGGACCTGGAAGTGGGCAAAGATGATGGACTAGCCATGCTTCACATGAATTAGAACTAGAACCTCAAGGGAAGCCGGTTGCTCCATTTTTTCAACAGTTGGTTGCACCAAAACCTTTCTCTAACTCTCAAGATGTTTTAGAGGTGTTGAAACAAGTGAAGGTTAACATTTTTCTACTTGATACCGTGAAACAAATACCTTCATATGTCAAATTTCTGAAAGACTTATGCGTGACTAAAAGATTACAAAATATTCAAAAAAAAATCTTCTTGACTGAGAAAGTGAGTGTCATCTTAAAGCAAGATGTGCTGCAGAAATTCAAGGATCCTGGTAGCCTAACCATATCATGTGTAATTGGAAACTATTGAATTGATCATGTACTTCTTGACTTAGGAGCAAACGTTAATCTGATTTCCTACTCAGTATACAAACAGTTAGGTTTGGGTGAATTAAAACCTATCCTAACCACACTACAACTTGCTGATCGCTTTATTCATGTACTAAGAGGGATGATTGAGGCTGTGTTGGTCCAGGTTGACAGATTTTACTACCCTGTAGATTTTATTATCCTGGATACCGAGCCCATCGGTAAAATGAGCACTCAGATTTCCGTCATTCTTAGTCGCCCATTCCTTGCTACCTCAAATGTAATTATCAATTAAAGGAATGGTGTTATAAGTATGTCTTTTAGGAATATGACATTAGAAATGAATATCTTTTTCAACATAGACAAACGACTAGAGGATGATGACGATTTTCATGACATTAACATGATTAACTCTTTTGTGGAAGATAGGACACCTTTAACCTTATTCTCTGATCCTCCAGAGACGTGCCTAGCCCATGCCTGATGCTGCGCCAGTACTTGAAGTTAACCAGTGGAGGCCACAATTTGAAGAATTGTCCAAACTGATGAAGTGCCCCTACCGTCTAACCTCAAGGCATCGAAGCTTAACCTAAAACTTTTACCCTCTGAATTGAAATATATATGTCTATTTAGGTCAAGATGAGACATACTTGGTGGTGATTTCTTCCCACTTAAAGAAAGAACAAGAGATTATGCTCATATCTACTCTCATTGAGCATAAGGGAGCCCTTATATGGACGATTGCGAACCTCAAGGGAATTGACCCTTCAATTTGTACTCACCGCATTTATCTTGAGGATAATGTGTAGACTTCTCGACAACCATAACGTAGATTAAATCCAAACATGAAGGAAGTTGTATCATTCAGAGTCATGAACATGTCCTCTGAATCAAATTTCTTAATTAATGGCTTTAATCAATGTCCATTTACTTTAAACTCATTGCCATTGTTAGGATTTCAAATCTCGACGATCCCATAAGGATAAACATTGATAACGGTAAAAGGACCGGTCCAATGAGATCGGAGCTTACCCGGAAAGAGATGTAACTGAGAATTATACAAAAGGACTTTTTGACCTGGCGTGAATGACTTTCGCAGAATATGTTGGTCATGAAACGCTTTCATCCCGTCCTTATAAATTCTCAAGTTCTCGTACGCATCATTCCAGATTTCTTCAAGTTTATTCAACTGAAGTTTATGCAGCGAGCTAGCGTTGTCTAGATTGAAATTCAGATTTTTGATCAACTAGTAGGCTTTTTGTTCCAACTCCACATACAAATGGCAAGCCTTCCCATAGACAAGTCTAAAGGGAGACATTCTAATAGGGGTTTTAAATGCAGTGCGGTAAGCCCATAAAGCATCAGTCAATCGGATTGACCAATCCTTAGGTCAGGGTTAACCGTTTTCTCCAAGATGTGTTTGATCTCCCTATTAAAAATTTCAGCTTACCCACTTGTCTGTAGGTGGTATGGGGTGCTCAACTTATGAGAGATACCATTCGAGAGTTTAATGAAACGATATTTAAACATGGACCAGACCAAATCTTAAGGAGATGTGTGTCAAACGACGAGCATCTGAGTGTCATCTCCTTTTGTCACTCAGTTCTACTAGGCTACATCGAAGAAGAATTGTCAGATAAGTATGTTTCATTTATTATATTGTGGTTTGTAAGATTACCAGAAAATCTTTCATTTTGGACTGAGATAGCAAAAAAATCTCAGTACGTGGGCTTTTTAATTGTGATAGCCCATTGAAAATACAATTGTAAAGGTTTTAAGGTGAACTTTAGAAAACCTTCTTTCTTAATGAAAGCCGATATCCCGTGGGTTGTGGATATTGGGAGTGTAATAGGGTGGTTGTTTGATAATAGTTGGTGTACACTCGAACCACTATAATTCTCGGAGTTTGGATAATGATGATGATGGTCGTGATGTATGTGGTGTGCTGAATGTTGTATTTATTTTTATATACATGTGGTGAATGTTGTAATAGCCTGATTTATTTCTTTTGCCTCATATCGGTTTGAGTTTTTGATACTTACTGATGTTCTAAAAATCATGTTGTCCTACTATAAGCCATTGATTTTTGGTGTAAGGTTGTCTTTAGAACAATGTTTGTAGCAAACATTCGAGGTTATTTTTTATTTCTGATATTTGAGTTTATTTTCAACCCCCCCCCCTCCTCTCTAAGACTTAGAGCTTACCTTTTTCAGGAGGATATCTTACCTTTCGATAATTTTGGGAGTTAGGATATTTCTTGTTTCTGTTTACTCAATTCTAACCAGAGTTGGATTTTAACAATTCTTTAAGCAAATCCACAATTTATCAGCTAAATGAATATTTTTATTATTCCTCTTTTGATATTTGTAATTGTTGGCACATGTTTTAACATTAAAGGCTTCTTGAAAAGGATTTTGTATTCTTAAAGTTATTCTTTTTACTGTTTAACTTATTTAGAGTTTCTACTTTAGAGCTCGAGGATTCTCCTTTTACAAAGGTAGGAGAAATTTTTTTTAATTATTTATATTAATATCTCTTATATAGCCAAGTCCAGATTTGTCACCAATCCAACAAGATGAAGTTAGTAGTTTTTCGAATTTTTGGTCTCCTTGGGTATATCTCCAAGTATCTTTTAAACTTTGAAGTGAAGAAACTATAATTTTCAATTTCTCATTTTTAGATTTAAGATTTTGTAATTTAAAATTTTTTTTTATTTAAATCTAATTTTCATTTTTCAAAACAATCAGAAAAATGAGATTTTTCCAAAACAACCTTTTCAAGTTCTAATTGTAATTCAACACATTTTTCTTTTTGAATTTTCAAATTAGCCGCAATCTTGCAACTTTCTTTGTATAGGGTATCATATGCTTCTTGAAGATCATCTTCATTTTCAGAGTTACTTCCAGGAGTTTCGCAATCAGAGGTTTCACAATCATCTGAAGAAGTGATTTTGGCTATAATCATAAATGCATTATGTTCTTTTACAATTTCCTGATATGATTCGTCAGTTTCTGAATTAGTTTTAGATTCTGATGATTCATCCTAATTTACAATCATGCATTTTCTTCTTGATTTATCCTTCTTAGGACTTTTTGAAGCGAGATGTCCAAATTTAGAATAGTTGAAGCATTGAGTGTCTTTAGATTTAGATTTCCAATGGTTTGAGTTTTCTTTTCTTTTATCAAATAGTTTTTGAAAAATATATTTTTTTTAATTTTTAAAAATTTTATAAAACTTCTTTGCCAACATAGTCATATCGTCCTCATTTTCCTCGTCATTTAAATTACATTTAATACTTTTAATTTATATTTAGAGGATTTGAGGGCAATGAACTTGATCTTAAGAGCTTTGAAATTCAATTCGAAAGTTTAAAGAGATCCAACCAACTCCTCAACCTTTATAATGTCGGTATCCCTCAATTCCTGTATAGCAGTAACTTTGGAATTAAACCTATTAAGAAGTGATCGCGACACTTTTGCACAAACCTTGCTTTCAGGGATGCTTTCAACAAGACCCCACATAGAATTAAGTATGTCATTTAAATTCGTATAGAAGTCCATAAATGACTCATTTTCTTCTATACATATTTTCTCAAATTTAGTTGTGAGGATTTAGATCTTATAATTTTTTACAATATTGATTCTTTCATGTATCATTTCAAGTATATCCCAAGTTTGTTTTATTGTATTATACGAAATGATTCTTTTGAAATCATTTGGTGATAGGGCACAAGTTATAGCATTCAAGACTTTAACATTTGCACTACTTTCACTTTTCTGAGTAGTCATCTAAAAACTATAAGAATTCTTTCATAGACGTGGTTCATTTCTCAGTTACTACTTCCATCATAGGAGAGATCCATTGAGTCACAGTGAGTTGCCACACACTTTCATCAATGGATTTGAAAAAAATCCTTATCCTGACTTTCCAATAAGAATAGTTTGAAACATCAAAAGGAGGTGGCCTAGAAATGGATAAACTCTCAAAATTTGACATCTTACAACTTTGAATCTAAATGTAGGAGGTAAACCCCAAAAAGATCAACATCGCTCTAATACCACTTGAAAGATGAGCTATTGATGTCTTAGAGGGAGTTGAATAGAAATATACCAATTCCTAATAAAAACTTGTAGAAATAATATTCTCAATCGCACAAAGTATTGAAACATTGATTTCAATTAATTCGTAAGACAACCTTCACCTATTATTTTAGGTAAGATATGAAAGTGCACCTACTAGTGCCCTGGTTTGTCAATTAGTGTGTGTGTTAAGTCAGTCAGACTATAGAGCCTCATAGGAAGAACAATTCAAGCGTCTGCTTCAATCGGATGTGTGCAAGTTCATCATAGGTAAATCATAGCCTCACATCCCATGTCCCAAAACACCAGGTGATTAAAACCCTTAAAAATAACTTAGAACATATAAGGGTTTTTGGGTAAGTGAACTTTTTCAAACATTAGAAAATCTCTAAGTTTGCTTGCCCTGTCGATTATATTGATACACATTTCGATATGATCGACCTACGCTATCGATGTCCTTGACTCTTTATCGATACTATCGATAAGAGGACTAAAAGTGTCCAGTAACCGCATACCCATCTGAACGGATTTATCGATATATCGATACACCTATCGATATTCAAATTTCGAGCCCATCGAAAGTGGCTCGATAATATCGACAGGCAGATTTTCGACACCCCTGTTTTCTTAAAGAAAATTATTATGTGCTTTGACATATCGATGCCTTTTCCGATATAATCTGAATTCAAATATCGATCATATCGGAAGACCATCGATCATATCAATAGTGGGCGCGAATTTCTTCCAGCAAATATTTTATGATATTTTTAACTTTGATCAGGGGCCACTCGAGGAAATCGATATTCTTATGTCGATGCTATTGAGGTCTAGTCGATTAGATCGAGACTGGACACAAACTGTCTAGCGTGCTTATAGGTAAATCTATACGATTTATTGATCCCATCGACACGGCCTCGATATCATTGATATTTAAATACCGATGACATCGGTTGTTCCCCGATCATATCCTAAAAACCTAAAATATTTCAAGGCTAGTCTCTCTCATTTTTCAAATGTCGATAGATCGAACCCAGTATCGATGGAATTGGAGTCTTTGATGAAATCTACACTAGTATCAATCCCATCGACCAGTTGACAATAAGTTTTAAAAGCGTATGACATTTGAGTTTGTGTTATCAAGCAGACAGTCGATTCCATCGAGAGTATATGCTCGATGATATCGACCTTGCTCAATGATATCGAATTCTGTCATAAATATGACCATTTTATATCCGTTGAAACCTTTTACCTATATAAAGAGAGACTTGTCTACATTGCTGGTAGAGAAAGAAGAGAGTGCTTTTGTGTGTTTTACCTTTAGATCATTTACCTAAAGCCTTTTCTCTCACGGGAGTTCATCTTTCAATCCACTCTCATTCATTGACATTCAATAGAGTGGATTGGGAAATGAACTTCCACATTCAAGGATCCTTCAACAACTATCTTAATAGCATATCATTAAGCTGTGATGCCTTGAACGAATATATGATGGGAATCATTCTATCTTCCTTATAGAAAAATTCTAAGAGAGTGGATTTCCATTCTAACCTTGACCCAACCTGAAGCCAAGTACTGGTACATCTTATGTGTTGTGGATCAAGAGAGCTGAAGATTCTTCAACAACAAGGAGGAGATCTTCATCATTGCGCTGAATGAGACTCATCAACTTATCTGTAAGTATCTAGAGTCCAGAGGACACTTGTGATCATTCCTTTCTAGGATTGGGTCTTAAGTGTTGCTCACCTTTTGAAGTCTTCATAAGAGGCCTCCAGTGGGAGTGTATGTTATGGGTGCATTATGTGGACCCTTGCTCTGTGGAGAGTATAAACATCCGGGTGTGTTGTGTAGGCCCTTGCTCTATGTGGGCATAAACATCTAGTTAGGAGTGCAGCAGTAAAACTCTAGGGTTAGAGGTGAACCGAGTAGAAACCTCCATGTAAAGGTTGAAGGTGAACCTGATTTAAAACCTTAGGTTTGAGGTGAACCCTAGAAAACCTCTATAGTGAAATCAGGTATACTCAAGGGTTGAGTGCGATAGTCGAGAGTGGAGTAGACAAGTAGTCGAACCACTATAAAAATGACTGTGTTTGAGATTATTATTATTTTTCATTTGTGTGATATTTCTTACATGCTTTTATATCTGATTGTCTAAGATCACACCTCATATACACACACAGTCATATCCATCACAATCTTACATACAACTTGTTTTATCTTTCAAGAAGTTTGTGATTGGATCCTCTACTAGGCTTGGAAGCCAGTAGAGTTACATTTGAGTAATCTTGTAAATTGTATATCTGATAGGATTAGTACAATAAGATTTTTAAATACACTATAAAACTTTTTAAAAAAATCATATTCACCCACCCTCTAAAACATATTGGCATATTCTTACTTCAACTCAAGCAGTCTTCACCGCTATTTTCAAGATAATCTTATTTCACAACATCCTTGAAATCAATCTTTCAAAATAGTGAAAGGAAAATAATCAAATAAATTAATAATCACAAAGGAGTTGTAATGGTTCCGTGTTTAACACACCTACTCCACTCCCAAAATTACTACCGTTTTAATTTTGGCTTTCTACTATATCAAGGTTTTCATAGGTTCACCTTAATAATCTCTTACAATTCTTGTGATTTTCACAGGCTCACCATAATAAAACTCCCTTACTGATTTCCACAGGCTAACCACCAATCAACCCGTAATGTCTCAGATTTTTGATAACTTGGAGTTGGACATCCTTGAGTGTTACCTTTGATTTATCAATTTGAGTGCATATCCGTGCTTGCATTCACACGTGTTTGAGACCAAAATAAGTGATATGAGGTCCACCAAAACCGCCCGAAAGAGTGAAAGTTTGAACTTTAAAGAGAAGGGACCGACCTATAGTGACACCACCAATCCGACGGTGTAAATGCTAAAAAATAGCTATTTAGATAATCCCCGGTGGTGCCACTGCCAAAAATGGACAGCAGATGGTGGTGGCACCATCACCCCATGTTTAATAATTTTTTACCTTTTCAGATTTTAACAATTTTAGTACACTAATTTCAAAAATTCATATATATATATATATATATATATATATATATATATATATATATATATATATATATATATATATATATATATATATATATATATATATATATATATATATATAATTTTGATTGAGGTGATTTAAAAGTCAGATTGAAACTTGATGAGTTTAGTTTTATATAAAAATAAATAAAAAATTAAAAAAATTTAAAGGAGGTTACGTTTAGGGCGTTTTGGAAACTATACCAAAAATCTTGGTTTCAGACAGCTGGTACTTTTAGAATTTTTTTAGAAATCAAAATATAATAAAATTTGGTAGGGATAAAGTGGACTTGATGATAAACTATTATAAAAATAATATAGTAACTGAAAGTACTAAAAATATTATATGAAATAAACTTATTGAAAATGAAAATTTTTGCAAGTACACATTATTGATGAGCCGCACATATCTTTTTCTTATTAGAGTTTTTTTGTGTTTGGTGTATTCTTAGGAAATGCTTCTAATCATGCCAGAAATTATCTTGTATGGTTAAATTTAGACTTTCTATTTTTAGTATATTTTATTAATTCGAGCAGTTTCTAATATAGTTGAATTAGGATTCTTGATTAGGGTAATTAGGACTGAATCATCGTTTTGACTAGTTGTGAATAGGCTATAGTATGAACTTAGCTAACACAAATCATAATCATTCCTCACAAGAAATCTCACTGCCCAATTCATCCTGAAAATGTCCAGATTCACCAGATTAGATCTAGATCGCATGTTAGTGGTCCGCTAGACTCGAAAGTATAGAATAATGACTGTCTTACCAAGCTTGACATCCATCACAGATGTTGAACAGGGATAGTGTCTCAAATCGCTTAACTTGGACTTATAAGGTAAGTTCATGTGATGTGTGAATATTCTTGAAATCAATCCAGAATTTAAGTTAATTGTATGTGTCCAGTCTTTGCTGAAGTTGTAGATTTTGGGCCGTTAGATTATGACCAAATTTAGGGCAATAACCTAGAGTAATGTCCTACATAAATTCGTAGAGTCGCGGGCCCAAGCAATGGTCGGCGACCGTCGAACTAACTTTTGATCATACATATCGATCGTCCATCCAAATGGCAGGCCGATTGTGTTTATGCCTAGATCATCACTAAGGCCAACTGTCCTACGGCGGGTGTTAACCCCTACGCCCCATAGTGGCCCCTAAAGATTAAAAACACACGCCCCTGACACTATTATAATAAAAACACATCCCTTAGGGCCATTTGCACCAAATCTGATGTTATAAATAGGACATTTGGGGGCCTGCTTTGTTCCCATACGAATTTTATCCCTTATGAGAGAAAGAGAAAAAAGAAGAGAGAAAGAGGAAGAGAGTGAGTGTGAGAGGGAGGAAAGGAAATTGGTGCTTGGGGGTTAGTATCTCATCGATTGAACTCTTTAACTTACCGAATCCTTCACTAAATCTACCGCTACTTACAACCGGAGGTAAGACTTGCATTCAACCCTTCGATTTTGTAACTTATACCTACTTTACGTGTGATTAACGATACTTATTTGCTTTACATTAGGAAATGAGATTTTCTTCAAAATCCCAACCTAGGAGGTTAAAGATTGGAAATCCCCTCTTAAGGTGCGGACCATTATGCTTACGTTTCTATTTATTGACTCTTGAGGGTTTTCGGTTAATGATTTCTTGTGGTGAATAATTTATAAATATCTAGCATGTTCATATTTCGTGCTTGATTATAATATGTCATTGCTTGTCTATGCATGCTCACATGTTTAATAAAATACCTAAGTGGTTAAATATATTATTCTAATGATGCTCACATGTTTAATTGAATGCTAGATTGAATGTGTTAATTTGTTGATACTCACATGTTTGATTAAATGCTCAAGTTAATGTATTACTCTATTGAGGCTCACAAATTTGATGAAATGCCTAAGTGTTTTTGTTGTTGAATTTATGATTCTTATGAAACCTCACAATGATAGCACGATGAGTTACTAGGTTCGTAATGATATTAGAATTGCCTACGATGTTAAGTCAGTTGGCTAACCACTCAAACTAAGGGGAGGCCCGAGTTAGGTCGGCCACCCTACACTTGTTTTGTTGACTCAGGTTAAGTACGGATAACAGACGGTAGTCGGACTACAGGGGATACCCATACCCAATGTCGGTTACGCTGGAGTTCTCCAAGTTAATTGAATTAGCCCAATAGTCGACTAACCATGTGTGTTCACAATGTATAACAATGACAAATAGAATCTAGGATACCTCATTTCCATTGAATGAGTCTACTTATAACCATAAGTGGTACAATCCACAAGGCTCATGGGCTAGGCATGGTGGTATGGGACACCGTATCCTAGCTGTCTGCCTACGCTATGGTGACGAGCTCCCCTGTAGTGACCAATGAGCAACCAAAAAATCCATGAGCCTAGTACATCAAACTGTAATGATGCCATGACTGCTCCATATTTGTGTTTAGGTGACGATTCTTACATCATTTATGAGCGCCCTTTACCTGTCGATGGGCTGACTAACCCTGTGCGTCCGGATTGTGTCATTCAGCTCCTTAGTGATCGATCGGGGCAGTGTTAGCCTCACATTGATTGGGGAGTTGTCATCTGGGTGATAAACCTGAATAGGGATCAAGGGACGTAGGTAAGGAGCCACTTCAGCCGCCCCGAGTCTAATGATTCAGTTGAGACCATGATAAAATAAGGATACCCTAGCTTCCCCAATATGTTGGATGAATGAAACCTAATAACTACTCAACTAATATGCGCATTCACCACATTGCATTAGATAAGATTTGTGATTTGGCGTTGGGCCGCCTGTGAGGAAGTGTTAGCAAATGCGAAATAGGCATTGAAATCGTTTGGGAGGGAGCGTTGTTTAGAAAGAGTATGCATCATGTCATATTTTCATATATGCATTTAACAAGAGTATTAAAGAAATATTTAATTTCTTATTTTATCATTACATACACTGATTGGGTTGATAAAATGTATAACTTAGAACTAATAGAACCACTGAGTTAGTTTCTCACTTCCACTTGGGACGATGTTTTAAAACACCAACCAAGCATAGTTGTTGACGCAGGTGCTATCCAGGCCTCCGGTGGGTTGGCTTGGGTTAGTTTACACTTTTGTCGTGATGTCTTGGGAGTGTCGGGTGAAACTGGAACACTTTACCTTTATTTAAATTTATCCTTGCATATGTTGGAGTCTCCTACTATGTGTGCTTCGTATGTTAATTTTGTTGTATGTTCATTGTGGCTTGTATAATTTTCATTTTGGGCGATCACCACTATTGGAATTGTATTTTTGATTGTTAGCCCTATATTTCTGAATTTTTGTTATCTCTATCTCGCTTTAGATCTGCTAAGTGAATTGTGTTACTCTAATTAATCATGTGTAGAATGAATGTGAATATAAACAAGGTCACATGTGCATTTCATTTGGTTCACACCCAGGAACTTGGGTCTCTGTACTCGGGTGCCAATTTTCGGAGTGTGACACAACCTAATGAGATTTCCAGAATATTTCAACAAACCCAAATGAAATAATAAAACAACAACAATACTTATCTTCAGAAGATAAAGCGCCGATTTAAAGATACTTGATGAAGTCGAGGCTTCAATCAATGCAGCGATCTTCTTTCTTTGATGTCGATGAAGCAATGTATGCCCAACCAGAAAGGATCTATGGATCTAATATATTTTAAAAAATATAAACCCTAACAGTTACGGATTCGATTATTTATTTCTCAAGTAGAGTATAGATTATACTTTAATTGCATTTAAAACTAACTTGAGAAAGAGAATTGAATAAGGTAAAACAAAATAAGAATTACCACACAAACAGCTTTGGGAGGACCTGAGTTTCTCTCTTTGCTTGAGGAAGATTTATTAGACCTTTTCGTTATAAAAAGGATAAAATTGGTGAAAAGGATAAAAATAAAAATAAAAAGAAGAGAAATGTTCTCTTAAGTGCATGGTTGTGAAAAAACCAGCCGAAGTTTTCTAATCGTCAACTTCTAATATCATGGCACACTTATTAAATGGACCACCTTTATCTTTCAACAATAGAATTGTGAGATCCATATGATGAATGGCTTGGATATATCACCTCTTTGCCACACTGGCATATGTGGTGGCATGACAAAAGTTGGGGTGGAGATTTGTATAAAATACTTTAGTTTTCCGTTTGCACAGACTGTGTCCAGGTTCATATTTTTTTTATCCATATGTTATAAAAAAATAGTTTAAATAAGAAGTGTGTGTCTGTGTGTGTGCACGCGCGCTTACCTACGCACGAACACACTTTTGTACACGTGTCATGGGTGTCGAATCCGAACGGTCCATAAGATGCAGAATCCCATGAAACCTTAGGAAGTGAATTTTCACTCTGATCTAAATTCTAGTGGGCCATAGCAAAGAGAAATTCAAATCAAGGGAAGAAACTGTTTGCATTTTTCATGGCCCATAGAAGTTTTGGATCAAAGTAAAAAATTATACCAAGGGTTTTCATGAGGTTCTGCTTCATGTGGACCGTTTAGATTTTCGAGACTCATCAGATATGATGAGTTCTCAAAAAAGTTCATATGTAGTACGTACGAATTGGTTCGCAGGTGAGCGTTTCTGTGTGTGTGTGTGTGTGTGTGTGTGTGTGTGTGTGTGTGTGTGTGTGTGTATTAGCTTTTGTAGAAAAAAAAAAGTTGGTTTTTCACTTTTGGGAATAGTCCCATATTAGATAAGAGAGAAGAAAAAATCATCTTAATAAGTAGAGTATTGAGTACCTTAATATTTGCTTGGTGAGACAGAGGAGTACCAGGACTTGCGTGTTCGCACTGGAACACACGTGCGCGTGCATAGTCTTGGTCTAAGGGCATGGGCATGTGAGGTAGTATAAATGTAAAGGTGCTAGCCCAACAGTCAGAAATGGCTAGCCATCGTATCTAAACAACCAGCATGCAACTAGTCTTGCACATGCAAAATGGTAAAAAACTGCCAAAAAATATCTAATTTCTCACCAATAGTCAGAAACAATCTACTGTATTTATGACCTTGGACCAAAATGTCCAGCCACCCTTTTCTATATAAATAAAGCTTGGTTAGTTCATTCCATCATCACAACTAAACCAACTCATTCTTTCATATAAACCAACAACTTTGAAGTGTTCTTTGATCAAGCTAGCAGGTTCGTTACGAACATGAGACTACTAGGTCCACAAGAACCAAACCAGTGTAGTGGTCTAATTTGGCAAAACCAATCTTCATTTTTTTTTTCTATCTCTCTTTCCATATGGAATTTTTTTTTTCTTTTTTTAGTTTTCATCTGCCAGTAAAACTGTGTTTACAGAGTTCCACTAGTGGTTCCTTCGTGCTTGCTGAAAGAAGAATCACATACAGGCTCGTCGTATCCTAGAAGCTATTTGCCTATAACCTATCAATAGTCTCAATTACTTTAAGAATGGGTGAATAACACTTCAAGGACAACGTGATCACCCATGCTTCATCCTGTCCTTAATATTTTATATTTTTTGATTTTTAATTTCTTTCTATTTTATTATAATAATAAATCTAGAATTTAAGATTAAAAAATCTCAACATTCTTAAAGTGCTATTGTAATGGAAACCGAAAGTGTATCCTCCATCAAACTGATGAATCATGATCTAATTCATCTCGATTGGTTCGACGGAACCAACTTCATTAGGTAGCAACAACGACAACCATGTCCAAATTTTCTTCAACTTCAACAAGATTAACTTGAGATTTTGTATTTTTTTTTTCTTAAGCCTACACTTATTTTCATAAATGTCCAACCTTCTTATAGCAGTTACAAGGCCTCTTTTTCGTGAATTGGTCGTTTCTTTTCTTTTTAAGCCCACACTCCTTAGAGTGATGTCTAGGCTTTCTACAGTTTTAACAATTCCCTTTCTTTTTGCCCCTTTTGTGCCTGACTTATTTCTACTAGGTTAGCCTTTGATACAAACCTATTTACATTTTCAATTTGGTCTTTATTTCTGTTAGGCTTATTTATTTTTATATGTACGATTATATTTTTAAAGAAATATAATTTTTCTTATGTTTCATTCTATTTTTATATTCTTTTCAAGAAGGATGTAGTTTTTTAACCAATGCTCCTGACAAGAATACTTCGTCCATTTTCATTCCCTCAATCATCAATTTATGTACCAGATTCTGATAATCATGAATCTGGTTCGTGACAGGTTTATCGTATATTATTTTATAACGAATGAAGTTTGCAATAGCATATTTTTTAGATCTAGTATCTTCAATAACATATTTCTTTTCTAGTGTGGTCCAAATATGCTTAGCAGATTCATAAGAGACATAACTGTCATATAATTCATTAGACAATGTATTCAGAATGTGATGTTTGCAATTATTGGCATCTTTAAATTCATTTTCATTAGTTGGATCAACTATAAATGAATCTAAAAAATGTATATAAAAAAAAAAAACCTTTAATGTTTTCAATGCAAAATTGATTTTATATTTTCATCTTTCAAAATTCTATCTAGCTAACGGTTCGATTTTGGACAACTCAATCGTAGGGTTAACTGTGATGGTGACCATGGAATATAATAAAATTCTGGTTGTAACTTAGTTTTCAACCAGGTAGAGAAATTGTCAAACACTGATTACAAAAAAGAAAAGAAAAAGAAAACTTTTCTATTTCTAAATATCGAATAAGATGTCTATTGTTTCCAATAATTGAATATTTGGTTTCAAAATTGTTAGAAATAATGTGTTGAAAACAGTAGATAATATTCGAAAAAATAAAAATTAAATAATAAAATAAAGTAAGAAAAAATGACTTATTTGTTTGAGTCGAGGTGTGACTGAATCACTTGAGTTAAAACCAAATCTTCTCTCCTTGGACCACGTCCCAAGTGCAATAGGAATTTGGGACAGTTGGCCTCGAGGATGTAACAACTATGACCCAACAGTGTACTTGTTGTACACAAGTAGGGGTGTACATTGAGTCGAACGAGTTGAGCTGGCCTCAGCTCGAACTTGGCTTGGCCACTGGTTGACCTCAGCTCGAACTCGGCTCGGCTCGGCTCGGTTCGGTTAGCAGCTTAGGCCAGCTCGGGCCAAGTTCTAGCCAAGATCAAGTCGAGTTTGCCATTGAGGAATTTCCACAAACACCTGAATTGCAATTTCAAAATCCCACTGTTTTGCAAATAAAAGCAATGGTTTTACAGGTATTTTATCAGACACCTTCTAAGCAACATAAAAACCAAGAAAAACAAAGAGAAAAAGGCTATTTGTTTCATGTACATACCTTCCTTGCCACCAGCCACATTTCGTTGAGTCATTTTATTAAACAGTTGGTGAGCAACATCAATGACAAAGTAACCAAGTCACCGAACTAGTTCGATCTGAGTTCGATTCGAGCTGGATTTGATCCGAGTCGAGTCGAGCTAGGGCCTGCTCGAACTCATTTTCGAGCTCAAAAAATAGCTCGACTCGGCTCGAACTCAGCTTCGAACCGAGTCGAATTGAGCTTTTTTGAGTCGAGTCAGGCGAGCTAACCGAGCTACCTCGGTTCGTATACACCCCTATACACGAGCTCAAACCATCTTGCAGAACTTAACTGAAGTGAGTTAACTCGGCGGTGAGTGCAAAACACCACTAAACTAGAGAAGAATTTTGAAATAATAGAGAAAGAAATTGTTGGTTTTTTTTAATTAATTCAAAAAAAGAGTAGGCCTATATATAGACTATGATTAGGTGCTTAAAGCACCATTTCAAATGGGTTAGGTCCATTGGGTTTAAACTCAACTAGTGCGACCACCCAAACAAACATGTCTCTGGTTTGAAATTCGTGCAAAACTAATAGGTGCGAGTATAGTCATGGAGTGCGGAACAAAAACCGTTAGCGCGAGTGTACTTTTAATCCTCACATAGAACCAGACCCAGACTTGATCCGACCCGACCCAACATGGCTTGGCTCAGGGCGAGCACATGCGTGTAGTCAATGGCATAGGTTCGGGCTAATGGCATAGCCTTCCATTGGACCAAATTCACATGCCCCCTAAGAATGAGCTCAAGTCCATGCAAAACTACTCTTTTTTATACTTGGATTTTTTAATCATTTCCAACATGGGACAAGATACGCTAAAAACAAAACACTTTTCAAAACAAGAAATAATAGAGAATTTTGAATTTTTGAAATACTTTATTTTAAAATCCTTTTAAAATACAACAGAACTAACATTCTATGGTATGGATTAGAGAATCATGGTCCCCACCCGTTACCAACAATTACCCGTGTTAACGGTACAAGGCTTCCGTCAGAGATATGTAATTTTCCCGCTCAGAAATTTCTACTTATGATTTGTCCTCTCTCAAAAATTTTAAGAAATCTTCTCTTCCACTTATTTTCTTTCATATTCTTCTCTTTCTCTTCTCATTCTTCTTCAATTTCAAGATTTTATAATCATTTTATTCATTTTCTTTTCATCTTTTTATGTAAATCATTTATTCATTTTCTTTTGATCTTTTCACGCTATCTTCTAAAATTTAAATGGAGATTGATCTTTTTCATTTCTCTAATTCATGCTACAGGTTAATTTTCCTGTTCAATTCAAAGATAAAGATAGAGAGGTAAATGGTTTCCCTTTTCATCTTTTGTACAAATTAAGAACGTTCTTGATTTCAAAACATTCCTTCACATCCATCTCAATGAACCACTCATTTACCATCCATTTGAGTATATATGGCCAACTTGTCATCTGTCCACTACATATGGGCCACTGAAAAGTAGGCCCTACCTTGAATATAATTGGGCAAAAAAGATCAGACACATCTACTCTTCAGGTGGGCTTCACCATAGATCACGGTGGTTTACTCAATTTCAAGTGTGGCCCACCTAATGAATGGATTTACCTAATTTTTGTGTACAATGGTCGTCAAGGTGCACAATTTAGCAGTACATTGACCAAGTTTGTCAACAAGCTGGCTTCGGCTGAAGTCTGTTGAAGCTTGGGCTAGGCCCGTGACTACCCATAAGCCATAAGTCTAGTATTTCAGCCCAAGCCTGAACTGAAGCAGGCCGGAACCGAAAGCTACCCTAGTCCATTGATAGCCCTATATAAATGGGTCCAAGGCATCCAATAGTGTACCCTGACTCACATGGCAGTTGTGATGTGGGACCCACATTCTAGAAAACTTGTGAGAGTTTGGGCTCCAATTGCAATTACATTACTTTCAAATTGGATATTATTTTAATAGTTATTTCATGGTTGAGACGATGGATCAGGACCATCCATCTAGTGGTACCAACTGTCAATGGCCCACGATTAAAAACGAAAAATAATCAAATTATTCTAGCCATCACTTCTTTAAGCACACTCCTTCACTGCATCCTGACCACTGACCATTTTGATGTATCGGCCCATCTGATTAGTTGGTGATTGAGAGATGTGGTTCATGCATGGTAGGGGTCACTAAATAGATGGTCCGCATTCAACATATCTCTCTAGATAGTAGGCCAGTTGAACAGTGGTATTTCATTTCCCTTCAAGTGGGGCCCCAAAATCATGTCAGTTTGATCTGATTGGTATAATCAAACCTAATCCATTGAAATAACACTGCCTTGTATTTCTAAATTTATACTGAAGATTAAGTAGAGTATAGAAGTGATTATTGAAGTTGTGGACGACTATCACATTATCTTTCCTTTTAACAATCGGGTACGTTTGTTTGTAAAATCAAATAAATAAAATACAACCCTCGTTAAAAAAAAAAAACAATACAGAGCATTTTGAATTGGTGTGGCCAAATCCAATCCAAATCGTTTGTAGGATAAGATGTACGTACAAATTGACATGTGAGTCCCACTGTAATATTTTAATGATAGCTAACTCTAAATTAACACATTAGTTTAAATAAGCATTCGTGTGTTTTATTGGTAAAAATTTTATTTGGTCCTAATCACCCCATATAATACATTATAGCCTTCATTTTATAGCTCTGTCAAGCTTCCGCACGTAGCTATAGTATTCTACACCATGTGCAATTTCATAAGATTCTTTCAGCAGGAACCTTTTATGATACCTGCATTGTTGATATCTGAGTGGTGTTTCAAAACACTATCCTAGAGGAAATGAGTGATCAAATTAGTATTACCAACTTCCCCAATATTCTCAAACCATCAACACAATCAAGTACAAGTAATGGAATCACAAGAAAGCAAGCATTTCCCAATCTACTTGATTAGATGCGTGCATGACATGAGATGCGAATACATGCCTTGGGGATAACCGATAGTAACATGGCTTGTCACTAATATCACTCGCTATGCAATCGAATCTACAATGATACCAAGGATATCCACTCGTGTAGCATAACTACAATAGACAGTGGGACCATGTAACAGCCGCAAATGCCATGATATTCATGCTTGAACTAAACCTTTATTATCCCAATTACAAACAACCATATTAAGGAAGCTAGAATATCATGATTATACCAAGAGTCAATATAGAAAGATTATGTGGCTCGTAACCCGTATCTCTTAATTTGATTTAGGGTTCGTCGCCCAAGATTTAATGAAGATCATTGGTCAAGGTATCAAGCTCGTCCCCCAAGATCAAATATAAACGTTCAAACCCAATGTATGGAGCTTATCGCCCAAAAAATCAAGTACACGGTAAGGGCTCATCACCCAATCACAAATAAAAAGGATGGTAGGCTTGTCACCTCCATTGTTGCTCAAAGGTCATTATGTGGAGTTTGTCACCAAGGATAGGCTAATGACTTAAGCACATTATCCCATACCACCATGCCTACCTCATGAGACTTTAGAAATTAGGATTATAATACACACTAATGGTTATAAGTAGTATCTATAATAAAAGAGAATCATGATATTCTAGATTGAATGAAGTGTTTGACAACAAATGATCAGTCACAAAACATATGAATAATCAACTCTAAACAGAATCACCTACTCGATGGACCAAGTGAACTTTGGTACAATCAATATTGGCTGCTAGGAAAACCCATATGGTCCAGATTACTGTCGGTCAACCGTGTTTTGCCTTGGTCAACCGAATAAGTCTGTGAAAGCACATCTAATTGGTAGGTAGTTCATCGAACAATATGGTTTCAGAGCTTGATTCACATTACTCCATGAGCAGTTCATCACGCACATGGTCATAATCCAATACTTCTCTAATACATCATCACAATATGTCACTTAATTATAAGCACCTAATTATCAATCAAAAGTAGACACATGTCTATATTCCACAGCAAATAGGATGGATGAACTTTTATTATCATAATTTCACTCGAAATAGGAATTCAATCAGGCATGTTATCAAATCAGCACAGATCAATATAGAGATTATGTTAATGAAGTAGTTCCAACACAATCAATGTAGGCAATTGCAATGTAACTAAGGCATCAGTAACTATAGCCATCATGGTTAATAAATGAAAGCTTAAAAGGAATAGTCCTCACCTCCAACTTAGATTTTGAGTTGCTTTGACAGAACATCCCCTTCTAGCTCCAAATCCCAACTCTCAAACTCCCCGTCTCTACTCTCAAATGCTCACTCTCCTTATCTTACTCTCAAAATACCTAGTGAAATTCGTACGAACAGAGGCGCTGGCCATAAATGAGTATTTATAGGGAATTTTAGGGGTTTGGTTGTTCTAGAAATGTGGCCAAGGGCCTAGCTTCACAAGCGGGTAGCTGATTTTATCTTTTGGGGCACTCTTTGTAACAAAATGATCGATCCAAGCCATGAAATGGTTACCCTTGATGATGATTTGCATAATATTGCGCTCGCCTCACATTTCGGTCACACCAATCGATGAATACGATTAATGAACCAATTCAACGGTGTATGATTGTCGATCGAGACTGGCTTTAAGAATATCCGTAGGATGGTTGTTAAGGTTGATGCCTGCAGTTTGATCATGAACCGACAATTATAACTAAATTCTCTATTTGGAAAGATCTTGGAAGCTTCCATTCTGTACCTACGGTTCTTCTCACATTCTCATGTGCCTCACTTGTAGCCTAATGTTGTGTAATTTGGCCAACCATCTTGACCATCCAATCCACATAGGATAACAAGCCCACTAAGACGAGTGCTTTTGTACAACTTTGTGATCAATGGCCCCCCTAACGAGTGGTCTAGAGTTCGTTTGGTTAATCCGACTATTTCTTGGGTGATTTGAGGAGTAGGTTTCTTGCTTATGGTAGATATGGTCTAGATGACTTATGTTTATCATTTGGTCGCCATGCGGTTAGCAAAATTGACTATTTGGCGCTATCCATTCTAAACTATTGATTCTTAAGTCACAAAAGTAGTTTGGTCAGTTTGGCTTATGTACATAAGATATACAAGATTTAAATCATTCTTTATGTTGGTCTTAGATGTATCTTCATTAAGATTTAGTTGTTTTGATTAATCATCAGTGGGTCCATTAGATCTTAGCCCTTGATTCATAGATCTCATGATTAGGCACAAGATCCAAGTAATCAAGTTGATTCGTTAGCTTCCTAAGAGTATTCAGTTGAATTTGTATGGTTCTTCCTATGTTATTGTTAGTATTTTATACTTATTTATCCTAAATTTAATGGTAACGCTAGAGGTGTACATGCATCGATCCGAGTCAAGCTTGGCACAGCTCGACTCGGCTCAACTACTTGCTGACCCTAGTTCGAACTCGACTTGGCCCTCGAGCTTGACTGGCCCGCTCGGCTCGATTTGGTCAATAGCTCGGGCCAATTCGAGCCGAGTTCGAGCAAGATCGAGTTGAGTTAGCTTTTATGGCATTTTCATAAACACATGAACTACATCTCAAATTCTCACTGTTTGTAAAACAACGACATCTGCTTTTACAGATATTTCATCAAACACCTTATAGGCAATATGAAAATCAAGAAAAAATAGTATTTGTTTCACATACGTACCTTTGTTACCACGAGCCGACACTTGGTTGGGTCATTTCATCAAACAATTGGTTTGGATTTGGATCAATGGACAACTAAGAGGATTTGGGTGAATAGCCAAGAGGATTTGGGAGAATGGGTTAGGATTTGGGCGCTAGCCGCTGGGGTTAGGGTTGGGCGAACGGGTAAGAGTTTTTTTTTTTTTTTTTTAAATAAAATTTAAAACTATATATATTCGCCTCAAAAATCGATTCAAGTCGATCCGAGCCTAATCGAGTAAAGTCGAGCTCAATACTGAGTTAAGTCGAGTTGAGCTAGGTCCAACTCAGACTCGACTCGAAGTGTTTCGAGCTCATTAAAACTAGCTTGACTCGGCTCGAACGCAATTTCATTCCGAGTCAAGTTGAGTTTTTTTCTTAGTCGATCCGAGCGAGCTAACTCGCTAACTCGACTCGTGTACACCTCTAGCTAACACCCACGTACTTACTAAGATCGAGTATGGTAAAATATGATGGGTGTTACAATAGTGGTGGTGAAGGTTGACTTTGAGGTTCAATATAGCTAGCTCTTGTCAGGAGCTCAGTCGGTCGTTCTGTCTCTGTTCACCCAGGTGAGCGGAGGTAGATTGGATATCACTAGTCTCAAGTCTCAAAATGAAAATCTTAGCCGTTCTCTCAAAATCACTAATTGTGCTTTAAATCTCCCTACGTTTTACTGCAGGTATCCTTCCATTTGATCGGAAACTGTAGCAAAGTTGTAGAAGATTGACTGAAAAGATGAACCTTCTTCAACATCGACTACGGGTTTCTAACGTTGACCCAAGTCTTGTTACTCTTTCGTTGCATCAGCAGTAGAACTACATTTTTTTTTTTCTTTTTTTTTTCTTTTTTCCATAAGAGCCGTGTTATTATATTGAGAAATAAAAATAGCTTATTGGGTCCCACCGGATGTTATATATTCAATCAAACACAAGGTCACATAGGTGATCGAGGGCTTGTTCACATAGGTAAAGAAGTTCAGGCGTGCCAAAGCCATACTCAATATTTAATTGGACACTGGTGACCCAGTGTTGAAAAGAACTACGTTGGACCAGATTTGGAAATCCTACTATCGAGTCAACCGATCCAGAACCGCACTAATCAGACGATCCTGACCATCCAGTAGATGGCGTTCAGCCACACTGATCAGATAATGCTAACCATCCATTAGGCGGCCTTCAAATGTAATATAAAATCCAATAAGAAAGTTCGGAAAAACACTCTGATCAGATGATCCTAACCATCCAATAGGCGGCCTTCGAATATCAGATAAAAGTACTACAAAATACAAAAAATAATAAATAATAATAAAAAGAAAAAGAAAACATGCATTGAGATGTAATAGAAAATAAAAAGAACAATGACAAAAACAAAAAACAGCCCTTCAATCTAAGGTTTAAAAAAAGAAGATAAAATACGAAAATATAAAATAAAAAACTAATGTTACAAAACGGCGTTGATCAAATGATCCTAACAGTCCAGTAGATGGCTTTCAAATTTAGTAAGCTAAAATCCCAAAAATAAAAATAAAAATGGCGTTGATCAAATGATCCTAACCGTCCAGTAGTTGGCTTTCAAATTTAGTAAGCTAAAATAGAAAAAAAAAAAATGCGGTGAGCGTGGATCGAACACGCGACCTTCAGATCTTCAGTCTGACGCTCTCCCAATTGAGGTATCCCCGCAATGTTGATAAAATATTTTAGTTAAATATTATAAAGTGATTTTAATCTTCATCGTAGATAAGATTTTTAGTGGCCAACATATCATCTCTTCATAGGCTCGTCTTCTGCTCTATAGAGATATGGAAAAGGCATGCTATTCCTCCGTCTCAAGATTCATTCACCACCGTCAGATTCCCTCCTCTCCTAATAAACCAAAAGCCTTTGCAATTCCATTTCTTCCTTCAACTTCCAAAATCGAAGCTTCTTCAAGAAAAGATGACTTCTCCCTGGTAAATAACATTCTCTTTTCTTCTTTCTTTTCCTTTTTAGAATGTTTTTCCCTCCTTCCCCAGCATTTAAAAAACGGTAGTGACTCATTCACCGTGCAAATGGAATAGATATAGGCAATCCGGACTGTCCAAATCGCTGATCAGTTGTGGATGGAGCAGATCCACATATCACACTGAGCAGTATCTGATTTTGCCCGTTGAAGTTGGACTGCTTACTGTAATTATATGCTTGATGGCACAAATGGCATGGTTGGGATGGTTTGATAGTGTGATTTTTTACCCATGCTCTATCCATACGATTTGGATGGTCCGGATTTCTCTATCCATATTGCGCTACACGATTTGGAAGGTGTAGATGAGTCATAACCACCACTGTAGCCTCTCCATCTTGTACATTTTTTTTTTTGGCTGATAATGCTGCACGCAGGCATGCCCACATGGTGCACGTGGCTGAGATCCAAGCCGCTCATCATGCAATTGTCCTCGCCAAAAGTCAGCCTGGTACACTCATCAGGTGGACCACATGTGTACGAGAAAAATGGAGGGTTAGAAAATAGGCCACGTTGTGCATTCCAAATACACATGCGGCCCAACTGATGAATGAATTGGCCTCCCCTGTTTTGGGGGCTAGGATACTTGGCATGCTAGAGTGGTCCTGGTGAACAGCTTGGATCTCACACGTGTAGAACTTTAGCACGTGTGCATGCGTGACTGTAGCCAATTCATCTTTAGGCCGCCTTGGATGGATCACACCCAAAATGTCACAATGGGTGACCCTATTCCCCGAGTAGATGATTTTGACCATTAAAATCTTGGAGCAGAACCTTTTTCTAACCGTTTATTATTAGGAGTCCTATTTATGATTAGGATTTTCCAACTAGTGCCATGTTTTGGATATATGCCATCCATAGTAGGACCCATCAGATGAACGGTCCAGTTCCAATGTATGTGTTTCCCATATGCGAGATTGAGTGAAGTATTACTGGATTTTTTTTAAAAAAATTTTTTCAAATTAAGATGTCTCGTACGTGACGTGAGTGATAGAAAAACATATCGATTAAAGATTTAGAGTGGAGGGCTAAATGTATGATAACCTTTCCATGCACACAGTTTCATTTGGACTTAGCAGGGTCCACGCCACTTAATCTAGACCGTCCATAAGGTATAATGATCTATTTATGGGCGGCCTTGAAAAAATCATACTGATCCGATGGTCCAAACCATTCAATTGTTAGTAAATGAACGCCACATGTGAGAAGAATATCTCACTTAAATGGCAGCCATAGTCCATGAGTTCGTTCTGCCTATGTTGCCTCTCAGGATTGCCAGAGATGGTCTGATGATTGCAACCATCCATCTTCTCTATTTCACCGTAACTGAGATGTGTTAATAATCACGAATTGAAGGAGCAGCTTCAGCTTTGACTTTTGGAGTTGAACGTGAGGAATTGAAATTGCTCCTGTATGGAATACAAAAGGTGGGCCATATGGAATACCATCTAAAACGTGAATGGTTCTGATGCCATCTAAGAATGTGGAAATGTGCACATACAACCTTCCTGGGTTTTTAACTGCATTTGGTTGTCCACCTAATATCAGGATTCCATGAATAAAATCATATTGGAATGCAAGCTTATCATGCAAGTATGCCAGCGTTTTAAAGTGTGTATGTAGCATTCATGCTGATGCTACCCTACAAGTGAAGCAAGATCTTCACGTCTGATTTCAAAATTGCATGCATTTTCTCATTTACTTTCCAGTATACAAAGAAGAACACACGAAAGAGGCTGAGAACTCCCCGACGTCTGATTACCATCTCAACGTCCGATGGGAAATGGCATGGACAGTGGACATACGATTACATTTTCTCACTCCGCGAGCTGCAGCTGGCCGATTTGGCGGAGGAAGGACAGAAAGAGACGGAGGTTTCCATTAGCCTATCCATACACAAGGTAGCAAATAGTTGAGGATGAGCTCTGTGGGGCCCACCGTGGTGTGTGTGGGACATCCAATCCCATTCGTCAAATGCATCTCCAGTGGTGCCCAAAAATCAGGCCAATCCATGACTTGGGTGGGTCACTCCAAAGGGAATAGTGGAGAGTAGATGTTCACCCATTAAAACCTTCCTGTTGCGACCCACTGAGATGTGGTGCACCTACTGTGTGTAGACCTAACTGGATGAAGGCACATTGCAAAACGAAGGTGGGCCCCTTCAAATGATTTTAGATGTTTTAGCCATAATTTCACATGGATGTAGTTACTTTCAAGTGCTTTTTATTCTATTTTTTCCCCAGCATGCTGGCTTTGGTTTCTCTGTTGATGGGAGAATCATCACATCATTTACTAGAAAATGCAGTAATTGCTCTGCATCCTACTGCAGAGAGGTATTTCTTAGATCTCTTTCTTTTCAACTTAATTTATACTCTCTCTCTCTCTCTCTCTCTCTCTCTCTCTCTCTCACACACACACACACACACACACACACACAACGGTTTTGGGCTGGGCCAAGGTCTGACCGAGACAGGCCCAAGACAGGCCCGCAATGATTATGAATGACCATGGTCAGAGTCTAGCCCAAGCCCGGCCACCTTCTTTTGTGCAAGATCTAAGTTGTTCATTAGTCATGCAGATTCTTCTATTGTATTTAAAAAGTTCATTTGAAACATTAAACACCGGGCTAAGTCATATTTAAGCTGGGCTAATGGACTCTTGGACACAACCAAAGCCCACATTTAATATATGGGCTTTAACTTTAGGCCCATTCCAGACCTCAGGCTAAATATTTCAGCCCAAGGCCAATCCAAATCGGGCCAACCTGACCCAAGGACACCCCTATCTGGAGATATGTACATGTATTGTTTATAGGATGCCACCATTGCCCACCGGCCTGACAAGTTTGAGAGACATCTGACCAACACATCCGATGCAGATTCAGTGGATCACGGATTGTTACTGTGGGACCCACTTTGACGTATGTGTTTTATATTCATGTCATCCATCCATTTTGCCGACTCATTTTAGAGCATGGGCCGAAAATGAAGCAGATCCAAATCTCAGGTGGAAAACACACATATCAGGTAAAGCGTTTGTTGCCCCTAAGAAGATTTAATTGGTAGGTGTTCAATCACCAATGTTTCCAGGGGTGTGGTCCACCTGAGATTTGCATTTGCTTCATTTTTGGGCATATGTCCTAAAATAAGCTAGCAAAATGGATATAAAACGAATACACTGACTGGATTGTTCCAGCTACTCTAAAATGAGCTGGCAAACGGATGGACGGCTTGGATATAAAACACATATATTACAGTGGGTACCAAAGTCATAGATTCACCAACCATGGTTAGAGTTGGGCATCGAGTCGAGTCGGACCGAGTTAGGGCTAACTCGGCTTGATCCGACTCAATACCGAGTCCAGCATGCTTGACTCGATCCGAGTCAGGTCTGGCCTGGACTGATCTAGACCAAGTCCGATCCAGTCAAACGTGCCGAGTCGGATTGGGAGATGAGGGAGGAAGAGACCGAGAGAGTGGAGAGGAGAGAGAGGAGGAGGGTGATGGTGGTGGCCTGGTGGTTGGTTGTCGGGCTTGGAAGATGAGGAGGATGAGGGAGGGAGAGAGAGAGAGAGAGAGAGAGAGAGGCCGGGCTTGGAAGATGAGGAAGATAAGGGAGGGAGAGAGATTTTGGGATCGGGTCGGGGTAGGGTGTGGCAGGTAGGGTTAGGGAGTCAGGTTTCGGATCAAGTCGGGTCTAACCGGATCGAGTTTCGGGTCAAGTTGGGTTGAGTTACTAGGTAACTCAAACTCGACTCGGTTTGAGTTCAAATTGAGCGAAGAATACTCAATTTGTATCGACTCACCCATTTGGTTCGGGTCGAGTCGGATTGGAATGAGTCAGACAAGTCGAGTTAGCCAGATCGAGTCGTCCAGTGCCCACCTCTAACCGTGGTGTTCCCTTGATCCATGGAAAGCCGGCTGCACACGTAACATGGTCCCAATTGCAAAGATGAATTTAGGCAAAAGATTAAGAAAATAAGAAGAAAAATGAGGTGTTCCCTTCATCAGACGCATGTGTCCCGGCTGAGGCAATCATCCTGATTTTCTCTTACGTCCATCTTTGAGGTAGGGCCCACCTTGTGCACTTGGCAGATGTCCCAAATACATGGCTAGTTAGCGCTTGTGTTGCATGGAAAGGTGCTCGTGTATCGATTTTTCAAGAACTGACCATCACAGCCATTTCCTTGTTATGTTTCAGATCGACACGACCTTTGACGTTTGGGTTCTACCATCAAGCAAGGACAACCGTGAACTTCAGCTGCCTGAAATTGGTGGCGATGATCCATCATTAAGTCCCTGACCCATCTCTCTCTCTCTCTCTCTCTCTCTCTCTCTCTCTCTCTCAAAGAAACTCAATGGTTATCAATGTTAACGTCGATGTGCGTTTTTCAGGTCATCTATGTGAAACCTGGGTCTGAAGCTGATCTAGATTCGCTAATCCAAGACACGATTCGACTTGCCATCTCCGTGAAGGCAGTAAATTTTTATTTTTATTTTTTTCATTTTTGCAAAATTTTCCCTCAGCATTATGCGATGTGTAGAGGTGGGCACTGGATGACCCAATCTGGCTAACTCGACTCGTTCGACTCGATCTGATCCGACTCGACCTGAACCGAATGGGTGAGTCAGTATGAACCGAGTAAGCTTCGCCCAATCCAAACTCAAACCGAGTCGAGTTTGAGTTACCCAGTAACTCGACCTGAAACTCGATCCGGTTAAACTCAACTCAATCTGAAACCCAACTCGACCCAACTCTCTAACCGTTCCCAACCTCTCTCTCTCCCTCCCTCATCCTCTTCCACTCCCGGCAACCACCCATCACCATCACCCTCCTACTCCTCTCTCCTCTCCTCTCCACTCCCTCCCTCCCTCCCTCCCTCCGACTCGGTACTTCAGACCGGATTGGACTCGGTCCGAATCAGTCTGGGCCACACCGAACTCGGATCGAGTCAGGCATGCTGGACTTGGTCAAGCCTATTTCAAAACCGGATCGAGTCGAGTCAGCCCTAACTCGGTCCGACTCAACTCGATGCCCAGCTCTAGCAATGTGCAATGATATGAAAGCAGTGGTAATCTAATACAGTGTCCGTTTTTCAGGATACTTGCTCAGAGTCATGCGAGAAATCTCCACCCAGTTGGCACTGTATGTGTTGAATTATTCTACTCTTGAAGCAAGCACACGTGCATGGAAAATCAATCCTCATGGTGGCACCCCATGTGGGAGTTATATACAATGGTGGATTTCCACCAGCAGACTGCATGCCATAGGGGCTGTTCGGGGTGAGGGATTTGGGGTTCGTGGGTTTTCCAAATCCACATTCCTATAAATCATGTGTTTGAGGCAAAATAGAAGAAGAAAAGAGATCGACTCTAAAATCCACAAAATGAGAGTATTAAAAACAATAAAAGTTTCTCCGTTGCAATAAATGGTCACAAAAATCCAAGGATTTGTAGCTTGGATTCCAAAGAGTTGATTTTGAGATTAATCATATCCAAATCCAATGCAAACCAATGAATTTGACAAGTTCATGGATTTATCAGTTTCATCTCCCTCGCCCCAAACAGGCCTGGAAATGCTTATGACATGGCGCCCAAAGTAGTAAAGTAACCAGAGGATGCTGGTTACACTACCTCAAATCTCTCAAACAGTGGAAATCAGGGGACAGCCTTTGGAACAAAGTTTCTACCATGATTCCAAGCCAGTTAGTTATATGATAGGTTGGTACCCATATTTCAATGATCCAAACTGATGACCTAACGAGATATATAGCTGATGGTGGCTGCCTCAGAAACCTTCAAGATTGAATGTCCTAAGCTTGGCCCACAGCAAGTAAAGGAGATGACCCACATCCAAAGGAGAAGATTTGAATGATAAGAGGCTATCCCCATTTGCAGTAAGGCCCGCCATATAAAATATATGAATCGTTAAAACATGATCACCAATCGAACGTCTGTGGTTAAGACATCCTGTAAAGATATTTCGATGAGCTTTAGCAAGATCTTGTTTTCCTATCTTGCAACTCATTATCGTCAACATGCATCCCCTTTTAATTTTTTTTTAAAAAGAATAATTTATTGATAAAAGGTCAAGGCCAAAAAATACAGGAACCCAGGAACAAAAGAAAATTACAATTCCAACCAGCTATCTGGAAAATGGCTTCTTGACCCTTCCTATTCCTAAAACAACAATCATTTCTTTCAAAACACATCAACCAAATTCCTACTAATAGACATTCGCCAAACCATTTTTTTAACCTTCCCTACACCGTGCCACATAAAAAAGAAACTATCAGCATTACCCATGCTACTCCAAATAGATTGAAGAACCACTCCCACATCTTGTCGTTAGAGTCCACATTCTGAGATAGCTCAGCGATTTGAACAATCCATGTTCTCATTACTACCACGCCATGATATTATGACCATGCTTAAATGATGATCCGAATCTTTGATTCTTGGATTCGAATGCGAATCATTAGGAAATTACTTTTCAGTGTTTCAAATTCATCTATATTTTTTTAAATACTCTTTTTCTGTTCTTTCTTTTCTTTTTTACACCACCACACCATGATATTATGATCATGCTTAAATGATGATCCGGATCTTTGATTCTTGGATTCAAATGCAAGTCATTAGGAATTTACTTTTCAGTGTTTCAAATTCCTCTAGATTTTTTTAAATACCCTTTTCTTTTCTTTTATTTTCTTTTTTACGCCCCCACACTAGCACATACACACCCCACATGGGCACTCAAACCCATGACTTCAGTGTTGGAATGCACTCTTGTCTACCACTGAGCCATGGGTTGGATCCCCAATTTCAAATTTCAACTACACAAGAAATTATAAGATGGGAGTAAGAATAAAAGGGAGGGAGACATATAGGTCTATATGTATAGTATTCTAGGATTCTTTTCTTAATTAAGAATAATTGGGTTTTTATAAATGTCCTTGTAAATACTATTTGGAGATGAGGTTGGAAAAAAAAGTGTTGCTTTGGGAAATATTACTCCCTAAAAGAAATCGACCGTGTATGCAAAAATTTCTCCTCCTATTCTTTTTTTTTTCTTCTTCTTCTTTTTATCCATCCTATGACACACAATCATCTGTATGGTATATGTTTCTTACGATAGCTCATGTAGCATAAAATCCAAAACATGAACAGCTCCAATTATTGTACCATCTCAGTCTATGCCCCAAATGGAGCAACACATGGAGGATCCTCATTCTCGCGATGACACTATATAGCAAATCAAACATTCTTAAGTAGCTTCTGCTTTGAGAAGGGAGAGAATTTCACCTGATTTTTCAGGGGTGCAAGAGGTTGAGGAAGCGTAACTAGCATCCTCCAGTTACCATGTCATCAGCACAATGCAATTCAACAGCGGAGACCTGCCTCCATACTGTAGCTATGATATGAGGCACCCATATCCCATCAAACCCACATTGTTACATATACATACATGTATGTCAGAATGTATGTGCAAGAGGTTGAGGAAGCGTTACTAGCATCCTCCAGTTACCACGTCATCAGCACAATGCAATTCAACAGCAGAGACCTGCCCCCATACTGTAGCTATGATACAAGGCACCCATATCCCATCAAACCCACATTGTTACATATACATACATGTATGTCAGAATGCATGCATAGGCATATGAACGAATGCACACATGTGAGAATGAATATGCATGCATTGTTGATGCCTGCATGTATGTGTATGTGCACATGAATGCAGCTAATCATGTGAAAATGCATGCACGTATATATGCAACCAGTAGTCTTTCCCTTTATGGCAAGCACGTCCCTATATGCATGCTGGCATGTGCGGGTAATGTGTGCATGTAAGCAGGTGTGTGTAGGTGCAGTTAAGTAGGCTTGCACACTTCATAGATGAGTACATGCATGAACACATGCATATGTGCATGCCAATCAGTAAGCGTGTGCAAGCCAACATACCGATGTGTGCATACATGTAGGTACCTCATTATCTAAGCTTCACAAATATCCATGTAGTTGAGTATGTATTCACGTGTATTAATCTACCTGGTAACTGTAACTAAACACACAGAATCGCATGCACATATGCAAATGTAAATTGTAGATGGATACATATAGTGTAAGCATATTCATGGGTTCATTCACGCAAGTTGACAAGTGCATGTATGTAGATTTGCATGTGCACTGGATTGCAGAATTCAGAAATTTTGCTCAAGATAAATATTTGGTTTATGCATGTATGTTTGCAGATATTGGTGGAAAGGAAGCTTATGTTGATAAGAGGTGGTCTAGACTGATGGAGTTAAGGAATGTGATCTAGAACAAGCATGTTATCAATTACAAAGTATACATACCTATTCTTGTAACATAACCACATGGACCAAAAGATATCTTATTTATTTATTTATTTTTAATGGTAATGATGATTTTATTACAGACCAAACAAAAGAGCTACACGCCCAGTGGAATGCGAGTCAGATGATGAGAAATTACTCAGGAACGAAGAGGGTAGACATCGCCTGAGGAGCCACTCCTCTCTACTACATGGCCAGCACCCATTCTACTGTCTTCCCCTTTGCTCTTTGGAAAAACTGCTGCCAGAGAATCTGATTTTTTTTTATTTTTTATTTGTCAAAAGGTCTGCTCCCATGTTTGGGCAGTTATAAGCCAACAGAGCTCAACCATCAGAAGAGTGGGCCAAAGGTTCCATATTTGATATTGAGGAAAGGGAAGGAGGACAATGGGAAAGGGAGGTGGAAGTCACAGTTCTAAGATCTTTATTTGCACATGACGCCTTGTACTGAAGTTTGATGCGTTTCAAGTAAAGCTTAAGAAGGGCAAGAGTGAGAGCAGACAAAAACATCCTCCACTATCTAGACATAGTTGTATGGGAAATGGTATTTACAACTGACTGTTTTCACATAGAAAGAGGGTTGTGGCCATGAAAATAATTATATTGCCTGTTTGCATAACATGACCAAATAGATTGCAATCACTGACAATTTGCGATGGTATGCAGACATCTAGTCACTATCGACGTGTATACACCTTCAAAAACTTTTCAGTAATTGCAAACAGCGCCTTCAGTCATATCTCAATACATCTAGACAATTATTTATTTATTTTTGAATATTAACAATTTCATTTAAAAGAGCAAGGCCAAAACAGCCACAAAAAAAATTAGAAGACGGCCCAAGATACAGATGATGGGGGACACTCATCAAGGGTCTTAACATTTGAGGCCTAATCCATTAGACCCAATTTTATCCTGCTTCGAAACTAACTCAGTATAATTACAGAAACACTGGTTATTCCTATCCCCATAAGGCCCAAATGCCTATCAATAGGACAGTCGCCATAGCATTCTCCCTCTCTTTTCCATTCTGCCCCCATGCCAGGATAGAAAGAGGCCCTTAGTAGATTCCGGCATCACTCACGACATACTGAAAATCTCCAAAAACCTATCCCAGAGCTCACTAGCAAAGGGATAGTGAATAAAGAGGCGGTCAACTGACTCCTCAATCTGCATACACAACATGTAGACATCAGTGGTCAACATCTTCCTCTTCCGAAGATTATCAACTGTGGCCCTTATCCCATCCTGGAGATGTCCCAACGATCAAGTTGTAGAAGGAGCCGACTGAGGACTGACTGAAACCAACACATCTCTAACACCTGAAGAAGGACAATTACCATCTAGCTGCTCCAGCAAACTAATGAACTCAGCATCTCCCCCTTCTAGCAAGTTCCTCCAACTTGAAGGGGACCATACCACCCCATTATCAAAACTAATAGCAATGAGCGATGGTGATGTTCACTTTCGGGATAATCTAGATAGTTATTAGTTGCACTTCATTAAGAGGGAAGTTAATGTACATTATAAAAAGAACGGGTGTAAATAATCTCCCAGCTTACATTTATTGACCGAGATCATCCATTCATTCCATACCACTATTGACAGGCCATGATGCACAAAATACATCAAGTGATCCTAACCGTCCAATCAATAGCATGGAAAGTGGACAGTCAACATCAAGTAAAGAAAAAACAGGGAGCATCATCATCTTGAAACATCCATTCAATAGACTCAGGACCCAATGTGGATGGCCCCCAATTTCCAAATAAGCATGTTGGGATCGTCCAATCAACATGATTTTGCCTCATGGCTTGCCTATAGAGACAGACATGAATGGACAGTCCAGATCATTAATTGGATGTTCCATGTATCTTCTGAAAAGCTTTACAATATAAATAAATACATGTATGGGTGTGTAGTGGTAAATGAATAGATAATCCAGATTGATGACTGTCCCGTGTCAATTTTAAAGCTCTGGGGGCATTGGCAACTTCCCCACGAAGGTGGAGAAGTGTAGTGGATTCCGTGATGGTACTTTTGTGCAAATGGTTGACCATACATGTGGCACATGTGTATGATTATCCGAATTTGCCATCTCACAGGATTTAAGGATGTTAATGTTCCTCTGGCTTTTCTAGTCTTAACTAAATTTGTAAAAGGGCTTGTTAGCTTAAAGCACTTGGACATAATCCAACAGATCACAACAAAGTCCATGTTACATGGAAAAATGCACCTAGCAAACTGTAACTAAATTGATGTAATGTTTTTTGGAAAAATAAAAATAATCGTCACAATCTCATAATTAAACAAGCAAATTTTCGCATTCCCCATCTAACTAGTTCTACTTCTAATTGGATGGTGTTGGCCGGCAACAACACTACAAAATGACTTCTAAATAACATGATTAAAGGATTACATGACGCAGTGGGTGTTTTTACAAAATCACCCCTGTGAGTTTTCATAGAAAAAAAATTTAACAAGAGACTCATGTAATGGTATTTTATATGTAACAAGAGCCGACATGAGAAGATATAGAATGGTTTTGCCGATCATACCCAAGGAGCTGAAAATTAACATACCCTATTTCTGAATTCTAATTGCAACAAAAAATAATCTCTATTTCACTTGCATCTATTTTCTTCGACCCCTTCACATCCTAAACTTTCACTATTGTTTACCCCATCTTCACCAAGTTGTGCCTAATTAACCAATTTTAACTTAAAATAATTATAATACTTGTCGGGTAATACCTTAAAGTTTGTTTGTTAAACATCTTAAAGTATAAGGCACGGTATTTTACTCAACCCCTCAATAATATATGATTATTTAGCAGCACACCAAATAATGTAATGTACTTGACTACGACAGATCTGGTTTCACGATTGGAGAAAAACTTTGATACTCTGGCAGATTGTGATAGATGATATGCAGGTACTTAGAAATTACCTAGAAATTGCATTCATGGCAAACAATTAGGTCAAGTTAAATTGTCCAAGTTATAGATGCTAGTTTAGATGCAACATGAACCAAAAGTTGCTCTTAATTAATGATCTGACTATTGTATTGGTGGACATTTATTTGAAGGTTGAAAATGAAAAACATTCAATGGTCCTATTTCAACAAACAAGTATCCATGAATCAGAGATCATGATTGTTCAGCCAATCTGATTTTGGGACTGTGACTCAGAGATGGTGGTTCCACAATTAGTCAGTTTAACTCGATTTTAATATATGCCACATGTACAATTTCTGAGGCCTGTGTATCATGTGTCATATGCTGCCTGAGTATATCATGTAACTCCCCTATATATGACATGAGAAGCCTTTGGACATTTTTGCCCCAGCAATTAGTTTGGAAATTCTGGATATTCAAAGGATATAAGAAGAACTTTTATTAAAGTTAGGGGTATTTCAGGAAAATGAAAATGTGGCTGCTGTCCAATGCACAGCTCAGATTTCAATGGAAAAAGTTAGCCAACGGCTAAAGTTTTATCCGCACCAAGCCCCTCTCCACCCTCCGACTTTCTCTTCCCATTCCCAAAATGCTGTGTGACTTTCCATATGGATACGGAGGCATTACTTTCAATAATATGGACAAAACGACTTCATATAGATGAGATCCACCCAATCAATCGGGCGCACCACCCTGTGTTTGGACAAAATAAGTCCGATTCTGAGGTGGGCCACACCATGGGAAACAGTCAATATGCTAAGTCCCACCATGGTGTGTATATCCCATTGATGTAGGACAATTAACCACTTGCTCTAAAAGCTCGAACTGATAGAGCATGGTAAATTAATCCCTTTATCTCATAGCCTAGGCCCCACATCCATGTGTATGGTCCTCAGTTGAACCCTCCTCGTGGGCCCCGAATCACATGGTTCCACCTCACATAAGCCACCCGCTTCACACGGACTGCTCACCCCGAGTGTGCCCCCGCATCCCATAGGCCACCCCACTCAAGCCCGGTGTGAAAATGCCCCTGCATTACCCATTCAATCCACTCATTTGACATTCCAGGCCAGGATTAATGGATTCCCCAAAAATCAGGATATCCCAATATTCATGTTGGCCAAACCATGTGAACTCAAAGGTTTTGGGAATGATTTTACAGCATTCCCTCTTGTGAGGCCTGTGTAAGTCTTGGATTTCACTGAATTTTTGGATCCATGATGAGAATGTGACAGCCCATCTGCTGGACAGGGTGGATCTGATGAACATGTCCCGCTGAGCGATTAGTTAGCAGTCAGGCCCTCCATGTTCCCACACAATTCAGGCTATCGCAGTCCCGATTTCTCTCTTCCTTCTTCTCACCATGTGTGTTGCACATGCCACATCCTTAGTGTGCCTAAATTGCAAATGCTAGTTATCATGCCTGAGAACCTAATGAAAGCCCATGAAAGAATGTGATATAATCATGTAAGCCTCACCATTAGTATGATATTTAAACTTCTTCACTTACAAGTCAAAGAATCTTAAAAGTATCTACCAAAAGAAGCAAAGAAATATCTAGCAACTCAGCATCTTTCCCATACAATAGAAAACAGTTAAAATTTTTCTGTAATCTACACTTCTCAAGCTAATAATTTAGAAGTAGACATCTTACAATACATATCAAATGAGAAACAAACTCTAACCTCTTTGTTGTGATCTCCTTTGGTAATCCACCGCCTTTAATAACTCCTGTTGAAGCTTCAATGCTCAATTTACTGAATAACATGTAATGCAGTATGGGTTGCCATGAAGAATGCAAGGAGAGAAATCGATTTGGTTTTTCCCTGAATCTACCAACAAATGCACTTGGCAGAGAAAGTGTCAAATTTCTGGCCAATATATCTGGTCCACCCGGTAATGATCGACGAGCCATGATCCTTCTGCTAGCTCAGCAGAGAGTTGGTCCCAACCCCAACCTGAGTAACCCAAGAAAAACCAAAAATCAAGAGCAGATTGGTTCATTGACTTGATCCCTTCAATCACTTCACTAGTAGCTAACTGATCACCATAGTAAAAACTTGGAAAGATTTCCAAGTATCCTGCTTCATTAGCTCTTCGAGTGAAGCTGACAAGGGGCATGCCAGGTGCTATGACCGGCCCTCCAAAGGACAGACGGGCCTGTTTTAGTGGCGCAAACTCCTCCTCTAGATCTGGCAGCACATCCCACTTGATGCGCTTATTGATAATCAGACCCTGAAAGCCCTCATTTTGATCTGCCTTCACAATAAGAATTTTGGATTTATCAAATGGAGATGCATTAAGAAGCTTGTCAGTGGCAGTAAGAACAGATCCAATGCCCACATGTTGGCCCCCCTCCTGAAAGCCATCTGATGTATGCAATCCGATTGAATGGTGTTTATCTCTTTGTTTTGGAGTACTGTCCAGTAGGACTTCATGGTAATCCCCCTTCACTGCAGTTGTCTCATGGATGGAACTAGAAGATGCATCATGCAATTCATCCATGTTCCCACCTCCTCGTGTTCCAGTCCATAAAATACCTACAAAATCCAGCAGCAAATGAGGTTGTCTTTTTTCTTTTTTCTTTTTTTAATCAATAGAAGAGGTAAGAATTGTTCTCTACAGATAGCAAAAGGATTCAAGAAAAAGAAAAAATAAACAAAACATCATACAGTCAGAAATCATAGCGACATCAGAGAAGGGTAATTTGATGAATAAAATTACCAATAACAACAATGACACTCCAATTTTCAAAAAAAAAATAAAATTTGTCCCATTTGACATACACCTTAGACAAGTCTTTTCTTACTACCTCCACCCATGTCCTTCTGGGCCATCCCCTTGCCCTTTTAAAGTCTTCAACTTGCACCACCTAACTCCTAATCGGCACATTTCTTGGTCTCCATTGCACATGACCAAAGCATCTAAGTCTACTTTCCCTCATCTTATTAACTATTGGTGCTACTCCTAAGTTCTATCAAATGCATTCATTTCTAGTTCTATCCTTCCTCATCTTGCCACTCATCCATCTCAGCATCGTCATTTCAGCTACACTCTTCTTATGAACATGTTGTTCCTTGACTACTCAACATTATATCCCATAAAGCGTGGTTGGTCTACAACTACCCTATAAGATTACCCCTTTAGTTTGAGTGGTACACAATGATCACATAAAACTCCCAAGGCACATCCCCATTTCTTCCTCACAACTTGGATTCTATGGCAACATCATTCTCAATCTTTCCATTCATGAATTATTGAGGGAAGATATAGAAAGTGACCATTTTCTAAGGCACTCCTCCATAACATGTAGTTACTAAAATTGCACCCTGTATACTCTATTTAGCCTGACTAATTTTTAATTCTTTAGATTCTAAGGCACTCCTCCATAACTCTAGCTCTCTGTTTACCCCCTTCTCTTATCAATCAAAACCAAGTCATTTGCAAACAACATGTCATGGGATCTCTTCCTACAAATGGCACGTTAATACGTCCATAAACAATAAAAAGGTATGAGCTCAATGCCAAGCTCTGGTGCAAGCCTGCGGTAATTGGAAAGTCACTTGTCATGGTGCTCACAATTGTTGCCACTACCCCATACACATTCTTAATCATGTCAAGTAGGAAAATAACTTTAGTGGTAGACCTCCCTGGCATGAAACCAAACTGATTTTCTTATATATTCATCTTATACCTTAGTCTTTGCTCAATCATTCTCTCCCATAGTTTCATAATATGGCTCATAAGTTTAATTCCATGATAGTTAATGTACTCATGTCTCCTTTATTCTTATAAATAGGTAACACAGTACTCTTCCTTCGTCTAACATTTTCTTCAATCTTACAATCTTGTCGAAAAACTTAGTCAACCAAAATAACTCAGTATCTCCCATTCACTTCCAAATCTCTATTGGTGTACCATTTGGTCTAAGGGCCTTTCTTGTTTTCATCTTTCTCTATTGGTATAGCATTTGGTACGAGGGTCAACCAAAATAACGCAGTATCTCCCATTCACTTCCAAAATAACTCAGTATTCATGGTTTCTAATGTTATTTTAGTTTATGATTCCCTCCCTACTCTTAAAGTGGTTATCATTTAACAAATACTGAAAATAGCTTCTTGACCTTTCATTGATCTTAGTGTCCTTGACTAAGACCTTCTTGCCATTGCTCTTAAAGCATCTAACACGGTCTAGGTTTCCACCCTTCGTCTCTCTCATTTTTGCAATTTTGAAGACATCTTTATCACCTTTCCTTGTCCCCAAATCTATTGTAAAGATCATCACAAGCTGTAAGCGGTGTTTTAAAAAGCTATGTTATGTAGTGTGTAACCTATACTATGTAGCATAGCTTAGCCTTAATGCTACATAGCTCATGAAAATAACTCTAAATTGCACCAACTATCATGAAATTTTGTTAAATTTCATTATTAATCAGTCTAATTTGGTGCAGAATATCACAAAATTGGTGCAACCCAGCGCAACATTGATTAAAAATCTAGAAGTAGCATGTGGCTTATGCTACACGCTATGTAGTTTATGCCTCACACTTCAGAGGGGTGAACAAAACACCACACACTATTCATTGTTTAAAATATTAGCCTTAAGTTTAGCCTCACTACTTTCTTAGTGATCCTTTTAGCATTTCTATATTGTTCAAAGTATTCATTGTATCTAGTCTCTTATCATGCTTTGAAACATGAACATTTCTCATTAATAACTTTTTATACATTCCACCACTAGGGTTCCTTATACGTGTGGTTTTTCTCTAAATACTCCTAAAACATCTTTTGCCACTTTCCTAATGCACTCAACATCTCATTCCACATAACGTTAACTTCTTTGACATTCTACTTTCCTTCTTCCATCAAGTTATAATTGAATAACCTTCTCCTTTTAAATTCCATCACCTTGTTTTTGGACACTTATTCATTTCTCTCCCTTTCTTCCATCTCTTAATGTAAACATCCATAACTATTAACCTATGCTGCACACAAATGCTCTCCCAATATAACCTTGCAATCCTTACATATTGATATTTAAACTCCTTTTAAATTCCATCACCTTGTTCTTTAATCCCGATATTCCTTCTCCAATTTTGTCAAATTGTATATGCTATCGTATGTAACCGGCATATTGCTATGTTTTTTTTTTTTTTTGAAGAGATTAAAAAAAAATGAAAATTTGAAAAACAACCTAAAAAATTAGGAAAACATGCCTAATTACTGCAAGTGATTGGATTGGATTGGATTGGATTCTTCTATCTATTTCATTGTAGTTAGAGTGTTTGAGACTATTAGACCATCTATAAATTAAGTTATATATTTAATTATTTATAAAAAATTTAACAAAACAATATGCGATCGCATATGGAGTATGCCATCACATACTCGCATATGCAATTGCATACTTATCACACAAAAAAGTATGCCATCGCCACTTCTGGAAAAAAAAAAATGGCATATGCAATCGCATATTCGCATATACGATTGCACGTGACAACAATGTTTCACTCCCTTTCTTCCATCTCTTAATACAAACATCTATAACTATTAACTTAGGTTGCGCGCGTGCAGAAATGGTCTCCAAGCATAACCTTGCAGTCCTTAATATTAATCTTTATATCTTCCTATGTACAAAGAAATCTATTTGGCTTGTATATTATCCACTTTAAAAGTTATCAAATGTTCTTCTCTCTTTACAAAGATTATATGCCATAGCGAAATAAAAAATAGCATTTCCCATCATTTATTCTCCCAAAACCAAAGTGTTCCATAATGGTAATGGTGATCGTAACGTCCAACATTGTTACTGTTATGATACGGGCCATAACGGCCCTCGTACCGGCTTTTCTTCTTTTTCTTTTTTTCTTTTTTTGATAAGAGGAAAAAAAAAAAACTGTTACAAGACCATTACGGGGACGTTAGGGTCATTACGGCCTATTTTTTCTATAATGGGCGTAACCCATAACGCGTACCGGTAACACTGTAAGTTGCAATTTTTCCAAGCAACGGTGATATATTGCCTTGTATCGCCACTGCATCAATATTTAAAAATATCACAAGAGTATCGAGAATATAAATTCTAGAAGTATAGATGATATTATTGCTGATACAAGTCAACTTTCCATCCAGCGACAACATCTGTGGGTTATGCCAAGAAATTTGAATTTTTTTTTTTAAAAAGGATAAAATTAAAATATTTTGGAACTTTTTCTAGATCTAGGGGGGATGGAATTTTAGCACTTCTTCTTTATTTCTTGTGGATCAAATCTCCCATTTAGGGGAGAAATCGTGAATAGGAAGCTCAGTGGGCTAAAATCAAGAAGGTACAAAATATTATGATATAATCGGTTTTTTCTTTGATTTTTCATGGATTTCACTTTAAGCCTAAATTTTAACAAGATGATGGGGGGTGGCTAAAGGTATAAAATATTGTAATATAGTGTGTTTTTTCATGGATTTCACTTCAAGCATAGGGTGGCCTAATTTATAAATTCACATTGATCACTCGATTTTTTGAAAATTTTCTTTTAATTATTTATATTTTCAAAAATTAAAAAAACAATTTCAACCATTTATTTTAGATTTTTGTTTTGATTTAATGTTTTTTTAATTTATTTGTTTATGGTCCATGTTTATGATTTATGGGACAAAGATTGCGCGGTGTGGCACACACCACCGACCTCGGTGGCGTTCGTAGAGGAAAGCATCAATCCTCAAGCCCTGACTTGTATGAACAAGAGAATGAAATGGTGTTTCTCATAGTTAACAGCTGGGTAGGTCCTTGGCCCTAAATCGTAAGAAGAGAGAGATCATTTCTCCCTCTTTCATTCTCTACCACCCATCTACACTAAACACGCTTGCTAGATCTCGTTCACTACCTCTCAGCTACCCACACTCTCTCTCACTGGTCCTTGTTGTCGTCTCTCTCCCTCTCAGCCACCTGCTCAATGCCTCAACAATTGAGATCTCTCTCTCTCTCTCTCTCTCTCTCTCTCTCTCTCTCTCTCTCTCTCTCTCTCTCTCTCTCTCTCTCTCTCTCTCTCTCTCTCTCATATTATGAGATCCCAGTAATTCAAAGTAAACTATCCAAATTTTTATGCATAGTTTAATGAGTGAGAGAGAGAGAGAGAGAGAGAGAGAGAGAACTTGATTGTTGAGGAGGTTGTTGACTGGCTGAGAGAGAGAGAGAGAGAGAGAGAGAGTAATTCAAAGCAAACTTTCAAATTTTTATGCATAATTTAATGAGTGAGAGAGAGAGAACCTGATTGTTGAGGAGGTTGTTGATCAGGTGGTTGAGAGAGAGAGAGAGAGAGAGAGAGAACTTGATTGTTGAGGAGGTTGTTGATCAGGTAACTGAGGGAGAGAGAGAGAGAGACAACGATGAGAACCAACAAGAGAGAGCGTGCGTAGCTGAGAAGGAGAGAATGAGATTTGGCAAGTGTGGTCAACACAAATGGGAGGTAAAGAATGAAAGAAGGAGAAATGACCTCTTTCCCTTACAATTTAGGGTTGAGGACCTACCTAGTCATTAACGGTGAGAAAAACCGTTTCATTCTCTCATTTGTACAAGTCGGGGCCTGAGGACTGCCACTTTCCTCAACGAACACCATGTACACACACCACTGAGGTTAATGGTGTGTGCCACACCACACAATCTGTATCCGATCAATGAGTGACATTTGTTGGTGGAAAATCAGTTTTTTAAAATATTTAAAAAATTGATTGTTTGAAAATTTCCATTTGAATATTTTTTTAATGGATGCATGGTTGTATGATGAGTTGCATGTATGTTCGTATTTGTATGCATGATGGTTGGTTGGTTGCATGGATCAATGGATGGATTATGCATGTGTATGTATGCATGCATACGTGCATGGATGGATCATGCGTGTGTGTGTATGTCTCATTGTATGTATATGTGTATGCATGTATGGATGGATCGTGCATGACTGTGTGTGTCTACGTGTCACTGTATCATTTGTATGTATGTACTTGTGTATGAATGCAAGGATGGTTGGATTGATGGTTACACATGTATGTATGTATGCATATATGCATGGATGGTTAGGCATGTATGTATGCATGCATGGATGGATGGTCAGGCATGAATGTATGTATGGATAGGTATGAGGGATGACTAGAAAGGTATGTTTTTTTAGTTCTTTTGGTTTTTCAACATCTCAGTTATTGTTTGGTACTTGCATTTGTATCATATGAACTCATTTGGTTAATGTTGCACTAATTTTTTTTACGAGAACACATACTTTAAGCCCATATTTAATGGAAACTTATTACATATGGTTCTTTTTTGCATTTTTTTTTTTTTATATTCCTAACTATGTAAATATGTGTCTTTTAGCATCTCCTGAAGTTTCATTGAAAAACTCCAATGCTTTCCCCACTTTTCCTGAGTCAACAATACATTTCCTAGCATTCGCAATATCGATACATGTTTCAATATCCTTGGTCAGTGATACATGTAACGATCAATACACCAAACATTTCTTCCAACAGAGGTTTTATCAATATCCTTTAAAAGTTTATCTACCACTATCCTTATCCTATTTCTATTGTTGTCCTTTCCAATACTCCAAAGTTTATATCCATCAATTTCTTAAGTTTTGGCCTCTTTCCATTTGGTCTCTAATGCAAACTCTCCTCGTTTTATCATATCAACTCCACACTCCTACCTATTAATGCTCCTATATTCCATGTGGCAAGACGAATACTATTCTCCTAAACTAACTTCTACCCGTGCATGTCTAGAATGCTGTGAGAACCCTTGCTTACTTCTCACAACAACTAAGTGTTGTGGTGGTGCGTCGCTTCTAGGGGACACCCTAGCCAATCCTCATCCATTTCTCACTGCATTTGGGTTTCGATGCAACGTGTCACTCACAGAGAAAGCCATCACATGAGTTTGGAATGCCATATGACCAAGTATTTACAAAATAAAATATTTTTCAGATTACGATATAACTGTATGAACATGATGGCATACTAGTTTTGCATGGTTTCCATCACCAATGAAACTGAGTTGCAGTCTCAGATAAAAAGACAAATCTGGATGCATTGACAAACCAGCATCTTTTGCTGCAGGTTTAAAATTTGGGTAATCGACACCATTTCAAAGACGGGTTTGTGCTCGTAACATGTCATTTCACAAACCCATCAGTCATCACTAGTCATTGGATGTTGCAACGAACATAATTTTTCAACAGATGAACAATAAGATGGCCAACCAACACTATTAGGAAGCATTATATGAAAGAGTGCCACACTGGAAAGATGTGCTAGTGAACATTGTGAGATGATTGGACACAAGGATCCTGGCCAAGATCTTCTCAAGGCCTCCTCTTATGATGATATGTGGAAGGTGAAGCCAACAGTGAACAGGTGGAAGTAAGCACAGTTTTGAATATTAGATACATTGCAGACTGTATCGGCCACAAGCAAGCACGGTTTTGAATATTAGATACATTGCAGACTGCATCGGCCACCGCCGTCACGCAATACTGCAGTGAACTAGTCTGATTCAAAAAAAGAAAAGAGAAAAGAAAAGAAAAGGGCCATATGAGCCCATATGAGCCAATACAGCCATAAAAGCCCTCTTTTGAATTTGTTTTTCCATATTTTCCCTCATTATGTTTTCACTTCCTCATTTGACCACTCACAAAGCTTAGAGGCTCATTTTAGACTATATCTAATTCTATTTAGAGGATTAAAACACAAGCTCTGACTGGAGAAGTGAAATCGACCATTTCAGGAAAAATGGAAGCTGTGAAACATCCTGTTGTTGTATTCCAATGTAGTGGGCCCGAATGCACCAAATGGTGCTTGACTGTGTTCCATTATGACCTATTTTGTTGACTTTCAGCAGGTCAAGCCAATAGACATCATTCTTAATAAAGAATGGCATGACAACCATTTAATATATGATAAAATCCAAAGAAAAAGAAAAGAAAAGAAAAGAAAAAAAAATAAAAATAGATCACCACACTCTCCAGGGAGCAAGTCATTAAGAAGGTCCAAGTAGGATAGGATGTTCTGTCAATTGTAACTAAAGGGAGAGATTCTGACAAACAAGGGCAGCAAATGGTTCCAAAAAGTAGATTGGGTATAGAAGGGCTTGCTAACATGGGCAAAGTAGCAAGATAAAGAAGGAACTAAAAATTTCATTCCATTGGAGAGGAACTAAAAACTCATTCTGCTCATATCCTTCTGGAATCTATTCATGAGTTGGGTTTGGGACCACTCTTGGAAAGATGTAGAATCCTTTGAAGAATGCTCCCTCTTGAGCTTTGTTGGGAGATATGGAAAGAAAGCAATGACCACAATCTCAATGAGGTATAGTCTCTGTCTGGAAGGATTTTTGAGCGCATGAAAAGCAATATGATTAGAAGGTTGCTCATTAAGTGGTTGGGAGGTAGTGATCTATTCAAAGAAAACTAAAGCCCTCATGGAAGGTAAACCTTTACAGATCTTCTGTCAGCAACCTAGGAAGTTGTGGGGTGGGGGTAATGGACATGAAAGAGTCACCTGTATGTGTCTTTTCGGCCCCTCATTCCCTGTGGTTGAGCAGAAGCATGTCAAGCCAAACCCAAGGCCTTTAGAGAAGTAATTAGATGTTTTTCCATGAATTTCCCCGGAAAGGTGGTCACAAAAAGAGATCCTTGAGATGTCATTTCCTGCGGTAAAGTGCAAAATTGAGGCCTTGGAATTTGACCTCAGGGTCCGGGCCATTGCTTAAAGGTTGAGCATTGTGTTTAGCCATATGGGTAAAGAAGCAAATGCCATTAACTTTTCAAACAAAACAAAACAAAACCAAAAAGTAAAGAGGCAAATGTGATTGCAGATGTATTAGCAAACTAAGGTTTTCGCCATGGGGCCATTTGTATTTGGGATTTGCTTCTCTCTTTAGTCTTTAATAATTGTTATTTATCAAAAATAAAAAATAAAAAAATCAAGCTGCTATTAAGATTAATAAAATCAAGCTGAACTTAGAATTGTCAACTTGGTTGTATCCTGTAGTGACTTAACTCAGTTCAACAGTGCAGCTCAATTTGCTCATCTTTGGCAGCAGGATCTGCTCAACTTCATAAACAAGCTAAGCTTGTCATGCATCAGAGCACTACTGAAGATAATGGGAAAGCCTTTATACATCTTAACAACCAAAAGGTAGCTTCATATAAAGGATATTACTCCCTAGAGGAAACTAGTTCCGAGATAAAGTTTTCAATATCTCCTTTGGACAATGAATATAATCATATTACTGGATATGATACTTGGGGTTGTTTGGATTTTGGCAAAGTTGTGTCCCGACTAATAGTCATGGACAACCATACATGTCCATGGTTTGTCAACCCCCTCGTGAACAAGAAGAAATGCACTTTTGGACAAGGAGTCTTGGATATGTGACCCTTGGACCATGATTGGGTGTCTCTAGTGGACAGGCGGAACTACTTGTCAATGACACTTTATAGTTTTGGTGCATGAGGATCCTATTTATTTGTGCAACTGTGTGACATGTTTGAATGTGCCACGTGTGCGCTGTCCGAGTTCAAGCATCACACACGTGCATGTGCCACCATAATCTTCAGGTTCTAAAAAATGTGGCACATGTCAATGTGCACATGTCAAATGCGAACACGTACGTGCAAGCATGCCACCAACCAATCTTTAATTTCCCACATGTGCCACAATCCATCTTGTCTGTGACCCAACAGAGTGTTTGGCAAACAAGGGATAGAGCAACTAGTCAGCAATAGCATGTCTGTGACCAGCTAGCCTTGACAGCATCCCATGGATTGCTAGCCACCCATAAATCTGCCCAAATCCAAACAGGCTCTTATCGTTCTTAGTTGCCAGAGACAGCAAAGTAGGATTAGGAGTGCAGGAAATAGAGAATACGTAGTGTTATGTCCCGAAGCATAAGCAGGTGTGGCATCCTAACTAGAAGACTAATTGAAATATACTACGTAGTTTGTTACTTGTTTGACCTTAATTACCATACGTAACCCACTTCGAAGCTGGCAGCGGGTAAACTTCAAAAAAGAGTGCAGACAACCATTCATTCCAGATGAAAAATCAGAAAACTACCTGACAAGGTGAGGCAAAAAGCTTGAAAAATGTATTTAAATTTCTGGAACTATTCCTCAAGTTTTTCTTCGACTTCCTAACACATGGATGTAACTGCATTAAGGAATGATTTCACCATAAACCAGCTTAATGGTAGAAACAATGCCAATGCCAATTATAACAAGATTGCACAAGAACAAACAATCCAAAAATACTCATTCAAAAACACTCATTCCTGAAAATGACAGAGTACCAGACAAAAGGCCTAAGGAAGTCGACGGATCCAAGAAGTTACCTTTGTTTTGACTGAGATGGTGAGAATTGGTTCCATGAGCTGCTATAAACTCAATGATTTTAGCTACTGAGATATCTCCCTGATAAGATACAGCAGCCTTCTTCTCTGCCGGAAATAGCATCAGTGCTGGATAAAGTTCTCTCTGTACATTTTGAATGTTGCAGAAAGTTGACACAATAAGCAACCAAATGTAACAAAATGAACAGTTCTAAATGAATAGTCACATCATAGTTCAACAGTTGCAACCAACAATCGGTGAGTCAAGAGAGAGATGCATGGCTCAAGGCATGACTTTAAGATTAACAGTCCTTCCTATTGAAGTGTCCTACAACTAGCTGGTTAGTGTAGCATCTCAAAGCTATTATATTTAGCTACTTGAAAAGACCCGTATATTTTATTAAGCCTTTTGGATATTTTGGAAGTATTAGGTGGGTAGGATGGCAAATAGGCTGGGCTGGCACAGCCTGGACTGAGCCCAGCAAAGTTTGGGCCAAATCTTGAGGCTGGTAGGTTCAATCTGAACCTGAGTTTAGGCCCAATAACTGATTGGGCTGGACCTGGGCTTGCATCTGACTAAAGGCCTGAAAAGTAAGCCCTGCCTGCCCTGACTTAGCTGGCAATGGTGGGCTAAGCATTTGGATGGTGGACCTGGTCTGGTCTGGCCCGACCCTGACTTAGGCTGCACCGGTCCTGGACTTGGGTCCTTGGCCGATGGGCTGGACTTAGTTATCCTTCAGCCAGGCCCAACCCAGCCTACTTGCCACCCTACACGTAGGCCACCAGTTTTCACACATTCAGGTTACACAGTTAGCTTTCCTAAGTTACATCAGACACTGTGATGTATTCCACTTCAGCATCAAAGTAACCATATCATGGGCCTTATTGTTTATTTATTTTTATTTTTTCGAAAGATGAGAATATTATTAAGAAAAAAGAAAGGCTACCAAAAAAAAAAAAAAACAATTATACAGGGGAAACACCTAAAAGAAAGAAAATTACAGCAACCAGACCCAAGTCTAGCAAAAACCCATGGGAATAGAAGCTAAGGAGCCCGGTCTCTAAAGAGAACAAGAACACCTGAGAACACCCCCACCGAGGACACACTCCTTAAATACCGTTGGTGCAACACCCAGGTTCTGGAGCTCCCTATACAACTACATGTGTCTCGGTGATCCCGAGTGAGATACCCCTTTGACAGTCACTCTCAATCCCCATTTTGCTACCAACTTGAATAAAGCTCTGTAATCTTCATCTCAGTCACCAAAGACAACTCCTAAGAGTCTTCCAACATGGCCGACCGCTTCTCTCACCCATTGTTTCTTTTAATTGCCTCAACCAAGCCTTCCACCAAAATCGAGGGTGAAGGCTAGTCCTCCTACACCACCATAGGATTATCCAAAGCAAAGGAAGTCATGAGAGGGGAGATTTCCAAAGCTACTTCCAAGTTCTCCTGGTTTGAGTCAAAGGCACCTCTATTAGAATCGTTTACGATTGGAACCAAGGATTTAAGGACCCACAGGCTCACAAGGATGGGAGGGAAAACATCATCGACAGAATGGACCGGAGGCGAGGAGGACGTCGAGCAATCAGTGAGGGAGTTTCCAATGAAGCCTGATTGCACCAGAGTCTTAATAGCAAGCGGAGGTGAAAGTTCTAGTGGGTCACCTTCATCTTCGCTTAACTCTAATACCTGCAATCGATTTCCACACATAAGAGGCCCTATACAAGGATCTCTTAATTTCCTACCCACCTTCTTGCAAACCAAGCTTACAACTATTTCTCACCAAAAGCTCCTATCTTCGTCCCAAAGCACCACAACCATTTATCGAGAAGAGCTACATTCATGCTTCCCAAGTCCCGATTTATTAAATAGCGTACAGTCAAAATTGAATCACTCCAAAACATTTTCAGAACTTTCATGTTAAACAACAAAGCTCAAGCAACCCAATCAAGTATCGATTATTACAATCAGCGACACCATTTTATTGTGGGTGTGTGTCCACATGAGGTTTCATGAATAATGCCATGAGATGAGATATATAAATTAGATTTATGTGATACATATTTCCTAGCATGATCTAAATATAGAATACACACATCAACATTGAATTGCATTTGCACTTCCATATGAAATTCTTTAAAGCAGGAAACACTTGAGAGTGATCTTGCATTAAAATATAACCAGGTCATGCGAGAATAATCATCCACAAAAATAATAAGGTACTTAAGGTCAAATAAACTAGTACTACAAGTTGTGGACCTCACACATAAGAATGTACTAAAATGAAAGGACTATAACTCTGTTTATCTACACGAAGCGAAAACGAGACGCTATGATGCTTGCTTAATTCGCGAGCTTCGCAATCTAACTCAAATACATTAAGATAAAGATAAAACAAGATTCATTAAACTACTCAATGAAAGGTAAACAAGCATGCAATGCCACTGATGAGGTGAGACAACTGTCTGCAGTACAGCTCTAATTATTTTATTGTCAAGATAATAAAGAATATTTGCTTCATGTCCTCCACCAATCATCCTCCCCATCTTTAGATTCTCAAATTTGCAATAGAATAATAGAATGTTACAGAACAGTTAAGGATCAAATAAGCTTACTTACTAATAATAGATTCAATAGGAGATTTAAGAATATGACACTGATGTCAGTGGAAGAGATAGTGTAAGATAAGCAATACCCAACCCACAGACATGAGTTGAGGTACGATCAACTAATGTTACAAAGGAAATGGGAGTAAACTTGTCTAACTAAGACAAGACGTTATACTTATTATATGATTGTAGCTCCAAAATCAATAACCCAGGGAACATTTTCAGAAGGCGCGCAAGACGTATTGATCAAGCAAGAGTAACAGTGGAAAAGGAAGCATGGTTGGAACAATCTTTAAGCACCTTGGCATATTCATCTATGGACAACATAACTATATCAACTGTCATACTTAATTCGGAATCAACTGAGATGGGCTTGACTACATAATCCTTGGAACCGTCATCAAAAGATTGAACTTAACTTGCTCAAGTTGGCTTGCCAGTGAGGTCCTAACACGTATCAACCATGTGGTTAGAAAGCCCACAATGAGAGCACTCCGAATTTCCACGACCACGACTGCCACCAATCTCTACTCCATGACCTCCCCAAGTATTCCTACCACCAAAGTGACCCCAACCTGAATCTCTACCCCCAAATCATCCACCACGACTTCTTCCATCTCCCCTACCAAAGGAAGAAGTAAATGTAGGCCAATTAAATGAAGATAAACTCCAAGAATTTACACTAACATTACGTTGAACATGAGCAAACACCTTTGTAGTAGATGGAAGGTTCAAACTCATGACAAAGACCGTGGTACACCAAAATGGTAGCCCAGAAAGCTGCAAGAAGGATCAACTTCTATCTCTTTCTACCTAGCGTCAATCCATTTGCTACATGCTAGATGAGCAGGAAATCACCCATGGAAGCAGGCACGGCCCATGAGACATTGCCTAGAGAGAGCACCCCAGACCAAATGACTGTTGTGAAAGAACAATGAAGAATGCGTTGATCAATGGTCTCTGCATCTAGTTCGTGTAAGAAGCGCATATTCATAAGGACCATTCCCCACTTTCGAAGGTTGTTAATAGTGAGAACACAACCTCTTACAACAAACCATGAGAAAGCCATAATTTTTGGAGGAGCGCCATATGACCATGGGAAACTGGATGGACTAGATGTTCCGGGATCACCAGCTTGGAGAGTAACTCATAGAAGGATCGAACTAAGAAGGTATCCAACACTTTTGGCTTCCATACCATAGAGTCATCCTTGTCTGAAGAGATATAGGTTCCTTGCAAGCAGAACAGTGAGTTTTTTTTTTTTTTCACACACACACACACACCCCACACGCACGCTGTGGGATTTCACCACCGTGGGTACTCGAACCCTTGACCCGGTGTTGAAACTCCTGGGAGTCTACCACCCAAGTAAGAGTAAGGACCCTGAGAAGCATAGGGCCACTGGGATGTTGACATCTGTGCAAACAAAGGCCAGGTCCAGGAACTCATATATAAGAGGCTACTCCCCCAGCCAAGGGTCCAACCAAAAACTCATTATTTTTCCATTACCCACCAAAAATCCCAAGCCTTGGGAGATAGAAGAAACCACCGGATTTATGAGTAGGTTGAAAAAAGACATACAACCTTGGCAAGAATGACGTTCGGTGGAATATGACTCATGCTCCTTTAGGTTTTCCGTGGGTGGCGTAGCTACCGAGAACTAGGGATCTCCACAAGGCTAACACCTCTTTAGAAAACCTCCACACCCGCTTGCCCAAAAGCGCTGAATTAACCAAATACAGGCCCTTAATACCCTCCCCTCCTTGCAAATAGGGAGTGCAAACCTCCTTCCAGTTCAGTAGAGGGAATTTTCTTGAAGAAGCCCTCTGCCAAAGGAAATCTGTATGCAACTTATTAATTCTGGCAATAATGAATTTCAGGCATTGGAAGATAGACATTTGGTACACAAGGAGGTTAGCTAAAGAGTCCTTAATTAAGGTTAGTCAGCCAGCAAGAGAAAGGAGGCTACTCTTCCAAGAGGAGAGAGCTTCCTCTCCATTCTTTCAAGAACTCAATACCAGAGGTACATTGGAGGCTTTCCCACACAAAGAAGAAGACCCAAGTAAAAGGTGGGGAAGGATCCGACACTATATCCAAACACGGTCGCTAAGCAAGATGTATCTTCTGAAGAAAGGTGAATCTTGGATAATTCACACTTGGATTTATTAACATTCAACCTTGATATAGTCTCAAACCAACAGATTGCCATGCTAAGGAAGTCTACCATATAGTCTCCTGCTTCACAAAACAGGAGAGTGTCATTGGCAAACTGAAGATGAGAAATACGGGAAGGAAAGTTATCAACCAAGAAACCATTGAACAAACCTACTTCGTGGCCATAGAGCAACATTCTGCTTAACACTTCATAAACCAGGATGAATAGAAAAGGGGACAGGGGATCACCCTGAAGAAGGGCCCTTGTAGATTTTAAAAAACCCAAAAGGAGAACCATTGATCAAGATGGATAATCAGGTTGAAGAGGTGCACAAACAGATCCATTAACCAATAATAATATTCAATACTAAACTGTCTACTTCTGCTCATATTTCCAGCAAGGAAACTGTGTACTGTCGACTTTTCACTAGCATTTGCAGCAAGTAAATTGTGTATTTGTGAATCCCTTCTTGTGTCACACGCACACACGCACGCAATGCAAATATTCATAAATTAATAGCTGGTTCAATAAAAAGTAACTGGATCTAATATTTCGTAGTATTAAATGCAAAGTCTACAGTAGTTACCTGACCCATTGATTTCAGTAGTGCACTGCAATCATTCACTGTGCAGTCCATAAAGAAAATTAGCGGCAGCTCATTAAGCATAACATCATCCACATTATCTGCCACATCACATATCCAACAAATGGTCAACAAACATAATTTGATTTCTTCATCATAGCCTTCCCCAGATACTTGGGGTTGGCTTAACAAAAATAAATTGATTTATGTGACAAAAATCAGTCTAAAAAATGCTTGCTTCTTTTAACGTACAAAAATGCTTCATTTCAAGGAATACCAGTGAATAATATTATGGGCAAGCAGTTGCATAATTCACATATAAAGATTTAGCAATGCAACAAAACCCAAAAATCAATTATATTAGTAAATGTTGTCCGAAGAAATACACACACACACACACACGTGTACAAATCATTCTGTGTATACCACTCAAGCAGAAGAAGAAGAAGAAGAAGAAGAAATCCATGTGTACCAATCATTCTGTGTATACCACTCAAACTGAAAAGGAAATTTTATAGGATGGCTGTAAGGCCAGCAATGCTCTATGGGAGAGCATGTTGGGCAGTCGAGGAACAACATGTACATACAATATGTAGCTGAAATGAGGATGTGGAGATGGACGGGTGGCTAGACAAGGATAAAATTAGAAATGAACGCATTCGAAGGGAATTTAGGAGTAGCACCAATAGGTAACAAGAAGACTTTGATGATTTGGTCATGTGCAACAGAGACTAAGAACTGCACCAGTAAGATGGAGTGAGTTCATACAAGTTCAAGGCTCTAAAATGCAAAGCGGAAGGCCCAAAAGGACGGTGGAGGTAGTAAGAAAAAATTTGATATGGTCTAACGGAAGTTATGGCCCTTGGAAAGTGGAATGGCAGAAACTCATATAGCCAATCCCAAACAGGTAGGATAAGGCTTTGATGATGATGAATAATGATATAGATGATACAAGGTATATGAATAATAATACTGAAGAAAATAATACCCAGTAATAGGTGCTAAGAACTATAAGCTAACAGTTCAGACAAACAAGCCCATGGACTGTGATGGGTATAAATACACCTCTATAATTGCAATGCTGATCCTGGAGTATGAAACTGGGCCAACTGTCAGGGGAAGAGAGACTGAATGGCGGATCTTCAAGAAAAGGGGATTGGGAAAATCCAAATAGGTAAAGGTGTTGGTTATCAAGGTCTTTTGAGGGCAAAGGAATAAAGTGAATGGCCTTCAAGAGGAAGTGAGTCAGTACAGGAAGCATACATGGTTCAATTCATGACTAAGCACTTTTCTCTTCATTAGCAACATAGCCAAGATGCAAACAACATGCAGCTTTAGGATGTAGAATCCTATAGTTTTCACATCCCAGTCAGTCAAAGCATCCTTTGCACATGGCAGCTCTAATATGATAGAGCGCACCATCTCTTTTAACAAAACTGTATGTCATGTTTTCTAGTCTCTTACATTCACAGACTTCTAAAATGCATAGTTCACAGCATTTATTTATGAGCTTCTTATAACATTTTTTCTGATGCAAATCTAAATGTGGAAAGTTGATGTCATGAAGAACATTATTTCCACTGGCTACTGTCATTTCAAGTGCATGCAGGTACTTTCCTCTGCCTCTCAATATAAACATATCACACACTCCAAAAAGTTTTTACATGACACATGGCATGGCCAATCATTGATTCGGATAGTCCATCCAAATCCAATCAAACCAATGGTGGCAAGCCATGGTGCAAAGATCACGCCAATTGGATTATCCTAACCCTTCAAATGCAGCCCACCTGTTTAGTTACACCATATGAGACAAACATACCAGCCCATATAAACAAAACAAAAGCACCACTACACTAGAATCATAAATTATAACTCCAAGGCATGTCCATTAAATAAAGTCAACTTACCTTAATAGGATGAGATCTTTCATCATTAAAGAAATGGTTTTCAATTGATACCCAGGATGGCCAATCATCAATCCCGACTGTTCATTCATTTGTACCATTTGGGGAAGCCCATGGTTCAAAAAACATGCCAATCAGATGATCTTAACCATCCAATCATAAATATGGACAGTCAAGATCAAGCAGAGACAAAATAGGTCAAATCATCATCTTGAAACATCCATCCAATAGGCCCCACCATGGATTACTTGTGACTCCCAAAGAAGCACTTTGGTTTTAGGATTATGGCTCGTAAAAAACTAACAGCGTTAACAAAATGGCAAATGTTAAAAGGGTCATGATCATCCGATCAGCCTGATCTTTGCACCATGGCCTGCCCTAAGGGTACGGATGAAGTGGCAATTTGGATTGATGATTGGCTGTCCCATGTGCCAATTTAAAATTTTGGGGACGTTAGCGAGAGAGAGAGAGAGAGAGAGAGAGAGAGAGAGAGAGAGAGAGAGAGAGAGAGAGAGAGAGAGAGAGAGAGAGAGAGAGAAAGAGAGAGAGAGAGAGAGAGAGAGAGAGAGAGATTTGCTACGCCCAGAAGCATGCACAAGAGATACCATCGACAAGCCACAATATGTGCCAGCATGGCCAACAGGTGCAATCGTCAAGCCATCCATCAAGTGGGACCGATCAGAAATGTTCTCACCCAAAAATAAATCTTGTCCATTTTGAAGGCAGGCCAGGATGTTAGAAACATTTGGACAGATAAACTTTCAGCCAAGTTGTTAATTTGTTTCATAAATTGCTGCCCATCTAATGAGTGGACCGACCTGATTCTTGGGTGACATGATCTACAAACTGGTACCCCCTCTGATAAATGGATTAGATCTCATACCAATGTGCCTGGAGTGTTTCTATCTCTCTCGCTGTGTGTGTGTGTGTCACACAATCCACATTCATTGATGAACACTAGCCATAAATCATGTGTGACAAAGATTGTTGCTCCTAATAACTTCATTGTTTGAAAGAGTAGAACGAAATGAATTGAATTGAATAACAAAACTTAGTACCTCGAATAAAGGTGGATTGCCTACTGTTTGATTCACTCTTCAACATATTCACATAACCCTTAAACGCTCGATATACTTCACGAACTACCAGTTCCATTCGTTGGCAAAATCCGCACCAAGTATTGCTAAAAAGCACCAAAACATCCTTCTTCCAGGCAGGGGCAAAATTTTGAGTGTCAGAACATGATACTGCATATCCTCCATTGCATTGGTCACCTAGAACCAACTCCGAAAACATCTTTACTGTTACTCGAGGGATTGAGTCAGCCTCACGGAAATCCAGATTTACAAATGGTGGCCGAGGGGTCTCCCTTGGACTACCAGGAAAAGGTTCTGATCGTTGGTTGGGAGGAAGACTTCCATTCAGAAATCCATCAACGAAATGCACTAGAGAAGAATGGCTAAACACTGTCTTTTCAGGAAAGACGTAATGTCGTTGCAAAACTGGATCAAGTATTACTGCTGATGGAATCTTTGAGTCCGCAGTCAACATCCTAAGCAATCGGTACCCACCATCAGAAAAGAAAAAGGAACCCTTGAAACCTTGATGCTCACTTTGATAATCCTCCATTTTGTCCCCTCTTGTTGAACTATCCTCCTTTGCCACATTTCCTATTATAGCTGTACCCAAGCAATCACCACTGCAAGTCAACTCTATTTCATTGGAAGACATGTCATTCAAGCCACCTTCCACATGCATGCCCTGATCTTCATGAATGTGTTCTTCATGATAATGCTCCACACGTGGGTCCTGCTCCAAGGGAAGAGGCTGTTTGGCATGGTGCATCGATGGTCCCACATCCTTCTCTTTACAGCTATGGTTGTCACTAATGCCCATAATTTTGACAGTATCATGTTCACCTTTCTTAACCTCTTGAGTTGATTCTGTGGTAATTAGTGGTGCATTTTCTTCAATTTGAGCTGTAGTTTCTTGGTTATCCTGAAGAGAAGTTTCCACCTCAATGACTTCAGGCTGTTCCCCATGCTCGACCAAAGGTATACTATTCAATAAATTATTGCCCTTCAAGTCAACGCTATCTTCAACAACATATTTTATGGGCTGTTCAGATATTTGAGACTCTGGATTTTCAGATTGATCATTTCCCTCTCGCAATGGCAATGCATCTACTATTTTCACCTTAAAATCATCAGACAGAAGCTGGAAACCGGCTTCCCTTGCCAAAACACTTATCTTTTCTTCCTTGATATGAAACGGAGGATTCTTCTGCTGAAGCAGGTAGGCCAAAACGTCACGAACAGAGTTTCCCTGTGCATTACCGGTTCCACCATCATCAATAATATAAGCCATCTGATCCTTGAATTTCACCAACCCAGTTGCTGGTGAGAGTTTCATTGTCGCAAGGCCAGACGGGTCTGAAATAGCTTTGCTCCTCATCCCAGGGAAAGTTTGAGATGAGAACCCCTCAGTATTAATGCTGTCTTGTTCTGTTATCATCTGGTTAGAGAACTGATTTTCCTGGGCTAATTCCCTAAAATCTTCAAGAGCTGATTTGCTTGTTCTTCTTATCTTCGATGATTCTGATGATCTATCCACAAAAAGAACAATTGATGGTCTGTTTGCTGGTAATGCAGGCTCAAGACCGTCTCCCTCGCCTTCAAGCTACAGCAGAAGAAAGGAGAAGTCATTGAATCAAGATGGCAAAGAACAGTCATACAAGACGAAGGCGTACTATATAAGAATGCAATTTTAAAACTGGGAGTAGCTAAAAACAAAAGGTTTCTTTTTCTTTTCTTCTTCTTTCTCTTCTTTTTTTTTTTTTTTTTTTTCAAAAAAAAAAAAAAAAAAGAAAGATCAAATAGGATAGCCACTAACAACAAAGGCTAACAATGTAAGTCAAATCGTTAGGGTGCAAAATGTGGAGAGTTTCATGGCCAATAGCAGGCCATATACACAATTTCCAAACCTTAGTTGCATGAACCATCTACTCAGGTGCAACAGTTCAAATCACGCTTCAGACTCATGCTCCCACTCCCACTTACGCTTTGGACAAGGCTACAGTTACATCTGGATCTTCCTCACTTATTAGGATGTATTGGCACAAATACCTTGGAAGAATTACATGATCCAAGATCTGAAGATATGCATAGTATCGATCCAAGTGCTCCAATCCTTGGCTATCTTTACGGTTGAATGAGATCATTGCTGTATTTCTTTCTCAACTGTTTATTTGCAAACCATCAATCAAAGGGTCAGGATATCCTATCAAGGAAAGTGTGAGGCATTTACATCCAATGGGGCTAATTATATCAATGGTGTAGACTATTGAACCATGTTCACAAACAGAAGATGGAGGACACCGTGTGTTTCCTCGCATCAAGGACCATATAGTTCCTCCGCTTTGGCACACGGATACTGAAATAAGTCATGCAGATAATTCGAATACCTAGCAATGCTCATGAAATGTATTGCTTGGTATGACACATGTAACCCACATGGAGAAAGGAAGAGAGACATCGGGAGAGATATCATGCAATTGGGAGGGAAAGGCTGCAGGCCGCAAGCGGATAAAAATAGGGATGGTGCTACACGTGTGTGCACAGAGAAAGAAGGTCATGCTGCATAGAAAGAGGGTGTAGCTGCGCAGAGAGAGAGAGAGAGAGAGGGCGGGCTACACACAGAGAAAGAAGATAGGTGCGATGAGAGGAGACAGCGTGTGGGTGATGCGGACATCAGACCATTCAAAGTATATCAACGCAGGATGCATGCATTACCCGTGTCAGTGTGGTTAAATGACGGGTACGGGTCGGGTCTCTAGAGGTTGAAGACCTTACACATGTGTTCGTGGCGTAAGTAAGTTTCATTAAGGAGATATTTTGGCCGTTGGATTGTGAGGATGGTGTGATCGGACTGTTGGATCGTCACAGCCCACCTTCATTGGACTATCATCGGGCATCTTGGATTTAAATTTATTTATAAACATTTTATTTATTTGAGTTTTAAGACAATGCATAAACAATTTTTTTGATGGATTTCTTTCTTCTCTTTTAACTTATTTTTAGCAAGGGTATTTTGACTATTTAATGTAATTCCGAAATTATAAGGGTGTTTTGCCCTAAACCTCAAGGAGAATGCTATGCAATGTTTATGAAAAAAAAAAAGACAACTATTGCTTCTTCAATGTCAAATGATTCCGCCTTCGACTTTCAGTGATTGGAAGAGAGCATAAGGCCCATGGAAGTGATTTCTCATCTTCTCCTCTCTCATTCTTTCTTTTCTCAAGGTATTCTCTTCTTTAAACCTCTTTTCTTCTAAATTCTCTATATCTAGAAACCAATCCCTTTTCTTTTCAATCCAAATTATTGGATCTTGAAAGATCTTGATCCCCACATAGACATATTTTGGTGTTCTTCAAATCCTATCAACCAAGGCCCTATATTTGAACTATAATTAAACAACCATCAATTTTTCTAAATTTTCCAGATTTTCCAATCTCGAAAATTCCTATTTCCTAGATTAGAAATTCCACTTGCACCGTCAGACAGACCTATTGCAAGACGGAAGTTCTATCTTTCACCAGATCCGACTAAATTTAGATTTTAAGGTTCAATACAATGTGTTTGTGATGGATGGCCATGATCATTGCTTAATTTTCCTTAGTTCCTTCTTGTTTTATAATGTATAATACTGAATTTTTATTGTTAATGGTTGTATAAATATGTCACTTTTAAATACCGCATTCATTTAGGGTTGGATTAGGCTGTCCTACACCAATTTTTGGTATCAGATATTAGGATCTTGCATTGGGTCGTCTTAGATCGAGTTATTAAGGGTCTAGATTTTTATTTTTCCAGGATTTCATGCATAGCATATAGATCTATATCTAAAATTTTCATATTTGCATCATATTTAGAGTCTAGATCTGAAATTTTCATATTTACATCATACTAAGAGTCTAGATCTGAAAATTTCCACATTTGCATCATTCTAAAAGTTAGGATCATCGGTGTCCATAGTGTTGTGACAAAACAGTCTCCTAGAGTCGTGTTTTAGGAAACCTAAGTTGAGTCTTATAATGTATGCCCACTTGAGCTAGTAGGGGGTTTGGCCTACACCCAATCTTAAACATGGAGCAGTTGACTGAGATAATGAATACGATCACAACCAATGTTTGGCCGCCATTGAGGCGCAATCTAGGAATACGAATACCCATATGGATCAAATAGAAGCGTCCCTAAGAGAAATCTCTGAAATTGGAGGGAATGATCAATCTCAAGTAGGAGTAGTCGAGGAACAGGTAAGAAATCGTGGCAAAAGTTGTGGAGCACATGACCAATAGGTAGACCATGGAGGGACAGTAAATCCGCAGCTTGCAGTCGAGTATCAAGACCGTTACGATACCGATGAGAGGATCTTAAAGAGTGTCAAAGTAGATGCTCCTAGTTTTGATGGGTGCCTTGACCCAAAGGCATTCCTTGATTGGTTAGCAGACATGGACCATTATTTCGAATGGTATGAGATATCTGAGAACCGATATGTGCAGTTTGCAAAGATGAAGCTTATGGATCAAGCTAAATTGTTTTAGACAAATACGGAGCGCAGGATCGAGAGATCAGGAGGTGTCCAAATAGCGCATTGGGTAGAGATGGAGCTATTAAAGGAAAAATATCTTCCTCTCTCTTACTGTCAAAAGCTCTTAGATCAGTGGCAAGCATTACGCTAAGGATCTATGTTGGTTGCAGATTATATCGCAAAATTTGAGGAGTACATGAATGGATTCCTTAGTGACACTGCGTGTTTCAAGATGAGTCTTCGCATGGATTTGCAGCGTGAGCTTATGACCCGTGCAGTGAGTGACTTGGATCAGGCATACCAAGTTATACAGGAGTTGGAGCATTATCTAAAGTCTCCTATCACGAGACGCTTTGAGTCCTGAGACTCTAATGTTCGATCTGGTTTTCAAGGAAAACCTAAGGTTGGAAGTTGACCTAGGGGGAAGGCTAGTACACCGCCTAAGCCTAAGGATGATAAGGGCAAAGGTGTCCTTAGTGTCAATCCTGGTTAGTCACTTGAGATATTATGAGTGTGGAAGTACATGTCATTTCACATACCAGTGCTCGAAAAAGACTCGCAGGAAAGCCTTAGTCATAAGCGAGTCAAATGAAAATGCAGATGACGTGGGTGATTATGAAGTTGAGGAATATCACCCAGATATATGTGTTAGTGATTATGAAGAAGAAGAACCAGAGGCTACACCACTAGCCATAGTTAGATGTGCTTTAGCGCAAGCCAAGGAGAGTGATGATTGGCGCAAAAGCCTAATTTTCTACACATTTATCAAGAGCAGTGACAAAAATTGTAAAGTCATCGTAGATGGTGGTAGTTGCACCAACGTGATCTTAGCTAACACTGTCACTCGTTTAGGTATGAAGCTCGTCCCACTCCCTCAACTCTACAAGGTTTCTTGGGTTGACACGTCTTCTATGCCCATGTCCCAACAGTGTTTACTCCCCGTCCAGATCGGTTCATATAAAGAAATATTGTGGTGTGATGTTTTGCCTATAGATGTAGGCCACATCATTCTAAGGAGGTCGTGGTTTTACAAGAGAGATGTCACAATTTTTTGTCGCTCGAATGTGTGTACATTCACGCATGAGGGTAAGAAAATCAAGATAAATCCGTTGCCATCCAAGAGCCCCACGGACAAGACTAGGGATGTGAAAACGATTGGGTCAAGGAAAGAAGAAAGGAAATCCAATCCGAAGTCTCTGCATCTCATAAATGCAAAAGAGTTTGAGAAAGATACTGAGGATGATTCAACGGTATATGCCCAAATGGCTAGAAAAGTTACACCCGAGGTTCATGTAGAGTTACCCCCTAAGGTGACCTCGGTTCTAAAGGAGTGCAATGATGTATTCCTTGAAAAATTATCGGATGAGTTTCCACCTATGCGGGACATCCAACATGCCATTGATCTCGTCCCAGGGTCTACTTTACCGAACCCTCCTCATTACATGATGAACCCTGCAGAGCATGCAGAGTTAAAGAGGCAAGTAAATGAGCTCGAAAGGTTTCATCCAGGAAAGCACGAGTCCCTGTGCAATACCAGCGCTATTAACGCCTAAGGGCCTGTTTAGTTCGCGTATTAGGGTGTATTGTATTGTATCCGGGTACTATTCATGTATACGTTGGATGGTTTTCAGAATACATCCAAATCAACATGCCATTAATCAATGTTTGGATAGGAGGTATTGTTCGGGTAAGTATACAATTTCTTATATAAATCAATGTTTGGATACGACGTATTAGGCCTACATATTGTACAATCGTACAACATACAATAGCATTTGTACTGATGGAAAATCTGATAGGAAAATATGAACCGTCCATTGCATCCAGGAGGCCAATCCTACCAAACCCATGTCGTCCATAAGCATCCATGCACACACAAGCGGTCACAACACAAGTGAAAGCAACACTACGATTGATTTTGGTGTGGTCCACCCAAGAGGCGGATTCAATTCACATTTGGACTTATGGCGTAACTCAATCCTGCAAAACCAATAAATGACCTTGATCCATCGCAAGATGATCGTGAGTGGACCCCCCCGACTACAACAGGGAGACCGAAACTGTTTATTCAACAAACGACAGAGAAACTGGAAGCAATCCACTTCCAGAATGATCGGACCTCCAATCTTGAGGCCCAGAACACACCAACGAGGAAATCTCAACCATCCAGCGAAACTATCTTGAAAGACGAGTGACCATATCAGAACCTGCCATTGACGTCCACCACCTTCCTTGTTAGGAAGATGACTACCCAAGAAGACCGTGCGGCTTCCATAGGCTAATCTTAGCCATCCACTGATAGGCCTGTCCAAAACCGACCTTGGCCATCAAAAAAGAAGGGAGAAGGGATGGTGGAATGAGTCTAAACGGCCTTCCGCACTCCCGCTAACGCAGCCTTGTCGCACAAGACGTGTTCCGCGTGGAAAATACGCTGGAACAATCTGGAGGTTTTGGAACAACATAAAACCCCATGTCCGACCACTGGAAAACGCAAACAAGGAAAGAAAAGAGAGAGAAACAGGAGAGAGAAAGAGAGAGAAACTCTCTGCATTTCTCAGAATCCTCTCACACGCGAATACAGTGCATTGAATAGAGAATATTGATGTCAACAGAGCCGTCTGACAATCCTCTACCGTCGCTTCGAATTTTTGGATAGAGGATGTATTCACGCACATGGTTCTCCGCGCATCTCAACTCCAAACCAAACACCGTAAATGTCAAATCAAGCCCTCTAATACCATACAATGCGGTCTAATACCCAAATCCAAACAAGCCCTAAGAAAGATAGTATGTGTGGACAGTAAGGCCATTAATAAGATCACAATCAAGTATCAGTTTCCGTTACTAAAGCTTGATGATATGTTAGACATGAGGCCAGGTCCACCATTTTTTCCAAGATGGACCTCAAGAGCGGGTATCACCAAATACGCATATGCCCAGGAGATGAGTGGAAGACAACCTTCAAGATGAAAGATGGGTTGTACGAGTGGTTGGTCATGCTCTTTGGCTTGACTAATGCACCCAATACTTTTATGTGTGTGATGACCCAGGTTTTGAGATCCTTCTTGGGGAAGTTCTTAGTGGTTTATTTTGATGGCATACTCATGTATAATACAACTAAAGAGCTACATCTTGACCACTTGAGGCAGCTATATAGTATCCTTAGGGCAGAGACGTTATGTGCGAACATTAAGAAATGTTCGTTCATGTCTGATAAGGTTGTCTTCTTAGAATTCATAATGTCGTCTGTTGGGATACGAGTAGATCCAGAAAAAGTCAAGGCCATAATTAACTGGCCTGAACCGCGAAACATACATGATGTGAGAAGCTTTCATGGCTTAGCAACATTTTATCGTTAGTTCAATCGAGAATTTAGCACTATTATGGCTCCTATTACTGACTGCATTAAAAAGGGGGAGTTCATATGGTCTAAGGCCGCAGCAAAGCCTTTCAAAGATATTAAGGGCAAGATGATAGAGGCTCCCGCCATGCGTCTTCCATATTTTTCTAAAGTCTTTAAAGTAGCGTATGATGCTTCAGGCGTGGGTATAGGTGTACTAAGCCAAGAGGGTCATTCAGTTGCCTATTTCAATGAGAAACTGAATGAGGCAAAACAAAAGTATTCTACCTATGACAAAGAATTTTATGCGGTAGTGCAATCGCGACGTCATTGGCGTCATTATCTTCTACTGCAGAATTTGTCTTGTTTTCTGATCACAAAGCTTTGAGATATTTGAATTCTTGAAAGAAGCTCAACCCAAGGCATGCCAAGTGGGTAGCGTTTTTTCAAGAATATTCATTTGTCCTAATACATAAAGCTGGTATCGAGAACAAACAAGCCGATGCCCTCAGTAAGAGAGTGACATTGCTCAACTCCTTAATTGTAGAAGTTGTCGACTTTGAATAATTAAAATACGAGTATCCCATGTATCCAGATTTTGAGAGAATATACATGTCACTCTTAAGTGACCAGCATAGTCCGGGTGAGTTCGTGCTCAAAGATGGCTTCCTTTTTAAAGGAGACTGACTTTGTATTCCCCGCATTTCCTTCCAAGATTTCCTTATTTGGGAGCTTCATGCTAGAGATATAACTGGCTATTTTGGTTGAGAAAAGACCATTATCCTAGTGGAGGATAAATTTTATTGGCCAAGTCTCAAGCGAGATGTAGCCAAAATTTTAAGGAAATGTAGAACATGTCAACTGGCAAATCAAAAGAAGCAGAATACTGAATTGTATACGCCGTTGCCAGTGCCACATGCATCGTAGCAAGACATCAATATGGATTTGGTACTTAGGCTTCCCAACACAATTAAAAAGCATGATTCCATTTTTGTGGTCATGGACCGTTTATCCAAAATGGTCCACTTTCTCCCGTGTTTGAAAACCTCATATGCATCTTTCTTTAAGGGGGTGGTTCGACTACATGGTTTGCCTAGGACCATAGCGTCTAACGGGGATGTCAAATTTACTAGTTATTTTTGGAAGACATTATAGCACATGATGGACATGAGACTCCAGTTCTCGTCTACCTACCATCCTTAAACTGATGATCAAACTGAGATTGTGAATCGAAGTCTCGGAAATCTACTATGATGTTTAGTGGGTGAACACATTAAAACTTGGGACTTAGTCTTACCTATCATCGAGTTTGCATATAACAGTTTTGTTAATAGATTTACGGGTATGAGTCCATTCGAGATTATTAATAGTCACAAATCTAGACTACCCATAGATTTGTTACCTATGTCAGTCACCCAGAGGCCCTCAGAGTCAACCGATGCATTTTCCCATCATATTCATGAGTTGCATGTAGAGATTAAGGGGTAGATAAATATTAGTAATGTAATACAAAATTTCAACTAACTTACATTGTAGAATTTAAGAGTTTAATGAGGTGATTATGTAATGGTTAGGATGAGGCTAGAACAGTTCCCACAAGTTACCGTTAAGAAGTTACAAGCACGCAGTGCTTGACCATTTAAGATTCTGAAAAAGATTGGATCCAACGCATATGTGATAGATCTTCCACCTCGCATGGGGATTAGTTCAACATTCAATGTGGAGGATATAATGCCTTTTTCAAGTCATCCCATAGACCCTAACTTTATTCCAAACCATTGGTCAATTTCTAAATTTTCTTCCCTACCTACACCACCTATGCCCATTATACCTGAGAAAATAGAAGAAATTGAAGGAATTGTGGATGAGCAAATTGTTTCCACTTGAGACAGTGGATTTCAGAGGTACTTGGTGAAGTGGAAGAACAAACCACCATCCGATTGTACATGGTTGACGGAAGCGGAGTTGCAGAGGCTAGATCCAGATTTGTTAGAAATGTACATGAGTTTTATCTCGCCGAAGTCGAGCTCTTTTCAACCAAGCAGAGTTGATACGGTGATGCGGACATCAGTGGTGCACCCTTTAGAGTGTACTAGAGGAGGAGGCGTCACTGACAGACTACTGGAGCGGAGGAGTTGATGTGGATGGACGTTGGGTCCATCGGACCCATTTTCTAACGCGTTACAAGTGCAGGAGCAACAAGACCGCACCCTGACCATAGATGCATGTGTCGGATTTCACACCCTACCACACAGGTGTTTTAGTTTTAGGCGTTTTTGTTCCTCTTATTTCATAGGCTTTATTGCACTTTCTTTATTTTTTTCGTCTCTTTTGTTATTTTTCTTGTTTTTATGGGTTTTAGTGTACTTTTACTTTTTCCATAGCTTATATATACGTTTTGAGAAACTCTATTTTCATTATTATTGAATGAATAGAAATTTATCTATTTTCTTTCTCTTTATTCAAGAGATTAGGGTTTCAGGATTGACCCTTGGGTGTCGAGGATTCCACCCTAATTTCAGGTTTCCTTCTTTCTAGATCTTCGAGGTGCAAAAAAAGGTAAGAATCACCCTCCTTTTCTTTTGACGACAAAAGGACCTGTACTTTCATCTCGAATCCTTCATTCTTCACCACTTTCGTTCCTTTATGGATCTCCTTTCTAGTTCGAACGGAAAAGAGAGATGGTTAGTCAGTAGAATCAAATCCAAACTTGACTGTGGACTGACTTATGCTAGATTTGGAATATTCTCATATACCTAGGTCCTCCCTTTTTACCGTTTACGTGATTTTATGCTAAGGGGCATGATCCTGACGGAATGACCTCATCTTTATGTTGAAATTTACCTGATCCCTTTGATTAGAAACGGTTAGTTGATTCGTGTATTTACTTGAACAATCTTTAACCTGATTATACATGCATCTAAGATTAAGTCATCGCATGTTCCTGCATCAAATTTGGTCTCAGAGCCCAATTTTAGCATAGCTCGACCCACGTGACCGGCTATGCATAGGGGATATTTTGTTGAGTTTAATTAATCCTTTTTCCTAGGTTTTGTTAAGTCCCCATATAGATCTAGGCCATATAGGGTAGTTGTATTGCATTAGTATCATCGTTTTTACCCTTTCTCGCACATAGATCTAGGACCATTCACTCGTCATTCATGGTTTATGCCCACACGCACTAGTCATGTGTTCGGTCTCCATTATACCATGGACTCCAATCAGCAGTTTTGAACCTTGAGGGATGATATCGTGCAGCAGTTTGTGCATCAGATGGTAGGTTCACGCGTCTAGAGGAGAGAGTTGTGCGTCTAGAGGCTGGTATTCCAACCGCCACTGTAGGTGGAACCCAGGCGACCCCCGACACTGGGGTTGTCAATCAGTCCCAAATTGTGGGCCTTGATCCATCTAGGGATGGTTTGGGCGCAGACCAGGCCCATGGGCCTGGCAACAGACACGATGGGGTATATCCATTACCACCCACACACAATCGTGATCCTGCTCTTCCCGCCTAATTGGAGGACCATGATGGGGTGCGTCGTCAGCACCCCAAGAGATATCTTGAGCACGAAGACCCTGTTTCTAGGGTCATGAAGGGCATCAAGGTTGACGCCCCCAATTTTAATGGGAAATTGGACCCCAAAGTTTTTTCTGACTGGTTAGCAGACATGGACCACTTCTTTGAGTGGCACGGTCTGTCAGACCCACGACGAGTCGGGTTCGCCAAGATGAAATTGGTGGGCCAAGCAAAACCATACTGGGGGAATGTGGAGCATCACTGTGAGCGATCTGGAGAGGGGCCTGTTCTCTTTTGGATTGGGATGAAAGAGTTATTTCGAGAAAAGTATGTTCCCCTTTCTTACGGGCAGAGGTTGTTGGATCAATGACACATTTTGCACTAAGGATCCATGACAGTGATGGAATACATCGCCAAGTTCGATGAATATATGATGATGTGCGATGTGGATGAGTACCCTGCTGTGGTTCTCTCCTGTTTCCATATGGGCCTCAGGCGTAAGCTTCAGTGGGAGCTCACACTTCACATGGTCACCAATCTGGATGATTTACAGTCCTTGAGATGATTTACATTCGTGGCCCATTTTATGATAAATTGTTTAACTCTCCGAGCTAAGGGCTCCACCAATTTGGATTCATTTCTAAAGGTTCTTCCATTTCTTTCTTCCCAAACAGCCAAAAGGGCTATTCTTCAGATTGGGGTTTTTTGTTTGCCAAGACTAACCCCATGCCACGCCTTTAATAAACGACCTATTGAGTTTGGAAACGTCCATTTGAGGTCGAATGGGCTGAATATAAGAGGCCAGATTTGGTTTATAAAGGAACAACAAATAAACAAGTGATCAACTGTCTCTTCATTCGCCATGCAACAAAGACAAATGTTTGGGAGAATCATCCCCCTTTTCCTTAAATTGTCTATTGTGGGGACCTTTTTCTTTCCTACCAACCATCCAAAGAACGCTATTTTGGGAGGGACATTGTAGCTCCATATCTGATTTGTCATAATTTCTTTTGAATGGTGGGGTTGTTGTCCAAACATTTGAAAAATGATTTTACCAAGAATTCCCCTGATTTATCAGCCTTCCAAACTATTCTGTCTTCACCCAAATGATCCAGTTTGCTTTTGGAAATACGATCTAGGAGGGTTACATACTCAGCAATCTCCCAATATTCGGGTGTACGAATAATTGTGTACTTAGCATGAGGGAAAGAAGCTTGTCTTGAGCCTGCTCCCTCCCAAATCGTCAATAGAAGCGAAAGATGTTGCATCCCTAGGCGGTCCTAAGAGTCAAAGGGCGCCTCAGTTGAAGTCTCTCCATATCATAGATGCTAAGGAGTTTGAGAGAGACCAAGGCGGGGATTATGGTGTACGACCTACTGGCTAGGGAGAGTACACCTGAGGTTGCTATGGGGATACCCCAAGAGGCTCGTCTTGTCCTAGAGGAGTTTCGGGATGTCTTCCCTGAGGACCTTCCAGATGAGCTTCTGCCGATGTGAGACATTCAGCATGCGATAAATATTATCTCAGGGGTAACCCTACCAAACCTCCCTTACTACAGAATGAACCCCACCAAGCATGCCGAGTTGAAGAGGCAGGTGAATGAATTGCTTAAAAAGGAATTCATTCGTGAGAGTCTGTGCCCGTGCGCTGTGCTCGCGCTTCTTACGCCCAAGAAAGACGGCACGTGGCGCGTGTGTTGATAGTAGAGTCATAAACAAGATCACTATCAAGTATTGGTTTCCCATCCCGAGGATTGATGACATCCTTGACATGATGGTCACCTCTATTATATTTTCGAAAATTGACCTCAGGAGTGGTTATCACCAAATTCGTGTTCGCCCAAGAGATGAATGGAAAACTGCCTTCAAGACGAAGGACGGGTTATACGAGTGGCTGATTATGCCCTTCAGGTTAATCAATGCCCAAGTATGTTTATGAGGGTAATGACCTAGGTGTTGCGACCCTTTATGGGCAAGTTTTTAGTTGTGTACTTCGATGATATCCTCATCTATAGTACGCCCCCTAGCCAGCACATCGAGCAATTAAGGCAGGTCTGCAACGCCTTGCGCGCAGAAAAGCTCTATGCGAACCTCAAGAAGTGTTCCTTCTCGACCTCCAATGTTATCTTCTTGGGGTTCGTTGTATCGTTAGAGGGTATGTCTGCATTCCCTGGGAAAGTCAAGACCATTGTCAATTGGCCTGAGCCGCATACCATACATGACGTGCTAAGCTTTCATGGCCTAGCTACATTCTATCAGCGGTTCATCCATGGATTTAGCTCGATTATAGCTCCCATCACAGATTGCATACGAAAAGGGGAGTTTCAATGGACTAAAGCCGGGGCACGAGCTTTCTCAGAAATTAAAAAGAAGATAACGGAAGCGTCAGTCATGCGTCTACCTGACTTTACCAAAGCCTTAGAGGTATCATATGACGCGTCAAAAATTTCCATAGGCGGAGTGTTAAGCCAAGAGGGACATCCTGAGGCCTTTTTCAGTGAGAAGCTGAACGAGGCTAAACAACATTGCTCCACTTATGACAAGGAGTTCTATGCGGTTGTGCAATCATTGCACCATTGGCTACATTATTTATTACCGCAAGAATTCGTCCTATTCTCTGATCATGAGGCCTTGAAATATTTGAACTCTCAAAAGAAGTTGAGCCCTAGGCATGCCAAGTGGGTACAATTTCTTGAAGAGTACACGTTTGTGCTTAAGCACAAGGCCAGAAAAGATAACAAGGTTGCAGACGCGCCTAGCCGTCGTATCATGACACTGCGGTCCATGAGTATTGAAATTATAGGCTTTGAGCATCTCAAGGGTGAGTACTCAAACTGTCCTAATTTTGGAATCATTTATGCATCATTGTCTAGTGACCCGCCCTCGAGGAGTGCGGAGTTCGTCTTTACAGATGGATATCTTTTTAGAGGGGACAAGCTCTGTATCCCACGAACATCCCTCTGCAATTTTCTAGTATGGGAGTTACATGCTGGAGGGATGGTAGGTCACTTTGGTCAAAATGAAACAGTTGCCCTTGTGACTGATTGTTTCTATTGGCCTAATCTCCAGCGAGATGTGACTAAGATTGTAAGGCAGTGTCAGACATGTCAACTGGCGAAATATAGGAAGCAAAATACAGGTTTATATACTCCTTTACCAGTTCCACATGCCCCGTGGCAAGATGTCAGTACGTTCGTACTTAGACTTCCCAACACTATTCGTAAGCACGACTCCATACTCGTGGTTGTTGATCGATTTTCTAAGATGGCCCGTTTTCTACCCTGTTATAAGATCTCAGATGCCTCCCACGTTGCTAAGTTATTCTTTCAGGAGGTTATACGACTTTATAGAGTACTTGATCCATCATGTCTGACAGAGATACTAGGTTCACTAGTTATTTTTGACTGACTCCTACGCATCTTTTGGGTACGAGGATCCAGTTTTCTTCAACATATCATCCCCAGTTGGATGGTCAAACAGAGGTAATGAACCGTAGGATAGGGAATTTGTTAAGATGTCTGGTTGGAGACCACCACAAGACCTGGGACACTATTCTTCCCACAACAGAGTTTGCGTATAATTCTTCAGTGAACAGGTCCATAGGAATGAGCCCGTTTGAAATTGTTTCAAGTCTTAGACCTCGAGCCCCCTTAGATTTGATCCCCATGGCTACCCCACAGCGTCCTTCAGAGTTAGGAGAGTCTTTCGCCCAGCATATACATGCATTGCATAGTGCGATCAGGAGGAAGATTAATTCAAGTAATGAACATTATAAACTTTCTGCTGACACGCGCAAAAGATTTAAGGAATTTCGACCGAGAGATGACATCATAGTTCGTATTTGGTCTGATCGGTTTCCACCTGGATCCGTGAAGAAGCTTCATGCCCGTAGCATAGGCCCACATAAAATTGTGAAAGGGTTGGGGTCTAATGCTTATGTTGTTGATATCCCTACTACCATGGGCATCAATTCCACATTTAATGTGGAAGATCAAGTTCCCTTTCACAAGTCATTACCTCTATCCACTGGTTCCCCTATTTCTTCTAAGACCCCCCCTATATATGGACCTTGGTCAAAGCCTGATCTTCCTGTACTCATCTTACCTTCTTTTCCACCTGTACCGAGAAGAGTCGAGATAGAGGAAGTTTTGGACTCCGAGGCAATTTCCACCCTCTCCGGGGGTTTCCAAAAATTCATAGTCAAATGGAGGAACAAACCCATCACAGATAACTCTTAGATCACAGAGGCAGAGCTGCAGTGAATCGACCCAATTTACTCGAGAGATACAGGAGTTCACTTTCACCAGTGGTGAATTCTTCCTACTTGAGGAGAATCGATGCGGACATCAGTGGTGCACCCTTTAGAGTGTACCAAAGGAGAAGGCACTGCCAACAAAGTACCGAAGCAGAGGAGTTGATGTGAATGAACGCTAGGTCCAACAGACCCATTTTCTGACGCACTACGAGTGCAGGAGCAACATGACGGCACCTTGACCATAGATGCATGGGTCGGATTTTACACCCTAGCACACAGGTGTTTTAGTTTTAGGCGTTTTTGTTCTTTTTCCTTATTTCAGGGGCTTTATAGCACTTTCTTTAATTTTTTGTTTCTTGTGTTATTTTTCTTGTTTTCAGAGGCTTTAGTACACTTTTACTTTTTCCATAGCTTATATATAAGTTGTGAGAAACCCTATTTTCATTATTATTGAATTAATAAAAATTCGTCTATCTTCTTCTTCTTTATTCAAGATATTAGGGTTTCAAGATTGGCCCTTGGGTGTCGAGGATTCCACCTCGATTTCAGGTTTCCTTCTTTATAGATCTTTGAGGTGCAGGAAAAGGTAAGAATCACCCTCCTTTTCTTTTGACGATAAAAGGACCTATACTTTCATCTCGAACCCATTCTTCACCCATTTCGTTCCTCTCTGGATATCCCCTTTCTAGTTCGAACGGAAAAGAATGATGGTTACTCAGTAGAATCAAATCCAAACTTGACTATGGACTGACTTATGGTAGATCTGGGATATCCTTATATCCCTAAGTCCTCCATTTTTACTGTTTACACAATTTTATCCTAAGGGACATGATCATGACGGAATAACCTCATCTTTGTGTTGAATTTTACATAATCCCTTTGATTGGAAAGGGTTAATTGATTCGTGTATTTACTTGAACAATCTTTAACATGATTATACATGCATCTAAAATTAGGTCATCGCATGTCCCTACATCATACGGACATCAAACCATTTAAAGTATATCAATGCAAGAGCGTGCGTTACCCATGTCAATGTGGTGAGATGACGAGTACGAGTCGGGTCTCTAGAGGTTGAAGACCTTACACATGTGTTCGTGACGTGTGTAAGTTGCTTGAAGGAGATATTTGGACCATTAGATTGCGATGATGGTGTAATCAAACCGTTGATTCATCGCAGCCCACCTTCATTACGCTATTATCAGGGCCCATTGGGCATCTTGGATTTGAATTTATTTTATGAACATTTTATTTTTTTGAGTTTTGAAACTGCGCACAATTTTTGTGCAGATTTCTTTTTTAAACTTTTTTAGTAGGGGTATTTTGGTCATTTAATGTAATTCCTAATTTATAAAGGTGTTTTGCCCTAAACCTCAAGGGGAATGTTATGTTATGTTTATGGAAAAAAGAGAGCTCTTGCTTCTTCAAGGTCGGATGATTCCATCTTCGACTTCCAATGATTGGAATAGGGCGTGAGGCCCAGGGAAGTGATTTCCCATCTTCTCATTCTCTCTCCTTCTTTCTTTTTTCTCAAGGTATTCTCTTCTTTAAACCTTTTTTCTTCATTTTTCTTCTAAATTCTCTAGGTCTAGAAGTCGATCCCTTTTTTTTCAATCCAAATCATTAAATATTGGAATATCTTGATCCCCACATATACATATTTTTTCTTCGAATCCCATCACCCAAGGCCCTATATTTGAACTATAATCAAATAACCATCAATTTTTCAGATTTCCCAATCCAACAAACTCCTATTTTCTGGATTAGAAAATCCACTTGCATCGTCAGACGTGCCTATTGCAAGACGGAAGTCCTATCTTTCACCGAATCGGACTAAATTCAAATTTTTAAGTTCAATACAACGTTTTTGTGTTGGATGGCCATGATCATTGCTGAATTTTCCTAAGTTCTTTCTTGGTTTATGATATATAATGCTGAATTTTATTGTTAATGCTTGCATAAATCTCCCCTTTCAAATACAACATTCATTTAGGGTTGGATTAGGCCGTCCATACAACCTACACCATTTGTTGAGAAGCATGTAGAAACTAGTGTTTTAAATAGCAATGCTATGTAGCGTTTAGCTTGATAGCGTAGCTATTTTGATCACTTCTCTTCAAGTGTTTGAAATGAAATTTCAATTTTGAGGGAGAAATCACAGCTCATAATTGAAACAGACCAGAACTCCAAGCTGAGAAAAAGATAAGAACAATTCTAGGGGGAAATATCTCTTCCTAGGATAATTTCGATCACTTCTCTTCAGGTGTTTGAAATGAAATTTCAAATTTGTGGAAGAAATCACAACTCATAATTGAAATAGATCAGAACTCCAAGGTGAGAAAAAGATAAGAACGATTCTAAAATTTTAAACATGCTAGCATAGATTGCAAAACAGAATGGAACTCCAAGGTGAGAAAAAAGGTAAGAACGATTCTAAGATTTTAGACATGCTAGCATGGATTGCACTAGACACACATGCCTATGCATATGATTCTCATGCATTGACATGGATTTGGGGCAAAAAGGTAAATTTTGGGTGGTGAAAAATGGAGGAAATCTTAATCATGTTTCCATTGTTATTCGTAGGGCAAAATCTTTTATAGCCAAGTGGGCTTCCTGCATTTCTATTTTGAAAGATTGTCTAGCTTTTTGCTTGAAAGGGTTGTAAGCTTTTGGATGCCAGCTCAGCGCCCTCTTGATAAAATTTCCTTCTATCTTTAAAAAAATGGAGGAAATTGCAAAAATCCTATTTTTGTCCACTTTTACACCTTAAAATGAGATTGCAAGCATGGAAATTTGATACATTCATTAGTGGCCAACCTATCAATTGGCCACAAGTTTCCTTTTTCAAAAAATTATTTTTTAATTATTTAAAAAATAATAATCATCATCTAAGCCTTATCCCAAAATTAATTAGGGTTGGTTGCATGAATCTTGTTCCACCATTCCACAATTTTTATTTAAAAATAAAATTGCTGACTGCAATTAGTTGAGATAACGCTTAGAAGATTTTTTTTATTTTTTTTTTAAGAGATAACTGAATTTTATCATAATGCCCCTCAAAAGGCAGGAAAAGAATACAACACAACACTAACACTCAAAGAGAGAATAAAAGGAAGTAACGTTAGCTGCATTAACATGAGGAGCCCAACCCATTACAAGACCTTTAACTATACTTATCACCCCATCCACTTAGGACCTCTCATTTTTGAAACACCGCATATTCCGCTCCTTCCAAATAGCCCAAAAAGGTGCCAAAATGAGAAGATAAGGCTTAAATGATGATGATTTAAAATTTAAAAACATGTTTATTTTGAAAATAGATGATAATTGTTGATTGATATGTAAATTTTATTTATTCATGAATTTTGTCTAATCTATCAATTGACCACAAATTTCCCTTTTTTCGAAAATTACTTTAAAAAATATAAGAAAAAATGCTTGTTCTTAAAGAAATAATTAAGTTGTTTCACAACTTATTTTCTACATGGATGGATGAATGGATTATTTATGTACGTGTGGATGTATGCATGGATGATGTATGTACAGAGTTGGCTGGATGAATGGAGGGACATATGTATCTGTATACATGGATGATGGATGGATGGACGGATCATTGTTGTCTTTAACTAGAAAAACTTTTAAATGATGTTCATAACTAGATCGTTGCACTACTTGTCTGAAAGTGTATGGTTTAGGCCCCTACAAAATGGCAACCTATTATGTGTAGTTGTTTTTTATAATATTTTGAATCCTCTTTTAACATCTCCTGAAGTTTCATTGAAAATTCCATCATTTTTTCAACGTCTCTCAAACAGCAATATTTTACCATGTATTTGCAATATAAAAAATATCTACATGTTTTTACGTATTTCAAGTCATCAATAAATATAATCATACCAATACCTAAGCACATGCTAAAATAAAACTCTCGAAGCACAAGTAATGCAAGGGCATTCTCACACCAGGCTTGAGTGGGATGGCCCGTGGGATCTGGGGGCACACTCGAGGTGAGCGATTCGTGTAAGGCAGGTGACTCATGTGAGGCAAGACCCATGTGATGTGGGGTCCCCGAGGGGGGGTCGGCCGAGGACCTAACCCATGAGAAGTGGGGCTTGGGTTGAGATAAAGGAATTGATTTGTCTGGCTCTATCAGTTCGAGCTTTTAGAGCAAGTGGTTAGTTATCCTGCGTCAAAGTGGTATCAGAGCAGGAGGTCTCATGTTCGAAACTCCTCACCAAGGGTGATTAATGTGGGGGCATTCTCACACCAGGCTCGAGGGTGGGAGGACCGTGTGAGGTGGGTGACTCGTGTGAGGCGAGACCCATGTGATGTGGGGCCCATGAGGGGGTTCGGCTGAGGACCTAACCCATGGGAAAGTGAGGCCTGAGCTACGAGATAAAAGGGATTGATTCGCCACGTTCTATCAGTTTGAGCTTTTAGATCAAGTGGTTAGTTGTCCTGCGTCAACAAGTCCTCAGACAATGCCCAAAAGTAGGGGGGGAAAGACATGCATCAAGAAGATCATGCATGCACTTCCATTATTGAAAACATTTTGGGCAGAGGAGATTCTAGGCAACTTAGTTTGAACCAACATAGCAAAAAATATTATAGCATAAATATGCATAACCATATTCCTTGTTTAAATTGAAAGCTTAACTGTATTGGAGGAGATGAGCTCTGTGAGCAAGAATGGCGAGCTTACCTCTATGACAAGGGGGTGGTGCATCAGCATGGCACTCTTAAGGTCATCTCTTTCTTTCAGAATCTTTGAACAGTTAGGGCATCCAATGAACTGGAGCATGAGCAACCATGTATCTGGTTCTCTGATACCCAGAAATGATAGCAAAGATCTTTCAGAAACCAGACCAAACCTTTGCCTTTCAGGAGGCAGGAAATACTCTCTTGCAATTGTTGAAAAGTTTAAGAAGAAAGATTCAAATCGCTGAAACTCTTCAAATGTACAAGACATCCCCATACCAACTCTATTTTCAACTCTGAGTGAAGCATTTTGATTTGCAAACATAATGTCTCCAAGCCATGGAATTCCGCCAAGACCAGTTTCAACCCCACAGATCGGCTCTTCATTTTGTAAACCCTGTGCTTGAGTCAAAAGAAAATCTGGATCAGGATTTTTTATTATGTGCTGCATTCTCTTCTATTTCTGTTCTACAATCAACCTGAGTGTGATGTGCATATAAAAATTACCAGCCACCTTCTGGTTTTCTTTCCTGCTGATTGGAACAGTTCTACTTGCTTCTCCATTGAAATTTTCTCCAAAGATGCTTTCTGCAGTACAAAGCTCCAGTGAGTATCTCATAGGAACAAAATAAACATGAGAAAATATTTTGCATGTCACCAACAACATTGTTGATGGAATTAGATAAATCAAACATAAGGTAGACTGACAATTAAGCATGTCAACAACGAGAGGCATGCCTCGCTCAGTTGTTTCTTCATATCATCAACCCATGCATTTGGTTTTTTTCCAGTCATGGAGCTTCAGCATTTTGCACTCTATTCAGTTTATACCTTATGGTTATCAAAACAATTTGAAGTTTTGATGTGAACTGAATAATAACTAAGAACTGAGGAGGTGGAATATATGTTGGGTCAGATTGGGTTAAGAAAATTTGTTGGCTGAGGTGACCCACCATTCTGTGATGCATCTCTTACATGCAAAACACGTTCTCTTCCATCATCTTTACTTTTCTGCAACAGTCTTGGTGTCCAGCCACAAAATTCTAGGAGAAGTACAGCTTTATCTGTTGAACGAACAAATGCTTTCAGATCTTCAGGGGTGTTTAGATGTTTCAGAGGGAGTTCTTCAGATTGAAGTGACATGAGATGATAAGCTGAGGATAGAATATTCCGTGCCCGAAGTCTCCCTTGATACTTATATGCTGTGGTGTGATGATAACAAAATATTGTTATTCCCTCAGTAGCACCAAGGACATCAGCTAGCATCTTCTCAGCATTTCTGTATACAACCATTAGTCTTAGATGGTTGAGTTTCTCTTGTTTGGAAGCAGCCTGATGTGCGACTTCCTTCATAAGAGATCGAGACTCACCAGACCCTGCACATTGATAAAAGCATCTATCAGAACTAAACCCGAGAATTTACTGAAGAAAATAGTACAAGAAACTGTCCTCTGTAATTGATTACCATGCCAAGTTCCACACAATACATAAAAATGGATAAGCCCTTCTAGAAGAACTAATTTTCAGCATAAAACATTTTAAATTGCACAAAACAGTCAGAAGAACTCAACCGTTCAAGTCTTAAATGTTTGAACAAAACTGTTAAAAAAGAAAAAAGTTCAATGCTTGAAAATATATATCAGATTCTATGTTTGAAATAGAATCATGCATGGCATTCAGGCAATGTCATCCCATGGTGCAAAGCAACATGAATGATGTGGTAATTATAACTTGGGGCATGCTCCAATGGAACCGGGCAGATGCGGGGCCCAGTGACGTGTTCACAGAATCGAACCTGTCCATCAGATGCTTCACCTCAATATATATATATATATATATATATATATATATATATATATATATATAAAGAGAGAGAGAGAGAGAGAGAACCAGCCCCCACTAATCAGCCTGATCCAAAACTAAGGTGGGCCATACCACATGGAATATGATGAGAGGAAACAGCTTTAATAAGAGTGGGGGGCCTGCCGTGTTGTATATATAGAAGCCAGTCTGTTCAGACACTTCATCCAGGCCAGAAGAAGCATCGGTCCAAAAATCAGGATGCTTTACCATTCAGGTGTGCCCCCTCCAAGCTCATTTCCTTTGTTGTAGCCTACTTCAATTATGGATCTGGATAAGTATTAAGCCTTAGGGGTTTGTTAAGGTGATGCATCTGCTGGACAGGTTGGATTTCATGAACACATCACTGGGCCCCACATCTGGCGGGACCACCATATGCTATAGTGGTATCGGATTGCCCCCCTTCTAATTTATTTATTTCTTCCTTTTCAAAATGAAGTAAAAAGGGGATATGCCGCAAGTTGAACTGCTGCACTGTAACCAGCAAACGGAAGTGTCTTGCAGTTCCTCTTAGAAATTTCATATATTTTTAAAATATATTTTCAGGGCTTTGGGACAAGTTCATGAGTACCACATAGCACTATACAATGTCCTAGAGTTCATAAGTACCATAGCAGTGGAGTATTTGTGAATCGCATGATATACTTCCAATGTAGATGCTATTCACAGGAACACAAACAAATGCAAGATTGGAATTTCATTGGTCAACTGATTTCAAATCTATAAAGTACACATAGGCTCCTCAAGTAACCATATCATCAACAAATGGTTGAATTTACAACTGAAATGAGACATGGATGATTACTCTTGGGTCCAGATTTGACCAGCATATGATGTTGCCAAATGTATATAAACAGACCTTGCAGAAAATTCCAGTGGTCAATTGAATATGGAGGTGTTGAGCATATATGCAATATCTTTCGTCATCATCATAATCATCGTCTAACCTTTATCCCAACTAACTGGGGTTGGCTACATGAATCCTATTCTGCCATTCCAGTCTATCAAAGGCCAAAAGTTCAATCCACTGTGTCTTTAGCTCTTTCAATAGAAGCTGTCAATCATTGATATAATCAATGACCTAAATATCGCCGAGATTTTTTATTTTTTTTGAGAGATAACAAGAATTTTTATTTAAAAAAAAAAAAAAACTGCCACCGAGGAAACTAGGCAGCAAAAGAATACAAGGCACCCACATCTAGGGAAAACAAGTGAAAAGGGAGGTGACAAAGATTCTCCTAATCACGACATCCTCTGACTCACTTCTATTGAGAAAGCAACGCCCATTCTTTTCACCCCAAATGCCCCACAGAACCACAACCAACAGTAAATGCCATAACACTTTAACAACTTTGCCAAGAGCCCCTCCATGCCAAGCCCAAAGCAAGCCATCCACCGATTCATGCATGACCCAATCCATACTAAAAATCTTGAGGGAGAAGACCGACACCCTCTGAGCAAAAGTGCAGTGGATGAAGAGGTGAAGAATTGATCAACTGATTCTGCATCAGCCATACACATGATGCAGATATTGGGAATGATCATGGCTCTTTTCTGAAGGTTATCAACCATTAGCACCATTTTCCTACCCACCAACCACATGAAAGCAGCTGCTCTCGGAGATGCCCCATTATCAATAATGCAGATATCACCGACAATATCGATAATATTGGCCAATATTTCAGTATTTTCAGGTCAGCCAATATTTCGTGATATTTCAAACATTGCAAGATATAGGCTAAGGTCCTTCAGTATAAATGAATTGTATGGGCGATGATATTGATATTATGACACAAGTTGCATCCACTATATGATGCAACAGACCAGTGGTCTGTATTCGGAAGCATGGGCCCCACTTGTTATGTATACTGCACAAAGCCTGCATTCATGTATCCTATAATGAGGAATTATCATATGATAAGTGACCTGCATCTGTTTTCAATTCTAACATGTCAAGCTCATGGTTTGGTAATCCAGACCATTGGCTAGTTTCCTCTCACCATGTGTGGACTACACATCAAACATCTCAATACAACAATCTTCACCTTTCAATTCGTGGCCTACAGACAGACAGAAAGATACAACAAGGTCTATTGAACTGAAAAAAGATCTAACATTGGTCCCTGCGGTCATCCAATCTGAGAGATTTTTGGGCATTCTCCATCCACAGTGGGACGCAACAGACCAATGTTCAGGATTACCAAACCATGGGGCCCAGTCCCTATATATACCGAGGAACAATGTATCCTCTTACACTTCTTCGTTGTGCATGAAACCCCGCCACTACTTACACCCATAGTGTCTACCTTTAACAATACAACAGGACAGAACTGTACTATTGTCTTTACAAAAAACGTAGAAAAGGGTGTATTTATCACTCCGAATGGGTGTTGATATCAATTCCCTAATTATAACAATAGCAAGCAAGATTATCATCTATTGAGAGAGAGAGAGAGAGATGAGACACGAACAAGGAACAGTGACGACGAGCAGGATGTGAGGGTGGATTCGGATCTGAGAAGAGAAGTTGTTCTTCGTGAGGATCTCCCATTGCAAGCTGCCGCCGCTGCGATTCTCTTTCGGATCGACAAGACCTTCTACATTAAAGAGGAGAAAAAAGAGGGAAAAGATTGAGATCTTCAACCCCATGGAGCAGACTAGCTTTGGGGCTGAATCAACAGAGAGTTTTAACTTGAAAAGGCCTTCCTCACAATCGCAGCTCTATTCGCTTTTGAAGAGGCAGCTCTACAACCACAACGCCTCTTCTTGCTCCGTCCAAGCAAGGGAAAGAGACAAGAAGCCGGAAGCGGATTGCGTACTGAGTAACTTAATCAGTACGCTTTACCGTACTGAGTAAACTCGGTTGGGCCCATCGTAAAAATGTACGTGGCTTATCCACGCCGTCCATCCGTTTTTTTTTTTTTTTTTTCAGCTTATTTTAGGGGTTGAGTTCAAATTTGAGTCATATCCAAAGCTCAAGACGACCCTACCGCAGGACACGGTGGGGATGATGATGCCTACCATCTAAACCCTTTTAAGCCCACGATTATGTTTATTTGTCGTCCAACCTGATCATAACGTCACGAAGGGATGAATGAAAGCGAAAAGACAAATATCAGCTGGATCCAAAACCTCCGTCGCCCACGTTAAGATTTCAACGGTGGATGTTCAAGTCACACTGCGGCGTGGTACGCTTGAGCTTCGGTATGCTTCGATTTTGGCGTTGTACCTAAAATAAGCTGGTAAAACGGATGGACGGGGTGGATAAGACTCATGGTAAGCCTACGCTATGGCGTACCGAATTACCATGTACCAGTACGCAATCCGATTTCCAAGAAGCCTACGTAATTACGGAGCTTCCACGAGTTACATATTTTAGAGACTAAAATACCCTTCTGGGTAAAATTATGTCCCCGGGTAGTTTAATCCGGGATAGCCTATCATTGATCTCGAATCCTGCATCTTGTTTCTCTGACACATTCGGACACTGAGGCAGTGCAGGGCATATCGGATGCTTGTAAAGTTATGGTGGCACGTGTAAAGTGCTTAAAGATAGATCACGGCACATGTAACACGTGAGACATTTAAAACGTTACATGTTACACGTGCAGGACAGTAGATGCTATCAGTTGCATGTGAATGAAACAATATAAAATGGGTTGCAGCTCAATAAATGATGGTGTGATTTGACTGCGCCATACGGGCGAAAAAATTGGAGAGAATTTCCCACCGTTGAAATCTTCCTAATTCTGTCTTGATATTTATTGATATAGGATAATTAACCACTTGCTTTAAAAGCTTGAATTGTTAAAGTATGGAGAATTAATCCATTTATCTCATTGCCCAGGCCTCACGTCTCATGGATTAGGCCATCGGTCGAACTCCCCTCGTGGGCCCCAAATCACATGGGTACCGCCTCACACGAGCCACCCGAGTCACACGGGTGGGGCCCGCATCTCACGAGCTACCTGCCTCACACAGGCCGCACACCTCGAGTATGCCCCTGCATCGCACAGGCCACCCCACTCGAGCCCGATGTGAAAATGCCCCCGCATTAATCACCCCCGGTGAGGAGTCTCGAACACGAGACCTCCCGCTCTGATACCTCGCGATGCGCAAGTCCTTTCGCAACTGGGATGCGCAAGTCCTTTCGCAACTAGGATGCGGAAAGGAGTTTCCTAAAACTATAAAAAGGGGTCCCTAGGATTTTTCTGGGGTATGTTGTGTGAAGAAAAAACACAAAAGAGTTTCTTAAAAGGTTTAAGGATATTAAAGGTGAGAGAGTGAGAGAAAAGAGAGAGAAGAAGCTTGTGGAAGGGAGCCGTCGTCTCAATGCTTCTATGTCCTCGTGATTGGTGAGATCTCTGTTTTTCCTTTATTCTCTTATTGTTTATTCACTCCTACGTGAGTGAAGAAGGTTGTATCTTTCTACTTCATAGTGGATTGTTGATCTGGACGAGGTCCCGTGATTTTTACCTCTTTGAGGGTTTTCCACGTAAAAATCTCTTATGTAGTGTGTGATTGTGTTTTGATTGATTTTCATTGCATTGTTATTCTATAATTCTCGTTTGTTTTGGAGGGCTAGATCCTAAGATTTTGTGTAAGGCCCCCAACATTTATATGTCATCCAAACCGTTTATAAAGTTTCCCACTTGGATAAAGTGAAAACACAAAAAACTTGTAAGCGGATTGCGTGCTGAGTAACTCAGAATGCTAAGCATACTGGGTAAACTCTGTGGGGTCTACCATGATTTAAATATGTTATCCACTCTATCCATCCATTTTAAGAGATAATTTGAGGGCTCTAGCCTAAAAATGAAGTATATCTAAATCTCAAGTGGACCTCACCACGGAAAACAATGTGAATTGAAATTCTATGGTAGAAAATTTCTTGGGGGCATAAAAGTTTTGGGTTAACTTGTAATCTGTGTTTTCCCTTCATCCATGTATATATGGTCTTATGAACATGTTGGATGACAAATAAATATCACTGTAGGCCCTATCAAGGTTTCAACAGTGGAAGTCATTATTCCCACTGTTTCCTATGGTGTGGCACACTTGAGCCTTAGGAATTCTTTAATTTTCAGATCAACTACTAAAATGAGCTGGAAAAATGGATGGACGGCGTGGATAACTCACACACATTCACGGTAGCCCCAGCTGAGTTTACTCAGTACGATAAAAGGGTACTGAGTAACCCAGTACGCAATCCGGTTTTGAAAAAACTTGGCCTGATACGAGACATTTGTGGCTATACGAATGTTACTGTATCTCCCTGTTTCCTCTCATGCGGCCCACTTGAGTTTTGGATTCACCTGATTTTTAGTCTCATGTCCTAAATTGACCTGAAAAATTAGATGGACGAGTGGATTTTTCAAAAAGATTATGGTAGGCCCCACCCAACATCCCAGCGCAAAACTTCCCGTGAAAAGGCATCCCTTTTAAACATGTTTAGCATATCCCAATCTCTAACGGCACGTGGACCCTCCAAATACCGCCAGGGCCTCACCGAATCCACTTCCCAAGACATCCCAGGCAATTCCTTTGCAACATGGATCTAATTGCCCCCACCGTGAAAGTTAGATTCCTCAAAAATCAAGCCGATCCGAGCAGGATGAACCTAACAAATGAATTTTGAAGTTATTTGTGTCCATCCATCGTTTCTTATGTTGCGGCCCACTTAATAATTGTATAAGCATGTTTATACACATCATAGGTTGAATGGTATATACATAACATGGTGAACTATTTAAGAAAACAGTCTAACAACCATCTATTGACACTTGGGCCACCAAACTTTCCTGTTGGTGACCTTGCTGGACAAGTTGGATATCATACATGCACCGGTAAAGGTCCTACCATCACAATTTGCAGAATAAACTAAACTTTTAGAGGAACCGCTCCTTTATATCTTCACTTTTTGAAACAGGCCATCCTCCTTTGTTTTGGAAGTGGAGCATGTAAGGTCCTTCCAAAGGGCTGCATACAAACTGACTTAAGGCACTCAACTTGCTGGCTGCCCCCGTGTTAAGGCCCAGCCCAAGCTGGATTAGTTTCATTGGCCATCCCATCCACTTTATAAATGGATGGCATAACCAATTCAGACCGTCCAATCATATGATCCATCCGCAACCCAAAACTTACTCTTGACATCTTTATTGCATGAGATGTCCTTCAGGTAAACCCAAGCCCATCAAAAACTGAGCAAGGCCTTACAATAGGGAACAGTATTCATGCCTAAAACCTCTCACTTCCATGGTGTAACCCAGATGCGATTCGGAATAGCATGATTATAAAGCATCCCTTCATCCTATTGAGTCCGTAGGATGAGTAGATAGGATGGCATATAAAAATCATGATGGCCCCACACTCAACTAATGGTGGCGTTCCCATTCCAATTCTTCCTTACGGTATGGGCAACCTGAGTTCTAGATCGGCTAGGGTAAAAGGGTGAAAATGAGGCAACACACCTGATAAACAGGTGGATGTTGCACATAATCCACAAGCAGTAGGCACACACCTGTTTGCCTACACAAGTCAGGCTAGTGTAGGCATTGCTCAACGTGCAAGGTTATATAATTTCAACTGTGAATCATTGTGATTTTCAAGCCACCACTCCATAGTGGAAAACACTGGCAGGTTGACTGGATGACACAAGGTGAGCATCATCTCAGAAAAATCAAATTTCCACCTGCTATTCAAACAGGACCCCCCCAAAAATGGAATCCATGTCTCATAAAAATCAGATTTCCACCTACTATTCAAACAAGACCCCAAAAAAGGAATCCACAGTTGTGGAAATCCATCATTGGACAATCACTATGCACTTTTCCTTTTGTTTTACACACCAGAGAAAGATACTAGTACAACCAAAACCATCAACCTGGCTAAAGCATCAAATCAAAAGCCCAATTCTGTTCTTGCCTATCTCCATCACCAAATTCACAAACCCCTAGTCAATAAAAGCACAAAAAAGACAAGCCTTCCACACTATCCATGGCAGTCAATAGGAACCAGGCCCTTGTTTAATTGCAAACCAGCTGGATCTCATATCAGGTCAGCCACGTTCATAGGCATCTCATCAATTTGAGTGCTGTAATACTGCTCTATGTCCCTTAGAATCCTAATGTCATCACTCCGCACAAAGTTAATAGCCACACCCTGCAACCATGTTATCAAACATTAGATTTGGGCTATCTGCAGAAACATAACAGACAGGATCATGTCGGGGCCCCTCTTCAGATGTAACCAAATTTCCTGTGGGGTATCCGAACTTTGTCTCATCATCTAACCGTGAGGTGTGACTGTTTGATCAGACCATAAAAAGAGGCAATCCCAAATGGCTGGGACAAGGCTTTGATGATGATATAGATAAGAGTTGATCCAATGCCTCTGGAGGCATGGGAGTCTGAACTGCTTCTCAATGTCATTGCCAAACATGGACAAGATCAGAACTGTTCATTTATTTGTCCAAAAATGAATTGGCCAGACAAAGATCACACTGTTCGGATCACCCTCCCCCATTAATAGGTAGGGCTCAAATGTACACTAAAAGATAAGAACAGTTATAGTCACGTTCAGTGAAAAAAGGTTCATCTATTAGATGATTGGGGTTTTCTTATCAAGGATTGGGGCAATCTTTTATTAGTAGCCAATCAACTGCAGAGCCTCACAAAACATGGTTTCAATCAAACATTTTCGCCATAATTACGGTGAAAACATCTTCACCAAATCATTTTCAGGCCCCACTGTGATGTGCTGATGACATCCAATTCGACATCAGATGTGTTGCCCCTTGTGTGGGCCCAAAATCATGCCAACTTGTGACTCAAGAACAAGGAAATGGTTGGGGGGATGCCCACCCTTGATTTCACAGAGGAACCACCATGTTGTGTACATGCCATCCAACCCATTCAACTGAAGTGCACCAGACGAAGGGAATCCAAGACCAGCATGGTGTTTTGACAATCCAGGTGCGCCCCATTGGAGATAAATGGGGGGCATCCTAAAATGTTTCCAACCTTGCAGCCCACCTCTCAGACTTATCTTTGGGCCCCTGGCCAACTAAGCCAGGACACGCATCTAATGGACAGGTTGGATGTTGTGGGGAACCACAGAATATTACACACACGCAAGCACATACGTGCGCGCACGCACACACTTGCAAACAGAGAGAGAGAGAGAGAGAGAGAGAGAGAGAGAGAGAGAGAGAGAGAGAGAGAGAGAGAGAGAGAGAGAGAGAGAGAGAGAGAGAGAGAGAGAGAGAGAGAGGATAACACCTTGCGCCCAAAACGGCCAGAGCGACCTATACGGTGGATGTAAAGCTCTCGGTTGTTTGGAAGGTCATAATTGATCACCAACGAAACCTGAAGCGGCAGGAACAAGGGAAGCACATTATCAGAAATGGGGTATGGCAAAGACACATAAAACTGAAATGGAAGTTTTGCTCAAGGCTATCAAACAAATAGCCTAGTTTGCATATGATGCAATCAGTGTTCGAAGTATCGGTATCGCTACAAGTTTCGCTGGCCAAGGATATGGAAACAATATCGATATTGCTGATAACCGGAAATGCAGGGAAACATGGGGAAAACGGTGGAATTTTCAGCGAAACTTCAAGAGATGCTAAAATGTACATATTTGCATATTTGTAAATAAAAAAATTGCAAAACGAATGCATACATAACAAGTTTCCATTTATCTAATAGGGCCTTAAAAGCATGTGTCGTTGTAAGAAATCAGTCCAAATATCCCATCCAGCCTATTTAACCATCCAACATTCCATCCAGGCATCCATCAATATTGCAAAATATTAACAACACATGATATTTCATCCAAAAATCATCAACAATTGGAAAGGAAACAAAAGATTGTGACTCAATATCGTGCATGTTACGATATCGATAATATCAAGATATTATCAATATTATCAATGAGAAATTGAACACTACATACAACCATGTGCCCATGAAAAAAATATGAAATAAATTTTTTTCTAATAAACAAAATTTTGATGATATCTACATGTTGGCAATATTATTGAAATATCGTCGATACACTTATGATACAAGCATTACCAAGAATTTACATAGTCGAAAAGATTGGCGATACATTAGCGATATTGATGCATTGGCAAGACAAGTGGCACCTAGAATTTACATAGTTGAAAATATTGACGATTACATTAGTGATATTGATCCGTTGGCGATACTTAGCGATACATTGCTAATACCTGGAATTTCTAATACTACCAACATTATCGGTATTGCTACCAGTGTTATCGGTATCGCTGAGCTGGAGATAAAGATCATATCAGAGATATTTCGATAAAATCGGAGATAATTCGAACACTGGATGCAATGCGTAAGTGAAAAAATAAAAAATAAAAAAGCGCCTGCTGAGAATTGGGTTCTCTTCACTTCTCCTAGCAGTTTATGTAGCATCATAAAGCAGGCCAAAACTACATCATGATCCCAGCCACAGACTGGTAAAATGGCCACAGTCAATGTTCTTCCCGCCCTGCTGAATATGCACAGCTATTTCTTCCATATTGTCAAAGACCACATCTCTCACGAGCTGACTACCTGAATAGCAGCAATGGCAATAATGCCAAAGGCAAAAACAGCATCAACACCTAAACGTCCATATTGGAACAACAAAAAGAGACATGCTGAAAGGAAATATGCAAAGGTCGCAATTTGGTCATTTCAAAAGAAAATCATATATTGAGAATTTTATCCATCAGAGGATCAAGTTCACAACTGCCGGAAACCACCCAAATCTGGATGGTTATATGATTTTAGCAGCCTAATGAAAAACAATCTGCAATTTGGGTTGTAACTTCCTTCATGCAGTTTGGATTATGGTTCTGAATATTGGTATCAGGGGCCGTATCAGCCTGCCCAAAAAATGATCCGATAAGGGCGTCGCGTATCAGTATTGGCCCATATCAGACCATGTCGGCCCATATTGGTTGATTTTTTAAGCCAAAGAATTATGGAAAATATCAGCCAAAACAAAACACACACACACACACACACACACACACACACACACACACACACACAGAGAGAGAGAGAGAGAGAGAGAGAGAGAGAGAGAGAGAGAGAGATGAGATATTCAAAAATCCATCTTCTTTTCTTCTTCTTCTTTTTTTTTTGTATTTTAGACATGCATATAATAGTGTATCAGACAATGCTTTGAAAAGAATGTTGTCGGTCAGTTTAATTTGTCGAAAGTCAACTAAATGAATCCTAATTGAACACATATCAAGCAGGATTTGGTGAATTAAGGCCCATTACATTGAAATACAATAAAAGGTGAAAACACAAGAATCCATCTTTCTTTCTTTCTTTTGTATTTTGGACATGCATATAATGGTATATCAAACAATTTTTCATAAGAATGTTGTCTATCAGTTTGACCTATTGAAAGTCGACTAAATAAGTCCTAATTGAACCCAAATCAAGCACAATTTGGTGAATTAAGGCCTATGACATTGACATACAACAGAAAGAGATGAAAAAGAAGGTGAATTAGGGCCTATTACATTACCCTTCTTTCTGATTTTTCCCATAATCCTCCATGGTTTAAATGAAAAACAAAGGGGAAACATTATTGAAATTTTGAAAGGAAACAAAAAATAATAATTAATTGGGTCTTTATGGGTGTATCAGCCAATATCAGTCCATATCTTACATGTATCGATGCCGATACACCTCGTATCAGTCGATACGGCCCTCTTTTAAGGCTAAGCCGATTCAGTCTCGTATCGCATATTGTATCAGGCCAATACAGATAAAATACAGCCATACCAGCCAATGGCCTGATACTATTCCGATATTGAAAACTATGGTTTGTATACTCTTTCACCAAAATCCAAGCAATAATATTATATATATATATATATATATATATATATATATATATAGAGAGAGAGAGAGAGAGAGAGAGAGAGAGAGAGAGAGAGAGATGGCAACTCATTAAGAAACCATGGGTTCATCAAATATTGAATTCCAAGGCAGGAAACAAGAAGCAACCAAATGGTCCAAAGAATTAAAATTCTTACCTGCTGAACATCAAGCCCCCGTGCCCACACATCTGTTGTTATGAGGACACGGGTTGTTCCCGAACGGAACTCTGCCATTATTGCATCTCGCTCCTTCTGAGGCATGTCACCATGCATTGACGAGACTGTAAAGTTACAGCTACGCATTTTTTCAGTCAACCAGTCCACCTGCCCAAAGTACACAACTAAGTTAACGGTTTTGAGTTAATATAATGAAGACTCAAGGTCAAGGGATGTTCTGTTCATATGTACCATGGAATACGAACAGCCCCGAACATGTATTTGAAGATCATCATGTTCCAGGCACAACGGTTTTACCTGTGGGCTTCACTACTTTTTACTATACATCTACATAATGAAGTCGGTAGCTGTGCATAGTGGAAGGGTGTAGAAGGTTCTGGAGTAAGCTAAAAATTGTAGCAGTGTTCAGAAATCTCTAGAAGATTGTAGAGTTCTCTAGTAAATTTTGTAGCTAGATATATGCAGAACGGTCTAGAATCATGGTGTGCTGTAAAGGCCGTTACTTAAAGGTAACGGTGGCAACCGTTACACATTATGGGGACGTAAAGGTCGTAACGGCAGTTACGAATAAAATGACCCGTAAAGGCCATTACAGCCCCCGTAACGGCCCGTTATGTCCCTCGTAAAGATTGTACTGGCCTCATAATGGCCCGTTACAGGGCCGATATAGGTTTTTCGGGTTTTTTTCAATAGAAGAGAGAGAGAGAGAGAGAGAGAGAGAGAGAGAGAGCGTAATGGCCGTTACAGCCCGCATCGTAAAGGTAACAATGGTGGCCATTACGACCACCATTATTGTTACAGAATACCTTGTCTAGAATGTTACTGGACCATCGGATGAATGCCAAGTGGCATAGTCCTGAGCACACCTCATTTGGGACTCACTTAGAATTGCAATATTACCAGTGCAATACAAGTGCTTACCTACTCACTCAAGTTTTCTAAGCATCTCAACCAACTTCTAATGCATAGCTTCATATTAAACGCAAATATAACAAAGTTTACTTGAGCTGCCTCAAAGTGTTACATGGCGACACATGCATGAGGGCAAACGGATTAGCGAATCCATGACAGTCAACATTTCTGGGTAGGGTTGCAACTTGGATTTTAGTCAACCCAACCGGAGTTGGGTTGGGTTAGGTCAGGTTGTCAAGATCCTCTAGTTGGGTTCAGGTTGGAAATGCGAACCTGATTTAAATTCGAGCTGGTTAGGTCAGGTTGGGAATAATCACGTATTTGGGTCGGGTTGAATTGAGCACAGAGGACTTTGAGTTTGGGTTCGGGTTGGAATCCGGATCAGGTCAGGTTACAGGTTGGGTCCCGTTGAGCAACTCCAGGTTGGGTTTGGATTGAACAAATTTGGGTTGTGTTAGGTCAGGTCGGGAATAAATACGTATTTGGGTCGGGTCGAGTATAGAGGACTTTGGGTTGGACTCTAAGTTGGGTCGAGTCGCAGGTTGGGTCCTCTTGAGGTCAGGTTGGGCTTGCGTTGACCCTCAACCCAACCCGACCCACTCGAGTTGCACCCCTATGTCGGGGAAGTGGACTCGTTAGGTTAGGTTAGGAATATTCACATATTTGGGTTGAGTCAAGTATATAGGACTTTAGGTTTGGGTTCAAGTTGGGCTTGGACTCCGGATCAGGTCAGGTTGCAGGTTGGGTCCCCTTGAGGTCATGTTGAGCAACTCCGGGTTGTGTTTGGATTGAGCAAATTTGGGTTGTGTTAGGTCGGTTCGGGAATAATCACGTATTTAGGTCGGGTTGAGCATAGAGGACTTTGGGTTGGGCACCTTGGGTTAGACTCCAAGTTTGGTCGAGTCGCAAGTTGGGTCCTCTTGAGGTCAGGTAGGGCTTGGGTTGACCCTCAACCCAACCCACTCAAGTTGCACCCCTATGTCGGGGAAGGGGACTCGTTTGGTGTCTCCTTTAAACTCTGGATGGTAAACACTCCTGCCCACAAGAACCAACCCAAAATAAATGAGATGACAACGAGCATCATCCCATTCTCATTCTATGTGGCAGACATGTGATCCTGTCCACATTTTGAAGTACATCCAAACTACATCTAAGCAATTGAACAAGCCTGAAATGAAATATGGATTATTATTTTTTAAAGACCTGACTAGAAAATAATAATTTTCTTTCTTAAATTCCAACAAAGAACCCCAAACACTCAAGTGACTTTGCTCAAGAATTCCGATCTCCATGGACAGTGATTAACAGAGGAAACCAAATCAACCAAGTTCAAAAACCAGTTTTAGCAGTTATACATTGAAACAAGACTGAAGTGGCATGCAAATGAAACAGCAAGGGAGGAGATGAAAGTCACCTTTCTCTTTGTGTTGCAGAAAATAACGGCTTGTGTGATTGTAAGGGTATCATAGAGATCACAGAGAGTATCGAATTTCCACTCTTCTCTTTCGACAGCAACAAAGAACTGTTTGATGCCCTGCAATGTGAAAAGACAAGAGAGAGAGAGAGGGATCATATACAGACCTGTTCTGGTAGGCATAGTTGAGAGAAACCAATAAATTACACTTACTTCCAAGGTCAATTCATCACGCTTAACAAGTATCCTAACAGGATCTGTCATAAACTTGTTTGTCATCTCCAAAATTTCATGAGGCAAGGTTGCAGATATCAATACGACCTACAAAAGCAATCCATATATTTTAAAACTGGCTGTACAGTAACACTGACTGCATATCATGCTTCCTTTTCTGGAGAAGCAGCGGTAAAAATGTGTGACAGATTTGTGTGTGTGTGGTGGGGGGTGGGGGCGCTGCTAGGACAAAGCTTTTAATTACAAGGGAGGTTTTCAGCAACAATGAGGTAGATACCAGTTGGATATATCCTAAATTGCAGGCAAAGTGGCCACCCCATGTGAACAGACAAACATCCATTTCTTGTGAGTTCGGAGCAACTTCAATTTCAGATGTGGATCAGGGCAGAAATCAAGCCCGCATGAAGGAACATGGGTACTTCCAGGGATATGTAACAAGATTATCTTTCACGGACTTATCAGCAATGAAGCCAATGAACAACACCAGCTAGAGAAGTTGGAGTATGCTGAGGCATACCTGAAGCTCAGGTGGAAGATATCTGTAAACATCATATATCTGATCCTTGAATCCTCGGCTCAACATCTCATCAGATTCATCCTGTTCCAATATCACAAAGTCAGACCAAGAAAGACCAGCTCAAAATATAAATGTCGAATTTTTCTTTTACCAACAAAAGAAATTTCGAATGTTAGCAAGATAAGTTATGAACTAACGAGGACTAGTAGTTTGATAGCTCTGGTACGTAAAGTTCTTCTCTTGATCATGTCACAGACTCTGCCAGGCGTTCCAGACACCACATGAACTCCATATTCCAGCTTCCTTATATCCTCTCCTATACTCTTGCCTCCAATGCATGCGTAGGCTTGTATATTTATGTAGTCGCCAATAGCCAAAATTACTTTCTCAGTTTGTGAGGCGAGTTCTCTTGTGGGAGACACAATTAATGCCTGCACCCTGCAAAAGATGGTCACACAATAGATAAAAAGCTGGGACCTGTAGATGTGCCATTTGGTCAATGAGATTCAACTTGTACCACATGCTGGCAAGGATACCATGGAACATGTGGGAGAATGAAGAGGAATAAGAAAAATAGGGACAATAGAATATTATATTTTTCACCATTTATAAAATCATGGGTATATTCATCAGTTTGTTAAGAGCATCAGTAAGTTTTTGTAACCTGTTTGAACTTTGAATGGATACAAAATCCATCTTCGAAGCTAAAATCATTGATATGTTTCTGGGTTATACCAGTAAGGTATATCTTTTAATTGTCTACTGAGAAAACTGCCTCAGTCAAAGTCATAATAATTTTCAAATTGAAGACGATTAATGATATATGTTTGTGATAGTACAGATTCAAGCATGCACACATACCAACAAACAAACGCCAGAACTTCCCTTGAACCAACAGACATTTAAAGAACCACAAAATACTATAATCCACATCAATGTCCTAAACATTGAAATAGGATTGTAAGATCAAGTGGTGATCAAAATTGAATAACAAATCTAATTGTAGGTAGCACTCGAATGACTAACACCCCATCTCATCTCTCAAGAAAACTAAAACCCACCTCCAATTCTTGATCTTCAAGCCTCGTCGCAAGCCTCCCAATTGGCAACATTTAATGGTAGATTCATTACAAAGAAACTAAATTTTCTAATTTTTCGCCTAAACAATAGAAACTACTTTTCTAGATATTCAACCAAGCAATATTCCTGGGCATAAAATACTCCAAATGGAAAAAAGAATAAGATGAAAATTGGTGACAGCAAAAATCATTCCAAAATTTGAACCTGGGAACCCTTTCTAAAGGCAAAATAAATACATTAAGAGCTAGTTTGACACCATTCTATCTCTCAAAAAAAAAAAAAGGTTCGCCACCATTCTGAAAATACTTGTGACTCATCCATCTCACATGGGTCATTTTTTTCTTTTTTTCTTTTCTTTTCTTTTTTTCTTTTTTTTTTTTTTTTTGAAAGATGACAAAAAAATTATTAGGAAACTCGCAAAAGCAAGAAAAGAATGATAGCTATCAAGTAAAGGTGAGTGGATGGTTGTTTATCCTTCAAAAAAAAGGTGAGTGGACGGTTATATGTATAGTACCCAGACATCCATACTCCGTGGAACATTGTTGATGAAGCATATCTCTTAAACCACACTGATCAAGCAATCCAAACTATCCAATTGATGGCTATCAAATGGATAGTTAAACTAAAATGGGAGTGGTCAAAAGTCCATCAGATGGGGTGTTCTCGTTGCATTCATTCTTTAAGGTATTGGAAGAAGATCCCATCTTAGTTGCCTTTCCAATTGTGCATATTTGGTCCACGATGATTCTTCATCATCATCGTCATCGTTGTCGTCATATAAGCCACATCCCAGCCAATTGGAGTCAACTTCATGAATTTGTTCCACCATTCCACTCTATTATGGACCATATCCTCAATAAAGCAATAACTCTCGAGTCTTTTCTTACCTCCACCCATGTCTTTTGTGGCCTTTCCCTTGCCCTTTTAGAACCTTCAACTTGAACCAACTCTTTCGAAGTCTGGTGGGTCATTCCTATTTTAGGGAGGATCTTCTTGGATGTTGGACCAGTGGTGGGTTGGCACCCAATGCCACAATCATATGGAAAATGGCCTTTTACAAGCTGTCTTGTGGCTGTTATGGTTAGCGAATGGGGAAAACACCAAATGCCTTGAAGATCTTTCAGAAGGCTCGCAATCTAATATTAGATTGGAGTAGAGTAGAAAGAAAATATTTTGAGATCTCATCGCAGCTTCTCAAATCAAATTGGTTAAAGGCCTCCCAATTTGGTCCAGGGGATCTTAAAGCAAGAGCTAGATGGGAGGTGTCCTAGAGGGTTGGACTTGGATTAAACTAAATTTTGATAAGATCTCTCTAGGTAACCCCGGCCCTATGGGCATTGGTTAGCTTTTTATGAACCATGCAATCCTCTGCCTCCCAGCCATTTTAGTGTTGTGGAGGCAGCAACTTTGCTTCTAGGTGCTATAAGTGCTCAAGACCATAGTCTCTGGTATATATATATATATAAAAGACCATAGTCTCTGGCCCCTTATCATTGAAGCAATTTCTTCTAATGTTGTTCTGTGGGTAAAATCTAGTCTTCATGGGTGGGAAGTGGCAAACCTTAGGGCATGTTTGGTAGACACCTAAAAATGAGTTCACTCATTCTCATTGACTGTAATCATGTATTAGAGATTATATTTCTTTTGGCTAAGGATTAAAAATAATTTTGATAACCAACAATCATGATCACTAATACATAATCCTTCAAAAGAAAAATGATCTATAATACATTATTATGACTAACAAAAATGAGATGAATTCATTTCTCTGTGTCTGCCAAACAGGCCATTATGGATGTGTCTGCCAAACAGGCCATTATGGAAGAATCTGACGACATTTGCAAAAACCATATCATATACTCTCACACCAGTGTTGACTGGAGAGGCAAAGTGAGAATCCCAAAGAAATGATCTTCTTAGTGGGGTTGTTGCCTGACTTGGGGTTGCTGGTTGTTGCTTCTTGTTGATGTTTGTGCTGGTCAGTAGGCTGGCCTGTTGTATGCTGTTTTACTTTTTCTTTCAATAAAATTTCAAAGCCATCCATCAAAAATAAATCAGATGGTAACTATCATCTTCTCGATCTAAGTTTGGAGGGTTATGCTCCATTCATAATTTTGGTTGGCAATTTGGTCAGTCCGGTTTGTCATCCAACTATGCTACACAAAGGGTTGAATAGTCACCACCATTTTAAAAATGGTAGTGATCTGTCATAAGAGTCTAGCCCATACATCAATATCAAACCGCATAATATCCCTGTAATTTAATTAACATCGCAAGCTATTGCATTGTTGACATCTATGAGATAAACACCTGAATCTATTCACATCTATCTGGTTCGATGCCATTTTGCATCGAACCACATTCCTAAAGGTAGTTTAGTAAATGGGAGGTTTCGTTGGGCCCTGATTTTGACATAAAGCTCCTGCAGTTCAGTTGATTCAGACGCCAATCTGATCAGCCCTACCATGGAGAACAAAAAAAAAAATAAAAAAAAATCCATACTAGAAGGTCATAGCCAAGTTTGGCATTGTTGTTGATGTTTTTTTATTTTAGATTTTTAGTTTGTTTTGTTCCTGGCTATCTACTTATGGGCCACCAATCCAAGTTTCAGGATCATCCCATCCAGGAGATTTCTGAGCCACCGTCCATACACAGCAGGGCCCATTAGGTCAGAGATCCCGATCAACCGCCCATTGGGCCCAGTTGCACGAAACCAAGGCCCGATAATACTATGCACATCACATAACATTGGGATCATACTACACACATCACAGAACATTCAGATGATGATCATCTAACAAGAGAGACAGCACATCGAAAAGATTCAAAGATTCATAATTCACATCCAAACCGCAACACCAGGATTTGCAATCGGCGCCCAAACAAGGAAAATTGAAAAACCCAAAAATAATGGAGAGGGGGGGATCGTACTCTCGGGTAGCAGTATCGACCATCTGGCAGACAGTGAGGGCGATCATGGAAGTCTTGCCGGTCCCAGACTGGGCCTGGGCGATGACATCCCTGCCGTTGATGATGGGCATCACGGCCCGCTGCTGAATCGCAGAAGGTTTCTCAAATCCGTAGGCGTAGATGCCGCGGAGGAGATCGTCTCGGATCCCCATCTGGTCGAAGCTGCTGACGACCTCAACCCCAGGGCTCGTCTCGAACACCAAGTTGTCATCGTCCGCCGCGCCGCTACGACCTGGTCCGTTCCGGTTCCGCGGGACCACCGACGCTGAGGCAGTTGCAGCTGCCATGTTATCGTACTCACTGAGAGAGAGAGAGAGAGAGAGAGAGAGAGAGAGAGAGAGAGCGAAACCCTTGGTTCGTTTCTTCCAAACGGGGAGGGAGCTTAGATGGGAGACGTCGCGCGGGATACGAAACGAATCACTAGCTGTAGTTGATCTTTTATGGACGAACATGCCCTTAGATACGAATTTATATGGCAGTCCCGCTCTTGATCGGACCAAATGTATGTATCCGAGCAATGTCACCGGGCAGGGGCGCGAATGGCGTGAGGCGGGGGTAACAGCTTAGCAGGTGACTGTGGGGCCCACATCGACGTAGGTTTGTTTATCCACGCCATCCTTCGGGTAGAGGTGCGGATGGTGTGAGGCGGGGGTAACAGCTTAGTAGGTGACTGTGGGCCCACATCGACATAGGTTTGCATATCCACCCCATCCATCTTATATATATATAGTGCCGGTATCGTACGCACTGCACCGCACGGAATTTATATGCAAGCCTCCATGTACGCCGTAGGATGAGGAGAGCGGCTAGGATTTGTTGGATAAAGATGTTGAATTAAATAGACTATAAAAATCGAGAACCAAAAAAGAAAAATAAATTTAGAGAAAGAAAAACTTATTGAATTGAGTCGAGGCGTGACTGAGTCACTCGGCTTGAAATCGAATTTGCTCCCCTTGGACAGCGTCCCAAGTGCAACAGGTTTCCAGAGCAATCGACCTCCAGGATACAACGACTATGACCCGGTCCCAGCGGTGCACTCACTGTACACGGGCTCGAACCACTTGCAGTTTAATCCGAAAGTGCTGAGTTGACTCAGCAATGAACTCAGTAACAATGGTAAAACCGTATCAGAGAGAGTTTTATAAGGCAGGGAATTTTCGTATGTTGAAACTGGAATCGGAAGTCTTTATATAGACTCCGAAATGGTGCATAAGCACCCTTTACAAAAGGTTAGGTCCGTTGGGTTTAAACCCAACAGGGGCGACCAACCGGAAGGGAAGCATCTCTCTGGTTTAAAAACGAAAAGGCGCAAGTGCGAGTACACTCTCGCACATACAGTCCTGCGAGTACCCATACACACCCACGCGAGTACACTTACACCGCACCCGCACCCGCACCCGCGCCCAGCCCAGCCCGTCCCGTCGCTTCGCGCACGCGGACACGGACTCGGCTCGGCTCGGCTCGGCGCGCGCGCGCGCGTGTGTGGTTAATGGCATAGATTAGAGCTATTGGCATAGCCCCCCCACAGGACCAAATTCACATGCCCCCTAAAAGGGGCTCAAGCCCTAGGCAAAAGGCCTATCATATAAACAAGAAAATTTCTTTTATCAAATCTGATGTGGGACAAAACCAACACCTCAAAAACACCAAAATTTAAATGTGGAGGGAAAACACCGAAATTTGAAAATTCAAATTTTTAATATTATTTTAAAACAAATACAACAATCCCCCACATGTTTTAAAATAAAATGCTTTCGGATTAAAGCAAAATAGTTGTGCAATGGTGCCGGTGTCACCATAGACTTGAACCGACATTAGAGTAAGCAAGACAGGTCTACAGGAATCAGGTGACACCATAGTCTTGAACCTGAATCCTTTTAATGTAGATCGCAAGTACATGCCACTTACACAACTCTTCCTCTGCAAGTGATTCTGTGGTTCGGTGCGTTTCGGCCATACACCATTACCTGGATTTCATGAGTGCTCTAGAGAATTCGCCTAGATTCTCATAGGAAGCGGCCTCCACATCCACACCCATATAGGTGAATTCCATCAAGTGTATGCAGCAACTGTATACACCACCAAATATATGGCTATGGATCCATTAAGAGTTCTAAAAACTCATCCTTTTGCGTTGCTGCTCGCACTGTACACCATAGAAGGGGCTCATATAACTCGGTGCAATCGTCTACCTCGTGTCTTGTTGTTTACCCATTGAACCTATCTCATGGGATCTCCACTTGTATAGGTTGGGTTACCGACACTGGCAGCTCATATATTAGGCTCAGCCCCATTCCCTTCGATGTATCATTGACTAACTTTTTGGATAGTCCTTTAGTCAGAGGATCTGCTAGATTCTTTTCTGACCTCACAAAGTCAATAGATATGATTCCATCACGCAACATATGTTTCACTATGTTGTGTCTGAGTCTAATATGCCTGCTTTTTCCATTATATATTTTACTTTTTGCTTTCGCTATAGCTGCTTGACAGTCACAATGAATAGATACGGCCGATACAGGCTTTGGCCACAATGGTATATCAGCTAAGAGATTTCTAAGTCATTCAGCTTCTGATCCAGCCTTTTCTAAGGCAATAAACTCGGATTCCATAGTCGACCGAGCAATACATGTCTGCTTGGTGGACTTCCAAGAGACTGCTCCTCCACCCAAAGTGAAGACATATCCACTAGTAGATTTTGTCTCATCTGAATCACTGATCCAGTTAGCATCACTATATCCTTCTAATACAGTAGGATAACCATTATAATGTAAACCATATGTCATATTACCTTTTAGGTATCGCAAAATTCTAGACAATGCATTCCAATGTTCTTTTCCAGGGTTATGTGTATATCTACTTAGCCTTCCTACTGCAAAAGCTATGTCAGGTCTAGTGCAGTTTGTTAGATACATGAGGCTCCAATTATTCTGAAATATTTCAATTGAGACACACTATTTTCTGTATTCTTCATGAGAGTCACACTATAATCATAAGGAGTACTGACAGGTAAACAGTCAAAATGGTTAAACTTTCTCAATATCTTCTCAATGTAATGAGATTGTGATAATATAATAACACCATTTTTCCTGGTTACTTCAATACCCAATATTATACTTGCCTCTTCTAAGTCTTTCATGTCAAACTTAGATGACAAGAATTTCTTAGTTGCATTAACTAATTTAATATTAGTTTCAAAAATAAGCATGTCATCAACATAAAGACATATGATAACATAATCATTTCCAGAATTTTACTATATACACATCTATCTACATCATTTATATGATAACCATTTGATTTTAAAACACCATCAAATTTTTCATGCCATTGTTTAGGAGCCTGTTTTAAACCATATAGTGATTTAATTAGTCTACATACTTTATTTTCTTTACCTAATATCTTATAACCCTCAGGTTGCTCCATATATATTTCTTCTTCTAAGTCTCCATTTAGGAAAGCAGTCTTAACATCCATCTGGTGTACCACTAGTTTATATATGGAGGCTATCGCTATTAAGACTCTAATAGTTGTAATCCTAGTTACAGGGGAATATGTATCAAAATAATCTATTCCTTCCTTTTGTTTAAAGCCTTTCGCTACCAACCTAGCCTTAAACTTATCGATAGTTCCATCTGGTTTTAGTTTCTTTCTAAACACCCATTTGCAGCCTATTGGTTTGTTACCAGGTGGTAGATCTACAAGTTCCCAAGTATTATTAGATATAATAGATTCTAACTCATCATTTATTGCTTCCTTCCAAAAGGTTGCATCTGGAGAGTTAATAGCTTCTATATAAGTCGTAGGATCATCTTCTACTAAGAATGTGAAAAAACCATCTCCTAGGTTAGTTTCTTTTCTAACTCTAATACTTTTTCTTGGTTGTATCTCTTCTACTACTTTCTCGTAAGCATTTTTACTAGTAGACGCAATATCTGATTCATTAACTTTTTCTATTCCTATAGATTTAGATTTCATAGAGAATACGTTTTCAAAGAACTCTGCATCCCTAGCTTCTATAATTGTATTAGGATCTAGAATATTATCCTTAGTTTTTAAAACTAGAAACCTATAGGCCGCACTGTTTTGTGCATACCCTATAAATACACAATCGGTCGTTTTATGACCTAATTTTCTTTTCTTAGTTTCAGGCAATCATACTTTAGCAAGACACCCCAACACTTTAATATATTTATAACTAGGAATATGATTCTTCCAAAGTTCATATGGTGTTTGTTCTGAAGATTTAGATGGAATCCTGTTTAGGATATAACAAGCAGACAGAATTGCTTCTCCTCACATATTTGAGGGTAAGCCTGAACTATTTAACATGGCATTCATCATTTCTTTTAAAGTTCTGTTCTTACGTTCTGCTATTCCATTTTGTTCTGGTGTATAAGGAGCTGTAGTTTCGTGAATTATTCCATTCTTTTCACATAATTCTCTAAATTGGGAAGATTCAACTTCACCTCCTCTATCTGTTCTAAGTCTTTTAATTTTTATATTTAATTGATTTTCAACTTCAATTTTGTATTTATAAAACGCATCTAAAGCTTCATCTTTGTTCCTTAATAGATATACTCTAGTGAACCTAGAGTAGTCATATACAAAAGTTATATAATATCTTTTTCCTCCTCTAGACATGTGATTTCTAAAATCACCTAAATCACTATGTATCAACTCTAATAGAACAGATGATCTTTCTATTTGTTTAAAGGGTTTTCTAATAAATTTTGATTCTACACATGTTTCACATTTTTCAAACTCTTCATTAAATATATTAGGTAATAAACCTAATCTTTTCATTTTCTTTAAAGATGCCACATTCACATGACCTAATCTATTATGCCATAGATAAAAAGGTTCAACGATATAAACAGAACTAGATGTTTTCTTATTATCATTAGATACATTTACAATGAATAAACCATCGCTACAGTACCTCTTACCAACAAAGGTTCCATTTTTAGTCATTACAAGCTTATCTGAATCAAATACTAATTTGACACCAGCCTTATTGAGGAGCGAACCAGAGACCAAGTTTCTTCTAATGTCAGGCACATGGAGGACATCATTTAACATTAGAGTCTTTCCAGAAGTGAGTTTTAGAAGTACTTTCCCTTTCCCTACAACTGGAGACGTTCTAGCATTTCCCATGAACACCTGTTCATCATCTCCTGATACTTGGTAGGAGGTAAACATACTACGATCCTTGCACACGTGTCTAGTTGCACCAGTATCTAGCACCCACTCCAAGTTGTTTACAAGGAAGACTTCTGACACCACAGCCACTATTATGTCAGACTCATTGCCTGTTTCTGTAAGATTAGCTTGCGGCTTATCTTTATTTTTCTTAAGCCTGCAGGTTTTAACATGATGCCCAGGCTTTCCACAGTTGTAGCAGTTTTCCTTTTTCTTGAATTGATTGTTTGCATTCTTCTTTTTGAGCCTGCATTCATTTGCATAATGTCCAGGTTTGCCACAGTTATGACAGTTGCCCTTTTTCTTATTATTTGTCCGACTTGATTCCACAAGATTCGCTTTTGAATCTATCTCATTTTTATTTTCTTTTTGGTCCCTGATTCTATTGGCCTCCTTTATTCGTATGTGTACGATAGTGGTTTCCAAAGAAACACAGTTCTTCTTATGTTTCATTCTATTTTTATATTCTTTTCAGGAGGGCGGTAACTTTTCTATTAACGCTCCTGACAGAAACACCTCATCCAACTTAATTTCTTCTGTCGATAGTTCGTGAATTAGACTTTGAAAGTCGTGAATCTGATTTGTGACAGATTTATCGTCTGTCATTTCATAGTGAAGGAAATTAGCAATTGCATGTTTCTTAGCGCCTGCATCTTCTAATATGTATTTCTTTTCTAAAGCAATCCATATATCTTTAGCAGAGGCGTAAGAAGCATACACATCATATAATTCGTTGGATAAAGAGTTTAGAATATAATTTTTGCAATTATTTTCATCTGTTACTTCATTTTGATTTGCTGGATCTATAGTAAATGATTCAGATAAAATGTATGAAACTTTTAGGGTGGTAAGAGCGAACATCAATTTCTGTTTCCACCGTTTAAAGGATTGTCCAGCGAACGGTTCGATTTTGGCTAACTCAGTAGAAGCATTTACTGTTACTGTAGCCATAGTCTATGTAATTCAACAAATTCGATTTCAAGATTGTTGGATAAAGATGTTGAATTAAATAGACTATAAAAATCGAGAATAAAAAAAGGAAAATAAATTTAGAGAAAGAAAAACTTATTGAATTGAGTCGAGGCGTGACTGAGTCACTCGGCTTGAAATCGAATTTGCTCCCCTTGGACAGCGTCCCAAGTGCAACAGGTTTCCAGAGCAATCGACCTCCAGGATACAACGACTATGACCCGGTCCCAGCGGTGCACTCACTGTACACGGGCTCGAACCACTTGCAGTTTAATCCGAAAGTGCTGAGTTGACTCAGCAATGAACTCAGTAACAATGGTAAAACCGTATCAGAGAGAGTTTTATAAGGCAGGGAATTTTCGTATGTTGAAACTGGAATCGAAAGTCTTTATATAGACTCCGAAATGGTGCATAAGCACCCTTTACAAAAGGTTAGGTCCGTTGGGTTTAAACCCAACAGGGGCGACCAACCGGAAGGGAAGCATCTCTCTGGTTTAAAAATGAAAAGGCGCAAGTGCGAGTACACTCTCGCACATACAGTCCTGCGAGTACCCATACACACCCACGCGAGTACACTTACACCGCACCCGCACCCGCGCCCAGCCCAGCCCGTCCCGTCCCGTCGCGTCGCGCACGCGGACGCGGACTCGGCTCGGCTCGGCACGACACGACTCGGCTCGGCGCGCGCGCGCGTGTGTGGTTAATGGCATAGATTAGAGCTATTGGCATAGTCCCCCCACATGACCAAATTCACATGCCCCCTGAAAGGGGCTCAAGCCCTAGGCAAAAGGCCTATCATATAAATAAGAAAATTTCTTTTGTCAAATCCGATGTGGGACAAAACCAACACCTCAAAAACACCAAAATTTAAATGTGGAGGGAAAACACCGAAATTTGAAAATTCAAATTTTTAATATTATTTTAAAACAAATACAACAGGATTCTATTGCGAATGCGAAAAAGAGTATTTGGATAAAAGACTATCTCTTACACTCACGTAAGGGAGGCCGATTAGCTACTGCTAAGTTGAGCAACGAGACTTAATCGACGTCACCAAGTTTTGTGGGTCCACCTTGATGTATTTGTTGTATCCACACTGTCCATCTAATTTTAGAAATCATTTTAGGACATGAGAAAAAGAATGACCGTATTGAAAGCTGGAGTGGACGCCACCACAGAAAATAATAGGGAGAGAGACACCCACCATTGAAACCTTCCTAAGGTCCACTCTGATATTTATTTAAGATCTAACCTGTTCATAAGTTAACTTAGACATAAAAGAAGGGAAAACACTAATATCAGCTTGATCGAAAAACTTTTGTGGCCTTTAAAATTTTTTAATGGTGAGCGTCACTCTCTCTACTGTTTTCTGTAGTGGGGTCCACTCAAGCTTTTGATCTGATTCGTCTTTGGCTTATGCTATAAAATGATCTTTACAAATGGATGGACGGTGTGGATACAACACATACATCATAGTGAGGCCCACATAATTAGGTGACGTCACTTCAATAGCAAGTCTTCTTAACTAATCGGTCGGATGGGCAGGGCTTTGCGAGGTGGACAGTAATGTTTGCATGCCATACGCAGCCCTGTGAAGTCGACAGCAATGTTTACATGACATCCACATGGTTCATAACATCATTTCTACTGGGATAACTAAAAACAAAAATATTATCTTGATTCAAAACTTATGTGGCCCCATAAATACTTAAACCGTGGACATTCAATCCTCATGTTTTCAGTACGCTTAAGTATGGGATCCAGCTCATTTTTTACCCCATGTCCTAACATGATCTCAAAAAATGGATGAATGGGATGGATTTATCAAAAATATCACAGTACATCCCACCTAGGTTCTAGCGTAGGAATTTAATGCAGAAGGCTTTGGCAAGAAATAGGAAAGGGATTGGCCGGTAATCAGCTAGCCAATGGCTAGTGGTCTGTGCTCCGTGAGCCCCACCATGATATGTGTGTTTCATCCATTCAGTCTACCCATTCTTTTATATCATTTTATGGCATGAGCCTAAAAATGAGGTTGATCCAAATCTCGAGTGGACTGCAGAGTGTTGATTGAACGCCCACCATTAAAAACTTTTTGGGGCCACAAAAGTTTTGGACCAAGCTGATATATATTTTTTCACTTCTTCCAAATTTGTATGACCTAGTCAATAGGTTAGATGTCAAATAACCATTACAAAGGCCTAGGAGGGTTTTAATGGTGGAGTTTCAATCAAATTTCTTTTCCATAGTGTGGTCCACCTGAGATTTAGATCCATCTTATTTTTGGTATCAAGATATAAAATTATCTTTAAAAATGGATGGACGGCGTGGATAAAACTCATACATCATTGTGTGGTCCACATAGAACCGACCACTAGCCACCTGGCTAGTGGTAGCGTACTAGCCAAACCTTCTGGATGCGGATTTCCTGCTAAAGCCTTTCGCAGGAAGTTATTGCGCAAGGGTAGTGGGTGGGGCCCACCACCATGTTTGTTGGACATCTATCCCGTTCATCTGTTTGGAAAGATCATTTTAAGACAAGAGATAAAATTTTAGGTGCATCCAAAACTCAAGTGGACGACACGAGAGGGGAATTTGGGGAAAGAAATACCTACCATTGAAACCTTCCTAGGATCCACCTTGATGTTTATATGCCATCCAAATCGTTTATAAGGTCTTTACCACTGGGATGAAGTGAAAATACTAAAAATTTAGCCTGAAGAAAAGCTTTATGGCCACAAGAATGTTTCAACGGTTCTAACTGAATATCCATTGATTCCTCTGGTGTGGCCCACTTGAGTTTTGGATACACCTCATTTTTTGTCATATGTCCTAAAATGATCTCGCCAAACGGATAAACGCGGGGCAAACATGGCGATGGGCCCCACCCTTGCGCAGAAACTTCCTGCAAAAGCCTTTCGCAGGAAATCCAAAGTATAGAGTGGAAGCGGACTGCGTGCTGAGTAACTCAGTACCAAGTGTACTAAGTAAAATCTGTGGGGCCCACTGTGATTTATTTATTTTATCCACTCCGTACATCCATTTTATCATATAATTTTATTGCATGGGTTCAAAACTTAAGCTTATAAAAATCTTAAGTGGACCACATCATAGGAAGCAGTATGAATTGAACATCTACCATTGAAAATTTCTAGGAGGCCACGAAAGCTTTGGATCAATTTGATATTTTAGTTTTCCCTTCATCCATGTATTTGTGATCTTATGAACGGGTTGAATGACAAATAAACATCACTGTGGGCTATAAGAAGATTTCAATGGTGGAAATCATTATTCCCACTATTTCCTGTGGTATGGTCCACTTGAGCTCTGGATATGCTTCAATTTTGGGCTCAACCACTATAATGATCTGGAAAAAATGGATCGACGGTGTGGATAAACCAAATATATTCACAGTGGGCCAACGATGAGAGCTAACTGAGTAACTTAGTGCGCAATCTCATTTCGTCTGGATCCGACGTTATACCACACACGAGTGGAAACGGATTGGCTACCCCTTGCCACTAGCCATGTGGGCCCCACTATGAAGTATGTCTTTTATCCATGTGCTTCATCCATTTTTAAAGATCATTTAAGAGCTTAATACAAAAAATGAAACAGATATAAATCTAAGGTGGACCACACCACAAGAAAACAATAGTGATTGGATATCCACCATTAAAATCCTACTAAGGCCCACTGTACTGTTTATTTGTCATACAAGCCTGGATGAAGGGAAAAAAACCAAGATCAACTTGATCCAAAACTTTTATGGCCTAAGAAGTTTTTAATAGTTTAATCAACACTGTTTTAATGTCTCCATATTGTTTTCTGTGGTGGGCTCCACTCCAGCTTTTGATATGCTCATTCTTTTTCTCATGTCCTAAAATGATCTCTAAAACTAGATGGACAGTGTGGATACAACAAATTAATCAAGGTGGGCCCACAAAACTTGGTAACGTCACTTCAAGTCTCGCTACTCAACTTGGCAACAACGAATCCGCCTCTCTCGGCATGAATTTAGGAGAGAGTCGAAGACTCTCTTTCACATTCGTAGTGGAATTCCAACCACTCTCCTCATCCTATGGTTTACATGGAGGCTCGTACATAAATTTCATGCGGTACAATTCGTAGGAGACCGACACACTCTCTCTCTATGTGTGTGTGTGTGTGTGTGTGTGTGTGTGTATATATATATATATATATATATATATATATATATATATATATATATATATATATATTATGGTCCCAAAAATAAGATGATCTAAATCTTAGGTGAACCTGTTGATGCCCGGAGGAGAGTATAGTTACCTTAGCGTATGGGATATTTAGGCCCCGTTTGTTAAATCTGAAGTCTAAAGACCGAATCTGAAATCTGAAGCTGAATCTGAAATCTAAAGCCTGAATCTGAAATCTGAAGTAAAAAAACTTGTTTGATAATTATGGCTGAAGTCTAAAAATTAAGTACTGAATTTGAAATAAACGGTTTGTTAACAAACATCTTAAATGTCTGAAATATGTTAATATGACACATTTGCCCCTATCTTTCGTTTGGAAATGTTTTACATTATAAAAAAATTATTTTTTATTTAATGAAAATAAAATCATTAGCAAAAAAAACTTCAAATAAGGTACATCTTATATTTATATGTTATCCAAACCGTTTATAAGGTCATTACAAATCGGATAGAGTGAAAACATATTGATCCAAAACTTCCGTGGCCTATTAAGTTTAAGTTTCAATTCACATTCTTTTTCGAGCTTTAATACAAGCTGTTGTGACCCCAAAAATCATATTGATCCAAAGCATCTGTGACTCCAAAAATCATATGCAGATTATTTTTCATCTCAAGCTTTAACAAGAGCTCGTAAAATGGATGGATGGTTCGGATATAACACATACCTAGAACCAACAACTATATAGCTGGTGTGGAGTACACCAACCAATCCGCATCCTACTTGGACGTGGATTGGCTACCGACGGGTTGAATAGCTAGATTTTGCTAACGAAGTGACATCATCAAGTTCCATGGGCCCACTATGATGTATGTGCTTTATCTGCACGGTCCATCTATTTGGAGATTTAATTTTAAAGTATGAGTTAAAGAATGAGGCAGATCCAAATATGTAATTGACCCCACAATGAAAAAACAGCGGTGAGATTGATGCCTACTGTTGAAACCTTCTTAAGGCTCACCGTGATTTTTATTTGAAATCCAACCTGTTCACAAGTTAACACAGACATGAAAGAAGGGAAAAAACAAATATCAGCTTGATCAAAAACTTTTGTGGCCTATTTAAGTTTTTAATGGTGGGCGTCACTCTCCCCACAATTTTTTGTGGTGAGGTATACTGGAGCTTTGGATTTGACTCATTCTTTGTATCATTACCTAAAATTATATTTCCAAATGGATGGACGACTTGGATACAAAACAGACATCATAATGGGGCCCACATAACTTGGTGACGTAACTTCAGTAGCGAGTCACAGCGAAGGCGGATTTCCTGCAAGAGACTTTGGCAGGAAGATCCTGCGCTGTGAACTTAGGTGGGGCCCGCTGTGATGTTTGTTAGGAATCCACTCCGTCCATCCATTTTGTGAGATAATATTAGTAGATTAGACCAAAATTGATGTGGATCCAAGACTCAAGTGGGTCGTACTAAAGGAAAAGGTATTTAGGGAAATACCTACAGTTGAAACTTCCCTAGGTTCAACAGTGATGTTTACATGCCATCCATACCATTAATAACGTTATTTCTATTGGGATGAACTGAAAACACAAATATTAGCATGATTCAAAACTTCTGTGGCCCAACTTCTGTGACCCTGTGAATGTTTCAACTATGGACGTTCAATTATCATGTTTTAGGCCCACTTGAGAATTGTATACGGTTCGTTTTTGGCCTTATGTTCTAAAATAAACTCACAAAATATATGAACGGTGAGGATTTATCACAAACATCCTAGTGGCCTCACCTACATTCCCAGCGCGGGAACTTCCTGCCAAAGGCTTTTATAGGAAATCCGCGTCCTGAAAAAGATTGGCCACTTCCCTGCCACCCGCCAATGGCTTATGGTCAGTGCTATGTGGGCTCCACTATGATGTATGTGTTTCATCCATGCTGTCCATCCATGTTTCTAGATCATTTTATGCTATGAGGCAAAAAATGAGGTATACCACAATCTCAAGTGGACCACATTACAGGAAAACAATGTTGAATCAGCGTTGACCATTAAAAACCTTTTGGGGGCTATAAAAGTTTTGGATCAAGATGATCTTTGTTTTTTCCCTTCATCTGGGCCTGTATGACCTAATAAAAAGATTGGATGTCAAATAAACAGTATAGTGGGCCTTAAGAGGATTTTAATGGTGCATATCTAATCATTATTGTTTTCCTATGGTGTGGTCCACTTGAGATTTATATCCCTCTAATGTTTGGAGTGAAGCACTAATATGATCTGTAAAAATGGATGAACGGAATGGATGAAACACATATATCATGGTGGGGCATAAAAAAATTTTACAGGTTAAAGGTTAATTTTGTATTGCGCAAACAATTTAACAGAAAAAATTTTCATCATAACTTGAAAAGGAGTACTTTTGGAAGTAAAAAATTTTTATTTAATGAAAAATCATGGAGCGCATTCTGCGTTCACCATTAAGCCAGACTCCTATTACGGAAAGAATTCAGTGAAAAACCACTTAGCGCTTTCCGTCTTTCACGTTAATAACGCATTAACAAACACCACTAAACATGAAAAATTTTTCCCATTCCACGTTAAGTGCAAAAATTCAGCGTTAACAAACACGGCCTTACTCTATTCTTTTCACTGGTTGCCTTGCCTGAGAACTTTTAAAAAAAATGAATAAAGGACATGATATTTGACTAGAGTCGTCGTTAAATAATTATTACGATTTGATAGTTGGTTAAATCCCATTAAAAGGCTTAAGATTGAGAACTCAAAGATTCTTAATCCTAAGATAACTCGTGAGTTTGCGTTCTAAAAATTTCGAATAAGAAACGGTAGTCATAGAGGAAGAAGGTATTAAGCACCCACTATACCCATACAGATATATTATCTTTACTTTTTCTGAAGAATACAAGTAGCTCTCGCATGCTATAAATATAATGCAATGCATCAAATGTAATACAGTGTTGTTGTAAAGGTGTTTGATCAATCCGAATTTCTGATGGGTAAAATTTGACTATATCGGCATGCCGTAGAGCATATATTCAAAATGATGAAATGTAGAGTGTGAATGATGCTTGATGATATATAGATGTTTATGGTAAAACAACGGCCAACTAGCTAAGGTTTCTAGTAGACCCGTTACAATTATATCGGCAAGTCTCAAAGCATATGCCCGCCAGTCAAATATAGTGAAAACGATGGGATGTAATATATATGCTAAAACGATGGTTAACTGATTACAATTTCTGATAGACAAGATCCGATTATATCGGCAATCGGCAAGCCATAGAGCATACATTCGCCAGTCAGATACGATGAAAATGTTGCAAATACACTATAATACTTAGGTAAATGAGGAGCAGGGGGTTGAGAGGAGAATGAATGTTGCATGATGATAATGCACTGGTTCGATGAAACGGAAAAAGGTTTGGATAATATGATGAACATTTGTGTCGCTGTAACATCCCGGATCCCGAAACCCGAGTACACTACTCGTTCTCCGAAAACCCGAGTGTTAACCTTTAGAGATGGCTCAAATTTCATGTACATTTTTTTCTTTTCTTTATTAGAGTTAGTAATTTGGTGGAATAGAAACAAATCAAGTATAAGAGGGAGTTCAAATATACATAACCAAATTGTAAGTGGTTGTCCGAAAGCTTATACAAACCAATGTACTAAAAGACAAAACATAAAAATATAAATTTAGCATAAATGAAATCTACAATCTAGAGTTGCAAGGTCATATGACTCCTCAAACTCCACATGAGCACTAATATGCGCATCGGCTATGTCTCCCACACATTAAATATGATTTGATAGCATTAATGACTATCGCAATGAGGTATAACCCTTAAGATATATCAAAACATCAAGATAATTAAGTATAGTTTATCAGGAGTCTATAATGAATATTTCGCCATAGCCATCATAATAATGATGTAGTCCATCAAATGTGCAAATATAAAATAGATTTCACAATGGTATTCTTGTTTAAATGCATAAATGCATGCACATGCTTATAGACCTGGGGATGCCCATCTAACTGGCAAAAGGTCATCCAAGGAGAACTAGCCACTCGAAAAAGTACTCGAGGTATATCCAAGGGATACTAGTCACCAAGAAAAGGCCATGCAACGATGACACCCAAGTGAACTAACCTCTGGGAAGAGTACTTTATGATACCCCCAAGGAGAACTAGGCACCCAAAACAGTCTCTGCGAAAAGGACAACCCATGATAGTTGAATGCACGTGCTGAAAACTTAATATCACCAGGTAAAATATTCTATGATACAACCTGTAGTGACCCAAGAAAGTCTTGTATCAACCACTCGGTAAAGTCCGCATGCCATGAAATGCATAAGTAGTCCTAACCATTATTATTCTAATTGCATGCAGTCAATTTATGAAAACTCAGAGCCTGTTTGGATTGACGTATAGTATTGTGTTGTATTGTTCTTCTGTACGGACATAGTATTTAGGTCACTGTAGTTCGTATCCGTACATTTTGTCATTGATAAATAGAATGTTTGGTTTAGAGTTAATTTGGATATGTATACAATGCGGATTTATATGTCACTGTTTGGGAAATGAATATCCTTAGCCATGGTGGACGACTTGTAACCGTATGAAGTCTGACAACCCTGACCATGAAGTGAACAATCACATGCTACCATTCTTCATTCGTCTCCATTCAAAATTTATTCTCGAAATGTTGATAAAACACGTTGAATTGGGTTAAAACTTATCCCACATGGAAAAAGATGTAGGAAACCACGAGCGAAGGTGGGTAGATGGGTTACCCACTATCCAGTGGAAAATCCTCACCACCAACCACATTATGACATGGCCATATCATCTTTGTCTAAATCTTAGTATCATTAAAAGTATGAAATCAACAACATACTAAAATTAGGATATGTGCATTATATGCAAAATATCTGACAAAGTTTTGAGAAAATATAAGTTTGAAAAGTCTACATGTCTACAATAGACTCCATCAACAAAACTATCGGACCACTAGTTCACTGCGTCCATCAACTGGCATTGGTATTCATCTCTTCCTTACGATATGATAGTTAAAACAATCCAACTAACTACTATATATATCAGCAACACCTTGATGACAAACCTAAAGAAAGCATTCATCATCCTTGATGAATCATAATCTCCGTCCACATCGGACCTCGAGGCTTTGGATGCGTGCACCCCATCTTGGTCTTCTTCAACAATAGTTGAGGGATGATCTTGACCAACTTCAGACTCAAGTCTCTTGAAAAGACATTCTTGCCGAAATACCAAGACCCTGTTGTTAATTACAGGGATGCTGCCAGATGATGAATTCTTCATCCATCAGTAGATAAGTTATGCGGATTTCTGAAATAATTTATTAAACTTTGGGATAGAATTTAGACATCTCTTTAATCTTCCTAAATTATGAAACTTTTTCCATACCTAAAAATTTTCCCATGCTGTCGCAGCCTCATCGTAGACTTATACGATTTGTGTCTACATCCACTGTAGCGATTAACTTTTGCTCTAGCATCCTCCCACCCATTATATAGGCCAGGAACTCTGCCTACAAACACCACATAATATTTTCTCATTCTTACCTGGAAAATAGATCAATACAAGACCTACATTATATTCAGTGACTATAGGATTGCCACATCTAGCATTTACTTTTACTGATAGCAAATAAAAGAAAATTGGAACAGAAGTTAGCAAAGATAAAAAGAAAATTATTCTAACAATATACATTTGTAGTCTCACCTCATTAATATGTTCCAATCATTCCCAAAGTGACATTCAATATCATGAGATCATGGAATCTGAACTTCTCTATTGTGACTAGAATTATATCTACACTATTTAAGTGGAGTATGCTTCATACAAGTCCAATGATCAGCAGATGGAATTAATGATTAGATGATAAAACAGTTATTAAGCAACATATAACATCATACGCTTAACATGAATTCTATGTAGCACCCTAGAGTGATATCATATGATGAAGATTCAAACAACCACAACATCAGACCAATCAAATAACTACAACTTTTGAGTTGTATCAAACATCTGTGCATCAGTTTCAGATGTTAATACCCTGATGTACCTACAATAATTCAACAAATTGAGTTGTATCAGATGTCTGTGCATCAATTTTAGATGTTGATGCCCTATTGTACCTGTAATAATTCAACCAATAACAATGATATTTAAACTAGATAAGAGAGAAAGCAGAACACAGGAAACACATTTGCGAATGGTGCGACCATCAGCATAGATAGTATCTAGAATAACCTTAAACGATAGCATTGGGTACTCATGAAGCACCCAAAATATCCCATCCAAACCACTTTAAATTTTATACCAAAAAAAGAAAAAGAAAAAAGAAGAAGAGTTGAGTTGTTTAAAAGTCTCATAATTGCGCATCCAAGGCGGTGACATTTAGACAAGACTAGTGTGGTCGAGAAGTTTCTGTAGCCACTCCTTCCTCCTCTCATGCTGCATTTTCATGAAGAAATCGACACTTACAATATCACCCTGCAACACCTGAGCAGCTCAAAGTTGGTCCTCATGGTTGAGACCATCAACCTCCTCTAGTATGCATAACATCTTTTAGAGTCGGCTCATACTCTTGCCATGTGTCATAGTAATGTTTAGGGTCTTTACTACAACAGCTATTTCACCCATCTTATTGCCAATGTGGTTACTCAGCTTATCCCTTCTTTATCAGGTCATGCGTTAGCGGTGCTTTGACTATTTCTAAACCCCCTCAAGGTCTCCATAGGGCCTTTGTTATCCCTCTTTGACCGTTGTCGTGACCCTCATTAAAACAACGAATCGAACCACTGTCGCCGTCTTCCTCATTGTCGGAGGAAAGACGAACAGTTTCAGAACCATCTTCATCGAACTCATCGTCGACCGAAAAGTGGTGACAAGTACGTGGTACTAGCAAATGAGCCATGGGGGCAATTATTCTCAAACATAAACGCTAAGTCATTATATCTATTAATATGCTTCCCACGTACTCTTTCGGCATATGGGTGAGACTGCGAAATCAGAGAATTTAGTTAGTACAACACTAAGGAGCAACACCTTTGTGATACATGATAAACTAGATACGCATTGAAGGAAGTTGGAAGAGTAATATACAGACTATTACTTACCGCAATGTACCCATCCCACACATCGTCTAAAGCCACCGCCATTTTTTCATCCGGGTCCCATCCAAACCCACTCGCATTCAGCATGTCCTTAACTGCCCAAAATAATCTTTTCAATGTACGAAAACAGTTAGAAATATATTTATTCTCTAACTCAATTCCACACCTATCAAAGATTTCTGTGACTGTTGCCTTATAAGCTTCTAGCTTGAAACCAATGTCACTCTTTCGACCAAGATTAATCTACTCGACTAGTGCATCAACCAATGCATTATCCATTGGATTACTCTACTGAATGCGCATTGTTTTCTTACTATCTGTAATCCTTCTAGTGCGATTAGCCGAATACATTAGTGATGAAGCTTTTGATGGTGTCGAGATTTTCTTACTTGGGGCACCAAATAACATACTTGGTGATGCCACAGTCTTGTTAGGTGAGCCTGTACACCTTGTAGGGGACGCAGTCTCATTCTTATCTCTTGAAGCCTTGTAAGAGCTCTGTAGAAAATTTATTATACATACGCAGTAGTAACAGTCAATGGAAATGGCATTTGACAAACTAACATATGAAAATAATTTGAGGATTAGATCATTCAAAACATTAAATTATATGGTTTGAAATATATTATGACTTAAATTTTGACATATAATGAAATTCATGCAAAGTGTCTATAGTTAAAGTAAACAAACATCCCAAGACGAAAATATTGTTGTTTAAAAATCTGATGTTACACAAACTACTCAATACTGAAAATTAAAAAAATAAATTAACATCACTGCCCGGTATGAGGAATACTGTCATTCCACATCCTCTCCGCTATCTTATCCCTCTTTTTCACCCATTCCCCTCTAACGCGGTCTATCACACGAGATAATTGGCCTTTTTCAACATTTGTGACCTTTATACGAGATGACGAAATGTCCTCAGAACTGTCTCCACTATCCTCAACTGTTTCAGTAAATCTATCTTTACCACAAACACGGATGAAGTTGTGCATGACACAACAAGCTATAACAATCTTTACTTGAGTTATAAACTTGAACTGTGGTACTATACACAGTATAAGAAAATGGTCTTTTAAGAGACTAAAACAACATTCAATGACATTTCGCAATTGGGCATAACGATAATTGAAGAGTTATTTCATATTAGTAGGCTTCCTTCCCGTACGATATTCATTTAAATGATATCGAACAGCTCAATAAGGTGTCATAAAGCCAGGAGAATGCGCATATCCCGCATCCACGACATAATATTTTTCTACACAAAACAATATATGCATATTAAGTATGTGAATAATTCGCATGCTACATATTATGAAGTAATAACAATAATTAGACTTTACCATGAGGGACAAGGAACTAATCAGGGTGATGGTTTAAAGCATTTTACAAAACACGAGCATCAGAGGCAAAACCATCCTAACTTGATAGCACATATACGAATTTCATATTGAATGTACTGGTTATCATTATATTCTAGGACAAAACCTCTTCAATTTCGAAAGGTTGCACTTTCTTCTTTTGGCAAATATGTTGATATGCACGTGCCATCGAGTGCCCCTATGCAATCCTACAAGCAACATTCATATGATTTTTAAGTTGGTAATTAATAATCAACAATTACTAGGCATCATAAATATAAATTTTTAGAATGTAATTCCTGAAAATAGGGCCTCCACATTAGATTATCAGATATCTCTTTTAGGGATGTAACCCAGGGAATTTCACATATTCTGGATAAAGACCAATTACATCATCAAGGACTCTATTGAAGTGTTGACTCACGGTCCCCCAAATCATGAAAACCGATGACCAATGACACGATTTCGTACATTGTAGCTGATAGTATGTAGGAACATCGTGACTTGTTCCTCTAAACTGCATCTCCTTATATCAGAATGTAAATTTTTATCTCTTAACAAAGAACATAACTTGAAGAGCTTATCCCAACCTATTCTTAGTTGTACTAGACAGTTAACATCGCTCTTCTTTATGATTTCATTTATGAATCTATTTCTCTCTACATGACCATCTCGAGGTAACGCCTTGATATAATAACGGCGATAATATTCAATAGCTCTCATAACACATGCTGACACTGCAATTGCAGTTAATGCAGACTCTATTTCATTTTCATTCCAATCACTATTGGATGACTGTTGTCGGTTAGAGTCACTACCATGAGATCCCATTGGACAAATGAGGAACTAACCTGTTATTCTTTATAGTTATTTTCTATTAAGCAGTGCAAATGACATCATAATCCCAAATGTACAGCAAGGCACGGAAATATAGTCAATGCTTTTATAAATCACATTATATGATTCTTAACATGATTGACATAAAATAATAGATCTATGTACACAAGACATTTCAAAGTGACAAAGTCAGACTTAGCACATGATACAACCGATAATAGTGGAATCATTATTAAGAGGCATTTATCACTAACATAATATAAATATTCCTTGGTTTGAAAGAAGAGCATATTAGTAATATCTTCAAGCTTTTCAGATAGGCTCAACGTTAAATTACGCACCTATGAAGGGTGATTTTAGGAAAATTGTTAATTAGTATCAGGATCAGCACCTGTGCGAGACTTGTCTGCACCAGTGGCCTACAATCAGACCTCATTATTAAAGATATAAAAGTATAATATGGAAGTTTAGAATGGACATGATACAAGTCATTTTACAATACATGATAAAGCTAAGAAACGATATGAAAGTCTTTCAAACATCCACATAAACATTGAAGATTCATGAAAACATAAAATACAACCACAACAAACCATGATTTTATCACGTATAATATGCTAGTTTTTAGAAGAAGGATGATACTTTCAAACTCATGGAAACTTAAAAATGGAGTATTACCTCCGGTGTGAAGGAGTAGTTATAAAATCAAACCATAAAGATTTTTTTCAGAAAAGCGATTAATATGGAAGACGAAGGAGGGTCATAGATTTCTTTTATAGCCATTTTCGAAATGATTCTGACGATTTATAGAGATCATTTATCCTACTTTGGGTGACATGCACAGGTCATATGTCCCAAGTGTCTGGAGGTGATTCCATCCCCTGGATACATTGCAGATACACAGAGTTATCAATAAGATACACCTGCAAAGAAAATCGCTGCTCGAGTATATTACGTGGGATCCCATATTCGTAGGGTATATGAGAAAGTTAATGGCTACTTCCCTACGATATTCATCCAGTGGGTAGAGTTGTTTCCTGGAATATTCAGACATAAAGAGAAGGTACATAGAGGAGGTAAAATTCACTCATGTAAAAGATGGATACTGTCACCATGAATCCAACGATCACGTTTTAAATCTAAACTACAAAGGAAACAATTGTAAGCCCTGTATCTTAAACCGTACCATTCCATAGACTTCCGTGGTCTTATCGGTCGAATTCCGGCAACCTTCGACCCTTAACTAATATTTGCGTGCGACCCTGATTCGTATGCCGTCAACCCGTATCGACTCAACCCAAGACCTTTACCATAGCGACCGCGCCATCGCTGTGGTTCCGATGCCGCGACTTGCCTGCCGAGGCGATACCCTGGTCAAGAGATGTGGGCTAATGTTCGGTATGAAGAAAATGTCGCGCGTTGCGAAACCTAAGAGAATCTCTACGAGGTGTCACATCAATCCCATCAATCCATCAATCCATCAATCCATCACATGTCAAGTACATGTCAAGTACACATCACCTTTCACCCATTCCCAAGCAACTACAAAAGTCAAGAATCTCTTACAAGCCCATACCTCTCTTACACCAAAAGCCCTTAAAGTCAAAAAGTTCTTACACCACCCATGCTTTTCTTACACAAATGGCTACAAAAGTCAAGATTTTCTTACACCCATCACTCACCACATCCATCACCCATCTCTCTCTCCCTTTATAACTCTCTCTCTCTCTCTCTCTTTCTCATTTTCAAACTCAAAAAAATCTAAGGAGAGAAATCCCATACGTATGAGAATTCTTCAAGCCTCTCCCTCTCTTTCAAAACTTCAAGTATGGCCCACTTTCCTACTCCATGATCTCCCATCCTAACCATCCATTCCCCATCTCCTCCATTGGAATCAAAGCTAAGGTGCTAAGGAACTCATAGGAGCAAGAAGATCGAACGGTGGGTGCTCCTCTAGATGTAAAAAATCTAATTTTTATAGCCTAGATGTTTTATTTCTTTCATGAGGAAAGTGTAGGACCCACCAATCAATGGTGGAGATCCCCCACAATCCCATGGTTGTGGCCTAATGGCCTACCTTAAGCATGCATGATCCATGTATGGGGCCTTTCTCTATGGGCCCCATCATGGTAGTTTTATTTCATATCATATTATGTTTGGGTCATCTAGACCTTATAACCATGGTGGGGATGACATCCTCACCATGCATTTTAATTATATGCCATGCATGTGCAAGATCCATGTTGTAAATGTAAATCTAGGTATGATGTGCGGGTGTGATTGATCTTGGGAGGGCTCAATAGTGGCGGAGCCCCTTTCCCTATGGCCGAATTGTCCTTCTATCTCTCTTTTTCCTCATTTTATTTCCTGATGTGTGTGGCCCATTAATGTATTTCTCTTTTTATTTAACTTATATAATAAATTTTATCTAAGCACACGTTGCTGTCCAGAAACTTCTGGACAGTTTCTTGTTGTTTTTGGACCAGATTTTGGGACTATTTGGGGACTATTTATACCTGTTAAATATAATTTTCTCAAAGGTGAGGATCTCATCTTGATGTCCCCCAAATTTTAGCCCCAACTGACCTTCATTGGGGTCCCAAAGGTGTAGTTTAAGTGAGGTGGACAGTCTGGATTTTATGCACTGTTCTAGCAACATTCCACCATTGACAGTTGGATTTTTAAAATTTATTAAAATACCTATGGGTGTTTAAAAATTATAAAAATGTTTAGGGGGGTGACCTACTTATGGTAGGACCCACCTAAAAAATTTTGGGGCCAATGGACGCCTGTACACACCATGGTGATGGCGGGACCGCCCATTATAATATGGTGTATAGATCAGTCCGATTTTTAGGACAGATTGATTTATGTAAATGAATTAAAATATTTACAGATGTTCAAAAATTCTGAAATTTTTTTAGAAGTGTGGTCCACTTATGTTGGAACCCACCTACCAAATTTCAGGGCCAATGGACTCTGTACACACCGTGGTGAGGGCCGGACTGGCCCACCGTGTTGGGACGTCCAGGTCTGTCCGATTTTTTCTGGATAGTCTGTTTTGTTTAAATTAATTAAAATACTTAGAGATATCTAAAAATTATGAAATTTTGTGGGGATGTGGCCTACCTATGGAAGTATCACTCTGTGAAATTCAAGCCTCAAGTGACCCCGTTTGGGTATCCAAAAGAATGGGCCAAGATGGTTGGACTCCCAGATTTTTTCTGCTGTGCAGTCCAGCAATATGCCTTGATAAAAAATCATAATTCAAAAATATTTCTTCTGATGGTGGGCCACCTTTTTGGGTTTTTTCTCATTGTATGCATGATGAGGGACCTTGGCCCTCAATTTTTAGAGTTTTAGAGGCCTTAGACCCACTCCAATGGAGTGCCCAAATTTAGGACAGCAACATGTTATAATTATGCTGGCCTTAGGCTGAAATTTTGAGGAGTGGGGCCCACCATATTATAAAGATCTTAGAGGAAATGATTTATACCTTTAGTTCCTTAAATGTTGGGCTTAATGAATGCACTTTTGAGGTCCACCACAGTTGAATTTAATTGGGTCCATGAATGTAGCTAGTTGTTGAACTATTTAAGGCCCATAGAGTGGACCCATTTGATGTGTTCCAAGGCCCATAGGATTAGGCCCATTTGATGTAATTTAAGGCCCATAGAGTGGACCCATTTGATGTGTTCCAAGGTCCATGGGACTGGACCCATTTGATGTATTTTAAAGCCCATGGGATTAGGCTCATTTGATATGTATAAGGCCCATGGGTCAAGAACCATTTGATGCAATCTAAGGCCCATGGGTTATGACCCATTGCAATGCACATAAGGCCCATTGGTGTGGCCCATTGATGTGGCCCATTTGATGAGTAAAAAACCCATATGACATGGCCCATTTGATGTATTTAAGGCCCAATGGGGTGTACCTAAGGTCCATTGCAATGTGTGATCCCAACCTGGTTTACGTAATGTTATTCACTACGGGCTACACCTTGGGAGCAATGTTGGTTTGACGTCCACATTGCGAGTATAATGTTGGTTAAATGTCCGCATTACGACTCTCCCTAGGGCCCATTGGTAGGCCCGTACTTGTTGTATGCAAGCCGTCTAGGCCAGCTGCGTTGTAAGGATAGGGCATTACTTTATAACATGCTTAGTATAACTCCATGACGTACAGCCCATTTGTATCGGTCCATTTGATCGGCCTGCTCGTATCGGCCATTTGATTGATTTATCCCATATGATTGATTAGGCCCATCTTGATATATTTGTGGCCTGTTGATAAGGCTATATATAAGGCCCGTTGTTGAGGTCCACTTTGATGTGTATGAGGCCCGTTGTTGAGGCCCACCTTGATGTGTATGAGGCCCGTTGTTGAGGCCCACCTTGATGTGTATGAGGCCCATTGTTGAGGCCCACCTTGATGTGTATGAGGCCTGTTGTTGAGGCCCACCTTGATGTGTATGAGGCCCGTTGTTGAGGCCCACCTTAAATATAGATGAGGCCCATGTTGCAAGGCCCATTGTGATGTATGCAAGGCCCATGGGTCATGGCCCATTGCAATGTATGTAAGGCCCAATTGGTGCGGCCTATTCGATATATTTATGGAGTCCATGTCATTAGGCCCATCTTGTTGTATTGGTGACCCGTCCATTGAGGTTCACCCATGGTATATATTTGAGGCCCATGTGTAGGGCCCACCTATTGTGTATTTAAAGCCCATGGGTTGTGGCCATAGTGATGTATATTAGGCCTATGTGATGTAGCCCATACTGATGTGTATTAGACCCAGGTATGTGACTCACCTGCGAAGTATATTTGAGGCCCATTTTGATATATTTGAGGCCCATGGGTGTGACCCATCCAAATGTATTTGAGGCCCATGGGCAAGGCCCATTGTGATATGTGTTAGGCCCATGACCAGGGACCACCTGTTTTGTATATTTGGCCCTTGTGTGAGGCCATGTGCCCATTATATATTTGATTCTATGTAGGCCATTCCTTTGGGGCAATGTTGGTTAAAAGTCCAGATTGTCGACGCCGGTTATTGATACCGTTTATGAGTATGTGACATCATAACATCATGATACATGCCCATTCGCATCATCTGTATGTTTGTTATGAGATGTGATTGACCATTGCATATGTCATTGAGCAAGATAATGTGAGACTCCCTGATAGGTGGAGATTATCTCACATGAGTGCATGACATGCGCAGGATTGATGCATGATTAGATTGTATGACTCATGCATCTTGCATTGTGTTGTGATTACTGTACGCCCGAGTAACATCAGGGCCGTAGCCTCCACAGGCATATCGTGGATGGCCAGATGGGACATCGGAAATCTGTTCGAGCATCGGGCCGCCATAGATGACCCTGGGTGAAAATCTCTAAACAGCCTCTTACTTCCAGAGGATGCTCCAACGTCTAGACCGAGTGGGTAGATGAGCGTTGAGTGCCGATTACCAGATGACTGCGCTCTCCACTGTGTCGTGGTCGGTTAGAAGGGGGTGCGGCCTTACCCGCTCGAGGGAGTAGGCATGGCTAGGCTGAGTTTGACCAGCTCGAGGAATGGGTCCGCTATCGGCGAGCCGGGTAGGTATTGGCAGACTACTGACAGGCGGATAGTGAGATCTTTTCCACTTACCCAGTTGTGTACTTGATTGGTGCAGCAGGTGGTGTGAAGTGTAATAGACCCCGGTGATTTCCCTAGAGAGGAACCGTACTGATATGAGGACTGACATGATATTATGACACCCCGTCACTGTTGTGCATGTGGGCGGACGCATGTGGGCGGACGCTGATGTGGGCAGGTGTGATATGTGTGGATATTCATAAATGGTTGATCCACGAGAGTTATTACCGTGATGTTTTACTGGCTCATCTTCGAAATATTTCTGTTTCCACTGATTAGAATCATACGGGTCATCTGTCGGGGGTGGATAAGCGTCATCATTCCAATAATCACGTAATGTTCTATTAACTCGTGGAATGCAATTATTCTCCCGCAGATAATCACCGAAAGTCTTCTTAATCGGTGGAGCATCATATTCCGATTGGTTTTTGAAGCTATTTTCAGAAAAATTTTGAGGCATAGGTTGTTTTTCATAAGCTATCTCAATATACGGACGTGCCCACTCATTCATATACATGATGAAACCCTTAATCTGAATCTAATCCTAAAGAATAGAAGAAAAGATCCTACAACAATATGGAAAGTAGGTAGAGGAGAAGTTAGAGAGAAGTTACCAGATTGGAGTACTATGTTAAGATCCTGTGAAGGAAAACAAAAGAGATTAGTTTTCTAAAGTAGAAATAGAAAAGTTAGAAATTTCTAAAAGAAAACTTAGAAGCTAAGTTAGTTTCTAAAACGGAAAACCTAATCCTAAAATAAAAAGTTTCTAATAAAAGAAGGATGAGTTAATTTATAAAATTAGAAAGAGTTTCTAAAAAGAAAAGGGAAGTTTCCTAACCCTAGAAAATTTCTAAAATAGGAAACCATAGAATTAGAAAGTTTTCAAAATTAAACTAGTTCCTAAAAAGGGAAAAAGGTAGAAGAATTGGGAAGGGATTACCGAATTAGAAGTTTATGTTAGGCTCCTACAAAACAGGAAAACAAGTTAGTTATAGGAAAAAAAATAAAAATAAAATAAAGTTAGTAAAATCCTAATCTTAATCTAATTCTAAAATCAATTAATTTCAGAAACACAATCTTCAGTCCCCGGCAACGGCGCCAAAAACTTGTTCACTCCCCAAGTGCAGGGTTGTGATGTAGTAATAAACTCGGTAAGACCGAGGTCGAATCCCAAGGGACTGAAACTTATATGTAATCTAAAATTAAGTAGAATTAGAACTAGAATGAGATGAAATCTGAATTGAATTATAAATTGAGGAATAATTGTAAACTATTAATCTAAAACTTATAGGAGAAGTCAGGGGTAAGGAAACTAGGGATTCAGAGAATTCACTTGTAGAGATCAGGGAGATCTTATGCCATCTTCAAGAATCATGGAATCTAACTGAACTGCCGTTGATGTAGTTTCAAAGAGATGAAAGGTATATGAATTAGAATGGATTCCATCACCAAACCATGCCCAGGAGACTATGGCAAACAACAGAATTAAACTAATTAGCAACCAATCACATGTATGAAGGTTAGGAAGGGTACCGTCATCCGACCATGCCCAGGAGACAATGGTGAACAACAAGGCTTCCTGACGTCATAAACATAAAGGAAAAAAGACATGCTCAAAGCCATTGCAGACACGTTGTAATTTCAGTTACAACAGACCATTAAAGACTGAAAACATTCCATTAATAAAACTAACATTAACGCCAGTTCAGATAAAATCAAAGCTATAGAATAGAGTCTCCATCATGCTAAAAGCTTCACCTCTTAGCCCTAGCTAAGGGGTTTAACCAAGCATGAATGGGTTAAATCTAAATAAATAAAGAGAAAAAGAAAAGGAAAAGAAAAGGGAAAGAAAAAAAAAACAGCCAAAGCTCCTCAATCTCTCTTTCTCCTGACGTTCCAACCCGAGCCTTCCCTCCCAAGATCTGATCTCCTCTCCTTTATATAGTTGCTGAAGACGGTGGAGAGCTGTTGGTGGAGAACCGACCCTCTTTACGCAGAAAAATTTCATGCGCACGCTTAGTTTCTCGCAGCAAAAAAAAAGCACAATAGTCTGCGTTTGGACTGAAAATCCGGACGCTGTTCGTTTCGATCACCACGTCTGCCACCATGGATAGGGTCAGCCCTGGTTGGTACTTCACGTGGAGGGTTCGGATTGGTTATCCGCTCCTCCTGATGGATGCATAAAAACCCAAAAATTCTGGTTTTCTCCGGACGGACGCCTGCATAAATCTCTTAAAAATTGACGTTGCGTTAGTTATGGGGCCCACATGACTTAGTTCTTGAGGAATCAGGTCCGTTCATTGAATTCACCTCGAAAAAATAATTGGAAAAGGTTAGTTTTAGATTAGATTAGGTGTGGCCCACTGGATATTTCATGGCACTGTTTGTCTTACATTTCGACAGTGGAAATTCGCTACATGCTGCCTCTTGGAAGATTTCCACCTATATGAGGGTCACAGGACTCCTCCACACATGATGAACGGATCCGATCATCTATTTTCTTGATGATGGCAGGCCACTGATCGATCGGCGGACGGCCTTGCGAAACGGAAACAGAGACTTTCCATTCTCTGTTTGGAGTCGGACGGTCGCGGGTCAAACGTAGTCAAACTGCGTTTTGGCTCAGTGTGATGTGAGTGCACATCCAGTGTGTACTCACTCGCACACAAATGGGTCCCATCTTGATGCGTGTAAGAAATCCATTCCGTCCATATATTTTATCATATCATCTTAGACATTGAGACCAAAATTTAAGCAGATCCATATATCAAGTGGGCCCCACATTGCTGTTTTATGGGCTGATCTGTCCATTGGGTCACTTCCACTGGGATCGAACAGATGAAATTCGACTTGTACGGTTAATTTATGGTCCTTAGGCTACGTATGTAGTTTCGAGCCGAACGGATGGTGGAAACCCCGTGATCTTGCATTCTTGATGATTTTCAAGCCACTTGAGCTCCAATTTCTTAATTTTCACGGATCCATGGTGTGTAATTCCATCGATCTTGGTCCCCTGGAGTCCGTCCCTTGCCGTGGTGTCTTTAGATCGTTAAATCCAGGCTTTTAACACCTTTTTGCAGTTCATGCTCTCAATTACACCCTGCATCACAAACGCGGTAAAACGGGCTATTAAACAGCATCATGCTCGTAAATCTAGGTAATAACTGGGGTCTGATATGCAATATTTGACCCTCAACACAACCCCCAACCAACATTTTGCTGGTCCCGAGCAAGGTATGCGAAAAATAAGTTGAGAACTACAGGATAATTTCCATGAACTCGATTGATTTTTGAAAAGCAATCTAGACACGAGACTTCAAAATGTATGAATGTTAGGCATTACTTCCTTCTGGAATCAAGCGCACAGTAAACTTCATCATCCAGTTCAAGTATTAATCCATCAATTAGAAAAATTCTAAATATTGAGTTCAATGGGGTCTGATATGCCATATTTGACCCTCAACAGTTACAAATTTTATACTCAATCTTACACAAGGAAAGAGTATATGGGCTTTAAATTGACAACCTTGTCGGATTGATCCCCGTTGATGTGCCTTCTTGAGATGCGTCATCGCTTATCTTGTGATCCCCTAATCTTTAAACTAGATTTTCTTTCGCTTCCGTGAATCAACTACTGTCAATGATCTTCCAATGAGATGCCAAGGTATGAGAGGTGGGTAAATCTCCTACAACTAATGATTTTAGTTGGTTTCTAGAAAAGATTTACCTAGATGGGTATTATAGAGAATGTTTAAACAAGGATTTACCTATAGGATTGGTGTTTAATCTTTAAAAAATAGAAAGCATTAAGTGCATCTTCATAAAGGAGGTTGAAATCCTCATTAGAGTGATAAATTACAATGAAGATGACTTGAATCACTTAAGTTTAAAGCCTAGAATAGTTAGAAAAGAGTTACCAGCATAGAAACTTCTAACATACTAAAGACACATCGATTTGCCTAAGTATTGAATGCCTATTTTATAAAAGAAAATTTTGCAATGGCTAGTTCAACAACACTGTCAATAGGATCAAATGAACCTTCAATAGGATCGAAGATCCTTCGATAGGATCAAACTAGACTTTGGTCAGATCGAGAAAATCTAGAGATCTGCAGTTTGGTTACTTAACTGTTTCATCAATTTTGTCAAGGAAATATTTGATCGTATCGAGTCCTATTGACGGCATGTCGACGAGGTTTGGATCTACTCGAAAACTGTTGTTTTGGATTATGAGTTCACAACAGCGTAACACCTCTAAAACCTATCTAATTATGATCAAATTAAGATCCTAAGGCTATGGGATGATCAAATAAAGGCTTACATATTAGGAAAAAGATCATTAAGATGCTAACTCGATACGATTGAAGATCTCCTTGATAGAATTGATGAAACAGTCAAGTAACCAAACTGCAGATCTTTAGATTTTCTTGGAAACTGTTGTTTTAGATTATGAGTTTACAACAACATAACACCTCTAAAGCCTATCTAATTATGATCAAATTAAGATCCTAAGGGTATGGGATGATCAAATAAAGGTTTACCTATTAGGGAAAATATTATTAAGAGGTTAAGGATGTTTTGGACCTAAAAGGTGTTTAGGGTTGGGGTCACCAGGGCACCTCAATTTATTTATTTCTTCACTCCTTGATGCTTCAAGTCTTCATGTACCTTCGGTCTTTAGCTTTCAACGGCTCAACCAACTCATTGACACACGTGATTGAAAAACAAGCACACTAACAGGTATTTCTCTTTAGAGTGAAGAATCACTCCGACTAAGGTAACGTTGTCTAACATATCATTGTATTTCATGTTGACATTCCAATGTCCAACTTTAGTTGTTAACGGCTTTGGTAATAATTCATTCTGACTTCCTCTGGGAGGAGCAGTAGGAAGCATTCCACCTTTAATAGTGGAATGAAGTGTGCAAACTGGATAGCAAGTGTGGGATAGATGTGTGAGAGCTAAAATCTATGAATTTAGCTATGTTTTGGCAAATGACAATGGAGATTTTGGATGGAAGGAGGGAGATTTGTGGAGCAGGTGACTCCTTAAAAATGGAGTGGGTTGGTGGTTCATAAAGGAACCATCATGTATAGTGCTTTGGTGGTCTGAAAGACCATATTTAGGATGGTAGGAAGCTTTAATGAAGCATAGGACTTTTCTAGGGAGACAATTCATGTTTTTGCTTTTGGGAGGGTACTTGGTGTAGTGACTAACCTCTTTCCTATATGTTCCCTAGATTGGCAAGCTTGGCACTGGAACTGGGAATTAATTTCTTTTATTGCTTTTCTAATTCAGGAGGTCAAATTATTTGAACTTCTCACTGTAGAAATTTAACAGAGCTAGATGATATGACTTGTTTGTTGAACCTCCTCCAGAGCCATATTTTCTCAAATATGAACGAGACAATTAGATGGGAGAAATCTAGGAGGTTTTTCTCTTTAATCCTTTTATGTGGTAATTTGCTCCATTGAGCCAAGCGAATTGGTGTTTCAAATAGAATTCATATGGTCGTTCGTGAGGCCCCCAAGGATAATGGCATTTGCTTGGTTAATAGGTAGAAGCAGAAAATACACATGATTATCCCTAATGTCTGTCTTATGGGTTTGCTTGATGTGGAGTCCGTAGACTATTTCTTCTTGCATTGTTTTTCTGCCAAAGTAGTTTAGGAATGCTTTTTTGATGTCTCCCAATCTAGCCGAGGGATGCCAGCTTTAAACATATCATTCTTTTTTTGGCATGGGGTTGGAGTTGGACAGAAAGGGTGAAACCCTATGTTCCCTCTCCCATCTTTATTGTTCGTTCCCATATGAGGTGTTGTTCAAGAGAGAGAAGCTGGATATCTCTCTACCTCTTATTTTAATAAAATACCATTACCTTCACTGTATTTAATCTATACACACATTAATTAATTTAAAACTAAAGGAGATTTTTAACAAATGCTTTTGCATATATTTTTATTCAATCCTCTATACAAAACATGTGCAACAATATGGACATTTGGTATAATAAACAGAGGACTAATCATCCATAACCTGTTGTATGTGTTGGGGAACTAGCGGAATCACACAGAGATGAATCTAGGATAGCAATCCAAAAGCACTAAGCAAAAAGGAAGGAGAACACAAAAATTTAACGTGGAAAACCCTTTCGAAAAAAAACTACGGCACAAAGAGACATAAATTCACTATGAAAGCAGAAATTACAAAGAGAGAAGGCTATCTGATTTGAACAACCTCGAATCTCACCCTTGCTACACACAAATCCTACAATTTTACAGTTTTACAAAAAAATTTGCGCAAAATCTGATTAGATTTAAGACATGAAATATGATAATCTCCACCATGTCCTTAATCTTTAAACATGTAGCTCTTTGTCCTCTTCTCTTATCTTTGCCCGCATCATAGCTTCATCAGTGCTTCTTGTGCACACTCCATCTTCCTTTTACGCCATCACTAAGCTTAGAGAAGTTACATATAAGCCTCGTATCCTAGTCCATACTATTTCTTAGACTCTCACGATCCTCCCCATCGAATTCCAACAACCCACGACCTGTAATCGACGTTTACGTGTAACCATAAGTCGCATCTCATAGATCTGAGTCGACTCAACCCGAGACTTATATCATTACGACCGCGCCATCGCTGCAGTTCCAATGCCGCGTCTTGCGCACCGATGTGATACTCAGGCCAAGAGTTGTGGGCCCATGTTTATTTCAAGAAAAGGCAGTGCATTACGAATCCTGAGAGAATCTTTACCCAAATATCATATCAATTAATCAATCACAACCATCTTTATCCAAACATCACATCAATTAATCAATCACAAGTCAAGTACAACCCATACCTAGCCCATCCCTCTCTTACTAACAAGGCATGCCACCCATCTCTCTCTCACCCTAAAGTCAACACAACCCATACCTCTCATGTCATTCTTCTTACACACCCATCCCTCTCTCCTTACATCTCCCATCCTTCACTCCATTTCATTCCATTCTCTATCATTTTTCTTAGCAACCAAGAGAGAAAAAGACTAATGTAAGAAAAGAAAAAGAACCTAAGATCACAACCCACTTCCTACCACCAAATCTCACCATCTAACCCTTCAATCTGCATCATCCTCCATCAAAGAAGAAGCCAAGGAGTTAAGGAAGCCATAGAACTAAGAAGAAGTTGAATCGGTGGGTGATTTGTAGGTTAGATTGTGTTTTTGATGATGGGCCAAGTGAGGCCTATCGATTGATGGTATGGATCTCACTTTGGACCCTACGTGTGGCTGATGGCCCACTATGATTCATATGATCATCCCATGATGGGGCCATTCTCCATGGACCCCATCATGATGTTTATTTTTCCATTGTGAAAAGGTCATTTAGACCTTGCATTTTTGGTGGAAAGGGATCTCCACCGTTGATCTTTTTATGATTTAGGGACCACATGATTTGAGACCCATTTTGATGTATGTATTGTATTTACATGGCCCATCTAGGAAGAGGTCATAATGGCGGAGCCCCTCTCCTTCATCGCATGTCTCACTCTCTCTCTCTCTCTATCTCTTTTTCCCCATCTTATGGCCCACCAAGAATGTATGTATGTTACCCATGTTGTCCACCCAATTGGGATGCCCCCACTGTCTAATCGGGACCCACCTTGTTGTCCATCTTGCTGTCCACTTCGGACCATCCTAGACGAAAGGGAAAACACTAATATTAGCTTGGGCATGGGAACCACCTGCACGTGAGCATCTCACTCACACCATCCGTCCGTTGCTGGACGTGGGGCCACCTTGATGGCGTACCCCCATCCAGGGTCGTCCGTCCGCTGAACATCCAATGCCCGTGGACGATTGAAAAATAAATATCATCTTGATACTAGCTGGTAGGCCACACGTGTGGACCCACCAGATGCATGCGTTGCATCCCTGCCATCCATCGTCCAGCCATGGACGGTGGATCCTACTTTGATATATGTGTTTTATCCCTGCAATCTAGATGTCCTGGATGGTGGGCCTGCTATGATTTATGTGTTTATTCCACACCGTCCATCTGTGTGGACCCCACATGATGTAGGTGTTGTAATCACACCATCCGCCTATGTTACTAGACTGGTGGGCCACACGCATGGGCCCCACCTTGATGCATGTATTCAATCCCCATCGTCTAAACCAACAAATGATGATGGGGCCAGCTATGATGTATGTGGTAATCCACACCGTCCGGACATTACAGGAGAATGAGATAGATCTAATTTCAAGTGGGACCCACCATGTGTACATGGGACCCACCCTGATATGTGTTAACTCCACCGTCCATTTGTGGATGGATAGTGGAACCCACCAACTATATAGTTGCTGTTTTGATGTCAGCATGTTCTGTGGGTCTGATGACGAGGTATGTGTTATATATTAGACCATTCGTCCTTTTTTTTAGGTGTGGGACCCACCCCACACGTGCTGCACATGTGGGGGTGGGGTCCACCTTGATGTATGTATTCTTTATCCACACCGTCCATATCCGGATGGTGCCATGTGGGCCGACCATTGATGTATGTGCTGGATATCCCAGTCGTCCTCCATTTATGGGATGTGGGACCCACCCCACATGTGCTGCACGTGTGGGGGTGGGGCCCACCTTGATATATATGTATTCTATATTCACATAGTCCATCCTCTGGATGGTGGTGTTGAACCCACCATGCCGTGCGTGTTTCATCTATGTCGTCCTCTTGTGTGGCCCACCGTGATGTATGAAGTACCCCCCATGTTTTATGCATTGTATACCCTAGCTATCAATCTGGTGGGGCCCATATGGATTGTGCAGGCCTACCTACTGCTTGTACAGGGCCCACCTTGAGATGTATGTTGTTCATGGCTACCCATCCATCTTGGTTGAACCATAGGCTGCCACATGAAGCTCATTTTGTGACATATATGAGGCCCACATGGTGAGGCCCAATATGATGTTTGTATGGCCAATATGTGCCCCCAATATGATGTTTGTATGGCCCATATTTACGGCCCAATATGATATTTGTGTAGCCCATATGTGTGGCCCATTGTCATGTAAGAGAGGCCTATATGATGAGGCCCCAAGTGATGTATATGAGGCCTTTGAATGAGGCCCATTGTGATACATTTTTGGCCCATTTAGTGAGGCCCATTATGATGTATACGAGGCCCAATGTGATGTATATAAGGCCCATATGATGAGGCCCACTGAGAAGTATATTAGGCCCTTATGTGAGGCCCATCGTGATGGTATATGGTCCATTATATGCATGAGGACCATTATATATGTGAGACCCAATTGTGATGTGTAAAGCCCACCATGATGTATGTGTTATATTCACACCATTCATCCATTTCTCTAATGTCGTGGGCCCCATTGCCTTGAGAGTATGCCCACCATGGGGCTGCCTTATGAGACCCATCATGATGTATGTGTTACATACACGATGTCCATCCATTTTCCCGATTTGTATAAGGGTCGTGGGCCCCATAGAGAGTTAGATTCAAATCTCAAGTGGACCACACACTAGGAGACAATAGTAGTTAAATGTCCATCATTGAAATCCTCCATAAGGCCCGTTGTTAAACCCATTACACTGAGAGCAATGATGGTTAAATGTCCATGTTGTAATCTCTCTGAGGCCCATTGTTAGGCCCATTCTCATCTCCTCTTATTAAGCTTATCCCAAACCATTGGGCCTTCATTGATGATTATATTACCCACCTTCCCTTATTAGGCTATCCCAAACCTTTCGGCCCCCATTGATGATACCCATCTCACCCTACCGGGCAAACCCAAACCTTTAGGCCCCCATTGATGCTAGTGATACCCATCTTTCCCTTGATTAGGCTATCCTAATCCATTGGGCCCTCATTTGATGATGGTGCTTTCCACTATACCTTGTAGGATTCTCCAAACCTTAAAGCCCACCTTGTGTTAACACCAGGCCTTCCATAGGAAGTGTGGCCTATTTATATACTTATGCTTGCTCAAGTTTAATAACCATACCCAAGGTCCACTTAGGTCTTGGGTGGGCTACCCAATCTGCTTGGAAGGACAGATAGTCCTGAATGTATGGAACCCACCAAGCCACCTTGTGTACGCATCGGGCTCCCCATAGGAAAGCCCAACTTATTACATAATAGAGAGGGTGATGAAGCTCACTTATTGTACATAGATTCACCCTCTTAACTCACCTTGTGGTACACCCACTTGACTCGCCCCATGAGACATATCTTATCCTTCTATCCAGTTGCTAGGACCTCGATGTCATGTATATATCATTCACACCATCCATTTACTTCTTTGAGACAAGTGTGAGGCCTATCCTTGACATTAGTACACCATCACCTCTTACCGTAGATGGAAGAATATGTGGTACCAGATTTAGTATATCCACTGTGTAGAGCTTATCTCGATGTAAGGGTTAGATCCGTCATCCTTCCAGTGGACCCCGTCTTGGGATATATGATATATTAGTACCTAGGAGGCTAATGTTAGTCTAATGTAGGATATACCACATGGACTCTTATAGTTGTATAAGGGGCATGTCATTTAGCTCTTACTCTTTTTTTTTGTGATATACCTGTTAAAGTCGATTACTGTTTATATCTGATAATCATGCTAGTGTACATAATCTAGTAGGACACACTGAGAACATGCTTAGTATTACATCATGACACATATTCATACGCATTATTTGTATGCCTGTTGTAAGGAATGTTTGATCATAGCATTACCATTGGGCTAAGATATTTAAGGGACTCCTTGCGAGACGGAGTTACCCCACATGAGTGCGCGGTATACGCAGGTTTGATGCATGACTGGATGGTATGACTCATGTATCTCATATTTCGTGATATGACTACTATTCGCCCTAGTGACATTAGGGTTGTGGCCTCCACAAGAATGTCATAGATGGATAGATCGAACACCAAAAATGTTTGGTTCGAGCATCGGGCACGTTAGTTGTCCCTGGGTGAAAGTCCCTAAACCTCAATGTCCAGGAGACGCTTTAATGTCTATACTGAGTGAATAAATGAGCGCATGAGGGCTGCATACTATTAGGTTACGTCTCCCACTGTGTTATGGTCGGTTAGAAGGGGGTGTGACCTTATTCGCCCGAGTGAGGGGGTTATTAGCTAGTCCAAGTTTAACTAGCTCACGAATGGGTCCGCTACCGACGAGCCGGGTTGATATTGGTAGGTGGGTAGTGAGGTCTCTTTCACTCACTTAGTTGCACAGGTAGGGAGGCAACAACCAGTGTGGAGTGTACTAGACCTCAATGATGATCGTAGAGATGTAGGGTACTGATATGTGGACTCACTTAGTAGGTATTGTGTACTCAGCATCTTATGCATTTATTCATTCACTATCCACTCAGGCTGGTGGTGCGCAACTAGATTATTATATGTACCCTCACAATGACCATAATTTCAGTTGGGTATGTGACTAACCTGAGATCAGAAATTTACTACATTGTGTCTAACTATCTAAATTAGGTATAAGCCAGTTTGGATAGAAGTCCCTTGTGATGAACCCCACAGTTTACGATACTACGTACTATCATCCCAGCTTCACACTCCATCTTGGTCATTCATTTGCACCACATATTACATTACATCCTTAGCACATAACATTTGGTTTACTATGCTTCTATATTGTATATCCTAAATAAGGTTGATGGTATTATGGACTCAACAAGATTTGTATATTGCATTACATCCGTGGCATATAGCATTTGGGTTGCTATGTTTTTGCATTTATATGGCCTAGATGAGGCCCATGGTAATCGTGGTTCATCAGGAATTATATATTGCATTGCATCCTCGGCATCTAATATTTGACTCTTTATGACTCTGCATTTGTATAGCCAATCTACATTGCATACTCTGATATTATATGACTTATGGATTTGTCAGTATTTCCGCTTACTCTGATATTTATGTGCTTAGCACTTTTCTTGTGCAAACACTTATACCACCCTCTAAGCTTTCTATAAGCTTGTGCATGACTGTTGTGTGCAGGTGACGTTAGGTCATAGCAGCATTGAGGCAGGAGCTTGTGGTAGATCATTTTGGAGATTTTGTTATTTATGTATTTTTCTTTCAGCATTGTACTTGAATGTTTATATTAGTAATGTGGTTTTGATGTTGTCGTTTGTGACTTAGTTATACTCCTTTACAAAAAAAATCTCACTAAAAAACCTCTTTGTAGGATCCTAGGATTGGAATCTGGCGTATGAATGTTGGAAGCTGAGAATGGGGTACTATGGAGGCATCGGCGTCGGATTCTGCAATCGAAAATTCTATGAGCCCAGTTTTTGAGTTTGGGAAGTGACATTGCACATAACTTAAACTTCTTTGTATGAACAACCTTTGTGAGTATGTCTGTCGGATTCATGCTGGTGTGAATCTTCTCAAGAGTTACGCCTCCTTCAAGCACATGTTGGATAAAGTAGTGACAAACATCAATGTATTTAGTACAAGAGTGATAAACAAAGTTTTTTGCCAAATTTATACCGTTTTCGCTGTCACAATTAACCAGCCATCTTCTCACAAAAGCCCCAATTGATTTATCATGCCTTTCAACTAAACACCTTCCTTAAATGCTTCTGTCACTACTATTTACTCTGCATCAGTCATGAAAAGAGCCGCTACGGACTGAAGCTTCTACATCCAACTAATTGCTCCACCAATTAGAACAAAAAAGTATTATGAAGTTAACTTTCTAGAATCCATACTCCTTGCGTAGTCTGAATCCACATAGCCTACCAACTTTGCCCCTTTCTTCTTAAAAATTAAGACGTAGTGTTTTCTACCTCAAATGTTTCAAAGTAGCCATTTCATCGCTTCCAAATGTTACTTATTGAGGTTTGACATGTATCTACTCACAACACCAACTGCCTGTGAAATGTCTAATCTTGCACAAAGCATGACATATATTAAACTATCAACCGCATTTGAATAAGTCATATGAGATATAACCTATTTTTCCTCATTTGATTTAGGATATTGTTATGAGGAAAGCTTGAAGTAAGCCATGTGGGGAACGCTCACTGACTTTACCTGGTCCATCCCATATTTGATCAGCACATTTTCAAGGTATTTTTCCTATAACAACCAAAGCCTTCTCATCTTTCTATCTCTACGAATATCTATGCTGAGAACCCCCTTTACAGCCCCCATATCTTTCATTTTAAATGTCCTTAATAACTGAGTCTTCAGTATGTTGATTTTATACATATCATGACTGACGATCAACATATCATCTACATACAATACTAAGATGATGAGTTTTCCATCACTTAATGTCTTATAATAAACACGGTGATCGTATTCACTCCGAATAAATTTCTGACTCATCATAAAAGAATCAACTTTTTTATACCACTGCCAACATGACTGTTTCAGGCCGTATAATGACCTCATTAACCTACAAAATTTTTTCTCTACCCCTTTAACTTCGTAGCCCTCTGGTTGCTTCATGTAGATATGCTTTTCCAACTCCCCATGCAGGAATGCAGTCTTGACATCCATCTTTTCTAACTCGAGCTTGTATTGGGCAACCAGCGCCAACACGAATCTGATAGATATTTTCTTAACCTCTAGCGTGAATATCTCTGTAAAGTCGATTCGTTCTCTCTGAATATACCCCTTCGCTACCAAGCTCACTTTGTATCTGTCCTTTTTTGTTTTGAATAACCACTTGTATCCGATCACTTTTCGGCCCACTGGAAGCTCCACCAGCTCCCACGTGTTGTTTTTGTGCAACGAGTCCATCTCATCGACTATAGTCGCCTTTCACTTTTTTGCATCAGGTGTAACATACCAAATTTTCATGGTGAATGTTTATGCTCATGCCCGAGAAAAAATTGGGTGTTAATAATTGAATGCTTCAAAATCACTCATTATTTTTTTTTTTCATTTACATCGCATCCAGATACATTCACGATGGTAACCATTCACGAGAGTAAATTAACTATATTTATCATTAAAACAGAATTCAACAAATCATCAAATGCCCTTTCAATGGAAACTTAGTATATTATCGAGTTTGCAGCAGAAATATAAAACTAAATCACAAAACTATCTTTTTATTTATTCAATATAATCTTCCATAGGGAGATGGTCCTCTAGGTTTTCAATCTGTACATCACCTGTATCATTTATACAGTTGGAGAGGGTTAATGCCCTACTCACAGTGATGATTATCCTTTAAGATTAACAATAATTCAAGAGATTTATAAAAGTAATGTAAGTGTTCTGATACTCCACCACTACGAGGGGTATCAGTATGTGTAACCAATATATATGAATGCATGCCTAACAAAGTGTGTGCGGCTCATCATACGCAGTGATCATTATCATAATGTGAAAAGTAATTCAAAATATCTGACTTGCCCCGTATTCTCATACTATGGAGATTTGTTGGCGTGTCTAACGTTAACATGGATTTATGCGAACATCTCAAGGTGACACAACAATATGGTTGATGGATATACATAACAAGATGTGTTCATGGAGTGACTATTTGCGATATCCAACGTCAAAAAGTGATGTAATACGCATGACGATTTACTTACATTGATTGTGCACTATGCCAACCAACTTACGGAATTACATGCCGACTAAGAGAGCCACTACCCATAATGTATTACATCAACGATAAATATTTGAATCACTAGTTGTGATACCTTTAACACATTGCTTGCATTGGTAGAGAAATAATTCAAATCATGGGGGTTTTAGAATTCCAAGGCACATGTTTAAGCCATAAAGTTAAATAGCACACTTCTAATAAAATAAGGAGGAGAGTAGCAATGACTAACTCAATAAAGAGGAGAGTGGCAATGACCAACTCAATAAAAAAGAGAGTAGTAATGGCCAACTAAACAAAGAGGAGAGTAGCAAGGGCCAACTCAATAAAGAGGAGAGTGATAATGACCAACTCAACAAAGAGAAGAGTAGCAAGAGCTAACTCAATAAAATTGGTAAAGACAAGGGCAAGGCTTGCATCCATCACCCCATATAAAAATAATAAATATCACTCGTAATTAACATCATAATCCCAAAGGGTAAATAATTGTTGATGGTAAATTAAAAAATTACCAGGAGAGAATCATAGTAACATGAAAACATGTAAAAATGTAAGATTATATCAACTTAAATCAAAGTAAGCTTAAAGGATTCATTCACATAAATTCAGAAAGATCATGCATAATTAACTTCATACCTTAACCATAATTCTCAAAGAATAAATAATTGATGGGGGTAAATTAAATATTTACATGAAGGATTCAAAGCATGTGAGAGAACAAAATAATTCATATCAACTCAAGTTAATATAAGCTTAAAGGAATCCCTTACCTTAGCCTTAGATCTAAACCCTAAGTAAATATCCATATAGAAAAGCTTTTACATGAAAAGCTTCCACATGAATCACGACATCGCTTGAGCAAGAGGGAGATACCATACATATGGAGAAGGAAGATGTTGTGTAGGCTTCTCATTCTCTTTCTTTCTTTCTTTCTCTTTCTTTTTCTTTCTCTTTCTCTTTCTCTTTCTCCTTGGGTGTTAGGCGTGTCAGTGGAAAGGGGAACACACGCTCCCTTTTTAAAAGGGAGTGGCTTCGATTGGGTTTTTCCAAATTTTCCTTTTCTGACGATCTTTTTTTAAATTTAATTCATCCATTGTGTCAGAGTTGTCGAATAGATCCGGGGTATATGATTTTCTTGGTGATTCGAAATTTAGATTGACCAATCTTAAAAATGATCCTAACGGGTGTCAAAACAAGCTTTATCTCAATTAACGGTCCACACTTAATGATTAAGGCCCAAATTTAGAAAAAATATGTAGTCAAGATAGGTAAACGGTTGGATAAAATTTGGTGATTGATCAATGGTAAAAAATGCATAGATCTAAAATATCACATTTTGCATCAAAATGAAAGAACTGGCTTCAGTGTTCAATGGTGCAAGATCATAGATCGGGCTTTAAATTTTGTATAATCTCATAGTCATATGAGATCAAAGTGTGGTCCAAATTTGAATTGCGATGGACAAAAGGAAGTGGTTAAATTGAAAAATTCAAATTTATAAGGAGTTAATAAGCCTTTAAAGGATAACTTCGCACTTAAGGAAAAGTCCACCAAAGTGGGGTCTTCATATTTTACACTTAGTTTATATTATGGGCAATCTAAGTCATTTATATAAAGAAAAATATCCTACAATAACTACTCACGAGGTTTCTTCACTCAATGGGCACCAAAATCAACTGTTAAGGGATTGATTTGTCAATTGGGTCACCTTTACAATGGTCTAAGGGACGAAATTTGACATGTATGGTTAATTTATAATACATAGACATGGTATAAAATTTCACATCAAACGGATCATGGGAACCATGTGATTTAGTAGTCAGGGGTCTAGGTTAATGGTATTTTCATAATTATTGCTGACATAAGAGCTTTGGAAAATATAATGGTTATACATGGTTATAGGCACGTTTCTAAGTAATTCTTATAAAATGACTTATATCTAAATCATTATGAATAAAGAGTTATTCACCAAATTAATTAGGGAATGTACATATATCAAACCACACAATGGATGGTTAGATGACATGTTTAAAATAGAAAAACTTGATAGTTGGTACTCTAACAGTGTATATAGGTATATGTATGGCCAATTTTGTAAACGGAAGAACACAAGGTGAGTTTTTGGAGTGAGTAAGGGATAGAACATGTATATTGTTAGATTTAAGTATCTTGTTCATATATGTAAGTTTCTCAGATTGTAGTTCTGATGGTGGGTTAAGTATATTTATAAGTGATGAATAAGATGAACAGATCAAAATATCAATTATATATGAGTTGTGAGACCCATATCCTAAACCGTATCGTTCCTTAAACTCCCATGGTCCTCCTAGTCGAATTCCGGTGACCCCCGATCTGTAACCGGTGTTTGCAGGCGATCCTGACTCGTATCCCGTATTCCGAAGTCTGCTCGACCCGAGACTTGTTTCCTTACAACCGCGCCATCGTAGTAGTTCCAACACTGCGTCTCGCGTGCTGAGGTAATACCCGAGCTAGGAGATGTGGGCCCGTGTTCAGTTTAAGGAAAACGCCGCATGTTGCAAAACCCAAGAGAGCATGTCCTATTAATCAAGTATATGTCTCATACCCAAAAGTAACCCCTAAAGTTAACTCTCTCTCTCTCTCTCTCTCTCCACCCATACATGTCAAGTATACCCATCACCTTTCACCCATCCCTCACTCATCACTTACCCATCTCTCTCTCTCTCTCTCTCTCTCTCTCTCTCTCTTACAACCTCTCTCTCTTATCTCTCTCTCACTCTCCCAAGCAACCCACCGTCCAAGCTAACTCCATGGGAGAGAAGCTAGGTGTAGCCCATCTTCTAACCCCCTCATCTCGCATCTCCATCGTCCAACCTCCATCCTCCTCCATCAATGTTGGAGCTTTGGAGCCAAGGGGTCCAAGGAGCCTAGAAGATGCGAGAATGGTGGGTGATCTATAGTTGATTTGATGATTTGAGGGCCCACTTGTGGTGGGACCAATCTTGATGTATGCATTGTATAGGGAAAGCCCATAGTGGCAGGGTCCCTCCCCTTCTCGCATCTCTCTCTCTCTCTCTCTCTCTCTCTCTCTCTCTCTTTCCCTCTCTTTTTTCCTTGATTGCATGGTCCACCTTAATGTATTATCCTCACCGTCCGATCTTAAGGCCCACCATGTTGCTGCCCATTTTTGGGACAGATCTGATGAAGGAAAAATGCAAATATCGATTTGATCCAAAGCTAGTGGGCCACGCTGCCGTGGACCCCACCCTGATGCATGGTGTATCGATGTCATCCTGTGTGAGGACCACCATGATTTATGGGTTTTATTACTCCATCCAGCTTGCTGGACGGTGAGGCTCACTTGATGTGGAATTGGATTGGCTAGCGAACTTCACACAACTATTTAGCTGTTGTATGGACGTCAGCCCTATGTGGGCCACACCGTGATATATATGTTTTATCTATACTGTCCATTCAACTGGACGTGGCCCCACACCAGCTATGTAGCTGATGTATTAACATCAGCAAGTGGTGTGGTACGCCACTGAGATATATAGGTATCATCCACACCATCCACTATCTAGGATGGTGGGAACCCACCCATGATGTAAGTGTTATATCCAGTCCGTCCATTTGGATGGTAGAACCAGGCCACACGTGTGGCATCCACACCGTCCAGATTGTGCTGGACAATGTTTAGATGGTTCTAAACAATGTTTTGACGGTGTTGTCCAATATTTGGCAGTGCTGATCATCATTAGTGAGCCATGTGCCCCATAGAATGATAGTGTACAGTGATACACATGTTACACCTCTAACTATTAAAATGATTTTTAGTGTAACCCAAGCTCTCACTTGAGGCACATTGGTGCAGCCCATCCATGAGGCCCATCTTGATGTATTTGTGGCCCATCCGTTAAGGCCACCTCGATGCAATTACAGCCAATGTGATGAGGCCCATTGTGGTGTGTATTAGGTCGTGGGAAGTGGCCCATTGTGATATATTTTCGGCCTATATGATGAGGCCCATTGTGATGTATTTTCGGCCCATATGATGAGGCCCATTGTGATGTATTTCTGGCTCATTTGGTAAGGCCCATTGTGATGTATTTTCAGCCCATTTGGTAGGCCCCATTGTGATGTATTTTTGACCCATTTGGTAATGCCCATTGTGATGTATTTCTAACCCATTTGGTAAGGCCCATTGTGATGTATTTCTAACCCATTTGGTAAGGCCCATTGTGATGTATTTCGGCCCATTTGGTAAGGCCCAATGAGATGTATTTTCTGGCCCATATATTGCAGCCCATTTGACATATATGGGGACCATGTATTACGGCCCATTGTGATGTACAAAAGGTCCATAAGCGAGGCCCAATATGTAGCCCATAAGAGAGTCCTATCATAATGTGTATTAGGCCCTTGAGAGATGCCCATGGTGATGTATGTTGGGCCATTATGTGAGGCTATGAGCCCACTATATGTTTGACTCTATGTGGGTCACTCCTTAAGAGCAATGTTGGTTAATTGTCCACATTTATGGGCAACGATGGTTAAATGTCCTCATTGTGACCTTCCCTTAAGCCCTTTATTAGGACGATTATCGATGTCGATTATCAATGCCGGTTAGCGATACTGATTATGAGTATGTGACAGCATAACATCATGAAACATGCCTATACGCATCATCTGCATGTTTGTTATGAGATGTGATTGACCATTGTATATATCATTGGGCAGGTTATTATGAGGCTCCCTAATAGGCGGAGATTATCTCACATGAGTGCACGGTATGCGCAGGATTGATGTATGACTGGATTGTATGACTCATGCATCGTGCATTGTGTGTTGTGATTACTGTAAGTACTAGTGACATCAGGTCTGTGGCCTTCACAAGTATATTATGGATGGCCAGATGGGACACTAAAAATATTTGGTTCTAACATATGGGTGCCACAAATGTCCCTGGGTGAAAATTCCTAAACCTCCGTGGCCAGGAGTCGCCCTAATGTTGAGACCGAGTAGATATACATGAGCACATGAGGGGCATATACTAGTAGGCCACGTCTCTCACTGTGTTGTGGTTGGTTGGGAGGGGGGTGTGACCTTATCCGCCTGAGTGAGGGGGCAATATCTAGGTTGAGTTTGACCAGCTTCAAGAATAGGTCCGCTATTGATAAATTGGGCCGATATTGGCAGGCGGATAGTGAGGTCTCTTTTACTTACCCAATTGTGCATTTAAATAGGGGCGGTAAGCTAGCGTAGAGTGTAATAGACCCCGGTGATGATCCCAGAGATGTATGGTACTGATATGTAGAATTTTTGAGCATGTGTTGCATACTTATTCATTCATTCATTCACTATCCACTCGAACTAGTGGTGCGTAACTAATTATTATGTGTACCTTCGTAATGACCAAGATTTTGGTTGGGGTGCCCAACCAACCTAAGACCCAGAGTCTACCACATTGAGTTTGGCTATCTAAATTTATGTATAGTCTTGTTTGGATAGAAGTCCCTTGTGATGGACCTCATATTCTACGATACTATGTACTATCATCCTGACCTCACACTCCAGCTTGGTCATTTCATTCATATCGCATATTGCATTACATCCGTAGCATATGACATTTTGGGTTGCTATGTTTTTGTACTTATATGGCCTAAACAGACTTAGTAGGATTCCACATTGCATTGCATCCTCAGTATATAATATTTGGCTCATTATAATCTGCATTACGTACTCTGATATTGTATGACTTGTGGAGTTACCAATATGTTTCCGCTTACTCTGATATCATATGATTCATAATCTTGTCTGTATTTTTGACATTGTATAATAATGGCATTATATTGAATACTTGGCACTTAACTTGTACACACACTTACACCACCCTCTAAGCTTTTTATAACCTTATGGACGATAGATGTGTGCAGGTGGCATTAGGTCTCAGCAGCGTTGAGCTTGAAGTGTGCAACCGTCTTCTGGATCTTTAATTTTTGATATATGTATTTTCCTTTCAGCACTGTATTCAAATGTTTATATTAGTGGATATGTGATAATGATGTTGCCTTTGTGATTTGGGTAAACTTGCAGTTATACTTATTACGAATCAAATTGATGTTGAAAATCCTCCTTGTAGGATCCCAGGATTAGAATTTGGCGTATGGACACTGAGAGCCGAGAATGGGGTACTACGAATGCTGTCGGTACTAGATTCGGTGATTGATAATTTTGTGAGTCCGGTTTCTGAGTTTAAGTCGTGATATGAGCAGATATAGATATCAAGTAGCTAGTTTATTATGATTGAGTGGTCCAAAATCAAAGTGGACGATTAAATGCCTTTATCTAGCAGTGCGTATTTGACTAAGCAGTTGGTTATAATAGATAAGTGAGAATATTTATGAATATGATGATCCTATCTTAAAATCAATGGTCAGATAGCTTGATCTATGATGTATGGTTAGGATAGCTAGATTGGTATCATACTCATGTACATAATCAATTAAATTTCATAGCAACACTCGAGAACTTTCAATACTCGGGTATTGAAAAGTTTGGGGTGTTACATCAGGCTCTTTAAGAGCCTCCTAAATAATAAATGGGTCCCCTTCATCTGTAATGAGGGCATATGCAATATTAGAGTCGTCCTTGCATCTTGCCAGTAACCTGTGATCACACGATGAGTTTCTTCTCACAAGTGGCTGTTCCTCCTATTGTACCTCTGCCTGTACATCTGTATCTGCATGTGTATCATCTGTGTTAATCTGGACATCTACGATCAACCTTTCCGGTTCTTCTCGCTCCTTTTGATCATTCTTATGGAATAGGAAGCTTTCATTAAAATTGACGTCACGGCTAGTGATAACCTCACATGTGACCTTGTCGAATAACCTGTAACCTTTCACACCAACACAATAGCCAACAAAGATGTATTTTTTAGATTTATGGTCTAGCTTATCTCTTTTAACTGATAGTGAAAGTGCCCTAGTTTGTCAATTAGCGTGAGTATTGAGTCAGCTAGACTATAGAGCCTCGTAGGAAGATCAATTCAAAGCATCTATCTCAACCAGATGTGTACACAAGCTCGCCATACGTAAATCTAAGCCTCACATCCTATGTCCGAAAACACCAGGTATTTAAACCCTTAAAATAAGTTAGAGCATTATAGGATTTTTTAAGTTAAGAAAACTTTTTCAAAATTTGAAAATCTCTAAGTTTTCTTGCTTTGTCGATTTTATCGATACATAGATTGATATGATTGACCTACATCGTCGATGTCCTTGATGACAAATCGATTCCATCAAAATGAGGACAAAAGTGTCCAATAACCACATATATCTCTGGACGGATTTATCGATGTATTTATATACTATCGATATCATCGATATTTGAATCTTGAGTCCATCGAAGGTGACTTGATAATATCGACAGGCAGATCTCTGGTGCCCCTGTTTTCACTTAAGAATAACATATGTGCATCGATATATCGAAGTTCAAATTTTGATGACATTGGAAGGTTCTCGATGTTATTAGTCATGGGCACGAAGATTTCTAGCAAAATATTTCAGGATAGTTTATCTATGATCGAGGGTCACTCGATAGAATCGATATTCAAATATCGATGATATCGATACGGTTTCAATGACATCGAACAGAGACAAACTGTCTAGCAAGATTAAGCGAAAATCCCTTGAATTTATCGATGCCTCGACACAGTTATTGATATCATCGACATTCAAATTTCGATGATATCGAAGGTTCCTCGATCATTCTTGTCAACTTAAAATATTTTAAAGCAAGTCTCTCTCATTTTCTAATGTCGAGGAGTCGAACCTCACATCGATGAAATCGGAGTTCGAAATTCGATGACATCGATACGTGTTTCGATTCGCTTGACAAGTTGGCATTAGGTTTCAAAAGCGTATGACATTTGAGTTTGTGTCATCGAGCGGACCGTCGATGCAATTGAGAGTATACGCTCGATGATATCAAACCCACTCGATGATATCAAACTTTGTCATAAATGTGACCGTTTTATATCCGTTGGAACCTTTTGCCTATATAAAGAGGACTTGTCTATTATTGCCGGTAGAGAAAGAAGAGAGTGCTTTTGAGTATTTTACTTTAGATCATATACCCAAAGCCCTTTCTCTCAAGGGAGTTCATCCTCCAATCTACCCTCATCATTGATATTCAATAGAGTGGATTGGGAAATGAACTTCTGCATTCAAGGATCCTCCAGCTACTACGTTAATTGCAAATCATTAAGTTGGGATGCCTTGAATGCATGATGACTGGAATCCTCTATTTTCCTTATAGGAAAACATTTAAGAGAGTAGAATTCCATCTTAACCTTGACCCAACCCGACGCCAGATATTGGTACATCATCTGTGTTGCGGATCAAGGAAACAGAAGATTCTTTATCAATAAAGAAGGAAATCTTCAACAACGTGTTGAATGTGACTCATCCACTTATCTGTAAGTAACTAGAGTCCAGAAGACCCTTGTGATCATTCCTTTGTAGGATTGGGTCTAAGGTATTTCTCACCCCTTGCAAGTCCTCAAGGAGGCCTCCGGTGGGAGTGTACATAGTGGGTGCATTGTGTTGACCTTGCTCTGTGGATAACATAAATAGTTAAGGTCTTGTGGAAGATCCTTGGCCAGTGTGCCTAAAAGTGGGTGCATTTTGTTGACCTTTGCTCGTGAGAGCATAAACAGTGAGGTTTCTTGTGTGGATCCTTGGCCAGTGTGCCTAAAACTGGGTGCTATGTGTTGAACCTTACTCAGGGAGCATAAACAGTCAGCCTAGGTGTAGGTTGTTGTCACGCCCCAAACTCCGAAACCGGGCTCACAAAATTCACGATCGCCAAATCCGGCACCGACAGCCTCCGTAGAACCCCATTCTCGGCTCCTAGCTCCCATTCGCCAGGTTCTGATCCTGGGATGCTATGAGGAGGATTTTCAACATCAGTTTGATTCGTAATAAGCATAACCAAAGGCATAACCCACAAACAACAACCAAGAAATCCATTACATTTCCACTATGATCAACAACTTTACAAGTATAATGAGCATAAAGGGAAATACAATGGTAAAGTACAAAAACTCCAAAATGCTCAGCAATGTGCTCCTGCCTCAGCGCTGCTGCGAACCAACGTCACCTGCACGCAACGGTCGTGCATAAGCTTACAGAAAGCTTAGAGGGTGGTGAAAGTGTGTGCGCAAGGTAGTAATATGAATGCAAGGTCAGCGTAATGCGGAATATGCAGATGGAACTATAACATCATGAGCCGTACCAAGGCTATGCAATGCAAGACATGAATGGTATCGGCCATCCTAAGGCCATGCGATGTGTAATGTAGTTCAAGCATACAGATCCTCATCTATATCCACATATCAATACAGCTCAAAATATGGAATATCACCGGGGTCTAGTACACTCTAAACCAGATTGCCGCCACATCACGCGCAATCAGGTAAGTGAAAAAGACCTCACTATCCTTCTGCCAATATCGAGCGCGACTTGTCGATAGCGGACCCATTCCTCGATCTGGTCAAACTCAGCCTAACATTGCCGCCTACACTCGGGCGGATAAGGCCGCACCCCCTTCCAACCGACCACGACACAGTGGAGAGTGCAGCCAAGTGGTATTCGGCACTCAGCGCTCATCTACCCACTCGGTCTAGACGTTGGAGCAACCTCTTGGTACCATAAGGGTTTAGGGACTTTCACCCAGGGATATCTATAGTACCCCATGTAAAACAAGGTTTTCGGTATCCAATCCTGCCAACCACGATCTGTGTGTGGAGGCTACGGCCCTGATGTCGATAGGGCATATAATAACTATGTCACACAAATACGGAATGCATGAATCACGCTATCCAGTCATGCAACCAATCCTGCGCATACCGTGAGCTCATGTACTGCAACACTGCCTAACCGGGAGCCCATAAACAACCTGCGCGAAGGCATATGCTATGATCAGTCAATCCTCATATCAAGCATACATATGATGCGTATGATCATGGGTCATGAAACTATACTAAACATGTTATAATAAAATGGATTATCTTACAATGCAGATGGGCCGGGACGGTCTATACATGATAAGTACGGCCCAGTAATGGGCCCTAAGGAGAGTCATAATGTGGACATCCAACCAACATTACACTCGCAATGTGGATGTCAAACCAACATTGCTTCCCAGGCACGATCTTTGTAAACGTCAGTGCTTAGTCTGTAATGGATTTACACATTGCAATGGACCGTAGGTTATCCCCATTTGACCTTACATATATATCAAATGGGCCTTATCTTATGGGCCTTTTAGTCATCAGATGGGCTATATAAATGGACCACACCAATGGGTCTTATGTACATTGCAATAGGTCAAAACCCGTGGGCCTTGGATTGCATCAATTGGACCTAGTCACATGAGTCTTAAAGGTAACAAATGGGCCACACCAATTGAACCCCATATGTACGCCAAATGGGCCTTAACCCTTAGGCCTTGCATGCATATCAAAGTGGGCCTAAACCCCTAGGCCTTACATATATCAAATGGGCCTACTTTCATGGGCTTTAAAATTGCATCAAATGGGTCCAATTTCATGGGCCTTGTACCTACCAAGTGGGTCTAATCCTGTAGGCCTTTATATCAATTAAATGAGCTTAAACCCATAGGCCTTTTTCAAATCAAATGGGCCTAACCCATAGGCCTTATATTAGTCAATAGGCCGAAACCCCTAGGCCTTATATTTAATTTAAATGGGCCTAATCACAGCGCCTTGGAACATATCAAGTGGGCCCAATCCCATGGCCTAGAGGCCCACTGAAATATTGTTTGCCATTAGAAATGGCAAGGGTCCACTGTAATGTTTATATGTCACCCAGTGTGGGTATGGGCCAGGGGGAGACCCACTGTAGAGTTTATTTCCGCCCAAAATATGCAGCCAGGGAAGGGAGGTGGTGTGAACAACACACGTGAGAGGTGGGCTCCACCGTCTGCTGGACGGTGGAGGTGTAGCACAAACATCATAGTGGGAATCACCGTCCATGACCTGTGGACGGTGTGAGTAGAATACATACATTAGTGTGGGCTCCACAGATGTGGCCCACCCAAATGCATAAATGCCATCTGATCCGTTCATAAGGTCACTCGGACCTAGATGAAGGGAAAACATAAATTTTATCTTGATCCAAAACTTATGTGGGCCCAAAAAAATGGTTTTTAATGGTAGGGGTACAGTCCCACTGTTTCATGTGGTGTGGGCCACTTGAGTTTTGGATTTATTTAAAATTTGGAGGGGGCCCACCTGAGAAGGGGACCCACCTAATGAACGACGTAGATAAGACATATACATCGCATGGGGCCCACGGCAGCAGCCGTGGGTGACTGCACGGCCGACCGTGCACGCAGCACCTGCTGCTGCCGTGCACGGTCAAAGGCAGAGGCAATGCCTCTTGCTTTTGAAAATTTTTTTTTTTGAAAAATAAGAAAATCTGAGGATTTTCACAGGTAGGGCCCACCATCAGGAAATCCAACTCGTCCATTGGCTTCACCGGCTCGATACCGACAAACAGAGTCCAAACTTGGGCTTAATTCGGTGCGTAGAAGAAATCTAGGGGACTTTAAACGGTGGAGATCACTATTTTCTAAGGTATGGCCCACCAGAAAGTCAGATCAGCTTTACATTTTTTTTCAACGCCTAAACTGATATGGGTGAGAGGATGGACGACTTGGATTGAACATATGTATCAAGGTGGGGCCTGCATAAGCCGGCCTACCAAAATCACCTTTTTCTTTCTTTTCTTTTGGGTAGGGACGTCCAGCGTCCCAGACGCTGGACGGTAAGCTCCTTTTTTTTTTTTTAAAGCACATGGTGGTGGGCCCTTTTGATGTGGGCCACCACTAATGGATGATGGGGTTCAACATGCAAGGTGGGCCCCACTTGAAGGACTCTTGGACCCAATAAATACCTCAAGGTGAGGTCCATTCAAGTGGGCCACACAACCCCTTTCATAAAAATAAAATCAAATAAAAATAAAATAAAATAAAAGGAATGAAAGAGAGAGAGAGAGACATGGAGAGTGGGACACGGCTTGTGATGGAGGGACCCCGACATTATGGGCCCTCCCTTACATGAAATCATACATCAAGTGGGCCTTAAAGCATGTGGGACCACCGAAATTTAAAATCAACGGTGGGGATCCTTTCCCCACCAACATGGACAGTCTAGATGACCTTTGAATAGAAAATAAATATCATAATGGGGTCCATGGAGAATGGCCCTATCATGGAACGATCATGATGATCCAAGTGGTCCATTGGCCACATTTTAGGGTCCCAAGTGAGATCCACACCATTGATCGGTGGGCCTCACTTGGTCCACCATAAAAATAAGAAAAACTACTCTATAGAGGCACCCACCGTCCGATCTTCTCGCTCCTAGGGGTTCCTTGGCACCTTGTCTTCAACTTCAATGGTTAAGATGAAGAATGAAGGGTTGAGATGAGAGATTTTGGGGTAGGAAGGTGGGCCACTTGAAGCTTAGGAGCTCTTATAAAATTTCATACGTATGGAGCTCCTTAGCTTGGAGTTTTGCAAATGAGAAAGAGAGAAAGAGAGAGAGTGATGTAAAGGGAGAGAGAGAGAGTGATGGATGGATGGGTGAGTGATAGTTGTGTAAGAAAAGCTTAACTTTTGAGCCTTTTGTGTAAGAGAGGTATGAGTGGTGAAGACTTTGGTGGCCTTTTGTGTAAGAGAGGTATGGGTTTGGGAGACTTTTGTGGTTGCTTGGGAAAATGGATGGAAGTGATGTGTACTTGACATGTGATGGATTGATGGGATTGATGTGATTGATGTGACACATCGTAGAGATTCTCTTAGTTTTCGCAACGCACGGCGTTTTCTCGCACCGAACATTGGCCCATATCTCTTGACCAGGGTATCGCCTCGGCGCGCGAGTCGCGGTATCGGAACCGCAACGACGGTGCGGTCGCTATGGTATTAGTCTCGGGTTGAGTCGACTCGGGTTGTCGGCACATGAATCAGGGTCGCGCGTTGATATCGTTAAGGGTCGAAAGTTGCCGGAATTCGACCGGTAAGACTGCGGAAGTGTACGGAAAGGTATGGACCAAGATACGAGTCTTATAGTTGTAAAGGTTGAAGGTGAACCTAATTTAAAACCTTAGGTTTAAGGTGAACCGCTGTGAAACCTCCTTAGTGAAATTCGGTACACTCAAAGGTTGACTGTGGTTACCGAGATTGGAGTAGACAAGTAGTCGAACCATGATAAAAATGACTGTGTTTGAGATTACTATTCTTTTATTTGTGTGATTTACTTTAAATATTTTCATATTTAAATATCTGATATCACACCTCATACTCATACACAGTCACATCAATCATAAACTATAAGCTGTTTCATGTTTATCATTCAATAGTTTTGTGATTGGATCCTCAATTTGGCTCGGAAGCCATTTGAGTTACTCTAATGATATCCTGATGTTTTTCATGCCCATTTACTCAGGATTAGATTAATAGGATTTTTAATAAGCATAAAATATTTAAAAAGTTCTATTCACCCCCTCTAGGAGTATTGGCATACTCCCTCTTCAACTAAAGCGGTCTTCATCGCTATTTCTGACGGTACATGAGAGTAAGCCTCACAACCAAATATGTACAAATCTAATTAGTCCATTGTTCACAACCCTAAGTGTAGGGTTATGATGTAGTAATAATCTCGGTAAGACCGAGGTTGAATCTATAGGAACTAATCTCGTGTGTTTTTTGAAAACAAGTAGAAGAAGAACAAAAAAAAGATGAAAACCTAAATCTGAAATATTTGAGAGAATAATTGTTATTAAAGTAATTAAAACTAGTGAATTTAAAGGTGGTGACTAGGGTGCCAAGTATCCACTTGTAGCAATTAGGAAGCTACCGTGCATGATTTAAGGGCACAAGTGGAATCGGACTCCTATCTTATCCAGTAAATAAGAAGAGATTTGTCAGATCTTTGAACTTCTCATGGATCTAATCATTAATAGATGAGAGTGGTGAGGTTTTGGAAGCGATTCCATCACCTAACTATGCCCAGGAGACAAGTCAAACAACAACAATTTACCCAACCTATAACCAATCATAAGAAAATTGTTAAAGTTAGGGAGGATTTTATTATCCTACCATGGCCATGGGACGATGGTGAACAACAAGATTTCCTAATTTCATAATCTCAATTCAGGAAAAGAAGATATCTCGAGCTATCGTAGATTTATTATAATTTGAGTTACAACAAACCATTAAAAATTATAAATATTCATTCATAATCAAACTAGAATCTAAGAGAGTTCAAAAAAACATGAATCAAAACAAAGCAAACATCTCAATCACGCTACAAGCTTCAACTCTTAGCCCTATCGAAGAGGTTTAATCAAGCATAGACATGATTGAACTAAAAACTGTAAGCCCCATATCCTAGACCGTACCGTTTCATAGACTTCTGCGGTCTTACTGGTCGAATTCCGGCAACCTTCGATCTTTAACCGATATTTACGCGCTACCCTGATTCGTATGCCATCAACCCGAGTCGACTCAACCCAAGACCATTACCATAGTGACCGCGTCGTCGATGCTGTTCCGATGCCGTGACTCGTGCGCCAAGGCGATACCTTGGTCAGGAGATGTGGGTCAGCGTTCGGTGCGAGGAAAATGCCGCGCGTTGCGAAACTCAAGAGAATCTCTACGAGGTATCACATCAATCCCATGAATCAATCAAATCCCATCACATCACATGTCAAGTACATGTCAAGTACACATCATCTTTCACCCATACCCAAGCAACCACAAAAGTCAAAAAGTTCTTACAAAGCCCATACCTTTCTTACACAAAAAACCACCAAAGTCAAAAAGTGTCTTACACACTATCACCACCACATCCATCACCCATCACTCTCTCTCTCCCTTTACAAGTCTCTCTCTTTCATTTCTCAAATTACTCTTCCAAGCAACAAAAAAATATCTCACGTATGAGAATTCTCCAAGTCTTCCAAACTCCAAGTGTGGCCCACCTTTCCTACCCCTTCATCTCTCATCTCAACCATCCAAACCTCATCTCATCCATTGAAATCGAAGCTAAGGAGCTAAGGAACCCATAGGATCAAGAAGATCGAACGATGGGTGCTAGATAATAGTACTTTTTCATATTCTTAAGATGGAAGTGAGGCCAACCGATAAATGATTTGGTTCTCATTTGGGACCCTAAGATGTGGCCGATGGCCCACTAGGATCATCATGATCATTCCATGATGGGGCCATTCTCTATGGACCTCATCATGATATTTTTCTTACATTAAAAAGGTCATCTAGACCGTCCATATTGGTGGGGAGAGGATCACCACCGTTGATTTTCGATTTTGATGAATCCATGTGTAGAGGGATCCATTGATGTATGATTTTATATAAGAGAGGGCCCATAGTGGCGGAGCCCTCCATCACACGCGTGTCCCACTCTCTTCCTCTCTCTCTCCCTCTCCTTTTCATTTTTTGAGATAATGATGTGTTTGTGTGGCCCACTTGGATGGACCCCACCTTAATATATGTCTTCCCATGCCCTCCAATCCCTGCTTTGGTGGCCCACATCCATAGTTGGGGCCCACCTCAATGTACGAATTATGTCCAGGGACGCTGAACGTTCCCTGGACATGAGTTAAACACAAATATAAGCTTGGTTCAAGCCTTGGGAGCGGACCATTGGTGTAGGCCCCACCTTGATGTATGGGTACAATTAAGCCGTCCATCCTCTTTCCCATATCATTTTAGGCGTTGAGCCAGAAAATGAGATTGATTGGAGCATCTGGTGGGCCATATCTTAGTAAATAGTCATCTCCACCATCTAAAGCTCCCCAGGATCTTTCTATACGTTGAAAAATGTCCAGTATTGGACTCATTGGGCTTGTTTTGAGCCATTGAATCCCATGGCTGGAGTGGATTCACTTGGAGCAGGCCCCACACTCGAAAAGCCTTAAAATCAGAGGTTTTCTAAAAAAAATAAAAATAATGCAGCAACTGCTGCTGCCAGTGCAGGCAGCGCTGACGCTCGGGCGGGCGGATGCTTGGGTCCCATGGCCCCACATGTGGGCCCCACCATGATGTTCATTTGTCATCCGACCGGTTCATTAGGTGGGCCCCTGCGTGAAGTGGGCCCACTCCAAAAACCAGCCTGATCTAAGACTTAGGTGGCCCGCAACGTGGGAAACAGTGGGATTGAACATCTACCCTTGAAATCTTTTTATGGGCCACAAAAGTTTTGAATCAACATGAAATTTTTTTTTCCTCCTCATCTAGATGCCGGTGACCCTATGAACGGTCTGGATGGCAAGTAAACATTACAGTGGGCCCCACATGGGAACCCACAATGATGCATGTATTTTATCCACTCGTCCACGGCTGTGGTCGGTGGAACCCACCACGATACATGAGTTTCATTCACGCCGTCCGCCTGGACTGTGGACCGTGATACATGTGTTCTATTCACACTGTCAAATGACAGTGGGGCCCACCGTGATGCATGTGTTGTATCCCGTCCACCCACCCATTTTGGAAGCTCATTCTATGGCTGAAGCTAAAGGATTGAGCCAGATCCTTCGCTCATGTGGACCCCACCCTGATGCATGTGTTGCATCCAGTCCATCCACCCATTTTAAAACTCATTATAATTTACATGAGTTAGAGAATGAGTCAGACCTTTAACTCATATGGACCCCCCACCGTGATAAATGTGTTGAGTCCAAACCGTCCATCTACTTGGAAAATTCTTGGGACCTATGGTTTGTGGCCCATCTTGATTTAATTGTGGCCATCCATTGAGGCCCACCTTGGTATTTATAAGGCCCATTAGATGGGGCTCATATTGTGGTATTTGTGGCCATTGAAGTGGTCCATATGATATGAATATAATGCCCATGGGATTAGACCCATTTTGATGTGTTCTAAGGCCCACGGGATTGGGCTCATTTGATGTTTTTGGGGCCCATGGGTTAAGGCCCATTGAGATGTACTAGGGCCTATGGGTTGAGGCCCATTTGATGTACACATGGGGCCCAATTGGGGTGGCCCATTTGTTACACATAAACCCATGAGATTAGGCCCATTTATTACAATCTAAGGCCCACGGGTTATGACCCATTGCAATGCACATAAGGCCCATTGGTGCGGCCCATTTATGTGGCTCATTTGATGAATAAAAGGCCCATACGATATATCCCATTTGATGTATTTAAGGCCCAATGGGATGTACCTAAGGTCCATTGCAATGTGTGATCCCAACTCAGATTATGTAACGATGTTTACGACGATCGTGCCTTGGGAGCAATATTGGTTTGACGTCCGCATTGCGAGTATAATGTGGTTGGATCCACATTACGCCTCTCCCTAGGGCCCATTGTTAGGCCCGTACTTATTGTGTATAAACCATCTAGGCCCATCTGCATTGTAAGGATAGTTCATTACTTTATCATATGTTTAGTATGGTTCCATGACTCATGATCATACGCATCATATGTATACTTGATATGAGAAGTAACTGATCATAGCATATGCCTTCGAGCTGATTATTTAGGGGCTCCCGGTTAGGCAGCGTTGCCCCACATGAGCGCACGATATGCACAAGATTTGCTGCATGATTGGATAGTGTGATTCATGCATTTCGCATTATGTGATATGGTTACTATACGCCCTAGCGACATCGGGGCCGTAGCCTCCACAAACATATCATGGTTGGCAGGATTGGATAAGAAAAATTTCATTTTACATGGGGTGCTATAGATATCCCTGGGTGAAAGTCCCTAAACCCTTATGGTACCAAGAGGTTGCTCTAACGTCTAGACCGAGTAGGTAGATGAGCGTTGAGTGCCGATTACCAGATGGCTGCGCTCTCCACTGTGTTGTGGTCGGTTGGAAGGGGGTGTGGCCTTATCCGCCTGAGAGAAGAGAAAAAAGCTAGGCTGAGTCTGACCAGCTCGAGAAATGGGTCCGCTATCGACGAGTCGAGCCCGATATTGGTAGACGGATAGTGAGGTTTCTTCCACTTACCTTATTACGCGCAACAGGGCGGCGATATGGTTTAGAGTGTACTAGACCTCGGTGATATCCCAGAGTTGAGCTGTATTGATATGTGGACTTAGATGAGGATTGTATGCTTGACTTACATCTTGCATCGCATAGCCATGGTATGACCGACATCATTCATGCTTTGCATCAAATAGCCTTGGTACGACTTATGGTAATCATGGATCCAATAGCATATTCCGTATTACTCTGATATTGTATGATCATACTTCTACCCTGCATACACACTTTCACCACGCTTTAAGATTTCTATAAGCTTATGCACGACCGTTGCGTGCAGGTGACGTCGGGACGCAACAGCGTTGAGGCAGGAGTGCTTTGCAGATCATCTTGGAGTTTTGTTCATCATCATTGTATTTCCCTTTATGCTCATTGTACTTGTAAAGTTTTTGATCATAGTGGAAATGTAATGGAGTTTTTAGTTGTTGTTTGTGGGTTATGCCTTGGTTATGCTTATCACGAATCAAACTGATGTTGAAAATCCTCCTCATAGCATTCAAGGATCGGAACCTGGCGAATGGGCACTAGAAGCCGAGAATGGGGTTCTACGGAGGCTGTCGACGCCAGATTCGGTGGTCAAGAATTTTGTGGGCCCGGTTTTTGAGTTTGGGGCATGACAAAAACTCTTAAATAAAATAAAAAGACCAACTAAAGAGAAAGAAGAACTCCCAGACGGCGGCTCCACCCTTTTGCTGCACTTCTCAAACCCTAGATGATGCCTATAAATGCCCTATGGACCCCTATTTATAGTTTTAGGCCTAAGAGTTTCGCACCAAGTTAGAATTTTCTGAAAACCGCCTCAAATTTACTTAATCCGCGTAACTTTTGCGTAACGTTCGACTAGTCGTGGGCCATCCTCAACTGGTCGTGGGACACCCTCGACTAGTCGAACAGGATGAAAATTTAATTTTTTTACTCACTAGAGTTCGAGTCGAGGAACGTTGACTGGTCAAGCTTCGACTGGTCGAGTAGAATCTAGGACTGGTCGAGCGTACGCAGGACTAGTCGAGCCGGAGCCAGGACTGGTCGAGTATTACACAAATTCGCTTTAAAACTCTGATTTTCTTAGATTTTTAATGTGTGCATTCTTCATTCTTGGTTTTCATCAGATCCATTCTTGGCTTTGGTGATTCTTGAGCGTTAATTCTATGCTTTTAACATCCTTTTTAATCCAAGCTCTTAAAATCACCTACAACACAAACATGATTAAAATAAAACATTAAACATTATTATGTTCATAAAACCAAGTAATAAATAGGGTCCAATATGCAATATTTGACCCTCAACATCCATCTTATGACTACTTTATACTTCCTCTGAGATTTTACATTCAATTACCGTAGAAGGAGACTGGTTCACCGAATAGCAAGCCGTGTTAACAGCCTCTATCCATAGGTCTTTTCCCAACGCAGCATTACTTTACATGCATTGGGCCCTCTCCAAGAGAGTTCAATTCATCCACTCAGCCACACCGTTTTGTTTGGGTGTGTGGTGCAATGTGTTGTGCTTAATGATCTCTTTATCCTTGCAATATTCATTAAATTCAGTGGAAGTAAATTCTCCACCATTGTTAGTTTTTAAAACTTTTTTTTTTACCTTGACTATTTTTCCACCATTGCCTTCTATTGTTTGAATATGGTAAAAATTTCGAATTAATATTTCATGAAGTAAACCCAAACTTTCTGTGAGTAGTCGTCAATGAATAAAACAAACTATGATGACCCCCTAACAGAAATCTCTAGTGATGACCCCTATATGGAAGAGTGTACATAATCAAGCACTCTCTTACATACATGTTTTCCAGATTTAAAAGATAATCTAGATTATTTACTGTATATACAATACTCTTATATATCTAAATCAGAATTATTAAAGTTAAAATCAAACAACGATCAGATAGTACATTCATGCCCCGCTCACTCATGTGGCCCAGACGAGCAGGCCACATATGTGAAGTTCTCTCGATAAACCTGCAAAGGTTTTTGTGCCTTTGTACTCTCATAATCACTAGTACCCCTTTTGAAACTTTAAAAATATTATAAAGACTAGTGAACTTGCACCCTATTGCCTCAAGTGCACCGAGAGAAATTAGACTCTTCTTCATATTAGGAACATGTCTGACATTAGTCGAGGTACTCTCCATCCCATCAAATATCTTAATGCTCATCGTACCAATAGCTACAACATTACATGCATTATCATTGACCATAAAGACCTGTCTACTATCGTATTTTGTGTAACTGATGAACCAACTCTGATGAATAGTCATGTGATATGACACTCCCGTGTTAAGGATCCACTCATCTTTATGATTGTCATGCAAGTGTCCGATCATGGACATAGATAAAACATCACCTCCACTTCTCTTTTCATCAGATGTGACAACATTGGCCTCCTTGGAAGAAGCCTCTGAGTTTTCTTTCTTTGTTTTAAGATTTGTATAATCCTTCTTCATGTATCTAGTCATCCCAAAGTTCCAACACTTCAATTTTCCTTTGCCCTTGCCCTTGGATTTAGATTTATGTTTTGAAGATCCTATACCTTGATTAGTATTCCTGCCTCTCGTAAACAGTGTATCAGAAGATGTCCTTACACCACCGTTTATCTTTCTCATGGCCTTCCCATGAAGGGCTGAGATAACGGTGTTTACACTCAGAGATTTATTTACGGTACACAATGAGTCCCTGAATGACTCATATGATGCTGAAAGAGAATTTAACAACATGCATGCTTGATCTTCATCTTTGACCACTTCCTTTATATCTAGTAACTTGCAAATCAATTTATTAAAGTAACTGATGTGGGCTTCCACGTCTCCACTCTCTTCCATTTTGAAGGTGAACAACTGTAGCTTCAATTGTAGGCGATTCTCAGTGGATTTTTTTGCATAAATATCCTCTAACTTCATCCATAAACCAGCTGTAGTTTTCTCCCTCAAAACATTATAGAGAACCTCATTCGTGAGACACAAACGGATCGAGGATAAGGGCTTCTTATTAATAGTATTCCAATAATCATCATTCATAGTCGGCTTTTGCTCCTCAAGATTACCATCCTCACCTTGCTTGGTTAAGGAACTGATCATCTTGATCTTTCATAACTCAAAGTTATTTTTACCCAAATACTTTTCAATGTCATACCTAGTGTTTCTCATTAATGCTAATCTTTCAAATTCAGGCCTGCGCCCCGACGATTACCTTGATACCACTTGTTGGGGAAATGGTGGAATCATATAGAAATGAATCTAAGATAACAATCCAAAAGTGATAAGTAAAAATGAAGGAGATCACAACGATTTACCATGGAAAACTCTTTCGGATAAATTCACTACGAATGCAGAAATTACAAAGAGAGAAAGCTTATTCGATTTGAATAACCTCGAATCTCACCCTTTCTACACCCCTTGAAACCCTATAACTATTTAGAAACCCTTGTAATGCATCCCAATCCCGTTTACACCCATATATAAAGCCTTGTAAAGAATCCTAAATGAAATCGGAAACAAATCTTGCAATTTCACAATTTCGCAAAAAAATTTACGCAGAATTTGATTAGATTTAAGACATCAAATACAACAGTAGGTTACACTTCTTTTTTTTCATAAATCATGATGACCCCACAGGGTTTACTCAGTACACAGTTGTTTATCCACTAATAAAGTAGTTGTCAAAAAAGTTCAAACCTACAACTAGTTGTAGTTGATCAGTTCTAACAAATAAATGCAAGAGATCTAATAATAATAATATAAAAATCACTGGGACATGCAATGTTGAGAATGTGGAGCCACATCTAGGCCGCCTTCGACCGGTCATAGGACATGCTCGACCGGTCGTAGACCGTCGACTCAAAGTCCAGCTAGTCCTGTTTTTTTTCATGTTTGGGCCCTTTGACCAATCGTAGGAACTGTTCAACTGGTCGTAGTACGACCAGTCATAGCTCCCCTTCCACTAGTCGTAGGTTACGCAGATTCGTTTCCAAATCTGATGTGGGCTGCGAATTTTAGTGTCGCCTTTCACAAGGGTGCGAAAGGCAAGTTACCTAAACTATAAATAGGGGTTCCTAGGATTTTTCTAGGTAGAATGAAAGTTATTCTAAGGTGTGGGCTAAGGGATTTCTATGTTCTTCTAAGGGAAAGGTTAGTATTTTATCTTGTAATCTTTATTTTTCTTCATAGTGGAAGTTTGCATCCGTAGTTTTTTACTTTAGTTTGGAGTTTTTTCATATATATCTTGTCTTATGATTTGTTTGGATTGCTTTAATCTGTTTCTAGTTTATATTTCTTCTTATTTATCGTTTATGGGTGAGGTTTGATATTGGATCTCGGCTCACTACATTATTGGCATGCTGCGCAACAACTGGTATCAAAGCTATTGGTTTAGTTCTATTGGGAGCGATGGTGGAAGATGAAAAAACTAGAATTGAGAAGTTTGATGGTTCAAACTTTACCTTCTGGAAGACGCAGATGAAGGATTATCTGTATCAGAAGGACATCTATATTCCTCTAGGAAGAATAGAGAAGAAACCAGAAAAAATGACAGATGATGAATGGTTTTTATTGGATAGGAAGGCTTTAGGAACGATCCAACTCTCTCTGTCTAAGAGCGTCACCTTCAATATATCCAAGATGAAAACTATAAAAGAATTAATGGAAGCCCTAGCCACCATGTATGAAAAACCCTCAGCATCCAACAAGGTTCATCTTATGAAACAGCTATTCAACATGAAGATGTTAGATGGTGGGAGCATGGTTAAACATCTAAACGAGTTCAATACAGTCACGAGCCAGTTGGAATCCGTTGGCATCATTTTTGAGGATGAGGTCAGAGCGCTATTGATCTTATCCAGTCTGCCAGACAGTTGGGATGGTTTGGTGATTGCTGTGAGCAATTCTTCAGGGTCGACAAAGCTGAAATTTGATGATGTGGCCCGTCTAATTCTCAGCAAAGAATCTAGAAGGAAGGCATCAGGAGTTTCAGGGAATGCTCTAAACATTAAAGGAAGAGGAAGATCACTAAATAAAGGAGGTAATAAACACGGGCGTTCTAAGTCGAGGAAGAAGTCCAAGGGACTGAAAGACAAAGACGGGTGTTGGCATTGCGCCAAGAAGGGGCACATGAAATGTGATTGTAGGGCACTCAAGAAATAAGAAGGAAGCTCTCAAGGCGGGAAGGATTCGGTGAATATATCTGAGGAGAGCGACACAGAGGCATTGATCTTGTCTTTTGATGCGAGGAATGAGTCTTGGGTTATAGACTCGGGTGCTTCGTTTCATACCACTTCATGTAAGTTCTGCGTGATTATTTGTCAGGTGACTTTAGGAGAGTCTACCTGGGTGATGATGAGCCGTACAGTATAGTTGGAAAGGGGGACGTTCAGGTCAATTAGAAAGACGAAACGGTTTTGAAATTGAAGGATGTCAGACATGTACCAAGTTTGAGAAGGAATTTGATCTCAGTGGGGCAGTTGGCCGACACTGGTTATGTGACGACATTCATGAGTGATTCCTAGAAGATAAAAAAAGGTGCCTTAGTAATATCTCGAGGCAAAAAGGAAGGTACTTTGTATGTGACTTCAAGATCGTATAGTTCACTCGCAGTCACATCAACTGGAGTGAATGAGCAGTTATGGCATCAGAGGTTGGGACATATGAGTAAGAAAGGGATGAAAGCGCTATTGTCAAAAGGGAAGCTACCAGGGCTGAAGTCTATTGACTTGAAATTCAGCGAGGACTGCGTATATGGCAAGCAGAAGAGGGTAAGCTTTAAGAAGACAGGACGAGCTCCAAAGATGCATCTATTAGAGTTTGTACACATTGATGTGTGGAGACCGACACAGGTATCATCTCTTGGTGGCTCACGTTATTTTATTTTCTTTATTGATGATGCTAGTAAAAAACTGTGGCTTTATTTCTTAAAGCATAAATCTGATGTATTTGATGCGTTTAAGAAGTGAAAAGTTATGGTAGAAAATGAGACAGGTAAAACAGTAAAGTGTCTCAGATCTGATAATGGGGGAGAGTATTATGACGAGAGGTTTGAGGAGTATTGTACAACAAGTGGAATCAAACATCAGAAAATGATTCGAGGGACACCGCAGTAGAATGGTGTGGCTGAGCGCATTAACAAGACTATCCTTGAGCGCGACAGGAGTATGAGGTTACATGCAGGGTTGCCCAAGACCTTTTGGACAGATGCTGTAAATACTGTCGTATATATTATCAATAGAAGTCTCTCAGCACCATTGGATGGTGGGCTACCAAAAGAAACGTAGACTGGAAAAGAAGTGAACCTTACACATCTCAGAGTATTTAGTTGCACTTCATATGTTCACATTAATGCAGAGCACAGAAACAAGCTAGATGCGAAGTCTAGGAGGTGCACGTTTATATGCTATGACAAGCATGATTTTAGCTACAGGTTTTGGGATGCAGAAAATAGGTAAATCATCAGAAGTAAGGACGTAGTCTTCAACGAAAAAGTGATGCATAAGGACAGTGTGCAAGAAAATAAGGCCGAGGAAAAGGAATTCGTAGAGTTGAAAGAGTTACTAGACATGGGTGTTACAGCGCCACAGGATGATCATGCACAGGAGAATTATGAGGCAGAGCCACAGACACCGATTATGAGGAGGTCTACTCAGGAGAAGAGACCCACGGTTTGATACTCACCCTCCTTACATTATCTACTGTTGACAGATAATGGTGAGCTAGAATGTTTTGAAGAGACATTATAGTCAGATACACGGGTTAAGTGGGAGCAGGGCAGTCTAATCGTACATGAGAGCTAGTCACTCTACCTAAGGGTAAGAAAGCTCTTCATAACAAGTAGGTTTACAGACTAAAGGAGAAGCACTATGGTTCGAAACGGTATTAGGCAAGACTGATTTTAACAAAAGGCAGATATTGATTTCACTGAAATATTTTCACCTGTAGTGAAAATGTCTATGATTCGCGTGGTCTTGAGTATAGTGGCTACAGAAGACTTACATTTAGAGCAGCTAAATGTTAAGACAGCATTTCTTCATGGGGACCTTGAAGAAGAGATATATATGTATCAGCTGACAGAATACGTAGTACCAGGAAAGGAGAACAAGGTGTGCAGACTGAAGAAGAGTCTATAAGTCCTGAAGCAGGCTCCGAGGTAGTGGTATAAAAAGTTTGATTGTTTCATGTCAGGAAATGATTTTAGGAGATGTCATGCAGACCATTGCTGTTATTTGAAAAAGTTTGATACGTTGTACATCATCCTTATTCTATACGTTGATGATATGCTTGTGGTCGATTTAAGCATGAAGGACATCTCAGATCTCAAAAGATAACTGTTTAGAGAATTTACCATGAAAGATTTAGGAGTTGCAAAACAAATCCTAGGAATGAGGATAAAACGTGACAGGGAAAATAAGAAACTGATTTTGTCACAGGCAGAGTACATAACAAAGGTACTTGTCACAGGGAGGTGCTAAGCTGGTTAGCACTCCATTAGCCAACCACTTCAAGCTATCTAAGGAGCAAGGGGCAAAGACGCAGGAGGAACGAGACTACATGGCTAAAGTCCCATACGCGTCAACGTTTGGGAGTCTCATGTATGCTATGGTGAGCATGAGGCTAGACATTGCTCAAGTAATTGGAGTTGTTAGCAGGTTCATGAACAACCCCGGGAAGAAACATTGGGAAGCTGTGAAGTGGATCTTCATATACCTGGTGGGTACTAAGGATGTAGGGCTGTGTTATGGTGGATCAAAAATCAAGCTACAAGGATACGGGGATTCAGATTTGGCAGGAGATATCGACAACAGAAGAAGCACTACAGGTTATGTGTTTACTCTGGATAGTGCTGCATTCAGTTGGGTCTCTCAGTTACAAAAGATAGTATTTATCAGTACGACAGAAGCAGAATATGTTGCGGCTACAGAAGCATGTAAGGAGATGGTGTGGATGCAAGGTTTTATGAAAGACTTGGGTAAGAAGAAAGTAGATTGCAAGCTATATAGTGACAGTCAGAGTGCAATACACTTGACTAAGAATTCAGTCTTTCATTCAAGGACCTAGTATATTGCAATTAGATATCACTTCATACGTTTGTTACTGAAAGATGGATCGATTGTTCTGGAGAAGATTCATACAAGTGAGAATCCTATAGATATGTTGACCAAGGAGGTCACAAGGGAGAAGCTGAAGCTCTGTTCAGCTTTGATTGATCTTCAGGCTTGAAGACGGGGAGGTGGTGCACTCCGGATGAAGAAGACGAAGGTTTATGACAATGTGTCTCCAAGTGAAAGATTGTTGAGAATGTGGAGCTACATCTATACCGCCTTCGATCGGTCATAGGGGCCTGCTCGACCAGTCGTGGATCGTCGACTTAAAGTCCAGCAAGTCCTGTTTTTTTCATATTTGGGCCCTTCGACCAGTCGTAGGAACTGTTCGACTGGTCATAGTATGACCAGTCGTAGGTTACGCAGATTCGTTTCTGAATCTGATGCGGACTGAAGATTTTGGTGTCGCCTTTCACAAGGGTGCGGAAGGGAAGTCACCTAAACTATAAATAGGGGTTCTTAGGATTTTTCTAGGAGAATTGGAATATTGAAAAAGTTACTCTAAGGTGTGGGCTAAGGGATTTGTATGTTCTTCCAAGGGAGAGGTTAGTATTTTGCCTTGTAATATTTATTTTTTTCATAGTGAAAGTTTGCATCCGTGATTTTTTACCCTAGTTTGGGGTTTTTCCATGTATATCTTGTTTTGTGGTTTGTTTGAATTGCTTTGATCTGTTTCTAGTTTATATTTCTTCCTGTTTATCGTTTATGGGTGAGGCTTGAGATTGGATCTTGGCTCATTGCGTTGTTGGCATGCTGCGCAACATGCAGTTGCATTCTAGATGTCTATTCATGCATGTCTGTACATGCAAATGGATGGAGAGGCAGATGCACGCATTCTAACAAACAAATACCTTTTATTTTTTCCCGTCTGGTTTATCATCACCTGCACTTACAAAGAAATACCTACATGCATTATCGTAAGATAGAAAACAAAGAATAGATTCAGATTGACAACACGCATGCACGCGCACGCACACACACCCACGCACGAATATAGAACTTATAACCAGTGAGGTACTTGCAAGTATACGGGGTCCTCATTTCTGTAATCTTCAATTGGTTCTTAAAAACTCAATGGATCATGTTGAAACTCCGCATCTCAAGAGTCAAGAACTTTGCTAAGCCACACGATGCGCAAAAAAGCTCATGTACACGCCACACATGGAGAAATAGGTCATAGATACAATCCACCTATCATAATAGAGAGGCAGATCCATGCATTACCGCAAAGAAATACTTAGATACATTATTATAAGATAGAAGTCGAATGAATAGATTCAGATTGACATGCGTACACATCATGGATGCATATCCACATGCATGTTGTAGAACTTACAACCAGTGTGGTGCTTGCTAGCATATGAGGGTCCTCATTTCCATAATCATTGACTGATATTTAAAAACCCAAATGGATCATCTTGAAACTCGGTGTATCTGATTCAAGAGCTTTGTTAAGCCCCCGTGTCTGCAATAAAGCTCATGTGCATGTCACACGTGCTAGCATATAGCGATGAGTCTGAGATCCAATCCACCCATAGAACAACAGCACGATATCAATGCCCTAGCCCAAGAATCAGGTTATTCCACTGGTCATGTGGGCCACAGTTTGCCCCCCCAAAAAAAAGTACGGATCTGAAAAAACTTGGCTGAACTTTCTAACCTATCCACATCTTTCCAATATTGGGTCCCACACATTGAGTGGAACGGATTTATTTTTGAAAAAATGTGGAACATCACACCAACCTGATGGATGGATTGGATCTCGCACCAGTGCACCATGCTGGCAAATGTGTGGGCATGTACATGAGCTTTATTACACATGCCCTTAGCATTGCTCGACTCAATGAGTTGAACATGGAACCAAAAAGACCCATTTCTATGATGAGCTATATGCTTTAGCATTCTCCAAAATTCTTCCATGTTGAAGGCAATATCACCATTTGGCTGGTGGTGGATTTTTTATTTTTTATTTTACTTAAAAGATCTAAAATCGTTTGTTCATCCTGCGGGTGTCATTGGACCCTCATCGGCTCCCTAGAAGATGCAAGTTCAGATTGGCATTTCAGGTTTACCAATGTTGTAGAATTATTTCAATGAGTAGATGATCTTGCATTGAGAATAATATATATGATTTTGGGAGTCAATGATGATGTCGAATGTATATATTATGTTATACTTGCTTCTGGCCAAAGTGTACAGATTTTAGACTGATTGTAACTGTTTCAGCTGCACAGCTTTGAAAATCAAGCGATGGAACATTCTAGTAGACTTCTCACAGCTTCTTCTCTTACCAAGGGATGTACTTGAGAAAATTGTTACCATATTATCTGGTTTTAGTAAAAAAATGTGGCAACCTTCACAGAAAATGGGGATGCCCATGCATGCAATCACGGAACTTTCACGTACAACCTCCTCTTTACTGCCAATGTGCCGTGCATAGGTGTAGGTGTATATCACATCCCGAGTCGTGCAAAAGATGAGTGGGCACCAAAAGATCACCTTCCTGGAAATCAGTCTGATCCACTCAATTCAGTGGGCCACCACTTGACTGTCCGTTGATTTTGACTGTTTAGGCCTCCCCAATCCAAGGGTTCGTGTCTTCTGATCTTGGAGACTGTTTAGGCATTCCCAATCCATGATCAACGGTTGGGTCCCAGAAATATGGGCCCAACATGTACGTTGGGACCATTTGGGCTATTTTCATATCCAAATGGGCCTTGATTCAAGAGCACCAATTACTTTTGAGATGTTTGTGATCGCGTTCGATATTAGGGCTAGACTCGTATGATAGTGCCCCATTGTTTTAAAAAATGGTTTTGACTCATCTGCTGTACTCGTGTCATAGCTGTGTGGCAATCCACACCATCCAAATATTAGACTAGTATATGGTATCATGGAAAGACAGACTTAAAAATACCCATGCGACCGCAGGCAGGTCACCATAGGCTTATGTGGGTTGGCTGGATTTGATTGGGCCATGTAAACTTGTTAGAAAAGGAGTTATACACAATTGAGTCTTGAGTAATATGGTCACATGGGCACAATCAAATTCTGCCAAGTCCGTCTCAACGGACCTCCATGCTTGCAGGGTCACCATGCAATCCGCGTCCCTGGACATGTGTGCCACATGCAACGAGTGTCCTCATCATTTTTGCAGCGAGCTATCGGAACAGCCGTGCCCCAAAACTAATGACTTGAATGGTGGATTGAAAGGTTAGGATTGTCCTCTTGGGAAATTCTGTAGCGCATTTATCTGCGACAACTGCTGTAGGCAGCGATTCGAAGACCCAATCACTTAGGGCCCCATCTGTCGTGCGGGCGTCTCAACGTTAGGTACCGAGGGAAAAATAAAATAAATAAATGAATGAATAAAGAAAATTAATTCGATCCATAACTCAGGTGGGGCCATGTCACCGGGAACAATGCCGACCGTAGGTTTGTCTGTATGCACCGCCCTGGTCTGCATGTTCCATCGAATCCGTAGAACAGTGATCAACTCAGGCGGGACACACTCCATAGACTTCACTGGGCATTGTGCGTGGTTTAACATCGTTCCCCATCGCGAGCCTACCTAAGTCTTGTATGGCCATTTGAAAAAAAAAAAAAAAAACACTGAACATGGGTGACACCTGATGGAGGGAGTGGATTTTATGCAGAAGGTGCTGGGCCCCACAGACCTGGGAGTTGTATCTAGAGGTGTACACGAACCGAGCTAGCTCGGTTAGCCCGCTCGACTCGACCCGAAAAAGCTCAATTCGGCTTGGTTTGAAGCTGAGTTCTCTCGCTGAGTTCGAGAGAACTTGTTGTACCTCTTGTTGAATTAGGATGTCTTTTACCTTCACTTTTCACAATTTAAAGTTATTTTTAACTGTAAATTTTTATTTCAAATTTGACATTCAATCCCTTCAATGCCATATCACAGATTCAATCTAAAAACTCAAATGTATGTTCTGAAATTACTTGTTAGGCACAAAAGCAACCTTAGAAACGAATCAAATAATGTAATATAGAAGGAAAAAATGATCTTGCACTAAGAAACACATGAATTTTTATGTAAAAAATCCTTATAAGAAAAAAACTACGGCACTAAGCAACAAATAATTCAATATAACAGAAAGTTACAAGAGATGAAACAACTTACATATGTGAAACCCTAACTTCTCTCCTTACAAAACTTATAAATCATGTAGGCTCTCTCTCACATACCCTAATCGCGTTTAGAACCACCATTAAATAATTCCGTATAAGATTAAGAAACAAAATCTGCACTTTCTAAAACTTACGCATTCTGTTTAGTCGACCCAACTTGACCTTTGGTGGACCATAATTATCACAGGGTGTAACGGTCGCGACCGAACCATACCTCGATCAATTGGAAATATCACAATGAGATTCAGTCGACCCAACTGGGCCTCAGTCAACCGAACTCCATTGGACCATGTGAAGGTCATTTTTTAACAATTTCTACCATGGTGTTAATCTCCTCCATCTCCATTGCTCCAAGCTACTATCACAATTTCTAAACTTTAATAATAACACCATCATTGTCACTTTTTGTGCACACTGTCTTCATTCCTTCTTTTCTAAGCTCATAGAAGTCGAGCGAAATTTGAACTTCTCTGTAGGAACCACTTTCGTAAGTATATCCGATCAATTTTCACTGGTGTGAATCTTCTCAAGAGTAACACCGCATTCTTCCAGCATTTGCTAGATAAAATGATGATGAATATTAATGTGTTTAGTCTGAAAATTGTATACCGAGTTCTTCGCCAAATTAATCGTGCTTTCACTATCACAATGCATAGGCATGATTTCCTGCTGAAGCTTTAACTTATTCATTATTCATTTCAACTAAACAACATTTTTGAATGCTTCCATCACTGCCATATATTCTGTTTTGGTTGTGGAAAGAGCAACCATAGATCGAAGCTTTTACATCCAACTGATAGCTCCACCCACTGACAGAAACGAATAACCGGAAGTTGACATTTTATTGTCTACATTATAAGCATAATCTGAATCCATATAGCCAGTATCTCCTCAAAATTTTTGAATGTTAAGACATATTCAGTTGAAGTAGCCATTTCATTGCATCCTAGTATTTCTTGCCAGGGTTTGACATGTGTCTACTCACAACATTCATTGCATGTGAAATATCTGGTCTAATATAGATTATGACATATATAAGACTACCAACCACGCTCAAGTAGGGCACACGAGACATGTACCACTTTTTTTCATACGACGAAAGACATTGCTCCAAAGAAAGCCGAAAGTGAGCAGTGAGGGGTGTGTTTAACTGGTTTAATATTTTTAATCTAAACTTAACCAAGACCTCCTCAAGATACTCCTCTTGAGACAACCATATCGTACTTCTTTTACTGTCTTTATGTAAATCAATGCCGAGAATATTCTTTGCAACCCTTACATCTTTCATTTGGAATGTCCTGGATAATTGAGCTTTCAATATGTTGATCTTAGACATGGCTAGCAATAAACATATCATCAATATGCAATACTTGAATAATGAATTATCAATCATTCAATGATCAGAATTAGACAATGATCAAAATTAGACATAATGATAGGACTCAATCTTGATAAATCAATGGCCCAACATGAAATATTCAAACTTTTTATACCATTGCCTAGGCGATTGTTTTATGCTATACAATGACCTCTTCTGCAATCTTATTCATTGGGTAACCAATGCTAATACGAATATGATAGATAATTACTTGACCACCTAATTGAATATATCACCAAAGTCAATACCTTTTTTTTTTAGCATAGCCCTTCGCAACCAACTTCACCTTGTACCTATCCAATTTTTTTCTTGTAAATCCACTTGCAACCAATCACTTTTCTCCCAATGGGTAGCTCCACTAGTTTTCAAGTTTCATTCTTGTACAAATAGTCCTTCTCGTCATGCATCGCCACTATCCACTCCTTAGCATCTGTGTCTTCTAATGCTTCTTGGAAGGTAGACAAATCCCCTTCATCCATAATGAGGAAAACAACATTTGAGTCATCCCTGTATCTTAATTGTAGCCTACAATCACTTGGTGGATTTCTCCTGACAGGTAATTGATCCACCTCTTCCTATTCCTCTGTCTATGGCTCGACTTCTTTGAGTATGTCACCTTTTTCTATTTTAATGTCAATAACTAATTTTTCTGCTTCCGTGTACTCATTCTTACAGAATAAGGAGCCTTCGTCAAACTTGACGTCTTGGCTCAATATGATCTTCCGTGAAACTTGATCATACAACCTATGACCTTTCACGTCATCACCATAGCTGACAAAAATATACTTTTTAATACTCTAATCTAGCTTATTTCTATCAACTAATGGTATGTGAGAGTAAGCATCATGACCAAATATGCGTCATCCTAAGTAATCAACTTCATGACCACTCCATATGTCCTTTGAAATTTTACAATCAATTGGTATAGATGAAAATTGATTCACTAAATAGTAAGTCGTGTTCACTACCTTAGCACATAACTCCTTGCTCAACACAACATTATTTAATGTACTTTAAGCTCTTTCCAAAAGAGTTTGATTCATATGTTCAACCACATCATTCTGATCTGACGTATGCCTCACAATTCCCTCATCTTTGCAATACTGAGTTAATTTCTTAGAAGTGAATTCTCCATCATTATTTGTCCTAAGAATTTTCACCTTTCGCCCGGACTATTTTTCTACCATAACTTTCCATACTTTGAAAGTGGCAAAAATAATAGGTTTTATTTTTCATAAAATAGCCCATACCTTTATAGATAAATTATTTATACATGTAATAAAATATGATGACCCTCCTTCAGAAACCATGGGCAAAGACCCCCATACATCATAATGCGCATAGTCAAGCACACCTTTACTACTCTGTTTTCCAGTTTTAAAAGATAACTGTGATTTTTTACCATATAGACAATGCTCATATATATCAAAATCAATACTTTTAAAAATAAGAATTAAACGACGATCAAAGAGTACCTTCATACCGCGCTCGCTTATGTGGCTTAGGCGTGCATGCCACAAATGTGCTGATGTGGATTTTACTATAAACGTTGTAACTTCACTTGATATAGTATTCTCAATCAACTCATAAAGATTTTCGCTCCACTATGCCTTCATCATTATAAGTGGCCCCTTTGAAACCTTAAGGACACGGTCATAACTGGTAAACTTACACCAAAGTTCCTCGATAACTCCCAAAGATATCAAATTATTCGTTAAGTCCGTAATGTGCCTCAAATTGGTTAGATCTAGTACACTTCATCCCATCAAACATCCTGATGTGCACCGAACCAATTCTAACCATCTTATAGGCATGATCACCGCCTATAAGAACCAGACCACCATTGAACTCACTGTATGTGGTGAACCAACTCCGATGATGACATATGTGATACAATACCCTCGAATCCAAAATCCACTCATTACAAAGATACTCGGACTTGGATGCGGTCAATACATCACAACTACTCGTCTCTTCACTGGATTTTGCTGAATTGTCATTCCTCAGTGAATCATTTGATTTCTCTCTCTTCTGGGTTTTGGGATTTGTAAAGTCCTTCATATGTCTTATCCTTCCACATTTCCAACACTTTAACTTTTCTTTGCCCTTTCACTTAGATCTCTATCGCGACTTCTTCTTTTCTCGCTCAAATTGTCTGCTTCGAACATACAGTGTGTCTATATATGTACCTTTGCTTCCATTTTTCTTTCTCAACTATTTCGACTGAGGGGATAAGATAACGGTATCGATGTCTAAGGTATCCTTACCATGGTTCAGTGTATCCACCAGATATTTGTAAGACTTCGGGAAAGGCATCAATAAAATTAGGGTTGTGTCTTCATCCTTGATCTTCACCTCCACACTTGTCAATTTGTAAATTATTTAATTGAATGTGTTAATGTGCTCAGAGAGATCCGACCCCTCCATCATCTTTAGATTATAGAATTGCCTCTTTAGATATAGGCGGTTGGAGAGAAATTTCATCATATAGATGCTCTCCAACTTCATCCACAAACTTATGGTGGTCATCTCATTGATGACATTATATAGGACTTCATTGGCCAAGCACAATTGTATTGCACTAATTGCCATCTGATCAAGTTCTTCTCAATCCTTTTCTTTCATAGTTTTAGGACGTTTCACTTTGCCAAGGAGTACCTGTTATAGCCCTTGCCGAATTAGGATGACTTTCATCTTCACATTCCATAATTCAAAGTTATTTTTACCTATGAACTTCTCTATGCCGAACTTTACATTCGATCCCTTTGATATCATATTTCAGATTCAATATGAAAAGCCCAACATAAGCTCTAATACTACTTGTTGGGCACATAAGCAACCTCAGGATGAATCAAACAATGTAATAAGGTAGGAAAAATCGAGCATGCGTAGAGAAACACATATTTTTAAGTGGAAAACCCTTACGAGAAAAAAGAAAAACCACGACACTAAAAGATAAACAATCCACTGTAATAAAAAAGCTACAAGAGATGGAACAACGTACATGTGAGAAACCCTAATTTCTCCGATTGTAAAACCTAGAAATTGTGTAGGCTTTCTCTCACATGCCTAAATCTTGTTTTGAATCATCATTACATATTTCCATACGAGATTAAGAAACAAAATCTGTACTTTCTGCAACTGACGTATTTCATTTGGTCAACCTTTGGTTGACCAAAATCATCACAAGGCGCAATGGTTGCAACGAACCATACCTTGGTTGACTAAGAACATCATAGAGAGATTCAGTCGACTAATGGTCGACCGAAGTCCATTAGACAAGATTAAAGCCACTTTTAAACACCCACAATGTTCCATTGTGCTTGTGAAAAGGAAAATAAACAAGCACATTTTGGTCATTTCAGCCCAAGAAAGCATGGTTTTAGACTTTGGATCACTCAAGGCATTGCCTAATAAAATCAGAAAATTTGAAGAATTTTTGTGGTAAAATTCCCCCTTTTTTCACTTAGTAGAATTCTGGGAAGGTGTCATGTATTAAAATCATTGAAGTTTGTTAAATTCTTCTTAATCCAAGGCGTTCATTAGAACATTGACATCTAGATAGGCCATTACCCAAATCTTAGATTCAAAACGCCACTTCTTTGTAGCCACATATGTCCATTAGTTAGATGGTCAATACAATTCACAGATGTCCATTAGTTAGATGGTTAATATAATTTTAACAATGTAGGCATTTTTTTTCCTGCAAGGTTTAGATAATTTTAACAATTTTAACATTTCTTGTATAGTTCGAGCATCTCTCTCTCTCTCTCTCTCTCTCTCTCTCCAATTGAAAGGACTTGCTACAAAAGTCCAAGTAACAGAAACAAAGCCCAAATGTGTTATGTAGGTATTGCCTGTTGGGAAGAAATTTGAAGAGAGAGATGGGGATCTAAGAAAGATGAAAAAGGGTTAAGTGAGTATTGCTAGAAAATAAAGGTGAAAGTGACATTTGAACTGCATGATTGATTTTTCATGACCCACTTTAGAGAAGTTTTCTAGATTAAGTTCATCTTTCTAGGGGTAAGCTTAAATCCCACGAAGGGGTAATTTAGTGCAAGAGAACTCGAGGAATATGTAACTTATTCATGACATGCATTCAAGAACATTTTTGTACTATGCATTCTAGTTTTGTGGGGCCCACCTGTAATGTGTAGGTGGAATACAAAAGGTCCATTTATTTTCTACACAATCACACCCACCCACCACATGGGCACTCAGATCCCATGATCTCAGTTTTGAAACAGAGTCTATCTATTACTGAGCCATGGAGCCGGAAGCCAAAATGACACATATGCTCAGCCTTCTCATATTTACCATACAATCTAATATTAATCGTGATCTAAAATTCAGGTGGGACAAATTACATTTGTAAGTTGGAAGTGGATTAGTAATGAACTCTGTATGTTTAAGTGCACTGAGTAAACTTTGTAGGGTCTACTGTAGATGTATGTCTTATCAATGTTGTCCATTCGTTTTTCTAGATCCTTTTAGGGAATGATACCAAAATTCAAGTATATCCAAACTTCAAGTGGGCTGCACTACATGAAATATAAGTGGAGATAATAATGTCCATAGTTGAATCCTTCTTAGGACTTACTGTGATATTTATTTGTCATCTAACATGTTCATAAAGAGATATCGACATACGGAAAGTACAAATATCAACCTCCTCATTCAAAAGTTCTATAGATTCCAAGAATTTTTCAACGGTGGGTGTTTGTTTAATTCACATTGTTACTTAGGGTGTAGTCCCACTTGAGCTTTAAATATGCTTTAATTTTGGGCTCATGCCTTAGGATGATTTGGAAAAAAATAGATGGGTATCTGTAGACACCTCATTTGCACTTGGGGTTGTACCCATCAAGTGTACCCTCATTTACATACCAAAATGACGGGGTTCAACTGTCTTTACTTAGAAACAGCTACAGCCCAGTTGTTTGGGTGTAAAGACGATTGGGCTCTAGCCATTTGCAGGTTTTGCCTGACCAACCACTTGTTAACACACCAAATCGCTCATCCAAGGGTGTGATTGAAATTGTGTCAGAACCGCTGCAGTAAAAGTATGGAATTAGTTCAAGTGTCCTAAAGGGGGGTGAATAGGGCTTTTCAAAAATTATTTTCTTATGATAACAAACAATGACTAACTTCAATCAAGATAAGTAAGGCAAAGTAACTCTGTCTTCCAAGCCAATAGAGGGTCCAAACAGATAGGCTACACAAGATTTACATGTAAAGCAACTAGCCTATAAAGATAGTGTATGTGAGAGTGTGTGGGATGCGATTCCTATCAATGCTTAGACATTTACATAATCATACATCATAATAATCATTTGATAGACATAAACATAATTAGATCAATGCACAAAGAGTAATCCCAAACACAATCATATATAGTGGTTCGCCTACTTTCCTACTCTACTCCCGGTTGATGTACTCTATCCTAGAGTGTACCATATTTCACTATGCAATGATTTTAAATCAGGTTAACCATGAACCGTTACAACCTATACAAGGTTAACTAAGGAGTCTACACAAGACAACCTTAGATGCCTACACAAGGCAACAAGTCCTACATAAGGATAAAACTAGGAGCCTACACAAGGAAACCTATGCCTATAAAAGGTAACACATCCTACACAAAGACAATATGTCTTACACAAGGACAACAACTAGGAGCCTACACATGACAACCTATGCCTAAACAAGTCAACACGTCCTACACAAGGACAACACATCCTACATAAGGACAATGCGTCCTACACAAGGACAATGTATTCTCCCATTGGAGAGGCCTACGAAAGGTCTTGGCGAATTTGTTAACTCATATTCTAAATCCCAATCTTGCACAAGGAAAGGGCTTCAGACTCAATGAACTTGATATACTTACAAGTAAGTGAGTGAGTCCCTTTCTCGTACAATCTGAAGATGATCTTCTAATGCTTCGATAAATGCTTCAAGGTTGTGAGGTTTAGGGTTTGGTTTGATCTTCTCTATTAAATGATATGATTGAAATACATAGAGAAGACTCTTATGAGCTAAGCATTCAAGAGTTACATCATAATGATTTGCCTATGAAGGGTGCTATTGAAAACTCAATGATTGGTAGAGTTCATGATTCAATCCAAGCAATGACGATATGAGTAAATGCTTATGGAAAGGATTGAATGATGAACTTTAATGAAAAAGAGGGAATGAGGATGAGGCTATTAACTCTTGCAACAACTCTCTCAAACTCTCTTAAATTCTAGCTCATTTTACAAGAGGCAAGCCATGTGTATTTATAAAGTTGAAATCCCAACAGTAAAAAAAGGGTAGAAATATGACATTATTGATGCCATTGAAGGGTATTCGATGCTATTGAAATTTAAATTTCGATGTCATCGAACCTTCTCTGAATGCATTGACCTCCTACACAGGGTATTCAGTTAGGTGTAAGACAAATTCTATCTGATCTCATCGAGCACCCTTTGATGTCATCGACGTGCACTTCGATGTCATCGAGGGATGTTTCAATGCCATCTGGATTCCTTTCAAAAAATACACAATGGTTGCTGGATAGTTTTGTCCCTTGTTCGATGTAATCGAATTTTGAATTTCGATGCAATCAAATGGTCTTCGATGTGATCGAACATATTGGTTTTACCTGAAAATCTTGTTGGACAAACTGTTCCTCATTTCAATGTCATTGATCAGTCTTCGATGTCATCGATAACTTACTCTTGATATTATCAAAGAAGCTTCGATTACATCAAGGAAGCTTTGATTACATCGAGGAGCATTTAGAGTATTTTTGATGGAGGAAATAAGCCCAAGGTTGATTCAATCGAAGTGGGTTCGATTCCATCAAAACTTTAGTTTCGATGTCATCGAACTTCATTCGATGAAATCGATAATTCCCAACATTTGTTCAGTTTGTTGCTAGACTATATGGGCTTGGTTTTGATACAATCGAACTAAGTTCGATTCCATCTAAGATGTCCTTGATTGCATCTCGATGCAATCATCAGGACCTTTATTGTACTTGTTTATTTCATACTTCCTCCAATACTCAAAGTGTTAGCAACTAAAACTTACCAGAAGATTTTTAGAAGTAGTTAAGGGTAAGTTTCTTTTAGGGACATGTACCTATTGGGGTTTGTTTTGGATAGATGAGGCTTAGTTTACCTTTTAAGCATGATTGTATTCCTTCATCTTTGATAAGTCTTGAGCTTCATGTCTTCAACTTGGGGCTCACTTGACTGACAGACTCAACACTCACGTATATTGACAAACAAGGGAACTTTCAGTGTTTGTTAGTGACTATGCCATTATCCATGCCCACTTATGGGATGGCATGGTTGACACGAACCTAACTTTGCATCCAAACCTATGTGAGCTCTGAACTTACCCTCTTTACATGCTTATAAAAAGGGGCTTTTGCCTTAAAAACAAAAAAGGAATGGGGATTTAAAAAAGGCCAGAGAGAGAACTAGCGACAGAGATAGAGACAAAGATTCTAGTCGGTCTCTTTTATTCTCTTTCAAACTCAAAGCCAAGGTTATATTTTTGATCAATTCTTTTCTAGTCTCTACATTCCAACACTCCATGCTTTGAACACCTGAGGTAGTAAGATCTTCTATGACATCACGTAAAGTATGTTCTACAGTAGTTTCTCTTGAAGATCTTCTGTGTTATGGGTATAATCAAGCTGACCTAATGTATGAAACATGTGGCAATAAGGCTATCATAACACTGGGGAAGATAAGTCAAGAAAGGAGGTGTAAATGCTATTGTGATAATCCAGCACCCGTAGTGTTGTCAAATTTTGTTGTGTCAAACCATTTAGTATTTTTATCATGCTTTGAGTTGAAGTGATCAGGTTCATACATTTTAAAGTTCTCTAGATCTTCATCGAACTTGCCTGCATCTTCAAGTTGAAGTGAAGAGTTTTGAAGTACATGGTTTTAAGCTAAAATTCAAGAACTCAAGTTTATGTTTGAAGTTCGACTACTATACACTAAAGACTTAAGAACTCAAGTGTAACTCAAGCTCAAGTTCAAGAGATCGAACTTAAGCTTCAAGTATCACAAGATATCAAGATTCAGAAGCGAATGATGTTTCATTTGTTCCTACTCACAAACAGGTTTCAATGACCCTAGATTGACCTTAGGTTGTGTCATATTCATTGCATTTATATGGGTCATTTCATATGTTTATAGGTCATTTTCTCAACTAGTCTTAGTCCTTAATCGACTAGTCTAAGTACTAGCTCAACCAGTCTAAGAGTTTTCTTGACCAGTGCAAGGTTTGTTGCTATTTTTCAGAATTTTTTATTGGACTCTCGACCAGTTGTGGAGACTGCTCGACCAGTCAAGTGAACAGTGCTCGACCGGTCGTGTAGGCTCGACTCAAAGTTCAACAAGCTTTTTTGGTCCAACTTGACCAGTCGAGTAATGACCTTATCTTATCACGACAGAAAATTTAAAATTTTATTGGTCCTTCGACCAGTCGAACTGACCCTTAGACCAGTCGAGTGAACAATATTTTCACTTATAAATAGAGCACGAATTTTAGAGTTTATTCATTCATTTAAAGGTAAATCAAGACACCACTCTGAGAGATAAGTTTGTGAATTTATTAAGCTATTCTGTGCTCATTTCATATTTTCTTTAATTAGCTTTTGTAATTTAATTTTGAGATCTTTATTCCAATCTTACATTAAGAAGAGATTTGTGAATTTTCCTTTCTTGAGATCAAAATCAAATCAAGCTAGCCCAAGTTGATTTAATTAAAAATTATTTAGAACTGGAACCTTTTCATCTGTGAGACTGAACATTGAACATCTTCATCTACATCAGATCGGTTTTACTGGGCTTCTTCAAAGGAGAATTTCTAGATAAGTATACTTACATTTTGTATATCCTTTTTTAGTTTTTGAAGTTGTGTCAGAAAAATATCTTTTTGGTTTTGTCTGAGGTGATCCAGAAAATCTCAGAGTGTGGGGTTTTTGTGATTGTGTAAGCCTAATCAAAGACACAATTGTGAAGGTTTTAAGGTAAGCCTTAGAAAACCTTTTTTCATAGTGAACACTAATATCCCGAAGGAGTGGATATTAGGAGTGGAGTAGTTGTGTGGTTGTTTTTTTAATAGTTGGTGTACACACAAGCGAACCACTATAATTCTTGGAGTTGTGGTGGATGATTGAATGTGCTTATGTGTGTGAAAGTTATAATTCTTTTTAAGAATTTGTGGTGAATGGTGTAATTTATTTTATGCTCTTGTGGGAATGTTGTAATAACTTAGTTTATTTTATTTTCTATTTCCTTTGCCTCTTTATTGGTTTGGGTTTTTGATACTTACAAACATTTTAGTAAGGTTATCCTACTATAAGCCTTTGGTTTTTGGTGTTAGGTTGTCATTAGAACCAAGTTTGTATCAATCTCTTAATACTAGTACATTTGAGGTTGCTATTTACTTGTGCTTCTTTATTATTTAATTGTGCGATCTTTCTTTAAATTCTCATTTATTTTTTAATTTGGCATAGTCCTATTCACCCCCCCTCTAGGACGTATAGCTCAGCCTTTTTAGGAGGCTCAATGACCGAGCTAAAACAATTAGACCAGTTTGGAAACAAGACTCGTCAACAAACCCACCCACCTCGACCTTGACTTTGGACGACGACCTCAACCTAAGATGATGACCTTGACATCCAATGCCGACCTCAAGGTTGAGTATTGACCTCGAGCTCGGATGGTGACCTCGAGCTCGGAACGGAGACATCCAGAGAGAATCTTGCACTGTATATGGGCGGGACTCCCAGCGAAGTCTCAACCAAAGATTAATCCAGCTAAGGCATAATCATAGAAATATTCAAGAACAGATTTTGATTCCAATACGAGCCCCTCTAATGTATCTTACAGATTTACTCGGATATGGGAATTGCCTAAGAGAACTTATAAATGCATCATCATCTTCAAGAAAAAGATATGCATAACTATCTTGATTCTACTACAGCCACTGTGAGTCCATACTCTTAACTTAGGCATCATAGGGTCCTTGACCACAAATGACACCCCTAGTATCTCATTTTTTTCCATTAATTTGTAAGTATCCAGTGGCTCACAGGAGGGGGTACAGGATCAACCAAATTTGAGTAACAATAGTTTAGTACCGTCTGTGGGAATCGGTAGTAAAGCCATTCAGAAGTTCACCTTATGTCAAGGAAATTCATTCGCTTTCACCCTGCAATGGTTAAGGGAAAAACATGGGCTTTGGCCGCCATTACTGAACCAATCCCAATACGAAAGAATAGCTTGAGAGCCCTCAACCATCACACTCAGATCCTCAACCTGACCCCAACCCGCAGTAATCGTACAAGGATCCTGAAATAGAGGGGGTCAGCTCATCTCTTTAAAGAACCAAGTCGAGGCTTTCACCGGTAATGTTGATCGGATTATGCAGATATTAGAGAGACAACATCCCTTCCCCAACCAAGGCATGGAATTAGGGGTAACAACTGAGCAATCTCAACCTCCACAAGCACCTCATGACTCATATGTGATAAATGATCGACAAGCACGAAGTAGGTGTGTCCCCACATAAATGATGGGAATGATTAAGCTCACTGAGTCTCATATGCGCCACACTCTAGAAAAGAAAAGGCATGGGAAAGCTCCTGAAGTCACAATAAAAAATGAAGTTCCATGGGAGTTAGAGCTGAAGGAAATTCGAGATCAGCTTAGAGATATCCAGCAGGCATGCCGGACAAAAGCCCCTGCCTCTGTTGACTCCATGCTTGAGGAAGTCGAGCCCCCATTTACGGATGACATCATGAGATCCCATCTTATGTCTAGGTTCTAGATGTCTCAGATCACCCCCTACATAGGGTGGGGAGATCCGACCAAACACTTGGAGTCTTTCAAAGCCTGGATGGAACTTCACGGTGCTTTTAGACCTGTGATGTGTAGAGCATTCTCCCTGACCTTGTTAGGGGCTACGTGGAAATGGTATAGACATGTAACGCCCCAAATTTTGAGGGCCAAGTAGATACTCGACTCCCAATATCCTGGGTGCCACTTATGCTTTGCAAAAGCGGGGTTCTATAGTTCATTTTACATAGCATTTGAGCAATTCATAGAATTAAAATAGACTATGCGATGTACTCTGGAATAAACGTAAATTTAATGTGAGTAATAAACTAACAAGTAAAATGTGTTTATCCATAGTACAGGACTACAACTGAGCAAAATATACAGTTTAAAAATATAAAATATATCGACTCTAAAATCTCATCGACATCCTGAAAGTGTCCTACATCGTCCCACCTAACAATTGGAAGTACAAGGACTCCTTCGAGTCTTTGTGCACCTCCTCCAACACATTAGACTCTATAGTGCCTGCATCTATAAAAAGTATCTAGTTAGTGTTTTAAAACATCGTCCCAGAGTGAGCGTGAGTGATCAACTCAGTGGTTCCATTAACTCTAAGTTATATATGTTATAATATCTACATGCACAATTTATGAAAAATAACTTAAGTATACATTCCCTAGACACTCTTGTTAATGCACATGTATGGTATTATAATATGATGCAAGCCCACGCCATCCAACACCCCCTCAAGCGAATCCATTTATACGTTCTCATATGACCAACACCCCCTAAATGCGACCTCAACTGCCGAGTCGCCAACCTATGCTAAGAAATGTTATGAATATTCAAGTTAGTCGAGTATTTAATTAAGTCTGTTCATCTAGCAAGATTGGGGGAGCAGAAACACCTCTATTTAATCAATGACCTTATCTAGATCACTTGACCCAGGTCGACCGTAGCGGCTCTAAGCTTGCGATCCATGATCTAAATTTAGGTATCACCCATTTATCTCACGAATTAAAAATTTTAAAGGTAAGACATAATACCTAAAGGTATGAGATCAACTCGGTATGGGTCATCACCCAAACACAGAGTATAATCACTCAGTTCTGAGGTACGGGCTTGTCACATAACCAAATCACAAAAAGAAAAAGGGCTCGTCACCTATTCTATTCATGCCTGGGTCGTTTAAATGGTACTCTGACACAGAACCATCAGCCGGGTAATTTGACGGAGGCTGTTAGAATAATGATCTATCACCTCTTGTGCTCGCTGGTCACTATGGGTAGGCTCCTCATCCCAGTGTAGGTTGACAACACGGACACAGTGTCCCATAACACCATGCCCGGCTCTCGAGACTTGGGGATCGTATCACCAATGGTTAATAGTAGGCATCTTAAACGTATGACGTGCTTCAGATTTAGGTAGATGTGATCATACATGGTGAACCAAATGGTTGGTCGGGTGGAAGGATAATTCAGTTGATTCGGACAAACTCTGGCATAATCGGCATTGGGTACAAGCTTCCCATATAGTCCGACTACTGTAGCTTATCCGTGTTCGGCCTAGATCAATTAGACTTGTCTGGGGTGGCCAACCTAATTAGGGCTACCCTCATAAATTTATGATTTGTCGACCAAGCCAATTAACTAAATAGCCACAGTCAATTAATAACACTAATAAATCAACTATGCATCTATAGGAACAGATACAAGCAACAAATCAAGAATTTCTACTCTATTGGGCATTTTATCGAACATGCAAGCCATGTTACAACTAATCTAGTAATTCATGTGAGGTAAGGCATATTTGGTGCATAAGCATGTGAGTAATAGGAAGCATAAGCAACAAATTTTATAATTTCAGCTTATTCTATCATCTAATTGAATGTTCGAGCTACATTACACATAATTAACAATTTATGGGAGGCGAAGAGCCATACGTGCACACACTAGTTAACATGCGATCATCTATTCACTAAACAAATCATTAATCGTGACAGAGAGATCGATAAACGGCAACCTAGGAATAATGGTCTGCACCTAAAAGCGATTCATCAATTTTTGGTGCCGCTCTTAAGGTTGGGATCCGTAGGTATCGTACCGGTGCCCTGCATTAATAAAATTTGCTTGTAAAGGGTGCATGCAATCGGCCTATAAAGCTCACATCACAAAGAGGGCCCGATAGTTACCTCTTTTTTATCGCCGGGTTGTCCCTTACGGTATGGTGTTGTCGTGAGGTCCGTTGCGGCCAGCAATGGTGGGGAAATCTCCCACATAAGCTTCCCCAAAATCTCTCTCTTCTCCGCTATCCACTCTCTCTCTCTCCCTTTTAGAACTGAATTTTCGTATGGGGGTATGGGACAGAATTTTTGGGCTTTTATAGTCCAAATTTTATGTCGAATTGGCCCTGAGGGCCCCTTTTCCATTATACTTTCCCACAAGGGGGATGATTTTGATTTACAGTGTCCTTCCGGAGGCCCATTAGCTCATCTGCATCAGGGGAAAAGTGCCCCACTATAAGATCTAGGGTTTGTCAGAATTGGACAACAATCGAACACTTCGATCAACCATGGGTCCACCACTTATGATGGACGGTTGTCGGTGATCGATCAAGACCAGAGTAATACGGGTATGAGCAGGGAAATATCCTTAACTCATGACTCGAATTTGGTTACGATCTAACGGTCGGAAAGTCATAACTTTGTGAAATAGTGTAAGGTCTATTTCACTTAAGTTTTCAGATTTTAGCTTAGGGGATTCGCGCGTTTCAAGTAATTAGCTTCTAGCCCAAGTTGAGCAGTTCTGGGAACTTTCTTGGTTCGCCACCCGCGATGGACATCAAGCCCAATGAGACGGACATTATTCTATAATTACGGAACTAGTGGCCCACTAACGACTGGTTTGGAGCTTGTTCGGATAATTGGGGCATTTTTTAAATGAATTGGGTAAGGAGATTTCTTGGGCACAATTGTTAGGGTCTGGATTAACTAAGTTTACAATGTGGCCTATTCAAAATTAAGAAAATGGTGATTCGGTCATGATCACTCTAGATCGTTGGTTCTTAGGCTAAATGAGTGATCGGGTTATTTTGGTTTATTAATCAAGATCTGACCCATAGTTGTCTCGGATTTAGGTAGGTCTTTATTTGGTTATAGTTATCTCGATTGGTCAATGATAGGTTGGCCAGATTTGGGCCCTATGTGAATAAATTATGGGGCTAAACTCAATGTTTAAGTGATCGTTCAGATTCGCTGGCTTTCTACGGTTGATTAATCTTATTTGTGCAGTTCTTTGTCGGTACCACCCACATATAGGCTCACTTCGAGCATCAAAGATTAATAAGTGATGACATAGGCTAGTTATATATATATATATAATTAAAGATTTTTGTCAATCCAAAACAGTAAAAATTGATGATGTTACAATCTACCCCCGTTGAAAATAATTTTGTCTCCGAAATTGCCGAATGTAAATAGGTAAAGATATTTTAATTTCGTACGCCCAAGTTTTATTGATTTCACGTTCAAATGTATGGTAGGGTGCATACTAACTATGATAGTCTGGCTTATTATAGTTTACCCCTCTTAAAACTTTTTCGCCCTGATAGTTTACTATAATTTTTTAAAAGATTTGGATTCCTGACAACAGTTCCCATCTATTTAAAGTAAAAATATATATTTTCAATGTTCGGCCAATATGGCAAGACAGTTATACTAGGCTTAAACTCGATACATTGATCATCTACCTGAGCAGGGTAAAACGCTCATTATATCCATTGCTAGTCCTGGTAGATCCTGTGGTCTTCTGCTATGTGAAAGCAATGAGTCCATTGATAGTCACCCAGGATTGAGAATTGACTCAAGCCACGATTGCTTCGTAGGTGTATGGTTCTTAAATTTCGTAGTCCAATTATTCTAAACATTTTGGGAATATCAAAATTTATTAAGAAGTTCGAGTTTTACATTTATGAAGTTGTCTTTCGGGTCTCAGTTAAAGAGAGTTCTCATTTTAATTCATGTCCAGTTTGTCTATTATTTGTAACATCTTTGTCACTTTTAGGTAGTTAATTATATATGTATATATTCATTATTAATTAGAATTTTATTTCAGAAAATTTCATTTCATTTGAAGTTCCGTAAAAATTATAAAAATTCCGGAAGTACCAGCTGTGTAAAACCAATGATTTTCTGTATTATTACAAAATGTCTTTATTCCTTGTAACATTTTCTATGTTTTTAGATACTGAATTATTTTTAAAATTTTTTATAATGGTTTATCATTAAATTTAAAGTCATCCTACAAAATTTCATTTCATTTGGATTTGTAGAAAACTTATTAAAATTCTAGAAGTAACAACTGTCTGAAACTATCAATTTTTGGACAGTTGTCAAGATATCCTATAATTAAATATATTTAAAAATATATATATTTTTATAAAATTATACTTATTAAGATTCAATCTGGATCACCTCAATCGGAGTTATATCGAGAGAGATATGATTTTTCAAAGTTGACATAAAATCTGTAGAATTTCCTGTGTGGTCACGCAGATCGGGCGGGGCCAACGCCCTGTGGGGATTCCTCAGGCGTGGGTACGCCCCTTGGGAGGCAGCAACACCACTGTCTATCTACCTGGGCATGGGCACATCCCCTGGGTGGTGGCAACACTACTCCCTGTCCTTCCGGGAGTGGGCACGCCCCCTTTAGCGATCTAGACCGTCAAAACCTTACAACATGCATATCTCACAAACCAGAATGAGTTACTTGACGTACCATATATGATTTTAGGGTAGGAAAACCTAATTTAGAAAAAAAAAACTAAGTTATTAGGGAAGATTACATCAGTTTTATCATTTAAAATCCATTTTATTTTTATTTTTTACTATTTATAATAAGTTTTAGTTAGATTATAACTCTTCATCCTTTAAGCTTTAGGAGTTGTGTCCAAAATCAAAAGTTATTAGAAAAATTAGGAGCATAACATGGTTAAGAAAGATAGGGCATTTACTATAAATAGAAAACTCGCTATTTATATTAAATTATGAAATTTAGGGAGTTTGAGTTGGAGTTGGATTCTAAAACTTCTTAAAAGGTTTGATATCACTATTTAAAGGATTGTAAATTTGTTCTTATTATCTACCATTAGATTTATTTTATATTTTATTTAGAAGTGGCACCATTCTTCGTCGAGGATGGGTGTAGGGCAGGGAGTGGGTGATTCCAAGGCTAAGATGGACAGAGGGGGCTCACTTCGAGGCATAGGGGATACGGGCCTTCAGATTTCAGAACGGATGTAACTCGCAACCCAGGTTGGGTTATTGGACGCATCATATATGATTTTGGGTAGGACAAGCTACTTTAGTCACCCAACCCCACTATGTCGAGTTACGACACTGAATTTTTGAGCTCTTGCTTGATTCCAGGCCAAAACACATTTTAGTGTTCTTAGACCCAGCCTTTAATATCATCGCAACTCCTTTTTCTTAGTATAAGTCCCTCCTAAGTTCAAATTCCTAAACTAAGACCCAAACACTCGTGATGACTAAGGGTTCAGTCTTAGGGTTCAACGTCATTAAGTTTCAGCGCTCCCATCTATGTCAGCGAATGCATTATGATGAGTCCACAACCCACGACCCAGTTTAATTCCAAACTATTGCTCTGATACCACTTATAACGCCTTGAATTTTGAGGGCCTAGTAGACACTCGACTCTTAATGTCCTAGGTGCCACTTATGCTTTACAGAAGCGGGGTTCTATAGTTTATTTTATATAGCATTTGAGCAATTCATAGAATTAAAATAGACTATGCGATGTACTCTGGAATAAAAGTAAATTTTAACATGAGTAATCAACTAACAAGTAAAATATGTTTATCCAGAGTACAGACAATAACTGAGAACAATATAGATTTTTTAAGATATAAAATATATCGACTCTAAAATCTCATTGACGTCCTGAAAGTGTCCTACATCGACCCACCCAACAACTAGAAGTACGAGGACTCTTTCGAGTCTGTGTGCGCCTCCTCCAATGCATCAGACTCCATAATGCCTACATCTACAAAAGTGTCTGGTTGGTGTTTTAAAACACCATCCCAGAGTGGGAGTGAGTGATCGACTCAATGGTTATAATGCCCCGACTTTTTGAGACCCGAGTACATGACCTATTTTTCAAAAACCCAAGTGTTAACTTTAAATGATGGTCAAATTCGAGTGTATTTTTTTCATCTATCAGAGTAAGCAGATGAGCGTAGAATGGACAAATTAACATAAAAATTTTTTTTGATTATATTTGAAATATATAAGAGTTGCCCATAATGACTTATACAAACTAATGTCCCCATTCTTATAATTATAAAATGAAATAATATTATATGTGAAATAAAGTAAATTACAACAAACTTGGGATATGAAATCCTGTAGCAACCCTTAACAATTACAATCATACATCCCTATCAAATATATCTCACTCCTCGTCAATATAAACATGAATCTCACCTGGGCCACCTGTGTTACCTGTATGGTTATATATTTGATGGACGAGTGACCAACTCAGTGTGAATTTTTTTCAAGATTACATACCACCACATTAGGTAAGAAATAATATAAAACATCTAGACAACCAAAACAGAGTAATGCAATCTTATTAGATGCATGGATGCGTAAATGCAATCATTATCCCGGGTAAAACATTCGGACGAACATTAAGGTCGTCACCCATGCAATCATCAACTTGGGTAAAACATCAAAACGGTTTATGTCCCGGGTAAAAATCCAGACAGGCATATGACTGATCATCCGTGCAACACTCAACGTAATCACATGGGCATGATGATCCAAGTCATCATCATAAATTGAATGACTGGTTATTAACACAACACTCAGCGTAATCACATGGGCATAATGATCCAAGCCATCCTAAATATTCCATGTATACATGATTAACCAAGTCATTATTAGTCCATTTACAACTAGCCAATTTAAATAAGCTCATGGTCACTACGGGGAGCACATGATCCAGCATAGGTTGACGGCTCAGGTATAGTGTCCCATTACTACTATCCCCGGCCCATGAGGCTACCATCTTATGATATTTAATGGAAACCCATCGACTAGTGGCCAATCATATTACAGTATATGAGGCTTACCATTGCATGACTGCAGAGTATAAAACATTGAACCCATATAGGAAAAATATCAAAATAAAAACACATGGGGAGAGTATCAAAATATGTCACATAAGGCGAATATCAAAACTATATGATGAAGACCATCCTTAGAAACTATTAGACGCAACAACCCTGGATGGTAGGCCCACATCAATGATCCATCTAGACCACCACTCAATAACTAGTAGATCGAAGGTCTATAGCAATCACTGTCAATCGAGTTACATCCCAAGTATAGGTATACGTTTATAAGTGGGCGTTTCCCACTGATGTACCAGTTTAAGTTCCATAAGCAATCCACAAATATTTCATGAACAAATATACAGGATGAACATTAAGCAGGCAATATAGTAATTCAATTTTCATCAGCTAACACATGTGATTATAAGAGAGAGATATCAATTATAAATTTAAATAAAAACTATAACTTAAGCTAATGGAAATATGAAAAGCTCAAGGGAAAAAATCATCACCTTATAGTTTAAATCGTTAACTGATGTTGCTAGGAAGTGCGTGCACCTTCAGAGTTGAGTCCTACTATGGATTGTGAAGTTGTACATGAGATCAATGTTCTACTAAGTGTCTATGGTCAAGATTTATACAACCTAGGGTTTGGATTACTTAGGGTTTTGATGTAGGATTAGGGTTTTATCCTAGAGTTTAGTTTCAGTCTTTTCTCAAGAGTTGAAACCTAATTCATATAATTAATTTATAATAATATTAGGAGGGATAATAAGTAGTAATTGTCAGTTAATACTAACACACTATCTATGGTTAGGGTATTGACCTAGAGTTTAGACCACTTAGGTCTAGGGTTTCATTCTCAGGTTTAGGTCTAGGTTAGATTTTAGGATTTGAATGTTAGTTGGTGTAAAGCTAGTTACCATGTTAATTTAATACCTATAGCATAAGTATTAACATTGATGGTATAATTAATATTAGCTCATCGTGCTAATAATTAGTATTGAAATTGAAATAAAATGCTATTATTAAAGGTAATATTTTCAAGTGATGGATACCATGCAAATATCGTTAATGATGTTTTCATTTATAGTAAGTAATATTAGTGTAACACGTTAATAGTAATCATTATGGTGGTAATTAGTATTGTGATAAACTATGATAATATTTAAGAGTGGTAAGACAATACGCTAGTATTTAATAACAATTTTTATTTTCTTGTCTGTAATAACTATGCTTAGAATAGATAATTGCTAATGGCTATGCATTTCTAACATTAACAATCCTAACCATGATAGAAGTGGTAACAATGTAAATTGAATCATGAGGATTTCGGTATGGAAAGAAAGGGTGGACTCACCTTGTCATGCCTCTGAACTCAGCCAGCGCCTTGACTCAACTTATGTGGATCGAGTCGGCTCAACAGCTACACCAAGAGGAGACGTCCCACACCATCTCTTCTTCTTCTTCTCTATTCTCCTCCTCCTTTCCCTATATTTTCTTTCTTCCTTTCCTTCTTTTCTGTCCTTCCACATGCTGGAAATCCAGCAAGAGTCTGGATCATGCAAACCCAACTCGACTCGGCTCCAGCTAAGTCAACTCAGCAACAACCTCCTATCTAATCTCTCTCCTTCATTTCATCTTCTCTCACCTTTCCTTTTCTCTCAAACTTCAAGAACCCACCAGCTGTGATGTTCAAACACCCTGGACTTGACCAGACTCTCCTAAACTTGAACCAAACTTGGTTCGAGTTTGAACCGAGTCAATGACTTGGTGGGTGGGAAATGGCAGGGTGCCATCCCAACTTCCTCTCTCTCGTTTCCATCTCTCTCTCTCTCTCTCTCTCTCTCTCTATTTTCCTTGCTTTCTCTTACCCTCCTGCTTGAACTTCAGCAACAATAGGACCAAACTCGACTCGATCTTCGGCGAGTCACCAGATGCAGTGGTGCAGGTCCACATCAAAAGAACCGACAGTCTTTCTCTCCCTCTCACTGTCTTATCTCTCCCCCTCTCTCTCTCTCTCTCTCTCTCTCTCTCTCTCTCTCCCATTCTTCCTCCGAATTTCCTCAGGGCTGAGACCACGAATCACCCTCACTCAGCCTGACTTGAGCGCATCGATTTAGATAGGTGCGGTACAATAGCAACGCCTCTCCCTCTCCTTCTTTCTTTCTTCTTCTATTTTCTTCGTCTCTTTCTTTTCTTCCTTTCTTTCTTCTCCCAACACTGGCCAGTGGGAACTCCGAGTCTGACCAGCAATCACCCTGAGTTGGGGTGAAACGATGTGGCTCGAATGGAGACGGAGGAGACAACCATTAATGGCGTCTTCATCATCACCATCTCATATACCAATCTAACTCTTGCAGTTAGCCTATAGCAAACCTAAAGAGCTTTCGGACACGCCTAATCAAAGCTTGGAGACGTTTTGGGTGTTGGATTCAACACTAGGAGGAAACGGTCTTTTTTAGAGCTGTGGTTGCAAGGAACGGAGCCCTCACTGTTTATATTCTCTTTTCCTGACGCCCTAAGAAATCGGACGACCGAAATCTCTCCTAAATGGATGGCTGGGATTGGAGGATTGCTGGAGATTTCCTATTTTGAAAACGGGGTGCTTGTAGGATCCACCTGTAGCAAAATTTGTGCGTATGCATGCGTGTTCCCAGCTATGAGATCAAGTGGGTTTTGGTTAGAAAGATTATCTGCACCAGATGGACGATCCCGATCATGAAGATGGGTCCCCACTAGTGGGACACTGTTGAAACAAGCGGACGGCCTCTGTTCGCTGGCTAAACACAGGGAGAGAGAGAAATCTCTTTATTTTGGGAAGTCGAGGGTCAGCCCGCTTAGACCGGACTTCCCGGACTTATGTACATCGAGTGCACCTCTTTTGGTGTACATTCAAGATGTTTATGGGGCCCATGGGGGTGTTTAGATGAAATCCACTCCGTTCAATCGGTTCGTTCACTCATATAAGGCCATGATCTCAAGAATGGGGCTGACATAAATCTTAAGTGGGCCATATAGATTGATTTTATGTTTAACTTATGGATTCCTGTTGATTTGTTGGTTGGATCATTCCAAATTTAATTGTGAGCGGTTAAAATGGTCCCAAGGGTCGTGTGTGAGGCTCTTATATTGTATTTCTAATCATATACTAATATTAATATTAATTTTATAACTATCATTATTTTATCTTAATAAAAATTACATTAATTAACAAGTAAGAATTCGTTATATTTAATTTATGTGAATGTTAGTGAGAAGGAACGAAGGTTAATATGTATTATTTGGGTGTTATTTGTACAATTGTATACGTCTTAAGTTTTAATTTTATATATAATGTTAGAGCATTTGAAGTATGTCATTTATCATACCTATATATGTAAGATGTGGGCTACTCATTGTGCATCATTTAGCTGCATATTCTTATGTTAGGGTTACTTGTATTAAGGTGAGTTACAACTCATGAACCTCTAATTACTAAATCATGATTTGTTGAGCATTCCACACTCTAATGATTGGATTGACTATTATTTAATTATCCACAACCTTTGAGATCCTAAGGATGTTTAAGCACGATCAGGGAGTTGGATGTGAAACAAGACAACTTGATCTGTGCTTTTAAATGATGGATCGCCCTATGAGACGTTGTAAACATGGTGAACTGTAGATTTCATGATTCAGATTTGTATGTCTGTAATTCAATTAGATTTGTCCATCAATGGAGTTGGGTTTAGACTAAAATGAGCGTGAATGTTTACTTAAGCCTAGCTTGTGTTTGTACTAAGTTTGGTTATACGGTAACACTCGAGTATTGGAAAGTACAGGGTGTTACAATGGTTCTATTAATTATAAGTTATACATGTCATGCCCCAAACTCAAAAATTGGGCTCATAAAATTTTCGATCACCGAATCCGGCATCGACAACCTCCGTAGTACCCCATTCTTGGCTCCCGACACCCATATACCAGGTTTCGATCCTTGGATCCTATAAGGAGGATTTTTCAGTATGAATTTATTCCGTAATAAGCATAACCATAAGTATAACCTACAAATAACAACCAACAACATCATCACAAATCCACTATTATCAAAAACTTTAAGTACAATGCATAAGGAAAATACAATATTGATCATTAAAAGTTTCAGAAGTCGACTGTACGCTCCAAGCTCAATGCTACTGCGGCGTCCTAGTGTCACCTACACATAATGGTCATGCATAAGCTTATAGAAAACTTAGAGGGTGGTGAGAGTGTGTGTGCAATATAAGCATGCTTAGAATGCAATAATAAAGTAATGCGAAATATGCTGGCGAGTCCATGAATACTATCAACCGTACCAAGGCTATGCGATGCAAGGCATGAATGCTATCGACTATATCAAGGTCATGCAATGCAAGACGTGAATGATGTCGGCCATACCAAGGCCATGCGATACAAGAAGAAACTCAAGCATACAATCCTCATCTGAATCTACATATCAATGCAACTCATTACTAGAGCATCAAATATTAATATAGTTTTCACTCTAGATAATCACCGGGGTTTAATACACTCCAAATGGCACTGCCCCTTTCCCAGGCGCGCAGTCCAAGTGACCATAAGAAATCTCACTATCTGCCTGACTAATAGCCTACCAATACTCATCCGGCATGTCAATAGCGGACCCATTTACGAGCTGGTCATACTCAGCCTAATAATCCCCGCCTACCCTTGAGCGTGTAAGGCCACACCTCATTCCAACCGACCATGACACAGTGGGAGACGTGGCCTCCTGGTATTAAGCCCTTATGCACTCATATATCCACTCGGTGTCGACGTTGGATTCATCCTCTGGTATATCGGGTTTATGAATTTTCACCCAGGGACATCTATGGTGACCCAATGCTAGTAACAATATTTCAAGTGTCAAATCCTCCCATCCACGATATGCCTGTGAAGGCTATAGCCCTGATGTCGCTAGGACGCACAACAATCACAATGCACAATGCAAGATGCATGAGTCACATAGTCCAATCATGCATCAATCCTGCACATACTGTGCATTCATGTGGGATGACTCTGCCTATTAAGGAGTCCCATAAATAACTTGTCCTATGATATATGCAATGGTCAACCACATCTCATAACAAATATGCAGATAATACGTATGGGCATGTATCATAATGCTATGCTAAGCATACTCATAATCGGTATCGATAATTGGTATCAATAATCGGCCTATATGCAAGGTGGGGTCCATAGATGAACAGCTGATCTAAACCATAATATAAAGATTGGCCCTCGGCCGTGGATATGCCAAATCCGGTAGCACGGAGTTATCCGTCTATGGCGATGATGGACCTTGCAATATCAATGATTTGGGTTAACCCACTAAGAGAAGGATGAAAATGGGCCTAACAAGGCCTAAGGAAAGGTCACAATGTAGATATTTAACCATCATTTCCCATCAATGTGAACATTTAACCAACATTGCTCCCAAGGAGCGGCCCACATAAGCCTAATATATAGTGGGCCCATGGCCTCATACACAACATAATGGGCCTCACATTAAGGGTCTAATGTTCACCACGATGGGCCTTACTGAAGGGCCTAATACATATCACAATGGGCCTCACTCATGGGCCACATATGCATCACATTAGGCTTCACTCATGGGCCTCATATACATCACATCGGGCCTCATTATAATAGCCTCATATACATCAAATGGGCCGCAATAAATGGGCCTCATATACATCAAATGGGTTACATCTCATGGGCCAGGAATACATCACAATGGGCCACAACCCATGGGTCTCAAACACATCATAATGGGCCTCTCATACAGGCCCGATATACTAACTATATTTTTATATCTCCACCATACATCTATTTTTAGAGATCATTTAGAGCATTACCCAAAAATATGAATCATATCAAAAGATCATCTGGACCACACCCTAAATAGCGGCGGAGATGATGATTGAAAGATCATCTGGACCATACCACAAATAATAGTAGAGATAATGATTCTCGCTGTTAAACAATTCACCAAACTGGGGCCCACCATCACGTTTATTTCTATCCAATCAGATCATAAGGTCACAAGGACCTGGATTAAGAGAAAAAATAAATTCCATATTGGTCTAAAACTTCCATTACCCCAAACGGGTTTCAATGATAGACGATCATCCTCCATTGATTTTTGTAGTGTGGCCCACTTGATAGACTGATCTGTCTTATTTTTTATATCATAAGCCTTAAGACAATCTCTCAAGATGGATGGACAGTTTGGATACAACAGATGCATCAGGGGTGGGTCCCACCGTCCAGGGTGCTGGACGGTGTGGATAAGACCCGCACATCACTGAGGTCCCCACCGTCCGGGTGGACAGTGGGAATAATATATATATACATATATATATATATATATATACATATATACATATATGTATATATATATATATACATATATATACATATATGTATATATATATATATATATATATATATATATATATACACATATGTATATATATGTATATATGTATATATATATATATATATATATATATATATATATATATATATATATATATATATATATGTATATATATATATATATACATATATGTATATATGTATATATATACATATATGTATATATGTATATATATATATATGTATATATATATATATATATATATATATATATATATATATATATATATATATATATATATATATCATGGTGGGTCACACCGTCCCACGTGCAGGGACAATGTGGATATAATACAAATCTCAGGTGGGATCCCCACAGACGGACGGTATGGATGAATAATATCCATTAGTGGAGTCCACGTCCCATGGACGGATAGGATATAGAATGCATACATCTGGTGGGTCCACACGTGTGGTCCACCATCTGTATCAGTTGATAAAAGGGGTCTCCTAACATACAATCCAGCAGCAACTGCTGCTGGACATCCCATGGTTGGATGGCCCGTCAACAAGGTGGGCCCGAGATCTGGCTAAACTGGATGAACGGTTTTGATATAACATGTCAAGGTGGGGCCCACCATCCACGTACTGGACCGTGTGGATCAACGCATACATCAAGATCAGGGCCGCAGAACTTACTACGTTAAACAACAGCTATATAACCTGTGGGGTCCACAACTGGACAGTTTGGATGTAACACATACATCATGCGGGACCCACACAGCTTGCTGACGTTAGGACATCGGCTATATGCTGTTGGGCTATTGCCCAACAAACTAACAAATGGACAGCTTGGATCAACGGATACATCATGGTGGAGTCTCACTATCCCAACAAATGGACACTGAGGATATACAATACATGCTTCAAGGGGACCCACCGTCCTTAGTAGCTGGAAGTGTGGACTGCCACACGTTCAGATGGGTCCCACATCCAAGGCCTGCTGGACGGTGGCATGGGTAAAACACATCTATCATGGTGGGTCTACATGGTGGCCCACCATCGTTGGATCAAGCTAACATTTGTGTTCTCCCTCATCCAGGCCGGTCAGCAAGGTGGGCCGCCGCTGCTGGACAGTAGGTGACCCACTGCTAAATAGTGGGAACTTACAACGCACATATCAAGGTGGGTCCATGAGGTGACCCATCAAAATTTTGGATCAGGCCATCAAGCCAAGTAAAAAGAGAGAGAGACAGAGAGAGAGAGAGAAAGTGGCGTGATGGAGGGGCCCCGCCACTACGGGCCCCTCTAGGATTTACAATGCATATATCAAAATGGGTCCCATCACAAGTGGACCCTCAAATGAAAATCAACGGTGGATATCCTAAAATCACCCACCTATATCACTCCTTCTTTAGCTCTTTGAACTCCTTGGCTCCTAAGCTAGCTCTTTAAGGGTGGATGATGAAGGTTGGATGGTGAGATGAGAGTTTTTGGGATAGGGAAGTGGGCCACACTTGGCTCTTTCTCTATGGGAATTTCTTGGACAGTTGCTCTCCTTGGGAGCTTGAGAGTGAACAGAGATAATGAGAGAGAAGTGATGGGATGAAAAGGGATGGAGTGATGGGTGATGGGTGTAAGGAAGGGATGGATGGAGAGAGAGAGAGAGAGAGAGAGAGAGAGAGAGAGAGAGAGAGAGAGAGAGAGTTGACTTTGGATGAGAGAGGTATCGGTTGCCATGCCTTGTTAGTAAGAGAGGGATGGGTGTTGATGGGATATGTACTTGACTTGTGCATTGATTAATTGATATGATATTTGGTAGAGATTCTCTCAGAATTCGTAACCCGTGACGTTTCTTCAGAATATACGCGGGTTTACAACTCTTAAACCGAGTATCGCATCGGTGTGCAAGATGCAGTATTGGAACCGTAACGACGGCGCAGTCGCTAGGGTACAAGTCTCGGGTCAAGCCAACTCTGATATATATAAGTTGCTCACAAAATGGTGGGCCTTCTGCTTCTCGTCATCAACAAGATAGGTGGCAAAATGGGATATCGTAACAAAACGTGCCTTGTACTAAGACACCGACATATCACCTTGCAACAGGGTCTCGAACTCCAAAGCCCTCTGCTCACAAATATGCTCTAGGAAGAACTTCTGGTCAAAACGGACCATGAACTCCTCCCACGTCCAAACAAAATCTGGTCTGGCCATCCGGAAAACTGAAGTCCACCAATGTTACGCCTCACCCTGGAGAAGGAAGACGGCCAAGGGAACCCTCTGCTGACTGGTTCACCGCATGGTGTCAAAGATCTTCTCCATCTCGGAGTGACATAACTCTATGACGGAAGGGTCTGTCTCACCCCTAAACTGTGGGAGATCATGCTGCATAAAGTCACGAAGCAGTGCACTTGCTCGCAACTGCTCGGTCTGCTCAGGGGTCTCAGGAACGGGCTGATGGCTCTGCCTCTGGAGAACAGTGGTTACGACCTACATCATTTACTAGAAATGCTCAGCTCTAACTGGGATCGTAGGATAAGCGGGGGCGACATTGGCCTCTGGCGGAGGCACAGGTGTGGTGAGAGCCTCGGGAACAGGTACGACAAGCTCAGGTGGGGGAACAGGTGCCACTGGGGGTGAAATCACAACCTCAAGAACAGGGTCCTCAATAGCTGGAGCGGGATGCGCTCGGGTCGATCAGGTCTCTCGAGCGTCACGGGTGCCTCTACCTCTCATGCCTCGACCATGGGTGCCTCGCCTAGGCGGCATCATCTACAGAAAGAACAAGGCATCCACGGCTGATGGACATTAGAAAACCAAATCGAAAGAGCACACGTTCGGGACACTACTTGTCCTAAGCCTGGAGCATATATGTGAAGTTGTCTAGAGTTATTCCATAGGTTACTTGTTATGCTTTAATACCAACAACTGTCTGTAACACCCCAAATTTTTGCCAACCTAGATTTAGACGTCCTTAGCCAATGGGTTAATCCTAACACCTGATTAACTTCTCAAAACTCAATCTAAAAGTCTCAAATTCCTATTTTCTTTGAAAATCTCACCTTTCACTACTTTATCCTTCAAAATTTTTTAGGAGCTTTCATATTAGGGATAAATCTTAAAGTTTAGGTGATGTTGATCAATACTTAAACTAAAAAGTACTGTGAATAGTAAATAAATAAATAAAAAGAGTTTTTAACTATTAACCTTTTGGAATCTCATGAAATAAGTAGGCTATTTGGATAGATCAGCTTCTCCTACTCCAAAATCATATATTGCATGTTAAATAACTCATTCCAGGTTCTAAAATACAACCATTTAAATATCAGATGGTGAAATCACCCAAAACAGGTCAGCGAACGGCGAGGGGCTCGCCGATTACCGGGCTTGGCCGGGCCGCAGTTCATCGGCTGGCCCGTTTTCTACCACATTTTCTGTGATTTTGATTCAACTTTAAAAAATTATATCTCCCTCGTTATAACTCCGATTTAGGTGATTTAAAAGCCAGATTTAAGTTAAATAAGTCTAGTTTCATATAAAAATAAGTAAAAAATATAATAAAATATTCAGTATAGTTAAAAATAGGTCGTTGTGACAACTTTCTGGAAAGCATAGTTTTGGACAGCTGCTGCTTCTAGAATTTTTAGAATTTTTCTACAACATGAAATATCATGAAATTTTGTGGAGATGAATTAGACTTGATGATGAACTACTAAAAAAATAATTAAAATAATATACTAATTAAAAATATCAGGAAAGGGCGTAGAACTTCCTAGGGACTTATTCTGTCATAATTAGGTCAGAATTTGGTTAAGTACTGAACTAAATAATCAGTAGAATTAGCTCGAACTACTTTAAATACGATCTGTAAGATCCAAAACCTATAGAATCATTGACGCTACGTTACTCTAAAACCTATGATCAAACTTTAAACCCGTTTGCTCTCAGGAACCCTTTGAAACTTTGTATTGAATCTAGACCGCGCGTCGAAAGTCCAATATCAACAATCTTAGACGGTTATGACTGCTTGCTGGACTTGACAATCATTTCGAAAATCAAGCCCAACCGATGATCTGAGGCTATTTCATTGAGCCTGGAGCAGGGAGTGTGAGAAAGAGTGAAATTAATAAAAATTTAAATATCATTTAAATGAATCTGGCACGTTTCGCTTGCGGGTTCAGTAAAAGCATTCAGACCGTCAAAATCTGACCCAAATACACCCTCGGATCAGGGAACATTTCTCACTCAGGTCAGTGTACTTGGAATCCTTAATCGAGTCTCCGCGATCGCTGAACTGAAACTGGTCCGCCACGTGCGATCTGGGAATTCTACCGGTCTGAAAACTTGATGTGAGTAGGATCCAATGTGCATGAACTTAAGTCCGACCGCGTTCAGCCAGGGGACCTCCTGAAACGCTCTTTTGGATCGTAAGAGACCCGATTTGGTTATAACCCAAGTATACCCTTGTCCCAAGTCTATTTAGGTGAGGTTTTAGCCTATATAAGGGCTTTAAACCCTCTCATATCTCTCCCATATGAATTTTCTATAAACCCTAGAGAGAGAGATTGTGAGTGAGTTGTGGGAGAGAATTCCTACCACCTGCTCCAGCTTTTGCACGTATCAAAGCACCGCATTCAAATCACTTTCTCGGTGATTCCAACTCACTTCTAGGTAAGAAAACCCTAACCTATAGCTGTTTTAAGGATTCTTTTGATACAAGTAGCGAAGTAGCTTATGTATCTTATGCATTAGGTCGCCATAACGCCGTTGACGAAGCGTAGACGTTCTATTCGAATCGATACGCATCTACGGCGAAAGGTGAGGATTTTAAATGCTTAGATTGATTGATTTCAAAGCTTTCAATGTCGTTTAATAGTAGATTATCGACGAGAACGCCATTTAACATGTAGAATATGCTGTCCGTTTTCCATTTCGTATACGTACGGTGAATTTGAGATTTAAGGTATTTTAGTCATTTATAGGAAATACTGTATACATCTGTATTTTGCTAAAATGATTACCATGTGATTTTGTCGTGTTATGATATTAGATATGTATGTATAATCTGTTTGGCGAAGAGATTCACCCTTATGCGCACTTTAGGTCGACATACGCTATGTAGACTAAAGTGTGTAGACTAAGTGTTTGTATAAATGTTTGTATTAGTATATATTGAGCCAACGTTGTTGTAGATTAGTTTTGAGATTGAATTCTCAATCAACACGATGATGTATATGATTTTCTCCATGTTTGCTATATGAATTGATTTCCTCATATATATGGAATATATGTGTTGGTTGATTTGTTTACGTTGTATGTTATAACATGTGTCAACATGCTTGTACTGTTTGAACTTCAATTCTAGTACTCTCATATGATCATTGATGTTGTTTACACATGTTTGGGGCTATACGTTAGTCTAGGCAGTCGGTAATAGATTCAAATTCGTGGTTGGCTTCTATTTACCATGAAGGACGCGTCGATGAACGCGAGCCATGTTTTGAGTTGGCGGCAGTGGCTAGGCCACACAAAGTATTTTATGCACTTCATGTCGTTTAGCTTGAGATGCGCTCGTACTAGTCGAGCCCGTCAAGTAACCCGACTGGCTATTGTATGTTCACCCTGTATGAGTCACAACTACTTGAACCTAGGGTATTGAACTTACCATTGAAAACCTTGTTAACCATGGTACCTTGATCCATAAAGACTCATGAGTCGGGCATGGTGGTATGAGATACCGTGGTCGAGCTGTCGGCCTACGCTGGGGCCACAAACCTCCCCGTAATGACCAGTGAGCACCTTTGACTCGTGAGCCGATTGTGGTGGTATGTGGCACTACATTTGAGCTGTCAACCTACTCTAATTGATGACGAGCACTTTGTAGTGACCTCGAGCGTATTTTAAGTCTACGGGAGGCGACGACCCTTCCGTAGCGACAAGAGTACATTAGGCCTGTATTGATAAGGTGATGGGGGAGCGGTGCAACGAGTGCCAGCAACAGCCCTGGAAGCCCTTGCAATGACCTATAAATATAACATCGTATGAGATTACTAGGAGTGACGACCTTAGACAGGATCTGTGTTGGGGTTGATATAAGGAAGGTACCTTAGTTTCCTAATACTGCTGTATGAATGGACTAATAACAACTCGGTAATCATTATCCATATCGCACTGCATGTTCCTGGAAGATGTGGACCACTGTGGAATGCAAGCATGCCGCGGGCGTAAGATGGTGCCGCATGAGGGAGTATGTCAGTGAGAGCATCCATCATGTCATTTCATGCTTGCATTAACAACAGTATCTAGGAATGTTTGATTGCTTGCATTACTATTATCGCGTGATTAATTTGATAACATGCTAATCTTTGGTCTATGATTCCACTGAGTTGATCACTCACTCCCACGTTACGGGACAGTGTCACGCACACCAACCAGTCCCTGTTTTAGTTGCAGATGATGGCGCTGCTTGTGAAGTGGAGCCGGACTTGATGATGATGAGGAGGATTTCTCCTATATGCGTGTTCTGACCGATGGAATTATAGGGGGGTTAATTAGACACCATGACACCTGTCATTTTGTATTTTTGGAGCACTCATGTATATTCTTTTCTTTTTATTTTGGAGTATATATGTATTTAGTTAACCTGGTAGGATGTTCACACTATGGAGACTTACAACAGTTCATATATTTTATATATCTATCACATTCTTCCGCTTGCTAAGTTAACTGTCTCTGGAGTATGATATGCTGTTTTGGCTTAATCCACCTCATGTTTTAAGTACTATTACCGTCGACATTCATCCATCATTGAAAATGTTGCATAAGTAGTGTTCTGAAACTCGGGAGTTGGGTTTCTACCTGACCCTCAATTTTCGGGATGTTACACTGTCACACCCCAGACTCGGTGACCGGACTTATAAGAATCTTGATAGTCGATTCTGGTGCCGACAGCCTCTGTAGTATCCCATTCTCGGTTCTTGGCATCCATTCACCAAGTTCTGATCCTAGGATCCCACAAGGAGGATTTCTATGACATAAATCTGATCCATAAAGAGCATACCCAAGATCATAACATAGTAACCACGGTAATTACAAGAATAACATTACAAAATCCACTAAGAATTTAAACTTTATACATGGTACATGGCTCGAAAAGGAAAAATACAAGATCTGAAATAAGAATAACTTCAAAAGGTCCATGACACGCTCCTCACTCTTCTTCAGCTACAGTTGCTGCTTAAAATCTCCTACACGCATCAATCGTGCATAAGCTTATAAAAAGATTAGAGGGCGGTGTAAGTGTGTGTAATACTAGTGTCGGGAAGGTAATGTCAGAGAATGTGGAAATGCGGCATGAACCATGAACACCATCAATGCCAACATTCATACTAAGGCTATGCTATACCAAGCATGAATGCCATAAGCCATATTAAGGCTATGTAATGCAACATATAAGTACCGGGCACCATACCAAGGCGATGCATAAGAGGCCTACACAGCCAATGCCAATGCAAGGTAGAATGCAATCAATGCCAGTCCTCACATCAAGTCCACATATCAATATAATTCCATTGTAGGGAATCCACCGGGGTCAAATACACTACCTGCCAACTGCCGCTCCCCAAACCGCACAGCCTAGCCAGTGTAAGAGACCTCACTACCTGCATGTGGATAGTCAATCACCAAGGCTCGATGGTATCGGACCCATTCATGAGCTGGTCAAACTCAGCCTAGCTATTGCCCCCTCACTCAGGCTGGTAAGGCTACAACCCATCTCAACCGACCACGCTATAGTGGGAGTCACGACTTAATGGTATAAGGCACTCGGGTGCTCATATTTTTCACTCGGTCTCAGTGTTAAGGCATCTCCTGATACCATGAAGGTTTAGGGGCTTTTACTCAAGGATATCCTAAGTTCCCTAAATGCTCAAGTAATATTTTCAATGTCCAATTTTAGCCATCCACGATATGCCTGTGGAGGCTATGACCCTGATGAAGCAAGGGTGAATATCCACGTGCTATACAATGCCAGATGCACGAACCACGCAAATCAACCATGCATCAGACCCGAGCATCCTATGCGCTCAAGAGGGGTAACTCCATCCCTCAGGGAATACCATAATATCCTGCCCAATGACATAACCATGACTAATCATAATCTCAACCAAGCACACATATGATACATGTGTGAAAGGGTCATGAAGATAAGCAAGTATGCCATGCGGTAATGTTGTACTCTCCTCCTAACTAAGTAGGATTTAGCTACTTAGACAAATTTACATAAGGAACACAACCTCTAGTGAGGGCCTAATAGCCTGGGGTAGCCCATAAGACTAAGATAGACAATGACATGGGCCTAAATGATAAGAATGGGCCTAACAAAGGGTCTATAGTGGACATTTAACCACCCATAGATGTAAGTGGGCCTGACAAGAGCCTATAAGGGTACACAAATGTATACATCCAACCACCATTTGTCCAACGAGGCAGCCCAATAAGAACCTATCAAGAAGCAAGGCCCATGGCCCGAGTACAACCATACAAAAGAAATGGGCAACTATCTACATATAATCACATCACATGATGGGCCTTAAATAAACGGCCCAAGGCCTACATACAAACACATGGGTCTAAAGGGCAATGCATGGCCCAAAAACATGCCACAACATGGGTCCAAAGAGAAGGTTATGGCCTAAGGATAATACCACCAAAATTCATGCATTATGCTGGACTTAGTGGGAAGCCCAAAAGCCCAAACATAGGCAAGAATCATGTCCAAGTTGGGCCTAAATGGGTCTTGCACATTAGCCCAAAAACTGGTTAATTAAATGGGCAACTAAGGGCCCAACCACCTCTACATTCCAGCCTACTAGTCCAGCACAATACAATGGTGGAAACAGCCCATGAATTCACTAGGCCAAGCTAGGACGTTCCAGCCCGTTTGGGCCTGCAAGATGTCCTAAAAATCTGGTTAAACATAGGTTCTCATAACCCAACCAAAGTGGGCCTTTAATAGCATTAATTAAGCCTAAAATTATAAGAAATAGGGGCATAAAACATTCCCAAAAATCTCTTAATATGGTGGGCCCGACACCCATAATATTTCAGCCACAACAATGCACTTTTATAAGGTAACAAGCTAGATTTTCAGCCCACCAACTTTCTGGGCTTGCTGAGGTCCAGAATATGTAAAATCAAGTGAATAAAATTCTCAGGGTGACCAGCAACATACACAAGGGGTCCCACCACATGGGGAGTGGCTATTCAACACATAAATCAAGTTGGCCTTATTGCTAGTCTAAAAGTCCAACAGTCAACCCATAGCAATGGGCATCCCAACCAAGTGGGCGGTCCAATGGCCTGGACGGCTGCCCAAAATAAACTCAAGGTGGGACCCACCATGGATGCCCCTCCAAGGGTGGGACACATCCAAGTGGGCCACACTAAATGGGTGGAAGGGTGGATAAAACATTACAACATGGTTGGCCAAATGAAGGTGGGATGGCCAGCCCATGCTGGACATCAACCACCATGGGACGTCCAACATGAATGCTGGTTAGCCATGTCCCCCAAATTCTGGTGGTCCAAATGACCCCCAATCATATATGATGGGTCCCAGCAAGGTGGAACACAATGGAGGAAAATTTTGAGGTCATTAGACATGCCAAATCATTTTTACAATTTATGGACAACAAGGTATTTATGAAAAATCTGCTTGTTGAAATTGTTGTTGTCCGCATCTTTGGCACCTCATGGGGTGGGCCTAGGCCTGCCAAACCAAGGGAAAAATAGGTAGATTTGATGCTCCCATGTATGGACAGCAAGTAGGGTCAACTAGAGTGGCCCACTTTCCTCAAAATTAAGGTGTAATAGGTCCATTTCTAGCATGCAACCCTGTTGGACTGTCCATAAATTTTTGGACGTCCAACCCTCTTTGGCCCATCCCATAGGTCTCAATCAGGGGATAGAGGGTGTGGGTTGTAACATCCCAAATTTTTGCCAACCTGGGGTTAGACGTCCTTAGGCAATGGGTCAACCATAACACCTTCATAACCTCTCAGAACCCAATTCCAAAGCCAAAGAAATCATTTAGAACCAAATTCTTTAGAAATTTAACGTGAAATAGCCAGCGCTACATTAGATTTCCTACAAAATTAGCACTAACCACTTTAAATATGATCTGAAAGACCCAGAACCTATAGAATCATTGATGCTACCTTACCCTGAAATTCAGGATCAAACTCTAAACCTGTTTGTTCTCAGGAACCCTTTGAAACTTTGTATTTGATCTAGACTGCACGTCGAAAGTCCGATTGTCCCGAACTTAGACAATCCTGACCGCCTAGTTGGACTTGACAATCACCTCGAAAATCAAGTCCATACGATGTCCTGAGACCATTTTCTTGCGTCCGGAGTGAAGAGTGTGAGAAAAGTGAATTTATTTAAAAATTAAATTCAATTTAAATAAATCTGGAACTTGTCGCTTGCGTGAAATTTTTTAAGCATTCAGACAGTCAGAATCTGACCCAAATACACCCTCAGATCAAGGAACATTTCTCACTCAGGTCAGTGTACTTGGAATCCTCGATCGAGTCTCAATGACCGCTGAACTGAAACTGGTCTGCCACGTGCGATCTGGGAACACTGTCGGATTAAAAACTTAATGTGATCAAGATCCAACATCCATGAGCTTAATTCCGACCACATTCAGTCAGGGGACCTCCAGAAATGTCCTTTTGGATCAGAAAAGACCCAATTTGGCTGTAACCGAAGTATACCTTGGTCCTAAGTCTGTATAGGTGAGTTTTTAGCCTATATAAGGAGCTTAAACCTTTAGCTTTCTAACCCATACGAATTTGGAAAAAATCCTAGGAGAGAGGAGAGAAAAGAGAGAGAAAGTAAGGGAGAAGTTAGAGCTTTCTCCTGGGATTCTTCCCTGATGCTCCACGTGCCAGATCCTTCCACCTACATCGCTATTTTGGAAATTCCAACGCCGTTTCAGGTAAGAAAACCCTAACCTCAACTTGTTTTAGGGATTCCTTCGATACAAGTAGCGAAGTAGCTGATGTAGCTTGTGTTATAGGTCGTCATACAGGCGTTGACGAAGCGTACAGTTTCTATTCGATTCGTTACGCTTCTACGGCGAAAGGTGAGGATTCTAGATGCTTAGATTGACTGATTTCAAAGCTTTCAATGTCGTTTAATAGTAAATTATCAACGAGAACGTCGTTTGACTTGTAGAACATGTTGTCTGTTTTTCATTTCGACTGCGTACGGAGAATATGAAATTTAGGGTATTTTAGGCATTTGTAGGAAATACTGTATACGTCTATATTTTGCTAAAATGATTGCCATGTGTATTTGTCGTGTTATGATATTAGTTAGGTGTGCATGATCTGTTTGGCGAAGAGATTCGCCCTAATGCGTACTTTGGGTCGACATACGCTACATAGACTAAAGTGTGTAGACTAAGTGTTTGTATTAGTATGTATTGAGTAAATGTTGTTGTAGATTAGTCATGAGATTGAATTCTCAATTAATATGATGATGTACATGATTTTCCTCCACGCTGTTATTGAATTGATTTCCTTATATGTATGGAATACATGTGTTTGGTTGATTTTCTTACGTTGTATGTTATAACATGTTGTTAACATGCTTGGATTGTTTGTATTTCATTTCTGTTATTCTCATATGATCACTGATGTGGATTACAAGTGCTTGGGGCTTTACTCTAGTCTAGGCAGTCGATAACAGTTTAGAATTCGTGGTTGGATTCTATTCGCCATGAAGGATGTGTATGACGAACCCGAGTCGTACTAGAGTCATCGGCAGTGGTTAGGCCACACGAAGTGCTTGTGCACTTCATGTCGGTCGGTTCGACGTGCGTTCATGCTAGTCGGACTCATCAAGTAACCCGACTGACCATTGTATGTTCACCTTGTATTTTTCATAACTGCTTGAACTTAGGATACTGAACTTACCAGTGATAACTCTGATAACCGTGGTATCTTGATCCACTAAGACTCATGAGCCGGGCATGGTGGTATGGGATACCGTGGTCGAGCTGTCGGCCTACGTTGGGGCTACAAACCTCCCCGTAGTGACCAGTGAGCATCCTACTCTGAGCAGATTATAGTGGTATAGGACACTATATTCTTGCTGTCGGCCTACACTGATTAGTGACGAGCCCTCTGTAGTGACCTTGAGTTTATCCTGACACTGCATAGGGGCGACAAGTCCTGTTGTAGTCTGAAGGATATAAATCGGCCTGTATTGATAAGGTGATGGGGGAGAGGAGCAACGAGTGCGTGTAAAAGCCTTGACAGCCCTTGCAGTGACCTAGAAATATATCATCGTATGAGAATACTAGGAGTGACGACCCTAGATAGGATCCTTGTTGGGAATGATATAAGGGAGGTACCTTAGTTTCCCAATCCTGCTATATGAAAAGGACTAATAAAAACTCGGTAATCATATTAATATCGCACTGCATGTGCCTAGAAGATGTGGAGCACTGAGGGAAGAAAGCATGCTGTGGATGTAAGATGGTGTCGCATGAGGGAGTATGTCGGTGAGGGCATCCATCATGTCATTTCATGCTTGCATTAACAACAGTATCTAGGAACGTCTGATTGATTGCTTTACTATTATCGCGTGATTGATTTGATAAAATGCTAATCTTTGCTCTATGATTCCACTGAGTTGATCACTCACTCCCACGTTACGGGACGGTGTTGCGCACACCAACCAGTCCCTATTTTAGTTTTAGATGATGGCGATGCTTACGAAACAGAGCCGGACTTGATGATGATGAGGAGGATCCCTCCTATATACTGGTTCTGATCGACGGGTTTACAGGGTTACTGATTAGATGCCAATACACTTGGTATTTTTCCTTTTATTTCCACACCCATGTATATTCTTTTCCTTATATTTTGGAGTATACATGTATTTAGTTAACCTGGTAACATGTTCACTCTGGAGACTTACAATCATTTATATATTTTATATATCTATCACATTCTTCCGCTTGATAATTTAACTGTCTCTGGAGTATGATATGCTATTTTGGCTTAATCCACTTCATGTTTTATGCACTATTACAGCCGACATTCATCCATCATTGAAAATGTTGCATAAGTGATGTTCTAGAACTCGGGAGTGGAGTTTATGCTCGACCCCCGATTTTCGAGATGTTACAGATGGTATCAGAACATGATTTGGATTAAACTGGACCTGGGTTATAGTAATACGACACGTATTGACGTACTCTGACTTAGGAAGGGGGCGATGGAAACTTAAAAATCACATTAGAACCCCCAGTTTCATCGACAGGTGAGACTATGTGGTAATTTAGGCCATAACGTATCTTTGGTCGCGTGAAGCGACCTAAGTCGCCTCTAGGCCGTTATTCGACGGGTTTGAGTCATTCCCTGAAGAATTTCAAACCCGAAAATAAATGTCGTTGGGTTATGGGGCAACCACAACACCTTACACTCAATCTCAAGGCCTAAAACCCCTTTTTATCTAATTCCTTCAAAATCTCTCCTTCCACCACCCCATTCTTCAACTTTTTCTAAGTCCTTTTATACTACATATAAATTCTAATGTAAAAATGATGGATAATCATACTTAAATAAAAATTTACTATGAATAGTAAATATATGTGTAGATTGGACTTATGACCATTCTAATTATGGAATCTCGTGGAATAAATAGGTTAGTTGGATAGATTGATGTCTTCTACCCCAAAATCATATGCTACACGTTGCATAAATTCATTCCAATTTGCAGATTGGTCCCGAAAATGCCTCAAACAGAGCGGGGGCCAAATGATCAACTTCCAGAATGATCCAAGGTGGGAACTACACACATTTGGGGCCCTTAGGGCAGGGGGACCTCGCCCAAAGGGTGAGGCATCGCTGAAAACCAAGATGGTCGGCGAGGACCTCGCCGTACAGTGGGCCCCACTCGGGCGGCCCTTTGGGTCGACGCTGTTTGGGGGTTAAGGTAACCCCCCTAGGTGTGGGCTGTCCGTTAAAAATGCTCTAAACCCTTACCTCCTTCACAAAAACCACTTCTAAGCTCTCCCTTTCTCATGTTTTTGCTGGTTTCTCTCTCAAATCCCATTTCAAATCACTCCCATTCCCGTTTTCTGCTACAACCGATGCCCCTTCATTGGTTGCTGTGGTACGCACTTCCTTCTCTCTTCATTCTCTCTCGTTTGGAGCTCTTACACCCCCCATTTGAAGCTCAAATCGTGTAAGCCTCCAACCCAACCCATCTCACTCTTTTTCCTTTGCAATCCTAACCCTTGGGGGCCTGTTTCACTCCTCTATAAGACCTAGATTCGTAGCAGCCCATTAGGTCAGCCCTTTCTCCCCCTTTCCTCCATCTTCTATATCCTTTGTAGAGGCTATTTTCACTTTTTTGCTCCCTTTCCACCGTCCTCTCTCTCATGGGAAAGAGAAAGGGTGCTCCTCTTCTTTCCCTTTCATCAGACCTTTTACACTCTCTTTTTGGTCTCAAAATCGTGCAACCCTCAAATCCCATTTTCTCCTTCCTAGGAAATAGATTTCCTTCATCATTTTATGCTTCCAACTGGCCTCCACTCTTGCATACATCTCCCATCTCCTACTTTTCACTTGTCTTGAGTTCACAAACCCCTCTTTGTGGCTCATTACCTCTATTTGAGTTCCTTACTTAGGAATTTATCATCATGGGATTTGAAAATCCCATCTCACACTTTTCAACACAAGATCCATTTTCCAAAGCCCATGAAATTGATTTGAATCCCAACCCACCCACCTACTAAACATGTCGCTCCCAATTCTTAGGTGGGAGTAGGAAAGCAGTTCCATTTAACACAACTTGAGACCACTGGCCGCATATACCCTTGGAGTTTTAAACTTAGAGTTGTTACTCCTAGAATTCAAAGGATCTGACAATATAGAAAATCTAATTCCAATTAGGCAATCTTGACTCTAAGCGATAAAATAATTCCCTGTAGTAGATATGGCATGAAACCATCTAGCGTATGAGCCTAGACTTTGGATTACAACTAGTGAGTTAGAGACTAGGCTACTAGTTGTCTTAGGCAGTGTAAAGCCTGTACATGCTAAGGAATAGTAGGTTAGATTTGGTTGGAGTAGAACCTCATTCCTTCGATAGATCCCCTTACTACTTATAGACTTCTGTTATAACCCTTAGGAAAGTTGTTTTAACTTAGAACCATTCACTCTTAGGGAAAACTGATAAATCCCTCAGATTGAACTTAGAATGAACCAGCACGCCCCTTTGAATTGCCTTCCCCAAGGGCTTATCGCATTCGGGAACGCGGAGTAAAGGAACTGTATATATAAGCGAAATATTCGCGGTTTAAATCGACTTCTTAATCCTAGTAGTTACCAATGAATCCAATACTCTAATCAAGCAGGAGATCGGCATCGACTCGGATTAAGAATTGATACAATAAAGTTTCTGTCCTAGGCAGAAAGTCTATGTATCCAGCTCAGACCCACTACACAACCTTTCTTCCGTATTGGCCTGACCACCTACAACCAAAAGTTATCGCTTTGTCTTTGGAAAATGACAAGGACTTATAGCCAGTAGATAATTAGACATCTTGCTGTAAGCTCACACCTGCCCCTGAGCTCAATCACAATAAAGATTAGGCTTCTTTCTACAACCATAGGTACCAATGCCATAGAACGCATCATTAACAAAGGAATACCAATGTAGTGAGAGGTTGTTTCCCATTTGGCCCTAAGTTATACCTCGTTCCGATATACGGATCGAGACATACATTCTTGAGCCTTAAGTAGGACTACATTTTAAGGGGGGTAGAACGTATTGAGCCCAATCTAGTTAGGATTAGCTAATACAACCATCGGATCAGAGTAGCGCAGGGGAAACGTGGTTGGCCTCTTCCCCACCGGCCCAGGATCGAAGAAGTTGGTTTAAGTTATACGTAAGGTTAGGTCATTAAATAGGATTTGAACCTTTCTTAGAATGTCAATACTAAAGTCTCTCTAGGGACTCATTACCCTTAGGAAAATTTTGGGGATGAAATTTTATTTTAAGGGGGGTAGATTGTAACACCCCAGATTTTTTTCAACCTGGGGTTAGACGTCCTTAGGCAATGGGTCAACCATAACACCTTCATAACCTCTTAGGACCCAATTTCAAAGCCAAAGAAATCATTTAGAACCAAATTCTTTAGAAATTTAATGTGAAATAGCCAGCGCAACATTAGATTTCCTGCAAAATTAGCACCAACCACTTTAAATACAATCTGAAAGACCCAAAACCTATAGAATCATTGACGCTACCTTACCCTGAAATCCAGGATCAAACTCTAAACCTGTTTGTTCTCAGGAACCCTTTAAAACTTTGTATTGGATCTAGACCGTGCGTCGAAAGTCCGATTGTCCCGAACTTAGACAATCCTGACCGCCTAGTTGGACTTGACAATCACCTCAAAAATCAAGTCCATACGATGTCCTGAGACCATTTCCTTGCGTCCGGAGTGAAGAGTGTGAGAAAAGTGAATTTATTTAGAAATTAAATTCAATTTAAATAAATCTGACACTTGTCGCTTGCATGACATTTTTTAAGCATTCAGACCGTGAGAATCTGATCCAAATACACCCTCGGATCAGGGAACATTTCCCACTCAGGTCAGTGTACTTGGAATCCTCGATCGAGTCTCATGAGATTGAATTCTCAATTAATATGATGATGTACATAATTTTCCTCCATGTTGTTATTGAATTGATTTCCTTATATGTATGGAATACATGTGTTTGGTTGATTTACTTACGTTGTATGTTATAACATGTTGTTAACATGCTTGGATTGTTTGTATTTCATTTCTGTTACTCTCATATGATCACTGATGTGGATTACAAGTGCTTGGGGCTATACTCTAGTCCAGGCAGTCGATAACAGTTTAAAATTCGTGGTTGGATTCTATTCGCCATGAAGGATGTGTATGACAAACCCGAGTCGTACTAGAGTCGTCGGCAGTGGTTAGGCCACACGAAGTGCTTGTGCACTTCATGTCGGTCGGTTCGACGTGCGCTCGTGATAGTCAGACTCATCAAGTAACTTGACTGACTATTGTATGTTTACCTTGTATTTGTCATAACTGCTTGAACCTAGGGTACTGAACTTACCAGTGATAACCCTGATAACAGTGGTACCTTGATCCACTAAGACTCATGAGCCGGGCATGGTGGTATGGGACACCGTGGTAGAGTTGTGACCTAAGCTGGGGCCACAAACCTCCCCATAGTGACCAGTGAGCACCCTACTCTGAGCAGATTATGGTGGTATGGGATACTATATTCTTGCTGTCGGCATACACTGTAAGCCCCGTATCCTAGACCGTATCGTTCTATAGACTTCTGCGGTCTTACCGGTCGAATTTTGGTAACCTTCGACCCTTAACCAATATTTGCGTGTGACCCTGATTCGTATGCCGTCAACCCTTATCGACTTAACCCAAGACCTTTACCATATTGACCGCACCGTCAATGCGGTTCCGATGTCGCGACTTGCGCGCCGAGATGATACCCTGGTCAAGAAATGTGGGCCAACATTCTGTGCGAAGAAAACGCCGCACGTTGCGAAACCCAAGAGAATCTCTATGAGGTGTCACATCAATCTCATCAATCCATCATTCCATCAATCCATCACATGTCAAGTACATGTCAAGTACACATAACCTTTCACCCATTCCCAAGCAACTACAAAAGTCAAGAATCTCTTACAAGCCCATACCTCTTTTACACCAAAAGCACTCAAAGTTAAAAAGTTCTTACACATCACCTTTCACCACATCCATCACCCATCTCTCTCTCCCTTTATAACTCTCTCTCTCTCTTTCTCATTTTCAAACTCAAAAAAAATCTAAGGAGAGAAATTTCATACGTATGAGAATTCTCCAAGCCTCTCCCTCTCTTTCAAAACTTCAAGTGTGGCCCTCTTTCCTACCCCATGATCTCCCATCCTAACCATCCATTTCCCATCTCCTCCATTGGAATCAAAGCTAAGGTGTTAAGGAACTCATAGGAGCAAGAAGATCGAATGGTGGGTGCTCCTCTAGATGTAAAAAATTTAATTTTTATAGCCTAGATGTTTTCTTTCGTTCATGAGGGAAGTGTATGACCCACCAATCAATGGTGGATATCTCACACAATCCCATGGTTGTGGCCTAATGGCCTACCTTATGCATGCATGATCCATGCATGGGGCCTTTCTCTTTGGGCCCCATCATGGTAGTTTTATTTCATATCATATTATGTTTGGGTCATATAGACCTTATAACTATGGTGGGGATGACATCCTCACCATGCATTTTAATTATAGGCCATGCATGTGCAAGATTCATGTTGTAAATGTAAATCTAGGTATGATGTGCGGGTGTGATTGATCTTGAGAGGGCTCAATAGTGGCAGAGCCCCTTTCCCTATGGCCAGATTGTCCTTCTATCTCTCTTTTCTCTCATTTTATTTCCTGATGTGTGTGGCCCATTAATGTATTTTCCTTTTTATTTAACTTATATAATAAATTCTATCTAAGTACATGTTGCTGTCCAGAATTTTCTGGACAGTTTCTGGTTGTTTTTGGACCATATTTTGAGACTATTTTGGAGACTATTCATACCTATTAAATATACTTTTCTGAAAGGTGGAGATCTCATCTTGATGTCCCCCAAATTTCAGTCCCAACTGACCTTCATTGGGGTCCCAAAGGTGTGGTCCAAGTGAGGTGGACAGTCTGGATTTTCTACACTGTTCCAGCAACATTCCACCATGGATAGTTGGATTTTTAAAATTTATTAAAATACCATGGGTGTTTAAAAATTATAAATTTTTTTATGGGGGTGGCCTAATTATGTTAGGACCCACCTACAAAATTTTGGGGCCAATGGACGCCTGTACACACCATGGTGATGGCGGGACTGACCCATTATAATATGGTGTCCAGATCAGTCCGATTTTCAGGACAGATTGATTTATGTAAATGAATTAAACTATCTACAGATGTCCAAAAATTCTGAAATATTTTAGGAGTGTGGTACACTTATGTTAGAACCCACCTACCAGATTTCATGGCCAATGGACCCTTGTACACACCGTGGTGAGGGCCGGACTGGCCCACCATGTTGGGACGTCCAGGTCTGTCCGATTTTTCTGGATAGTCTGTCTTGTTTAAATTAATTAAAATACTTAAATATATCTAAAAATTATGAAATTTTGTGGGGGTGTGGCCCACCTATGGAAGTATCACTATATGAAATTTTAGCCTCAAGTGACCTAGTTTGGGTATCCAAAAGAATGGGCCAAGATGGTTGGACTCCTAGATTTTTTCTGTTGTGCAGTCCAGCAATATGCCTTGATAAAAAAACCATAATTTAAAAATATTTCTTCTGATGGTGGGCCACCTTTTTAGGTTTCTTCTCATTGTATGCATGATGAGGGACCTTGGCCCTCAATTTTCAGAGTTTTAGAGGCCTTGGACCCACTCCAATAGAGTGCCCAAATTTAGGACAGCAACATGTTATAATTATGCTGGCCTTGGGCTGAAATTTTGAGGAGTGGGGCCAACCATATTATAAAGATCTTAGAGAAAATGATTTATACCTTTAGTTCATTAAATGTTGGGCTTAATGAATGCACTTTTGAGGCCTACCACAGTTGAATTTAATTGGGTCCATGAATGTAGCTAGTTGTTGAACTATTTAAGGCCCATATAGTGGACCCATTTGATGTGTTCCAAGGCCCATGGGATTAGGCCCATTTGATGTAATTTAAGGCCCATAGAGTGGACCCATTTGATGTGTTCCAAGGTCCATGGGATTGGACCCATTTGATGTATTTTAAAGCCCATGGAATTAGGCCCATGGGTCGAGAACCATTTGATGCAATCTAAGGCCCATGGGTTATGACCCATTGCAATGCACATAAGGCCCATTGGTGCGGCCCATTGATGTGGCCCATTTGATGAGTAAAAGGCCCATATGACATGACCCATTTGATGTATTTAAGGCCCAATGGGGTGTACCTAAGGTCCATTGCAATGTGTGATCCTAACCTGGTTTATGTAATGTTATTCACTACGGGCTACACCTTGGGAGCAATGTTGGTTTGACGTCCACATTGCGAGTATAATGTTGGTTAAATGTTCGCATTACGACTCTTCCTAGGGCCCATTGGTAGGCTCGTACTTGTTGTATGCAAACTGTCTAGGCCAGCTGCGTTGTAAGGATAGGGCATTACTTTATAACATGCTTAGTATAACTCTATGACGCACAGCCCATTTGTATTGGTCCATTTGATCAGCCTGCTCGTATCGGCCATTTGATTGATTTAGACCATATGATTGATTAGGCCCATCTTGATATATTTGTGGCCTGTTGCTAAGGCCATATATGAGGCCCGTTGTTGAGGCTCACCTTGATGTGTATGAGGCCCGTTGTTTAGGCCCACCTTGATGTGTATGAGGCTCGTTGTTGAGGCCCACCTTGATGTGTATGAGGCCCGTTGTTGAGGCCCACCTTGATGTGTATGAGGCCCGTTGTTGAGGCCCACCTTAAATATATATGAGGCCCATGTTGCAAGGCCCATTGTGATGTATGCAAGGCCTATGGGTCATGGCCCATTGCAATGTATGTAAGGCCCAATTGGTGCGGCCTATTCGATATATTTATGGGATCCATGTCATTAGGCCCATCTTGTTGTATTGGTGACCCGTCCATTGAGGCTCACCCGTGGTATATATTTGAGGCCCATGTGTAGGGCCCACCTTTTGTGTATTTAAAGCCCATGGGTTGTGGCCATAGTAATGTATATTAGGACTATGTGATGTAGCCCATACTGATGTGTATTAGACCCAGGTATGTGACTCACCTGCGAAGTATATTTGAGGCCCATTGTGACATATCTGAGGCCTGTGGGCAAGGCCCATTGTGATATGTGTTAGGCCCATGACCAAGGCCCACCTGTTTCGTATATTTGGCCCTTGTGTGAGGCCATGTGCCCATTATATATTTGATTCTATGTCCTTGGGGACAATGTTAGTTAAAAGTCCACATTGTTGACGCCGGTTATTGATACCGTTTATGAGTATGTGACATCATAACATCATGATACATGCCCATTCACATCATCTGCATGTTTGTTATGAGATGTGATTGACCATTGCATATGTCATTGGGCAGGATGATGTGAGACTCCCTGATAGGTGGAGATTATCTCACATGAGTGCATGACATGCGCAGGATTGATGCATGATTGGATTGTATGACTCATGCATCTTGCATTGTGTTGTGACTACTGTACGCCCTAGTGACATCAAGGCCATAGCCTCCACAGGCATATTGTGGATGGCCAGATGGGACACCGAAAATCTGTTCGAGCATCTGGCCGCCATAGATGGCTCTGGGTGAAAATCTCTAAACACCCTCTTGGTTCCAGAGGATGCTCCAATGTCTAGACCGAGTGGGTAGATAAGCGTTGAGTGTAGATTACCAGATGACTGCGCTCTCCACTGTGTCGTGGTCGGTTGGAAGGGGGTGCGGCCTTACCCGTCCGAGGGAGTAGGCATGGCTAGGCTGAGTTTGACCAGCTCGAGGAATGGGTCCGTTATCGGTGAGCCGGGTAGGTATTGGCAGACTACTGACAGACGGATAGTGAGGTCTTTTCCACTTACCCAGTTGTGCGCTTGATTGGGGCGTCAGGTGGTGTGAAGTGTAATAGACCCTGGTGATTTTTTCAGAGAGGAACCGTACTGATATGAGGACTGACATGATATTATGACACCCCTTCACTGTTGTGCATGTGGGCGGGCGCACGTGGGCGGACGCTGATGTGGGCGGGTGTGATGTGGGCGAGGCTGAGGCCTGGGCGAGCTACCACACTGGGTGAGCTACCAGCAGTTGGCAAGCTACTATGCTGACAGGCTACTGAGTAGGAGTTGCATACTCATTCATTCATCCATTCACTATCCACTTGGGCTGGTGGTGCGCAACTAATTGTTGTGTATCTTCGTTATGGTAAGGATTTCAGTTGGACGCGTGACTAACCTGAGATCAGGAGTTTACCACGTTGAGTCAGACTATCCAAATTTAGGTATGGGACTGGTTTGGATAGAGGTTCCTTGTGGTGGACCTTGTAGCCTGCGATACTACGTACTATCATCTCGACATCACACTCCAGCATGGTCATTCCATTAGCACCATATACTGCATATTTCATTACGTCTTCGGCGTGTGGCATTGTGGGTTGTTATGTTTCTGTATTCCTGTGACTTAGATGAGAGTGATGATATTTGTTAGCTCTTTCGAATTGTGTATTACATTATATCCTTGTCATTTGACATTTGATTATCTGTGACTCATCATTTGCATAGCTGTCCTATATTGCATATTCTGATATTGATTAACTTATGGACTTGTTCGTACTTCCACTTATTCTGTTATAGCATGATTATAATTTTGTTAGTATTTCTGTTTACGCTAATAATTCCTTCTCTTATCAGTGTTTCTGCTTATTCAGTCATTGTATGGTTTATGGATTAATAGCTTTCCGGTATTATATGATTATGATATTGTATTGAATACTTGACACTTATCTCATGCACACACTTACACCACCCTCTAAGTTTTCTATAAGCTTATGCAAGATAGATGCGTGCAGGTGATGTTAAGTTGCAGCAACATTGAGCTTGGAGCGTGCAACTGTTTTCTGGAGCTTTGATTTTGACATATATATTTTCCTTTCAGCATTGTATTCAAATGATTATATTAGTGGATATGTGATGATGATGTTGCCTTTATGATTTGGGTAAACTTGTGGTTATGCTTATTACTAGTTAAATGCATAAAAAAAAATCCTCCTTGTAGGATCCCATGATCGAAAATCTGGTATATGAATGCTAGGAGCCGAGAATGGGGTATTACGGAGGCTGTCAGCACCGGATTCGACGATCGGGATTCCTGTGAATCCGATTTCTGGGTTTGGAGCATGACATACACTGATTGGTGACGAGCCCTCTGTAGTGACCTTGAGTTTATCCTGACACTGCATAGGGGCGACGAGTCCTGTTGTAGTCTTAAGGATATAAATAGGCCTATGTTGATAAGGTGATGGGGGAGAGGAGCAACAATGCGTGCAACAGCCCTAACAGCCCTTGCAGCTACCTATAAATATATCATCGTATGAGAATACTAGGAGTGACGACCCTAGACAGGATCCTTGTTAGGAATGATATAAGGGAGGTACCCTAGTTTCCTAATCCTGCTGTATGAAAAGGACTAATAAAAATTAGGTAATCATATTCATATCGCACTGCATGTGCCTGGAAGATGTGGAACACTGAGGGAAGAAAGCATGCCGCGGATGTAAGATGGTGTCGCATGAGGGAGTATGTCGGTGAGAGCATCCATCATGTCATTTCATGCTTGCATTAACAACAGTATCTAGGAACGTCTGATTGATTGCTTTACTATTATCGCGTGATTGATTTGATAGCATGCTAACTTTTCTATATGATTCCACTGAGTTGATCACTCACTCCCACGTTATGGGACGGTGTTGCGCACACCAACCAGTCCCTATTTTAGTTTCAGATGATGACGATGCTTACGAAGCAGAGCCGGACTTGATGATGATGAGGAGGATCCCTCCTATATGCTGGTTCTGATCGACGGGTTTACAGGGTTACTGATTAGATGCCAATATACTTGGTATTTTGCCTTTTATTTCCACACCCATGTATATTCTTTTCCTTCTATTTTTGAGTATACATGTATTTAGTTAACCTGGTAACATGTTCACACTCTGGAGACTTACAATCATTTATATATTTTATATATCTATTACATTCTTCCGCTTGATAATTTAACTGTCTCTGGAGTATGATATGTTGTTTTGGCTTAATCCACTTCATGTTTTATGCACTATTGCAGCCGACATTCATCCATCATTGAAAATGTTGCATAAGTGATGTTCTGAAACTTGGGAGTGGAGTTTATGCTCGACCCCCGATTTTTGGGATGTTACATGGGCTCCATCCTACATCAAGGTGGGGTCCACACTTTAGAAAACCCCTAAAGAAATTATGGAGAAAATCTCTACAAAATGGCCTAAAACAATGCCTAAAAACTATACGGCAAATGGGCCTGAAATATGGACAACCACATATGTTGTCCATTTTCAGCCCATAGAAAAATATCCAGAGGAATTTATGCCCAAATAATACAAGTGGGGTCCACCTAGATGTACCATAAAAATTACTGATCCTTGTCCTTGCAAAAATCCCCCTAAAAAATTAAGGTTTAGGGGCCATCCAACCCATGCATGTCAGGGTGGGCCTGGACGTCCTCAAAAATTCTAGTGGATCTTGGATTTTCTGATCACATTAGTGGGCCACCAACATCAGTAGCAAAAGAGGAAGAAATAGAGAGAAAAAGAGGGAGAGAGAGAGAGAGAGATCATGGCCAGAGGGGAGCATTCCGATACTATGAACCCTCCACTAACACATCCACACCGCACATCTACATAGATCATGCATGCATGTAATCTATACAAATTCAAAAAATTTTGAGGTGGGGATGCCATCCCCACCATGCATCTCAGGTCTAAATGACCCAAATAATCTAGATTCAAAGAGGAAATCCATCATGGTGGGTCCATGGAGAATGACCCACCATGGAAATGTGCATGCATGTAGTGGCCCTTTGGCCTCACTTCATGGAGCCATGTAAGACCTCCACCATTGATTGATGGGTCTTACATACTCCCAAGTATGATATAAAAGATATGTAAAAGAAAAGAAGAGAGATGCTTCAATAGGTAACACCCACCTTCAAGATTCACCCTCTCCTTCAAGGTATTAGCTCTAAAGCTCCAAGGGTGGTGTTCTAATGGAGGAGATGGTGAGACGATGGTGGGATTGAGAGAGAGATGGAGGAGAAGTTGAAAAAATGCAAGAGTGGTGGATGTTTCCACCATGTAAGAAAGGGAGAAGGAGAACAATGACAGAGAAGGGAGAGAGGAGAGGTAGTAGGGAGGTAATGATTTGTTTCTTGGGAGAGTGGGTTACTTAGGAGGAGGGATTGCATAGATAAGAGAAAAATCTAATGATGGGTTCTAAAAAAGAGAAAAAGAAACTCATGATGAGTTTTAGAGAAAAGAGGCAATCATTGCTAGGCTAGGAGTAGCTATCATAGAAGGATGTGCTCTAGGTGGGGCCCACATGGGGAAATGTGCCCATGGGTCTAGGTGGGTCCCACATGCATGATCAATGGTAAAAAATGATGCAGGATACATCTTATGATGTACACATCGGATGGACGCATGAGACGCGACGTTGGAACTTCGGCGTCAATGCGGTCGCGACGGCATAAGTTTCGAGTCGATCCGGGTCAGGTTTACATGACGGAATTTAAGGATGACCACAAATGGAATCTATAGGTCGCGAGTCACCAAAATTTAACTGGTAGAACCATGGGACCAAGAGAAACAAAACGGATACTCAGGCTAGGGTCTTACAGATACGGATCTTACAACACATGTTATCATATCCATATGCACAATTAATGAAAAGTAACTTAAGCATACAATCCCTAAATACTCATGCTAATGTACATGTATAGTATTATGATATGATACATGCCCTTGCTATCCAACACTCCCTCAAGCGACTCCATCTATATGTTCGCATATGACCAACACTCCCTCAATGTGACCTCAACTGCCGAGTCACCAACCTATGCTAATGCAATACTATGAATGTTGATGTTAGTTAAGTATTTAATTAAGTTTGTTCATCCAGCAAGATTGGGGAAGCTGAAACACCTCCATTTAATGAATGGCCCTATCCAGAACCAAATCACCACAAGGAAAAGGGCTCGTCACCCAATCCATTCATGCCCGAGTCGTTCGAATGATACTCTGGCACAGAACCATAGGCTGGATAATTTGACGAAGGATGTTGGAACAAGGATCTATCACTCCTGTGCTCGCTGTCACTATGGGGAGGCTCGTCACCCCAGCATAGGCCGACAACATAGACACAGTGTCCCGTAATAACATGCCCGGCTCCCTAGACTTAGGGATTGTATCACCAACGGTTAATAGTAGGCATCTCAAACATATGGTGTGCTTCAGATTCAGGCAAGCATGATCATACTGGTGAACACAAATGGTTGGTTGGCTGGTAGGATAATTCGGTTGACTCGAAAAAACTTTGGCATAACCGGCATTGGGTGCAAGCTTCCCATGTAGTTCGACTACTGTAGGTTATCTATGTTTGGCCTGGATCAATCAAACTTATCTGGGGTGGCTAACCCAATTAGGGCTACCCTCATAAATTTATGATTTGTCGGCCAACCCGATTAACTAAATAGCCACAGTCAATCATTAACACTAATAAATCAACTATGCATCTATAGGAACGAATACAAGCAACAAATCAAGAATTTCTACTCTATTGGGCATTTTATTGAACATGCAAGCTGTGTTACAACTAACCTAGCAATTCATGTGAGGTAAGGCATATTTGGTGCATAGGCATGTGAGTAATTGAAAGCATGAGCAACAAATTTTATAATTTCAACTTATTCCATCATCTAATTGAACGTTTGAGCCACATTACACATGATTAACAATTTATGAGAGGCAAAGAGCCATACGTGCATGCACTGGTTAACATGCAATTATCTATTCACTACACAAATCATTAATCGTGACATTTGGTTCGATAAACAACAACCTAGGGATAATGGTCCGTACCTAAAAGTGATTTGTCAATTTTTTATGCCGCTCCTAAGGTTATGATCCATATGGTAGCACGCCGGTGCCCTGCATTAGTAAAATTTTCTTGTAAAGAGCGCATGCAATTAGCCTATAAGGCTCACATCACAAAGAGGGCCTGATAGTTACCTCTTTTTTACCGTCGGGCTATCCCTTATGGCATGGCGTTGTCGTGAGCTCCATTGTGGTCAACAATGGTGGAGAAATATCCCACACATGCTCCCCCAAAATCTCTCTCTTCGTCACTCTCCACTCTCTCTCTCCTTTTTACAACTGAATTTTCATATGAGAGTATGGGAGAGAATTTATGGGCTTTTATAGTCTCAGATTTTATGCCGAATTAGCCCTTGGGGTTGCTTTTCCATAAGGGGGCTAATTTCGATTTACAGTGTCCTTCTAGGGGCCTACTAGCTCATCCGCGTTAGGGGAAAGGTGCCCCACTATAGGATCTAGGGTTTGTCAAAATTGGGCAGCAATCAGACACTTCAATTAACCATGGGGGCCCCACTTATGATGGACAGTCATCGATGATCGATCGGGGCCATAGTCATATGGGTGTGAGCAGGGAAATATCCTTAACTCATGCCTCGAATTTAGTTGCGATCTAACAGTCGAAAAGTCACAATTTTGTGAAATAGTAGAAGGTCTATTTCACTTAAGTTTTCAAATTTTAGCATAGGGGATTCGTACATTTCAAGCACTTGATTTCTGGCCCAAGTTGAGCAGTTTTGGGCACTTTCTTGGTTCGCCACCCGCGATGGACATCAAGCCCAATGAGATAGACATTATTCTATAATTTCGGAACTAGTGGCCGACTAACGAGTGGTCTAGAGCTTGTTTGGATAATCGGGGCATTTTTCGAATGAATTGGATGTGGAAATTTCTTAAGCGCAGTTGTTAGAGTCTAGATTAAATAAGTTCACAATGTAACATATTTAAAATTAGTGAAAATGGTGATTCAGTCAAAATCACTTTAGATCGTTGGTTCTTAAGCTAAATGAGTGACTGAGTTTATTTAATTTATTAATCAAGATCCAACCTATAGTTGTCTCGGCTTTAAGCAAGTCTTTATTTGGTTATAATTATCTCAATTGGTCAATGATAGGTTGGATAGATTTGGGCCCTATGTGAATAAATTATGGGGCTAAACTCGATGATGTTAAGATGATCAGTCAGATTTGTTGGCATTCTACGGTTGATTAATCTTATTTGTGTGGTTCTTTATTGGTACCACCCACTTATAAGCTCACTTCGAGCATCAAAGGTCAGTAAGTGATGATGTAGGCTAGTTATATTTATTTAAAAAAAATTAAGGATTTTTGGTAATCCAAAATGGCAAAAATTGAGGATGTTATAAGACACCTGAAGTTGAAGTCCATCAACTCCTAACGACACCTATAAATACACCTTCTTCTTCTAAGAAAATGTATGCATATCTTAATTCTACTACTCCCACTGTAAGTCCATACTTCGGACTTAAGCATTGAAGGGTCCCTAGCCATAACCACCACCCCCAGTTTCTCCTTGTTCTCCATTAATTTGCAGGTACCCAGTGGCTCATAGGATGTGGTACAAGATCGACCAGATTTGAGTAACAACATTCTGTATTAGAAAATGTGACCTAAAGGAGTAACTGAAAACTTTGTATTATTTTTCTTTTTTGTACTTTTATTGAAAAAAATCATTTTCTACCTTTTCATTTTGTTTTCATTTTATCCTTTATAGTTTAGACATCTGAATTTTAGTATTTTACTAGAATTTCCTTGAATCCCATTTGAAAGCGTACAACCTGACAAAGTAGATATCGTGTTTGACACGGGCGGTAAAAGGGTAACTAACCTCTTCCTTTACCGTAAATATGGCCCTTACCTAGAATTTACAACATAGATCTATCCTAGAATTGCGATAATTTGGAATTCTACAGCTTTCCCGATCTCTAGGTGATTCACATATTCTAGCCAACCGTAGATTTTGGTGCCTTCATTTTAGCTATTGGCAACTCTGATCAATACATGGACATAAGTATGTTGCATGAGGTTTACGAATGATATACATATAATTTTTAAGCTTCTCTTCTTAACCCCTCCGCGAGGTTCGGGTATGGAGGTCTTAGTTATGGGTTTCGTTGGGTCTGGATAGACTTCAGATCTAGGCCTTTATATGCTATTACCCATATCAACCAAGCATTTAAGAAATAATACCCTCCCTTCTCAACCCTTGTGCAAGGTTCAGGTATGGAGGTCTTAGTTATGGTTTCACTAGATCTAGATAGACTTTAGATCTGGTCATTCATATGTTATCGTCTGTATCAACCAAGCATACAATATGCTTGGTTTACGTGAGTCATATGCTCTGTGCAAATTCTAGTTCTATATTCATCACCACACATGCATGCACACATACACATCCACTGTTCGACTCATGCAACCATCAGATGATCCGACTTTAGACACCTAGTGGGGCGGTCGAGGGGAAAATCACCTGCTAGAGTCCACAAAATGGTGACTTTGCTAGGGAACCAACCATTAGCCAAGTCCTGACTCGAAATGCCAGAATGCACACTTTTAAGGGATTATTTTAATATACAGTCTTTACTAGTATTCTAGCACTCCAGTTCCATACTAGTCCATTTACTTTCTAGCAATCATCCAGCATTCCAATTCCATACTGGTCCATATACTTTCTAGCAATTATTCAGCATTCCAGTTCCAAACTAATCCATTTATTTTCTAGTAATCATCCAACATTCCAGTTCCATACATGTCTATTTACTTTCTAGCAATCATCCACATTCCAGTTCCATATAGGTCCATTTACTTTCCATTTCTCTAGTGAATGTTGATCCATTTACTTTCTTACCTACTCCTGCATTCCAGTGTAAACTGGTCCCCTTACTTTCTTGCGAGCATCCTTCATTCCAGTGCATACTGGTCCCATTTACATTTTTGCTTACATATACCATAATTTACTTTCTGTTGTAATTAATTAGAATTTATTTTTTTTTTAAAAAAAAAAACACTTACGGGTCCACCACCTAACACACATGTACTAGAATTCTATCCGAACTTCCGCACTGACATCCATATTGGTCCATGGAGACAATCCAAGATCTCTCCTAGTGTCTCCTAAGCAACCTGTGATTACTCCTTCAATATCTGACCTAGCCCTTAGCATGAATAGGGTAGAAAACTTCATGACCTTCTTCCTTCAAAAGCAAATCCACCTCGTCAAGCCAAAGCATGCCGACACATCTGTCGATCTCTCTAATCAGTTTGTTAATTTAAAGCTCGACTTTGTATACATCCAATCAATTCCAGTATTCTCCCCTTAACGGGAACCAGCCTCATTTCGGTCATCCGCAACATGTACATTATAGTAGTCATCATCATCCCACTAGTGCATTTTCTTTTCATTTACAATCTCCCCTCTAAGTTCTAGTCCAACACACTTCCCCTAATGGGAGTAACATCCAGGTCAAAATGCACACACTGCAGGGGTCAAACCCCTTCCAGTCAGGCCCCTCTAAAATTTATTAACTCCAAGAACATTTTAAGGAATAACTCAGGGTCATGAAAAATGACCTCCAGAAGCAACACAGGATGGAACTCCCATCCACTCAATTTAGGGACCTTTGTCCCTTCCCTGATGTTAGAATACCGAAAAATTTTGAAGTCCTAAAGTTTCAACGATATGAAGGTATGAGATGTCCCACCTCCCACTTAAAAGCAATTTATGGTGAACTTGATGCCGTGACAGGGGATGATAGAATTTTGATTCAATTATTCAAAAAATCCCTAAGAGGTGATGTGGTTTGTTGGTACACATCGTTTGATCATCACAAAGTCAAGACTTGGGAAGACCTGTCCCAAGCATTCATTAATTATTTTGCATACTATCTAAACATTGCACCCGGAAGGGTGGATCTAGCTGCTTTAAGACAAATGAATAACAGGTCTTTGTCAATTTATGTTGGATGGTAGTGGGTTAAGGCCACCAAAATGAAAACACCCATCAATGAGGACAAGCATATCTCTATGATTGTCCACTCGACATACTTGAGTATACCTGGATACTTCGTCTCATATCCATATTTTAACTTCACCCAACTGATTCGTTGAGGAGAACAAGTCGAAACCAGGATAATGGCAGGGACAATCTCCCCCTGGCCACATTAGGTCACCCCAGAAAAGGGATCAAGTAGATGAAGATGTCATCGAATATGAGCCTACCAAAGTGTAAGTAGCTTCAAATGAATGGAATGATGTACAAGGTTAGGGCGAAGGTACTCATAAATCCACATTTGTAGGAGCCACAACAGTCCTCCAGAATACAAACTCTTGTGATTCATAAACCTCCTATATAGGTGGCTGAGCACGAAGGGTGCTAGAGCAAGCCTGTAGCCTTGGGCAAGGGCTTTGGTAAGGGGAACGTACTCTGTAGTGACTTGTTTTGCATTCACATAGAGCAAATGCCTACAGATCCAGAGCAATAAGAAAGCCACATGCTACTCTTCATTGACCGAGCTGCTAACATCACAGTAAGCCTTCATGAAGTGAGAATAGGCCCTTGCATTCTACTGGGAAAATCTTTACTATGCCTAGGTGCAAATCTTAGATAAATGGTTTTGCCGAATGGAAGTAATTGCGTTAGAGCCGAGACATCTAAGATAGTCGTGCTTATAGGACCACAACCGAAGAAGGTATTGGTTGACATGCTCTAGAAAGTTGAAGCAGCAAGAATAAGGGTTGGGTTTGATGAATACTCATGGATGGAGAGTTTGATGCATTCGTAATGCTCGATTATCTCCAAGTTGCTTCACGCTGGAAAGATACGTGAGCAAACTAGGATTCCCATTATGGGGGCAGTTTCGGCCACGTCCTAGGGCTCTTTAAGATGTTTGCGGCATTAGGAATGGAATAAGACTGAATTAGTAGCATCTCTTCAGGACAGATAGGGAATAGCAGATCCATTGCTTGAACCTCCTCCATTTCCGTTGCAGGAGAGAATGCAGGACCCATGCACAAATAATCACCCAGGGACGATTGAAACATGGTTTTCTCAACGCACTTATCGACGAGTGCGTCCATCACAGTCATCAGATCTATTTGAAGGAATACTAGAGCGTAAGAGGAAGGGGTAGTCATTGCTAGAATGAGTAAATCAAGAATAGGAAGCACGAAAGTTTAGAAGAAGAAGAAGAACAAGGAGTGTAATGAGGAAAGAAATTTGAAACGACGGTTATATCAGCCGAGGGAATGAAGCATTTATTAGGGAATAATTATTATTTTTATTACACTACGTGCAAAATGAAAAAAAGGATGGATTTTGAGATTATAACACCCTGAAAATCGGGGATCGTGTAAAAACCTGACCCCCGAGTTCCAGACCATCACTTATGCAAGAAATATGATTATGATTCAATGTTGTCTGAGTTAGAGCATTCACATGAGTAAGATTATACCAAAACTACAATTCATACTTCAGATACAGTGATAAAATGCAAGCGAAAGACTGAAAGATATATATATCACTGTATGAAAACAAAATCATCTCAAACTGTCTTCAAAGTATGAATACACCTCTGAGTCACATTTACATAAATCAAACCAAAAACAAAATGTCATATAACTGTCCAACTAGCAAGTCCCGCCGATCCAGGTCACCTACGCAAAGCTGTCAGTGAACTGCATATACGAGAACTCGTCCTGGTCCTCGTAGAAGTTCGGCTCTACGTCCTATATTGCCTTGTCACCTGCATCTAAGACAGAGTCTGGTAGGTGTTGCAAACAACGTCCCATAACGTAGGAGTGAGTGATCAACTCAGTGGAATCATAGAGCAAAGATTAACATATTATCAAATTAATCACGCGATAATAGTAATGCAGACAATCAAACATTCTTAGATACCATTGTTAATGTAAGCATGAAATGACATGATGGATGCCCTCATCGACATACTCCCTCATGCGGCACCATCTGCGTCCACGGGATGCTTTCTTCCCACAGTGCTCCACATCTTCCAGGCACATGCAGTGCGATGTGGATATGATTACCGGGTTGTTATTTGTCCTTTCAGACAGCAGTATTGGAAAACTATGGTACCTTCCTTGTATCAATCCCAACACAGATCCTGTCTAGGGTCGTCACTCCTAGTATTCTCATACGATGTTATGTTTATAGGTCGCTGCAAGGGCTATTAGGGCTGTTGCTCGCACTCATTGCATCGCTCCCCATCACCTTATCCATACAGGCCTAATATACTCTCGTTGCTACGGAAGGATCGTCGCCTCCCGTAGACTTAGAATACGCTCGAGGTCACTACAAAGGGCTCATCACTAATCAGTGTAGGCCGACAGCTCGAATGTAGTGTCTCATACCACCACAATCGGCTCACGAGTCAAATGTGCTCACTGGTCACTACGGGGAGGTTTGTGGCCCCAGCATAGACCGACAGCTCGACCACGGTGTCCCATACCACCATGCCCGACTCATGAGTCTTTATGGATCAAGGTACCATGGTTAACAGGGTTTCCAATGGTAAGTTCAGTATCCTAGGTTTAAGCAGTTATGACTCATACAAGGTGAACATACAATGGTCAGTCAGGTTACTTGACGGGCTCGACTAGTATGAGCGCATCTCAAGTTGAGCGACATGAAGTGCATAAAACACTTCGTGTGGCCTAACCACTGCCGTCAACCCAAAATACGACTCGCGTTCATCGACGCGTCCTTCATGACAAATAGAAGCCAACCACGAATTCAATTGGTTACCGACTGCCTGGACTAACGTATAGCCCCAAGCATTTGTAAGTCAACATCAGTAATCATATGAGAGTAACAGAAATGAAACAAACAATACAAGCATGTTGACACATGTTATATCATACTACGTAAGCAAATCAACCAACACATGCATTCCATATATGTAATGAAATCAATTCATGTGACTAACATGGTGGAAATCATATACGTCAGCATATTGATTGATAATTCAATCTCAAAACTAAATCACAACACCATTTACTCAATACATACTAATACAAACATTTATACAAATACTTAGTCTACACACTTTAGCCTACATAGCGTATGTCGACTCTAAGTGTGCATTTGGGCGAATCTCTTCGCCAAACAGATCATACACGCCTTCCTAATATCACAACACGACAAATAGCCATGGCAATCATTTCAGCAAAATACGGACATATACTGTATTTCCTACAAATACCTAAAATTCCCTAAATCTCATAATTCCCGTACGCAGTTAAAATGGAAAACGGACAGCATGTTCTACATGTCAAACGGCGTTCTCTTCGATAATCTACTATTAAACGACATTGAAAGCTTTAAAATCAGTCAATCAAAGTGTCTAAAATCCTCACTTTTCGCCTTAGACGTGTATCGATTCGAATAGAACGTTTACGCTTCGTCAACGGTATTAAGGCGACCTATATCACAAGTTACATAAGCTACACCACTACTCGCATCAAAGGAATCCCTAAAACAACAAGAGGGTAGGGTTTTCTTACCTAGAAGTGCGTTGGAAATCACCGAAAAAGTGATTTGAATGCGGTGAATGAACACAGGTAGAAGCTGCAGCAAGTGGCAGGAAGACTCTCATAATTCTCTCACAAATTCTCTCTTTCTCTCTCTTCACTTTCTAGGGTTTGTTGCAAATTCGGATGGGAGAGATATGAAAGGGTTTAAGGCCCTTATATAGGCTAAAACCTATCCTGAATAGACTTAGGAACAAGGTATACTTGAGTTATAACCAAATCGGGACTTTTCCGAGCCAAAAGAGTGTTTTGGGAGGTCCCCTGGCCGAACGCAGTCGGACTTAAGCTCATGTACATTGGATCCTGCTCACATCAAGTTTTCAGACCGGTAGAGTTCCCAGATCGCATGTGGCGATCCAGTTTCAGTTCACCAGTCATCGTACCTAAATCAAGTCTACAAGTCTCATGACATGAAAGAGACATTTTTCCTAATCCGAGGGTGAAATTTGGCTAAATTTTGACGGTCAGAATGCTTAATAATAACTCGCAACGACATGTGTCAGATTTTGAATTAAATTTCTAAATCTTTACTCTTTCTCACTCTCTTCACTCCAGGCTCAATGAAACAGCCTCAGAACATCGGTTGGGCTTGATTTTCGAAACGATTGTTAAGTCCAGCCAAGCGGTCATAACGGTTTAAGATTGTAGACATCGGACTTTCGACGCGCGGTCTAAATCCAATACAAAGTTTCAAAGGGTTCCTGAGAGCAAACGGGTTTAGAGTTTGAACCTAGGTTTTAGGGTATTGTAGCATCATTGGTTCTACAAGTTTTGGGTCTTGCAGAACGTATTTAAAGTGATCAGGGATAATTTCACAGCTAATCTAGCATAGCGCTAGCTAACTTGCGCTTAATTTCTAAAGGAATTAATCCCACGTGATTTCTGATCGAGTTGGTACTCGAGTCTCTCTACGGATTTTTTCGAGGCGTTACAGAGATGGTCCAGGACCGTCTCTAAAATTCCTTAGTTTAAAGACGGTTTCGAGACGGCCGTAAGTTCTCTAAAATTTTAAACAGCTCTTGACCGTTCCTAATATTGTCTTAAAATGTTGAACATCCACAAATCATTTAAGACGGTCAAAGACCGTCTTATGTGCGGTCTTCTGAGACGGTCATTGGCCGTTTACATTAGAGACGGCCATTGGCCATCTTTTACTAGTAATCTGAGACTGTCAAAGACCGTCTCTGTTAGAGACGGTCCTTAACCGTCTTATAGCCCTGTCATGGACCGTCTCTATTAGAGACTGTCAAGGACCGTCTCTATTAGAGACTGTCAAAGATCGTCCCTATTAGAGATGGTCCTAAACCGTCTCTAATGCTCAGGTCAAAAATTAAAAAGTTCAAAAAAATTATGAATTTCTAAAAAAAATAGTTGAGAAGCTTAGAAAAATAATTAACAATGTTTAAGAAAAAATAAATTTTGAAAAAAAAACTGTTGATAATTTTGAAAAAAAAAAAGATTTCAATAAAAAAAATGATATTTTGAAAAAGAAAATTTTAAAAATTAAACAAAATTGTGAAAAAATTAATAAATTGTAAAAAAATATATTTTTTAAAAAAGAAAACTAGATTTTATATTTTGAAAAGAAAAATTGAAAAGTTATATAACAAAAGTGAGATTAAAAAAATGATATTTTGAAAAAGAAAATTTAAGAAATTAAACAAAATTGTGAAAAAAATTGCCAAATTGTAAATATATATATATTTTTTAAAAAAGAAAACTAAATTTTATATTTTGACTATAAAAATTGAAAAGTTAGATAACAAAAGTAAGATTTTGATGATGGGTTGTATATCCTTGCCGCCCCTATGTTTCTCCAACCCATTTTTGAGCTGGGTATAAAAAATTATGTAGATTTAAAACTTAAGTGGACCACACCACTGGAAAGAATGATAATATAGTACCTAGCCATTAAAAATTATAAAGAGCCCCATCGTAAGGTTTTAATAATGTTTATTTGCAATCCAACTTGTTGATAATGTAAAGAAGATGTAGATGAAGGCGAACTACAAAGATCAAATTGATCCAAAACTTTTGTGGCCTTCAAAAGGTTTTTAATAGTTATTTATCATTGTTTTGATTGGTATGGCCCACCTAAGATTATTGAGTTCTTATGATTTGAAATCACATCCTAAAATATAAGGGAAAAATATATGAAAAGTGTCGATATACATAAAATATATCAAGGTGGGCCCTACACGGTTAGAGTAACACCCATGAAGGAGTTACCTAAATAGTGAAATGGTACTATAAGGTCACCTCATGGGAACTTCCCATGAGGTTAATCTGTGTGCGCTCCACCATGATGTGTGTAGAACATCAAAACCATGCATTTGATGTGTCCCCTTTAAGTCCAAAAATCATTCGTATATGAAACTCAAGTACCATAACATCTAAAACTATGTGAAGACATCCCTAAAACATATAAAAGCATTTGGTGGGGCCCACATGAGTCTTGGATGTGTATGAAACTTGGTCTAACTCCTCATCTAAGTGGAACACACGTAATGAATGGGCTGGATCTATGAACCACATCTAGGTGGGCCCAATAAATGATTATGAATGTTTTAATGGGAGGGTAACCCTCTCAACTATAGTATGTGGTGTGGACCACCCAAGTCATGAATTGACTTTATTTTTAAGCTCGTGGCCCACCATGGAATGGTGCATCTAATTGACGGGGCAGATCCAAAGTTTAAGTGGACCCACCATAAAAAAGAGTGGGATAGTGACACCCACTATTGAAACCTTTATAGGGCCCGTCGTGATGTTTATTTGAGATCCAACCTATTTATAAGTTAATACAGACATGAAATAAGAGAAATCATATATATTATAGCTTGGTTGAAAACTCTACGGCCCAAAGTAAGGTTTTAATGGTAGGCATTTAATCCCCACTGTTTTTGGTGATGGGGTCCACTCGAACTTTGAATCTGCCTCATACTTTGGCTCAATGACAAGAAGTTTTTAATGTTGGATATTCAATCAACACCATTTCATGTGGTGTGGACCAAATACTTAGATGAATAGGAAAAATAAATTTCATATTGATCCGAAACTTTTGTGACCTCCGAAAGGGTTTCAACGCACATTGCATCCTACCCTGCCGTATCCAGTTAGCAATGACACAGTGAATGTATTTGGTTTATCCACACTGTCAATCCATTTTTCCAAATCATTTTAGTGGTTGAGCCCAAAATTAAAGCATATCCAAAGCTCAAGTGGACCATACCACAGGAAACAGTGGGAATAATGATTTCCACCATTGAAATCTTCGTATGGCCTATAGTGATTTTTATTTATCATCCAACCTGTTCGATAGATCATAAATACATAGACGAAGGGAAAACTAAAATATCAACTTGATCCAAAGCTTCAGTGGCCTCCCAAAAATTTTCAATGGTAGACGTTCAGTTTATACTATTTCCTATGATGTGGTCCACTTCAGATTTTTATAGTCTTCATTTTTGAGCTTATGTAATAAAATTATGTGTTAAAATGGATGGATGGAGTGGATAAAATGAATAAATCATGGTGGGCCCTACATGATTTACTCGATACACTTAGGGTATAAGGGGCCCTATAGGGCCTAAAAAAAATATGTGTTCTATCTAAGCCGTCTATATATTTTGAAATATTATTATAGGGCATGAAACTAAAAATCATTTAGATCGAAAGCTAAAGTAGACCATACGGTAGGAAACATGGAGATTAAATCACATGTGTGGATATAACAAATGCATCATAGTGGAGCCCATAATACTTGGTGTCCTCACCGTATCACATCCAAGAGGGAAACGGATTGGCTACTCCGCTTACACTAGACCCGTGGCTGGTGGTCGGTGCTCTATGGGTCCCATATGTGTTTCATCCATGCCATCCATCCATTTTTACATATTATATTAGGGCTTGATACCAAAAATGAGAGGGATATAAATCTTAGGTGGACCACACCACATGAAAACAATAGTGATTGGATATCCACCATTAAAACCCTCTTAAGGCCCACTGCACTGTTTATTTAACATCCAATCTGTTGATTAGGTCATACAGGCCCAGATGAAGGGCAAAAAATATCAGATTGATCCAAAACTTTATATGGCCCCTAAAAGGTTTTTAATGGTTGACGCTCATTCAACATTGTTTCCTATAATGTGGTGCAGTTGAGATTGGGAAATACCTCATTTTTTATCTCATACAATAAAATGATATGGAAAAATAGATGGATGGCAGGGATGAAACACATACATCATGGTGGGCCCAACAGAGAACCGACCACCAGCCCTTGGCGCTGGTGTCAGCGCGAGTAGCCAATCCGTTTCCTGAGAGAGACTTGAAGTCTCTCTCTCTCTCTGTCCTCTCTCACTCTCCCAATCTCTCTCTCTCTCTCTCTCTCTCTCTCTCACTCACTCACTCTCGCGCACCCTCTCTCTTTCTCTCGGTCGTCTCTCAACCACGCCCTCTCTCTCTGTCTCTCTGTCTCTCTCGGTGCTCTCTCTCACTCTCGCACGCCCTCTCTCTCTCTCTCGGTCCTCTCAACCGCTCTATGGTTCTATACAGCCCTAGGAACACAGGCATATCTCCAAGCCGTATCACATTCATTCCACTCTCGGTTCTTTCACTTTGAAAACTGTGGCCCTGGTTAACAGCTCAGTGATGAGTCTCTGACCATGGGGCCACCACGAGGTATGTGTTGCATATCCATGTTGTCCATCCATTTTATTAGCTAATTTAGGAATTTAGGGATTTGGGGATTTGGGGATTTGGGGATTTAGGGATTTGGGGATTTAGGGCGTGTTTGGGTAGTGGGAGGTGGGACCCACCTAGAGGTGTATGGTTTAGTCAGTCGTCCATTTGGACAGCGGGGTCCACCTTATGTGTGGCCCGCCCGATTTGTGTGTGAGCAAGAGTGGTTGCTTAGGCATCCATGATTATCTAGGTTTTCCATCATTATTTTTATAATCTAGGGTTTCGATCATTCCTTTTGCAAATCAAGGGTTTTTGTTGCTGTTTTACATTTTAATCTACCATTCAGTGCAGATCGTGGCTATGAATTTTGTGTCTGATGTTTTTTCTTTTTTTTTGGTTGTTTTGGCTTTGTTCTTGGATCTGGTTCTGTGTATTGAGATCTATGATATTATTCCCTGATATTATTTTTATAGATATGTTACTCGTTTTATGATATCGATTTATGCTTCTCGTAGATCTGATTGTTTTGGAGAGAGATTGGCTTTGCTAAGCTTGTTTGTATCTTTCTAGATCTGATTTTACACAGTACTGTATTCAGATGCTTCTTGCGAGGTGGTGAGATTAGGCAGATTGATGTTGTGTCATTTGGTTGGAGGATTTGGTTTTGAGATTTGTCCCATTTTTTTTGTAGATGTCTTTGCCCAGATCATAAGTGGGATGGGTGAGAATTGGATTTGAACTATTCTTATTCGCTCTTTTTCCTGATTTCGAGCAGGGACAGAATTCCAATGGGGAGTGCCTCATTTGGTTGCATTTCTAGCTCTACAAGGAATCTATCCTAGTTAGGAATGCCTTTGGAATGGACTATTGTGTAGTTTAATGAGGTTTGTGGGGATATATTTTTTCATGCTTTGCATAAGGGTGCATATGATGATGCGGTGGTGATGATGGAAAAATAATACTAATATTAATTCTTACAGATGTAGTGAAGTAATCTATGTGCCTGTGGTCCTTTGTCAGAATTCTAGTAATAGTAATCTTTGCTTGCATATATATGTTGTTGCATATACTTGAGTAAAAATAATTTTAATGAGTTGCATGTAGTGATATATGTGCCTGGCCATGGAATTCAAGTAATACATTTGCTTACATATGTTGCAATATTATCAAATCAACTATAGTTCTTCAAATTTCAGATACTTGAAAATCATTGAATTAGAAATTGGAGAGGCATAGAAAACCCGAAAACCAACATACAAAGTCATAAAAAGGAAATGAAATGAATTTTATGTTTGTTGAATCGTGAATGAAAATCCTTCCTAATGTGTAGGTGCTTGTTTGTTTGTCTTATTTAACATTGCCTCTTTCTTTCTACCAGGATTGTTTTGATCCTATAGTTGAAAAAACAGGTCGTGGTCTGATCCCTGCTATGGTCTACGGGTAAGTCATGGACATTGTTCATTTGAATTTTGTACAAATGAATTGATTCTGTCTGCCGGCAAGGGTGCGAATGTGAATAACTACACACCGGCCCATATAAGGACACAAGTGATCCCAATTGCATGCGGGCATGAATGCTTGTATTTATTACTATTATCATTATTTTGTTTTAGTGTAAGGAATAAATTGCCGATTCCTTGTATCCTTTTCTTCTCTGCCTTTATGATTTATATCTTGTATAGCATCCCTCAGTGTTGTGGTTTCTTAAATATTTTACAGAAGAAATGTAGCGGGTCAAGAATTTTGTGGGATGTATTGTGCAATTTTAACTGTAAAGTAAGAGCTTGCATCTTTAAGCCAAAATATAATTTTGAAGAAGATTCAAACTTTCACATTCGTATCTCGTTGCAGTTTTTGTATTCCAGATCATAATTGTTTTGATACTTGCATTTTTAATCAATGCAGTTCAAATGTTGTATCAACTGGAATCCTTAGAATATTTGGTCAGGATGTTGCTAAACTTCCTTTGGTCGCTAAAAGTAAAGAAGGCTAAGGAAAGATAATGCATTCAAGTTGAAAAGTAAAAGCTGATTGCGATGCACTTGGTTTTTTTTTTTTTTACTGACGTTATTTTTTGTTAGAGTTTTTCTTATGCTTATGATTTCCATGTGCTTTTCAGATTAGTTTTCCACTCTTTCTTTTTCCTTTTTTTAGTGTTTTGCTTATCCTTTTGATTTCTGTGCACTTTTCAGATTTCTGTACGCTTTGCATAAGGGTGCATTTGCTTGCATATGTTGATGGAAAAGTAATTAAGGACAAACGTCTTTCTGACTATCCTTTATTTATTGTAATTAAGGAGTATCTAAGCAATCCTATGCAAGTAAAGGTGGGAAAAGTAAGTAGCCCGACAACAAACATATCTCAAATTTCAGAGAAGGTTACTAAAAGCGAGAAGGTTAGCTTATCTGGAAACTTATGTGAAAAGTAACATAAGCTTGAAATTTTATTTTCTGAATTAGTGCTTGAATATTGATAATCGTATTCGGAAGTTAGATAATTAGTTACTCATTTGAGGATGATGAATGTTTCAATTTCTTAGATGGATGATGAATGTATTTGCGAATGTAAATGAAAATAAAGAACTTATAATATATATATATGTTATCAATGGAGGATACCTTGTTTAGGGGGACATGAAATTCTTATAACTTATGGTACGGTGCCCCAATATTGGTTGTATGTTACTAGTATGTAGTAGATAATACTAGAGAATACCTAAACCCGATCCGAACCCAAAACTGAACTTGATTCCCTAAACCTAGATCTAAACCTATAGCTTAAACCTAAACCTATGACCTATAACCTAAACCTAAACCTATAACCCAAACCTAAACCTAAACCTTAACCTATAACTATAACCTACACTTATAACCTAAAACTATAACCTTAACCTAAACCTAAAACCTAACTTAAACCTTAACCTATAACCTAAACTTATAACCTTAACCTAAACCTATTCTCAAATCTCAAAACATATACTTATAACCTAAACCTAAACCTTAACCAAAAACCTAAACTTATACTTATAACCTTAACCTAAACTTATAACCTTAACCTAAACCTATTCTTAAATCCCAAAACCTATACTTATAACCTTAGCCCAAACATATAACCCGAACCCGAACCTGAACCCGAATTCCTAAACCTAAACCTAAACCTAAACCTAAACCTATAACCTAACCTAAACCTAAACCTATAACCTTAACCTTTAACCTATAACCTTAACCTAAACCTATAACCTATAACCTAACCTAAACCTAAACATAAACCTATAACCTAAACTTATTCTCAAATCCCTAAACATATAACCAAAACCTAAACCTAAACCTATTCTCAAATCCCTAAACTTAAACCTAAACCTAAACCTATAACCTAAGCCTATTCTCAAATCCCTAAACCTATAACCTAAACCTATTCTCAAATCCCTAAACCTATAACTTATAACCTATAACCCAAACCCAAACCTAAACCTATAACCATAACCATAACCTATAACCTAAACATAAACCTAAACCTTAACCTATAACCTAAACCTGTAACCTATAACCTAAAACCTAAACCAAAACCTAAACCCGATCCCGAACCTGAACCTGCACCCGATTTACTGAACCTGAACATAAACCTATTCTTATAACCTAAACCTATACTTATAACCTAAACCTATTCTCAAATCCCAAAACCTATAACCAAAACCTAAACCTACACTTATAGCCTATAACCTAAACCTAAAACCCAAACGTAAACCCGATCTTGAACCCGAACCCAATTTCCTAAACCTAAACCTTAACGTATTCTCAAATTCCTAAACCTAAACATACACCTAATCCTAATCTCAACTCCCTAACCTTAACCTAAACCTAAACTTGAAAACCCAAACCTAAACCCGATCCTGAACCTGAACTCGATTTTCTAAGCCTAAACCTTAACCTATTCTCAATTCCCTAAACTTATAGCTTATAGCCTATACCTAAACCTTAACCTAAACCTATAACCTTAACATAAACCAAAACCTATGACCTAAAACCTTAACCTATAACCTATAACCTAAACATATAATCTATAACCTAACCTTAACCTAAACCTAAAACCTAAACCTTAACCTATAAACTAAAACCTAAACCTAAACCTAAAACCTAAATGTATTCTCAAATCCCTAAAACTAAACCTACACCTAATCCTAATCTCAAATCCCTAACCTAAACCTAAACCTAAACTTGAAAACCCAAACCTAAAGCCGATCCCGAACCAGAACTCGATTTCCTAAACCTAAACCTTAACCTATTCTCAATTTTCAAAACCTATAGCTTATAACCTAAACCTAAACCTTAACCTAAACCTAAACCTAAACCTAAACCTATAACCTATAACCTAAACCTAAATCTAAAACCAAAATGTATTCTCAAATCCCTAAACCTAAACCTACACCTAATCCTAATCTCAACTCCCAAACCTAAACCTAAACCTAAACCTAAACTTGAAAACTCAAACCAAAACCTGAACCCGATTTCCTAAACCTAAACCTTAACCTATTCTCAATTCCCTAAACCTATAGCTTATAACCTAAACCTAAACCTTAACCTAAACCTAAACCAAAACCTATGACCTAAAACCTTAACCTATAACCTATAACCTAAACTTATAACCCATAACCTAACCTTAACCTAAACCTAAAACTAAAACCTAAACCTTAACCTATGTAAGTGCTATGATTTCATATCCCTCTGGTTGTCAAATTTTGTGGTGCCAAAATCTATATCTATGTCTTGTATATCTTGTTTCATGTTGGAGACTATTCATTACTTCAAGACATCAGACTTCAAGACAAGAACTTAATTGAAGAAAGCTTTAAGTCATGGATGAAGAATTCAAGAATAGAAGTCTTCAAGTATGCATGTTCAAGATACAATCAAGCTCAAGAAGACTTTGTTCAAGTCAAGATCAAGCTCAAGAAGGCCTACTATAAGATTCATATATTCTCAAGCTTCTCTTTAAGGTCATCTGAGTATACAGACTTTCAATGTCCATCTCACTGTTAAGGTTTGTTTGACCTTAGATTGACCTTAGGATGAGCTTTACAATAGGTCATTCTGGATACATAATTCATATATTTTAATATGCTTGTTTGGGCTGTTCTAAGACCAGTCCTAGGGACTTCAAGACCAGTCCTAACTCTGCTACGATCAGACTTATGTTTTTCAGGACCAGTCCTAGGTTGTTGAAGATTTTCAGATCTTTCTGACTATCCTACGACCAGTCCTGGACATCCTACGACCAGTCCTGTGAGTTTTACGACTCGTCCTTCGACCGGTCGTAACCCTACGACTCAAACTCCAGCAACTAAATTAAGAGTCCTATGATCGGTCGTAAGTGACTCATGACCAGTCGTAGGTGGCCCACGACCGGTCGTAGACCACCCAGGACCGGTCGTGGAACCGCAAAATCTTATCCCGGAGAAATCTTTGAAAATCTTTGAAGCTACGACCAATCTTAGGATCCTAAGACCAATCGTAGACGATATTTTTCAGGCTATAAATAGTGCACGAACTTCAGAGTTTTGGTAATTCAATTCAATTCTATTCAAGCAATCTTTAGGGTATTCTCTGAGATAAGTTTGTGTTTGTTTTAAGCTACTTTGTGCTTATTTAATATTCCTTTTACTAGCTTATTTTTTATTTGATTTTGATTTACATTCCAATCTTATTAGAAAAGGGAAATTTCTGATATTCCTTCTTCTTGGATTCAAAATCAAATAAAACTAGCCCTTTTGATTTAAAATCAATTAGACTTAGAACCATTCTTAAAGTGAGTATTGGACTTTGAACGTTGAATCGAACTTCTACTCCGATTGGTTCTACCGGGCTACTTCAAAAGTTGATTCAAGTATTTTACATTTTTGTAATTTACTTTCTTTGGTTTTTGTTTGAGATTTTTCAGAAAAATCTCATTGTATTGGTTATCTGAGGAGAGCCAGAAAACTCAGATTGTGGGAGTTTTTGGATTGTGTAAGCCCGAGATCAAAGGCACAATTGTGAAGGTTTTAGGTGAACCTGTGAAACTTATTTTGATAGTGCATGCTAATATCCCCTATGTGAGGATATTAGGAGTGGAGTAGCATTCTGTGTGGCTGTTGGATAACAGTTGGTATACACACAGGCGAACCACTATATATCGTTGTGTTATGGATGTGCGTCATTCTTTCAATCTTTTATTCATTCAGTTCTGTGGTTTGTATACGTGGATGAATGTTGTAATCTTTTTATTCCAAGCAAGTGTGGAGAATGTTGTAATAACTTAGGATTTATTTCTGCAAGTTATTTTAATTTCCTTGCTTTTTATTCCTCATTGGTTTGTGATACAAAGGACGTTATAGAAATAAGGTTGTCCTACCTTAAACCTTTGGTTTTTGGTGTAAGGTTGTCCTTAGAACTGATAAAGTATCATTCTCTTTATTTTAGGCTATTGAGATTACTTTAAATTAAGCATTTTGCTTTATTTCTTTTATTATTCCGCTGTTGTAAGTTTTATTTGGCATTGCCCTATTCACCCCCCCCCCCCCCCCCCCCCCCCCCCCCCTCTCTAGGGCATATAGCTAGGCCCTTTCAAGTGGTATCAAAGCCAAATAGCTCGTGCTTATTGTTTATTTATTGGATTTATTTCCTAAGCTAATGATCTAAGCTATATTAAGATGTCAAATTTTGATAGCCTATCAGTCACTAGGCCACCACCCTTTAATGGCACAAACTATGCTTATTGGAAAGCTAGGATGAGGATCTTCCTTAAATCCTTGGATGAAAGTGTGTGGCTGGCCACATTGAAAGAATGGAACCCTCCTATCACTGAAGTAACTAATAATGATGGTTCAAAATCAATGAAAGTAACGACTTATTCTCTTTGGACCACACTTCAGAAAAGTGAAAGTAGTGCCAATGCAAAAGCACTAAATGCAATTACTTGTGCATTATCACCAGATGAATTTAAAAGAATCATCTTTTGTGAAAATGCAAAACAAGCATGGGATGTATTAGAAATGACACACGAGGGTACATCTATTGTCAAGAAATCTAAAGTCCAACTCCTCACAACTAAATTTGAAGAAATTCATATGGAGGAGAATGAGATGTTTATGGACTTCTATACTAGATTGAATGACATTGTGAACTCTATGTGGGGTCTTGGCGATAGAATCCCAGAAAGTAAAGTGTGCGCAAAGATACTACGCTCACTTCCTGAACGGTTCAATTCTAAAGTGACCGTGATTCAGGAACTTCGTGATACGGATACCTTGAGGGTTGAGGAACTAGTTGGTTCACTTCAAACCTATGATTTGTCCTTTAAGGCTCCTAAAGGAAAATCAATTGCTCTTAAATCATCTAAAAATATTTCACAAGAGAGCACTTCGGATTTAGAAAATTTCGAAGATGATGTGGCACTTTTAGCAAAAAAGTTTTACAAAATTTTTAAAAATAAGAAAAAAGCTGATTTTCAAAAGTCAAATGATAAGAGACGATCTAAACCTAGAGCTCAAAAATCATTGAAAGATAGTCAATGTTACAACTGTCAAGAGTATGGGCACTTAGCTAACAAATGTCCTAAAAAGGACAAATTAAAAAGAAAAGCATGATGGCTACTTGGGATGAATCATCTGATTCTAAATCCTCTTCTAAATCAGAAGATTCTGAAACCGACTCGGGCGATGATGTTAAAGCCCTTATGACTCTAGCCAAGATCACCTATTTAGATCATGATGATATATCTATTGAAGAAAATATGAATAGTGATTGCAATAATGAAGATGATCTCAAGGTGCTTATAATGCCCTTTATAAAGAGAGTTGTAAAATTGCCGTTAAGCTTAAAATACGAAAAGAAAAATTTTCTAAGCTTAAGGAAGATTATGAGTCTCTTGTTTTAGAAAAGTCTCATATTTCTGATTCTTTTGAAAAGACCAAATGTGATTTAGATTTCAAAACCTCCCAAATTGAAGATTTGAAATCCGAAAAAGAAAAACTCAAAAATGAGGTAGCTTCACTTCTGAGTTTGAAAGACACATGGAGATATGCCCAAGGTGATCCAAAATTGAAAAAATTATTATCCGGATCAAGAAAATGTGGCGATCGATCCGGGTTTGGTTATGATAAGAATACATCTCCTAAACAAAAGAATATTGCTCCTAAATTTATAAAAGGAGAGTCTTCAACTTCAAAAGAAAAGAATACCTATCAAGGTTTTTCCAAAAATTCTATGTCTTTTAAAAAACCTAGAGGTGGCCATGTCAACTTTAATTTTCAAAACTGAAATCCTTTAGCTGAAAAAATAATTGATCTACTCAAGGAGCTATTAAAGTCTAACTCTATGGGTCACTCCTATAACAACAGACAGAAAAAGACCATCTATACTCCTAAACTCAAAACAGTTCTGAAATGGGTTCCTAAAGTCGCCAGCTTGGTTACCCACACTGCTTTCAAAGCTACAAGCCATTCAAAGTGGTACCTAGATACTGGTTGCTCCAGGCATATGATAGGTGACAAGGCTTTATTCACCGATCTAAAAGATATGACTGAAGGGTCAGTCACATTTGGTGATGGAAGCAATTGTAAGATCATTGGCAAAGGTACGGTTCAACTTTATAACCTTCCCTTATTTAAGAATGTTTTATATGTTGAGGGCTTGAAACACAACCTACTAAGTATTTCTCAGATATGCGATAACAAGCATAGTGTAAAGTTTTCTAATCAAGGTTGTGAGATACTTAATAAAAATGGTTCTGTAATATTAACTGGTCGCAGAACTTCTGAAAACTGCTACATCGTTAGTGATGCAAGCTCATCTACTCAATCGTGTTACATGGTCCATACCAATTAAACCTTTACTCCAGTCGCTCGCCTTGAATCTATCAGACTTTTTATTTCCATCGCATGCTTTAGAAAATTTAAGATTTATCAGATGGACGTAAAGAGCGCCTTCTTAAATGGTGATTTACATGAAGAAGTGTATGTTGAACAACCTTCAGGGTTTGAAGACCCCAAGCTATCTGACCATGTATTTCGTCTCAAAAAGGCTCTCTATGGTCTAAAACAAGCACCCAGAGTATGGTATGAGAAATTGACTAAATTCTTACTTAGTCATAGCTTTCAAGTAGGAAGTGTCAATAAGACACTCTTTGTTAAGAAGAATAACAATGATATTTTGATGGTTCAAATTTATGTTAACGATATTATTTATGGATCAACTTGTTCTAACATGTCTATTGAGTTTGCAGATCTTATGAAATCAAGGTTCGAAATGAGCATGGTTGGTGAACTAAATTACTTCCTAGGGTTGCAAGTAAAACAACAACCTGACGGAATTTTCATTTTCCAATCCAAGTATGCTACGAACTTGGTTAAAAGGTTTAGATTTGAGAATGGTAAGAACTTTGATACTCCTATGAGTACAACATTAAGACTCTCAAAAGACTCTATAGGTAAAGATATAGATCCTAAACTATATCGTAGTATGATTGATAGTTTGTTATATCTAACTGCAAGTAGACCTGATATTGCATTCAGTGTTGGTATTTGTGCGAGATATCAGTCTAATCCTAAGGAATCTCATCTTACTGCTGTTAAACGGATTATTAGATATGTCGCAAGTACTATAAATCTGGGTCTATGGTACCCTTTTGATACTAGTGTTCAATTAGCCGGGTACTCAGATGCTGATTGGGCCGGTAATATCGATGATAGAAAATCAACCAGTGGTGGTTATTTTTACATTGAAAATTGCTTAGTTTCTTAGTTTAGCAAGAAGCAAAGCTCAATATCGCTCTCCACTGCTGAGGCTGAGTATATTGCAGTTGGATATGCATGTACTCAACTAGTTTGGATGAAACGCATGCTAAGCGATTATGAAATTAATCAAGATTCAATGATCTTACATTGTGATAATTTCAGTGCGATAAATATTTCCAAAAATCCAATCCAGCATTCACATACTAAGCACATTGACATTAGGTATCATTATATTCGTGAGTTGGTTGAAGAAAAAGTAATTTTCTTGGAATATATACCAACTGAATCTCAACTTGCCGATATATTTACTAAACCGCTCGACAAAAGCAGGTTTAATAAATTGAAATTTGATCTTGGTATGTGCATTTTACATTAAATATTCTTGCTTACATGTATCATAGTGTACTATATTTAGTATTATTTGTGTTTAAATTTTAATTTTTTACATTAAAAAATATATTTTTTGGTCGTTACTCGACCGGTCATGGATGTACACGATCGGTCGTGGTTCGACCGGTCGTGGAGCTCGTGAATGTGATATATTTGAGAAAAATCTCCTTCTTCTTCATTTTCACTCCGACCTACGACGAGTCGTGGCTTGACCAGTCATAGGATTTCTTATTTTTCTTCAAGGTGAGTCCTATTTCATCATTTTTCTTGAAGATTCATGCTCTCTATGCTTTGATTTGTTCATTGTATAGCTAGATTTCATCTTTTGTTGGGTTTTTCAAGGGTTTCTTCTCAACTTGCTGATCTAGAGAAAACTCATCTTTCTTTTGTGCATTTCTCTTGCTCTTTGTATATCTTGATTGAAGATGGATGCTAGAGGGAAAAAGAAAATATCTCATGGTCCATCCTCATCTAGATCTACACCGATTACAAAACGGCACCTTTGGTCACCCGAAGATAATACTCAAGATGTACGGGATTTGCGTGTCTGTAATGTAATCGTTGAGCATACCGCTAATCTCAATCATATTGTTCCATATGGTATTATCCCTCTTCTTGAATCTGTTGGCTGGACTAACATTTTGCTTTGGGGTGGGCCTGTATACTTGTCCATCACTCAATCAATGGTAGCATGCATCTCAGAATTTTCTCTTGATAATTTAACATTTTTAATTGATACTAGAGAAGGAAAATTTGAAGTAGACCATCATTTGATATCAGGAATTATGGATATACCTGTTAATGATGAAGGTATACCGATTCATACTTTATACGACAAACCATCTGAATTCGAAAAATGCATGTTAACAAGAGATTTATGCAAAATTGATGCACAATGGACACACAAAGGGAATGCGCTCCCTTAAAAGTATTTGTTACATAGATACAGAGTGTTACATCATTTCTTCATTTCCAATGTGTATCCTCGGTCCGGTAATAAAATCGAGTTGACTTCTTTCATGGTTCGTGTGTTGCATTCTATTACTTCTGGTATCAAGGTCTGTCTTCTCTCTTTGATTTGTTATTTCATTATTCAGTTTCGTCTCCATCCAGGTCATAGTGATATTCCGTTTGGTTATCTTATGACTGTTTTAGCCACTCACATGCTTGTCGATAAACCTGTTAATGAGGCACCCATTCATCATCTTATCTTCAACAATTCTAATATTAATAAGATGAAGTTGGATTTGCTTCCTGGCCAAGTAGATGAAGGTGGTGTTGGTGGTGAAGCTGGAAATGAAGCGGAAGCTAATGATCTTCCACATCAAGATGTTAATATGGATGAGATTTTTTATGAGATAGAATCTGATTCACCAAATGATCCAGATTATGATCCATCTGGTTTTGATGCACGCCTTCGTGCATTGGAGGAGAAGGTTGATAATATGAATATAGCCCATGATATGCGATTTAAGTACATGCGAAAATATCTTCGTTGCATTAATAAAGGGTTACACCAGATTGATCTGACTATCCCTGCTCCCTCCTCTGGATCAGATTAGGTGAATTATCTTATGGATAGTATAACATTATCTTTTATTTTGGATATGTATTATGGATTATGGTTTGATAGCATTGTCTTTTGGATATTGTATTTTGGATTGATGATGGCTTGATGCTTCAGGTTTATATTATATCCTTTTATATCTCTTTCTCATTATCTGCTTATTACTCTCCAAGTTCTCTTTCCTTTTGTGACTTTCCCTTGTCATTTTGTTACAAAAAGGGGGAGTAGTAAGCTAAAAGGGAGTAGTATGGAAGAAAGGGGGAGTAATTTATTTGTTTGAATTGATTAATTGAGAAGGATATGTGGATGAGAATATGTTATTGACTGTTTACATGAGCAGTACTCGTATTACTCAGGGGGAGTAGAGTAATTTGTGTTTTTATGGCTCATGATTTCTTATTATCTTCTTTGTTATGTGTTTTGTCACAAATTTGACAAAGGGGGAGATTGTAAGTGCTATGATTTCATATCCCTTTGGTTGTCAAATTTTATGGTGCCAAAACCTATATCTATGTCTTGTATATCTTATTTCATGTTGGAGACTATTCATTACTTCAAGACATCAGACTTCAAGACAAGAACTTAATTGAAGAAAGTTTCAAGTCATGGATGAAGAATTCAAGAATAGAAGTCTTCAAGTATGCATGTTCAAGATACAATCAAGCTCAAGAAGACTTTGTTCAAGTCAAGATCAAGCTCAAGAAGACTTTGTTTAAGTCAAGATCAAGCTCAAGAAGGCCTACTACAAGATTCATATATTCTCAAGCTTCTCTTTAGGGTCATCTGAGTATACTGACTTTCAATGTTCATCTCACTGTTAAGGTTTGTTTGACCTTAGGTTGACCTTAGGATGGGATTTACAATAAGTCATTCTAGATACATAATTCATATATTTTAATATACTTGTTTGGGCTGTTCTAAGACCAGTCCTAGGGACTTCAAGACCAGTTCTAGTTCTGCTACGAGCAATCTTATATTTTTTAGGACCAGTCCTAGGTTGTTGAAGATTTTCAGATCTTTCTGTCTATCCTACGACCAGTCCTGAACATCCTACGACCAGTCATATGAGTTTTACGACTTATCCTTCGACCGGTTGTAGCCCTACGACTCAAACTCCAACAACCAAATTAAGGGTCCTACGACTGGTCGTAGGTGACTCACGACCAGTCATAGGTGGCCCAGGACCGGTCGTAGACCACCCAGGACCGGTTGTGGAACCGTAAAATCTTATCCCTCGAAAATCTTTAAAAATTTTTGAAGCTACGACCAGTCCTAGGATCTTAAGACCAGTCGTAGACGGAATTTTTCAGGCTATAAATAGTGCACGAACTTCAGAGTTTTGACAATTCAATTTAATTCTATTCAAGCAATCTTTAGGCTATTCTCTGAGATAAGTTTGTATTTGTTTTAAGCTACTTTGTTCTTATTTAATATTCCTTTTGCTAGCTTGTTTTTTATTTGATTTTGATCTACATTCCAATCTTATTAGAAAAGGAGAATTTTTGATATTCCTTCTTCTTGGATTCAAAATCAAATAAAACTAGCCCTTTTGATTTAAAATCAATTAGACTTAGAACCATTCTTAAAGTGAGTATTGGACTTTGAACGTTGAATCGAACTTCTACTCCGATTGGTTCTACCGGGCTACTTCAAAAGGTGATTCAGGTATTTTACATTTTTGTAATTTACTTTCTTTGGTTTTTATTTGAGATTTGCTAGAAAAATCTCATTGTATTAGTTATCTGAGGAGAGCTAGAAAACACAAATTGTGGGGGTTTTTGGATTGTGTAAGCCCGAGATCAAAGACACAATTGTGAAGGTTTTAGGTGAACCTGTGAAACCTATTTTGATAGTGCATGCTAATATCCCCGGTGTGAGGATATTAGGAGTGGAGTAGCATTCTGTGTGGCTGTTGGATAACAGTTGGTGTACACACAGGCGAACCACTATATATCGTTGTGTTATGGATGTGCATCATTCTTTCATTCTTTTATTCATTCAGTTCTATGGTTTGTATACGTGGATGAATGTTGTAATCTTGTTATTCCAAGCAAGTGTGGAGAATATTGTAATAACTTAGGATTTATTTCTACAAGTTATTTTAATTTTCTTGCTTTTTATTCCTCATTGGTTTGTGATACAAAGGACATTCTAGAAATAAGATTATCTTACCTTAAACCTTTGGTTTTTGGTGTAAGGTTGTCCTTAGAACTGATAAAGTATCATTCTCTTTATTTTAGGCTATTGAGATTACTTTAAATTAAGCATTGTGCTTTATTTCTTTTATTATTCCGCTGTTATAAGTTTTATTTGGCATTGCTCTATTCACCCCCCCCCCCCCCCCCTCTAGGGCATATAGCTAGGCCCTTTCAACCTAAAACCTAAAACCTAAACCTAAACCTACTAACTAAATGTGTTGTCAAATTCCTAAACGTAAACATACACCTAATCCTAATCTCAACTCCCTAACCTAAACCTAAACCTAAACTTGAAAACCCAAACATAAACCTGATCCCGAACCCAAACCTGATTTCTTAAACCTAAACCTTAAGCTATTCTTAATTCCATAAACGTATAATTTAAAACCTAAACCTTAACCTTAACCTAAACCTACAACCTATAACCTAAACCTAAACCTAAAACCTAAATGTATTCTCAAATCCCTAAACCTAAACCTACACCTAATCCTAATCTCAACTCCCTAACCTAACCTAAACCTAAACTTGAAAACCCAAACCTAAACCTGATCTTGAACCTGAACCCGATTTCCTAAACGTAAGCCTTAACCTATTCTCAATTCCCTAAACCAATAGCTTATAACCTAAACCTAAACCTATAACCTTTAACCTAAACCTAAACCTAAAATCTAAATGTATTCTCAAATCCCTGAACCTAAACCTGCACCTAATCCTAATCTTAACTCCCCAACCTAAACCTAAACCTAAACTTGAAAACCCAAACCTAAACCCGAACCTGATTTCCTAAACCTAAACCTTAACCTATTCTCAATTCCCTAAACCTATAGCTTATAACCTAAACCTAAACCTTAATGTAAACCTAAACCTAAACCTAAACCTTAACCTAAACCTAAACCTATAACCTCAACATAAACCAAAACCTATGACCTAAAACCTTAACCTATAACCTATAACCTAAACTTATAACGCATAACCTAACCTTAACCTAAACATAAAACCTATAACCTAAAACCTAAACCTAAACCTACAACCTAAATGTATTCTCAAATCCCTAAACCTAAACCTATAACCTATAACCTAAACCTAAACCTAAACCTAAACCTAAACCTAAAACCTAAATGTATTCTCAAATCCCTAAACCTAATCCTAATCTCAACTACCTAACTTAAACCTAAACCTAAACTTGAAAGCCCAAACCTAAACCTGATCCAGAACCCGAACCCGATTTTCTAAACCTAAACCTTAACCTATTCTCAATTCCCTAAACCTATTGCTTATAACCTAAACCTTAACCTAAACCTAAACCTAAACCAAAACCTAAACTTACAACCTTAACCTAAATCAAAACCTATGACCTAAACCAAAATCGATGACCTAAAACCTTAACCTATAACCTATAACCTAAACTTATAACCTATAACCTATCCTTAACTAAAACCCAAAACCTAACCTTAACCTATAACCTAAAACCAAAACCTAAACCTATAGCCTAAATGTATTCCCAAATCTCTAAACCTAAACCTACACTTAATCCTAATCTCAACTCCCTAACATAAACCTAAACCTAAACTTGAAAACCAAAACCTAAACCCGATCCCAAACCCGAACCCGATTTCCTAAACCTAAACCTTTAACCTATTCTCAATTCCCTAAACCTATAGCTTATAACCTAAACTTAAACCTTAACCTAAACCTAAACCTATAACTCATAACTTAAACCTAAACCAAAAACCTAAATGTATTCTCAAATCCCTAAACCTAAACTTACACCTAATCTTAATCTCAACTCCCTAACCTAAACCTAAACCTAAACTTGAAAACCCAAACCTAAACCTGATCCCGAACCCGAACCCAATTTCCTAAACCTAAACCTTAACCTATTCTCAATTCCCTAAACTTATAGCTTATAACCTAAACATAAACCTTAACCTAAACCTAAACCTATAACCTTAACCTAAACCAAAACCTATGACCTAAAACCTTAACCTATAACCTATAACCTAAACTTATAACATATAACCTAACCTTAACCTACCTAAAGCCTAAACCTTAACCTAACCTAAAATCTAAACCTAAACCTAAAAGCTAAATGTATTCTCAAATCCCTAAACCTAAACCTACACCTAATCCTAATCACAACTCCCTAACCTAAACCTAAACCTAAACTTGAAAATCGAAACCTAAACCCAAACTCAATTTCCTAAACCTAAACCTTAACCTATTCTCAATTCCCTAAACCTTAACCTCTAACCTAACCTAAACCTAAACCTATAACCTACACTTATAACCTAAACCTAAACCTAAACCTAAAACCTAAATGTATTCTCAAATCCTTAAACCTAAATCTACACCTATTCCTAATCTCAACTCCCTAACCTAAAACTAAACCTAAACTTGAAAACTCCAACCTAAACCCAATCCCGAACCCGATTTCCTAAACCTAAACCTTTAACATATTCTCAATTCCCTATACCTATAGCTTATAACCTAAATTTAAACCTTAACCTAAACCTAAACCTATAACGTATAACCTAAACCTAAACCTAAACCTATAACGTATAACCTAAACCTACACCTAAAACCTAAATATATTGTCAAATCCATAAACCTAAACCTACACCTAATCCTAATCTCAACTCTCTAACCTAAACCTAAACCTAAACTTGAAAACCTAAATCCGATCCCAAACCTGAACCCGATTTCCTAAACCTAAACCTTAACCTATTCTCAATTTCCTAAACCTATAGCTTATAACCTAGATCTAAACCTAAACCTATAACCTTATCCTAAACCAAAACCTATGACCTAAAACCTTAACCTATAACCTATAACCTAAACTTATAACCTATAACCTAACCTTAACCTACCTACAACCTAAACCTTAACCTAACCTAAAATCTAAACCTAAACCTAAAACCTAAATGTATTCTCAAATCCCTAAACCTAAACCTACACCTAATCCTAATCTTAACTCCCTAACCTAAACCTAAACCTAAACTTGAAAACCCAAACCTAAACTCGAACCCGATATCCTAAACCTAAACCTCAACCTATTCTCAATTCCCTAAACCTTAACCTATAACCTAACCTAAACCTAAACCTATAATCTACACTTATAACCTAAACCTAAACTTATAACCTGAACCTAAACCTAAAATCTAAATGTATTCTCAAATCCTTAAACCTAAACCTACACCTAATCCTAATCTCAACTCCCTAACCCAAACTTAAACCTAAACTTGAAAACCCAAACCTAAACCCGATCCCGAACCTGATTTCCCAAACTTAAACCTTAATTCTCAATTTCCTAATGCTATAACCTAAACCTAAACCAAAACCAAAACCTATAACCTAGACCTTAACATACACCTAAAACCTAAAATTATAACCTATAACCTAACCTTAACCTAAACCTAAACCTATAACCTAAACCTATAACTTAAAACCTAAACCTAAACCTAAAACCTAAAACCTAAATGTATTCTCAAATCCCTAAACTTAGACCTACACCTAATCCTAATCTAAACTCCCTAACCTAAACTTGAAAACCCAAACCTAAACCTGATCTCGAACCCGAACCCGAACCCGATTGTTGTAATAATGAAGCCCAATCACATGGCAACAAAAAGAATGTATCCCTTTTAACACATGCCCCTTTTTACAAAGCTTTAATTTTTATTGTTGTTTCTATTTACTTGAATTGAAACACTTTTTTACATTATTTGTTTGCATTAGTTTTATTTTAATGATCAGTTTTATTTTAAAAAAGTGTGCCCATTTTTTTAGAAGAAAAAAAAAAGCGAATGAAGTTTTTGCAATTCTTCATGATTTTGAATTATAATGTTTTGTTGGTTGAATATTTTTTATTAGATGAAAGACACAAAAAGAAAATTGTTGCTAATTTTTTCATTTTTTATTTATGATGTTAAACTTATATGTATTTATGCGTGGATGAATGTAATGTGGATAAGATTGTTTATGTTTGGATGGATGTAGTTTATGTTTGGATGAATGTAGTTTATGTTTGGATGGATTTACGTAGTTTGGGTTTAAATGGATGTGAATGTGAATATGAAGAAATATATTATATAACAGGTGTATATCAGGAAGAATACGATGAAATATATTTCTAAATATATATGAGACGGTCTAAGACCGTCCTTTTAAGAGTCATAAGAGACGGTTCATAGCCGTCCTTTTTAAGGACGGTCCATGACCATCCTTCTCAGGTTCATAAGAGACGCGTTCATAGTAGTCCTTTTTAAGGACGGTCTATGACCATCCTTTTAATGTTCATAAGAGACGGTTCATAGTAGTCCTTTTTAAGGACGATCCATGACCGTCCTTTTAATGTTCATAAGAGACGGTTCATAACAGTCCTTTTTAAGGACGGTCATAGACCATCCTTTTTACAGATAGTCCATGACCGTCCTTTTAATGTTCATAAGAGAAGGTTCATAACAGTCCTTTTTAAGGATGGTCATAGACCATCCTTTTTACAGACGGTCCATGACCGTCCTTTTAAGGCTCATAAGAGACGGTTCATAGCAGTCTTTTTTAAGGACGATCCATGACTGTCCTTTTAAGGCCCATAAGAGACGGTTCATGACAGTCCTTTTTAAGGACGGTCTATGACCATCCTTTAAATGTCAATAAGAATGACGATTTTCAACTGTCCTTAAGTAATACGCTGCCCCAAAATTTGATTGCCTAAGCGACGATTCAAAACTGTCATTTTAGGTCATTTGAGACGGTTTTCGACCGTCCTTTTTTCACTGTTTTGGCATAGTGTTAGAAACGATGTGAATACACGTGTCAGCACGAGGTTCTCCCATGTTAGGATAAAGTGTAAGCCATCACTGACATTTTACGACAAGACAGTTGAAGTCGGTTAACATCTTGATGATGTATATATGCAATAAATGTTGCATTAATGAGGGGTCGCACATCGCTTTCACATTTTTCCAAAGATGAAGTGACGTGGGGGGCAATGTTCATCCTCATTATCTCCATGCCCTGCAATAACTAATTAGGGAGAGTTACGTGTGATATATACGGATACACATGGCGCATTTGAAAATCTATAGATATGTACGAAGGATATTTCTCGATAAGTGTAGCTGGAGCTATTAGATGATGTCGTGTATTGCTCAAGCGGGTGATGAAGGAGCAATTGTGTGTGAACAGTTACAGGACAGTTGGCAAGAGGAGAAGCATTCAGAGAGCAGTAGTGGATAGTTATGAAAACCGTCAGAACATTAGAAGGATCCAGATGATTGGATCAAAGATATAAATAGCAAAGCAAAGTATCAAAGAAAATCATCTCATACCAACTCAAACAAAGAAAATCTATCTTTCAATTATCCTGTCAAAATTACATTATATAGTGTAATCTTTACTTTTCTTATCAAGCAAATTACATTCCATAGTGTAATCTTTACTTTTCAAGCTCGTCATTTATATTTTGTAGTGTAATTCATGGCGGTGACCAAGTAGTCAATAGTTTTTAGCTATAATTTGAGTCTAAGCTTGCATGCTAGATTCAGTTCATTAATTGAAAAGATATCTTGTAGTTGCTCTTCGTGACTAACTGTAAGAATTCTTTTCTCAATTTTATTTTATATGTATCAAAAGTTTATTCATACAGAAAGCAAAGGTGCAACCCATCATTAGAGGATGAACCCTACCCCCTGAAGATCGCTTAATTTGAATTTATGCACTGAGCAAGTGTTGAATAGGAGACAGACACTACAAGAAAGAGGGTTTTTAGCGACGAAACTTCTTTTCGTCGCTAAAAGTCACTTTTAGCGACGAAATTGTAAATTCATAGCTAAAAGTCACCTTTACTGACGAAAATTTTCGTCGCTAAAGGCTATAAACAATTTTTTAAAAAATTCGAAAGGTTTACTTTTAGGTACGAAAATTTTCGTAACTAAAAAACGTGGATGTGACTTTTAGCGATGAAAATTTTCGTCACTAAAGGCTATAAACAATTTTTAAAAAAAATTGAAAGGTTTACTTTTACCTACGAAATTTTTGTAGCTAAAAAAGGAGAATGAGACTTTTAGCGATAAAACTTTTCGTCACTAAAGGTTGTAAACAATTTTTCATACCATTTGAAAGGTTTACTTTTAGCTATGAAAATTTTCGTAACTAAAAAATGTGAATGAGATTTTTAGCAATGAAAATGTTCGCCATTAAAGGCTATAAATAATTTTTCAAAAAAATTGAAAGGTTTACTTTTAGCTACGAAAATTTTGATAGCTAAAAAACGTAGATGAGACTTTTAGCGACAAAAATTTTCATCTCTAAAGTCTATAAACAATTTTTCAAAAAAAATTGAAAGGTTTACTTTTAGCTATGAAAATTTTTGTAGCTAAAAAATGTGAATGAGACTCTTAGTGATGAAAATTTTCATCGCTAAAGGCTGTAAACAATTTTTCAAAAAAATTCAAAGGTTTACTTTTAGCTACGAATATTTTTGTAGCTAAAAAACGTGGATAAGACTTTTAGCTACGAAAATTTCGTCGCTAAAGGCTGCAGACAATTTCTCTTAAAAATCAAAAGGTTTACTTTTGGCAACGAAACTTTTCGTAGCTAAAAAAGGAGAATGAGACTTTTAGCGACAAAACTTTTCGTCGCTAAAGGCTGTAAACAATTTTTCATACCATGTGAAAGGTTTACTTTTAGCTATGAAAATTTTCATAACCAAAAAACGTGAATGAGACTTTTAGCAATGAAAATGTTCGCCACTAAAGGCTATAAATAATTTTTCAAAAAAATCAAAAGGTTTACTTTTAGTTACGAAAATTTTGGTAGCTAAAAAACATAGATGAGACTTTTAGCGACAAAAATTTTCATCTCTAAAGGCTATAAACAATTTTTCAAAAAAAATTGAAAGGTTTACTTTTAGCTATGAAAATGTTTGTAGCTAAAAAACGTGGATGAGACTTTTAGCTACAAAAATTTTCATCACTAAAGGCTGTAAACAATTTTTCTAAAAAATCAAAAGGTTTACTTTTAGCTACGAAAAAAATTTTAAAAACATAAATGGAGAATTTTCGTATTAAAATATAATTAAATTCAATGAGTATTGAAGATCTTGTATTGCTGAATGGTAAGAGGAATACCAATCTCATGATTATGCATAGCATTTAACACTCACAATGTTTTGCACGTTTCTTGAAAGTAATCCCATTGGATCTGGCTACCAAAGCTAACTGGTGATCATTACCGAAAGTAAAAAATCAGACAATTTTTTGCATATTTATTTTTTCAAGAGACTTTTGTTAATGCAAGGGTACTCGAGAGAATGGAATTTTACCAGTGACATGCGATTCTGATATGTAATAACGATTTGATCATAGATGTAGTAAAAAAATCAGTGAAATATGTGCTAATCTTATGTGGGATATCAAAAGTAAAAACAAAGAATATGATCATAGTACACTGTAAAAAGAAGAAAGCCTATGTGGCCTGCAGAATGAAATGATCAAAGAATTTAGGAGAAGTTACATACAGGGAAAAGGTAACAGAAAGCTATTTCCGCATACCGTAGAGGTCAGCATACAGGTAAATATGATTTAGTAATTTTGCTATTTCTGCATACCGCAGAGATTTGCAAATGGAAAATATAGAAGGTGAAGGGAAGAAATAAAATTTTGAAAATAAATTAAAACAAACCAGGAAATAAACCACCCACCTCTATGAAAATGCTCACACCTTTAGTATTATGGTATAACTAATATTAAACAAGACTTTACAGAGAATACACTACCTATCGAAATGTTACAAGGTTTACCAAGATAAATTAAATGCAACTAGAAATCTCGAAACATATCTATGAGAAAATGGGTGGTTCATAAATTGTGCCACCCCAAACACTTGGAGATCTTAAAACGTACAGTGGTTCATACCAAATAGTTTAGCCGAATATTCATTTGATTCTTCAAATTTTCATCACATGGACCATCCCATTTCAATGGTGCAATCTGCTATATTGCTTTCCTGAGAGGTGCTATGTATGACACCATAAGAGTCTTTAGGCTACTGAAACTAAAATAAAAAATAAAAAATGCCATTTAGACTTTAAGCTTACTGAAGAGTCAAACCATGTGGGACGTTATCAGGGGCACCAGCCTAGAAGAGTTTGGTGTAGTGGTTTTTCTGGGCAAAAATCACAGTGAATTTTGGAAGCTAGTTCTCCCCCAAATGCTCAAATGCCTGTAGAAACAAAACATCGCACAACTCAACATAGTAAGCCATCCAAAAGCACCAAAGAAGAATTTGTTAGGAATTTTAGAAAAGAAACAAAAGAAAAGGAAGAGCAATGCCACTGCAGGAAAGAGTACCTTGATGATCCTAAAATGACCAAGAAGGCCAAAACATGCATAAGGAAGAAAGGCATAGCATTCACTATAAAAGAGATTTTCATTTTAAACTTTGTCCTAGGTTTGAGAAATATTTAAAGGATTGTAAATTCAGTTTTTTTTTTTTTTTTTTTTTATTATCATTAATCAATTTATTTTCAAATTTATTAAAATTTATTTCTATTTTATTCATCGTGGATTCGAGGAAACTCTGTGAGGAATCCAGAGAGCTCCGTGGATTCATTGTAGTTACCCCTGAGGAATATGGTGATCGACCTCATCACATCCTCCTTTGCCAACTATGGAAATGGTGTGACAGCTGCCCCACTTGAGAGGCAACATGCCTCTTTACCCATGTATTGATATTTCCATTTTATGCTTGATATGCTGCTCTCATTTTCTTAACTAGCACATTAACTGACCCACAGATGGAACTCTCTTACATTTAGGCCATGTGTTTTTATGCATACAACAACAGTTGCACAAAATCAAGCTGATGTTACTGACAATTTGGCCAAATACTGCATCAAAGAGATTGAGAAGCCACAGCCAGATAGGAAATGTGGGGTCCCTATTAGATATTGCTGAGAATCCTGAAGTTGTTTATTGTGGATTGATGCTGCTTTTGATGAAGGAAGTAGTTTGGATGTATTTGCAGCGGATAAATGTTAAGTTGGTTTATTTCTGTAAAATTTCAGATGCAGAGATCAAAGGTTTGGTTGATCTGATTTGACATTCTAAGAAACAAAATCTATGACAAATGGTTTTGAATTAGTTGAAATATCTAAAAGTTTTCCTTCTTTCTCCATCATGTTACTCGTTTCTTGTTTCTGCTTATTTACAATCTTATCACTCTTTTCTCATGTGCTTAAGGAAGTTTTTAACAAATGTTGTTGGTTTGTAGGAAATTCATCCTTGAACACACATGATGGAAGTGCCTCAATTGCATGGATTTGGCCCTGCTGCTAATCGATTGTTGGAGGCTTATAAAATGCTTTAAAAGGTATCCAAGTCCAAATAGAAATCTTGAATCTTCCCTAGAACAATGAAATTTCCTTGGATCTATTGGTTTTTCCTGACAATTATTTCAGGTTTGTTTCCCTCATCTCAAGTGTATGCTTCATTTTTCTTTCATGGACCTGCATCATCACACTGTTCTATATCTGATGATTCATTTATGCAATGCCACTTCTAATCATGATGTGTATTCATTGACTTAACTACTCGAAACCAAGTGTCATGCTTACCATCGGAAGTGTTCACATTATTTCAAGATTGCATGATTTGAGTTTATTCTAAACAAAATTTTAAAACTCTTGAACCTTAGATTTCAGTTTTTTTGTTTTTTTTTTTCTTTATGGAATAATGAAATAATTTTCATTCGTTGAAATGAAAATCAGTGGTTAGAAATAATTCTAAATAATTTTCGTTCGTTGAAATGAAAATCTGCAAAATGTACCAATCCATAGGAAGGGATGAAGGAATGAAGGCCAGGCTGCCATTTGGATAAGATGTTTGGTTATTTATCATATAACCCATTGGAGTCATCTTTTGCCCAAAATTCCTAATGCCCCATTTAGTGAGTGAAATAAAAAGTTGTGATTGGTAAAAACATTAATTGAGAAATGATCTAGTCGGTTAAGTGCATGGGAACCTTTCTATGTACAGTTGCATAAGGATTAAGGACTGTCCATCAAGTCTAGTCCACTCTTCATAGGTTGTACTAAAAGAACCATTACTAAACAGATGATCCAAACCATCCATTCGATGGCATTCAAAAATGGATGAATCAGAGCGTGAATAGAAGATAGGTCCAACCATGGATATTTAGGACTATCCAATTGCTGTATTGCATGGTAGCAGAGGAAGGGTGGACTGGATCTGATGGAGAGGGTCTAGATTGTCTGGTTTTTCTTTCTTTGCAAATTTCTTTCACAATAATGCTTTCATTATCGTTCAACATAAAAAAGAAAAGAAAAAAGAAAATGAAGAAGTGGATGTAGAGCAAATGAAAGAAGAATTTTGAATCACCTCAAGTCAATCTATGACAACCTTTGTTGTTGTTGTGTCACAGGAAAATGAATGTTGATGTATGGAATTCTCTGAATTATTTTTCTCTCTAAAAACCAAGAGTTTTCTTCAAATGAGGGCTTTCAACATGCAAAAAGCAAAGGATATATATTTAAAGATGCTGAAGTGGCATAGTCACTTCAACGTTGATACAATTGAAAAGGTGTGCCCCATACCAAGCTCTACAATGATTTCTGCACAAATGAGTGGCTTTAGTATTTGTTGTGCCCAAAAAACCATTTGTCAATTCTAAAGATACTTAAATGTGAAAAAGACGAAGTATGAAATGAAAGTGTCATGTTCTCTTTGTGTAGGACCTTTTGTCCATGTAGTCAAAAAACATAATCGAACAGTAAAAGTACATTAAAATTCAAAAGATAGATGCCAATTCTAAATGACCCATTCAGTAGTAGAATCCATTGTTTGTGGAATTGGTTGTGATTGTGAAACAATTACTTCCTGGAAGTTTGAGATCACAGATTTATTGTTTGGTTGAACTAAACTCAATTCCTAGGATTAGATTTCTTTTATCTAGTGGCCCTGGAATTCTGTTTCAAGAATTGAATTGATTTGTATACATTAGAGTTTATCATCATACAACTAGATAGACACGTAAGATTAGAATTTGTCAATAATGTTAGCACACATGCACGTCGGGCCATACCATCCACACACATAGTGGTATGTTAAACATGTGAAAAATTTGATAGTTCCATCAATTGGGCCATGCGGTGATAAAAAAGAAAATTTTGAGATTTTCAAATTAAATGGGTAGAACAAGCATTAGGAACATTAAGATACTTGAGATTTTCAAATTAAATAGGCTTTGTGATACTCTTTAAGCTTTTCAAAGCAGATGCCAAAATAGCAAGTGGTCTTGTATCAAGAACTTCAACAATCATTTTAAATTACATCAAGCTTGAAAGCACCAAATAAACTAAAGTATTTTGCATTATGAGTAAAAGAACCAAAGCAAACATTTCTATAGAAATCCACCAATAGTGAAATTTGATCTCCTGAAACCAAAAAGGATCAAACCATAAGAACCAAAGCATAAACTCTACTATTTACAAACAATGCATACAGGAAAATTCTAGTGTCCTCATGTAGGGATTGGGAAACAAAGTCAATTCTCTATATGGTAGTAAAAAAGGGAGCGAAGAAATTCACATCCAACTATATTAGAAGCAATAGTTTGAAAAAAGAGAAAACTTCCTTCACTTAAAAAAGAAAAGAAACTAAAAGAAATGACACATGAATTTTCCAACCCAAACCTCTTTATTTATGCTTCTACAAAGTACCCACTGTAACTCTCTGGATCTCTTTTACCTAAGCTAAGACAACCCAAATCCGATTGAATAAAAATTCAAGATAAAGACTTGACTGTACTATTCAAGGATTGAATGCTTGCCATATATAGCAAATCCTTGCCAAATATAGCAAATCAACACTTACCTAAAACCTTTTACACTATAAAATGTGTGACCAAATCAGCATTCCAATTTCAATCCAGCACCCAAACATTCCTACTACACAAACAGAAATCAAAACTAAACAAATATAGAAACAACCCAATTCAAGATCATACCACTAAAAAAAAAACCTCAACTGAAACCACCCAAAACTGCAACGAAGACCAAAACCCATCACCCAAAAGAAGAACATTAGTCAAACAACAATCCAACCCAAATTCAAAAGGTAAGAAAACAACAAAAGAAACCAAAGAAGAAATATAAAAATCTCAATTTTCGTTGACTTTTATTGCGAAGTCACAATCTCAAGATCAGATTGGCCGAACAATCCCAACCTCTAATTCAGGTACACTTTTTTGTGGAAATAGGACTGTTGGATATTTTTACTTTTAGCCATCCAATAAATGTCCACCAATCCAATAGTCAGATTATTGAATTTAGGCAGTTTATTTTGAATACTTGTATGCTACATGTGCAATTTCTAAGTAATTTCGAAGTGCCTGTGCATCAATCCCCAAATCCCTAAATTGGTATTGAGATTGAGAGAGGGAGAGATACCTCACGGTCGTGAATGACCTTCAACTGAGCTTCAGAGAGAAAGAGAGGGCATGCATGGGTAGGGCGCTCGACAATGGTCCACAAGAGAGATCAGAGAGAGAGAGAGAGAGAGAGAGAGAGAGAGAGAGAGAGAGAGAGAGAGAGAGAGAGAGAGGATGGAGAGGATGCGAGAGAGACAGAGAGAGGACAGGGTGGAGAGATCAGAGAGAGGAAGAGAGAGATAGAGAGTGAGGAGGGAGAGGGTGTGTGTGTCTGTGTGTGTGAGAGAGAGAGAGAGACTGGTGCTCTTTGAAGGACGCAGATTAGATACAGGTTGAGTAGCGAGTTGGCTACTGAAGTGACGTCACCAAGTTCTGTGGGCCCCACTATGATGTATGTGTTATATCCACACCGTCCATCCATTTTGAGATATTGTTTCAGGGCATGAGCCAAAGAATGAGGCAAATAAAAATGTAGTAGAACTCACCACAGAAAATAGTGGGGAGAGTGATTCCCACCGTTGAAACTATCCTAAGGCCCACCATAATTTTTATTTGAAATCCAACCTGTTTAAAAGTTAAAAAAGACATGAAATAAGGTAAAACACAAATATCAGCTTGATCTAAAACTTTCGTGGCCGTTGGAAGTTTTTAATGGTGGGCATCACTGTCCCCGTTGTTTTCTGTGCTGGGTCCACTAGAGCTTTGGATTTATCTTTGGATATTGCCCTAAAATGATCTCTCCAAATGGATGGAAGGTGTGGATATAAAACATATATCATAGTGGGGCCCAAAAATGAGAGGTATATAAATATCAGGTGGACCACACCACATGAAAACAATAGTGATTAGATATCCATCATTAAAATCCTCGTAAGGCCCACTATACCATTTATTTGGCATCCAATCTTTTTATTAGGTCATACAGGCCTAAATGAAGGGGAAAAACAAAAATCATCTAGATGCAAAACTTTTATGGCCCCCAGAATGTTTTAAATGGTTGCGCTCGTTCAACACTATTTCCTATAATGTGGTCCATTTTAGATTGGGATATGCCTCATTTTTGGTCTTATGCCATAAGAAGATCTTTAAAAATATATGGACGACATGGATTAAACACATACATCATGGTGGGGCCCACAGAGCACCAACCACCAGCCATTGGATGGTGTCAGGGGAAGTAGCCAATCCATTCCCCTTATTTGTGGTATGGTCCATTTAATCTTTGGATATGATTCATTTTTTGGATAATTCTCTAAAATGATCTTGAAGAATGGATGAACGTTGTGAGTTGATCCCAAATTTATAGGTAAATCCAAAACTCAAGTGTATCATGCCATGCGAAACAGTGGAATAATGATTTCCACCGTTGATATATACCTTCCTTGGGCACACAGTAATATTTATTTGACATCCAATATGTTCAGAATATCAAAAAGGTATAAATGAAGAGAAAACGCAAACATTATCTTGATCCAAAACTTCTATGAATGTTATTTTTAATGGTGGACGTTCAATACTCACTTTGTCGGGACTTTTTTTTATCCATCTTGGCTTTGAAAGTGTCCGCGACCCATGATCCAATCAGTCTATCAGACAATAAATCATATTTTTACCATGTTTCTTAAATTTCATTCAAATATAATAGTTATGTAGATCACATCACAGTGAAAAGTGTGAATTCATATATAAAACATCTAAATTCACATTTTTGCACACATGAACATTTAAATATAATTGATTTCAGGAAACTCAATCTTCCTTTTGTCTAAGATCGGATGAATAGATTAGATTGCATGTATGTAGTAAGGTGATCCTACACACAATTAAGAAGATTTTAAGAGATTTCTAATCTCATTTTTTCCCCATGTGTAGAGAATTGGAATGTTGAATCCCTCTGATTTTTAATTCCCGATATATATACATGGTGGTCCACCTTATAGACAGGTTAGATCTTATCTATATGAATCCATCCTGAACAAACTAACAAATGTAATGCGTTTATCCATATGAAAGTAATGCCAGAAAAATTTGTATATTTAATTACAATTGATTGATCCATCATCAGCGAATGCAAGCTTTTTAAGCAAGCGGATTAGATGTCGCCTCTGTCTCATCCAACATGGTGCCACCCTGATTGTGGGGCCCATATTGATAAATGTATTTTGTATCCACGCTGTCCATCCATGTTTTCAGCTCATTAATTCTAGAGTTAGATCCCAAAACTAAAGCATATCCAAATCTCAAGTGGACCACACCACATGAAAAGTGAGAATTGAACTATTACTATTTATAACTTATTGGGACCATCAACATTTGAATCAAGCTGATATCTTCATTTTTCCTTCATCGACTGTGAGACCCGACCTGAGTTAGCATGTGTACAAGTGTGTGTGTGTGAGTATGCATTTCATTTCTTATGGTCTTACAATCCTACTAGTCGAATTTCGGTGACCTGTGACCTTCGAATTGTGCTTGCGATCATCCTTGAGTTCGGTCATGTAGACCCGACTCGGATCGAGCTGAGACCTATGTTATCTTGTCCGCTTTCTCGTTGCGGTTTTAACGCCGCGTCTTGTGTGTCTCAACGTGTAAATCATAATATGTAGGCTTTTCATTTCTAGCCCTTGATCATAATTATGTGGCCCACCTAGTGTGGAGGGCACATTTTTCAAGATGGTCACCCACTTTTATGTAAGTTCCAACACACACCATCCACACACTACCTAAACCCCATCCTCTACACCACTCACTATCCACACACTACCCATCCCTACCCCAAACCTATAAGTCTATGAACTTTGTTTATATCACCTTACTTTTCATGATGGATTTCCCTATCCAAGGTGAGAGAGCTCATGATTACTCTCTCTCTCTCTCTCTCTCTCTCTCTCTCTCTCTCTCTCTCTCTCTTTTCTAAAAAATTTTCATACTCTCCCTCTTATTTCTCTCTACTCTCTTCTCTCTCCTCTTAGCAACACCTCCACACATCCCCACTTTCTCCTTCTATCCAGCCCCTTCTCCCTCTAATCCCCTCCCATCTAACCTTCGACAATGTAGACTGCGGTAAACTAAAATTTATAAATTATTTTGATTATGTTGGGCCGCCTTTTTTAGTTTTCTCTTATTTCATACCTGATGAGGGACCTTGGGTCTAAATTTCAGGAATTTTGGTAGCCCAAAAGCCCACCCATTGGATGGCCCAAATTCAGGCCAGTTACATTCCAGCAATACTTCACATTGGATAAATTATTTTAATTAAATTAATTAAAATATTTTTAAATATTAAAAAATTTTAAAATTTTTTAGAGGTGTGGTCCACTCATTATAGGACCCATCTACCAAATTTTAGGTCAAATGGATCCCTTTGTACACCGTGACAAGGACCGAACTGGCCCACCACGTTGGGACGTCTAGGTCTGTCTGATTTTCTAGACAGACTGTTTTGTTAAAATTAATTAAAATACTTAAGAATATTCAAAAATTCTAAAATTTTATGAGGGTGTGTCCCACATATAGAAGTGTCACCTTACAAAATTTCAGACCCAACAAACATTTGAGCTGGCCGTGGTGTGGTCGGGAGTGGCCCACTTGGCAGGGACTCCCAGGTTGGGCCTTCCAGCCTTGGCTGGTCGTCCAACCTACCTTGTGGGCCCACCTAGATATGTTGTATATCCCACCATATTGTGAGGATCTTAGAGAGAATAATTTACACCTTTAAACCCTTCAATGTTGGGCTTAATAAATACACTTTTGAGGCCCACCACAGTTGGACTTAACTGGGTCCATAAATGTAGCTAGTTGTTTAACTCTTTAGGCCCAATTTGGGGTGAAACTTGCCAGATAGGCTCATTGAGCTCCTGAGCATTTTTACCATACTATTGTGTTGAGTTAGTGGGCCGGATTACAACAGTAGATAGGCCCTTGGTTGCCCACCGAATCAACTTATTACTTGGGCCGGGTTGTAGGCCCAACTTACTTGACTAAGAGCGTAACATTTGCCCATGAGGTTTGAGCAATGGGCTTCCCACTAGGCCACCACAATATATGGGATTAGTGGCCTTTATGTTGAGCCCTAAACTTTCTCCTATGGGCCCATAATGGTATATATGGATTGGGCTATGTGTGTTTCCCTTGGACCTATATTTTGGATAGGCCTTGGGCCGCCTTTTTAAAGCCCAACATGAGTGTATATGGTATGTTTATGGCTACTCATTTCTTATTTCTAATGTTGTATGGGCCTTGGGCCTTGATCTGTGATCAATTAGAGATGGGCTATCTCTTAAGAACCAATTGTGGTTAGATGTCCACATTGGTGAACCTAAGGTAGGCTCATGGGCTTCTATGGGTGGTTAAAGGCCCACCATAGACCCTTGCTAAGCCTGTTTCATTTATTTAGGCCCATATCATTTTTTTCCTTAGTCTCGTGGGATACCCCAGGTAAATGAGCCCCCACTAGAGGTTGTATTCCTTACGAGGAATTGGTTAAGTACCTAGACCCTTTATGGTAAAGTAGAGAGTTCATCTTCATCTCATTGACACCTCTATTCATTTTATATCTCACTCCCATATGCATCATATGTATGCTTGGTTGAGGCATGATTGGTCATGGTTGTGCCATTGAGTAGAACATGTTGGTATCTCCCCGAGGGGTAGAGTTTTTTTCTCTGGAGTACGATGGGTACTTGGGATTGATGCATGGGTGATTGTGTGATTCATGCATCTGGCATTGTATAGTATGTGGATATCCTAAGTAGATGGGCCCCCACTAAAGGTTATATTCCTTATGAGGAATTGGTTAAGTACCTAGACCCTTCATGGTTTGGTAGAGAGTTCATCTTCATCTCATTGGCACCTCTATTCATTTTATGACCCACCCCATATGTATCATATACATGCTTGGTTGAGGCATGATTGGCCATGGTTGTGCCATTGAGTAGGACATGTTGGTATCTCCCCGAGGGGTAAAGTTTTTCCCTCTGGAGCACGATGGGTACTTGGGATTGATGCATGGGTGATTGTGTGATTCATGCATCTGGTATTACATAATATGTGGATATCTCAGGTAGATGAGCCCCCACTAAATGTTGTTTTCCTTATGAGAAATTGGTTAAGTACTTAGACCCTTCATGGTTAGGTAGAAAGTTCATCTTCATCTCATTGACACCTCTATTCATTTTATGACCCACTCTCATACGCATCATATGCATGCTTGGTTGAGGTATGATTGGTCATGGTTGTGCCAATGAGTAGGACATATTGGTATCTTCCCGAGGGCTAGAGTTTTCTCCTCTAGAGCACGATGGGTACTTGGGATTGATGCATGAGTGATTGTGTGATTCATGCATCTGGCATTGCATAACATGTGGATATTTATCCTTGCTTCATCAGGGCCTTACCTCCACAAGGATATTCATGGATAGTCGTGTGTATGGACACTGAAAATATTAGTTGAGCATACCGGGCGCATAGGATGTCCATGGGTGAAATTTTCAAAACTTCCATTGTTCCAAAGATCTACTCCAACGCCGTGACCAAGTGGAATACATGAGTGCACGAGGGCCTTATACCATTAGACTGCGACTCTCACTGTCGTGTAGTCGGTTGGATAGGGGTGTGGCCTTACCTACCTGGTGTGTAAGGGGCATTGCTAGGCTGAGTCTGACTAGCTCGTAAATGGGTCCGCTACCGTCAGGCCTTGTTGGTGATCGACTATCCACAGGCGGGTAGTGAGGTCTCTTACGCTCTTTTAACTGTAGAGCGACAGTCATTCAGCAGTGTAATGGACCCCGATGATTTCCTTATGATTGAAAATGTACTCAACTTGTGGTTTGGATATGAGCACTGACATTACTTGCATCGGATTAACATTGGCTGTACAAGCCCTTTTATGCATTGCCTTGGTATGGTGTCCGGTACTCGTTGCATCGTATTCATGATAAGCCTTGGTAAGGCTAATGATCTTCCCATTGAGCATGTTTTCATTCTTGCATCTCCTACTATTCTTTTGTGCACCATTATCACACACTTTCACCACCCTCTAAGCTTCTATAAGCTTATGCACGATTGATGCGTGTAGGAGATTCTAGGCAGGCGTCATAGCAACAGAACGTGGAGTAGAGCTGAGCATTTGAGGACTCCAATGTTGCCGACCTTTCTTTCTTTTCCTTTTTATCTCATGTATGTCCTTTTGCACCTTATGGATGATTGTAAAAGTTAAAATTTATAGTGAATTTTGCGATGTGTGCCTTTGTTATTCACTTTGTTATTCTTAGATGTACTTGTTGTGATCTTGGATATGCTCATATTGGTAATGATTATATGGTTATGAAAATCCTCCTTGTAGGATCCCAAGATCGGAACCTGTCTTAGGAGCTGAGAATGGGGTACTATGGATGCTGTTATGGCCAAAACTGGCCATTGGGTTCCTTGAGATTCTGATTACCGAGTCTGAGGCGTGACATTGGCATCTTTTTTACCTTATCAACAGATTGGATGAAAAACAAGCATCACTGTAGGCCCTAGTAAGGTTTCAACTGTAAACATTGTTATTCCCACAGTTTTTTGTTGTGTCGTCTATTTCAAGCTTTGATATACTTCATTTTTTTTCTTATAACCTAAAATGAGCTGAAAAAAATAGATGAACGACATTGATTAAACACATAAATTAAGTTGGGCCACAAATTATTCATACATGTGGTGAGAACGGAAACATTAACCATTGAAATCTTCCCGAGATCGCCATGATGTTTTATTATAAAATATTTCAAAAAAAAATAAAATACAAATTCTGAATTTTTATTTTCAAAATCTTATAAATTTTCTCATATTTTAAATTTTTTTCTCAAAAATTTCTAAATGCCGATTTTTTTCTAAAAAAAAATCATTTCGTTTTCAAAATTTTTCTCAAACATTGTTAAAATTTTAAAACTTCTCAATATTCTTTTTCATGTGATATTAATATTACTTTTTAATTATAAAAAATAAAAAAAATTTCCACTCATATAATATAAAAACTATATATTTCCACTCTAGATATTAGGCATACAAGATTAATCAACAATTTTAGTGAAATTTAATTTAAATATCTAATGTTATTTACTCTTCAATATGGACTGATTAGATTGTCTAAAAATGGTTAAAGGTACAATTAGTGAATGTGCCTAATAATTTAACATTTTTTTTTCAAACATAAATTTCAATTTCCATTTAAAAATAACATTTTTTTTTTTCAAAATGCATATTTTTGAAAAAAAAATTAACAAAATAACATTTTTATTATAAATTATTTCGATAAAAAATTTAAATACAAATTCTGAATTTTTATTTTCAAATTTCCAAAAAAAAAAATTCATATTTTATATTTTTTCTCAATAATTTCAAAATGCCGATTTTTTCTTCAAAAGCATCATTTTGTTTTTAAAATTATTCTCAAACATTGTTAAAAAATTTTAACTTCTCAATATTCTTTTTCATGTGATATTACAAATCCTTTAAATATTACTCTTCAATTATTAAAAAAAAAAATTCCACTCATATGATATAAAAACTATATATATATATATATATATATATATATATATATATATATATATATATATATATATATATATATATATATATATATATATATACACACACACACACACACAGAGAAAAACACAGGATTATTATCGACGGATTTTGTTCATCGGTTAAAAACATTAGCGACGGTTATCAGCCGTCGAAAACATTTTAATATTTATTTTTAGCTACAAAAATAATTGTCAATAAAAACACTTTTTGATAAAATTGTGTTTTTGGTCATGGCATGAATTTTTGGTCCGTGGCGGGAACCTTTTCCCGACGGTTTTATATCATCGGCAAAAGTATCATGCTTTCGGTCGTGGCGTGAATTTTTGGTCCTCGGAGGGAACCTTTTCCCAACGGTTTTAGTTCTTCGGTAAAAAACAATAATACCAAAACATTTGCCAACGAAGATAGTTTTCATCAGTAATAACATTGTACCAAATTTTTTCCGACGGTTCATGTCCGTCGGGAAATACACTTCGACCGACAATCATCGTGTTCGTAGGTAATAACATTATGCGGGATTTTCTGACGGAAAAAATACCTTCACCGATGACAATATATTTCGTCGGTAATAACATTGTACGGGATTTATGCCAACGGTTTATGTCCGTCGGAAAAAAACACTTCTACTAATGAAGATGTTCGTCGGTGTTAACATCCTACTCGATTTTTGCTGACGCTTCATGTCCATTGGTAAAAACACTTGCCAGCAAAAGTGATTTTCGGCGGTAATAACATTGTATAGGATTTTTGCCGACGGTTGATGTCCGTCAGAAAAAACACCTTTACCGAAAATATATTTTGTCAGTAATAACATTGTACCGGATTTGTGCCAATGCTTCATGTTCATTGAGAAAAACACTTTTACCAACAAAAGTAGTTTTCGTCGGTAGTGACGTTGTATGGGATTTTTGCCGACAGTTTGTCTGTTGGGAAAAACACTTGCCTACGAAAATTAAATTTCATCGGTGAAAGTAAATTTTTCGATTTTTTTTTTCAAAAATTCAAAACATCCATTGCCGATAAAAAGTTTCATCGGTAAATGTTTCGTCAGTAAAAATCCTATTTCTTGTAGTAATTGTTGTTCGATTTGAATTGAAGCCGCAATTTCAATTCTAAGACGCCCGCCCGCCTAGTGTAAGAAACATAAGCAACAAAGACGAGGTTTATACCTTATCTAATTTTGTTTTCAAATTTAATTTTAAAAAATGATGTGTAATTTCTTAAGGTATATTGACTGGCTCGTGTACATGCCACTATCAAGCGAGCCATCCCAAAAGTGGTCCACCAACTTTCGTAATATGCAATTGATGGGCATCATTTACTACAAATGTTTATAAAAAGAGTTTGGATTGAATCATTCCCAAATTTATAAGTATAGTAAAAACCATAATATAAATGGATATGGTCGATGGTGTATACTTGTTCATCATAGATTGTAACCAATCAAGAGGTCCAATAACCATCTCAATTGGTAATATGCAAGTCTATAGTTTTTAATTCATACCAGAAGATTTGGATCATGTATCCATGTTGAGTAACCAAAAAAAAAAAAAAAAAACTATTAATACTTCTAAAAGCAGATATGATCAAATACCAAAATATTAATGATTTAACAAAGTAAAGATAGATCCACGGTCAGATTGAAGGATCGAAGACTCATCTTCCCCGGTTTGGAAGACATGTCTATTAGATTTCATTTTCAACGGTTCATTTAGTAATTTGAGGATAATTATTGAGTTTATATTAGTCAAATTAAAGATCTAACGTTCAAATTGTTCAAATTTAGAAAAAATAAGCTAGATCTAAGATCCAACGGTTGGTATTGAAAATCAGGTCAAATTCAATATGAATGCAATGAAAATAGTCCTGATCAATGATCGAACGGTCGATCATTACAAATATGATCTAGATGGTCCCATTTGATCATCCAATGGTTAGATCAGCACATACAGTCCTTGATTGGCAGTCTAACGGTCCAAATTGAAGATTCAACAGCCAAATCTTCCTAAAATTAGGACATATTATCGCCTCGATCGTCCGTGTGACGATCAGTTCCATACAGCAAAAATTCTCACCCTAAAAATTCGCAAGGTATTACAGGTGTTCTCATATAGTGTTCTCTTCTTTTATTGTTGATAATGCACATCTTTAGTGGGATTTCTTTTGTCTATTTACATGGTTTTGATAATGCACATCTTTAGTAAGATTTCCTCCGTCTATTTACACGATTTTGTATAATAAAGAAGAGGACATGTTTATGCATTCAAAGCAATTTTACTCTTGAAATTTTAAATAAGTGTATTTTATGGTATTTTTGCTTATATCACCATTGGACTCAATAGAAAGTCAAAGCTTCGACCCATGATACAAGTGCATCCCGTATAATGACTAAATCACCGAGCACAGATTAGCTACTCCCCCTTATAGGTGTACACGAACTTCACTCGGCCACTAGCTGACCCTAGCTCGAACTTGGCTCGGCTCAATTAGGTTAGCAGCTTAGGCCAGCTCTGGCCAATTTGAGCTGAGTTTGAGCCAAAATTGAGCCGCCTGTGCAACATTTTCATAAACGCGTGGACTGCACCTTCAAATTTTCACCGTATGTAAACACAACAACAATAATTTTATAGGTATTTCATCAAACACCTGGTAGGCAATATCAAAATTTAAAAAAGGGGCATTTATTTCATATACATACCTTCCTTGCCACCAACCAACACTTCCTTGAGTCATTTCATCAAACACTTAGTAAGTAACATCAATATCAAAGTAACTGAGTCATCGAGCTGGTTCGATTCGAGTCGAGTCAAGCTCGAACTCGGTTCCAAAAATTTTTTGAGTTCAAAAAATCATCTCAACTCGGCTCGAACTCAGTTTCAAACTAAGTCGAGTTGAGCTTTTTTGAGTCGAGTCGAGCAAGCTAACCGAGCTAACTCAGTTCGTGTACAACCCTCCTCCCCCAGCCACTGGGCTAGTGGTTGGTGCTCTGTGCACCCACCATTATGTATATGTTTCATCCATTCCGTTCATCCTTGTTTACATATCATTTTTGGGCTTGACCCAAAAAATGAGAGGGATATAATTCTCAAGTGGACCATGCCACAGGAAAACAATAGTGATTGGATATCCACCATTAAAATCCTCCTAAGGCCCATTGTACTGTTTATTTGACATCCAATCTGTTGATTAGGTCATACAGACACAGAAGAAGGGAAAAAAAATAAAGATCATCTTGATCCAAAACTTTTATAGCCCCCAAAAAGTTTTAATGGTCGATGTTCATTCAACACTATTTCCTGTGATGTGGTCCACTTGAGATTGAGATATACCTCATTTTTGGTCTTGTACCATAAAATGATCTATAAAAATAGATGGATAGCATGGATGAAACACATACATCATGGTAGGGCCCATAGAGCACTGACCACTAGCCATTGGATGGTGGCAGGGGAGTAGCCAATCCGTTTCCTAGATGACCCTAATTGTTGTGGAGCCTATCATTTTCATTGAACATATTTTTTTTTAACAGGTGGCATGGTTGGTGGGAAAGAGTCGCATTCTTGGTGTGACATGCACATATGGAGAGAGAGAGAGAGAGAGAGAGAGAGAGAGAGAGAGCTCATGGGCAACATGAAAGGGTGGTTGGGGGCTATATGTAGGAAAGGGAAATGTGGCGCCTTAAAATCCACACCATTCGTTGACAGGTAAAATCCTAATTTCAAATAATAAGCAGAGAGAGAGAGAGAGAGAGAGAGAGAGAGAGAGAGAGAGAGAGAGAGAGAGAGAGAGAGAGAGAGAGAGAGAGAGAGAGAGAGAGAGAGAGAGAGAGAGAACTCATAGGCAACATGAAAGGGTGGTGGGGGGCTATATGTAGGAAAGGGAAATGTGGCGCCTTAAAATCCACACCATTCGTTGACAGGTAAAATCCTAATTTCAATTAATAAGCATGTAAACTTTGAAAGTTCCCCAAATATCCTTAACCCATGTTGGAAATTCCATCTAATATCCTCTAAAATATAGAAGTTTATGATTCTCTAAAATTTTCTAAAAAGTTTGGTAATTAGAAATTCCATCTAATGTACTCATAAGTTGGGATTTGAATTGAAGATGAGGAAATTCAGACATTTACAAAGTAACAGGGCATACCTCCTGCCGCGTGGGACAAGTTTGCATTAAATCCAACGAGTTCATCAGTTAGGCTGCCTCTTGTTACGGATGGGACCCAGAAGACATGATGATCGAAAACTTAGGTAGGTCACACCATTCGTATGGAACTTCCACCGTTGATTTTATGCAGTACCAAGTCATCTAACTTGCCTCATCAGGATGAAAGCATTCCCAAAAGAAGTACACTAATCCAAAACTAAAAACGGATGGTCAGGAAAGAAAAGTCCATGGAATTTAAAAACCAGATTTTACGCGGGAAAAGCTAAATGAGTCTTTTTGAAAGAATCGCATTCAAGGGATAAAAACACAAACAATTTCCCCAAACGCCAAATGTACAAGTCATTTACTCTGTTCCCATACAAGTTAGTTTTCACTAACCAAAGAAAATGATAGAGATGGGTCCCACGCCACGTATTTAGTACCTTTATTTTTTCTGCAAGCTGCTGCTGTGGTGCAGCAAAAGCAAGGATGATTGGTACCCTCTTCAGCCTATGGTAGTAGAACCCTAGAAGTGTACGAATCAGGCAGACTGTGGGTGTGCATTTGACGCACTTAACTAAACTGCACATGTAATCCATCTAAATCGATCCAGACCGTCCAAATTATTCGACCGGTTGTGGATGAACCTATTCAAAAAACCACATTCATTGGATGATCTGAACCGCTTGATTTCAGTTGTTGAATCTGGAGCGTCAATGGATTTCTTTCTAGCCAACCATTTTGGTATCCACCATTAGAAAGGTCGTTGTCATTTAATCAGCCTGATCTCTGTCGTTTATCACATCAACAGTGGGGGGGCACTGATTGGACGAGTTGGATCAGCGTGCCTAGATGCCTTTGTCTATGTAATTTCCATAGTGGTCCAGCCTGTCTGATTAACCTAACCGGGTGTCCAGACAGAATGCCAAGCTGGGATGGTAAGATAGGACTGTCTGGTGCGATATTTGGTCTATGGCCCACCTACAATTGGGTCCACATCCAGTTAGTGCTAAGCACAACACAGTGAATTCGAGGCAGAGCAAAGTGTACTGCGGAGATTGGGTTGGCCCATGATCTGGAAATGTCCACTAGCTACTTTGTTTCACTTACTGTACGTTGGAACAGTTTCATCAGAGATGACAAGATGTGGGGTCCACAAAGGGCCCATGTACCATGTTCCTGCTGGCCACTACTTGACAGTGTCGTATTTAACACACATTTCATCGACCTTGTTCGAGCTGGACACTGACTGATAGTATTCTCACATCGGATGCTTTGCTCCAAACCATCATCTCCATTCACTTCCAGTAAATTATTTGATACCATCGCAGGTTATAATGGTCCATCTTCATTAAATCGGAAATTGTACATGCAGCAGCATACGTGTAACGTAAATCAAGGATGCAGATTTCCTGCGAAAGCCTTTTGCAAGAAGTTCTTGGGCTTGAAACTTAGGTTGGGTCCACCATGATGTTTTTCAAAAATCCATTCTATCCCTCTATTTTGTGAGCTCATTTTAAAAGAAAAAAATCAAAATTGAACAAGATACAAGACTCAAGTTTGCGTGGAAAAGGTGGTTAGGAAAATTTCTAAGGTTGAAATCTTCTTAGGTTCAACATTGATGTTTACGTGCCATACCATTAACAATGTCATTTGTACCAGGTTGAACTGAAAACACAAATAATAACATGATTCAAAGCTTTTTTGGCTCTACAAATATTTTCAACCGTGGACATTCAATTATCACATTTTCAGCCAACTTAAGCATGGGATACAATTCATTTTTTACCTCATATCCTAAAATGAATTCAAAAAACGGATGGACAAAAATGATTTCTCATAAATATGACAGTGGGTCCCACCTGAGTTCCAAGCGCAGGAAATCTCCATCCTTGAATCAAACTATCCAAATCGTGGGTCCCGACAGGTGACATCAACCCCACAATCACATTGATCAGATGAGATCATATCCACATATTAATGGAATTTCATATTAATGGAATTTTGTTTGTTGACCTAGAACAGTTGATTGAGTTTCATTTTAAACGTCCATTAAATGTCCACCAATGGCCCAATTAGAATATCACTTTACTTTTTTTTTCGGACCCATCTAAATTCAATCAATGGGTCAGTTAGAATATCACTTCAGTGTAAAAATAAATAAATAATAAAAAATTGGACCTTTTAATTTACGTTACTTATATGGCACGTCCACAAATGCTCAGAACATGAGCATCTGATGGTTTGTTATGGTTCATGCGCATGCACTGAGATTATAACCTTAGTGGAGATTTGATTATGGAATTTGAACCATTAACTATTTTTCTTTTCAACTGTACGTACAGATTGGGTGGTTATCCTCCATCCATTGTAATTATTGGTTTATGACCCAGCAAAAGTGATTCATGCCAAAAAGTTCTTTTTGAGTCACATACAGCTATGGCACGAAATCGGATTGCGTAATGAATCTCTTATACTACTTGGTAAACTCAGTTAGGCTCACCTTGAATGCATGTATTCTATCCACACTGTCCATCCATTTTTCCCTATAATTTAAGAGGTTGAGCCCACATTTGATGCATATCCAAAGATCAAGTGGATCATACCACAAGAAACAGTGGGGATAATGATTTCCACCATTGAAACCTTTTTAGACCTCGCAATGATGTTTATTTGTCATCCAACCTATTCATAAGATCATACAGACATGGATGAACCGGAAACGCAAATATAAGCTTGATCCAAAACTTCTATGCCGCCCCCCAAGAAATTTTCAATCGGTACAAATTCAATTCAATTGTTTCATGTGGTGTGGTCCATTTAAACATTTTATATATTTTATTTTCGGGCTCAAGCACTAAAATTCTCTCAAAAAATGGATGGACCGGGCAAATAAAATACATAAATCATGGTGGACCTCACAGAGTTTACTTAGTACGGTAAGCGTAGTGAGGCAATCCGCTTCCCCATCTCACACATGTACAATTTGGAAGTGGATTGCGTAGTAACTCAATACAGTAAGCGTATTGAGTAAACTCTGTGGCCCCTATATTATTCATACATTGTATCTACTCTGTCTATCTATTTTAACAGATAATTTTAAGGCTTTTTTCAAAAATGGAGTATATCCAATCCTCAAATGGATCACACCACTAGAAACTGTGTGAATTGAACATCTACTGTTGAAAAATTATATTTGTGATTTCCCTTCATCCATGTCCTTCTGATCTTATGAACAGGTTGGATGACGAATAAACATCACTAGGGGCCTTAGAAATTTTTCAATGGTTGAAATCAATACTTTCACTTTTTCCAGTGGTATGGCCCACTTGAGCTTTGTATATGCATCAATTTTGGGTTGAACACATAAAATGATCTGAAAAAATGAATGGATGGCGTGGATAAACAACATGCATTCGAGGGGAGCCCAAGTGAGTTTACTCGGTACGATAAGATCCTACTAACTCAGTACGCAACAATTTTGGGTGCGTGACTATAAACCATCTTACATTGCAGGCGTATCTTATGCCGTCGAGTGTTCCATTTTAAATTATGGCGCTGGTGAAAGACGGCTTGGATTGGTGGCCTACAGGATCTGACGGCCTATATAATTTTAGAACTTTTGCAAAAGTTGATGGTAACAGGTGAACAACCTGAGGTCCATCTAATTATTATAAGGAGTAAAAAAGTCATATCATCTTTCTGATACTATGATTAAGATGGACCTGTATTACAATTAACAAATTAACAGCTTATATCCTATGGGACATGTCAAATCGATAGAATATGTGTATGTTTCTTCCCTGTAAACTCTTGATATTGGCATTTCATTTAGATGTAAGTAATGCATTCTTCTTCTTCTTCTTTTTTTTTCTTTTTTTTTTCTTTTTTTTTTTTTTTTTTTTAAGGGAAGGATTAAGAGAGTTTGGATGAGATAGGTGTTGATTTCTTTTTTATGAATGGATCTTTCGCTCAGCCCGTCCTTCGCCTGCACGATTACAAATACAAAAGGATACCCTGGCTTGAGCCGGAGAACCTCCGATGCTTAAGTTAGTATATAGGACTAAGGCAAAGGATTTAGGGTTTTTCTGTTGCGTACCTTCTTCCGTAAAGGAGATGGTTATTTATAGATCTGGATAAAGCTTATCATACGAGGATTTTTCTCCTTTGTATTCGGAGATTTGATCCTCTTGACTGATTTCGCCCGATCACTCGTACTCCTGGATTTTTGGGACGACATTTATATTCACACCGCATTTTCTTGTCTCGGCTCGGCCATTACTGACTCTGAGAGAGTCTCGGCCGGCTTAAGAGAATAAGTTTTTTGCCTTCTTAAGGGCGGAATGATCTCGGTATTTATTCGTCATCCTTCCTTACTCTGTGGCCGACGAAACCAACTCATTTGGTCAGTTTATTCTATCGGTCGGGTGGCTTATAACTTATTTGGCCTTTTATAGGCTTACGCAGACACTGTTAACTCTCCGACCGAGTAACTTGAGTCGTCTTATACTTTTGCCTCTTGACCTTATGCACTATTCTCTCGGCTCTAACCATTGTCTCGGACTCCTCAGGCAGTGTCAGTAGGGCCGACCTACTCCATATCCGAGGCTTCGGACTTAACATATTTTTCCCCAACAGTGAGCTCCCGTTACTCCTTGTGCTCATTTCGACATCAAGGAGTAATGAGTTCTTAGGTCGGTTCACATCAGAGTCTGAGGTCATAATGAGACATTTAATGCTTTTTGAGTCGTCCTTAACGTATGGCGGTTCGTTTCTCGAGGTCGCACGAGCGGCCAGCCGTCAGGTCGTTTCTTCTGCGTATGGGCGCTGGACGCGTGACGAAGGCTTTACCGCCGTCAGTCGGCGTACGCCACGTGTCGGCGGACTCGTGGCGAAGCCTCGTTTCTTCTGCCCATTAAATACTTATGTCACGTGGCAAGGCTATAAAAGTGGGCGGGAGAGGCGTGCGAATTTTACTTTCACCGTTCATTCTCTCGCAAGTCTGTTTTCTTCCTGGTTCTTCCTTTTTCTTCTTCTTCTTTCCTTCCGCTGTCGTTCTCTTCTATGTTATCTCCTTTTACATTCGTTACTACCTTCTCCCGTGAGTTTTTTTCCTCCCTTTCTATCGATATTAATGGCTACTCATGTTTCTCAGAGCCCTCAGGAGGAAACTTTTGGTGATGAGGGTGATTTGCGACGTTTTTGGAATATTGCGGAGCCACCCTCTTTACTGACGGAGATCGTTGTTGGTGCGGATGCCGCTTTTCGGCTTGTCAGGAGAGCCGATGAATCATCGGCTGAGCGTCCTGCTCTAGCCGGTCCTTCCAGTGGCGGGTCATCACTAGTAACCCGTCCTGGGAGACCCAATCTTGGGTTGAATCCGTTGGAGGAGGAAGAGAAAGAAGAGGAAATAAGGATAGCTGAGGGGGTCGCTGTATCGTCCTCTGTAACTCGGTCGGTACAGGCTTCTGAGTCATCTTCCAAAGGAGAGGATGACCTGAGTGGTCATGTTGCCTCAATTTTAACTGATTCTGATCTGAACAGAATTCGAGCTGGGTACCATGTTCCGGACTCGGTTTTACTTCGGCTCCGTCGTCTAGAGGATTTGCCTGATCATCCCCTTGCTGGGATGATCACAATTTTTCAAGTCTCGATGTAATATGGTTTGCGTCTGCCTCTCCAACCCATTGCTCGGGATTTTGTCTCGTTCAAACTTGCTCCCTGTCAGATGGTCCCGAATGGGTGGAGGAACTTATTCGGGTGCGCAATGTTATGGGTTGAGCTTGAGCAACCCCCACTGACAGTCGATGAATTTCTCTACCTGTACCAAGTAAGACCGAATCTAATTTTTCCCAGCTTTTACTTTCTGAGCGCATGGCGAGGCAAAGGTGGTTCTCTTATAACCGACCCACCAACTTCTAACAAACACTGGAAGGAGAGATGGTTCTGGGCGTGCGGACAATGGGAGACGACTGATTCATGGCCCTATGAGCCTCGAGTCTCCCATTCATTTCGCAAAGCAGGTGACTCGGCTTAATATCTTTTATTTCTCCACACTATAACGCATTGAATCTGACCTTTTGGTGTTTTGTAGACATCTTAAAGAAAATGGGGAAGCTCGGATCCAACGCTCTAGCTCGGATCAAAGACCTAAAAAAGCTAAGTACAGAAGATCGGTCTTGGAAGTTGCTATTGCAACTAGAGCGTCTGCATCTTGCGGGTTTAGACTCATTCGTGTCGGGTAATTCTTGTTGTGTTGTCACGTTCTTTCGGCGCATTGTCTGACTCGCTTTTGTCATTCATTTCAGATCTTCCCGAGGCTCGATTCTTTATTAAGTCGGCCTCCTCTAGCATGGTTGAGACTCGTCCTTCTCTCAAGCTGATCTCTAAGGTGAAGGCTCCTCCAAGGTCGGCTCTTTTATTGGGGACTCGGCCTTCGAAATAATCAAAGACGGCCCTAAAGGCAAAGGAGATGGCTGTTCCGTTTGCTTCCGTTCCAGCCGCTCCACAAGTAGTTGTGCTCTCCGACCCTGATGAGAGGGCAAAAGAGGCGGAAGCAGTTCTTCATGTGTCTCAGTCGGCTCCTGAGCAAGGACCTATTGCAGAGGAGGTTCCGAGACAGAGAGAGGGATCAAGTGGAGAATCTTCAAGAGGGGAGATGACTCAACAGGAGTTGTCACCCTTCCATAAGGTTATATCGGGGATGATTCCTTAGGCCATCGCTCACAGGAGCGAGAAGGACTTCGCCAGCTTCTACAACGCTCCTACTCTGCAGACTCTCGGTCATATGACGAGGTTACTTTTTGAGGTAACATCCTTTCTTCTTATTTCTCTGTAACTTCTGATTAGGGCGCTTGTTACAACTTATTATTTCTCGTTTGCAGTTGGCCTCCTGCATTGTCAAGGCTTGATCGGAGTTGTCTGCTGCTCAGAAACTTGCAGCTGGGACAAAGACAACTAAGAGAGTTGCGGCCGAGGCAGAGGGACTACGAGAGATAGCCAAAAGTCGCATCGGTGTTATGACTGGCGACTTGTCAATTGTCAGGAAGGTGACCGAGGATGCGAGGGCCGCTCTTGAAGGTGCTAAGGCTGAGAGTACCCATTTGGCGTCGCTTCTGGCAATGGTCGAGGAAGAAAATCAGCATCTTTGTTGTATCCATGGCACTTGCGAGAACAATCTAACTAGGGCCAAAGCCGACGCTGCGGTGCTCATTCATCAAGCTCGGGAGGAGGCCAGTCTAGCCAAAGAGGCTAAGGACCGGGCCGTGGAAACCTTTCTTGAATCTTCGGAGTTCGAAGAAGAGAGGGACCGCCTTTATCAAGGTGGTTATAAGGCCTGCATTCTGGAGATGAGGGCCTCCTTCCCCGACCTTGACCTCTCCGCGTTTGAGGCTGATAGTCCAGAGGCCGAGGCTACTGGTGATGGTCGTGCTGATGCCGCTACCGACGAAGAAGCCCCCGCTGCGACTGCTGCTGTCGATGAGGCCGGTCCCTCCGGGACTACTTAGGGAGTAGTCCAATCTAGGACTGCTTGGTGAGTACCCCGACCGAGGGATGGCGACTGTGCTTCATTTTTGGCACTCACGCCAGCACAATGTTGGCCAAGGCCGAGCGTCTTCTGGTACCATCACCAGCTCCTCTAGCTTTTACCTGGGGCCTACTCAAGATCATTTGTAACCGAGAGATATCACTCACTCTGTCGGAAGTAGTTTTATACTTCACTAATGTAATCTAAGTATAGTCTGATGTAACCCGATGTAAAACACTTAGAAATGATGAATGAAAATTCTCAGTTTTATTGAATCGACTCTGTTTACATTTCTTTTCCATTCTCTTTTAGCATTTTCAGCTGTCTTAAGGATAATAGATCTTGAGATGCTCGACGTTCCAGAGGTGAGGCAACAGTTGCCCATTTAGGTCTTCCAATCGATACGTTCTAGGGCGGATGGTACTCGAGACGACATAGGGTCCTTCCCAATTAGGTCCCAGTGTGCCTGCACCAACTTCCTTTGTATTTAGAAACATTTTTCGTATGACCATATCTCCGGCACGGAATCGTCTGACTTTGACTCGAGTGTTGTAGTATCGAGATACTTGCCTCTGCTGAGCCATCATTCGTAGCCAAGCTTCTTCTCTTTTCTCTTCCAGCAAATTGAGCCCGAGCGATAGGAGTTCGTCATTCTTCTGTTCATTGAATGTATTAACTCGGGCCGAACTTATACCGATATCAACCGGAGCAACTACTTCCGAGCCATAACAAAGGGAGAAGGGAGTTTCTCCCATGGCAGTTTGAGCTGTGGTTCGATAGGCCCCCAATATATTTGGGAGTTCTTCAGCCCATGCTCATTTTGCTCCATCGAGCTTTGTTCGAAGATGTTGTTTAATAATCTTGTTAACAGCCTCGACCTGTCCATTCGTCTAAGGATAATGAGGCGAAGCGTATACGTTTCGGATCCCGAGATTACTGCACATCTCACGGAATTGTCTATTATCGAACTACCTTCCATCGTCAGTAATAATAGTCCGTGGTATCCCGAACCGACAGACGATGTTCTTCCAAACAAAACCTGTAATCTTCTGTTCGGTAATCTTCGCTAATGGCTCAGCTTCAGGCCATTTCGTAAAATAATCCACCGCAACCACGACAAACTTAGTCTGACCCTTTCTCAACGGAAATGGTCCGATGATGTCGATCCCCCACTGTGCAAAGGGCCAAGGTCCAGTCATCGGGGTCAGTTCTTTAGGAGGCTGCCTCGGGATAGATGTAAATCGCTGACACTTGTCGCACCTTTGGACAAACTTTTTAGCGTCATGTTGTACAGTCGGCCAGTAATATCCCTGCTACAGTACTTTGTTGGCGAGCGAACGTCCTCTTGAGTGATTTTCGTATATCCCTTCGTGTACTTCTCTTCATACATAGTTAGCTTCATGAGAATTCAAACATCGTAGTAAGGGAGCGTAGAATCCTTTCTTGTATAGTATCCCGTTCAAGATGGTATAGCGCGACGCTCGGACCTTCAGCCGCCGAGCCTCGGTATGATCTTCCAGTAACTTCCCCTCGTTGAGATAATGAACGATAGGATCGAACCAAGTAGGTTCCGAGTTAATGGCATGTATAGCTGAGTCTGTCGGCTCATTTATACTCGGTTTAACTACGTATTCAATCGGGACCAACTGAGGTATGTCATCTTCGTCAGTTGAAACAAGCTTTGCTAACAAGTCGGCTTTGGCATTCTCGGTCCTCGAAATCCGAACTACTTCACATTGCCGAAATTCATCGATTAATTCTTTGGCCTTCTCTGTGTATGCTTTCAGTTACTCTTTTCGTGTTTGATAAATACTAGTAACCTGGTTGACGATTAACTGCGAATCACTGAAGACATTAAGATGAGTTACACCTAAACTCGCGGCGAGTCGAAGGCCAAGTAACAAGGCCTCGTATTCTGCTGTGTTATTCGACGCTTGAAATTCAAGTCGTAAGGCATACTATATACAGGTTTGATCGAGAGTCTCCAATACTACCCCAGCCCCGCTTACCTTAGAGTTGGAAGAGCCGTCGACGAATAATTTTCAAGGGACAGGGTCGGGTGACGGGTCGAGAGAAGAAGATATCGATGCTCCGATAATCCTATCAGAGTCAGACATTTTTTTGTCCTGTGAAGTCACTTCAACAATAAAGTCGGCCACGACTTGTCCTTTTATGGCTGTTCTTGGCTCGTACTGTATGTCGAACTCGCTCAACTCGATAGCCCACTTTGTAAGTCGGCCGGAAGCTTCTGGTTTATGAAAGATTTGACGCAAAGGTAAGTCGGTCAGGACAATGATGGTGTGAGCTTGAAAGTAAGGTCAGAGTCTTCGAGAGGATACTACCAGGATTAAGGCTACCTTTTCAAGGGGAAGATACCTTATCTCTACCGATAGTAATGCTTTGCCGACATAATACACTAGTAATTACTTTCTGTCACATTTTCGTATGAGAGCCGAGCTAATCGCTGCATCGGATACAGCCAGATATAATAATAAAGCTTCTCCTAACTCGGGTTTAGATAACAGAGGTGGGTATCCAAGGTGAGACTTCAGTTGCTGGAACGTCACTTCGCACTCTTCTATCCATTCCAACAACTGTCGCCCCTTAAGCTGCTTGAAGAACGGGAGACATTTATGAGTGGCTCGAGATAGGAAACGGTTGAGCGCAACTACTCGTCCGGTTAGCCTTTGTACGTCTTTAACTTTCTTCGAAGACTCCATATCGAGCAGAGCCTTGATTTTCTCATGATTCACTTCGATTCCTTGTTGACTAACCAGAAAACTGAGGAACTTCTCCGAGCTAACACCAAAAGCTTACTTGCTCTGGTTTAACTTCATCTTATACTCACGCAAGGTCAGGAACATTTCTTATAGGTCCGCTATATGATCGGCCGCGTGTATACTTTTGACGAGCATATCATCTATATACACTTCCATGGTTCGGTCGATCTGCCGAGCGAACATTTTGTTCACCAACCTTTGATTCGTCGCTTCGGCATTTTTCAAACCAAATGGCATCACTCGATAACAATAAAGACCTTTGTCGGTGACAAAGGTAGTCTTTGATTTATCAGATTCATGCATTACAATTTGATTGTATCCATAGTAGGCATCCATAAAACTAAGTAATTCATGTCCTGCAGTACTATCTACCAACTGATCAATGTGGGGAAGAGGAAAGCTGTCCTTCGGGCAGGCTTTGTTCAGATCTGTATAATCAATATAGAGACGTTATTTTCCGTTGGCTTTTTCACGAGCACGATATTAGCTATCCATTCCGGATAGTATATCTCTTATATGAATTTAGCCTTTAAGAGTTTGTCGACTTCCTCTCTGATAATAACGTACCTTTCGGGGCCAAGAGGACGTCTCTTTTGTCGGATTAGCCTGTACGTCGAATCAATGTTAAGTCGGTGACTCATAACCGAGGGATCGATCCCAGACATATCCTCATGTCTCCATGCGAATACATCGGCATAACATCGAAGCAAAGCTATCAAATCATCTTTGAGAGGTGCTTTCAGTGATGAGCTGATTTGTACTACTTTCGACTTGTCTGTATCGGTTAATGGTTCCGAGACAAGTTCTTTCATTGGTTGCCCTCGTTCGTGAGATCCGACTAGAGAGTCTAGCAACTCGATCATCGATATTTCCGTCGGAGCTTTTACTGCTGTTGTATAGCATCGTCAGGCATCTTGCTGGTCTCCCTTTACAATTCTTACTCCCGATTCGGTCGAAAATTTGATGGATAGATGGTACGTAGATACCACAGCTTAAGGAGGCTTAGGGATGGTCAACCAAGTATGGCATTGTAAACTGACGATTGGTCGACGATCAGGAAGTCGATCATTGTAGTTGTCTGATGGGGTGGACTTCCGGCGATGAGTGGTGGTGAAACGATTCCCTCAGAAAGCACCTATCAGCCCGAGAATCTTATGAGCAGGGTTCAGAATGGGCGTAAATTCGATCCTCCAATGCCCATTTTGTCAAACGACTGGGTGAACAATATGTCCGCAGACGATCCAGTATCCACCAGCACTCGGAACACTTTCCTGTTGGTAATGGTGAGAAAAATGACCAGCGCATCATCGTGAGGATGATGAATGCCTCAGGCGTCGGCCTCAATGAATGAGATACAATACTTCTCTCTCTTCTTTTCTTTTGAAGGTCGAGACAGCAGGAGAATCTCGGATTCCGGACGATTGATGCTTCTGACATGATTTTTTCGAGCGTTATTGGAATCTCCACCACCTTGATGCCCACCAATAATTGTTCGGATTTCTTGTGGGCCGATTTTCGCTCGGGCCTTCTTCTACAGTATCAGATCCTTCCACATGTTCTTTGAGTCGGCCTTCTTTGATGAGCCGCTCGACCTCATCCTTTAAGTGATAACAATCACTTGTATTATGACCGTGGTCACGATGATAGTGACAGTACCTGTTTTTACTTCGTCGATTCGGGTTCCCTCAGAGTTTTTCGGGCCAATTGACATAGCCTTCATTCTTAATTTCCATCAACACCTGCTCTTGAGATTTATTCAGAGGGGTGTATGTGAAAAACCTTCTGTCGGGTTGTTTGCCCAACCGACCGTCATCTCACGCCCGATCCTCTTTTCGTTTCTTTCCCCTATCTGAATCGGCTTCTTTTTTGGCCGACTTTTTAGCCGAGGGTTCTGCGTTCTGGACCGTCTGGTGCAGGAGTCGGGTCTCTTCTGCATCTGCATATTTATCCAAGCGAGCCATAAACTCACCCAGAGTTTCCGGTGGGTTTTTGTCCAGGGATGCAAGAAAGGGCTTGTCTTTGACCCCTTGCATACGCGCGTTGAGTGCTGTCTCCTCCGAGTGTTTTCGAACTTGAAACGCTTGATGTAATCTTTCAATAATTCTCCTTCCTTCGGAACTATGTTGTTCAGGTGCACGGGCGGCTTCAGTTTCTTCTTCCCACCAATGAAGTTAGTAAGGAAGGTATCGCTGAGTTCTGCGAAAGAACTGATCGACTTCGGTTTCAACTGTTTGAACCAAAGTCGAGCCACATCGGTTAACGTGAGGAAGAAGGCTCGGCCCATAATAACATCCGAGGCATCGTGCAACTCCATATAAGTTCTGAAGCATTCAATATGCTCTGTAGGATCAATTTTTTCAGAAAAGGAAACAATCTGGGGTAGGCGAAACCTTTCCGGTAACCGAGCCTGCATTACTTCATCTACAAATGGAGAAACTTTTGCCTCGGACTCGGTCGGGTATGTATTCCGACCATGCTTCATGTCTGTCATCTCTCTCGCCATCTCTTCCCGAACTTCTTTTTTGAAGTCCTGGATATCATCTCTCCAAGGTTCTGCACTTTTTGCTGTTTCTTCCATAGGAATCCAACTTCGCCCCATTTGATCTATTCTGTGTCGTAAATCAAAGGGAGGTAATACGGTTGTTGCCGAGCGATTCGGTGATGGTTGACTCGGGCCTTGATGCTGACTCGGCTGTTGTTGTTGAAGCGACCGCGGGGCAGCAGGCTGAGCATCAGATGCTAGTGGAAGAACCTATGCTATTTCATGATGCATTTGCATCTGTTGGTTATACAGCTGCTTCAACATGTGCTTCATGACACACATTTCGGAACGTATCTCTTGAACCTCTCGATCTAGTTGCACATTTTCTCAGTTTTGCTGACTGGTGGTTGCAGCAGATGCCGTAGGTGGAGCTGCTGACAGGATCGCTGGGGGAGCTCCTTGAGCCATGCTGGCAGCGGCTTCCCCTGCTTCATCTTGATCCCCTCTTCTAGTTCTTGTCATTCAGATAGAGCGTAAGAAGTGACTTTTTGCATACTTCCTACAAACGGTGCCAAACTGTTGATGTCTTTTTTATGAATGGATCTTTCGCTCAGCCCGTCCTTCGCCTGCACGATTACAAATACAAAAGGGGACCCTGGCTTGAGTCGGGGAACCTCCAATGCTTAAGTTAGTATCTGAGACTAAGGCAAAGGATTTAGGATTTTTCTGTTGCGTACCTTCTTCCGTAAAGGAGATGGTTATTTATAGGTCTGGATGAAGCTTATCATACGAGGATTCTTCTCCTTCATATTCGGAGATTTGATCCTCTTGACTGATTTCACCCTATCCCGAGGATCTCGGGATCGGACACGCGTACTCCTGAATTTTCGAGACGGCATTTATATTCACACCGCCTTTTCTTGTCTCGGCTCGGCCATTACCGACTCTGAGAGAGTTCCAGTCGGCTTAAGAGAATAAGTTTTTTTTCTTCTTAAGGGCGGAATGATCTCGGTATTTATCCGTTATCCTTCCTTACTCTATGGCCGACGAAACCAACTCATTTAGTCAGTTTATTCTATCGGACGAGTAGCTTATAACTTATTTGGCCTTTTATAGACTTACGCAGACGCTGTTAACTCTCCGACCGAGTAACTTGAGTCGTCTTATACTTTTGTCTATTGGCCTTATACATTATTCTATCGGCTCTAACCATTGTCTCGGACTCCTCGGGCAGTGTCAGCAGGGCCGACCTACTCCATATCCGAGGCTCCGGACTTAACATATTTTTCCCCAACAATAGGGTTATCCATCTCTATCTAATTTGTGCCTCTCTTAATCATCTCTACAGTTGAATTCAACTTGAATTTAAAATTCAATTTTTATATTCAAATTTCTAAGAAAAAATGAAAAAGAGAAGAAAATGAGAGAAATTTGTATGGGACCCACTCACAAGTAGGCCCCATAGGCCCATATCCAACAACTAGGTCCTAGTTAAATATGGAAAATAAGGGTAGTTCTATTAAGAAATCTAAATTATCCATAGGTTTATACCATTATCTATAGGTTTATATCACTCTTCATGGATAAATGAAAAAATTATACAGATCGGATTATGAAATTCATTCAAATTTTGGCCTCATGTTTTAAACGCTATAATCGAATCCTTAAGATTGCTTGACTAAAGGTGCTTTTGTAAGCGTTAGTAATCAATGCCAGCCATACTGCCGAGACTTATTTTTTCATAATAATCTTAGCCATCCATTTTATGGGTTATTCATTATACTTTTTGAATTGTTGCATTAGTGTAAGTCTTGCTTGGTAATCCATTTTACAACCATTTTATAATCTTAACTTCTCACATTGAATGCAAAAATCAGATGATAAGACGTAACACTTCAAAACCCAACACGCGAGTACAATGACTCAAATCCCGATTTCGAGAGTGTTAATTAAATAATAAATGAAAGCTTCTTCATAACATGTCATTTTTTTTCATTCAATTTACATTTTGTATACACATGTGAAGATGATGTGCAGGCTGGATTAAGCATGACTCTTTGATCGTGTCATCCATCGGTCCACCAACCAAGGGTTTCGATCATTGATTTTTTTAATTATTTATATTAACCATATACATGATTTATCACAGTTTTGAGAAGTGATTATTAAATCCAACAAGGGTTTCGATCATTGATTTTTTTAATTATTTATATTAACCATATACATGATTTATCACAGTTTTGAGAATTGATTATTAAATCCAACAGTCAGATCACTTAAAGATTATGGATTAAAGGCCTACAAGGTTCTTTTATAATGTTTGTATGAAAATATAAGTTAATTCTCTGATTGAATGGTCAGAACACATGATTTCCAAGTGGATCATCTAAGAAGTACAATGTGCATTCAATGGATGATGGATCTTGTGTTCTAGAACCCCAAATTGATAATATGCAGTTTGATTTACCTAATTAAGCCTTGTGTGAAATTTCATCGTGATTAGGTTCCTAAAAATACGGTTTTTGAGATTTAGTGTCGGTTATGTAATGTTTACATCTTAAAAAATTTAAGATTGATCAATGACACATTTCCAACCATTAGAATTGAATTTCAACGGAATTTTCATCTTTGTGTAAGGATCATGATCTAAGGTTCAGATTCGTCAATGATGTAATGGTTCATCTTGAAAATCATAGTCGAATAGGTTTAAATGTCTATAGGGAATATTCTTGACGGTTCAGATCAATGGTTAATCAAGTATATGATGATACATAGTAAGGATGTGTCAAAATATATGCATGTATATATACACGAGGGTATGGTCATTAGATCGTGACCTCGATGATGAGTTAAAGAAATGCAAGGGTATTGAATCAGATGAATGGTACAGATTCTCCATTAGCTTTGTGTACGAGTGGATATGATGATCTCTTGATTCATCTGATATGCTCGGGTAGTCCAAAATCTAAGTGAGTGATCAAGTGACTTCAGGTGGTGATGATGAGTCTTTTCAATGATTGGATCAATATATGATTGAGTATACAGGCTAATCTTGAAGTTGATTACATGAATGTCCTAAATCCATGATTAAGTTGAACGATTATATACGCCGGTTTAGGAAAAAATCGAGAAATTAGGTCACCTATGTAATTGAATCAATTTGAAGTGTTTAGGCATGACACCACCTGCCTCAACAAGTTGATTTAGATAGTGAGTCGAACAAATAGTAGTGATGTAAACATACATTAAGAAATCAATGTTAAATCAAAGATGGATTGATCTCCAATTTTTTAGGTATGTTATGGGTTATCATAGCTCGAGATTAGACAGTTAAGATAGAAAAATCAAATTATCGGGCAATAGTGTATAGTGTAGGTTGCGTATGTTCTCACACATATATATATTAAATTAGATTTTCATGATAACACACGAGGACTTTCAATACTCATGTATTGAAAAGTTTGGAGTGTTGCAGTCTATCCCCTTAAAATAATCCCGTCCTCAAAATTTAAACACATGTACCATGTATACGAGTGATGATATTCTAATTCACCATGTCTAAGCTTCCCCTATATTCCTTATCAGGTAGATTTGCAAATCTTCATGATTAGATCAGGGACCAAGGTTAATCAGTCAATATATGTTTGAATAAGTTTCTTAATTCATGAGTAAACCCAATTAGGACTAATTAATTATAACTACACATTTTCTATTTCTTCACCCGTATGACTTGACACATCTTACGATGCATGCTATTATTGCCCATTATTTATGTGTAAATCATGATTGTAATGGGCCCCCACCAGAATCCATATAACCTAAATCCAAAGGATCAGATGATTTATGTGACCCACAAACAGGAAAACATTATCAAAAATTCCATCTTACGAAGAAACGTATCTGAACTTGTTGTTTCAAATGAAAGAATATCATTTTATAATAATAATAATGATAATAATAATAATAATAATAACATTTATCAATGTTGATAGTATACATAATGCTAGTTGTGTTTTACATTTAGTGGTTAGAAAGAGGCATGAAGAAGCTATTTTGGGATGGTATGTTTGTCTTTTAACTTGGCTTATGCAAGTAGTATGCTATTATACTCCCACTTTCTCTTCACGTGCAGCATATGTAAGTGTAGTGCTACAAAGACTCTGTAACAAAGCTTCTGCGGAGCCTACTACGATGACTATTTAGCATTCTCTTGGCTTATGTATTATGCCAATGCATGTTAGGACATCATACTATGTTAGTAGTGGCATATCCGATGTCCAATCAACATTAATGAAGCCGAAGCGAACTCAAATCAAGCGACGTACTCCGTTGCCCTTTGCGGTGATGACTCAAACAAACTCCCAATATATGTGTCATACAAGATAAAGGTGAAAGAATTCACTCTCTAGCAACTCTAACTGTAATGGAAGCCCATACAATGATGAGCGCCTTTATTAATGGTGGTGTAAAGGTTGTCATACCCTATACAAGAGAAAAACCCTTGAGAGAGAGAGAGAGAGAGAGAGAGAGAGAGAGAGAGAGATGGTTTTTGGAATGTTGTCTAAGCATTTGCCATTTCATTTTAAATATAGCTTCACCAACAAGATCCTCTAGCAATCTATGCACGAGATTTTTCTCAATAATAAGGTTAGAATCTTGTGCCAGCTAATCTCTTAAGTGTCGTATATTTGAAGCCCAAAAATCTAAAATGTTCAAGCTAATTTTAGACTCACCATGTGTGTGGGAGCTTTAACGGTTCCCACGGTATGGGTTCCATGACCAATGATACAAAAGCAAGTCGGAGTTAAAACTCAAGTGAGCTATAACATTGAAAGAGTGAGAATGAGTCGCATGTTTTTGGACTCATCTAACTTTCTCTCTTTCTTAAGTGTGTACCCCGTACATGCATGTAATCTCTCTCTCTCTCTCTCTCTCTCTCTCTCTCTCTCTCTCTCTCTCTCTCTCTCTCTCTCCCCCCCCCCCTTTTTTTCTCTCCCCTTCTCTCTCTATGTGCAATTATGACTACCATATCCCTAGTAGAGATTGATTGTTACCATCCACTAGCTAACTATATTTAAATTACGTGTGTTAATACTCATATATAGAAATTTTGAATATTTTAATTAATTTCTTTATTTTGATAATATTCATGATTTTGAATTACGCACATGCATACATGTATACATGATATAGTCATTTCTCTTTTCACTTTGTTTTTTAGTTGATACCCTATTATATCTAAGGGTTAAGAGCCATGTTTAGGGTAAGCCCCTGTTGTTAAGGGTGACAAGTTTAGCCTCTTACAATGTCTCAAGAATTATATTGAAATAAAAGGAATGCGTGCTTTTTCCATATGTATCTGCAGAAAACATTATATACGCAAAGGTCTGCATTCAACCTGATATAGCCTTTGTGGTTAGAATACTTGGGAGATACATATTGAATCTAGAATGGCTAATTGGAAAGCGGAAAAGAAATTAATGCAATATTTGCCAAAGATGAAGGATTCATACTCACATATTGACGAGTTCATCAACTAGAGTTGATTAGATAAATTAACTCGGACTTTGCTATGTATCTCGATAGTTGGAAGCCCACATTAAGATACATTTTCATGATAGCCGATGAAGTTGCTTTGTGAAAGAGTTCAAATATAATAATTAAGACTTTATGTACCATGGAGGTAAAATTTATTGCATGTTATGAAGTCATGTGTCAAGAGACTGGGTTCAATCCCAAGACCCTTGAGAATCAACTATGATAGCATTGTAATGATTTTCTTTTTTAATAGCAACAAAAGTTTATCTAAGTTGAGCATATAGACATAAACTTTATGATTATGAAGGAGAGAATTTGGGATCATCTAGTATTTGTAAAATATATTAGCACAAAACTAATGGTTGTGGACCCACTAGCTAAGGGCTTATTGTAGACATTAATTGTTATATAGCAAACTTGGTCCATAACTCTTCCCCTCATGAAAAGTCATACATCGATCCCATCATCGTCGAAGGAGAAGGGAAAGAAGATCGGGCCTTCACTACTGAACGTCTTATCGCAAAGCCACAATTAATGACCAATTGCATAAAGGAGGTATTCCACTCGAACTCTACATTTTGGATTCACTCATCATATTGGTGTGATATCTGTGATTAGGTTTGTTAGATCAGCCATGTGGGCCAACTCTGGAATTGCAAACCGTCTATCAATATTGTGCTGTGTTTAATTATCCCTTTAACCTGATGGTATATTTATCTTTTAACTTGGCTTATGCAAGTAGTTTGTTATCAAGTTCCTACTCTCTTCCAGTGTAGTACAAGTGTAGTGGTAGAAAGACTGTATAACAAAGGCTTCGTAAGACCTACTGCAATAACTATTTGACATTCTCTTTGTATATACACCATGTCGGCTTATGTTAGAAGGTCAGCCTAAAAGCATAGTAGATTTAAAACTCAAGTGAGAATGAGCTATTCGAGTCACAAAATTTACCGAGAATGAGTCACAAAACTGAAAGAATGATATTGGAGTCATTTGTGGGTTTTTTTTCTTTCTTAAACATGTAACCTACACATCATTGAACTTTTTTTCTCTCCCCCACTCTTTGCGTGAGATTGTGACTACCATTTCTCTAATAGAGATTGATTGTCATCAGCCACTAACTTGAGTGGAAAGTGAATTTAGTGGAGAAGGAATTGATTGATATAAAGATTATTTAGAAGGGAAGGATTTATAATTTGAGAGAGACCATAAGTGATGTTAGCTAACTATATTTAAATTATATGTACCATAATATATATATATATATATATATATATATATATATATATATATATATATATATATATATATACTAACCACCAGTTCGTACGAAACTCATGCGAATTTTTTTTAGAACTCATTATACGTGATTTGACTCTAAAATCTGAACAGTCCACGCGAAGCAACACCTCATGAAACACCGCACGCCCAATTTTTACTTTGATTTAAAACTCTGGTGGGCTATGAAAAATGAAAACAGTTTCCTCCCTTGATTTGCATTTCTTTTTGCTATGGCCCACCATAATTTTAGATCAAGGAGAAAATTTGTCTCTCGGAGTTTCATGGGATTCCGCATCACATGGACCGTTCAGATTAAACGCCCATGACATGTGTACAAAGGTGCCCACGTGCATAGGTGCGCGGGTGTGTGTGTGTTTCTCTTTTTTTACTTTGATTTTCAATACATACCCCCATTGCATTCCATGTTTAAGAGATGATGTTCCAACTTGATTATACCACGATGTTTCATTTTCTATCTAGGTGGCATTTCCTTTTCTTCCACGTAATTTTTGACCGCTTATCAAGGATTCAATAAACTAAAGGCCAATCTTTGCATCCCATTATGGGCCATACAACATTTTGAGCACTATGATTAGGACTGCCCAATGTAGTGCATCCTATGCAGGATAGCTCGTTGTTAAAAAACCAAACCAATTTGGTTATCCTGGTATTTGATCAGCGGCCGTCAAAATGACGGTAGAAAAAAAACGCAAATGGTTGACCAGTTGGAATCCGAACCATGGGCCATCCAGAGTAAGACCCAGTAGATGGACGGTCGATATTCACGAGCAACCTACCTCTAGTACAATTGAGAGGGTACGCCGTTGTAGCCCGGTTCAACCTTCCCGACCACACTATTCCAGTGACAGCAACTCGGATTACAGCCGCAATGCTTGCTGCAGCCACTGAAAAGAAGCGTAAAAAGAAATAATAATAATAATACCACGTGTGGAAGATGCAGCTCGATCAGCCGTCAATGTACATATGTAGCCCTCGGATGCTAAGTGCCTGCTCTCCCGGGCAAAGGAAGTTCCTGAAGTAGGAACCTGTGTGGGATCCACAGAGATTCCTGTAACAAATCCACTCCTTCCATCAGTTTTGCAAGACAACGATGGGCAGGATTCTAAAAATCAGGTAGATCCAAAACTCCGACACCGCATGAAACAGATGGATTGAACGTCCACCGTTAGAAACTTTGTGGGGGCCACAGAAGTTTTGTATCAGCATGATATTTATATCTACAGTTTATCTGAGTGGTAATAACCATATGAACGGTTTGGATAGCATATAGACATCACAGTCAGCTCTAGGATAGTTTCAACGTTGAACATTTCTGTTCCTACTTTTTCATGTTAAATGGCCCACGTGAGTTTTTCATCTGCCTGATTTTTATGTCACTGTACTATTGTGGCCTTTCAAAAATGATGGACGGAGAGGATTTGTCACTGGCATCTCCGTGGGACCACACAACTTCTGACTACAAGAACTTCCTGTGCCCGGGGGCACATGCAATCCGAATATGTAGGCCTCTTCATAGATAAAACTGCAATCCGAATCTGTAGGCCTCTTCATAAATAAAACTGCCAGACATTTTTCAAATTACGGTAAATTTACCGTGGGGTTGCCTAATTATTGGCTCGGATTTCATACGCATGAGATATGTTGGGGAAAAAATTGACAAATCCATAAGTTGGTTTATGAAACGGACCAAATCAATATGGCCCCATTGAAAGTCAAGCCTGATAAGGCATCTATATCCAAAAATAGGCTGACCTTCAAAGAGGTTGAGGCAACTGTAAGAACACTCAAAGAACACGATAACGAGCTCATTTAGATAAACTCTGTTTTGACCTAATGGGTCAATTGCAGATCGACCACGGATCGACCATTGGTTGGTCATAGGTCGGATCTAGGTCGACTATAAATCTACCCCAGATTAGTTATTGTTCGACCATAGATCGGACAACGTTCGGTTACATGTTAGGCGACGTCTCATGACAAGGTCAAGTACCATTAGCGCCTAGCTAAAGAAAACACAGATCCTCCGACTCAATTATTGGTCGAAGATGGTGAATGCTGATCTGTTACCATTGGTCGAAGATGGTGAATGCTGATCTATCAAGAAGATCGGTATGGTTCATTCCCGAGTCATCACTCATTTATGGGAGCCGACTTAAATCCGAGCTATAAATTCAAGGAATCTCCTGTAATCTCGAAGATCTTTTTTCAAATTTTAGGGGATAAGATCGGATCCCAATAACATCGGAATCTGGTAATCTCGTGAAGATCCTTGATCCAAACGAATCTCCAAGATATCGGGATAAATCCTCGTTCGATTAGACTCTCTTCCCTATATATATATGTGTGTGTGTGTGTGTGTGTGGGAAAAGGTACTATACGCTCGATCGTATTATACCTTCCATAAGGTCGAGTGTTGGCGGCACATTATTGGTCAGATGGTAAAAGCTTTAAATAATGGGGAGATTTTATAGGAAACTAGATAAACACGGCGTGAATTTTATAGGAAAAATGGAGAAATAAAATCGATGCTATGTGGACCCCACCATGATGTATATTTTCTATCCATGTCATCAATCTATTTTGAAATATAATTTAAGGGATTTACACCAAAAATAAGTTACATCTGAATCTCATATGGACCACACCATGGGAAAATAGTTGTTATTGAATTTCTACCGTTACAAACTCCTAAGGCCCACTGTAATGGTTATGTTGGAAAAAATAAGTTATTATTGAATTTTTACCATCCAACCTATTCATAAGGTCACGTAGATGTGGATGAAGTCAAAACACAAAATATCAACTTAATCCCAAACTTCTCTAGCTTGTAAGAAGTTTTAAATGGTGGACGTTCAATCCCCACTTTGTGGTCTACTTAAGCTTTGGACCTGCCTCATTTTTTAGGGTCATATATTAAAATGATATGAGAAAATTGTTGAACGACATGGATATAAAACACTTACATCACGTTGGGCCCCACAGAGCCCTGCCCGGACGGATTACCATCCGGGAGGTGGTAGGATGCAATCCGCGTTGGGATTGGTTGACGATCCTCCAGCTCCGAGTTCTACAAACGGTTTAAAGGAGATCAAAGTTACATGGCCCACACTGATGTATTTATTATATCTATACGGTTCATCTATTTTTAGAGATCATTTTAGAGCATGGTTCAAAAAATGAATCATATCCAAAGATCATCTGGACCACACCACAAATAGCAGTGGAGATAATGATTTTCGCCATTGAAAAATTTGTAGGGCCTACCATAACGTTTATTTTCTATCCAATTACTTCATAAGGTCAACAGACCTGAATGAAGAGGGAAAAAAAATTCATACTAATCCAAAACATCTATGACCCAAAAAGGGTTTTAATGGTAGATGTTCAATCTCACACTGCTTTTTGCAGTGTGGTCCAATTGATAGTTAGATCTGTCTTATTTTTTCTCCAATGCCTTAAAACGAGCTCACCAAATGGATGGACGGTTTGGATATATATAACACATACCTTATGATTAGATAAAAAAAAAACTTTGCTAATGTCAATACAGAGTGAGGTATTGAAGCTAGTCAGCTACGCAGAGTTGAGTAGCCAAGTCGGCTATTGAAGCTACGTCACCAAGTTTTGTGAGCCCCACTATGATGTATGTGTTGTATCCACACCGTTCAACTATTTTGAAATATCATTTTAGGGCATGAGTCAAAGAATGAGGCAGATAAAAATCTGTAGTGGACCCACCACAGAAAATAGTGCGGAGAGTGATTCCCACCATTGAAACTATCCCAAGGCCCACCATAATGTTTATTTGAAATCCAACCTGTTCAAAAGTTAAAAAAGACATGAAATAAGAAAAAAACATAAATATCAGCTTGATCTAAAACTTTTGTGGCCTTTAGAAGTTTTCAATGGTAGGCCTCACTATCCCTATGTTGGGTCCACTGGAGCTTTGGATTTAACTCATTCTTTGCATATTGCCTTAAAATGATCTCGACAGATGGATGAAAGGTGTGGATATAAAACATGCATCATGGTGAGGCCCCATGGAACTTGGTGACGTCACTTCAATAATGTTTTTAGCTATTTTACTATATAATTAACGTCGTGTTTCTTCGATTTCCTATAAAATCTCCCCCTTGTTTAAAGCTTTTACTATCTGACTAATAATGTGTGACCAATACTCATCCTTATGAAAGGCATAATACGGTCGAGGGTATAGTACATTTTCTCTATATATATATATATATAGAGAGAGAGAGAGAGAGAGAGAGGTATCCTATCTATCAAAGGTATGCACATTTTAATCCTATCATTTAACTGGTATGTCTTTTCTTGAGATACTTTCAAACCGAAAAAGACCTCATTCCTAACTTAAGCTTCGGAGAGTTCTCTGCACTAGTTAGGATCTCCTTTATTCCTCACCTACAAGGGAGTCAACTGAGAGGGTTTTTCGGAAAACTGCGTCAACAAAAGGCACTTGCAAGTGTGGAAGCAAAAGTGCAACCACGATGCCACTTTTGCTCCAGCCAAGCACTTGGCAAACGTATAAACGCTGATTCAGCATCCTGCCTCCACTCCACACGAGGCGAACATCGCATGCGAATTTTGCCGGGTAGTTATTCGGTACTCTGGCAGATTGCGTTACTCCATGCGCATGCATTTGCATTTGTACACATGCCATATACATAAATTAAACCATCCAAAGCTTGAGACCCTTTGGTCACAGTGCCAACATTATATTTTGATTCGACGACATAACCTTTGATAAATGGGCATAAGTTTGTTGAATTCATACTAATAACTGTTTTTCATTTCAACCGTCCATTATATGTCTGCAAATCAGCCAGTTAAGAGATCATTTCAGTATAGCCGTTGATTTATGATCCATCTATAGTCGGAAGTAGACTTTTGACCGTTTAGTTAGAAGTTTTTCTGATGCCACGTGGACAATTTCTAGGTGGATGCCTATGAACTATCATACTCCGATAAACCATCAAAGCTTTTTAAAAAAATTTACAGTGTAAATGGTGGATGGAATTACAGGGATGCGGATTGGCCGGGTCATCCGCGTCCGAATCATATAATATAACCTAAAAATAAAATCTCATTTATTGGACGATGTTAAGCGTCTGATCTGGACTGTGAAATTTGGACTACTCACCATTTTGTTTTGAATCCTTCATTCGGTGGCCACCATTTAGATAGGATCATCTGATCATCGTAATATCGAGTAATACTGCATTCAACTGGGTCCCACAATTTGCACGATCTGGATTGGCGTGCGTGTACACACCATACGTTGGACACGCAAGTAAGATACAGCCTACTTGAATTCTGAGTAAGCAGTCAGTTATTCCCCTTTACATGGGCATCATGAGAAGTTAGATCGACTGATGATCCTAACCTTTGATCGATACACATCCGTCTTTTGCATCGCTCCAGCTATTGACCGTCGGTTTGATGTCCACCAATCAGCAGTTAGATTCATTTTCTCGGAGCAATTTTTTGGTTATGATCTATCTACGTTGGGATGCATGGAATGGACGCTTCGGATTTTATGTCATACACTCCACTTGTACGATGGATGTGGTGCAAGAGCACATCAAAGCGATCTTCTAGAAACGATATGTTTTTGCTCTTCTCGCGTGAATTTTACCGTTTTCCCTCTCTCTTTTTCAGGTTAGAAGACTCAGGTCTGAGGAGTCTGAGAGGATTAGGACGATTGAAGTTGGGCCCAACACTCACCCGTACAAGATGGACATGTCGGCGCACATTCCGGCTCACTGCGAAAAAATGCACAGGATGCGTACTATACCCATGCGTTAACTTTAGAGGACCAGCTGCGTCTGGTACGAAGTACAAACGCCGGTGGGCGGGCCCCTCTTCTTCTTCTTCTCTCTCTCTCCCCTTTAGGTGGCTGCCTGCGAGTCGATCCGACCGAAAAATGGGAGGGGATGCGCATTGCGCTCTGCGCCCACTCTAGATAAGCCGGAACGATGCTTCATTTGGCTGGGTCAAAAAGATGTAAGAGGCGGGCCCCACCTGATTGGTCGTGTGGCGCGGGAATAGTCGGCGCACAATCCGGCGCACTGACCGGAGAGATCGGGAAATGGTGCGCAAAACGCTCATCGGAAACCCCCAAATTCCAGATCGCCGGCCACGTACGACTCTCTGACACTCTCGGCCGCTCGCCGCTCGCCCATCCCGTCCTCGGAAATCGACGTCGCGCGCGCGAGCTCAACACGTCATTTGTTGCACGCACGTGTGGAGAAGCGGGTACTGGACGCACGAGGAATCATTCGGTTAGAGAGCAGGTGTTGTGCGTGGGTGCGTGGGAATGCGCACTCACTCTCACACTCTCTCTCTCTCTCTCTCTCTCTCTCTCTCTCTCTCTCATTCCTACTTGGCTTATTCTCCGTCGTGTGATTACCTTACATTGCTTAACCTTTTGACTGATCTGTACCGTCTAACTGATGAATCGTACATTCGATGAGTAACAATATGGATGGATGGTTTTTTTTCTTCCGATTCAACTGATCTGGACTGTCCAAATGGTGGATCCTACAGCCGGTTATAATTTATATGGAAGGATGAGTTTTTTTATTTTTTCCTTGGGCGGTTTAGATCAGTAGGAGCGTTGACGCCGACTACCTGACATGTGGCAGTTGGACTAGTGGATGCAGAATGTACAACAAGCGAGTGTATCATGAAAACGACAAAGGTGAATGATCAACGCTTACCAGGAAAACCAATGGCCACGATCGTATGTTAGTGCATTTTCAACCGGGACCTACTAGATCGACGTGTTAAGTATTATACTGGACATACTTCGTGATCGGGCGGGTCAGATCAAATTTTCGCCCATGGAGGTATGACGACGTTGGACCCTCCAATTTTCTGACCTTCAATCGAACGGTTAAAATAAAGCCAGATCAAGTGGTAGTATCGTCCCAGCTGAGGGATATCTGTACATCACAAATCGACAGTAAGTCCCACCAGACTAACGTTTCCGATCATCTGATCATGCGAACATGTGGCGTGATCATAGATGTGTTAGCAGCGTTCGACTCTTGAAAGACAGATGCTATTATGCAGCTCGGGTCATCAAAGTTCAATGTGGCTCCAAAACTAGATATTGATAAGGATTGCTGATCTGGTGGCCCAATGCGCGGATGGGCCATTAGAAGAAATTCGCAGTGATTGGTGAAGTCTGGACATCTGCTTATTGTGATATTTTCTGTTTAATTATGACCGTTGATCCGAATGGAATCGGATATCTACCACAGCCCAATCCAATTGATTCTCAGATATGGCTTATCTCCGTGCAGATACATGTGCTCACCACGTGTACGGTTGAGAGTGAGATGCATACAAAAGTATGACGCGCGAGATGCATAACAGCATTTCTCTTATTTAAAGGCTTCCTTTGCGGAAAGGAAACCAAACCATCGCCTTTTCTTTCACCTCCTCCTTATCTCTCTTTTCTATCCTGCCTTCTATCTTTTCTTTATCTACTCTTCTTCTTTTTTTCTTTTTTATGTTTTTAAGTTTTTTTGTGTTTTTTTTTTCTTTTTCACATCCTAATTTTCTCTAATCTTCTCCTCATTCTACCTTTCTTTCACCACAATTTCCATTTCTTCCTGATTTTTTTTTTTCTGCTTTTTTTGCCATTATCTTCCTCAGATCTGCTTCTACCTGTCCTTTTTTTTTCTTTTTTTTTTTTATGTTTTTTTCTTCTTCTCCCCATTTTTCTTGCTAGTTGTAGATCTCTTCCTTTGGTTCTTCTTTCTTCCATCTTTTCCTAGATCTACATTTCATTCTTATTCATGAGAGAGAGGAAGAGGGAGAGACAGAAAGAGTGAGAGAGAAGAGAATATGAAAGATCGGAGCATGCTTTTCCACGGCTTTCTTGAACTTGGTACTCAGGTCGGTTTCTCTCTCTCGCTCTCACTTTCTTTTGTGTGGATGCATGAATTTTCCGTTTCGAGACAGATGTAAGTATTTCTAAAAAGGCAGATCTCAGTACAAAGCTCAAGAAAGCTGTGGGAAAACATGAAAAGATTTCTAAATTCCTTGGAGATATTTCATCACCTTTTCCGTCTTCTGCTGGTAAAAAGGTAACTGACTTTCCGTATCATCCTCCACACCATCATTCCTCCATTTTCTTTTCTTCTTTTTTTCCCTTTTTTGTTTTAAATTTTTTTTATCGATATAAGTGCCGATTAAAGAAAACTAGATCTAGATCTGAACTCGATCTTTTTTTCTTTTTTTTTTTTCTAATAAAATCAGAACTAGTGTTTTGTTTTCTTTCTAAACCCTAGATCTGAAATGTAGATCGAGATTTTCATGCAATATATATATATATAGATTTTCATCGTTATAATGCCTCGTTTGGATGAACAACTAAATCTAATTTCTCGACTTTTTAAATTAAATCAAGAAGAAATTACCAATTTCATTTATTACCGGATGTCTTCAAGCACCACGCACGGCACACTTGCCAACATGGTGCATCAGCTAGCCCGCACGGTCGGGATGACCGTACGCACAACACCGTTCCACGCAGGATGTCACACGCGTTAGTGACCCGGGCCATTCATCAAGGACTGCTTACTATGAACATGGCATATAACAAAAATCCGGGCGGTCTACTCATCTAGTGAGCCACTGATGGACGCTGAATTTAGACCGTTGGAATTCCTTTCTAACGGCCCATTTTTTCTCTGAAAAGTTTGTCCTGACCAGTGGACTAACATTGTTTCTGGTCGATGATCACATCTCCATACTCTAACCTATTGGATGGATGGCCTGGATTTCTGACATGTGCTATCCAACAAAAGGAGCCTGGAACCCCTTTGGAGCTGTAATCTGGGTCCACACTCTATCAAAACCCCATCAGGTGGGCCAATCTTCTTCGGAAGAGATTTGCATGAGTTGCAGCTCTCAAATTGCAGTTAAGTCCATTGCAAGTTCAAATTGAATGTAAATGAATTGCTTTTAGCCTAATCCTCATTATGTGAATGGAAAGAGATTTGCGAATTCCGCACGCTTGTGAGCCCTGCCATCCACGTGCAGGCACGTTTGCCAATATGGAACATGCGTGTGAGACCCGAGCTATCCATCAAGTGGGTTACATGCTTTTCGATCTCTTCAAGTCTAGATGTGTGGCACAAGATGCCAAAAATAAACACAAAAAATCGTGGCCCACCTGAAGACTGAAACGGCTTGTTTTTTTAAGGGATTTTAAGCAGATGGAAAGTTCAGATCTAGAACACGCTTGCCTGGTTGTAGATGTCAATACGATTCGTTTGTGCATCCAAACGCAACCTAGAATAATAATCAGAATTGGGCCTTGGTTCAGTCCTCTTTACCACGTTATTTTACCAAATCGGAAAATGACGTGCAGCAGGGAATTTGCTGGTTGTCATGTCACGCTTTTCCCGATTAGCCATTACGTGAAAAGGAGTTATTTCCTACTCTGGCAGGTATGACTCTTGATAAGCAGGCACTGATAAATTGTACACGTTGCATATGTTATCTCAATTTAATCCGACTAAATTGTAGATCCCAATCTTGCTAATTCACACTCCTGAAATAATTTTCGTTCAAAATTTCTATCCTCTGATTGATGGACACTTGTTTATTGAAATAGAACCGTTGGATGTTTTCATTTTTAACCCTCCAACAGATGTGCATTAATTAGATAGATTAGCAAATAAGTGTAATTTTTGTTCACGAGCCATAGTTTGGACAGTTTAACTTAATTACTTATATTCCAGGTATGTAGTTTTTTAGCAAATTTTAATTACTTACTTCTCATCCATCAACTCTGCCATATTACTAATCTTTTTTTTTTTTTTTTTAATCTCTTACCTGAATGTGTAAATAAAAGGCAGTCCACTGCTGAATACACCCAAAGCACAAACCGAATGGTTTAGCTATATATTTTTTTCTGGACAAAAGGAAATTAACAGACAAAGCAGCTGTATTACTCGTTATTGTACGACCACTATTCCTTGCTGACATGTCATCTATCGAATATCCAATCTGCGCAGAAGGTGCAGTGCCTTGATGATCGCCAAGCTGATCCACTCATCTAGCGGGTGATCATCATGGTGCAGCCATCATTTGCATGGGTTGGATATTCTACACATATTACACGTAGGAGGAAGGAAAAAAAAAGGCTGTATCAGTGATCTTTGACCACTAAGCTGTAGTGCTCCTGGTTGTGTTGGGACACTTCAAACAGTCCAATGGGTCCACCAATCCTGACAGCATTTTGTATGCCACCGAATAAAAATCACATCGATAAGATTATCTGATTCATATGCAACCTGGCCTTTAGTAGTAATTCATTTCACAAACGTGTGAGTAGAACAAAGAATAGGATATCTATGTATTGAGTAGGTTTCACAAGCAGCTAGCTGGATTTTAAGTTTATGTTCCACTAGATAAGGGCCAATGTATAAATAGGGCATCCAACCCTCTAAGATGTTGGCCCCACCAACACCAGCACCTATACAAAAAATTAAGGCGATAGAAAACGATGGACAACCCACTTTGATCCAGTGCGTACGTGTGGCCCACCTGATGCATGCATCAGCCTAAGTTTTGTGCTATGTGATCTTCTCGTTAGCTCCAAGCTTTTGGATGGGTTGGATGTCTTCTGCACACGTCACCTTGCATTTATGCACGAGTTGGATGGCAGAACAGGGTCCTACTAGTTGCATGCGAGTCTCCTCCTATTTGTTTGAGATTTTTTTTTTTTTTTCTTTTTTTTTAATGAATGCACGAGGATGTTACAAGGTATGAACATTTTCATTATATTTATTTGGGTTTTGGTAAGGCACAGTTATCAGGTCGTGGTTTTTTTTTTTTTTTTTTGAGGGGGTTGAATAAGATCATATGTATTATGTATATACGACTCGCCAAAACTGTGTGGATAAATCTCCACTGCCCAATGAGGTTCTCTGTAGACAATAAAGCCAGGCCAATGGGTGTGATTCCTTATGTAGTATAGAGCTGGAAATTCTAGAGCTCTTTCACAGCAAACGTGGCTGCAGGGTGATGGTCCATCCAGTGTCTCCTATCGTGTATAGTAACTGGTTCAAAAGGATTATAAAGTGGACGGCCCTAGAAATCGGATTGGTGGCAGGAAAATAAGATTAGTTAACTGTTGACACTCAGCAAGGGGATCAGTGCAGAAAAGGTGATGAATAGGAATCTTAGGTAGGTGTGGTTCGTGGGGTCTTTACTCTTGCTCCGGTGGTAGACTCTTAGGAGTTTTAACACCTGGTCAAGTGTCCGAGTACCCATAGGTGGTGAAATTCCACTAAGGCGTGAGTGTGTGGGGGTATGTGCGTGTCTTAAAAAGAAGAAGAAGAAAAGAAAAGAAAAAAGAAGGTAGGTGTGGTTCGTGGGCCATCCATGATGGGTCCACTGCATCGACATTCCTAATTGAATTCTCTCCTATGGCGTGGAGATCGACTGCTGCACCCGTATTCAGGTTCGGGTCCGATGGGTTCTAAGTAGAGTTTCTTTGTATAGACTTAATCTTAAATATGCACGATCACTTGCTCCAAATGGACCCTCTAAAGTCTAAACACGCTATCATTGTCCTTTATATATATATATATATATATATATATATATATATATATATAGATATATATATATATATATATATTCATCTTTTAGGGTTGCACCAAATATAATTGAATGTCATCAAGCTTCATACAAATTTTTTCTTGGTTTTAAAAGAGTATCTAATTCAAAGTTTACGTGAAGGTCATCTCCAAAATCTTGATAAGCTTTATGACCAGCTTTGATTTGATGCAAATAGTTACTAGGGTAATAAATTATCAAAGTGCAACGATTACAAATTATAATACTTGTTTCATAATCAATAGATAATTTCGCCAAGAATTCTCATGCTTATATATGCGATGTGAAAGTACAATAATCGATAATACTTTTATATTATTAAGACGTCTAATCAATAAAAAGATATAATGATGTATACTACAATGTATCATGCATTACATTTGTCTTTGACCACCGAATTACATATTCAAATTTAGTGTTTAAACCAATTCTAAAAAATCATAATGATAGCACTTTTACCTTAGGATGCTGTTGTAATTGGCTATCGGAACAACCCAAAGTGAATTTAAGTTCACTGAAATGCATTTTAGTGCTTCAAAGTTCATTTAAGTACATTTGAGCTCATCTATATTGATCTTAGAGCATATAAGTAAATGAGGCTAAATGTATATCAAAATAAAGAACTCAGATTCACTTAGGGCCTGTTTGATTTTCCAGCTCAAGTGTAATTAAAAGTTAAGAAAATAACTTTTAACGGTGGACGAATTAAGGCCATTGTTTCCTTTCGTGTGGGCCATTTGAGTGTTGCGTTTGCCTCATTTTTTGGTTAATGCTCTAAAATGTTCTAATAAAATAGATGGACGGTGTGGATATATCATATACATTATGGTGGGGTCCACATATTTAAGTCAACACTTTTTTTCAATTTTGGAGAGGAGAGTATTCTCGTATTTTCAAACAACGTGAAAAAGTAATAGTTACTTGTTTACGGTGATTTACATGTATCATGGAAAATCAAACAAGCCCTTAGATAAACTTAAGATGTACGTTGTACCTTAAGGGCCTGTTTGGTACGTGGGCTTAAATGGGATGAGGAGGGATGGAATTGTATTTGGTCTTGCGCAAATTTCATCTAGCATTTGGGAAGAGAACGGAAAGGGTTGGAATTAGGTGTCTTGTGCAAATCTCATCTACCATTTGGGGAGAGAATAGGAAGGGTTGGAATTAGGTGGGATGGAATTGCATTTGGTCTCATGTGGAATTTCAAAGTGAATTTTGAAATCTACTACACATATGGGCCCCACATTAATGCATGTGTTTTATCCACAATATTCATCCAAATATGCCCTTTACACACGACATTCTACTTATATATGTGTACAGGTGACTGACATCCGTTGTAAACTTGCTTTGTTGATTATAATTCCATGATTTACCAAACTGAATTTTGTTTAATCCAATATTTTTACCATATCAAGAATTTTATCCCAAATAGGAGGATTGGATGGCTAAAATAGTATTTCAAGATGTATAATTATTGTGCAATAATGGTGTTAAAGGGCCTGTTTGATTTTTCAGTGCACTGATAAATATCAGGTAAAAGAGTAATAATCATTTCCACTATACTTGATTTGACTACTTACTTTTTTGACACAAAAATTAAAAACACTATAAAATATGGGCCTCACTTTGATGCATTTCGTTTATCCACACCATTCATCTATTATGTCATTTGAATTTATAATATGAGCAAAAAAATAAGATATATCCAAAACTCAAGTAGACCACACCATACAAAAAAGTGAATGAATACTTACCGTTAAAAACTTAACTTTATGGGCCACTATTTCTTTTGGTGTGGGCCACCTAAGTGTTGTATCTGCTTCAATTTTTGTCTCATAATTCAAAATATTGTAAGAAAATAGATGGATGGAAGTGATATACCATATACACTACTGTATCATTCAAAAATTAAAATTATTTCTTTTAAACTAGTTTCAATGACATAAATACCTATAAATTTTTAAATACAAAAAATCATTATAATTACCTATTTTCAGTGCCTTTACATCACGTAGTCTTTGAAAAAACAAACAGGCATTAAGTGCTCGTTTCAGATGACGTAATTAGGAAAATTTGCTGTATATTGTGTACTTTTAAGCATTAATTTCTTACTGCACCATTTGTGAGGTGAAGGGATACTGTATGGATGTGACATCAACAACTTTTAGACACAGAAAATGAGATAGAATTCGTGGGTCCCACTATTAAGCGTGTGTTCTATCCATGCCATCCATTCATTTGGCCAGATCATTTTAAGGTATTCCCCAAAAAAGCTGAAGCATATCTAAAGCTTAAGTGGACGAGGATATGGGAAGAACATTTAAATGGTTAATGTTCAATCTCCATTGATTTCTCTAGCGTGGTTCACTTTAAGGTTGAATCTGTCTCATTTTTTAGCCCTTACACCAAAAAGATACATACTGATGAATGGATGGTGTGATTATAACACATATATCATTACCACCCCAAATAAAGTTTTGGCTTTCAATGACTTTAGTTCACGAGGGGCAGCTCCTCACTTTCAAACACCCGCTGTAATTACGTTACCTCACATTTAATGCTAATTTGAATGAAATTAGAAGAATATTCGTGTAAATACAGTCAACCAAACAAGCCCTGACTTCACGTGGAAAGCTTTGCATGGGACCCAACCTTCTAACTGAAAATTTATAATGGGGGCCTGTAAAATGAATGGCTGAGATCACGGACATGTGCATGCCCCAAATACCTTAGCCAGGCTTAAAAATAAATGGGACCTTCCCCGTATTGTCAATTAATATGGAGCAGGCTACGAATATTCTGCTTCGAGGAAAACTTTAATTCTCTGGCGGAGTGTGATAGATGATACACTGGCATTTAGCAATTACATCAAACTTTCACGTGTGGTCTACATATAATTCAAATTAAACTATCCAAATTATTGGTCGAGGTCTAGATGTACTGTTTACCAAAAATTGTGTTTTTAAGATGATTTGAGTATGGGATGATGGACATTTATTGGATGAACAAACAAGACATAAAACAAAGGTTAGAATTGCTCAACTAATATGATTTTGTGACCGTCGCTTAGACAGTGTACCCCCACAATTTAGTTTGTTTTTATTTTAGTTTGCACACGCAACGTATGCAATTTTACTAGTGGCTGCGTATCAATCATCATAGTCTGCCAGAGTATCAAATAACTCCACTCCAGCTTTTTAGGTTACTTTCTAGCTGCAGCAAGAGCGTGCAGTGGGTAGGAAATGCAACATTGCGTTCTGACATTTTATCAGAAGGAATATGAGGATAGGTAGCAGCTCCACGAAGGATGTGAAGTGGTGGATGTCATAGGTGGACAGGATGTAATCTTTACCGCAGAGTAAAATGACTTATTTTGCCCTTGTCGTCACAAACAAGTACGGAAGTGAGTCACATGGAATGCGAAAGATTTGAGGACAAATTCGCCCATTTGATTCTTACTGTGGTTACAGCTATAGGGACTCATAGGGTCTTGCTCATTAGCTAACATACTGTTTGCTGTCACGCACGTGGGCCTTTGGTTCCATGATCCAAACCGTTCATCTAATGAGATGCAAAACTGAGAGGAGCTGCCTCAATGATCTTGATGATCCCGACCGCTTGACAAATGACCCACCAATAGATGGTTATAAAGCTGGAAAAAAGCGACGAGTTTCTCCATGCATGTACCAAACCTGCCTCATTACACGGAATAATACGGCTCTGCATGATGAAGTACTTGTACATTTTTGTTGCCTTCCCGCATGCGCCAAACTTGAAATTTTGAACGAATGATACTTGTACAAGCTGTGATGGGTGGCAACATGGCAGGATTTGATTGACCCGCAGGCCACTCTCAACCACAATTCTTGATGGAGTAACTAGCTGTGGAGCCAATCACAATTACGAGTATCATTCTCAAGGTCTTTTGTACGTACACGGGGTGTTAGATTTGATTGGAATCACAGTTACTCCTTTCAGAGTTGGTTAAGATCATGTAAAAACATTAGGATAGAGAATTTGAAAGTCCAGTGAGCGCTTATATTTAAAACACACTCAATGTTTTGTAATTTCGTAGTATCAATTGAATCACAAAGCATTTATGAATATATTTTTTCAACAACTTATGAAAATTACCTAAAGATTAGATCAACATCTCAAGGGAGACTTAACATCTCAAGTTTTAAAGGATATGCATGGTTCAAAAACTGAAGCATTCTTTATGTGTCAACTATTAGGTAGTATAATCTTATAATGACGCTAGGTTAGGTGTATTTCACATGATGACATAATAATATACAATACTAAGTAAAACACACTGAAGTTGGGCCAGTCTGACTTCAAGGTCGCCCAACCTAACTACTTTCGGCCAACCCAACATAATTAGAGCAAGTATACAACAAGATAGGCTTTTTCTGTAACACCCTGGTCCTCGTATCCCGATAATGATCGCTCGAGTATGAGAACCCGAGAGTTACGTCATAGAATAAGGCCTCATACACAATGTATAGAAATTTTTATGGCGTATCGTAAAGAGAACTTCTACACGAGCAAAAATTATCGTGAGCACTAATATGAAAAATTATAACCACATATATATCAACAAAATTAAATCCCTCAGCAGGGGATTTTGATTACAATCCTCAAATATAAGCAAAATATAAAGTATGTAAATCCTAAGATACAGGTCCTCGCCGTACTCCTCCTCAGCTAACCCTGAAGTCCCGTCATAAGGGTCACCATCGACCATCATACCTGTGTCTATATGCTGTAACCGTACTGGATGAGTGAAAACTCAGTGAGAATTTTCCTCAAAGATTCATGCATATCAAATAATTTCAATATAGTCTAAACCAACTTAGTAATTCATAAAGAGAATAATATAGACTTGTATGTAAATGAATGGATGTATGAATGTTTACTCAAATCACAGATCCGCTGATGCACATCCAGCCGTCAAAAGAAAAGACTGCCCGCGGTAGATTAACTACCTGAAAAAGGCTATGTAGGTGAGTGCGCCCAAGGATGTCTAACCTCTTGAAAAAATATTCAGGATACGCCCAAGGAAGTCCTAAAATCTCGAAAAACCCTCATGTAAAGAGAGACTGACCCATAGTAGTACAAATGCACACATTCTAAGGATTTAACTGAAGTGTTAGAACCTTTAGTTAATCGAGCAGAGTGTGACTTACATTGATCACTCGGTAAAGCTCATATGTCATTCTCAGATGTCATGCACCATGGTACCCATGTACATTCCTTAGGTTTAACAAGATTACTCTTTAAGTCATAGACATCATCAAAGCTTGAGGTCTTTTAAACAAGATATCAAACATCCAAACATGGGTTGACTTGATTCTTTATAATTCCTCTAGGTCCAAATGAATATCCATAAATGTGACATATTAAATATGATTAGACTATTGATGAGTTCATTCCATGTTTCTCATGAAAGATGACATCCCACACATAATCTTCATTGTACAATTTGTAAAATAGAATGAAATGAAATATCATGGTTTCTTGTTATTAGAAGTAGGACTATGCCCATAATCAAGCAACCTCTAAAATAACATAGAGGGTGCAAGGCTAAATTCTAATCCCGTGGTTAATGAATATAGGATTTAAGTAATAGGAAATAAAGTATTAACTCATGTTCTTCGCTACGAAATAGGAATAAAAGGAGTAGATCACTTTTCACATTATTCTAAAATTCCATACGCATTAGATTCGAAACTAAAATAGGACTAGCATATATAAAAAGTAATGGAGCAATTATACTATTTATAAGATGGTTGGAAACGAGATTTCTTACCTCATGTTATAACTAGTACATGTAATCAAGTAATTACAAATGAGGCATAAGGAGTATAATGCAAATTCCTATAAAATGAATTAGAGCAATAGGGTTTAAACATTCATTCATGATTATCAATATCAATTAGAGGTTAAATGGAGTGAAAATCAATATTTACGCTAATCTAAACTTTTCAACTCTTTAGGCTTAAAACCAATTTGGAATTCAACGACATGAAGAAAGCAATGTGGGATATTCCTCACCTTGGGTAGGTGTTATCCCTGATTTAGTTGTCCTTATGAGGTGAGTCAAAAATGCTAAAATCATATTACATTAAACCTTTATTTCTATATTATGTATGGACTGTTTTCTTGCATGGATCTTGTTGGCAACTTACTTGGTTCTAACTCGGTTGAAGGCAGGCATATCTTTCATGGTAGGTGTTGGGGAAAAATATGTTAAGTCCGGAGACTCGGATTTCGAGTAGGTCGGCCCACTGGCTCTGCCCAAAGAGTCCGAGACAGCGGTCGGAGTCGAGGGAATAATAGAAAGGCTAAGAGGCATAAGCATAAGACGACTAAAGTTACTCGGTCGGAGAGTTAACTGCGTCTGCGTAAGCCCACAAAAGGCCGAGCATGTTGTAAGCTACCCAACCGATAGAATAAAACCGACCGAATGAGTTGGTTCTGTTAGCCACGGAGTAGGGAAGGATGACGGATAAACACCGAGACTATTCCGTCCGTGAGAAGGCAGATAACTTATGCTCTTGAGCTGGCCGAGACTCTCCTAGAGTCAGTAACGACTGAGCCGAGACAAGAGAAGGCGGTCTAAATGCAAATACCGATCCGAAAATTTAGGAATACGGGTGTCCGATCCCAAGATCCTCGGGATCGAGCGCAATCAGGAAAGAGGACCAAATCTCCAAATATGAAGGGGAGGAATCCTCGCATGATGAGGCTCATACAGCCTTATAAATAACGATTTCCTTCACAATGAAAGGTACGCAATACAAAACTTAAAAAATCCTTTGTCATTGATCGGAAGACTGACTTAAGCATCGGAGGTTCCCCGACTTTAGCCAGGGTCCCCTTTGTAAAGTTGATTTTGCAGGTGGGAGAACATCCGACTCAGGGAGCCGTCCCATAAAAATACACCAATAGTTTGGCGCCATCTGTGGGATGCGAACAAAAAGCCATTTTTCTACGATCTGTTGAATGGCGAGAACTAGGAGGACAGATCAAGGTGAAACAGGGGAGGCCGCTGCCAGCACAACTCAAGGAGCACCCCCAACAATACCTGCAGTGGCACCGCCTGCGACATCTGCTCCGACTACCAGTCACCCGAACCAAGGGAACGCACAGTTGGATCAAGAAGTCCAAGAGATGCGTTCCGAGATGGCTGTTATGAAACACATGTTGGAGTGACTGTGTAATCAGCAGATGTAGTAGCGTCACGAGTCAGCGCAGGTTCTCCCGCCACCATCTGTAGCACAGCCTGCTGCTCCGCAGTCGCCTCGAAGACCGAGTCAGCCAGAGTCGATTCGCTCTGCAACGGCCGCTTTACCTCCCTCTGATTTGCGGCATATAATAGATCAGAGGAGGCGAAGTCGGCTTCCTGTAGAAGAAACGGCAGAGAGTGCAGAACCTTGGAAAGCCGATATACAAGACTTCAAACATAAAGTCCGAAAAAAGATGGAGAGAGAGATGACAGACATAAAGCACGGTCGGAACACAAATTTGACCAAATTCGAGACAAAAGCTTCTCCATTTGCGGACGAAGTAATGTAGGCACGGTTGTCGGAGAGGTTTCGCTTACCACAAATAACTTTCTTTTTCAGAAAAATCGATTTGACAGAGCATATCGAATGCTTCAGAACCTACATGGAGCTACATGATGCCTCGGATGCCGTTATGTGTCGAGCCTTCTCTCTCACACTAACTAACGTAACTCGGCTTTGGTTCAAACAATTGAAACCGAAGTCGATTAAGTCATTTGCTGAACTCAGTGACGCTTTCCTCAAGAACTTCATCTGCGGAAAGAAGAAGCTAAAGCCACCCGCACATCTGAATAACATAGTTCAGAAGGAAGGAGAGCTATTGAAAGATTATATCAAGCGTTTTAACTTTGAATCTTTGTAGGTTCGGAAATATTCAGAGGAGACAGCGCTAAACGCACTCATGCAAGGGGTACGAGATAAGTCCTTTTTTGGCATCTTTAGACAAAAAATCGCCCGAAATCTGGGAGAGTTTATGGTTCGTTCGGACAAATACGTCAACGCTGAAGAAACCCGACTCCTGCGCGAGAAGGTCAAGAATGCAAAACCCTCGGCTAAAGAGTCGGCCAAGAAAGAAGCCGACTCAGCCGGAGGGAAGAAGCGAAAAGATGATCGGACACGAAACGATGGCAGGTCAGGCAAACGACCCGATAGAAGATTTTCTACATACACCCCTCTGAACAAGTCTTAGGAGCAGGTGTTGATGGAAATAAAAAATGAGGTTTTTGTCAACTGGCCCGGGAAACTCTGAGGGAACCCAAATCGACGGAATAAGAACAAGTACTGTCATTATCATCGTGACCACGGCCATAATATAAGTGATTGTTATCACTTGAAAGATGAAATCGAGCGGCTCATTAAGGAGGGCCGACTCAGGAAACACACGGAAGGACCTGGCACGGCAGAAGGGTCAAGCGAAGATCGGCCTACGGAAGAAATTCAGACGATCATTGGAGGGCATCAGGGCGGCGGAGATTCCAATAACGCTCAAAAAAATCATGCCAGAAGCATCGATCGTGCAGAATCTAAGATTCTACTGCTGTCCTGACCTTTCAAGGAGCAGAAGAGAGAACGATATTGCATCTCATTCACTGAGGATGACGCCCAAGGCATCCATCATCCCCATGATGATGCACATGTCGTTGCTCTCACCATCACCAACCGAAAAGTGTTCTGAATACTGGTGGACACTGGGTCGTCAGCGGATGTGTTGTTCACCCAAGCATTCGATAAAATGGAAACTAGGCGGTCGGCTTTACGTCCAGTCCGAACCCATCTTATAGGATTCTCGGGTAGATGAGTACTTCCTGAAGGAATCGCTTCACTACCACTCACTGTCGGAACTGCACCTCACCAAACAACTGAGATGATCGACTTCCTGGTCGTCGACCAACCTTCGTGTATAACGTTATACTCGGTCGACCATCTCTAAGCCTCCTTCAAGCCGTAGTATCTACCTACCACCTTTCCATGAAATTTTCGATCGAGTCGGGAGTAGGAATTGTGAAAGGAGATCAACAAGACGCCCGACAATGCTATGCGACTGCAGTTAAAGCGCCGACAGAAATATCGATGATCGAATCACTGGACCCCTGTATCGGATCTCACGAACGGGGGCAACCGATGGAAGAACTCATCTCACAACCATTAACCGAGACAGACGAGTCGAGAGTAGTGTAAATTGGCTTATCTTTGATCTCACCTCTCAAAGAAGAACTGATCGCCCTACTTAGGCGGTATGCTGATGCTTTCACATGGAGCCACGAAGATATGCTCGGGATCGATCCCTCGGTCATGATGCACCGACTCAACATCGACCTGACTTATAGGCCAATCCGACAGAAGAGACGTCCTCTCGGCCCAGAAAGGTACGCTATCATCGAAGAGGAAGTTGGCAAGCTCCTTAAGGCCAAATTCGTTGAAGAGATTTACTATCCAGAGTGGGTAGCTAATGTCGTGTTCGTGAGAAAAGCCAATGGAAAGTGACGTCTCTGTATAGATTATACAGATTTGAACAAAGCCTGCCCCAAGGATAGCTTCCATCTTCCCCGCATTGATCAGTTGGTAGACAGTACTATAGGACATGAATTTCTTAGTTTTATGGATGCCTATTCAGGCTACAATCAAATTGTAATGCATGAGACTGATAAATCAAAAACTACCTTTGTCACCGACAAAGGCCTTTACTATTACCGAGTAATGCCGTTTGGTTTGAAGAACACCAGAGCGATGTATCAAAGGTTAGTGAACAAAATGTTCGCTCGGCAGATCGGTCGAACTATGGAAGTATATATACATGATATGCTCGTCAAAAGCGTACACGCAGCAGACCATGTGGCGGACCTGGAAGAAATGTTTCTGACTTTACGAAAGTACAAAATGAAGTAAAATCCTAGCAAATGTGCCTTTGGTGTAAGCTCGGAAAAATTTCTCGATTTCCTCGTTAGTCAGCGAGGGATTGAAGCGAATCCTGAAAAAATCAAAGCTTTGCTCGACATGGAATCTCTGAAAATAATTAAAGACATTCAAAGGCTGACAGGGAGAGTAGCCGCGCTTAACCGCTTCCTCTCCCGAGCCACAGATAAATGTCTCCCGTTCTTCAAGCAATTGAAGCGACGACAGATGATGGAATGGACGGAAGAGTGTGAAAAAATATTTCAAGAATTGAAGTCTTATCTTGGTTCTCCACCACTGTTGTCCAAACCCGAGTCAGGAGAAGCTTTGTTGCTATATCTAGCTGTATTCGAAGTAGCGATTAGCTCGGCCCTCTTACGAGAAAGCGAAGGTAAACAATTACCTGTGTATTACGTCAGCAAAGCCTTACTACCGGCAGAGACAAGGTATCCTCAGCTCGAGAAAGTAGCCTTAGCCCTGGTGATATCCTCGCGATGACTCAGGTCATATTTTCAAGCTCACACCATCATCGTTGTGACCGACTTACCTTTGCGCCAGATTCTCCAAAAACCAGACGCTACCGGCCGACTTACAAAGTGGGCTGTCGAATTGAGCGAGTTCGACATACAGTACAGGACGAGGGTAGCCATAAAAGGACAAGCTGTTGCCGATTTTCTTATTGAAGTAACCTCCAAACATAACACAATGTCTGACTCTGAAGAGGTTACTGAGGTAGCTGCTTCTTCTTCTCTCGGCCCATCTCCTGACACAGTTCCTTGGAAGTTATTCGTCGACGGCTCATCCAACTCTAAGGCAAGCGGGGCCGGGTAGTATTGGAAACTCCTGATCAAATCTGTATGCAGTATGCCTTACGACTTGAATTTCAAGCGTCGAACAATACAGCAGAATATGAGGCCTTATTACTTGGCCTTCGACTTGCCGTAAGTTTAGGTGCAACTCATCTCAGTGTTTTCAGCGACTCGCAGCTAGTCGTTAACTAAGTTTCTGGTGTCTATCAAACTCGGAAAGAACAACTGAAGGCATACATGAAAAAGGCCAAAGAGTTAATTAGCGAATTCCAGAAATGTGAAGTGATTCGGATACCCAGAACTGACAATGCCAAAGCTAACTTGTTAGCAAAGCTCGCCTCAGCCGACGAAGACGACATACTTCAGTCGGTTCCAATCGAATACGTAGCCAAACCGAGTATAAATCAGCCGAAAGACTCGGCTATACTCCCTATCGACTCGGAACCTGCTTGGTTCAACTTCATCGTCCGTTATTACAACGATGGAGAGCTACCGAAAGATCACACCGAGGCACGACGGCTAAAGGTTCGATCGTCGCGTTACACCATCTTGAATGGGGTACTGTACAAGAAAGGGTTCTACGCTCCCTTGCTAAGATGTGTGGATTTCCATGAAGCCGAATATGTCTTACGGGAGATACACGAAGGAATATGTGGAAACCACTCAGGAGGACGTTCGCTCGCTAATAAAGTGTTACGGCAGGGGTTTTAGTGGTCGACTATACAACATGATACGAAGAGGTTCGTCCAAAGGTGCAACAAGTGTCAGCGATTTGCGGTAATCCCGAGGTAACCCCCTGAGGAACTGACTCTGATGTCTGGACCATGGCCCTTTGCACAGTGGGGGATCGACATCATCGGACCCTTCTCTCTGGGGAAGGGTCAGACCAAGTTTGTTGTGGTTGTAGTAGACTATTTCACGAAGTGGGCCGAAGCTGAGCCATTAGCAAAGATTATCGAGTAAAAAATCACAGGCTTTGTTTGAAAAAATATCGTCTGTCGGTTCAGGATACCTCGAACTATCATCACCGATAACGGGAGGTAGTTCGATAACAAGAAATTTCGAGAGATGTGCAGCAATCTCGGGATCCGAAACGTGTACGCCTCGCCTCATCATCCTCAGAAGAATGGACAGGTCGAGGCCGTTAACAAAATTATAAAGCGGCATCTCCGAACGAAGCTCGATGAGGCAAAGGGAGCATGGGCCGAGGAACTTCTAAATATATTGTGGGCCTATCAAACTACAGCTCGGATTGCCACGGGAGAAACTCCCTTCTCCCTTTGTTATGGCTCGAAAGCAGTTGCCCCAATTGAAATCGGTGTTAGCTCGGCCCTAGTCAATACGTTCAAAGAACAGGAAAATGATGAACTCCTGTCACTCGGGCTCGATTTGTTGGAAGAGAAAAGAGAAAGAGCTCGATTACGAATGATGGTTCAACAGACGCAAGTGTCTCAGTTTTATAACAACCAAGTTAAAGTCAGACGATTCCGATCCGGGGATATAGTCCTCCGAAAGATGTTCCCAAACACAAAGGAAGTTGGGGCGGGCACATTGGGACCCAATTGGGAAGGTCCCTATGTCGTCTCAAGTACCATCCGTCCTATAACGTATCGGCTGGAAGACCTAAATGGGCAACTGTTGCCTCACCCATGGAACGCCGAACATCTCAAGATCTATTATCCGTAAGGCAGAATAGAAAGTGCTAAAGAATAATGGAAGAGAGATGTAATTGAAATCAACTTAATAAAATCCAAAGTCTCCATTTTTTCTAAGTATTCAGCATCAGATTATACCCTATGGTAAAACTACATGAGAGATAAACGACACAATTTCCGACAGAGAGAGTTATCTCCCTCGATCGAGGACCATTCTTCAAGCAGTCCCGGAAGGACCGGCCTTGTCAACAGCAACGTTTGTAGCGGGGGCATCTCCGTCGGCGGCCTCTACACCAGTAGCCTTAGCCTCAGGACTATCGGCATCGAAAGCAGAGAGATCGAGGTCAGGGAAGATAGCCTTCATCTCTAAAACGCAGGCTTTATAACCACCTTGATAAAGGCGGTCTCTTTCTTCTGCAAGCTCCGATGACTCAAGGAAGGCGTCTACGGCTCGGTCCTGAGCCTCCTTGGCTCGACGGGCCTCCTCCTGTGCTTCCTGGATTAGAACCGCAGTGTCGGCTCTAGCCCGAGCAAGAGTGCTCTCGCAAGCACTGTGAACATGAAGAAGATGCTGATGCTTTTCCTCTGCCTCCTTTAGAAGTGAGGTCAAATGGGCGTTGTCAGCTTTGGCTCCTTCAAAAATCATCCTTACATTCTCGGCCGCTTTCCTAGCATTATCGGCCGCTTTCCTGGCGATCGACAAGTCGCCAGTCATAATGCCGATACGACCCTCGGCGATTTCTCGGCGACCCTCTACCTCAGCCGCAACCCTCTTCGCTGCTTCTATCTCTGTCGCGATTTTTTGAGCAGCGGTCAGCTCCGAGCAGGCTTTAACAATGCAGGGGGCCAACTGCGAACGGGAGATATTAAGTTATAACTAAAGACTTAGTCGAAAGTAACAGAGAAGTAAAAAGAAATGATTTTACCTCAAAAAGTATCCTCGCCGTATGCCCGAGAGTCTGCGCAGTCGGGGCATTGTAGAACTTAGCGAAGTCCTTCTCGCTCCCATGAGCGATGACCCAAGGGATCATCCCCAATAGAACTTTGTGAAAGGGTGACAACTCCTGTTGAGTCACCTCCCCTCTCGAGGATTCGCCACACGATCCCTCTCTCTGTCTCGGGACCTCCTCTGCGACAGGCCCTGGTTCAGGAACCGACCGAGAAATAGGAAGACTCGCCTCCTCTTCTTCTGCCCTCTCCTCGGGGTCAGAAAGTATAACTACCTGTGGGGCGACAGAGAGAGGAGCAGATGGGGCAGTGGGCTCCTTTGCTGTTGTAGCGATCTTCTTTTGCTTCGAAGGCCGAGACCCCGACAGAAGAGCCGACATCGGAGGAGCCCTAACCTTAGAAATTGGCTTTAGGGATGGACGAGACTCGGCCATGCTATCAGAAGCCGACCTAAGGTATGGACGAGCCTCGGGAAGATCTGAAAAGAAAGATGAAGGTGAGTTAAGATCCAAAAAAAAGAAGGAATGAAGGCGAATCAGACAAGGAGCCAAGGATATGAGGTAGTGTGGGAGAAATTACCCGACACAAATGAATCTAAGCCCGCAAGATGTAAACGTTCGGGCTGTAAGAGCAGCTTCCAAGATTGGTCTTCTGTACTCAATTTCTTCAACTTTTTGATCCGAGCTAAAGCGCCGGATCCGAGTTTCCCCCTCTCCTTCAAAATATCTGCAAAGCATCAAGAGGTCAGGTCAGGATCAATGCAAGACAATGAAGAGGAACAAAGGGTATCAAGCCGAGTCACCTACTTTCTGAAATGAGCGGGAGACTCGAGATTCATACGGCCATGGATCGGCCGACTCCCATCGTCAGCACGCCCAAAACCACCTCTCCTTCTAGTATTTGTTAGAAGTGGGCGGGTCAGTTATAAGGGACCCACCTTTGCCTCTCCATGCACTCAGGAAATACAGGCCGGGAAAGCTAGGGTTCGGTCTTACTTAGTACAGGTAGAGAAATTCGTCGACCGTTAATGGGGGCTGTTCAAGCTCGGACCATAGCACAACACACCTAAATAAGTTCCTCCACTCGTTTGGAATAATTTGACCAGGAGCGAGTTTGACTCGGGATAAGAAATCATGAGCAATGGGCTGGAGTGGTAAGCGCAAGCCACATTGCATCGCAACTTGGAAAATCGCGACCATCCCCGCAGGGGGATGATCGGGCAAGTCTTCTGGACGAGGAAGATGAAGTACGACCGAGTCTGGGACATGAAACCCAGCTCGGATGCGGTTTAGGTCAGAATCAGTCAAAACCGAGGCAACAAGACCACTCGAGTCATCTTTGGCTCCTTCTCCCTTGGAAGAGGATTCAGAAGCTTCTACTGTCTGGTTTATGGGATCCGGGACAGCGACTCCTTCGACTATGATTATTTCCTCTTCTCCCTCTTCCTCCTCCAATGGATCCATTCCGATATTAGGTCTCCCTGGACGGGTTACCAGAGATACTCCGCCACTGGAAGGACCGACTTGAGCAGGACGCTCAGCTGATGAGTCATCGACCCCCCTTATAAGCTGGAATGGGGCATCTACGCCAACGGCGAACTCCGTCAGTAAAGAGGGTGGTTTCGTAACATTCCATAAATGTTGGGACACACCCTCATCTCCGGACATCCCTTCCCGGGGGCTCTGGGAGCCACGCGTAGCCATTAATGTCAATAGGAATGGAAGGAAAGAACTCACCGGGGAAGATAGCAGCGGATGCAAAAGGAGTTGACAGAGAAAAGAACGACAGTGGAGGAAAAGAAGAAGGAAAGGCGGGGAGACAATACAGGGGCAGGAGGAAGGAAAGCGAAAATAAAATTTTTACGTTCCTCCCGCCTGACCTTCTAATAGCCGAGCCACGTGGCAGGGCATTTAATGAAAAAGCGAAACGAGACTTCCTTCAACTCCCCCGCTCAACGCGTGGCACGCTTTGATTGACAACAGTAATTCCTTGCCACGCATCTGACTCCCATAAACGGACGAAACGACCTGACGGCCTGCCGCACGTGCGGCCTCGAGAGATGCACCGTCGTGCGTTAGGGACGATGCAAAGGGCATTAAATGCCTCATTATAACCTCGGACTTTTGTACGAACCGACATAAAACCTCATTACTCCTTGGTGCTATGAACGACATAAGGAGTAAGGGGGGCTCACTGTTGGGGAAAAATATGTTAAGTCCGGAGACTCGGATTTCGAGTAGGTCGACCCACTGGCTCTGCCCAAAGAGTCCGAGACAACGGTCGGAGCCAAGGGAATAATAGAAAGGCTAAGAGACATAAGCATAAGACGACTAAAGTTACTCGGTCGGAGAGTTAACTGCGTCTGCGTAAGCCCACAAAAGGCCGAGCATGTTGTAAGCTACCCGACCGATAGAGTAAAACCGACCGAATGAGTTGGTTCTGTCGGCCACGGAAGAGGGAAGGATGACGGATAAACACCGAGAATATTCCATCCATGAGAAGGAAAATAACTTATGCTCTTGAGCCGACCGAGACTCTCCTAGAGTCAGTAACGACTGAGCCGAGACAATAGAAGGCGGTCTAAATATAAATACCGCTCCGGAAATTCAGGAATACGGGTGTCCGATCCCTAGATCCTCGGGATCGGGCGCAATCAGTAAAGAGGACCAAATCTCCAAATATGAAGGGGAGGAATCCTTGCATGATGAGGCTCATCGGGCCTTATAAATAACGATTTCCTTCACAATGAAAGGTATGCAATACAAAACCTAAAAAATCTTTTGCCATTGATCGGAAGACTGACTTAAGCATCGGAGGTTCCCCGACTCTAGCCAGGGTCCCCTTTGTATAGTTGATTTTGCAGGTGGGAGAAGATCCGACTCAGGGAGCCATCACATAAAAATACACCAACAGTAGGCATCCGTTGATACCTCCTGGACGTACCATTCTAATGAGTTATCACTGAGTTAACTCGGTTTGATTCCTAGTTAAAAGCAAACTAGTTGGATGAGATTAATACCTGTGGTCTTCCTTGGGTTCGTTCAACCTATGAATCTGGTGATGCTCTTCTTAGTGTTCTTCTTAGATGGTTCCAAATATTGGTCCTTAGAGATAAAACGAGTCTGACTCAGTTGGATAACTATTGAGTTTACTCACCCACAAGTTGGATGTAAAGCTAATCAAATGACTGAGTTTGATCGTGATACCTGGGCAGAGAGTCAGCTCTATCTGGTAATGTAGGGGAGAACGGAGAAATATTGTCCCAGGTCTGAGCTTATCAGATTCTCTACGACTCGGTGTTTGGCCGAGTTACTGACGGTAGCTGGCCTGGAAATAGGATTAATCCGAACTCAGTTGGGTATTTACCCAGTCGATTCTCTAACGAGTTGAGTGCAAGATTGGTTGAGAGGAATGGGATTCAATGGTAATACCTGGACTGAGATTGGCTCTAACTGGTGGCGTGGAGGATATTGGAGAACGACTCGCGACGAGCCTGACCGAGTTGATCTCATGAACATGACTCAGTTGATGAACTCTGATTGCCCAGAGTCTCGAAAACTCAGGTCGGGTTGAACGGACCGGAGGGATTTTGAGTCGATTCGGCTCAGTTCTGGTGCAGCTTTGGGTGGAACAGCAGCTGCTGATAGGTCAGCATTTGACAGTAGCTCGCGGTTGGAGGTCAATAGGCGAGGATGGAGACGATGAGTTCGGACGGGGTCTGTTCTATCTGGTCGTTCATGGAAAACGACCTTGACTCTGTTTGGAATCCGCACTGCAACTCGGTAGTGCTGAAACCCGTTTGAAACTGAGTGGAGTCGTTAGAGTTTTGGGCGTCTGGTCGGTGAGCCTGCACAGGGATTGGGTTAGTTCATCGACCCGAATGGAATCAGTAATCCGATTGAAGATTGGCGTGAAGGCATTATTGAAACGGAAGTGTAGGCATGGTGGGCTTACCGACTAACGAAAGTGGGACGAGGGAGAAACAGCGTGTTGGCACTGAGTTGGTCAGCTGGTGCGGACTGAGTTGGGTGTACGCCAGCAGCACTTTTGCCTCCGATTTCTACTTCTTTGCACTTTCTCCTTTTTCGAGAATAGAGTGGGTCGGAATCCAACTCTAACCTGTTTTCGATGGCGACCAAGTCGAGTTACAGCAGTAGCCAACAACTCATTCCAGCGGCTGCTCTCTCTCTCTCTCTCTCTCTCTCTCTCTCTCTCTCTCTCTCTCTCTCTCTCTCTCTCTCTCTCTCTCTCTCTCTCTCTCTCTCTCTCTCTCTCTCTCCCTCTTTCTATTATTTTCTTTTCCTTCCTTGAAAAACACCATAATATCCGGCTATTTATAGCCTTTCCATTTCTAGACGTTTCCACGGCTAATCATTGGGATTAACGCGGTGTTAGCAGAAGAAGGATCGAGAAACCCATCATAAGGGTTCTCTTATTTAGCCAAACGTTTGCATGGTCAACACGATCATCCCAGATGAGTTTCTAGTGAGGTAGGCCGCATGATGGACGTCTCAGATTTGAGAAAGGACCCACCTTTCGAGATTCATCATAAACGGTCAGATTAAGGAAGATGACCCATCAGCCATGGTAGTTTTACACTGGTCGGATGATCCAACGATCTGGGCCATTAGGATGGTTCGTATGACTCTTGGGATGCATGTGCAGTCCACTCTACGGCGAGTAGGGGTCGTTGATCTAAACGGTTTTGTCGATGCCGAAAACCGTTGCGCCACTTCAGTTTCTCGGCATTATCTCAGTCGTTAGGAGAAACATTCGACAACCCTATCTTAGACGTCTCAGATCGCTCGTTCGAACCTTCCAAAGGACAAGTGATGGTTGGGATCGAATGTGGCTAAGAATGGATAATATTCTTTCCGCCTTTTGCTGAATAGGGAGCTATATCCGGAAATGGTAAGGGTGACGAGGCTCTAGCTTGATGCGTGGGCGGCGTCCGATGATTCCGAGCAGCTGGATTCGCCAGCGAAGCAAACAACGTGGATTCCCGTATTCGGAGAGAGCCCTCGGCGCCACGTTGTCTGGGGTGGGTGATCGAGCACATGCATGAGCTTCACTACACACAACCCGGACGTGGTTTGGGTCGGTGGGAGCGTCTGTTAAAGATGAATGGTTTGGATTGTTGATCTAATCCGTGATGGTGGGCCACATCCACCCCAGCAACGATGTCTTTCAAATGCTAGTGAAAGCGGGAAAAGAGTAGAGAATCCACCCATTTTTTAGTTTCATCGGGTCAACATCTTGTTGACCCAGACTAGGTCCTGTGCACGGCGAGTGTATATACCTTTGGTGCACACACACCATGGGTGTGGGGCCCATGTTGATGCTCAGTGAGATCCACATCATCAATCAGTTTTTATTGGCCTTATTGAGACATCTTTCCAGAGATGTGGCAGATCCAGAGCTCAAGTGGCCCATGCTGCTATAATTTTAGCCTTTAATCATGGATTTTTAGTAATTCGACGGCCGATTGTATTTGAAAATGACCGTCAGTGGTTACGAAGGTTTGTAGCTCGATTTGGTGAAAATTTAATACTTATTTCTATGACTAGAGGATCTTATATCTCAATTGGACGAATGATTGCTCGTTTGAATGGCTGGATTGTTTTAGAAGGGATCGTCAACAGTCCATGAATCATCTGGACTATCTAGACGAGTTTAAAGAGTGATTTTGATTATTACACCCCTCATCGAATGATGTGATGTCTCAGTCTAATGACTGATCTCAAATCCAAAGATATATTTTTGACTTTAATAGTTGGATTGGAACCCAAACATCAAGGTTTCCCTAGGTTCCTAATTTAATTTAAAGGAATTTTAATAATTATTTTCAAACTTTAATGGCTTGATTAAGTTAAGTATCATGTGCCTAATGTGTTGTGGCCTAATGATGCGAAGTTCCATCTTAGAAACTATCAGTGGATGGTTTGATCCATGGCTGGAGATTCCTCACAATAATTAGACTTAGGCTAAATCAAAGGTGAACATTCACAAAAGCTAGGTCAGTATTTATACTATGTTATGTTGCATGGTAACTCCCAACTATTGAAAATTATGGGGCGTTGTTACATTTTCCATGGTAAGTTCGGCCAGCCCAACTTTGGGTTCGACCAACTGAACCTGTTTATTTGGCCAGCCTGAGTGTGTTCGATCAAGTTTCCGGCAATGTTAAAATTTTTAATATGAGGGAGATTCGGCCAGCTGAAATTTTGAAAAGTCTTATCCTGTAAAATCTGAGAGCCGTTAGAACGCAATTGTTGGAATTTTGGCTAGTCAAATTTCCAAGTCCCTTGGGTATAAATAGAGGCCTTCTTTCATTCATTTAGAACACGAAAATCGGTAATCAATCTACTCAAGCAAAGAGAGAAAGTCAGCCCCTCCTTAAGCTATTTGTGCAGTAATTCTAATTTTCTATTAGCTTATTTTATTCTTTTTCTCAAGTTAGTTTTAATTGTTTTAAGAGAATTATCTAAACTATACTTGAGATTTGGTGAATAAAATTTACGGCATTTAGAGTTTTGTTTATAATATTAAAAAAACGTTAGATCCCTATATTCTTTATGGTTTGAACACATATACAGCTTCATTAATATCTCAATAAAGAAGATCGCTGCAATCAAGGTACAGCTACGTCTTCGACTCGGCATTTGAAGATAAGTACTGTATATTCAATTTTTTTCATTTGGATTTTTCTGAGATAGCCCGAAAATCTCAGTGAGTTGTTTTGTGGTGTGAGCCCGTGAAAATCACAAGTTGGGTTTTGTTGTGATAGCCTGTGAAAATCACAAGAACTGTATCAGGTTGTTAAGGTGATCTTGTGAAAACCTTGAAATAGTGAAAGCCAAAATTAAGAGGGTAATAATTTTGAGAGTGGAGTAGGTGTGGGGTTAAGCACTGAACCAGTATAACTACTTGTGCATTGGTGGTGATTGATTATCTCTTTATTGCTTTATTTATGTTGATTGTCTCTTGTTAAGTTTGATGTTTTAATCTCAAAGACATCGTAAAATAAGGTTGTCATACCTAAATATTTTAGGTGAATTTTGTGCTACAAACTATTTAGAATCAAGATTTCAATATTTTAATCAATTGATAGTTATTGTTTAATTATTCTGCATTATATCAAAATATTTTATTTTGTCTTATTCCCCTCCTTCTCTAGTATATCTATAGCTCCTCCTTTCAAGTTCTTTACCCTAAAATAAATCATTGACCTGTAACTAAAAGTTCAGATCAAGGGACCTTGGTTACAAAGAGAAAAGGTGTTAGGAACCCTGTCTACCTGTACAATTATACGGTCTCTATTTCACAGGATTATGTGAACAATTAGGGATTAGGACCAGCTCTTGTGTGCGGGATGATGCAGAGGTGTGTGCAGTATTTTATTAATGCATCCTTACCGTCAAGCAATAGTACAGGACAAATAAATCTACCCCGGCTCACGCATTTGCCGAAGCAAAAATAGTCAGTCAACGCGAGCTTTTGTTGGGCAAGATCCAATAACTCGGCAGGCCACAGAGTATACACTCGAGTTAATTAGTGGAAATGCTATGTATGAAATGGGATATAATGATGATGTAAAGGTGCGTGTAATGCTTGTGTCAATGCACCATCACTATCAAGCAGTAGCCCTAGTGAAATAAATCTACCCTAACTCACTTGTCGAAGCAGAATAATAATCATTCAACCTGAACTTTTGATGGGCATGATCCAATAACTAGGCAAGCCACATAGCATACACTCGAGTCAATTGGGTGGAAACGTTATGCGATGATGATGGATATGATGAGCAAGGGAGTTGAGAATGGAGTGAATGTTACCTAATGCAAATATAGTTTAAATGAAGTTGAGAGTGAATGTTTTTGTCACAAGGGTTATATTAAGTGATTTGGATCGGGGTTTTAGTAGTGGTTTGGATCGGGGTTTTAGTGGCTCAGGTGGTTCAGGCGTATGCTAGAATAGGCTGACTTGGGCTGGACTCCTCTCCTTCTACTCTCTCTTCCCCTTGGTGGAGGGATGGAAAGACACTCTCTCTTGGGTATATGTGGATTATGGATTGTTATTATCTTTAAGTTTTTTGAAATGAGAAGGGGAGGGGGCTATTTATAGCCTACTGGCCTGGTTTTTCTATAATTAGAGAGAAGTTCAAGGCTGAAAATAGCTTGAATGGCCTGGATTTAAGATTTCTACACGGTGCGATCTCAACAGTTGATTTGGGTGGTATGGTTGTAATTTTGGCTCTAAGGAGAGGCAACGGGATCATTTCCCCTGTCCACAAGATTATCCCTTGAACCAGGGGAACTTCACATGTATTGCACCCTCTCCTACTGAAGCAGGAGAGATGCCACATGGCCGGTGGCACCCAAGGTGCCGCCTGGGCCACAAGAGTTCTCCTGTTTTCGTAGGTGAGCTCCCACAGAGGTGTGATGGCTCTAATTCCCTCGATGTTGGGTCTTTGTGGCTTCGGGCACTAATGGGCCTTGAGCATGGGCTTGGTTTTTGGTTGATTTTGGGTTTAATTTGGGTTAATTGATTGGGTTTAGTGATTGGGTGAGTTGATTGGGTAGAGTGACTGTGTTCGATCATCTTATCGACCTTAGGTGGGCTGTTTATACTACTCTAAAAATTTTAAATGTCTTACGCATGGGCCATACCTACAATCAATCAAATCCCACCATGTCACCACTTGTCTCCACTAGGTAAGGGTGGAGGCAGTATCCAATCTGAGTTAACATTAGTTTAGGCTAATGGGAGGATCATTGACTGTTTTCGTTCCAGAATATGCTTTGATTAATTTTCATAGGCAACATCAGTGTCACACTCATTGGCCTATTACATTGAAAAGAAAAAGGCCATTAGTCTATCCTTAATGCTAAATAAATTAAGAGATTTTTATTGAAATTTTCCTTTAACAAATCCCATAACCACTTGGTGGTGCTTTTTAAGAAGTGAAGTTACCAGATTACCGTCATGTATTATTTTTCTTTAAAAAGTAATCAAGTAGAAATTTTTAGGGCTCACGTGGTATCTATATGATATCCAACCAATTAAACACATACACCCATCCATGATAACCATATTACCCAAAAATCTTTCTAATCAAATCACCAAATGAGTTGTACATGAATTTTGGCATTTTTAAGTGGTTTATATATTTTTTAATGGTATAACTCGCCTTATATTTAAATTGATCAGTTTTTTTTTTTTCCTTAACATAATGGTAGATTTTATCTTTCTTTCCAACAAGTTAGATACATATAAATATCACATGGGTTTCAGAATTCTTCAATTTACCACTTTATAGGGGGGAAATTTATAAAATGGGTATCATGGTAATTTCTCTATTTAAAAAGCACTTAGAAATTTGTGATAAAAACTCAATAAATAAATGGAAGGGAGGTGACATAGTAGAGCTTAAGGAATTTACATGTGGTAGAGAGTTAGCTTTCAACACATTCCATATATACTACCAAAGGATGGATAACTAACATTAAAAAAAAGAAGAAGAAGAAAAAGAAGGGACGATCATATTTATTACCTTTTCTATAGTTTATCCCACTAGTTATTGACTTGATGGTAAACTGTTTTTGTTTACCACAATCACCTTAATAGCCCTAGAGTAGATGGATAAGATTGGATGGGGGGCATATGGGTGGACCCAATTTGTACATCACATGGCCATGTGAATAATAGAGAGACGACTCTACTATATTTGAGTTATTCCAACTCTCATTTCCTAATAAAAAAATGGTTAACTAATAATATATATTATTGTTGTGTGAAATACATGATCAATGAGCAAGATTAAAGTATTAAAGGTGCATTTTGAGATGATTTTACGACGTAGCATATTGCATTAATATAATCATTATAATAAATAACCATTTGAATAGTGTGAAATAAATGTTATATTTAACTATCAAGTCTAATACCCTAAATATGTTATAATGTCCTCCGAATTTTAAAATCCATCGAAATCTAATACATTATCTCCTATCTATCAACACAAAATTTCAAGTACGTGGTTGCCTCCTTTACATTTTCAAATCTAGCAAAATCCTTATCTTGCCTTATTAGTCCATTTGGTGATTGACCATGGCCTGTACTTCAAACTTAAAAAAATAAAATCATGCACGAATATGCACTTAAATCAAAAAATCAAAGGTATCATCCAAGAACATCCAATTCTGAAGTTGACAATAATCCAGGGTGTTACAATACAAGCAGCCTTTAGTAGTCTACTTCTTGAACACTTTATACTTCTTCAAGAATTTTTAAATTACTAGCCATAGATGGGGACCAATTTACCAAATAGTAAGCCATGTTAACAACCTCAACCCACAGGTCCTTGTCAAATACAGTATTACTTAACATGCTTTGGGCCCTTTCCAAAAGAGTCTAGTTTATACGTTCCAATACACCATTCTGGTTTGGTGTATTCTTAATTGTGTTGTGCCTCATAATTCCCTCGTCCTTATGATACCGATTAAACTCCTTCGAAGTAAACTATCCATCATTATCAGTCCTCAATACTTTAACTTATCACCTTGTCTATTTTTTAATCATGACCTTCCAAGCCTTGAAAGTGTCAAACACATTAGATTTATTCTTTATGGAATAAACATATACATTTCAAGATAAGTCATCAATGAATATTATAAAGAATGATGACACTCATCTAAAAACAATGGGTGATGGCCCCCACACGTCAAAATGTACATAATCTAGCGGTACCTTACTGCTATATTTTTCTGTTTTAAATAACAATCATGATTGTTTGCTATATATGCAATATTCATATACATTCAATTAAAAAAAAAAAAAAAGCAAGAATTAAACTGTGATTTAGGAATACTTTCATACTGCGCTCGCTCATGTGACCCAAGCATTCATGCTATACACGTGCAAACATGGATTTCGCTACAGACGTTGCAGCTTCACTCAATACAGTACTCCCGATCAACCTGTAGACATTATCACTCCTTTATGCCCTCATAACAGTAAATTTCTTATTTGAAACTTTTAGGACACCTTCATACTTGGTGAATTTACATCTGAGTGTCTCAAGAGCTCACAAAGATATCAGTTTCTTTTTTATATTTGGAACATGCCTCACATCCATCAAATCATGCTCCACCCCATCAAACATTCTAATGCGCATCGATCCAATTCCAATCATCTTACAGGCACGATCATTTTTCATAATTACCAAGCCACCATCATACTCATTGTATGTAGAGAACTAACTCTGATGAGGACACATGTGACACGATACCCCCATATCTATAATCCACTCGTTATATAAGTGTTCGACCTTGGAAACAAATAATACATCGTAACCACTCATCTCCTCACTGGATTCTACTAAATTGGCCTCTTTCGGTGAATTATCTGAATTTTCATCCTTCTAAGTTTTAGGGTTTGTACAGTCATTTTTTTCATGTCTTGTGTTTCCATAATTCTAGCACTTCAACTTTCATTTACGATTCAACTTGTACCTCGATTGTTACTTACCCTTCTAAAGTTCAGACGGTCCTCCCCTCGCAACCAGTGCCCTTGTAAAAGTACATTTGCTACCATTATTCATTCTTTGCTACTTCGAATGAAAGGCATATACTAGTATCAAGGTCTAAATGTATTCCTACCATGGCACAGAGTATCTAGTAGATTCTCGTAAGGATCTAGAAGGGACGTCAACAACATAAGGGATTTGTCTTCTACATCGATCTTCACTTCTATGCTTGTTAATGTATAAATTAGTTTGTTAAGGGTGTTGATGTGTTCAAAGAGATTTGACCCTTCTATCATCTTTAGAGTATACAACTGTCTCTTTAGATATAGGCAATTGGAGAGAGACTTCATCATGTAAAGGCTCTCTAACCCCACCCATAAGCCCAAGATAGTCGTCTAAAAAATAACATTATAAAGAACATTATCAGCTAGGCACAATTAAATTACACTAATAGCCCTCTGATCTAGGTTATCCCAATCATCTTCCTTCATAGTTTCAGGACATCTCGCTTTACCAAGGAGAGCATGCGATACCCCTTCTTGATAGGAGCATTTTCATCTTCAACCTCCATAATTCAAAGTTATTTTTACTCGTAAACTTCTCTATCTCAAACTACACATTCGATCCTTCAAACCCATATCTCAGATTTAATCAAAAATTCCAACGTAAAGCCTACGCTTTGATACCACTTGTTGTGCGCAAAAGGCACACTTAGGCATGGAAGCAACCTTATAATGAATCAAACATGCAATAGGAAGATAAAAATTGAGCAATGAAAGATAGCACAATAATTTTATTCAAAAAACCCCTTATGGGAAAACTCCATGGCACCAAGCAAAAAGCAATCAACTATGAATAGAGAATTACAAGAGATGGACTACTTACATATTTGAAACCCTCATTCCAAAAATGAATTTTTCTTCACAAAACCCTAAATTTCTCTAGCACAACCCTAGCAATACCCTAATCCCGCAATTACATGGTTTATATAATCTAAATCCGAAGTTAGAAACAAAACTGCCCACTTATGCAGAAGTTATGTGCACTGTTGATTGAACCTTCGATCGATCGAGTCCAATCAATAGGCATCAATTGAGACACCACATGTTTGATCTAATTGAACATGCAAAAAAGTGTTCATAGAGTTAACTTGGTTTTTTCGAATAATCTTAATCGATCGAAGCTTGATGTTCAATCAATCGAATATGCTCAAAACTGTTCGAAGACTAAACTGATTTATTCTGAATTTTCTCGATCGATCGACCAGGCTGTCAATTAATCAAAGACCTTAAATTTTCAGATTAAAGGCACATTGATCAACAATAAATACTAGAGGCACAATTTCAGTGAAGGTTTAGGTGAAAGTAGAAGATTGGTGGGCTTGATCTTCCAATAAGTAGGATTTTTTTAATCTCCCATTCATAGAGTGTCACGTCCTAAACTTAGAAACCGAGCTAACAAAATTTTCGATCACCAAATCTGGCACCAACAGTCTCCGTAGTACCCCATTCTCGGTTCCCAACGCTCATATGCCAGATTTTTTATCATAGGATCCTATAAGGAGGTTTTTAAGTGTAAAATTTTTGTAAAGGAGCATAAGTACAAGTGTACCCAAATCACAAGAGAAACATCATCATCACATATCCACTAATATAAATCGTTGATTACAGTGCTGAAAGGAAATACATGTATATAATAAAATCTCCACAAAGCTCGGCAACATGCTCATGCCTCAAAGCTATTGCATCCTGACATCACCTGCACGCATCTATTGTGCATAAGCTTATAGAAAGCTTCGAGGACGATGTACATGTGTGTGCAACGTAGGTGCCAAGTATACAATACGAGTCCACAATTCATACAACATCAGAAATACTGACAAGTTCATGAGTCATACAATATCAGAGTAAGCAAAAATACTGACAAATCCATGAGTCATACAATATCAGAGTATGCAATGCAGATTGGCTATGGAATGTGGGGTCGTGGTAAACCAAATGCCATGTGCTGGGAATGTAAAGCAATATGCAGTGCGAAAGAAATGACCAAGATAGAGCATGAAGTTAGGATGATAGCACGTAGTATTACAGGCTGTGGGGTCCATCACAAGGGACTTCTATCCAAACCAGTCTCATACCTAAATTTGGATAGCCAGACTCAATATGGTAAACTCTTGATCTCAGGTTGGTCATGCGCCCCAACCGAAATCCTAGCCACTATGAAGGTACGCACAATGATTTGATTGCCCACCACCAGCCTAAGTGGATAATGAATGAATCAATAAATCAAATACTGAGTATGTAACTCCTACTTAGTAGGTCCACATATCAGTACCGTACATCTTTAGGATCATCACCGGGGTCTAGTACACTCTACACTGGTCACTGCCTCCCCAGCCGCTCAACCAAGTGAGTGAAAGAGACCTCACTATCTGCCTACCAATATCGGCCCGGCACGCCGGTAGTGCACCCACTCATGAGCTGGTCAAACTCAACCTAGCTTAAAGCCCCCTCACTCGGGCAGATAAGACCACACTCCCTTCCAACCAATCACGATATAGTGGGAGACGCAACTTAATGGTATACGACCCTCATGAGCTCATGTATATCTACTCGGTCCAGATGTTAGAGTATCCTTATGTACCATGAGAGTTTAGAAAATTTCACCTAAGGACATCTATCACGCCCCATGTAAAAAAAAAGATTTTCGATGTCTCATCTGGCCATCCATGATATGTCTGTGGAGGTCGCAACCTTGATGTCGCTAGGGCGTACGGTAGTCATATCATAAAATGAGGGATGCATGAGTCATATCATCCAGTCATGCATCAAACCTGTACGTACCACGTGCTCATGTGGGGTAACTCTTTCTCGCAAGGAGTCCCATAATAGATCAACCCAATGGCATATGCTATGATCAATCACTCATAACAAGCATATAAATGATGCGTATGGACATGTATCATGACGTCATGCATAGCATATACTCAGTGTGTCCTACTAGCTTAAGCACACTAGCATGATTAATAGATTCAACATTAATTAGCCCAATACATGATGGGGTCCACAAAAGGACGACGTATCTAACACAAACATCAAGATAGGCCTATATAGTGAATAAACCTAACCGAGTATCACATATTCTTCCATCTACGACAAGGGGAATAATGATGATGTATTAATGTCAAGGATGAGTCTCGTACTCATCCTAGAAGGTAGATAGACGGTGTGGTTAATACATACATAAAATGACATCGTAGCAATCGATTGAAAGGAAGGGCACATCACATGGGATGAGTCAAGCGGGTATACAATAAGTGGGCTTTCTCTTTATCAGGAACAACTGGGCTCTCCTATGAGGGCCCGATATGAGTACGAGGCGGGTCTTAGTAGGATCCACACATCCAAGACTATATAACCCTACAAACGGTCTTTCTCAGCATCTAAGTAAGCCTTGAGTTTGGGTCACTAATTTTGGGCAACACATGTATCTAGGTGGACCACATTTGTTATGGAAGGCCTGGTGAGAACACAAGGAGGCTCCAAGGTTCGGGTAGTTCTACAGGGTGTGGTGGAGAGCATCATTATCAATGGGGCCCAATATTTTGGGGTAACCCGATAATACATATAATGCGCATGGGCAAGAATCATAAGGTTATACTAAGCATGATCTATGGTAATGATGTACTCTCACATATATATAGTGGTGGCCTAAATGTCGTACTACATCAAGGATGAACCTCATGGGGTGAATCATTCCATAGTGGGAGTCAAGATGATGACCCTAAGTATATTAAGTGGGCTTTCTCACCCACTCTATCATATGATAAATTGGGCTTTTTATGGGGCTCGATACAAACAAGGTGAGTCTACAAGTTATGGTGATTCATACAAGGGTGGTGGAGAGTACTGGCATGAATGAGGGCCCAATGGTTTGAGATAGCCCAATACGGTAAGATGGTCATGGACTTAACAACGTACCCTAGGGAGATCTACGACGGGGACATTTAACCACCATTTACAATTTGGACATTTAACCACCATTGCCCCCAAGGTGTGGCCCAGTAGAATCTATCTTATAATGGGGTTCATAGTCCTAATACTTGGTAGGAATAGATGATTTTCATAAATGTTATCACCTACATCATGGTGGAATCACACATCACAGTTGGGCCTCATCACATAGGCCTCATATACACCACAATGGGCCTCATGTACATCACATCGGGCCTCACCCAAGGGCCACATATACATCATAATGGGCCTCACGACATGGGCCTCATATTCATCACATCGGGCCTCACACAAAGGGCTCATATACATCATATTAGACCTCACCACTTGGGCCTCATATACATCACAATGGGCCTCATCATAAGGGCCTCATATACGTCTCATTGGGCCTCACATAATGTAAAACCCGTATCCTAGCCCATACTGTTTCGTAGGCTTCCGCGGTACTCCCGGTCGAATTTCGACGACCCGTGACGTGTAGACAGTATTTACGCGCAACCCTGAGTTGTATCCCATATTTCAGAGTCGGCTTGACCCGAGACTTGCACCTTTGTGACCGCACCGTCATCGCAGTTTCGATGCCACGTCTCACACGCCGAGGTGATACCTAGGCCAGGAGATGTGGGCCTGCATTTAGTTCGAGAAAAACGTCGCGCTTTGTAAAATCTAAGAGAATATGTTAAATTAATCAATCAATCACATCAATCAAGTATACATTAAATGTCAAGTATATATCTCATTACTCCCTTATCAAAGTAACCCCAAAGTCAAAACAACTCATCCCTTACATGTCAAGTACACATCACTCATCACTCACTCACCTATCTCTCTTTCTCTTTACATCTCATCCTCTCTCTCTCATTTTCTCCATTTTTCAAGCAAACCCCAAACAACCCAACGTCCAAGCAAGAGAGGTCTATGAGAGGAGCTTTAGTGTAGCCCACTTCCTACCCTCTCATTCCCATCTCAACCTTTCATTTTTCATCATCTTCCATCAAGATTGAAGCTAAGGAGTTCAACGTTCCATCGGACCAAGAAGGAGGTCAATAGGTGGGTGATTTTTGTTTAGATTTGATGATTTAAGGGCCCACATGTGGTGGGACCCATTTGATGTATGTATGGAGGGGCCCATAGTGGCAGGGCCCCTCCCACAACCGATCTCTCTCTTTTTCCCTCTTTCTCTCCCTTTTTCTTATTTTGTTGGTGTTGATGATCCGTGGGGCCCACCTTGATAATGTGCTGAGTACAACATATGGAACCACTGTGATGTATCTATTAATCCTAGCCATCCATCATCTAGACGGTGGACCAACAACAATTGATGTTGTATTGACGCAGTAAGTTTTGTGGGTGCAAATCATGAGGTATGTGTTATCTCCACACCGTCCACCCTCAGCCGTCCGCACGTGGGACGTGTGGACCCCAAGCCATGATGTACAGGTTTTATCTCATCGTCAAGATCGGTGGGATCCCACATGAAGTATGTGTTTTATATACACCATCCAGCGACCAGGGTCTGGACGCTGGACATCTTTCAAAAAAAATAATAATAATAATATATAATAATATATAATATAATATGGTAGGCCCCACGTGTGGGACCCACCTGATATAAATAATATGTATGTATATATATATATATATATATATATATATATATATATATATATATATATATTATATCCATGATGTTCGTCCTTGGAACAGTGGGACCCACTCTGCACATGTGGGGCCACCACCGTCCAGGGATGTGGACCCCATCTCTGATGCATGTATTTCATGCCCACCGTTCATCCATTTGAGGACGGTGGACCACATTTTTAATGCATGTATTTTATACACATCGTCCATTCGTTTGAGGACGTGGACCCCACTATGATGTAAAATTACGGTAAAGACCGCTTTAGTTGAAGTAGGAATGTGCCAATATGTCCTAAAGGGGGGTGAATAGGACTTTTATAAAAAATTTATGTGTAAGACCCGTATCTTAGTCCGTACCGTTCCGTAGACTTCCGCGGTCTTACCGGTCGAATTCCGGCAACCTTCTACCCTTAACCGATAATTGCGCGCGACCCTGATTCGTATATCGTCAACCCGAGTCGACTCAACCCAAGATCTTTACCATAGTGACCGCGCCGTCGCTGCGGTTTTAATGCCGCGACTCACGCGCCAAGGCGATACCCTGGTCAGGAGTTGTGGGTCAGAGTTCGGTGCGAGGAAAACGCCGTGCATTGTGAAATCCAATAAAATCTCTACGAGGTGTCATATCAATCCCATCAATCAATCAAATCTTATCACATCACATGTCAAGTATATGTCAAGTACATATCACCTTTCACCCATACCCAAGCAACCACAAAAGTTAAAAAAGTTCTTACACTCCCATGCCTTTCTTACACAAATGGCCACAAAAGTCAAGAATCTCTTACACACCCATTACTCACCACATCCATCACTCCATCACCCATCCCTCTCTCTCTCTCCCTTTACAAGTCTCTCTCTCTCTCTCTCTCTCTCTCTCTCTCTCTCTCTCTCTCTCTCATTTTCAAACCCAATTCCAAGCAAAAAAAAAACCCATACGTATGAGCCTCTCCCTCTCTTCCAAAAACTCTAAGTGTGGCCCACCTTTCTTACCCCTTCATCTCCCATCTCAACCATCCAAACCTCATCTCATCCGTTGGAATCGAAGCTAAGGAGCTAAGGAAACCATAGGTCTAAGAAGATCAAGCGGTGGGTGATATTAAATTTCTGTTTTCTATGTTTCTTTTGATTTAAGGGTCCATCTATGTGGGACTCACCTTGATGTAGGCCTTGTATCAAAGAGGGGCCTATAGTGGCGGGCCCCCTCCATCTTTGCTGATCTCTCTCTCTCTCTCTCTCTCTCTCTCTCTCTCTCTCTCTGGTGTATGATGGCTTGTGGCCCACCTTGATGCATAAGATCATTCATCCTGTCCACCCATCCCAAACGGCGTGGCCCACCTTGATCATGCCGTTTATTCGGCACCATTCATTATCTAGGCCATCCAAATAGTGGTCCACCCGGATGAAAGAGAAACACAAATATCAGACCCATCCAAATCCAGTGGGCCACGTCTGTGTGGGACCCACCTTGTATTTTATTTTATTTTTTTTAAGTCTGTCCAGCGTCTATCGTCTAGGACGCTGGACGTGTGAATCGACTGTGCTGTGAACTCACAACAGCATTGCCTTTTTGGGCTTATGGGTGGGTCATGTGTACCGGCTCCACCTTGATGTATACAACAAATCTATGCCGTCCATCCTATTCATTGCCTCATTTTAGGCGTTGAGTCGAAAAATGAGGTCAATCCGATAATTAGGCGGGCCATACTATAGAAAACTCTGTTTCCTATTGTTCAAAACTATTAGGACTCACCTTGTTGTTTCTACCTGCCAAAAATGTCAAACATTGGACTTGTTCGGCATGTTTTGAGCACTAGAATCCTTTGGGCGGAGTGGATTCCCAAGGAGTGGGCCCCACATGTGAGATTTCGTATATAAAAAAAAAAAAAAAGAAAACAAGAGGCAGCGCCTGCTGCCACTGACGCAGCAGTAGGGCTGCAGCGTTTTGACGGGCGGGCGACCAGCCACCCACGACTCTAGCCGTGGGCCCCACCATGATGTATATTTTGCATCCACACCATTTGTACGGTGGGCCACTCCCAGTAGTGGGCCCCCTCCAAATTTCGGCCCTATCCACAGATCAGGTGGCCCACACAGCAAGAAACAGTGGGATTGAACCTCTACCATTGAAACTTTTTTTTGGGCCACAGAAGTTTTGGATTAAGATGAAATTTGTGTTTTCCTTTCACTCAGGTCCATGTGACCTTGTCAACGGGTCAGATGGCATATAAACATTGTGGTGGGCCCCACACGGGACCCATAGTGATGTATATGTTTTACATTCACCGTCCAGGCAGACTGTGGTACCCACCATGATATAATTGTTTTATCTACACCGTCCAACCAGCGGACGGTGGAGCCCTCTCTGATGCATGTGTTTTGTCTACACTGTCCAGTGATAGTGGGACCTGCCATGATGCATGTGTTTTGTCTGCACTGTCCAGTGACAGTGGGACCCGCCATGATGCATGTGATGCATCCAGACCATCTATCCACTTGGAAAGATCATTTTAAGGCATGAGTTGAAGAATGAGACCGATCTGTGATCAAGTGGGCCACCTATGTTTGGGTGTGGCCCATTTGACATATAAGGCCTATGGATTTAGGCCCATTTGACATATAAGGCCTATGAGTTTAGGCCCATTTGATTTATATAAGGTCTATAGGATTAAGCCCATTTAATATGTATAAGCCCATGGGATTAGGCCCATTTAAGACACATAAGGCCCATGTGATTAGACCCATTATGATGTACTCTGAGGCCCATGGGTTATGACCCATTGCAATGTACCTAAGGCCATTGGTGAAGCCCAGTAATGCGGCCCATTTGATGAATATAAGGCCCACTAATGTATCCCATTTGATGTAATGAAGGCCCAATAGGATGTACCTAAGGTCCATTACAATGTGTGAACCAAACATGGTTTGTGTAATGATGTTTACTACGGGTTATGGCTTGGGAGCAATAGTGGTTTGACATCCACATTGTAAGTATAGTGTTAGTTAAATGTCCGCATTATGACTCTCCTTAGGGCCATTGAAAGGCCGTAATTGTTGTGTGTAGGCCGTCTAGGCCCATCTGCATTGTAAGGATAATTCATTACTTTCTAACATGCTTAGTATAATTCCATTATTCATGCCCATACACATTGTATGTATGCTTGATATGAGGAATGTTTGATCATCGCATAAGCCGTTGGGCCGAGACATTTATGGGACTCCTTATGAGGCGGAGTGTCCCACATGAGCGCATGGTGCGCACGAGATTATTGCATGATTGTATAGTATGACTCATGCATCTCGCATTTACGTGACATGTGACATCAGGACCATAGCCTCCACAGGCATATCGTGGTTGGCAGGATTGGATACCGAAAATCTTGTTCTACATGGGGTGCTATAAATATCCTTGGGTGAAAGTCCTTAAACCCTTATGGTTCCAAGAGGTTGCTCCAACGTCTAGAACGAGTGGGTAGATGAGCGTTGAGTGCCGATTACTAGCTGGTTGCGCTCTCCACTGTGTCGTGGTGGGTTAGAAGAGGGTGCGGCTTTACCTGCCCGAGTATAGGGGTAATGCTAGGCTAAGTCTGACTAGCTCGAGGAATGGGTCCGCTATCGACGAGTCAAGCCCGATATTGGCAGATGGATAGTGAGGTCTCTTCCACTTACTTTATTGTGCGCGATGAAACGGTGATCTGGTTTAGAGTGTAGTAGACCCCGGTGATATCCCAGATTTAAGCTGTATTGATATGTGGACCTAGATGAGGATTGTATGCTTGACTTACATCTTGTATCGCATAGCCCTAGTATGGCCGACATTATTCATGCTTTGCATCGCATAGCCTTGGTAGGCTAACGGTATTCTTGGATCCATCAGTATATTCCGCATTGCTCTGATATTGCATGATCATATTACTACCTTTCGCACACACTTTCACCACCCTCTAAGCTTTCTATAAGCTTATGCAAAATCGTTGCGTGCAGGTGACGTTGGGGCGCAGCAGCGTTGAGGCAGGAGCGCTTTGCAGATCACTTTGGAGATTTTATTTATCATCATTATATTTCCCTTTATGCTCATTGTACTTGTAAAGTTTTTTATCATAGTGGAAATGTAATGGAGTTTTTAGTTGTTGTTTGTGGGTTATGTCGTTGGTTATGCTTATCACGAATCAAATTGATCTTGAAAATCCTCCTCGTAGCATCCCAGGATAGGAACCTAGCGAATGGGAGCTGAGAGCCGAGAATAGGGTTCTACGGAGGCTGTCGGCGCCAGATTCGGCGATCTTGAATTTTGTGAGCCTGGTTTCCAAGTTTGGAGCGTGACATTATGGTTTATTTAAAATCCGATCAAACTTGTCCTGAATAGATATGCATGAATCAGGATTTCTTCAAGATAACTCTAATGGCTTCCAAGCCCATTAGAGGATTCAATCACAAAACTTACTTAATGATAAACATGATGCAATTCAGAGATTATGATGGATGTAACTGTGTGTGAGGTGTGATCAAATATGAAAGTATTTAATGAAATCACACAAGTAATCAAAGACAAACAACAATCACAAATACAGTCATTTTTATAGTGGTTCGACTACTTGTCTACTCCACTCCCAGCAGACGCACTCAATCGTTGAGTGTGCCGGATTTCACTAAGGAGGTTCCACACAGTTCACCTCAAACCCAAGGTTTTAAATTAGGTTCACCTTTAACTAGTATAACCTACACCTAGGCTGACAATTTATGCTCCCACGAGTAAGGGTCAACACATAGCACTCGATTTTAGGCACACTGGCCAAGGATCCACACAAGAAAATCAGGTTCACCTTTAACCAGTACAACCTGTACCTAGGCTAACAGTTTATGCTCCCACGAGCAAGGGTTAACACATAGCACCCGATTTTAGGCACACCAGCCAAGGATCCACACAAGGAACCTCTCCTGTTTATGCTCTCACGAGCAAGGGTCAACACAAAGCACTCACTTTTAGGCACACTGGCCAAGGATCTTCCATAAGACCTTAACTGTTTATGCTCTCCACAGAGCAAGGGTCAATACAACGCATCCACTACATACACTCCCGCCGGAGGCCTCCTAGAGGACTTACAAGGAGTGAGAAACACCTTAGACCCAATCCTACAAAGGAATGATCACAAGGGTCCTCTGAACTCTGATAATTGACAGATAAGCGGGTGAGTCCCTTTTAGCTCGTTGTTGAAGATCTCCTCCTTTGTTAATAAAGAGTCTTCTTCTTCCTTGAACCGCAACTCAGAAGATGTACCAATGCATGGCGACGGGTTGGGTCAAGGTTGAAATGGAATCCTACTCTATTAAAAGTTTTTCGATAAGGGAAATAGAGTGATTCCAATCATCTATGCATTTAAGGCATCCCAACTTAATGATTTTTCATTAAGATGGTAGCTGGAGGATCCTTGAATGCGGAAGTTCATTCCTCAATCCGCTCTACTGAATGTCAATGATGAGGGTGGATTGGAGGATGAACTTACATGAGAGAAAGGGCTTTGGGTATATGATCTAAGGTTAAATTGTCACGCCTCAAACTCAAAAATCGGGCTCACAAAATTCTCGATCGTCGAATCTCGCGCCGACAGCCTCCGTAGTATCCCATTCTTGACTCCAGGCACTCATATACCAGGTTCCGATCCTGGGATGCTACAAGGAGGATTTCTAATATCCATTTAATTCATAATGAGCATAACATAAGCATAACCCACGAACAATAACCACAAGAACACCACCATAAAATTCACTATGATCAAAAACTTTTGAGTACAATGCGTAGGAAAGGGAAATACAAAATAGTGACAATAACAAAAACTCCAGAAACTCGGCTGCACGCTCCAACTGTGGTGAGACTAAGGTTGCGTCCTGACGTCACTTGCACGCATCAATCGTGCATAAGCTTATAGAAAGCTTAGAGGGTGGTGTAAGTGTGTGCGCAATACGAGCGTGCTCAGAATGCAAGGTCAGAATAATGTTGTAATGTGCTAATAAGTACATGAATACAATCAGCCGTACCAAGGCTATGCGATGCAGAATGCAAGTCAAGCATATCAATCCTCATCATATATCAGTACAGTTCTCAATCTGGATAATCACCGGGGTCTAGTACACTCTACGTCAGCTTGTCGTCCCTATCCGAACGCATAACTGGGAGAGCAAAATAGACCTCACTATCTGCCTGCCAATATCGGGCCCGGCTCCTCGATAGCGGACCGATTTCTCAAGTTGGTCAAACTCAACCTAGAAGTTACCCCCTCACTCAGGCGGGTAAGGTCACACCCCTTTCCAACCGACCAAGACACAGTGGGAGACGCGGCCTACTGGTATACGGCCCTCGCGCGCTCGTGTATCCACTCGGTCTCGACGTTAGAGTCATTCTCTAGTACCATCGGGTTTAGAAATTTTCACCCAGGGACATCTATGGCACCTGTATGCTAGAACCAAACATTTCTGGTATCCAGTCCAGCCACCCACGATGCATCTGTGGAGGCTATGGCCCTGATGTTGCTAAGGCATACAATAATCACAATCATACAAGTGCAAGTGCATGAGTCATACTACCAGTCATGCAACAGTCCTACGTGTATCATGCACTCATGTAGGGCAACTCTGCCTATTAAGGAGTCCATAAATAGTTCACCCGAAGGCATATGCTATGATCAGTCACTCCTCATATCGGTCATACATATGATGCGTATGATAATGAATCATGAATCTATACTAAACATGTATATAGAGATGAGCTCTGCGTATAACTGAGATGGGCCGAGACAACCTACTTACTATAAGTATGGGCCTATTAGTAGGCCTTAGGGAGAGTGACGGTGCGTACATTTAACCGTCATCATCCTTACAATGTGGGCATCTAACCATCATTGTTCCCAAGGCATTACTTGCTATAAACATCATCATATGCCATGGAGGGCCTTAAGTACATCAACTGGGTCGTATCATATGGGCCTTACATTCATCAAGTGGATCACCTCAATGAGCCTCACCAATGGGCCTTAGGTCCTTTGCAATGAGTCATAACCCATGGGCCTCAATATGCATTAAAAATGAGCCCAATCACATGAGCTTTATGTACATCAAATGGGCCTAATCACATAGGCCTTATATATACCAAAGTGAGCCTCAACAATGGGCCACAAATACATCAAATGGGCCTACACACATGGGCCCATATATAACAAAGTGGGCCTCGAATAAGATGGACAACATGGATATAGAACATATGGACGGAATCGATGAAATACAATTATCATGGTGGGGTCGCTCTCATATCGTGGTGGCCATCGAAATGTTTATTTTCTACTCAAGCCGTGATCGGTTCACACAGCCATGGAGCTCACCAATAATGTTTAGTTTCCATACAACCTGTTGATATGGTCACATGACCATGGGGCCCCATCATAATATTCATTTTCCATCCAACCTATTCATAAGGTCAAGTGGACCATGGGCCCACTGAAAATGCTTATTTGCCATACAATCTATCCATAAGGTCACGTGGACAGGGAGGGCCCACTGTAATATTTATTTTTCACCCAACCTTTTAATAAGGTCACACAGTCAGGGGGGGGCCCACTGTGATATTCATCTGACATCCAATCCATAAAAAAATCACGTGGACCTGGGAAAGCTGGGGTCCACTGGAATATTTATTTTGACATCCAACCTGTTCGTATGATCACGTGGGCCAGGGCCCACCGTGATGTTCATCTGCCACCCAATCTATTTATAGGGGCCACACGGTCAGGGGAGGGGCCCACCGTGATGTGTACCTGACGTCCAATCTGTTAATAGGGTTACATGTACGTGGAGCCCACTGTATGTTTATTTGCCATGCAACATGGCCAGGGGCCCACCGTAATGTTTATTGCCATCCAAACTATTCATGAGGCCGCGGTTGGGGGCCCACCACAAGGTGGTTCTCCAATCCAACCCGTTCATTATGTGTGTTCCACCCGACGGACGGTTCAGACCAAGTTTCAGCTATGTCCAAATCTCAGGTAGGCCCCACCAAGTGCTTTTATATGTTTCAGGCATGTTTTCACATGATTTTAGATGGTATGGCCCACCTGAGTCCCGTATACCGTTGATCTTTGGGGAAGACCCCTATTCAAAGGGGACCCCTCAATTGCACGGTGATGATGTTCGAACGCATCACAGTGGGGTCCACGGCTGGGACCCGTGGGAACCCTGCCCGTCCGCCCCTCAACATCCAGCACAGGACACTCCTGCGGCCTGGTGTGTCAGCGGCAGCAGCAGAAGCTGCTGCTAAAATTTTTTTTTTTTTTTTTTTTGAAATTGAATGTTTTCGTGGTTTTTCCCAAGTGGGGCCCACATCAGATGGATCTATACCATCCATTGGATTCCATGCCTTAAGACCAACTATTTGAGTCTAATATGCAAAGTATTTGGCGAGTAAATAAGAATATCCAGCGGTTTTAACGGTAAGCACGACTGTTTACTATGGTACGACTCGCTTGATTATCAGATCAGCCTCATCTCTTGGCTCAACGACTAAAATGATCTGAGAAAGAGGATGGACGGTTTGGATTAAGTACAGGCATCAAAGTGGGGCCTGCATGAGTGGTCCACCCCAACTACTAATATAAATAATATATTATTTGGTTTTGTTATCCGTCAGTGCGCAACCAAGCCGCTACACACTCCATGTCATACGTCCAGCGTCCCTGGACGCTGGACGGCGTGGACAATCACGACATCATGGTGGGTCCCACACGTACGTGGCCCACCATATGCCTATATATATGTGTATATATATAATATAATATATGTTACATATCATTTCACCTAAGATGTGGCGGGCCACACCGTTTAATGGATGAAGTAGATTTATCATGAATTGGTGGGGCTCACTTCATTTTAGGGGAAGGATAAAGAGAGAGAAAGAGAGAGAACAAGAGCGAAACACGGGGAAGGAAAAGAGCGACCCCGCCACTATGGGCCCTTCATTGATACAACACATACATCAAGTGGGTCCCACAACAAGTGGGCCCTTAAAAATTAAAATGAATGATGATCACCCACCTCTTTTCCTTCTTCTTGCTCCCCTAGCCTCCTTAGCTCCTTTGCTTGACTTTTAAAGGTGGTAGATGATGGATCAACGGTTGAGATGAGAGATGAGAGAGTAGGGAAGGTGGGCCACACTTGGCATTTGGGAGAGGGAGAGAGGGCTTAGACGTGTGAAATTTCTTGCTTGGGAGATTTGAGAAATGAGAGAGAGAGAGAGTGAAGTGATGGGATGATATGGGATAGGTGAGGTGTGATGGGTGATGGGTTTGGTGATGGATGAGGTGATGTGAAAGTTGACTTTGGGCTTGCTTGTGTAAGAGAAGGGTATGGGTTGTTGTACTTGACTTGATGTATGAGGTGTACTTGATTGATGAGATTGATTGATTGATTGATGGGACATCTCGTAGAGATTTCCTCGTAATCCGCAACGTGCGGTGTTTCTTCGAATTGAACGCGAGCCTATATCTTCTACCCTGGGTATCGGGTCGGTGCGCGAGTCGCGGCGTTAGAACCGCGGCGACGACGCGGTCGCTAAGATACAGGTTTCGGGTTGAGTTGACTCTAAAATGTGGGACTCGGCTTAGGTTCGAGCGTAAACGTCGAATACAGGTCGAAGATTGCCGAAATTCTACCGGAAGGATCGTGAAAGTCAACGGAACGGTACGGTCTAGGATACGGGTCTTACATAAATACTCAAAAGCACTCTCTTCTTTCTCTACCAGTAACTAAAGACAAGTTCTCTATATATAGGCAAAAAGTTTCAACGGATATAAAATGGTCACATTTATGACAAAGTTTGATATCATCGAGCAGGGTCAATATCATCGAGTGTATACTCTTGATTGTATCGAGTAGCCGCTTGATGACACAAACTCAAATGTCATACGCTTTTAAAACCTTGTACAAGCTCGTCGAGGAGATCGAAACTTGCGTCGATGTCATTGAATTTTGAACTCTAATTTCATCAACACGAGGATCGATTCCTCGACATTTAAAAATGAGAGAGAAAATGCCTTTAAAATATTTCAGGTCAAGGATATGATCGAGGTACACTTGATATCATCAAAATTTGAATGTCGATGATATTGATAGTCGTGTCGATGCATCGATTAATCTAAAGGATTTTTCAGTTAAGTTTGCTGGACAGTTTATACCCTTTCTCGATGCAATCGACCCAGCCTCGATATCATCGATATTTGAATATCGATTCTATTAAGTGACCCTCGATACAAAATAAAAACCACCTGAAAATTGTTGCTGGATAACTGTGTCCAAGACCGATATCATCAAAGACTTTTCGATATCATCAGTTTTTGAATTCTGAGGATATCGAGGATTACTTCAATATATCGAAGGTCTTTATGATTTTCTTTAGAAAAACATGGACACAAACTCTCTACTATCGATTTTATCGAGTCAACTTCGATAGACTCAAGATTCAAATTTCGATGATATCGATATGGGTATCGATACATCGATAATTCAGTCCAGAAGAATATATGGTTGCTGGACATCTTTTGTTCTCATTTCAATAGTATCGATTGAGCATCGAGGACATCGACAGCACTTCTCAATTATATCGTTCAGTCCATCGATAAATTGACAGAGGTAGAAAACTTAGAGATTTTCTGAAGTTTTGAAAAAGTTTTCTAACCCAAAAACCCTATGATATTCTAATCAGTTTTAAGGTTTTAAGTATCTGGTGTTTTGGGACATGGGATGTGAGGCGTAAATTTACCTGTGACGAGTTCGGGCACACATCCGGTTGAGGCAGACGGTTGATTGATCTTCCTATGGAGCTTTTCTATCTAATTGACTCAACACTCTTGCTAATTGACAAACCAGGGCACTTTCATGATGTAGTGCTTCATCTGCACCGTTTATCTGTAAAAACCCACTGTGATGTATGTTTTATATTCCACGCCATCCATCTGGACAAGTGTGACCCGTATGATGCATGTGACATATTCAAACTGTCCATCCATTTGCAGAGAATGAGATAGATGCAAGTATCAGATGAGGCCTACCCTGCTGTATCCAGCACGTGGGACCACCATTGTGTATGTGTTTCCTTCATACCGTATAGCTGAGGATTGTGTGGCCCACTGTGACATATGTGTTTCATCCTTACCGTCCATCAGTGGACCACATGACGTCAACAGTTTTGTGGGGCCCGCTGATGTATGTGTTATATCCAAACTGTCCATCTAATTGACAAGCTCATCTCAAGGCTTGAGACAAAAATGGGGCAGATCTATCAGGTGGACCACACTACAGAAATTAGTAGAGATTGAACATCCACCATTGAAACCCTTTTTGGGTGCACAGAAGTTTGGATCAATATGATATTTATTTTTCCTCTTAATCCAGGTCTTTGTGACCTTATGATTAGATTGGATGGAGAATATACATTATGATGGGCCCTACCTTGATGTATTTGTGGCCCATCCATGAGGCCCATCTTGCAGGGTTCACCCATTGTATATTGAGGCCCATGGGTTGTGGCTCATTATGATGTATTTGTGGCCTAGATGGTAAGGCCCGATGTGATGTATGAGAGGCCCCTTTATGATGTATTTGAGGCCCATATGATGCGGCCTGATTTGATGTATTTGAGGCCCACATGATGTGGCTCGATTTGATGTATTGGAGGCCCATTGATGCAACTCATTGTAATGTATTTGAGGCCCATGAGATATGACCCATACGATGAGGCTCATAGTGATGTATATTAGGCCCTCATGTTGAGGCCTAATGTGATGTATATATGGCCCATACGATGAGGCCCATGGTGATGTATATTAGGCCCTTGTGTGAGGCCATGGGCCCACTTTATGTTTGGCTCTATGTGGGTCACTCCTTGGGAGCAATGTTGGTTAAATGTCCACATTGATGGGCAATGATGGTTAAATGTTCACATTGTGACCTTCCCTTAGGCCCTTTAATATTATCGAGGCCGATTGTCGAGGCCAATTCCGATTATCGAGACTGATTTCAATTATCAAGGCTGATTCCGATTGTCGAGATGGATTTTGATTATTGAGGCCGATTCTAATTATCGATGCCGATTTTGATTGTTAAGGTCGATTATCGAGGCCGATTTCGATAGCCGAGGCTGATTCTGATTGTTGAGACCGATTATTGATGCCAATCATTGGTACTGGTTGTTTATACCTATTATGAGTATGTGACAGCATAACATCATGATACATGTCTATACGCATCATCTGCATGTTTGTTATGAGATGTTGTTGACCATTGCATATGTCATTGGGCTGGATGTTATGAGACTCCCTGATAGGCGGAGATTGCCTCATATGAGCGCGTAATTTACGTAGGTTTGATGCATGACTGGATGGTATGACTCATACATCTCGTATTTTTTTGATATGACCACCGAACGCTCTAGTGACATCAGGGCCATAGCCTCCACAGGTATATCGTGATGGCCAGATGAGACACCCAAAATCTGTTCTACATGGGGTGCTATAGATATCCCTGGGTGAAATTCTTTAAACGCTCTTAGTTTTAGATGTTGCTCCAATGTCTAAACTGAGTGGATGCATGAGCGCATGAGGGTCGTATACCGTTAGGTCGCATCTCCCACTGTGTCGTGGTCAATTGGAAGGGGGTGCGGCCTTACCTACCCAAGAGGAGGGGACAAAGCTAGGCTGAGTTTGACCAGGTCGAGGAATGGGTCCGCTATCGACGAGTTGGGCCTGATATTGGCAGGTAGATAGTTAGGTCTCTTTCACTCACCTTGATGCACACGATGGGGTGACAATCTGGTTTGGAGTGTAATAGACCTTAGTGATTTCCCAGAGAGGAACCGTACTGATATGTAGACTTATTGAGCAGGAGTTACATACTCATTCATTCATTCATTCACTATCCACTCAGGCTGGTGGTGCGTAATTATTTATTACCTGTACCTTCGCAACAGCTAGGATTTCGGTTGGGGCACATGACTAACCTGAGATCAGGAGTCTACCATGTTGAGTCTGGCTATCCAAATTTAGGTATGGGACTGGTTTGGATAGAAGCATCTTGTGATGAACCCCATAGCCTATGATATTACGTACTATCATCCCGACTTTACACTCCAACTTGGTCATTTCATTTGCATCGCATATTGCATTGCTCTCTCAGTATATGATATTAGTTTATTATATTTTTTCATCGCATAGCCTAGATAAGGCTGATGGTATTTATGGCTTGTCGATATTTCTGCTTACTCTGATTACTCTGATATCATATGATTCATGATCTCGCAAGTATTACCAATGTTGTATGATTTATGACATTATATTGCATTCTTGGCACTTACCTTACACACACTTTCACCACCCTCTAAGCTTTCTATAAGCTTGTGCATGATAGATGCATGTAGGTGGCATTAGGTCGCAGTAGCATTGAGCTTGGAGCGTGCAACCGTCTTTTGGAGCTTTAATTTTTCTACATATGTATTTCCCTTTCAACATTGTATTCAAATATTTATATAGTGGATATGTGATGATGATGTTGCCTTTGTGATTTAGGTAAACTTGTGGTTATACTTCTTATGAGACAAATGTACATTGAAAAAATCTTTCTTGTAGGATCACAGGATTGGAATTTGGCGTATAGGCGCTAGAAGCCCGGAATGGGGTACTACGAAGGTTGTCGGCAACAAATTCAGTGATTGAAAATTTTTGTGAGCCCAATTTCTGGGTTTGGAGCGTGACACATAAGGACCTCTGTAACACTCCAGATTTTTGCCTACCTAGAATTAGACGTCCTTAGACAATGGGTCAACCATAGCACCTTGGTAACCTTTCAAACAATTCCAAAGCTAAAGAAATCATTTAGAACCTAATTCTTTAGAATTTAACGTGAATTAGCCAGTGCCACACTAGATTAGCTGTGAAATTAGCACTGATCGCTTTAAATACGTTCTGCAAGACCCAAAACTTGTAGAACCAATAACGCTACAATACCCTGAAATCTAAGATCAAACTCTAAACCCGTTTGCTCTCAGGAACCCTTTGAAACTTCGTATTGGATTTAGACCACGCGTCGAAAGTTCGATATCTACAATCTTAGACCGTTATGACCGCTTAGCTGGACTTGACAATCGTTTCAAAATTAAGCCCAACCGATGTCCAGTCGCTATTGTACTGAGCTTGGAGCAAGGAGTGTGAGAAAGAGTGAAATCCTTTAAAGTTTAAATGTGATTTAAATAAATCTGGCACGTTTCACTTGCGGGTTAAGTATAAGCATTCAGACCGTCGAAATCTGACCCAAATACACCCTCGAATTAGGGAACATTTCTCACTCAGGTCAGTGTACTTGGAATCCTCGATCAAGTCTCCTTGACCACTGAACTGAAATTGGTTCGCCACGTGCAATCTGGGAACACTACCGGACTGAAAACTTGATGTGAGCAGGATCCAATATACATGAGCTTAAGTCCGACCGCGTTCGGCCAAGGGACCTCCCGAAATGCTCTTTTGGATCGGAAAAGACCCAATTTGGCTATAACCCAAGTATACCTTGACTTGGAGTCTGTTTTGGTTATGTTTGGGCTTATAAAAGGGGCTTAAACCCTTAGCTTTCTAACCCATACGAATTTGGAAAAAATCCTAGGAGAGAGAAGAGAGAAAAGAGAGAGAAGTGAGGGAGAAGCTGGTGATTTCTCCGGGGATTCTTCCCTTCTGCTCTACGTGCCAAATCCACCCTTCTGTATCACTTTTTCGGTGACTCCGGCTTCGTTTTAGGTAAGAAAACCCTAACCTCAACCTGTTTTAGAGATTCCTTCGATACATGTAGTGAAGTAGCTAATGTATCTTGTGCTATAGGTCGTCATGCAGGCGTTGACGAAGCGTAGACTTCTTGTTCTATTCGTTACACTTGTACGGCGAAAGGTGCGGATCTTAGACACTTAGATTACCTGTTTTCAAAGCTTTCAATGCCCTTTAGTGGTAGATTGCTGACAAGAATTCTATTTGACATGTACAACATGCTGTCCATTTTCCATTTCGCATACGTACGGTGAATATGAGATTTAGGGTATTTTAGTCATTTATAGGAAATACTGTATACGTACGTATTTGGCTGATATGATTGCCATGAGTATTTGTCATGTACCTATACTAGTTATGCGTGTATGAACTGTTTGGCGAAGAGATTCGCCCTAATGCACATATTGGCCAACATATGCTATGTAGACTAATGTGTGTAGACTAAGTGTTTGTTGAAATGCCTAAATCAATATGATTTATGCCTGCCATATGTATCGAATGTAAGAACATGATTGTTATGTATTAGACATCTCCTTGATGTAAGGATTTATCATATTATATGTTGAAATCAACATACGTCAAGTACATTGGTGTTGTGTAGTCTAAGAGTTTGTATAAATGTATGTATTGCTAAGTATTGAGTAAATGGTGTTGTAGATTAGAGTTGAGATTGAGATTGGATTCTCAACTAATTTGATGATGTACATGAATTCCTCCATGTTTTTTGTATTGAATTGATTACCTTATGTGTGAAATACTCATGTATGGTTAACTGCTTCTGATGTATGTTATAACATGCTGATAACATGCTTAGATTACTTGTTATTTCAATTTTATTTATCTCATATGATTACTGGTTCACATCTTTGTGCTTGGGGCTATACTCTAGTTCAGGCAGTCGGTAACAATTTAGAATTTGTGGTCGGATTCTATTCACCACGAAGGATGTGTATGACGAACTCGAGTCGTACTAGAGTCGTTGACAGTGGTTAGGCCACATAAAGTGCTTATGAACTTCATGTCGATCGATTCGACATGTGCTCGCGCTAGTCGGACTCATCAAGTAACCCGACTGACCATTGTATGTTCACCTTGTATTCGTCATAACTACTTGAACCTAGGGTACTGAGCTTACCATTGAAAACCCTGTTAACCATGGTACCTTGATCCATAAAGACTCATGAACCAGGCATGGTGGTATGGGACACCGTGGTTAAGCTGTCGGCCTACGCTGGGGCCACAAACTTCCCCGTAGTGACTAGTGAGCACCCTACTCTGAGCAGATTATGGTGGTATGGGACACTATATTCTTGTTGTCGGCCTACATTGATAAGGTGATGGGGGAGTGGAGCAACGAGTGCGAGCAACAGCCCTGACAGCCCTTTGTAGTGACCTTGAGTTTATCCTAACACAGCATGGGGGCGACGAGTCCTGATGCAGTCTTAAGGATATAAACTAGGCATGTATTGATAAGGTGATGGGGGAGCGGTGCAACGAGTGTGTGTAACAGCCCTGACAGCCCTTGCAGCAATCTAGAAATATATCATCGTATGAGATTACTAGGAGTGACGACCCTAGACAGGATCATTGTTTGGGTATTGATATAAGGGAAGTACCTTAGTTTTCTAATCCTTCTATATGAAAAGGACTAATAACAACTCGGTAATCATTACTCATATCGCACTGCATGTGCCTGGAAGATGTAGAGTACTGAGGAACGCAAGCATGCCGCGAACGTAGATGGTGCCGCATGAGGGAGTATGTCGGTGAGGGCATCCATCATGTCATTTCATCCATGAATTAATCACAGTATTTAAGAATGTTTGTTTTGTTTGCTTTATCATTATCGCGTGATGAATTTGATAACATGTTAATCTTTGTTCTATGATTCCACTGAGTTAGCTACTCACTCCCACGTTACGGGATGGTGTTCCGGACACCCACCAGTCCCTATTTTAGTTTCAGATGAGGGCGCTGCTTGTGGAGCGGAGCTAGACTTGTATGATGCTGAGGAGGACTTCTCCTCCATGTTTTGATCAATGGGATTACAGGGAGGTTGATTAGATGCCATGATACTTGTCATTTAATATTTTTAGAGCACTCATGTATATTCTTTTCTTTCTATTTTGGAGTATACATGTATTTAGTTAACCTGGTAACATGTTCACACTCTGGAGACTTACAATCATTTATATATTTTATATATTTATCACATTCTTTCGCTTGCTAATTTAACTGTCTTTGGAGTATGATATGTTGTTTTGGCTTAGTCTCAATCTTGTTTAATGCCATTCTAGAGACAACATGTATTTATCATTATCTATGTTGCATAAGTGATGTTCTGAAACTCGGGAGTTGGATTTCTACCTGACCCCCGATTTTTGGGGTGTTACAACCCCACATGTATCACATTGGGCCTCATACAAGAGCCTTACATGTACATCACATTGGGCCTCATATAAGGGCCTCATACATAACATAATGGGCCTCACATAAAGGACCTAATATACATCATGATAAGCCTCACTCATGGGCCACATATGCATCACATTGGGCCTCATCATATGGGCCACCACTACATTGCATTGGGCCTCATCATATGGGTCACTCATACACCAAGATGGGCCTCACCAAATGGGCCACATATACATCACAATGGGCCTCACCAAATGGGCCACAAATTCATCATATTGGGCCTTATATACATAATGGGCCTCACCAAATGGGCCACATATACATCACAATGGGCCTCACCAAATGGGCTACAAATTCATCATATTGGGCCTCACACAAGGGCTTCATATACATCACATTGAGCCTCTCACAAAGGCCTCATATTCATCATAATGGGCCTCACCAAATGGGCCACATATACATCACAATGGGCTTGATATCTGGGCCTTACATAAGGGCCTAATACATACATCATTTTGAGCCTCATGGTGTAACCCATGATCTAACAAAAATGGATGGGCAGCATGTATAGCATGTGTAGCATATACAACTAAGTGGCCCTCACAAGGTAGTGGGGCCCACGACCCTAAAAATGGATGGGTAGCGTGGTTAAGATACATACATTAAGGTGGGCCCCATAAACAACCCATGGTGGCATTTATTGGAGGGTGTGGGGACCGCACACATTACCAATGGGCCCCACACAGATGGCCAGCATGGAAATAGAATACATACAGCACAGTGGGCCACTCTGGTCGGCGGTCAGCCCACCCAACGAGCTGGCCCCTATTGGGCGTCAAACAAATGAACGGCCTAGATGAAACATTTGTGCATGGTGGGGTCCACACGTACGTGGACTGGACGGCTGGACAAAACACTTACAGCATGGTGAGATTCACGTGGGACACATGGTCCGAACGGACGATGTGAATATCACACACACATCGTGGTGGGGTCCACATGTACATGGTCTACCTTCCCCTGCCCTGGACAGTCCAAATATAACACTTACATCACCGGGGTGTCCCACCGTCCGAGGACTGGATGGTGTGGATTTCACATGCAATCAAAGTAGGCCCCACGTGATTTGGACAGGGTAGATAAAACACTTACACTAGTGGGACCCACTTGAATTTTAGATCTATCTCATTCTCGTTGCCATGCCATAAAATAATCTCTACAAATGGTTGGATGGTATGGATACAACGCATACCTCAAGGTGGTCCCCACCCTCACACGTGCAGCACGTGTGGGGTGGGTCCACGTCCAACAAATGGACGGACAGTATGGACATAACACATACCTCATGATCAGACCACAGAACTTGCTAACGTCAATCAGAGCAGCACTGTGCCGCGTAAGACCCACCATCCCTGGTTCTGGACTGACGGTTTGGATGAATCAAGGTGGCTCCCATGTGTGGGCCATACGTGTTGGACCAGGCTAATATCTGTGTTTTCCTTCCATCCAGGCCAGTCAACAACAAGGTGGGCCACTGCTGCCGGACAGTGGACGGCACAGTGCTGGACAACGTGGGTACATACATCACAGTGGATCCACAACACATAGGAAAGAGAGAGAGAGAGAGAGAGAGAGAGAGAGAGAGAGAGAGATATTGAGAGAGAGAGAGAGCGGTTGTGGGAGGGGCCCCGCCACTATGGGCCTCTCTCTTGCATTACAACACATGCATGCATCACTTGGGTCCCACCGAATGTGGGCCCTCAAATCATCAAATCCATGCAAGAAAACACAAATATAATCCTAGAAAAGCACTCACATTTCCTTTTTCTTCCTCCCTAGCCTTCCAATGCTCCTAAAGTGCTCCTTCAATGGTGGAGATGATGATCCAAGGGTCGGATTGAGTGAGATCTTGCAAGGAAGGGGCTGGTTTGATGGGGTTTTTGGTCTCCAAGCTTGGACATCCAAAGGCTCTTTGGTTGCTAATGGAGAAGGGAAAATGGTGGAGAGAATGAGAGGGAGAGGGAAGGTGATGGGATGAACGGGATGAGATGGAGTAATGGGTGTGAGTGATATGAGTGTTGATTTTGGGGGATGGCTTGTGTAAGAGAGGGATAGGTTGTGATGGGATGTGTACTTGACTTGATTGATTGATGTGATAAATGATAGAGATTTTCTCGAGATTCGCAATACACAGTATTTTTCTTGAAATAAACGTGGACCCACAATTCCTAGCCTAGGTATTGCATCGGTGCGTAAGACGTGGCATTGGAACTGCGGCGACAGTGCGGTTACACTAGTACAAGTCTCGAGTCGAGTCGACTCAGATCTACGGGATATGACTTACGGTCGCACGCAAATGCTGATTATAAGTCGCGGCTTACCGGAATTCGACGAGAAAGATCGCGAGAGTCTAAGGAACGGTACGGACTAAAATATAAGCCTTACATAGAGGGTCATACAATATTAACGAAGGGTCATACAATACTAATGATCTTGATAGTTGAATAAAGAAAACTACTTGTATGATGGGATTGAATTAGGAAAAAACCATCACTGATACATGCTCTTCTGTGATGGGTACTACATGTCCGCCATTATACACTCTATGAATCGGGTAACTGAAAATCACACTACTGGAAATCTTTTGATTGAAACTTTCTGAGATATGATATATGGCCAATGATGTATGCTTTTCGCATGTGAAAAACTTGTACCTGTGAGACATACTACAAATCGTATACTTAGATGAAGTTTCTATTTAATCAACTCCCCAAAGACTTACTCAATGTGTGGCTTTCTATCCATCATTAAAAATAACAACATTGAGTCCCCTTTCAAACATGTCTTAAGATGATTTCTTCATTTGACTATCGAATTAGTGGACATTCAAGATTAAGTTAAAACGTCAAGCATCCATTGTTCTTTTACCACAATTTTAGTCGGTCATTTTCAGTTAATAAGTGTATGCCATGTGTGCCATCTCACCTGGAGAATAAAATATTTTGTAGGTCAGATCATCTAAAACCCATTTATTTTAACGGCAAAGCCCACTTAAAGGTTTTATCAACCTCATTTTTACTTCAGCTAATGTCGTGAATGAGACGAACCTTTTGCATGCTGTGATCATTTTCTTTCTGTACGACTACTCAACAAAAAAATGTCATAACTTGTCATTCATTTCTATTATCTTTCAGTATTGTTTTATTGACCTCATTTTTTCTTAACAGATGTTGTGAATGGTATAAATATTTTTCCTTACACGAATTTTCTACACATAACTACTTAGTAATAATAATAATAATAAATATTTCTATACCTGTCATTCATTTCTAGTATCTTTCCTCTTATAAAAAAAAATGGAATTTGATCAAAAAGTGATATGTATTATACACATATAATCTTCAATACACAACAAAGATCCATCTAATTATGAATGTGCAAGGCTCCCTCTCACTTTCTATAAAGATTGATGGGTATGACTATCCAGACGGACAAAAATTTTGACCAAGTTATTTCAATAATATTAAGTTTAGTAAGGCTCCCTCTCACTTTGTATGTGTTTAAACATAATCATCAACTTCCTAGGCTAATTTTGGGTTATTGTTCGATTGAGAGTCAGTTATATTCATCATTTTTTAACTGTTGTCATGTAATTTATGATTCATATGAATTATACGTCACCAAAGTGACCCCACTCAATATCTACTGCCCAAATGCATAGTCCATACAAACAATTTTCAAAATGTAGGCGTACTTTACGGATATCCCATGGGCCCACATTGAGGCATGTGTTTTGTCCATGCTGTCCATCCATATGCTACACATGTTTCGAATGTGGACCATTTGCACATAATCCCTATATCAATCATTTTTTCCAACCTATCGCCATCTTGGGCACCACTATCATGCACATGTGAGTTGTGTTCCGCCTTAGGTCATGCCACTGAATTTTTTTTATAAGGATGGCCCACTTAACAAGGATGAAGTGTCAACATATATATATCTAAATCTTAGTTGGTCGGGACTACCTTAGATCATATCACCTAATTTTTTTCTTGATAAGGAAGGCCACTTAATCAGGATGAACTATCAATGTATATCCATATTTTAGTTGGTCTGGATCACCTTTCATTAAGCCACCTAAAATTTCCTTTAATGGATAAATGGCTGACTTAACCAGGATGAAGTATCATCCTACATTTATTGCTTTCTTAGATGGTCCAGACAACAAGAACATAATGGTGATTGACTACTTACGAATATCAACTTGGATAGTCCAGTTATATAATTTTCTGCTAGTCAAAGGCTCATAAGCTGATATAGACAATGATAAAGGGAAATTAAAAAAATTAGCTTCATTCTTCCCATTCCCCATAGCCCCTAAGTACTTATAGCCGTCCATTGACTTCTTTTTCCTCTTTTAGTTGTCCATCTAGGATGTGCCACTGCCTTAATTTTCATCTCATATTGTAAGTTCATATGAGAGAATGGATGGACAGTGTGTCTTTGCACACATACATCTTACATGTGTCACAGATTAGACTATCCAGTAACATGGGCCACTAGCTTTGTAAGTATGCAATTCATGTCCCATTGCCTGGCTTCCATCCTAAATATACAATGTGTTGGAGCCCAAATTAACTGTGATGGGCCAAGAAATGAAAATATCGCTTGAATTATGGACTTCAGGTATTACAATACATTCTGCTTTCAAATTGTATAAGTGGGGCCCAACATTTGGTAATCAAATATGTTGGTACGATGAGACTCATCATGAATGGCCTAAGTTATAATTTTTTATTTTTAAATTTTTTTTTTTAAAAAAAAACTTATAAAAGATCTTGTTTATGGAATATTTTTATTTTGATTTGTGAGCATACAGTAGGAACCTTAATATCAACGGTTTTGATTTTTAAATAATGGCCCACTTGTAAAAGCTGAGAACCAAAATGGCTTTATATAGCTTTTCCACCTGATTAATCATATAAAAACTATATATATATATATATATATATATATATATATATATATATATATATATATATATATTAGCCACTAATGATACTTTTCTTTCTGGCTTCATCATTTGAAATGTTGCGCGCCCACATTTGTGCTTACAATTGTCCTCATGTGGTCGAAATTGAACACCATATGTCCAGACTGACATAAATTTTATGTCAGTGCATTTATTGTGCATGACCCACCTTATTCGTGGCTTAAACCTCGCACTCCCATGTCACTTGGCACCCTTATTTCAATTATATTTTAGAGTTTTCTTCTTTATAAATAGTCATATAACAACATAAATAATCACTCCCTTACATGTTGTTTAATCGGATGTATGCCACTGTACATTTAAGATTTGAATTATAACCTCGCGAGTTCTAAGTCGATACTTCCACTACATATTGCTAACGCCCTGAGAACATAGTTGATATGATACACATGGTAAATTGACGCGTAAGCAAATTTAATGTACAGGATAGAACTTGAAGTAAAATAACAGTGGACATATTCATAAATGGGGAACAATATAGATGGGGACATACAACATTCATCTATATAATCCTGTAATTAAATGACATATTTGATCATGCATTTTGAAGTCATAAATTTATTTTATTGTAAGACGGTTGTATTGTTAAATTAAATTAAAAATTTTCATAAGAAACTTTGCTTGCGGACTTTTTAACAAGTTATATGGAAAAGTGTGACTTGGATGAGGAGGAGGTTGGTACGTGCCGTAACTCCCACGACCACCTCATGTGTACTCACAGTTGTAAAGTATTGTCATACACACATACTTAAAGCACCGCCGCGCTGAGGTAATATTAAGCGTAGGAGGTTCATTAACTATGTAATTCAGAATACTGACACCAACTATATTACACAAGGTAGGATGCACCAGGAGTTTTTTTTTTCCCACTGTGCCACGTGTTAAAATTGTTGAGGCATAAAAAAGAAAGAGAGACAGAAGAAGAAAACGGAAGTCTTTTTGCACAAATCAATCCACATGAAGCATATTTATGCATAAAGGAGTTTTCACAAAGCAATTCGCAGAAAGAATATTTCTGCAGAAAGAAGCTATCACAAAGCACTACGTAGAAAGGTGTCCATAGGAAGTTATTCGCAAAAAGTCTTCTGCAGGAAGTTAAGCGCACCAAGTAGTCCGCATGAAGAAATTGGGGGATGGTTGTCCGCACAGGAGAATCCGGACAAAGTAATTCGCAAAATGGTGTCTGTACGACATGGAATATGGTGTTGACGTGGCATAATCACACATGTGAGGAGGGTTATAAATACCCCTCGACCTCATTGTGCAGAGCAGCTATCATATGCGGCGCATAGTACTATTAGCACACATAGGTTTTTGCACACAAAGTCTTTCCGCGCAGGAAGGCATTTTACGCAGAAAGGCATCTGTGCACAAAGGTTCTGCGTGTAAAGATCTGCGATATACAAAGATCAACTACATACAAGGCTTCATGAGTTGAAGTGTCTACATATATAGATTACCTGTGCAAGGACTATCTGCGCAAAGAGACTACCTGTGCTCAAAGAGTATCTGCGCAAAGAGATAATCTGTGCATCAAGGACTTTTAATAGTTATTTTTAGTGCAAATTGTGAATGTTCTATTTTGGAATCAAAGGAGAATGGGATGTAAAAGAACTTAGAAGAAATGAATTAACATCAATGTTGTGATTATCTATCCGGCTTTCTTTTATTAATTATAAAGTATATAAAATTTTCCAAACAAAATACATTTTGTTTCTTGTTCGAAACAAAATGACGACTCTACTGGAGAAGTTTTTTTTACTTGAATAATTAATTTAAGAATTGCAAACAAGGTAGTCACGACCGTTTGGCGCTTTCAAAAAGCACCAAAATGGCGACTCTCAGTGGGAACATCCTGCCTTTCATCTTCAAAATATAATATAATTTAATATAAATGTTGATTTCGTTTGCCTTTCTTTTTCCTTTCAATTAGAGAGAGAAGGAAAGCATAGAATACCACAACTGAGCAGGCAATGGCAATCATTCAAGCAAAAATAATTTTCTACTTCACTACAACGGGATTTGTCGTGGAATATATCGACAAGCAAACTGAGGATAGCAAAGATAGGACAGTATCGAGCTGGCAGATAAAACTGCGAGCGACTGCTACAGTCGTAACTGCTTCAACAGTAGTGCAGAAAGAAGGAGATGAATGGACTGTTGTCACGCGTAAAAAGACAAGGACTCAAGGTGTAAGGGCTGCAAAAACGAATTCACCGCTAGCAAGAATTAGAGGATCGGTAACGCATAATGTCGCCAAGAGAAATCCCGAACTTGCTCCCCCTGCGATATATCCTGAACAAACAGTTCCACGATTAATATCGCGCGACTTCCCAGCTTTGATCACCCCTAAAGTCAAATGGACAAGGGAGCAGAAAGGTAAGACACTATTAACAGGCTCACCAGTGATCGCGTCACCATGCTCGAATAATAGCACCAAAAGTACTCAAAGGTCCAACAAAACTCTGTCCTCTCCTCCTTTCGTGAGCCCTATTGCGTCGACGTACTCTTGCTCCACTCCGACTACAGCTTCATCGAAAAGTGGAGAAGTTGCAGTACATATGGCCGGAACAAACCAGAACAATATGCCGACCGCGAAAGATCGTATAAATGCAATGACAAAGGTGCAAAGAACACTAATGGAAGAATGTAGAAATCTTAGAGAAACTTTGGCAACCCTCGCACACAATGTAGCCCAGATGATAGCTCCACCAATGATGGGCACAATGAATGGGCAAGAGAATCAGCCAGAAGATTCTCAACCACAGGGGACAGGATCATGGGGGTCTGTCCCAGCAGTGAGAACCGTAACTCAAGACGAGGTGAGATAAGTTGTTGAAGAAGCTGTCAGAATAGAAAGAGAACGTGAAAGTACTAGACGCTTCAGGTACTGAACGCCATACCCACGAGAAGTAAAAGATGTCATATTCCCGGTAAACTTTAAGCATCCAGATTTCCAGAAGTTCAATGGGGAGGGATCGCCAAAAGAACATTTAATGCACTTCACTACTAGTATGGGGAATTTTTCTACAGTCCCACAATATTGTTTGCGATTGTTTGGGTCATCACTGACACATAAGGCATTTCGCTGGTACTCTAACTTGGCTCCAGGGTTGATACATACTTGGGAGCAAATGCAAGATGCTTTTATGTCTAATTTCTTTTTTCCAAAGCACGATGTTAGCATTACAGAATTGGCCTCTGTGTGCGACAAAAAGAAGGAGAGCCGGTGAAAAAGTTTATAAATAGATGGAAAATATTGGTAGCCTCATGTAGACAGTTGCCGGAAGAAAAAGAACAAGTCAGAATGTGTTTGAATTCCATGGAGACAGGGATCGCGTTCGGACTCACCAACGCCGACATCAAAACTTTCCATGACCTGGCTACTAAAGCTCATGCTTTGGAATTAATGACTCACAAAATGTCAGCGTTTCACCATGACACAGCTAGGAGAGTGCCCAGTAGAATGGCCATAAACGTTGTCGATTGAGACAAGAGGAGTAGAACTACAGAGACTCAAAGGGAAACAGGCCCGAGCAGAAAGAAGAATGGAATCAACCAAGAAATAAATACAGTGGAAAGAGATCCAGGATACTTAATTCTCATGAGGGGTTTGCATTTGACAAGGAAGATGTTGTTCCTATAATGAACCAATTGTTAAAGGCTGGTACAATTGAGTTATCGGAGCCCAAACGTCCCGAAGATGTAACAAAAACTAGAGAAAGAGATTTTTGTCGCTATCATCACTTGGTGGGACATCTAATAGAAAATTGTTATACATTGAAGTGCATAATACAACGGATGATAGATAGGGGCGATATAGTAGTTGGAAAGGAAAAGGAAAGAGATGCAATAGCAACAGTGAAGGTGCTTACAATTCGAGAAAAGGGCCATGAAATGAGAAAGGAAGGAAACTATAATACGACAAAAGAGGCGGCAGTGATTACATTGCGGTCTGGAAGGAGCCTAATAAGTCCCGCGAAGCAAAAAGACAAGATAGTGAGTAGAGAAGTCACTGAGAAGCAGAATGATAATGGATGGAAAGGAAAGGACAATGAAATGGTGAAAGTAGCTTATGATATAGTAAGTCATCTGAAGGGTATACCGACCCAATTGAGCGTTTATGATGCATTGTAATTGTCTAAAGAATTCCAACAAAGTTTGGTCCAGGCATTGTCTAACTGTGACGTCAAAGAAACCCTATTGGCGGAATTTGAACGAGAAAAGCAAGATGATCGAGAAAATTGCTTGCCGGTCATTTCTTTCTCTGATGACGATTTGATTTGTGAGGAAGAGCATAATAGACCACAATGATGGAAGGCCATATTCAGGGAAAGAAGGTCAAACGGGTTATGATTGATAATGGGTCTGCAGTGAACCTCTTACCACTCTCGATGCTGAGTAAATTAGGTTATCGTCGCTCTGATCTATGCCCTAGCGGAATGATAATACAGGGCTTTAATCAAGATGGGCAGCGTGCACTCGGTAAAATTATGGTGATGCTAGAAATATGAGAATTGATTACCGATGTCATATGTCATGTTATAAATGTTGTGACAGCTTACAATCTTCTCCTAGGTAGGCCATGGATCCATCAATACAATATTATACCCTCTACATTACATTAATGCTTCAAATATTGTAAAGATAGAATACAGTATAAGGTAATGGCCGATGCGAAGCCATATATAGAAGCCGAGTCATTTTTTTTGCAAATGCAAATTATTACAAAGGGTTCACTAAAGATAAAGGAAAGAATGATGAGGGCAGAATCCTGAAGGACCACCAGATAAGTATGCTTAAGGTAAAGACAAAAGAGGCAGAGTTGTCCGAGACTGCAGTAGCAAAGAAGAAATTTTATTTCATACCAAAACATTTGAGGCAACCAGGACAGCCACCATTAACTCTGTTCTCATCGGAACAATTGTAAATTTTACAGTCTAATTATACAGTGCCATAGCCATATGTTGAAAGAAATAAGCCGTTTTCAGCTGCTCCAGGAAGATTTCAAGTCCAGACTAGTGCAAAACATCCACAGCCCATAGAATTCTATGCGTCAGTGGAAGAAAAAATAGAAGAAGAGGTGAAAGGTAATGCATGTCGGAAGGTTGACACCACGAGATTTTTAAAACTATAGTCTGACAAGCAAGCGAATCATGAGAAACATGAGATTTGATTATATAGAACCCACCAGCCTGAATCAGGGAAAAGGAATTCAAATTCCTATTGGGGTTGACTAGGAAAAGTGAAGAAAATTTCAAGGACTAGGGGCGGAATCATCAGTGAATATGATTGCAGTCGAGGAACAAGTAAAAAAGGATCTTCAAATGGTTGAATGTCATGAAATGGCTCTAAAGCAAATTGAAGATGGGAGGTAGCCAATAATAGACAGTTTGCACGAGATAAATTTGGGTACTAAAGAAGAACCACGACACATGTTCATTAGTGCTGGCCTTTTTTAGCACGAGTCTGAGAAGTATGTTCAGCTTCTTAAGGAAAATAGAGATGTCTTCGCCTGGACGTATGTGGAAATGCCGAATTTAGAACCTTCCGTAGCATTGCATCGATTAAATATCTCTAAGGAGAAAATGCCGGTCAAGCAAGCACAAAGGCGATTTCACCCGGGTCTGGTTCCCTTGATAGAAGAAGAGGTCAGTAAATTAATTAAAGTTGGGTTTATCAGAGAGGTCAAGTATCACAAGTGGATATCGAATATTGTCCCTGTGAAGAAGAAAAGTGGACAGGTCAGGGTATGTGTTGACTTCAGGGATTTGAATGAGGCTTGTCCGAAAGATGATTTCCCTCTTTCGATTACCGAGCTACTGATTGACAGTATGACTCAATACGCCATTATGTCCTTCATGGACGGTTATGTAGGGTATAATCAGATTAGAATGACACCTGAAGATGAGAAAGTCACGACATTTAGAACATCACTGGGGATTTTTTGTTACCAATTTATGTCGTTTGGTCTCAAGAATGTTGGGGCAACATATTAAAGAGCGATGCAGAATATCTTCCAAGACATGATACATAAACATGTTGAGTGTTATGTTGATGATTTGGTAGTTCGGTCAGGAAATCATCAGGAACATCGTAAGCATCTGGCGTTGGTTTTCCATCGGCTTAGAAAAAAGCAGCGAAAGATGAATCCTGCCAAATGTACATTTGGAGTATCTTCAGGAAGATTCCTTAGTTTCGTGGTCCGGCATAAGGGTATTGAAATTGATCTAGGGAAAGTACGAGCTATACAGAATATGCCGCCGCCAAAAACATTAAAAGAATTAAAAAGTTTACAAGGACGGTTGACATATATCCACTGCTTTATTTCAAATTTAGCAGGAAGATGCGAGCCATTTTCCCATTTAATGAAAAAGGGGACAGAATTCGTTTGGGATCAAGCTTGTCAGAAGGTGTTTGACTCGATAAAAGAATTTTTGAAACAGCCGCCAGTACTAACAACACCGATAAAAGGGAAGCCATTAATTTTTTATATATTCGCAGCTGAAAATTCTTTAGGAGCTTTGTTGGCACAGGTGAATGATTTTGGGAAAGAGACTGCTCTATATTATCTAAGCTGCACTCTGATGAGTGCAGAGTATAATTACTCTCCAATTGAGAAGGAATATCTGGCGTTGATATTTGTGGTCCAGAAGTTGAGACATTATTGTCTCTCGCAAGATATAACACTAATCTCAAGAGCAGATCCGATTAAATTTTTTATAACAAGGCTGATGTTATCTAGAAGATTGGTTAAATGGATGTTGTTACTTTCAGAATATACTATTACGTATAAACCGGTAAAAGCAGTAAAAGGACAGGCAGTAGTGGACTTTCTCACAGCACACCCTGTAACCGAATGCGAAACTGTTAGTGATGACTTTCCAGATGAGCACGTTATGATAGTTGAGTCACCAAGCCCATGGCAGATGTATTTTGATGGCGCTGCTCGAACAGTGGGAGCGGGGGCAGGAGTGATATTTATTACTCCTCAAGGTGATTTATTATCATACTCATTCACGTTGGGTTTTGTGTGTACAAATAATGAGGCCAAGTACAGAGCCCTCATAATCGGAATGGAGATAGCTCAAGAAATGGGGATTAAAACGCTGCATATCTTCGGAGACTTTAAATTGATTATTAATCAATTAACAACTGGTTTTGAAGTGAGAAAACAAGAACTTTTACCATATTGTCGGAAAGCACAACAGTTGCTGGAACAGTTCTATCATGTTGAGATCGAGCACGTACCACGATCTGAGAATGCAAGAGCAGACGCCTTAGCTAGCCTAGCAGCGGCTTTGTCCTGTCCGAATCGATGCCCTCTACATGTAACTATAGAAGAAAGACGGTTTTTGCTATCTTCGGAAGTTATTGAAGAACGTGTCAAAACGCTCCCGATATCATGTTTGGAGGTGTTAAAAGATGATTGGCGTCAACCCTTTATTGATTATCTTAAATATGATATCTTGCTAGAAGATCCAGTGCAAAAATAACAAATTAAGCAAAGAACAAACATATTTATCATATGCAGTGAGGTATTGTACAGAAAATCTTAAATGGGATGTTGTTGCGTTGTTTAGACAAACAAGAAGCAAGTCAAACATTGCAAGAAGCGCACTTTGGAGAATGTGGAGCACATCAAGCTGGCCGGAATTTATTTCATAGAGTCCATCGAATGGGGCATTATTGGGCCATTATGTTCAAAGATGCGATAGAATACGCAAAGCGATATCATGAGTGTCAAATTCATGGGGATGTTATACATGTTTCTCCAGATGATTTACACCAGACAGTCGCTTCTTGGCCTTTTTCTGCTTGGGGACTTGATGTCATTGGTCCCATAAATCCGTCTTCGTCCAAAAGAAAGTAGTATATCTTAGCAGTAACGGATTATTTCTCCAAGTGGGCAGAAGCAATTGCATTGCGTAGTGTTAGGGAGAATGATGTGGTTAATTTTATCCATCATGCCATAATATACCGTCATGGTATCCCGAAGAAAATTGTCACTGACAATGGTACTCCCTTCAAGAATCGAGGTATGAAAAAGTTATACCAGAAATTCAGTATCAATCATTCATTTTTGACTCCTTACTATCCACCGGCCAATGGATTAGCAGAGGCGTTTAATAAAACGTTAGTCAAAATATTGAAGAAGACAGTAACGGGAAACAAGCGTGATTGGGATGATAGGTTGTAAGAAGCACTGTGGGCATATAGAACTACTCATCGGACGGCAATAGGAGCAACACCATATTCGTTAGTATATGGTGTCGAAGTAGTGATCCCAATGGAGATACAAGTGGTGTCACTCAGAGTGGCGGTACATCAAACCATTAAAATGATAAAAATGTAAAAATCCAGATGAGAGAACTGGATTTGCTTGATGAGAAACGACTGACAGCCCAACAGCGATTGCAATTGTATCAAGCCAGAATATTGGCTACCTTTGAGAAGTGGGTCAAATATCGCTCTTTTAAAAAGGGGGATCTGGTGTTGATGTTGAAAAGACCCATAGTGGTCACCCATTGGATAGGGGGCAAATTCGAGCCTAAATGGGATGGGCCGTATGTAATACAAGAAGTATACTCTAATGATGCATACAGAGTGGTGAATCAAGATGGACAAGGTATCAGTATACCGGTCAATGCTCGCTTCATTAAAAGATATCGTCCTTAAAGACATTACTGATTTTGACCTAGAGCATTATCAGAATAATACTTCTGTATCAAAAGGGGCAAGAATGATTAAGATCGTGGCTATGTAAATGATTGGATAAATGAATGAAAAAGAAATTTGTAAGTATATCTTGACTATGTGCTAATATTGGTATCAACGAGTATTGCAAAAAGAAAGTGATCATCTCTAAGCGAGCTCTGCAAAATTGATATTGTCACCAAGTCGATATATTACAAACAACTCATGCGATTGGTTTATTAGGCAGATTAGTTTATCGATGGTCACTTACTTTTATTTCTCAAAGGCAACCTAGCCAAGCCTATACGGCCAACTACACATAAAACCTATCAAGATCATCATTCGGGCAGCGGCGAGAAGCCAATAGCTTTAAAAAGCCCGTGAAGGCCATCGTACGCATACCCATGCGGGCTGGGATAAAGCCAGCGACCAAAAGCATAAAAGGTCAAAAAGTATTTGACGGCTGGTCACGTGTAATCCCCATGCCGTCTGTATAGCTTTCATGTAGCGTCACAGGGTATGGAGGAAAATGCCCTCCCGTGAATGGGCCCGACCTTGCAGGCGAAGGAAAAGCGGGCCGCAGTGTGAGCTCTTTGGACCATGTCCATAGATGGGCCAACTATACGTAAGACCCCCCAGATCTATGGCTCAATTTCAGTACTAACTCATGAGGAAGGGATTAAACTTACTCATTGACGGACTGACAGCTCTATATTTGGTACCCCAAAGGTAACCTTGTGAGCCCCGTGAACTTTAGAGAGTTACTGCAGCCAACCCTGTGCGTAAATCCCCAACAGTAAAAAGTCCAGTGAACTCTTAAGAGTTATAGAGACCATCACGTAAGACCAGACTCCTACATGAGTCTAAGAAACTGCTTGCTCCACTACTCAAGAGCTTAAACTGTGTGTGAACTAACTCTTCTAACTTCAAAATAAAATAGTTTCGCCCATTAAAGAAAACACCACATAAGAATGTCATTTAATAATAATAATAACAATAAAGAGAAGAGAGAAAGAAGAGAAAGGAGAAAAGAAAATGAGAAAGATACAGATTCATTAGAAATATGATAGTTTGTTCATATATCATATTATCAAAAGGAATAAAAGAAACACATGCATCACAACGTAATATGAAGTTTCTTACAGATCTTCATTTATATTCAATGCTGTCATATAATGCTGCAATTCCTCTTTTAATCGAAGTTACAATGCAGAAGTAGTTTGCTCAGCCTCCATAATGACTTTATCCTGATCAGGAATGTCAACCAGTTTCGATTCTAAAAGAGCGGCAATTTCCTGATTTTTCACAAGGTCAATGGTTCGGATGTTGGCTTCAAGTTCTTCTTTATCTTGATGAATAATCACGTCTTTCGCTTCTTTTTTATCCTTCAGCAGTGATATCTCCTTTTCAAGAAGAGTGATTTGATCATCAATAACTGCTTTATTCCTATCAGAATTTTAGATCTTTTCATGAAGAGACTGGCTAGTAACCTCATGGGTAGCAAGAATGTCAATTGAATGGAAAAGTTTTTCCTTAAGTGATGTCAATTCTTTTTGAAGATTAAGGATCTCTGGAGCGATGACGACATTGCGAGCAACCTCTAAACTTTTAGTTGAGCCATAAAATTCTGATAAACAACTATAAAGGGACTGAACACTGACATGAGCAAGGCGAGCAGAGTGATCAAGAACTGCCAAAGCACTATCCAAGAAATGTCATTGAGCCGGATCTTTGAAAGCGTTAATAATGAATAGAAGTGCGTTCTTGAATAATCTTAACGCAAAAGGTGATACTTTCTCCAAAGAAAGATCATCAAAGACCGAGGCCACTGAGTTAGAGCCCTCGGAACCACTTGGGGTTGGCATAATTGTGGCTGTGATTAAAGAATTTTTTTTTATATATGAGTGTAGAAAGAAAAGATATTTCAAATAAAGGAGTATTCATGTCTATATGTACCTTGTTCGGGAATAGCAACAGGGGTAGATTGAGCAGACTGAGTAGAAGGAACTACAGATCCCAGCGTATCTGCAGCTGCAACAACATCGAAGGAGAGTTCTTGAGCCCCTCTTATACCAGAATCAATAGTTGTTGGAACATCAACAGGATCTGAGGTGAATTTCAAATTCCTGGCCACTGGTTGGGCAGAAGAGGGATGTACTGCGAAGGATTTATCTGCATGAAGAGAACCATGAGGAGCAACTGAGGCCGGAAAAGTTCCCTCTGTGCTGTGGAAAAGAAGAACATCTCCTGTTTCTGTTGGAGGTTTTGAAGATTGAGCTTCTGTTCCTGATAACATTGGTGCTTCATGAACAGTTGTGCCAGTAGTCTCTATAATCCATGGAGAATATCCAGGATTAAAAGAGAAGAAGATATTCGCTCCAGGAGAACATTCATATTCTCCATAATCTAGCTGCTCCTCTTATAAAGAATCCATGACAGTTGGAAGAGGAATGTGCGGATTAGGTAGGACATCGACATTTTCTTCTTCCCCGATATCTACTTCAGCATCAGTGTTGGTATCTAGTAAGGCATCATCTCCCTCATCAACCAAGCTTGTAGAAAAGGAGAGGTCATCACTATCAGTATTAACAGAATATTCTGAAGAACTATCATCTACTGATACTGTCTGTTTCTCCTTGTACATGGTCTTTACTGGGAGAAGACGTGTGCTTCTGATGGGAGAAGGAGCTGGTTGGGCCAGAATGACAGGAGACAGTGATTTAGCACGAGACCAGTTCATCAGAGATGAAACGACTTGACTTGTAACGAGGGAAGTTAAGGTTGCAGCATGATGAGTTGTTAGAGAAGAAGAAGTTACAACTGCTGAGGGGCTCATGGTAATGCGAATAATATTGGAAGGAGTGGCAACGGTCGTAGGATTTGTGGTAGTAGAATTACCAAGAATAGATTGATCTCTTCGTTCAGGAATGGGAAGAGGCAAAGTACCACCTACAGTCTCAAACCCTTCACAAGGGGTAGGGGGTAGCATTCTTTTCTTCAGTAAATCTAAATGAGAACCAAATACAATCCAACCTTCTGAGGTATTTGACAGTTTAATCTCTCTGATAGGCTCTTCTAGAGAGATTTTGTGACAAATATCTTCTGAAACAGCAGCATGATCTTTCTTATAGAAATAACATATTCCTTGTTCTGGCCTATAATTTCTCAAACGTGGAGGGGGAATCCAAACAGGACGATCCACGGGAAAATGATTATGTACCAAATAGTATTGGTGTGTCCACCATTGTATCCATGCGTATGAGGCTGTTACTCGATGGTTGTATCCTGCTAGAACGAATCGGGAACCAAAATTCCTTACCAGTGGTTTTTTTCATATTAATGCCTAGTTATAAGGGCCAACTCCATAACTTTGCATGGTTCGAGTAACATCCTCTCCTATTTGTGGTACGGTTTGAACGTACCAAATTTTCTGAAAAAATGATTGAGGTAGTATGGTTCTCTCCAAAATTTGACCCCTTCTCGTAAAGGAAGACTGTCAGAACGAATACATAAGAAAAAGGTTCGCTCAATGGAGTCCAGATTGTTGTTATCCTCGACATCTTTGTCTTCAGCTTGATGATCTAGATGGAAGGAAAAGAAATTAATAGATTCCAGATTGTCAATCTTGTCCACTATCCAGTCATATGTCTTCTTTATCATCTTTCGCTGCTGGAAATGCCATAAAGGTAGATGCTTGGGATGAACATAAGCTTTCTCTGGGTCATTGTACGTCCAAGCAAAGTAAACGCCCAGCCAACCGGAGAAATAATGCCAAGGAGTGAAAGCAGATGAGACTCCTAGTGTAGGGCTTGCACAGTGTGTTGCGGCATGACCAAAAGCTCGGTACAGTGAACATAATACGGGAGGAGCTAAAGAATATCTTCTTCTACCTTCTATCATCACGCCCGCTATTATAAATAGAGTAGGTTGAATAGAGTCCAAGCTTTTTGAACTTGGTAAAACAACCATGCTTAGCCAGTAGGTTAGGAAAGCAGCCAATTCAGTTTCAGTAGTAAATGTGGCAGGGCCTCTTATTTTTCTTTGAGTAGCTTCCAATTCTGGGCCGTGACTACCAGAAAATCTAAAAAGGGGAGGGAAACAAGAAAGGTTAGCAATCTATGTTAAAAAAGCGGGGTTGAGTATTATGGAGAAATGAAAAGGATGCCAAGGGTATTGATACTAAGTATCGCGAAAAGTGTGCAAGCCAAGCAAGTGGTGATATCTTATGAACATCTGAAAAATAAGACATTTCTTGAAAGAGTGCAATTATTGAAGAAGTGATCTTGGGGGTCCTACTTGGGTCTACATAAGTGAATTCTTCGTTTATGGAAATATATTCGTCCAGGAAAGATCCAGTAATGGGAAGACCGACCATTCTGAATAGATCCCATAAACTAATGCTTACTTCTCCAAACGGGAGATGGAAGGAATTCGTGGTAGAAGAACAATATTTTATGAAGCCCTTGTAGATCATTGTGTCCTTATAGAAGAATTTGAAGGTGGCTTCTATAACATAGTAAACTCTAGCAGCAATAAGAGGCTTCTCATATTTATTCAGGATCTCTTTTGTCCACATACTGCAGTAGGGGCGATCTGTCCAAAGACCCCGGGTTCTGAATTCTTCTTTACCCCATAAAGAGTCACGATGATGAAAGCATTGTTGTATGGTTTCGAAAAAAGGGGTAGGGTATAAGTCATGAGGATCAAAGCATGGCATGAGGAAACGCATGTATACTACTTGACCGGTTTTCTAGACCATTCCTTTCTCCATCAGGTAACCTTCAAGAAGTTTTGGTTCCTTTATTACCCAGTTTGACACATACAAAAGTTTACTTTGTGTCATGAAGTCAGTCAGTTTACTCTCTATTATGGAACGATGACAATGAAGGAGCAAAGGTATAGTGATAGTTTTATCCTTATAAGGAATTTGATTGCATCCGGGTATGATCTGATCGAATCCCAAGTATTTTGAAAACGCCTCTGATTATGTTTCCGAATTTTCTCTTGTAATATTTCATCTTTGCTCTTTCCCTTCTTCTTCCTAGTGAAGGTTGCATCAGAAGAAGTCTCGGCGACAGATAATTGAGTAACATCTGTCCAAAGATTGGCTGTGGATTTTAGCCAATTCTCCCAGTCTGACTCTTGTCCTTCTGTTGGAGGAGCCTCTATCTCTCACATTAAAATAGTCGTTCAAATATGATCGGATAAACGCTGAATACGATCAACGAAATTGATGATGACAGGAGACGGCTCTTTAAAAAAAGTAGAATATTCTTCAGATCTTAGTCTTTTATGAGTTTTGGATTCAGTTGGTTGAGAATCAAAAGGTTCTACAGCATGAGGTCTCTTTGATGAACTAGTCATTATAATCTGTAAGGAAAATTAGTAGAAAGTTAGAGTTGAGGAAAAAATTTATTTTGGAGATTGAGAAAGTTAGAAGTAAAACCAAGGGGTTGTTGTGCGCTTGGCTTACTGCGCAGCAAGAAGGAGACTTTGTGCGTTAAGTCTTGTGCGCAGGAATTACCAAGTTTTGGTCTGAACAGTTGTCGTGCAGAAAACGCCGTCATACGGAAAACACTGTCGCGCGAAAATAGTTGTCGTGCGGAAAGGGTACTATGCGGCATAGAAAGGGGTCAGCGTAGGACAGTCTAACTGAAAAAGTGACTTAACGCAATGAGCAGCAAGAGGGGATGGTTTGAAAGAGGCTAAGTCGAGTATTTATAGGAGGAAATCGGCCAATGTGCGCAATTGATAGTGCGCTACACATGGTGCGCTGGATATGGTGCGCTATCGGTGGTGCATAAGTCGTGGTATGCTAGACCATGTGCACAAAACGAAGTGCGCGCATGAATTTAAGAATGATCATATTATGAGGATTGTGCACTATAAAATTAATTTTCTTAGTATTTGATCCTACATTATTTTAAAGGTATAAAAGAATGCACGATCAAGGGGGCGTCTGTTGAGGCATAAAAAAGAGAGAGAGACGGAAGAAGAAAACAGGAGTCTTTTTGTACAAAGCAATCCATAGAAAGCATATTTCCACAAAAAGGAGTTTTCATAAAGTAATTCGCAGAAAGCATATTTCCGCAGAAAGAAGCTGTCACAAAGCAGTCCGCAGAAAGCACTCTGTAGAAAGGTATCCGCAAGAAGTTATTCGCAGAAAGTCTTCCACAGGAAGTTAAGCGCACCAAGTAGTCTGCATGAAGAAATTGGCAAATGGTTGTCCGCACAGGAGAATCCGGACAAAGTAATTCGTAAAATGGTGTCCGCACGACACGAAATATGGTGTTGACATGGCATAATCACACGTGTGAGGAGGGCTATAAATACCCCTCGACCCCTCTATAGGGGTCATGATACAACATTCAAAGAAGAACAGATCAGAGAGAAAAGGTAGAAAGGAATTCTAGTTCGTTGGTCATTGTGCGGAGCAGCTATCATGCGACGCATAGTACTATTAGCGCACATAGGTTTCTGCGTAGGAAGGCATTCTGTGCAGAAAGGCATCTATGCACAAAGGTTCTGTGTGTAAAGATCTGTTGTATACAAAGATCGAGTGCATGCAAGGCTTCATGAGTTGAAGTATGTACATATATAGACTACCTGTGCAAGGACTATCTGCGCAAAGAGACTACCTGTGCTCAAAGAGTATCTGCGCAATGAGACAATCTGCATGCCAAGGACTTTTAATAATTATTTTTAGTGCAAATTGTGAATGTTCTATTTTGGAATCAAAGGAGAATGGGATGTAGAAGAACTTACAAGAAATGAATTAACATCAATGTTGTGATTATCTATCTGGCTTTCTTTTATTAATTATAAAGTATATAAAATTTTCCAAACAAAATACATTTCGTTTCTTGTTCGAAACAAAAATTATGACATCAAAATCACTATTCACTTTTCCGAGCCCATATGATCATTGTTTCACATGCTAACAAGACCCAAGTATTAGTAGACCCTCGAAGAGGTATTTTTTAACATTTTTCTCATGAAAGGATGACTCTTAGGATTAGTTATGTTGGGGTTAAGATAGAGTTACGATTTTTTATTGTTTTTGATATTTTTTTTAAAGCCTCCAAGAAAGAGAGCTAGGGTTTTGGTTATTGCTTTGTGCCATGGCTTTTTCCTGCACGTATTTTTTCACGTAAAAATTGTGTGTTCTTTGTTTGTAGTTGCTTGAATTTTTTATTTTTTCTTATTTGTTTCAATCAAGATTAAGGTGCTTCTGCAAGTCTAGTTCTCCAACACCATGAACAATGAAATAGAACTTTTTAAAGAAAAAATTATAACATTAATTTAAAAAGGCAAGTACTACTTTTCTTCTACACAATTGAACATAATGTTCAAAATTGAGTCAGTTGACACAACCTTTAATCAATCAGAAAAAAAAAAAAAAAAAAAAAAAAAAAAAAAAAAAAAAAAAAACTATAAGTTATTACTTCCATCAAGTGTTAAATGAATTATCTCATTGTATTCTGACTTCGTAAAAAAGCTTGCCCTAAAACCTCCATCGAAATACAATCAAATCCACATTAGCTGAATTATTTTCAAGTAACATCTTCATAATGTACTAAATTGTGTGTTTAGAGATTTTTAAGTTCATAACCAAATTTAATACACATAAAGATCTTAGTGTTGATCATGGTGCATTCGATCTGGAGAAATTTAGGGTCTTTGATTGATAAGTGACCTCATCGATCGATCGAGAAAATTCTAAACAAATCAGTTTAGTTTTTGGACTGTTTTGAGCATGTTCGATCGATCGATTGGAATTATTCAAAAAAACCATGTTAAGTCTCTTGACACTTTTGTGATGCACCCAACTTCTACATAAGTGTGCAATTTTATTTTTAATTCCATATTTAGGTTATGTGACCATGTAATTGCAGGATTAGGATTTCATGAGGGTTGTGCTAGAGAAAGCTAGGGTTTTGAGAAGGAGAATCCATCTTTGAAGACAAGGGTTTCAAATCTTTAAGTTATCCATCTCTTGTAATTCTCTATTAATAGTGGATTGTTTGTCACTTGGTACCATGATTTTTTCTCCCAAGGGTTTTTCTACGTAAAATCGTTGTGTTCTTTGTGATTTCTTAAATTTTCATTTTCCTATTGTATATTCGATTTTTTCTAAGGTTGCTTCTGCGCTTAATGTATGACAATTGCGCACAACAAGGATTAAGGTATCACAAGGGTTGTGCTAGAAAAAGCTAGCTAGGGTTTTGAGAAGAGGAATTCGTCTTTGGAGAAAAGGGTTTCGAGTCTAGAAGTTGTTCATCTCTTGTAATTCTTTATTTATAGTGGCTTGTTTATTGCTCGACATCATGATTTTTTCACATAAAATTGTTGTGTTCTCTACGATTGCTCGAATTATCATTTTCATATTCTGTATTTAATTCATTTTAAGGTTGCTTCTATGCCTATCAAAGCGTAAGTTTTACGTTTGGGTTTTAAATCTAATATGAGACGTGGGTTCGAAGGGATCACATGTGAAGTTTGAGACGAAAAAGTTTATGGGTAAATATAACTTCAAATTATAAAGGTTGAAGATAAAAGCTCTCCTAATTCAGCAAGAGGTGTCGTAGGCTCTCCTAAGAAAAGTGAGGAATCCTAAAACAATGAAGGAATATGATTGAGATGATCTAGATCAGAGAGTTATTAGCACAATTCAATTGTGTCCAGCCGATGATGTCCTTTATAATTTTATTTCTAAGATGATTACCACAGGCTTATTAGCGATGTTGGAGAGCATGTACATGAGGAAGTTGCTGTCCAATCACCTACATTTGAAGAGACAATTATACCCTCTAGAGATGGTAAAAAGATCAGATCTCTCTGAAAACATCGACACTTTCAACAAAATAATTTGCAAATTGACAAGTGTATAGGTGAATAGCGATGAAGAAAACAAAGCCCTAATGTTCTTAACATTCCCTTCCAGATTCCTATAAGAATCTAGTGGATATTCTCTACTATGGTAGAGATATCTTGGACCTCAATACTATTATCTTTACCCTTCGGTCGAAGTAGTAGAGAAGAAATAACGGTGGGGATGGTACTTCTGTAAGGGCATTGGATGCGAGGGGAAGACCGTCTAAATGAGAGAAGGGTAAGTCACAATTGAGATCTAAGTTAAAGGAAAAATGAAGTTGAAGTGTTGGAATTATGACAAGACGAGATATGAAAAAAGATTGCACAAATGCTTATGAGAATCTGGATAATTCACCAAAAGAGGCCAATTTAGCGAAATCCAGCGAGGAGACGAGTGACTATGATGTATTGTCTGTGTCCAAGGTCAAATACTCATATAACAAGTGGATTTTAGATGGGGGGCATCATATCACATGTGTCCTCATCGGAGTTAGTTCACCATGTACAATAAGAATGATGGTGGCTTAGTACTTATGAGCAATGATCATGCTTATAAGATGATTGGAATTAGATCAGTGCCCATTGAATGTTTGATAGGGTGGAGAGTATTCTGATGGATATGAGCATATTCTAAGCCTGAAGAAGAATATGATATCTCCGGGAGCTCTTGAGGTAATCGGATGTAAAATCTCCAGGTATGAAGGTGTTTTAAAAGTTTCAAAGGGGGTACTCACTATTATTAAGGGACAAATGAGTGACAATTCTATAGGTTGATTGGGAGCACTGTATCATGTTGAGCTACATCATTTATAATGGAATCCACGTATGCACGTGTGTGGCATGCACGCCTAGTACACATGAACAAGCATGATATGAAGGTACTTCTAGATTGTAGTTTAATTCCTTTCTTTTAAAAAGATTTGATTTGAATGTATATGAGCATTACATATATAGTAAACAAATATGATTGTCATTTAAAACTGAGAAACATAGTAGTAAGGAACCATTAGATTATGTGCATTCTGATGTGTTGGGGTCGTCGCTCATCGTTTTTAGATGAAAGTCATCATTCTTCATAGTATTCATTAATGACTCATCTAGAAAGGTATAGATTTATTTTATAAAAAATAAATCCGCTATATTTGTTACTTTCAAGTCATGGAATGTCATAATTGAAAAACATTTATGGTTAAAGTTAAAAGCATTGAGAACTGATCATAGCAGAGAGTTTACTTTAAAAGAATTTAATCGATATTGTAAGGATGGAAAGATTATGAAGCGCAACACAGTGAGGCACATACCAGATTAGAATTGTATAATGGAATGTATTAATCAAACTCTTTTGGAAATGACTTGAAGCATGTTGAGTAATGCTACATTAGGCAAGGACCTATGGGATGAGTCCATTAACATGGCTTGTTATTTGGTAAACTAGTCTCCATCTACGACCATCAACTATAAAACTCCTAAAGAAGTATGGAGTAGTCAGGAAGTAGACTACTTAGGGCTACATGTATTTTATTATGAGGCTTACTCTCATGTACCATTTGTTGAGAAAGATAAGCTAGACCAAAGAGTGAAGAAATGTACCTTTGTTGGTTATGGTGATTATGTGAAAGGATACAGATTGTATAACATGGTCATACAGAAAATCGTAATTAACTAAAACATGAAGTTTGATGAGAGCTCTTTATCCGTAAGGATGAATACAAGGAAATGGACAAATCAACAGTGATTAATGTTGAAATCAACAAGGGTGAGTCACATGAAAAAGTTGAGTCATAGGAAGAGGTACAGAAACAGGTGAAGCCGCCACCTATCAGGAGGAATCCACCGATAAATCATGGGTTTCCGATAAGGTACATGAATGATTTAAATGTTGCATTTGCTCTCATTATGGATGAGAAGAATCCGTTTACCTACCAAGAAGCATTGGATGATCCATATGTTGAGAAGTGAATAACATCGATGCATGCGAGATGAATTCCCTATACAAAAATGAAACGTGAGAACTAATGGAGCTTCTCGTTGGGCAAAAAGCGATTGGTGCAAATGGATCTTCTATGTGAAACTAGATAAGTACAAAAAAAAAGATTGGTTGCAAAGGGATATGCTCAGAAATAAGGCATCGACTTCTGTGAGATAGTCATGCCGGTTGTGAAGTAGGTATCTATCATATTTGTGTTGTCGTTAGTTACCCAATACAATATGAAACTAGAATACTTGGATGTGAAGATAACTTTTCTATACAATAAACTAGAAGAGAATATTTACATGAAGCAACTAGAATGGTTTGAAGTATAGAGAGCGGAGAATAATTTTTGTAGGTTAAAGAGATTGTTGCATGGCTTGAAATAGCTGCGTAGGTAGTGATACAAAAAATTTTATTTTTTATGATGAACTAGCAGTTTAATAGAAGTGAATTTGATCATTGTATCCATTTTAGATCACTAAGTGATGAAGAATTCATAATTCTAGTATTGTCTATTGATGATATATTTATCGCTAGCCATAGCATGTCTAAAATAAACATAATGACGGCTCAATTATCTAGGACATTTGAAATGAAAAATCTAGGGGTTGTAAAGGTGATTCTCAATATTGATGTACATGGGGATAGGAAAGGGAATAAACTATGGTTGTCTCAATAAGAGTATCTTGAGAAGGTCTTAATCAAATTCAAACTTGATAATGTTAAACCAGTTAGCACTCATCATGCTGCTCACTTTCATCTTTCTTCGAAACATTATCTTACTACAAATGAAGAAATACATTATGTCTTGTGTGCCTTACTTGAGTGTGGTTGGTAGTCTAATGTACACCATAGTCTGTACAAGACTAGATATTTCACATACAATGGGTGTTGTGAGCAGATAGATGTCAAACCTTGGTAAGAAACACTAGGAGGCAATGAAATGGTTACTTCATTACATATGAGATACGACTAACTACGTCTTGTCATTTGAAAAATCTAAGGAGAAATTAATAGGCTATGTAGATGCCAATTATGCTAGAAATGTAGATAACAAAATGTTGACTTCCTTTTATTCATTTGTATTAGTGGGTAAAGCGATTAGTTGGACGTCGAAGCTTTAGTCTATGGTTTCTCTTTTCACAACTGAACTTAAGTATATGGTGGTAAGAGAAGCATTCAAGGAAGTAGTATGGTTGAGAGGAATGATGAATGAATTGGGGCTCTAGTAGGAAGCCATACATGTGAATTGTAACAGTGATAGCATAATTAATTTGGCGAAGAACTAAGTGTACTATTATCAGACTAAACACATTAATATGCGTCATCACTTTATTTAGCAAATGCTAGAGGAATGCAGTATTACTCTTGAGAAGATTCACACGAATGAAAATTTGGTTGATATGCTTACTTAAGTGGTTCCTGCTGAGAAGTTTGGGTTTTGCTCGACTTCTTTAGGCTTGGCGATGGATGAATAAAGATGGAGTGTGCACATGAAGTGATGGTGAAGCTATGATGAATATTAGAAATGAGATAATAACTTGGATTAGTGAAGACTATAGAGTGAAGCCACGTTGGAGATTGTTGATCATGGTGCCTTCAATTCGTTGAAATTCAGGGTCTTTGATTGATTGAAAGTCTAGTCGATTGATCAAGAAAATACTGAATAAATCAGTTTAGTCTCTAAATAGTTTTGAGCATGTTCGATTGATCAAACATCATGGCTCAATCAATCGAGATTATTCGAAAAAACCAAGTTAGATCTCTGGACATTTTGTGGGCACCGATTGGACACGATCGATTGAAGGTTAGATCGATGGTGTATGTAACTTGTATGTAAGCGTGTGATTTTTTTTCTAACTTCATATTTGGATTATATAAACTAAGTAATTACGGGATTAGAGTATCACACAGGTTGTGCTAGAGAATGTTAGGAGTTTGAAAAGGGGAATTCATTTTTTGAGATGAGAGTTTCGAATTTATAAGTTGTTCATCTCTTGTAAAATCATTATATTCTTTATGATTGGTCGAATTTTCATTTTTCTATTGTGTATTTGATTTGTTCTAAGGTTGCTTTCATGCCTAACGTGTGGCGATTGCACATAATAATTACTTGGGATTATATATGTGTCATAGACGAGACCCACGTTCCATCTTATGTATCTTCTTTCCAAAATGCAAGGTTTTACAATAAAAAAGTGTATCTATTTTGAAACGCCATACTGACTTGCTCATTTGATATAAAAATATTGTATGTAATGGCCGGATAGGAGAGACCTACTTAAAACGTATGTGCTTTAAAAAATGTCCTCTCGCAATTTGATGATCCTTTATAGTTCCAAACAATAACTATTATACGAGTGATATATGTATTTTATTATAATTAAGGGTTATAATTCCTCTATATATTTACCACCTTTGGTTAATGTTGGAAAATGTTGCATAGTTACATCAGATATGCACTCATGGCTCCTTACTATGTTGTTTAATATCATATATAAGAGGATCGAAAAAGATGAGCATTTGTTAATGATGAGTTATTTAACTATTACCATGCTCAATTAAGGAATGATATTTGTCACGCCCTAAACTCGGAAACCAAGCTCACAAAATTCTCGATCATCGAATTTGTTGCCAACAGCCTCCATAGTACCCCATTCTCGGCTCTCAGTGTGCATGCGCCAGATTCTGATCCTGGAATCCTACAAGGAGGATTTTTCAACGTACATTTGTCTCATAAGAAGTATAACCACAAGTTTACCTAAATCACAAAGGTAACATCATCATCACATATCCACTAATATAAACATTTGAATACAATGCTGAAAGGAAAATACATATATCGAAAATCAAAGCTCCAGAAGTCAGTTGCATGCTCTAAGCTCGATGCTGCTACAACCTAATGACACCTGCACGCATTTATTGTGCATAAGCTTATAGAAAGCTTAGAGGGTGGTGAAAGTGTGTACACAAGGTAAGTGCCAAGTAAGCAATATCAAAGTAATCAGAGTAAGCAAAAATGCTGATAAGCCCATAAATACCATCAACCTTATCTAAGCTATGTGATATAAAAAATATAATAAAAATAATATTATATACTGATGAAGTAATGTAGATCAGTTATGCAATGCGGGACAGTAAGCCAAATATCAGATGCTGATGATGCAATGCAATATGCGGTGCGAATGACATGACCAAGCTAGAGTGAAGTTGGGATGATAGTATGTAGTATCGCAAGCTATGGGTCCATCATAAGAGATTTCTATCAAAACCTATTCCATACTTAAATTTGGATAGCCAGACTCAATGTGGTAAACTCCTGATCTCAGGTTAGTCACGCACCCCAATCGAAATCCTGCCCATTGTGAAGGTACACATAGTAAATAGTTGGGCACCACTAGCCCAAGTGGATAGTAAATGGATGAATGAATGATTATGCAACTCTTACTCGATAAGTCCACATATCAGTACGATTTCTCTCTGGGATCATCACCGGGGTCTAGTACACTCTACATGCAAATCACCGTCCACTGACACGTGACCATACAAGTGAAAGAGACCTCACCATCCGTCTGGCCAGTAGTTACCCAATATCTACCTGACACATTTATAGCAGACCCATTCACGAGCTGGTCAAACTCAACCTGGCAATGCCCCCTACCCTCTGGCGGGTAAGGCCACACCCCCTCCCAATCAACCACGACATAGTGGAAGATGTGATCTCTTAGTATTCGGCCCCCATACGCTCATATATATCCACTCGGTCTCGACGTTGGGGCGTCTCCTAGCCACAGAGATTTAGGGATTTTCACCCAAGGACATCTATGGTGCCCGTATGTTAGAACTAAATATTTTCGGCATCCAATCTGGTTATCCACAATATGCCTGTGGAGGCTATGGCCCTGATATTACTAGAGCTTACAATAGTCACAACACACAATGCAAGATGCATGAGCCATACAATCCAGTCATATATCAATCTTGTGCATACCGTGTGCTCATGTGAGATAATCTCCGCCTATCAGAGAATCTCATAACAACCTGCTCAATGACATATGCAATGTCAACCACATCTCATAACAAACATGTAGATGATGCGTATGGGCATGTATCATGATGTTATGCTGTCACATATTCATAATTAGTATTAATAACTAGCATCAACAATCAGCCTCGACAATGTGGACATTTAACCAACATTACCCCAAGGAATGGCCCACATAGAGCCTAATATATAGTGGACCCATGGCCTCGTACAAGGGCCTAATATACAACATCATGGGCCTTACTCAAGAACTTAATACACATCACGATAGGCCTCTCACACGGGCCTAAAACACAGGACGAAGTCTCAACTACGGGCCGCATATACATCATATGGGTCTCTACAATTGCCCTCAGCAATCGAAATCGGCATCGACAATCAGAATCGGCCTCAATTATCAGAATTGATCTCGTCAATCAAAATTGGCCTATATAATCGGAATCAGCCTTGACAAATAGAATCAGTCTCGACAATCGAAATCGACCTCGATAATTGGCCTTGACTAATGAAATTGGCCTTGACAATTAGGATCAGCCTCGACAAACAGAATCAGCCTCGACAATCAGAATTTGCCTCGACTAACGGAATCGACCTCATCAATCGGACTCGACCTCGAAAATCAGAATCAACCTCGTCAATTGGACTCGGCGTTGATTAATGGAATCAGCCTCGTCAATCGGACTCGGCCTCGACAATCAGAATCGGCCTCGACAATCAGAATCGGCCTCGATAATCGGTCGATCAAGGCCTAAGGGAAGGTCACAATGTGGACATTAAACCATCATTGCCCATCAATGCAGACACTTAACCGACATTGCTCCCAAGGAGTAGCCCACATAGGGCCAAACATATAGTGGGCCCCTGGCCTCTTGTAAGGGCCTCATATACAATATAATGGGCCTCATCATATAGGCCAAAAATATATACCAATGGGCCATGAATACATCAAGTTAGGCTTCATTCAAGGGTCGAAATATATGGTCTTCAAATACACAACAGGTGAGCCCTGCACATGATCCATGAATACATCACATCAGGCCTTACCCATGGGCCGAAAATACATCTTAATGGGCCACAACTCATGGGCCTTAATACACAATGGGTGGGCCCTACATATGGGTATAATATACATCACAGGTAGGCCCTGCACACAGGTCTCATACACAGTAAGTGAGCTACATCAATGGTCCGCACTAATGGACCTTATATACATCAAGTGGGCCGCATCAATGGACGGCATAGATATACAATACATTCATCACGGCAGGCTGCACAAATGGACAGTGTAGATATAGAATACATGCATCAATGGTAGCCCCTTGGATGGTGCGAATGTAGAATACATACATTAAGGTGGGCCCCATCACATGGGCCTAATATACAATAGGTGGGCCCCGCATACACAGCGAATGGCCCTCGCCAGATGGGCAGCGTCAGTACATACATTGCAGTGGAGCCCATGGTACCATCTAAACATTATCCATGTAAATCGGCACTACCCAAATATTGTCCAGCACCATCTAGCACAATCTGGATGGTGTGGATGAAATAAATACATCATGGTGGGCCCCATGCTTGGCAAAATAGATGGATGACCAGGGTATAACACACCTCATGATCAGACCCACATAACACACTGGTGTCTATATAGCAACTACTTAGTTGTTTAAGGTACACCAGCCAATAGTCTCACAGTAGGTGGGTCCCACGTGGGGCCCACCACATATATAATGTACTATATATTATTATATATTATTATTATTATTATTATTTTAAACTTGACATCCAGCATCCAAATGAATGGATGGCTAGATGAAAGGCATATAACGTGGTGACATCCCACTCCACCTGTCCTGATGGATGGTTAGGATGTAGCACATATCATGGTGGGCCACAGATTCATCACATGGGTACCATAGCACTGTCTACACCTTGGACAGTGCAGATAAAAGACATATATAAAGGTGGGCACCACCGTCCAGCAGATTTGGACGGTGGAGGTGAAATACATAAATCAAGGTGGGCCACATTGGACGGCCAGGATGTAGCTCGTAAACAAACAAGGTGGGCCCCACCCCTCACATGTGAGGCACGTGTGGGGTGGGCCCATAGCTGTTAAACAGATGGTCAACGTGGAAGACACATGCATACATTACGATGGTCCTTCTCTGCACCGTCCGGACATGGACGGTGTGGATATTAGAATGCATACATCAAGGTGGGCCCCATCTCCACACGTACAGCATGTGTGGAGTGGGTCCCACCACCTAAAAAAAGGGATGGACGTTGTAGATATAATACATACCTCACGATAGGGCCACAGACCCTACTGACATTACAGTCTGCTGGCCCAGTAGATAAACGGTTTGGATGTGATCCACGTCCAATCGGATAGCGGATGGACGGTGTGGATGGGGTCCACACAGCAGTTAGGCCCCATCTGCTACTGACGTCATGGCCATGGGACCCACAGAGTTTGGTGGCGCAAACACTAGCTATAACGCTGGTGTGAGGTAGTCGGTATCCATGCCACTCGTTTTCAACAGGTAGGTGGATCCCACGTAAGGTGGATGGCATGGATCAAATATATACTTCATGGTGGGCCACACACACACCATCATCCAAACAAGAGAGAGAGAGAGACGGTGAGATGGAGAGACCCCACCACTATAGGTTCCTCTCTTATACATTGCATACATCAAGTGGGTCCCACAATAAGTGGGCCCTTAAATCACAATATCACACCATAAAATCACCCACCATTCAATCTTCTTGGTCCGATGGAATCCCTAGCTCCTCTGCTTCGACTTTGACGAAAAATGATGAAGAATGAAGGGTGGAGATGAGTGATGGGGAGCTGGGAAGTGGGCCACACAAAGCTCTCTTACGGAGCTCTCATGCCTTGGACAGTTGGGTTGCTTGGAGAATGAGAGAGAGAGTTTGTAAGAGACAGAGAGATAGGTGAGTGATAGCTAACTGATGGAAGAGTTAACTTTAGTGATGGGTGAGTGATGGAAGAGTTGACTTGAGGGATGGGTGTTGTACTTGGGGATGGGTGTGAGTGATGGGAGTGATATGTACTTGATTGATTAATTTAGCAAATGTGTGGTATTTTTTCTCGAACTAAATGCGGGCCCATATCTCCTGGCCTAAGTATCACCAAGACGTGTAATATGCGACATTGGAACCGCGGCGACGGTGCGGTCGCAAGAGTACAAGTCTCGAGTTGAGCCAACTCTAATATGTGGGACTCGGCTTAGGTTCGCGTGCAAACATCGGATACAGATCGAGGGTTGTCAAAATTTGACTAGAAGGACCGTGAAAGCCTACGGAACAGTACAGTCTAGGACACGGGTCTTACAATATTGATTGTTGTTTTAGAGCATTGAAAGTTCATTTTTCAAGTCTGAAGTCAGCTATGTAATTTAGCATTCAGATGCAGTTGAAGATTGTCATTGCATGTTATGCACTCCATAAATTTATTCGAGGAGATGCACAGTTAAAGATTTTAATGGGTGCTTCTAGCAAGCTAAACATTTAAAACGAAAAAAATTTGATGTTGATAGAGGTTTGTGTGAATGATGAGAGGATATAATTCCTCAGAATAACTCAACACGAGAGAGGTGCATGATGAAGGTGTGAGGCAACATTGTCTAGCGTATGTGGTTGAACTTGCATTGAACATCGAGGAATTGACCGTGACAATTTTTATTTGTAAACTTCTTTGTTATTGGACTGTTATTTGTTGGGTTAGACCTTATTTACTATTTTAGACAGTACTGACAGACTTTGACTAAACACCATCATCGGTTAATATTTATGTGGTATATTTTTTGCCTTACTATGATACTAACTTATAACATTGATGCTTACACCATATCATTTATATATTTAGTAGTGTCACATGTTTTGTAAAAACTTGATTGTTATGTGAGGCATTTTGGTATTGATTTTATTCTGATTGTATTTATTTTTTTCCTATGGAAACATAGATAGCTACTGTCTCAGTCAACGAGGACACTTGACTCCACATATATACAGTTGTTAGTAATTTTTTCAACCAACTGCACCCAAATTTCTAAAAAAGATGGGTGAGAAGACCATTGGAATGTAGTTGCAGAAATTTCAAAATATGATAGGATAATGTTATAGATTGTGTTCTTATACACACATTATTAGACCAAGTTAGTTTAGGTATAAAAAAAAAAAAAAAAAACCCTGAAAATAAGTTCAAGAGGAATGCTTACCAAGTTGTAGCTAATGAGATAAAAAAAATTAGGTTCTCCCTCGCGTGGTTGAATGTATAGAACCATATAAAATTGCATAAGAAAACATATAATACTATTAAGGACATGCTATCAGCTAGTGGATTTAGTTGAGATAGCAAACGAATGGTTTTTACAACCTCAGATGAAGTGTATGATGAGTATGTTAAGGTAATCATTATGATTCTCAAATTTCATCCACTCATTACTCAATGTTTTTATAAGCTGTCAATTTAATTTATGTAGATGTTAATTCACATATATTATGTTGGTTGATGATTTATCATATATCATTGACAATGATTAGGCTATTGGAAAATTTTTCAAAGGCAGTAAGAAATTGGTTCCTTTCAGTTCCTGGAGGCAAAGAGACTTGAACAGAAAGTGGTCAAAATTGAAAGATTTTATGTAAGATACTTAGAAGCTTTCACCATAAGAGTTTAGTGATTAAGGTCCCAATATATGCTTTTCGTAGAACAAACACTTGCATGATAATGTATTATACCATAGCTAACCACCACCAAATACAAAATTTGAAAATACATGTACCACTAAACGTTCAACTAAGAGGAGTAGAAGTAATTGCCCTTATAATGTACTCGATACATCTTTTTCTGATGTACTGATGTGATTCAAACACCTGTGATATGAATTACAGATGATAATGAGATAACCAAAATGTAAAAAGTTATGACTGCTCTATAAGAGGTTCAAGGCTAAAATAATTAGGAATTCTGTATTGTTGGTAAAATCCTCTCGAAAGACAAGCAATATGTAGCTTTATTTTTTATTTTAAGTGAAATTCTATTACTTGGGATGCCTATATATGATGGCAAGGGTTCACTTGGGTAGATCAGTGTGACTATCCTAGATGATCCAAACAATATTTCTGTAACGCCCGTGAAAAATCCGTACTTGGGCTCGAGTACCAACTCGACCCGAAATCGCATAAAAAATAAATTCCATGGAAATTAAGCGTAAGTTAGCTAGCGCAACGCTAGAGTAGTTGGGAAATAGTCCCTGATCACTTTAAATACGTTCTGCAAGACCCAAATCGAGTAGAACAAACAACTCTACAATACTCTATAACCTCGGATCAAACTCTAAGCGGGTTTGTTCTCTGGACCATATTGAAATTTTGTATTGGATTTAGACCGCGCGTCGAAGGTCCGAAACCTCCTATCTTAGACCGTTAGAACCGCCCAGCTGGACTTGACAATCATCTCGAAAATCAAGTCAAACCGATAATCACAGACTATTTCGTTGAACCCGGACTGAAGCGACCGCGAATAGGGACGAATTTGGAATTTCAAATTCAAATCTAGCACACGACTTGACGCGTCAGTATTAAGCGTTCTGACCGTCAGAATTCATCCAGATTACACCCTCGGATCAGGAAAAATTTCTATTTATTATCATGAGACTTTTAGCCCTGATCTACGTGCGGTGACCGCTGAACTGAAACTGGTCCGCCACGTGCGATCTGCGAACCCTGCCAGACTGAAAACTTAATACGAGGTACATCTGGTACCCATGAGCTTAAGTCTGATCGCGGCCAGGGGACCACCAGAAAGCAGTTTTTGGACCGAAACAGCCCCGAAATGGATAGGCATCAAGTAAACTTCGTCCCGGAGCCTATTTCCGGCGATTTCAAGCTTATAAAAGGGGTTGAAACCCTCATTTCTCCCTTACATACAAAAATTGCAACCCTAGGAGAAAAAGAGAGAGTTTGAGAGAAAGAGAAGAAGAGAATTTTCCCGCTTCCGAGCCCCTGACAGTTGCTGCTTCAGCACTTCCTTCCAATCACCTGGCTGGTGATTTCTCCACTTTTTCAGGTATAAAATAACCCCAAAAATTTGCTAATTTAGGGTTTACTTAGTTGCATAACATGTTAGCTAACGTATTCCATAAATCAGGCTCTCCTACCGCTGTAGACGAAGCGTACACGCTCCGTTCAAAATCCCGCAACCGTAAGAGACTAGGTGAGGATTTTAGACGCTTTGATTGACGGTTTACAACGCTTTCAATGTCTTTTAATAGTAGATTATCGACGGCATCGCCGTTTGACATGTACAACATGCTCTCCGTTTTCTGTTTCGTAAATTAACGAAGAATATGAGATTTAGGGCATTTTAGTCATTTGTAGAAAGTACGGTCTACATGCATATTTTGCTGACGTGATTGACATGGTTTGTCGCCGCATTAGAGAGTTAGGAATGCTTGCATAATCAGTTTGGCGAAGAGATTCACCAAGTTGCGCACTTTGGGTCGACATACTATATGTGGACTTAAGTGTGTAGTGTATGTATTTGTATAAATGCTTGTATTAGTATGTATTGAATTAAATGATGTTATGTAGTAGTTTGAGATTGATTTCATGACTAATATGCTGACCTAAATGATTTCCTACATGCTTACCTTATGCATGATTGCATTACATGCATAGAAAGTATGCCTTGAAGATTTGCTTAAGTTGAATGTTATAACATGTGTTAACATGCTCACATGATGTATTTCAATTCCAATACCTTTGCATATCGTGTTAATATGATTCCATAGATGTGTGGGACTAGACTTAGTCCAGGCAGTCGGTAACCGAGCGAATTCGTGGCTGACTGGTCATAGCCACGAACGACGCGTCGATGAACGTGATTCGTGTTGAGAGTTGGCGGCAGTGGTTAGGCCACGCGAAGTGTTTTACGCACTTCATGTCGTTCGACTTGAGATGCGATCGCGCTAGTCGAGCCCGTCAAGTAACCCGACTGGCCGATGTATGTTCACCTTGTATGTGTCATAACTGCTTGAACCTAGGGTACTTAACTTACCACTGAAAACCCTGTTAACCATGGTACCTTGATCCACTAAGACTCATGAGCCGGGCATGGTGGTATGGGACACCGTGGTCGAGCTGTCGGCCTACGCTGGGGCCACAAACCTCCCCGTAGTGACCAGTGAGCACCTTGACTCGTGAGCAGATTATGGTGGTATGGGACACTATATTCTAGCTGTCGGCCTACACTGATCAGGCGACGAGCCCTTTGTAGTGACCGCGAGTGTATTCTGAGTCCACGGGAGGCGACGACCCTTCCGTTGCAGTAGAGTACAGTAGGCCTGTATTGATAAGGTGATGGGGGAGCGGTGCAACGAGTGCGAGCAACAGCCCTGGCAGCCCTTGCAGTGACCTACGAAATATACATCGTATGAGATTACTAGGAGTGACGACCCTAGACAGGATCTGTGTTGGGATTGATACAAGGGAAGTACCTTAGTTTCCCAATCCTGCTGTTTGAATGGACTAATAATAACTTGGAAATCATATCACCATAGCATTGCATGTGCCTGGAAGATGTGGAGCACTCTAGGGAGTGTGGCATGCCGCGGTCGTAAGATGTTGCCGCATGAGAGTGATCGTCGGTGAGGGCATACATCACGTCATATCATCTTGCATTAATAACAGTATTAGGATTGTCTGATTTACTGCTTTACTATTATCGCGTGATTGAATTGTGAACATGCTAATCTTTGCTCTATGATTCCACTGAGTTGATCACTCATTCCCACGTTAAGGGATGGTGTTTGCGACACCCACCAGACCCTGTTGTAGCTGCAGGTGAGGACGAGATCCAGGAGGTGGAGCCAGAGATCGACGAGGACCAGGATGAGTTCTCGTATATGCAGTATCATGACGGCTTCCCGTAGGTGACCTGGATCGAGGGGACCTCAGTGGGACTTTCTTTTGAACATTATTCTTTTGTTATGTATATGTAAATGAGACTCAGAGATGTATTCATACTTTGGAGACAGATGAGATTACTTTGTTTTTCCATACAGTGATATATACATTGTTTAGTCTTCCGCTTGCTTTTATCACTGGATCTGAAGTATGAATTGCAGTTTTGGTATACTTTTACTCATGTGAATGCTTTAAATCAGACAACATTGAATCATAACCATTTTTGTTGCATAAGTGACGGTCTGGAACTCGGGAGTTGAGTTTATACACGACCCCCGATTTTCAGGGTGTTACAAGTTGGTATCAGAGCATGAATGAGAGTATACTGGGCCTGGGTTATGGTCTTGCGACATACGCTGTCGCTTCCTTTGACTTAGGTGGGTGCGAGAAGGGTCTAGAAACACTTCTAGGATCGCAGATTCACCGATAGGCGAAGTCTATTAGGATCGATCGCAAGATCGAGTCTGTAACGTATCTCGGGTCGCGTAAAGCAACCCGAATCACTTCTAAGCTGTAGAAAGTCGGGTGGAGACATCCTATGAACGTTTTTAAACCGCAAAAGTGAATCCTTGGGCCGTGGGATGACCACGACTCCTGTAATCAATCGCCAGGGCTTAAAAACCCCGTTTCGCCAAAAATTCTCAAAATTCCTCCTCTAAACACTCCAACCTTCAGTTCTTTCTTATCCATTTCATATTAGGCATCAAACCTAATGTAAAAATAACACAAATTAGTACTTTCACAAAATTTTACAGTGAATAGTAAAATTTCATGAAAAATGGCCTTAAGGCCATTCTAAATTCACTTTCTTTAGAAACTAAGGGTTTAGATAGATGTACTGGCTCCTTCTACCTTAAATTCATATGCTGCATCATATGGTTTGGTATTCGGGATTGCGATGTGGACCCAGAAATCCCTGAACATATGTTTGGGCTCATACAAACCAAAGTACTATGAACTAGGGGGTGGGATGTGACTTTTTGGGACCCTGGGACCATGGGGGACCAGACCCATGGGGTCCCACCAGCCAACGTGGCAGTTTGCCGGCGATGCCATCGCCGGTCGGGCGATGCATCGCCGACCGGCGGGGCCCATTTGAGCTGTCCTTTGGGCGCACGCCCTTAAATGGGGTCCACACCCTCCCTATACACCTCTCATCTCATAAAAACCCCCAAATCTTACCCCTCCTTCACAAACAGCCCTCTACATAGCCCTAGTTTCGATTTTCAGCAACCCACTCCAAACCCCAGCGTCCAAAACCACTTCTAGGACCCTCCTTGGCCAAAACTGACCACCACCCATCACTTATTGGGTGTTGGCAGCCTCTTTCCTTGAAGATCTCACCATTTGGAGCTCCAAAATCTCCCAAATATAGCTGAAATCGTGAGGTGCTCCATCCCATCTTTTTGTTTGTATTTCTCTTTGAAACTACAGCCTTAGGAAGCTTGAAGCATCCCTCTACGACGCCTAAATTTCCTTTTCTCAGATTGGTCAGCCATTTCTCCACATTTTCGACGTTTTCCATGGCTTTTGTGGAAGCCATTTTGGGTCATTTGTCACTCTCATCCATCCTGTCTTTGATGGGTAAGAGGAAAACCGCGACAGACGAGGCTGGGCCAAGCCGCCCTGCTCGATCAAGAAGACCGCGAGGTGGTGCCGCAAGTTCAAGCACCGCCGCAGGTCCAGCTGTAGTCCTGGAGTGCCGTACAAAGCGGGATTTGGATCCCCATGCACACCTTGGATGAACAATTTTATCAGAGATGCCTCATGGCGAATACACTGATCGCAAAGTGTTATTTGAGGCGGACGTAGATGGACGATTGTTCGGCGAATATCTGTTGTTCGAACGCATTGAAGCTACGCACTGGGGACCGATCTTTGAAGCTCGTGCTCGTGCTAATGTGAGCACTGTTCGTGCCTTCTATGCTAGCATCCAGAATCCTACCTTGGAGCCTTTGCAGTTCAAAATCCCTTTTGGTAGAGATCGGATGGCTACGATCGACGTCCAGTTGATTGCGCGACTTCTCAACGTGCCTTTAGGTGATGTGCATCCTAGTGAGAAGAATTTGAGGACTAGACGTGAACGAGATCGCCGCACTAGGTTTCTGTGCGGTAAGTTGGTTCCATGGCAGCCTAATAATAGCCTCAAGGCGACGTATATGTTGAGGATTTGCGCCTGCTGCATCATATCTGCACGTTTAATGTTTATCCCAGGTCGACGAACCGCATTGAATGTACACGTCTTATGGTCGATTTCTTATTTCTGGTGGCCCAGGGAGAGAACGTATGTATGGCCACTTTCATCTTACGGCAGATAGTTCTCATAGCCAGGTCGAGAAGAACATCCGAATCGCTTCCCTTTGGCCGACTTATTTGCAAGATTGCACTTGAGTTTGCCTATAGACTTGGGCTCGAATTGCCCGTATCGATTCACACCATCGATGAGTCGACAATGGTCAAGATGAAGATTGGGTCGCAATACCGTGAAAATCAACTTGAAAGGGATAGTGGAGATGACTTTGATGAAGAGGAAGATCAAAGCGAAGAAGAACCTAAAGCAGAGGTTCAGGAAGAAGCTCAGGAAGAAGCAGAAGAGGAGGCTCAGGATACTGATGAGAGCCCTCCTCCTTCTGCGCAGACTACTATCGACGATCGCATTGCTCGGATGGAGGAGAGCCAGACCGCTTTGCGTAGGGAAGTCCAAGAACTTCGAGCAGAAGTCGCTGATGCCAAGGCCGTTACAAAGAAGAAGTTTGGCAAGGTGACTCGTACCTTGAAGGCAATCCTGTGTTGCTTACAGGATAAGGGTGCTCCTCCTCCATCACCAGACTCCGACTAGCGATGCGATCTTTGATGTTGTTATTAGTAGTTAGCCATTTCCTGTTTTATGTGTGTAAGCCTGTTAGGGCTAGTGCTTTGCTTATGTTGTTGTTGCTTAACTGTCTTAATTTCCATGTAATTCTAGTCATGATGCTTGTAAGGATATATCCCTTGTATTGTGACAATTTTGATTAATTGAAATGCATGGAATGCCTTTGACTCTTTAAGTGAATGATTGTGGTGTATTTGTGCAATTGAGACTGACAAGGTTGCACCCTATTTTGAATATAGGGAATGCCACCTAAGACTACGAGGAGCGCGGTTCGGCTTTCATTGTCAGAGCAGATGGATCAGACTCCCTCTCAGTCTGACACTCGTCCGGACCCTGCTGTGGGCCCGATTCCTGAGACGGTTCGATCGTCTCAGCCTGCTGTTGGTCCTACAGATGGACCACCGCCATTTACACCATCAGTTAGAGAGCCACAGCGCGCATCTACTTCCGTACCTCATCCGCCACAGCCTGCTCCACCCCCTGACAGATTCGAGCAGATGATGGCTATGATGCTACAGCAGTAGCAGCTCCTGACCACCATAGTGGGGACTTTAGCCCAGGGTGGGGGTGCGACTACATCTACTCCACCTGCACCACCTGCGCATCCAACTGAGGATGCCTATGCTTACGCCCAGGATGAGGGCATGGCCCATCCTGCGCAGCCTGCTTTTCCTGCGGGGAATCCTGCCGACACACGGGGCCTTTTGGAGCGATTTCAGTGCTTGCGGCCTCCTACTTTCACGGGTTCTCACAGACCCGAGGAGGCTGAGTTCTGGCTCGACCGAGTGTCGAAGATTCTACGGATATTGCACTGCACCGAGGCTGAGCAGGTAGAGCTGGCTACCTTCCTGTTTGAGAGAGAGGCCAGTATGTGGTGGGATAGCGTACTGCGGACTGTTGCCGCAGATTTTGTATGGACGTGGGCAGCATTTGAGTTCCGCTTCCATGAGAAGTATTATCCCCAGACCTACAGGCACGAGAGGGAGAATGAGTTTCTCCGTCTCAGACAGGCAGCGATGACAGTTACCGAGTATGAGCATCGGTTCATAGAGTTAGGCAGGTACGTCCCGACGATTCTAGCTGATGAGCAGATGCGCATACGGCACTTTTTGGAGGGCTTACGACCGGATATTCGGTCGAAGATGTGCTGTGTTAGTTTTCCTTCCTATGCGGAGTTGGTTCACATGTCCATGCGGGCAGAGCAGGACGTGGATCGACTTGCGCGATCTCGAGGCCCGACTACTTCTAGGCCGCGACCGGATTTGCCAGACAGGCCCTTCGCGGGCAAGAGGCCTCGCTTTGATCCTCCTACCAGGACCACGGCGCCTGTACCACCGTTTCGGCGCCCTGATTTGTCATGTACATACTAAGGGAGGACGGGCCACTTAGCACAAAGTTGCTTTTCGAGGATGCGGGACAGTGGGTTCTCGCCGCCGCAGAAGATTGATCGTGTACGTCTACAGGCGATATCAGCACCGCCTATATGGTCAGCTCCTGCGCATCCTTCTTTCAGACCTACGGTATCGCAGATTCGACAGCCTCCACGGCCCTTGACACAGCGGCCGAACCGGCCACAGCAGGCTCGAGTTCATGCATTGACCGCTGAGGCAGCTACGACGCCGACTTTCCAGCATTCAGCCTTCGAGGTCACGACCCATATCGGAGGTACTCCTGTTCTTGTCATGGTGGACACTGGTTCCATGATTTCTTTGATATCGCGTGCCGTAGTCAGACGTCTTGGGTTACAGACTATCACTATGGATAGCGTGCGAGTCTTTGCAGCTCATGGAGATTTTTCAGATGTCACCCAGCTGTGTGAGGGTTGTTTGGTTGATCTGGGAGGCAGGACGATGACTCTTGATCTGGTCGTCGATCCTTCGCTCGTTTATCTCGACGTCATTCTTGGCATGGACTGGTTGACTGCAGCGAGAGCCTAGATTGACTGTGAGACTCGTATAGTCACAGCGTACGAGCCTGAGGGTGCATCCTTCACATTTCCAGTGCGGGTAAATCTTTCTTTCCGCATTCTTAGCTACGCCACTCTATTGCGCGACGCTGGTGCCCAAGTACTTGAGTAGACGCCAGTTGTTTCTGAGTTCGGGGATCTGTTCAGGAAGATCTCTGGTTTGCTGCCTCGACGTGAGATCGATTTCACTATCGATCTGGTTCCTGGTTCTACACCCGTCTCACTGCCGACGTATCGCATGGCACCATGTAAGATGGAGGAGTTGAGGACGCAGATTGATGGCCTGTTAGAGCTTGGCTTTATATGGCCTAACGTGTCTCCTTGGGGAGCACCGGTCTTGTTCGTGAAGAAGAAGGATGGTTCGCTGCGATTGTGTATTGATTATCGCAGGCTGAACCAGCTCACGGTGAAGAACAAGTACCCTTTGCCCAAGATCGATGACTTGTTTGATCAGTTGAGAGGAGCGCAGTACTTCTCGAAGATTGATCTTCAGTCAGGTTATCATCAGCTGCGCGTCAGAGATGAGGACGTGCAGAAGACAGCATTCAGGACCAGTTTTGGTCACTATGAGTTCCTCGTGATGTCGTTCGGTCTCACGAACGCACCGGCCGTGTTCATGGATCTGATGAACCGGGTATTTCGGCCTTTCCTCTATCGATTCGTCGTTGTCTTCATTGACGACATTTTGGTGTACTCTAGGAGTCGAGAGGAGCATGAGGAGCACTTGCGTTTGGTCCTTGATACGCTCAGACGACATCAGTTGTTCGCACAGTATAAGAAGTGCGACTTCTGGAAGCAGGAGGTGAAGTTTCTGGGACACGTGGTGTCCAAGGATGGCATGGCAGTTGACCTGTCTAAGGTAGCTGCGGTGCAGGACTGGGAGCAGCCTGGTTCTGTCACTGAGGTGAGGAGTTTCTTGAGACTCGCTGGCTACTATCGGCGCTTCATTCAGGACTTCTCGAAGATCGCGAGACCCTTATCTCAGTTGACACGGAAGGACGTGAAGTTCGCCTGGAATGATAAGGCGGAGTCAGCTTTTCAGGAGCTGAAGGACAGGCTTACGTCCGCCCCTGTGCTAGTATTGCCAGAGCAAGGGGTTAGATACACTATATACACTGACGCGTCTAGCGTTGGTTTGGGTTGTGTCCTTATGCAGAGGGACAGGGTAATTTCGTATGCCTCGAGACAATTAAGGAAGCACGAGGAGAATTACCCTACACACGACCTAGAGTTGGCAGCCGTTATATTCGCACTGAGACTCTGGAGACATTACCTCTACGGAGAGGAGTTCGAGCTCTTTTGCGACCACAAGAGCCTCAAGTACATATTCACGCAGCGAGACTTGAATATGAGGCAGCGGCGATGGATGGAGACGCTGAAGGACTTCAAGTTTGAAGTCTCTTACCATCCTGGGAAGGCGAACCTTGTGGCTGATGCGTTGAGCCGCAAGAAGGCGATAGAGTTTGCGGCTCCGCTGATGGTTGCCGAGTGGGATATGGTGGAGTTTTTGCGAGACTTTGAGCAGAAACTCACCGTAGAGGAGCCATTTGAGTTCATCGCACACGTACAGGTGCGATCCCAGATCGATGACCGAGTCATCGAGGCGCAGAGGGACGACGCGCATCTTACTGAGCTTCGAGAGCAGGCCAGTGATGATGCTGATGCCGACTGGCGAGTTGGTATGGATCGGGGCTTACGTTACCGTGGCCGCCTATGCGTCCCAGATGTCCCTGACTTGAGACGAGAGATTCTCGAGGCTACGCATTCTACTAGACTCGCGATGCATCCAGGCAGCACGAAGATGTATCGTGACGTGAAGAGGACGTATTGGTGGGAAGGTATGAAGACCCACATAGCTGAGTTCGTATCCCGTTGTCTCACTTGTCAGCAGGTGAAGGCAGAGCATCGCCGACCACCTGGACTTTTGCAGCCTATGCCGATTGCAGAGTGGAAGTCGGATTTCATTTCCATGGACTTCATTTCTGGGTTGCCGAAGACGAGGAAGGGGCATGATTCCATTTGGGTGATCGTCGACCGATTGACGAAGTCGGCGCACTTCCTACCGATCAGAGTTACGAACTCTGCAGACGAGCTGGCTAGATTGTACATCCGAGAGATTGTGCGTCTGCATGGAGTTCCGTTAGAGATCGTGTCGGACAGAGACACGCGGTTCACTTCTATTTTCTGGACTCGCATTCAGGAGGCTATGGGTGTGAAGTTGAAGTTCAGTACTGCCTTCCACCCACAGACGGACGGACAGACGGAGCGAGTGAACCAGATCCTAGAGGACATATTGCGAGCTTGCGCATTGGACTTCAAGGACAGTTGGGATGACTGTCTTGCATATGCGGAGTTTGCGTACAATAATAGCTTCCAGGAGAGTATCGGCATGGCACCTTATGAGGCGCTGTATGGGCGACCTTGTCGCGCACCGCATTGCTGGTTAGAGGTCGGTGAGCGCAGCTTGATTGGCCCAGAGTTGGTACAGGCGACGTCAGAGAAGATTGATATTATTCGACGTCGGCTTCTTACAGCGCAGAGCAGACAGAAGAGCTACGCCGATACGAGACGACGGCCACTAGAGTTCACAGTCGGGGATCACGTGTTTTTGCGAGTTTTCCCTATGAAGGGAGTCCTTCGGTTCGGGAAAAAGGGGAAGCTGGCACCGAGATTCATTGGTCCATTCCAGATCTCGATCGTATGGGAGCAGTGGCTTACCGATTGGCTTTACCCACGCCCCTCGCGAGCGTCCACAACGTATTTCATGTTTCTATGCTGAAGAAGTACGTTGCTGATCCTTCCCATATCATCAGATGGGAGCAGGTGCAGTTAGGAGAGGATGTTACTTATATCCTGCGACCGACACGCATCTTAGACAGGAAGGAGCAGGTACTGCGTAGCAAGGTGATTCCCCTTGTGAAGGTACTATGGACGCATCATACTGAGGAGGAGGCTACTTGGGAGGCAGAAGCCGAGATCAGAAAGAACTACCCACAGCTTCTCGAGGAGTACGAACAGGTACAAATTTCGAGGACGAAATTATTTGTTAAGGGGGGTAGATTGTAATGCCCGTGAAAAATCCGTACTTGGGCTCGAGTACCAACTCGACCCGAAATCGCATAAAAAATAAATTCCATGGAAATTAAGCGTAAGTTAACTAGCGCAACGCTAGAGTAGTTGGGAAATAGTCCCTGATCACTTTAAATACGTTCTGCAAGACCCAAATCGAGTAGAACAAACAACTCTACAATACTCTATAACCTCGGATCAAACTCTAAGCGGGTTTGTTCTCTGGACCATATTGAAATTTTGTATTGGATTTAGACCGCGCGTCGAAGGTCCGAAACCTCCTATCTTAGACCGTTAGAACCGCCCAGCTGGACTTGACAATCATCTCGAAAATCAAGTCAAACCGATAATCACAGACTATTTCGTTGAACCCGGACTGAAGCGACCGCGAATAGGGACGAATTTGGAATTTCAAATTCAAATCTGGCACACGACTTGACGCGTCAGTATTAAGCGTTCTGACCGTCAGAATTCATCCAGATTACACCCTCGGATCAGGAAAAATTTCTATTTATTATCATGAGACTTTTAGCCCTGATCTACGTGCGGTGACCGCTGAACTGAAACTGGTCCGCCACGTGCGATCTGCGAACCCTGCCAGACTGAAAACTTAATACGAGGTACATCTGGTACCCATGAGCTTAAGTCTGATCGCAATCGACCAGGGGACCACCAGAAAGCAGTTTTTGGACCGAAACAGCCCCGAAATGGATAGGCATCAAGTAAACTTCGTCCCGAAGCCTATTTCCGGCGATTTCAAGCTTATAAAAGGGGTTGAAACCCTCATTTCTCCCTTACATCCGAAATTGCAATCCTAGGAGAAAAAGAGAGAGAGTTTGAGAGAAAGAGAAGAAGAGAATTTTTCCGCTTCCGAGCCCCTGACAGTTGCTACTTCAGCACTTCCTTCCAATCACCTGGCTGGTGATTTCTCCACTTTTTCACGTATAAAATAACCCCAAAAACTTGCTGATTTAGGGTTTACTTAGTTGCATAACATGTTAGCTAACGTATTCCATAAATCAGGCTCTCCTACCGCCGTAGACGAAGCGTACACGCTCCGTTCAAAATCCCGCAACCGTAAGAGACTAGGTGAGGATTTTAGACACTTTGATTGACGGTTTATAACGCTTTCAATGTCGTTTAATAGTAGATTATCGACGGCATCGCCGTTTGACATGTACAACATGCTCTCCGTTTCCTGTTTTGTAAATTAACGAAGAATATGAGATTTAGGGCATTTTAGTCATTTGTAGAAAGTACGGTCTACATGCATATTTTGCTGAAGTGATTGACATGGTTTGTCGCCGCATTAGAGAGTTAGGAATGCTTGCATAATCAGTTTGGCGAAGAGATTCTCCAAGTAGCGCACTTTGGGTCGACATACTATATGTGGACTTAAGTGTGTAGTGTATGTATTTGTATAAATGCTTGTATTAGTATGTATTGAATTAAATGATGTTATGTAGTAGTTTGAGATTGATTTCATGACTAATATGCTGACCTAAATGATTTCCTACATGCTTACCTTATGCATGATTGCATTACATGCATAGAAAGTATGCCTTGAAGATTTGCTTAAGTTGAATGTTATAACATGTGTTAACATGCTCACATGATGTATTTCAATTCCAATACCTTTGCATATCGTGTTAATATGATTTCATAGATGTGTGGGACTAGACTTAGTCCAGGCAGTCGGTAACCGAGCGAATTCGTGGCTGACTGGTCATAGCCACGAACGACGCGTCGATGAACGTGATTCGTGTTGAGAGTTGGCGGCAGTGGTTAGGCCACGCGAAGTGTTTTACGCACTTCATGTCGTTCGACTTGAGATGCGATCGCGCTAGTCGAGCCCGTCAAGTAACCCGACTGGCCGATGTATGTTCACCTTGTATGTGTCATAACTGCTTGAACCTAGGGTACTGAACTTACCACTGAAAACCCTGTTAACCATGGTACCTTGATCCACTAAGACTCATGAGCCGGGCATGGTGGTATGGGACACCGTGGTCGAGCTGTCGGCCTACGCTGGGGCCACAAACCTCCCCGTAGTGACCAGTGAGCACCTTGACTCGTGAGCAGATTATGGTGGTATGGGACACTATATTCTAGCTGTCGGCCTACACTGATCAGGCGACGAGCCCTTTGTAGTGACCGCGAGCGTATTCTGAGTCCACGGGAGGCGACGACCCTTCCGTTGCAGTAGAGTACAGTAGGCCTGTATTGATAAGGTGATGGGGGAGCGGTGCAACGAGTGCAAGCAACAGCCCTGGCAGCCCTTGCAGTGACCTACGAAATATACATCGTATGAGATTACTAGGAGTGATGATCCTAGACAGGATCTGTGTTGGGATTGATACAAGGGAAGTACCTTAGTTTCCCAATCTTGCTGTTTGAATGGACTAATAATAACTTGGAAATCATATCACCATAGCATTGCATGTGCCTGGAAGATGTGGAGCACTCTAGGGAGTGTGGCATGCCGCGGTCGTAAGATGTTGCCGCATGAGGGTGATCGTTGGTGAGGGCATACATCACGTCATATCATCTTGCATTAATAACAGTATTAGGATTGTCTGATTTACTGCTTTACTATTATCGCGTGATTGAATTGTGAACATGCTAATCTTTGCTCTATGATTCCACTGAGTTAATCACTCATTCCCACGTTACGGGATGGTGTTTGCAACACCCACCAGACCCTGTTGTAGCCGCAGGTGAGGACGAGATCCAGGAAGTGGAGCCAGAGATCGACGAGGACCAGGATGAGTTCTCGTATATGCAGTATCATGACGGCTTCCCGTAGGTGACCTGGATCGAGGGGACCTCAGTGGGACTTTCTTTTGAACATTATTCTTTTGTTATGTATATGTAAATGAGACTCAGAGATGTAGTCATACTTTGGAGACAGATGAGATTACTTTGTTTTTCCATACAGTGATATATACATTGTTTAGTCTTCCGCTTGCTTTTATCACTGGATCTGAAGTATGAATTGCAGTTTTGGTATACTTTTACTCATGTGAATGCTTTAAATCAGACAACATTGAATCATAACCATTTTTGTTGCATAAGTGACGGTCTGGAACTTGGGAGTTGAGTTTATACACGACCCCCGATTTTCAGGGTGTTACAATTTCGATGGCCGAAATGACCCTTTGTATTTTAACATTTTGTACCACAAGACAACTAAAGTTGGATATACCACTTTAGGTGTACAAGCATTGTGTATTTAACTCTCCATAACTTTAGGTCCTCTAAACGTATTAATGATTTTGGAGAGCAAAGTCGTAGGATTTTCCATGCATGTTCAAAATGGTTGGAAGTATTTTTACATGGTTTTAATCTACATGATGGGAATGAATAGGTTGAATGATGATTGATGTGTGACTTTTTTGGAATGTATATGATGTGTGGATCGACGGATATAACATGTGGCTCCCATTTTTACGAATATGCTTTATGATATTTGCAACATTATCAAACTTTGTCTACATGCTTGATAGATATTGTATGGTTGGTTGATGATATAAAAAACAATATTAATCTGATGAATTTTTATCATTACTTTCTAAACTTAAAATAAATGTTATAACTACTAACATGAGCATACACTATAAATATAATAATCAGGGTAGACGTGTAACACCTCGAACTTTTCAATACCCGAGTATCGAAAGTCCTCCGGTGTTACCATCTAAATCAAATTTATTATTTGTGTGGGAACACAACTTATATTATGCATCGTCATCCAATAACTCCTAATTCATCATATTAGCGGTTTGATTTCAAGGTATGACAACCCACACCATACCTGTAAAGTTTGATATCATTCCACATTTAATTAACGATTGATTTCTCAATGTACTTTTACGTCACTAGTGATCGTTCAACTCATGATTTAAATCATCTGTTGAGATATGTGATATCACACCTAAATCGTTCAAATTGATCCAATCACAAAGATGAATCAATCCTTAAAATTTTTTCTGAAACTGACATGTACAATCCCTCAACTTAAGCATGAATTTATGTCAGTCATACAATCGATAACAAGATCAACCCATATACTCAATCATACATTTATCTAACAATTGGGAGTAATATTCATCTATAGATCAAGCCATCTAAGTGTTAATTTTTATGGACCATCACACACAACATTGAACTTCAAAACACCTATTTATAAGAATCCGATCATAATGAAACTTTACACAATTCTCTAAGAGTACAACTGAGCCATACATTATCAATTTCGGGACCTACTTCATAAGATCCACCATCCATCGGATTTTGCATCATATCCATCAGATGACTCGCTTGAAAATCAAACAATGACAAATATCATGATCCACAGACGATTCTCAATGAATTAACGGTTTATATTCTACATTGAGTCTTGTCTTAACCAATTTCAGAGGTCGTAGACTATCTAGGAGAGGAATGCAACGCATACAATTTTTAAAACTGAAAAGGGGTTTAATATTTGTACATATGCCCTATACTCTATATAGTCATTTTATAAACTTCGATCTAGCCATTAATTTAAGAGATTAACCATTCATCTTTGTCCTAGTACATCAAAGGAACCTTGTAAACTCTTAAATGACATTCTTGACATGATCATACTGTTAAATTTTAATCCAATCAGTTCTAATTATACATCCAATCTACATTATAACCAATAGATGATCCACTTTGAAGTCTCACAAATCTAACCATATAATGATAAAATCAATTGATAAAATCCAACTAGACTAGTTTAATGACCACTTAGACTGTTCATGAACAATCCAAAGGCAATCCAGCCATTGAAATACAAGATCAACCATTAGATCTTATGTTCAACTGTTGAATTAGATAGTGAACCTATTTGGCAACAAGATTTGCCATCCATTGTAGGACATAGAATGCCCTAAGCATGGATAGGCCCACAATTCATAGTCCAATTTAATTACAAGTGCCCTAGTGCATTGTCGAGGGTCAAATATTGCATATTAAACCACATTTATTGTATGATTTTATGAGCATGATACCGTTTAATGCCCTATTTTAATCATGTTTGTGATGTATGGTGTATTTAGGAACCTGGACTAAAAAATGGTACTAAAAGAATGGATTTAATACTCATAAATTGCCAAGGCAAGGGATAGACCCCAGGGGACCGAGATCGAAGAATTTACACAGGTGAGATTTGAGAAAATAACGTATTTCATACTAAAGAGGCCTAAAAGTCATCCAGAATGCAAGATCATAAGGTTCTCACCATCCATTCAGCTTGAAACTTTATATCCAGCCTGAAGACCATAAATTAACCGTATACATCAAATTTAAGCCCTCGGATCCCTATGAAAGTGGCCCAACAGACAAATCAGACCATAAAATATTGATTTTGGGCCCACTTGATATCTGGATATGCTTCAAACTTGGGTTCGACCCATTAAATTAGCTGGAAGAATGGATGAATGGATTGGATTTCTTATAAGCATCACCGTGGACCCCACCTAAGTTGTGTGTACACCCTGCACATGTGCACCAGATGTGCACGGCTAGTCTAAGACGGTCAAATAGCCTTGGACCCTTAATTCATTTAAAAACGGCAACTGCTGTTTTCTCTAGCATGAAACAGGGGCACCGTTTGATCATTAGTGGGCCTCCATCATGGCCCATGAAAACGATCTGATCCGTCCATCGTGTAGAGAGGCTCGATCTTTCTGACGGTTGTCATACATGCACCCGCATGTGCCGGCCATAGCAATCACAAAAAGACTATTTTTCAACGTTCAAATCAATGCAGTGTGATTTAATTCCTTGTTCCGCATCAAAGGACTGCCAAAATCGACTATCTCGTACCTAAAGCTCGCCACGAGTACAATGGACGGAGTAGATCTCACTTTTGAGTCTGATCAGGGGCCCACCAAGCAACGAAGCAAGGTTCAGCCCTGTTTTCGCGTCCGGACACTGTCCGAGTTTTTTGGGCTGTCGTGACCCACCAAGAAAGTCCGATTGAAAAATCCGGACCGTCCATCGTGTAGGCCTTCCAAAACTTTTCCAGGGGACGTTGTCCTTTTTGAAATAAAGTAAGGAAGAGGAGATTTTGAACGCTGCCATCTTGGCTGCGTAAAAACTCTACGCAGGGGAGTGCGTAAACGCACCAACTTCTCTCCTTTCGCACCAACTTCTCTCCATACTCACCGAATCCTCTCCACCATCCGACTGACCCTCCTACTGCTATAAAGAAGAAGAGACAAGAGATAGAGGGAGCCCATGCTTGGACGTTTGGAAGAGAGAGAGAGAGAGAGAGAGAGAGAGAGAGAGAGAGATTTAGAGAATTTCTTCTTCCTTTTTACTGTTTTTTGATGAAATTTAGCCTAATCATGTCAGGGTGAACCTCTCAGCTAGGGCTAAGAAGTGAAGCTTTTAGCGTGATGGGAATGATTCTATAGTCTTTATTCATGTATGAACTAATTTGATTATAGTTTGATTAATATGAATGCTTTCAATTTTTAATGATTTGTTGTGACTGAAATTAAAATAGATCTGTGATGGCTTTGAGTATTTCCTTTCCATTATTTTGATTGTGAAGATAGGAAGCCCTGTTGTTCACCATTGCCCCTTGGATATGGTTGGATGATGAAATCCTTCCTAACATTCATTCATCTTTCTGATTGGTTGTGGATTGAGTTAATTCTATTGTTTACCTTGTCTCATAGGCATAGTTTTGTAAAGGAATCAACTCTAATTCTCATACCTCTCATCTCTTGAAAACTAAATCAAAGGAAGTTCAGATTGAAGTTTTAGTGATATATATTTCAACTAGATAAAGATGGGACTCGAAGTCCATTTGAGTTCATGAATCGAGCATAGATCTCTCTGATCTCTACAAGTGGATCCTCTGAATCCCTAGTTTCCAACCTTTGAATTGTACAAGTTTTAGATTAATATTTCACCCTTATTCCCTCATATTCTCTTTAATTTTCCTAATTTAGATTACATCTTTTCTTAGCTTTAGTTCTGATTACTTTCAGAATACATATAAGGTTCAATCCTTATGGATTTGACCTCGGTCTTACTGAGATTATTACTACATCGCAACCCTATACTTGTGGTTGTGAACATGCATGTGCACCCACACACCACTAGAGTGAAGTTTAAAAACTCCAAATTTTCTATGAAAATCTCATTCGAAAACCAGTTGCTGAAATTTATTTTCAACTAGTCCGAAACTTGACCTGATTTTATTCAGTGGGGTCCACCTTGATTAGATCCAAACCATCCATTATCTAGATCATTCGAATAAACATTTGATGGATGGTGTTCATGATTAGATTGTTCTCAGTCACATGTTATGCTAATTCCCGAAATCAACTAGCGAACACATCTTTAGACGAAAACTTCATGCTCATGTAAGATGTGAGATCCTCTACCAATCCCTGAGAGGCAACCTCAGATGATCTGTGACGTCCATTAGGAGAGGTAATTTGACAGATCTTCATTGTCCATTCCTGCTCCTCGCGTGCAAGAACAAAAATAGAAAGATTCCACGTGCACTAACATGCTTTTGAAAACAAAAACTCTCTATTATCCTCTCAACTGTAAATGCAACTAATCTTAACCATCTGTTTGTCTTCACACGGATTAGGGTTCAATGTAGAAATTTCACACCAAATATCAATCCCTCCTATTTATTACAAAGAGTTTTTAGAAAACAAACACCAAGACAAAATCTAAACCAATTGTTTTTTCCATCCAACGGGTCTGAGAGAGTTACGGCATGCTATAAGAGAAGATGAATCAAATACAGATGTGCTTTCTTCGCAATTCTCACGGCTGCAAGAGAAAATCAACAAAAACCTTCCAATGCCAAACCCACCAGAATTTTTTCTCAAAGAGTTGATTTCTTGTGCCCATAAGCACATACAACTCATTCAGACCATTCAACATCTTGGATTGACGAAATGAGCCATTGTGTGAAAAAAATGTCATTGAAGCATCCCTTCTTCCTCACATAAAATGTTAGCCATTGATCTCATTTTGGTCACTAAGTTAAAGATCCAATATGTTCATCGAGTGGGCCATTTGATATGAAGTCAATCTCCAATGTCCAAATGCATATCAAGTTTCACACTGACCAAACAGCAACCCGAACGCAACCCTTTTGACACCTTGTTATACAAACCGGTCGAGTCGATCTTCTCCTTGTGTAAAAACTAAACCATTTTAAAAGTCTCCTCGATGTAGAGAAATCATCACGGAAGAAGAGAATTATGGAGAGAGAAAATCGAAAGGATAATAATCGAATCGAGTTTTATTGGTTTACACTTGCTGACCACTAAGTCAGGTTGAGTCGAGTAATTTCAGCAACTACTACTGTCGTGGATTAAGAAGAAATAAGAAGAAAGAAGAAAAAGAAAAAAAGTGGGAGAGGAGAGAGACGTTTTGCTAAGTCGTTAATATTGCGCAACACACCAACAATGCTAGTCGAGCATTGCAGAATTCCAAAACATTAGCTCATTAGACTTTGAGTCAAGCACCACTCGAGCGGCCCACTCGACCAGTCAAGCAGTCTACTCGACTGATCGAGCAGCGTGGTGAAAGGCCTCCATTTTTCAACGGGCACAATTGGTGTGTTGGGTCCACACCTCAACAAACTTCCACTTGGAGACACATCACCATAAATCCTTATTTTCTACATCTGGAGTGCACCACTTCCACTTCTTCAAGCCTGAAGACCAATCAAAGTTGAACAGAGCTTCAGCTTCTCCCGTGTGACCGCCTTGATCAGCATATCCATAGGATTCCCACTTGTATGGATCTTCTCTAGAGCAATATATTAATCTTCCAGTAACGAACATATGAAGTGATATCTGATGTCAATATGCTTGGTCCTTGAATGAAATGTTGAATTCTTAGCCAACTGTATTGCACTTTGATTGTCACTGTACATCTTATAATCTGCTTGCTTCTTTCCCAACTCTTCCAAGAAACCATGCATCCACACCATCTCCTTACACACTTCTGTAGTTGCAACATATTCTGTTTCTTTTGTACTGATAAATACTATCTTTTGTAATTGAGAGACCTAACTGACCGCAGCACTACCCAGAGTAAAGACATACCCTGTAGTGCTTCTCCTGCTATCGATATCTCTTGTTAAATCTAAATCTACATAGCCTTATAGCTTGATTTCTAATCCTCTATAACATAGTCCTATGTCTACAGTACCTACCAGGTGTCTAAGGATCTACTTCACAACTTCCTAATGTTCCTTCTCGGGGTTGTTCATGAACTTATTCACAACTTCCACTGCTTGAGCAATATCTGACCTCGTGCTCATCATAGCATACATGAGACTCCCAATAACTGACACGTATAGGACTTTGACGCAGGGATGTACGTGATGAGGTCGATCACCATCTTCCTTAAGGATAACTACTTCGAATCCACGGAGCTTCTCTAGACTCCCCATAGAGACTTCTCGAATCCACGAGGAAAGAAAGCAAAAGAATAGAAATAAATTCTAATAAAATTTGAAATTGGTTAATGAATAATTGATAATTATCTAATGTGTCTCCTTACACCATTAATAAAAGAAAAAAATAAACTAGAATTCATAATTACCAAAACTAGCAAAATTCTAATTCTAATAAAAATCCTAATTTTAATAAAACTCTTCTAAGGCCTAATTTCTAAAAATAAAAATTACAAATAAACTTTCTCTAGAAAAGTCCTAGTATAACTAAAAGTTATTTCTAAAAGGAGAGAAAATCTAAAACTCTAAAAATATTAAAAAATCGAAATTACCAAAAATAGTAAAAATTTTCTAAAAATTCATTTTTGAGTTGAAAGCGCGCATTTTCTGACGAAACGGACAGATGCGACCCACTTTATGGGTCGGTTCACCTCGGATGGCTCATTTCAGTAAAGATTGATAGGTTGTGTACCCCATAACAATACTTGAATCAAAAGTTACGGTCAATTTACGGTCTACCTCCTTTTGGCTCAACCATGCTGGGAATATCTCCGTGGCACGTTCTACATCAAATCCTTCCACTTGAAAAAAACTCGTTCTCGAGTTATTCAAGGGACTTGGCTCATGATTCTAAGATAACTTTTGAGATAACTTCTGACGTCGATGTTTATTAGCCATTTTCTTGTACTTGGCATTAGGCTCTTTAGCTAATACAATACATGTCCTCATGCTTTTCTTGACTTGACTAGTATCGATCAGTTCCTTCACAGTTGCCTTTAAGATCTCATATCCTTTCTGATAATGTGGGCAATTAGGCGGACTTGCCCCTGAGACGGGATCAACGTGATTTTGTATATCTCGTATGGGAGGTAATTTATGAGATAGTTCATCAAGTACAACCCCCTTGAACTCTTGCGATACTAGTTCTAAACCCTCTAGGATATTCACAGGCTCTACATATTTTTTCTTTTCAACCAATGGATATATATCTCTCGTTTCTTCATATTGTTTAACAAAGGCACGTTCAGTTATGAGATATTGCCCCTCCACTTTAGAAGTCTTGGGTTTGTTCTCCGTTCCCATAGGGGCCATATGTTTGCCACTGATGAATCTTGTAGCTTGTCGCGATTCTGTTTCAATGAGGTGGTTTTTCGTCGATAAATAATATGATTTTTCTGCAAAACCTTTTACCAAACGGCTATTCTGGTAATAATTTTAGTTTTGTTGGAATAATACCTTATCATAATCTCATGGGAGAAATCGCATGCACAATAACTGCTTCATCAGCAACTATGTGCAAATTGACGTCTTCATCTGTCTCATCTGCTCGAGTTGAAGTTGTTCCTACCAATCTGAAGCTCTACCCGTCAACTTGTAGGTCACGAGTTTAACTTTCTTTTCTTCTACGATGTTCATATAGTCGAAGAAACGTTAGACTTTAAGCAACCAATCGAAGAAGTCCTTGAAGTAGAGTTGGCCATTAAAACTAAGAAGATCGACTTTCATCTTGAATTCTTGAACCATCCAATCTATCTGATCAATGCCTCGTCTAGGATGTTGTAAAATCATGTCACTAGATCTCACCTTCTCAGGAGTGATCATGTGGTTCATTGATAGTGTCACCCTACGGTCAGTATGATTATTAATTCAAACAATTACTGGTGGGGGATTACTACCAGGAACATGGAGTTGTCCTAAGGTTTCTGCCAAGAGATCCGCTATGCGGTCCATGTAAGCTTGCAGCCCTTGCATGGCTTGTCGATTTTCTTGCTTTGCTGCTTCAAAAGCTGTCGGTGTTAAAGGTAATTTCCTTGGAGCACCGCCCATAGGATTGTTGTCCAACCCATCGTTAAAAACCATCAATCCAAGGGAAAACCTCACTTTGATACCAAACTGACGCAAGGAAGAACATGATGAGGTCGATCACCGTCTTCCTCAAGGATAACTACTCCGAATCCACGGAGCTTCTCTAGACTCCTCACAGAGACTTCTCAAATCCACGAGGAAAGAAAGCAAAAGAATAGAAATAAATTCTAATAAAATTTAAAATTGATTAATGAATAATTGATAATTGTCTAATGTATCTCCTTACACCATTAATAAAGGAAAAAAATAAACTAAAATTCGTAATTACTAAAAATAGCAAAATTCTAATTCTAATAAAAATCCTAATTCTAATAAAACTCTTCTAAGGCCTAATTTCTAAAAATAAAAATTACAAATAAACTTTCTCTAAAAGAGTCCTAGTATAACTAAAAGTTATTTCTAAAAAGAAAGAAAATCTAAAACTCTAAAAATATTAAAAAATCGGAATTACCAAAAATAGTGAAACTTTTCTAAAAAATTATTTTTTAGCTGAAAGCGCATGTTTTCTGACGAAACGAACAGATGCGACCCACATTGTGGGTCAGTTCACCTCGGATGGCCCGTTTCAGTAAAGATTGATAGGTTGTGCGCCCCATAACAATACCTGAATCAAAAGTTACGGTCAATTTACGGTCCACCTCCTTTTGGCTCAATCATGCTGGAAATATCTCTGTGACACATTCTACATCAGACTTTACGTAACGCCCCGAACTTTTTAATACCCAAGTATTGAAAGTTCTCGAGTGTTACCGAGAAATTTACTTAGTATGTACACGTGTACGATACCAATCCAACTATTGTAGCCTTGCATCCTCGCACTGATACAAACTTAACAGTTGGGGATGATCTCCATTCATAAATCAAGCCATCTGACTGTTGATTTTGTGACAAGAGCATCCGTCATGTAAATTGACATACGGTACCATCTTTTAAATGGATATTCGAATAACTTCTTTTTCATGAGGATTTAGATATGAGTTATTTTATAAGAATTACTTAGAAATAGGCCAGCAACCATATAAAACCCTTGGATTTCCCAAAACTCCCATATCAGCACTAATCACGAAGATGCCATTACTGTAGGCCCTGAATTTCAGATCACATGGTTCCCACGATCCAATCGACATGAAAATTTGTACCATGGCTAGAAATCCAAATTCAACCATACATGTAGAATTTTAGCCCTTAAATTATTGTAGAAGAAACCCAATGGATAGATCATCCATTAACCATCAATCTTGGGCCCACCTGATCCTTGGATATTCCCCAATTTTAGACTCAACCCTTTTTATTAGATGGAAAAGAGATTGGACGGTGTGGATTTCATAAAATACATCTCGGTGGACCCATCTGTGATGCATGCGCTCGACCTGCGCATGCACCCGAGGTGCACGAGGCTGGAATTTCCGGTCAAAACCCAGTTGGCCCGAAGAAAGCCGAGTCCGAGAGAGACTCTCTCTCCTCTCTCTTGCGTCCGTGCGAACGATCGTCCGCTGGGACGATTGGTGGGCCACCTACACTAGCCGGATGAATGATCGGGACTGTCCATTTCATCCAGGAGGAAAAACCGTCCAGACCCTGCACTTCTACGTACACCTTTCAGAGCCCCACGTGCGAGCGCGATGCACGTTCAGCAACAGATCGTCCTTCAAGAGCCGATCAGCGGGCGATCCGATTGGGCCACCAGATAGAAGATCCGGACCGTCCATCTTGTCCGGAGGGGAAATACGACCAATAAAAGATGAGTGGAAAGAAACCACGCGAACGGTTGCATATACAACCTGTCCGCAGGAGAATTAACAGCCGACACGAAATTAGGGTGCTATGACCCATCCATCGACCCCACGCACGATCTAGACCGTTCAAAATTATCTCCGGGGATTTTTGACCACATCCATGGAGTTTTTTTGGGGATGAACTCGTTCAAGGAGATCTGGTCGGCATGTCATCTGATACCGACTCGTTTAGCGGCGAAATAGACAGCGAAACGGCACGCCGTGAGTAGGAAGTGCGCAGGAACATTCCAGATTCACCAAAACAACAAAAATACACTCGCCCAGATGCCAGGGAGTACCCCAACTAGGAAGAGAGAAAGAATAGGAGAGAGAGAGAGAGAGAGAGAGAGAGAGAGAGAGAGAGAGAGAGAGAGAGAGAAAGAAAGAAAACGTGAGAGAGAACTGTCTAGCCATCCGCCAGGCTTGCTTCTGTCCAACAAGGAAGAAGAAATAAAAGGAAAGAAAAGGGAAAGCAAGAAAAGAAAAGAGAAAAGAGAAAGGAAAGAAAGAAGGAAAGAGAAGGAAAAAGAAAGAAAGAAAGAGAAAGAAAGGAAAGAAGGGAAAAGAAAAGAGAAAGAAGAGAAAAGAAGAGAAGGAAAGAAAGGAAAGGAAAAGAGAAGGAAAAGGAAAAGGAAAAGAAGAGGAAAGGAAAGAAAAGAAAAGAAATAGGAAAAAAAAAAAAAGAAGAGAGGAAGAAGAATGAGTGGACTTGCCGAGTTCGAGTCGAGGCTAGAATCAGGTAAATTATGTATTTACATAGCATCTTGATTCAAGTTCTGCGTAAACAATTAATTAGTTAAACCCTAACACTAGATTTAATCCTAGCCTTGTAAATCCTGTGATAAAGTTGAAATTGAAGGAATGTGAATGAACATCTAGCATCGGATGAGTACAATCCGTCATCAAAGGTGAGGGTTTCATCCTTTAAGCTTACATGGATATAAGATGATATGGTTATTTCACCTTTTATGCCTTCATGCTATTTTATCACTCCTTTTACTTTCTTTTTGTCTTAATTGAGTTGATACATTTTATCGTGCCTTTACACTTGATCTTTACATACCCTTTATCTATTCTCAGATTTCTATTACTTTCTTCCTATTTTTATTTTAATTATTTTCAGTAATTATTGGCCATTTTTAGATTTATACATGATATCCATTGCAAGAGGCTTTCCTGAGTTTATGTGATGTTATGGATACAAGTCTTGCTCTTGCCTTTAATCATCATGAGTTGGCCTTAACCACTCTCTTCAGTTCGAGTTGACCTTTGTCACTCACCTCTTTTCGAGCTGGTTATTGTCACTCATGAGACGGCCTTAACCACTCTCCTCATGTATCAAGTTGACCATCGTCACTCGCCTCTTATTCGAGTTGGTTATTATTACTCTTTTTTTTTACCTTAAGGGCTAGACAGGTGTCTTGATATTCTTAGCTGACGATGGATAAAAGAATTCTCTCTTGATGCAAGTACTATGCTGGAATCCTTTTTCCAGTGATCAATTAAATATCGTGGACGTAATGCGCTTTCGTAAGCGGCCCTGGGGCGACACGTAATTTTCATGTTTCTTGGGTTGATGGTGTCTTGGTTGGTGTACGTGAGACGTTCTCTATACGCAGTACATCAATTCCAAGTTAGGGGGGGGGGGGGGGGGGGGGGTTGGTTGTCCTAAATAGTCGCTCCAATCTCTGGGGGAATATTTTCTTGGTTCATGTGTTGCGGCCTTCCTAAGACAATCGTGTAAAGCCATGTTAAGTGTGGGACATGTCGGCAAATATCCGTAGTATGAGATGTGGGTCGAGTCGGATAGTTTTAATCATATTTCACATTGTGGCGATCGCTAAGTGTGATATATCGCATATACTTTGCTAAGCATGCATATCATATAGATTGTTTGTACATTGATATCTCTTGTAATGTGGATTACTTGACGTATCAGAATATTTATCTTGCTTTTATGAATCTCTTGAATTACTGTTAACCTTAAAGGATAACCATTATTATGAGTAGGGCGTTAACCCTCTCCCAACCCGTACAGATGTTGTAGGTGATGTACAGATTGAAAACTTAGGGGACCAGCTTTCTATAGAAGACTACACCGAGAGAATATGAAGAGAGATTACTTAGTTTTATACTTCTACTGCGAACTCGATGAATGTACTAAAGTTCCCTTGAGAAGGCATTTATTATTCTTTTTACTTTGATAAAATATAATCAATACAGTTGATTTTATTATTGTTAATGTTACCTTCCTAAATGTATATGAATGTGATCCAAATGAAAAAAAAAAAATAGGGCACGATTTTCCAAAGCATCTAAGTCTATACATTATTAACACCCAATTTTCTCAGGCATGAGTATAAACTCTGGCCGTGAAATCTTAGGATGTTACACTTTAGCCATATAGTCTCATTCCTCTTGCGTCTTCGTACCTTGATCCTTAGAAGGCTTGAAGTGGTTGGCTAATGGAGTGCTAACCGGCTTAGCACTTCCCATACTAAATCGATTAAGTACCTTAGCTATGTACTTTATTCAACCCGCCTAAGTTTTGTGAATGAGAACATTTTTTCATGCAAACATGATATTTTGTAGGGAATGTTCAGGAGCCTTACTTGATATGTTATCAGATCTCGCATGTGTCCTATCTTGGTATTAGAGGTGGCAATATTGGGTGCTTGTCCCATCCTTTAGGGTTATGGCCTGCCCCCAATCTTGATCTAAGGGATGAACCCAAGCCAAAAATCTGGTCCTGATGCTTAAGTAAATGATGACTATCCCTCTCAATGTATTGGCCTGGTACAATCAGACAAGATTATGATTGAGGATATGTGCTAGCAATTCTCATGAAATCAACATTATAATTTAAAAACATTTGTTAAATAAAGTCATCTTTCAATTATTTAAATAATTTATATGATGGAACTTATTGATTGTTCAAGGCTTATATCTGGAAAAAAATCTTAAATTTGACTATTCCAGACCTTGAATCTTAACTATTTTCCTTACCAAGTTGGCCCTAGCCCTTGCTCCGCTTGGTTTAATAAGGCCAAAGTTAAGGCCAGGCTAGAGCTTAGGCTTGGGGGAGCATAGTTCGGTTAGGGTCAACCTCAACTTGGCCTAGCCCTGGTCTAACCCATTGCCAACCCTAGTTGGTTCACACAAAATTGAAGCTAAGACATTATCAAGACTAGATGCGGGCCACAACAATACATTGACGTATTTCACTGGTTATCCAAGTAGGTGCATAGGAAGTAGGGTAGGCATCAATCTTAAAGACAAGGGAAAAAGTTCCATTAGTCTTAATTTCAGTTCTAAAAGTGGTGGGTATTGTACCATATTTCAAACCATTCTTGGAATATCCAATAAGGAAAGGACACTCGTCACTACACAAAATGAAATAGTATGTAAAATATCTTTAGAGATATTTGGAGCACTTTTCACGAAAGTAAAGTTGGCACTAAGTTGGATGATACACATCATCTGATGAAAGGGCATGACCAAGAAGTTCAAGAAACAGAAAGCACTCAAGGAACGGTTAAAAGAATATAAAGAGACAGAAAGATTTGGAAGACTGACATGGCAACAATTTAGCTGGCATAGCGGCTGAAGTAAAGAACATAAATGGATGCAGAGTATTTGTATAGAAAAGAACCTTATAAATAGAATGGAAAATTAACAGAAAAAACGGTCTCATAACAATCAAACAAACAAATTACTTTATCTTTCTTTATCATAGCTTTAACTCTATCTTAGGAGTAGCGATAATCTTTAGCGATAAACCAAGTCTACACTCTTACATTGTACTATTTCCATTTCAATATAAATAGTCCTTCATTCAGAATGGCCCCTTTCCGTGTGATTGTTTTTGATTGCCTGGTATATCAAATTTCCTTTTGTACGAAAGGCAAAGTATAACCCTTCTTCGGAAGAAGAACCCCGCCGTTCGACAATCACCTGATCATGTTGTACCAATCTTGTGCAAGTGGTTGAATAGGCGATCAATTTTCTCAAGTCTCGGTCATATATGATCACATTCGATGTATCTTCCTATCTTGGAGCTTTGGTGTCCAAGTTGTTCGGTTTGAATTGATCCGCACAGTTGATTCCGGCATGTCCACACACATCACATGTGACAAAAATAAACTAAGAGCCAATAATTTTTGACACACCCAGTGGGACATGAAATTACCTTGTGACCATAAGTTTATCGATGCAATATGAGTCGAAGAGGTCATAACGCTTCTAGCACCACGGAACCTCCTACATAAGAAGATGAAACACAGGTGTAAGTAGTACCCGAGTTGTTACTGAACCCGACACCTAATCTTCCAAATCAGGTCATGGGATCTTCATCTTGGAATGATTCTCTTAAGATAATGTCACCCGGGCTACGCGATATGCAAATGAAGATTCAACATATTACGGAGCAGTTACGAGATCAAGCTGAGCAATCTCGAATTCAGGCTGAAACTTTTAACTGGTGGATGGCTAAGCGGGCTGAGAGCTTGAATCAGATGATGGCTATTTTTGTTGAAAGAGCACGCATTATGCCTTAACAAACTATGCCTCAACAAACTGTTGAAATTAGTTATGTTGGAAATCTGGCGCTTATATAGCCAACACCACCAATACTTCTTTCACAACGGAGCACACATTCTACTCAAGTATAGGAAGTACAGAATGTTCATCCACTCGTAGAGTTTAGTTGATTCAAATAAGAAAAAAGAATTTCATTCTTGAGGTCAGAAATCAGGGAATGCCTGAGGGCAACCTTTTCCAGGAATATCCCTCACAATGGGGAATAATACTCGATAGGTCCTGAGTCACATCCTGTGGTTGAACCTCGCCATTTAGACCGTGACCAAGTTTTATAACTAATCAAATAAGTAATAGGAAAAGTTCTCAGCAGTACTACTACCCCGATCTACCATAAGTCTTATCCGGAATGGATTGACCAATAGTTTTCATTATCACGATTAACTTTGATGTTTTTCAACAAAGATGGCCGACTTTGATGTTTTTCGACCAAGATGAACGACTTTATTTTTCAACCAAGATGTCTGAGTTCAACCAAGCTGTCCGAGTTCGACCAAGATAACTGAATTTGATGTTTTTAACCAAGATAGCCGAGTTCGACTAAGACAGTCAAATTTGATGTTTTTCGATGAAGATGGCCGAGTTTGACTAAGATAGTTGACTTTAATGTTTTTCAACCAAGATGGTCGAGTTTGATCAAGATGGTTGAATTTGATGTTTTTCAACTAAGATGTCCAAGTTCATCAAGACAACTTAATTTGATGTTTTTTGACTGATATGGTCGAGTTTAATCAAGACGATCGAATTTGATGTTTTTCAACTGAGATGGCCGAGTTCGACCAAGATGATAGAATTTGATGTTTTTTTATTGAGATGGTCGAGTTCAACTAAGATGGCTGAGTTTGATTTTTCAATCGACATGGTCGAGTTCGATCGAGATGGTTGAATTTGATATTTCTTTTCGGTTGAGCAATTATATTTATTGCGCTAAATCATGAGCCAACGTTGCTCTCACATTTTCTACTAAAAGCGAGGTAAAATTGGGGGCAATGTTATACCATATTTTTTATCGTTCCTAGAACAACCAATAAGGAAAGGATGTGGGGGCATGGCCAAGAAATTCAAGAGGTAGAAATGGTCGAGAGAAGAGGAATGGTTAGAAGAATACAAAGACACGGAATGATTTGGAAAGCTAACACGGCAATGATTCAGCTGCCATAACGACTAAAGTAAAAAATAGAAATGGAAGAAAAGTATATGCGTAGCTGAGAAGCTTATAAATAGAAGGGAAAATAAAAAGAATAGATAGTTTCATATCAACAAAACAAACCAATCACTTTATCTTTCTTTACCATAGCTTTAACTCTAGCTCCACTTTAGGAGTATCGATAATCTTTAGCTGTAAGTCAAGTGTACGCTCTTATGCTAGATTTTTTCCGTTTTATTACAAACAATTCTTCATTCAAAAAAGCTCATTGTAGTATTGCCCTGTGGTTGATTGTATGTATTCCCTTTTATGTGTGATTGTGCTCTGATTGCTTCGTACACTAAAAGTCTATTTGTACAGAATGAAAAGTGCAGTCCATCTTTGGAGAAAGAACCCTACCCTCTAATAATCACCTGATCATCTTGTAACAATCTTGTGCGAGTGGCTAAATAGGCGACTGATCTTGTGCAATCACATTCGATGTATCTGTCTATCTTGGCGCTTTAGAGTCCAAGTGGTTCGGTTTGAATGGAACTGCATAATTCATTTTGACATGCTCACACACACCACAAGTGACCAAAAACAAACCGAGTTTCTAATAGGACTGGCAAGCAAGGGTGGCCCACTAATTAGTAGATGAGGTGATAATCATAGTGTCCCACATTTTGCATGGACTCGAGAGTGATGCCACATTTCAGGAATTGTGCTTGACCCAAGTTAGGTCCAAGAGTTGTATGCTCAGCGTGAGTATGTTAAACAAGTCAGGATGGTGTGGGCCCACTTTCCGGGCCACTACGCCGGTGCAACAACAACACCATCTTCAGATCAATTAGATTGGGCAAAATTTTAAGGCCTAGGCTCTTCCAGACGGGGCTCAAGGACTGAAATGGATGCAGGCTAGGCATTGGCCAGCTCAGCAGAGTTACCACCCTATCAAGATGTCTGTATTCTCGCCCAAATGGCAATATCAGATGCCTTATTTTAGGTCCACGTCACATAGTGGGCCCCACATTGTGTCATAGTAGAATGTCCCGCACATGTGACATGCGGCTACTACGGATGCACCTCTTTATATTGCCAAGAGTTTATGAGTGTTTGAGCATGTGGGACACGTGATTATTAGATCCAAATCTGTGTATTGGTAGGGCCCACACATAGCACGTACGAATGCGTGCGACTTTAGACCCAACGATTCTTGTTGATGTAAATCTGTGTGCACCTCTTATATTGTTAGTTTGTCAGTTGTATATGCGTGTTTTGCAAACGGGACCCGTCTGTCTTGGATCCAAATTGTTGGATTGACGGGCACCATCACCAATGTAGAGCCCCTTGAAATCATGATTCTCGAAGGGCATGATTGGGCATTTGCTTTAGTATGGAATACGAGGGGTAGGATTGTAAAATTCACCCGAATTCTATCCTGTTTACGTTTGGGAAACCCTTCATCCCCCCCATCTTTCACTTTCGAAATCATCTATCAGATGAGAGGGATTCGGGTGATCCTGCATTGGGGAACGGACACTCTTCAGACGACTTATCCAGCCCATCCCGCAATGATAGCGCATCCAGAGTACGACCACAAACAGGATGTGAAGTTCCCGCCAGATGAAGATGAAAATGGAGGTGGAAATGACAGAAATCCTAATCGATTTATACCCTTGCAGCCAATGATTGGATGTGGATAAGGAGAAGAGGGCTCCTTGTTCTGAAACGAGGATTAGTGACAAAATAGGTAAGTCCCTTCATGAGAACCATTGATTTGGGGTTTCTTTCAGAAAAACTCTTTCTCTAATTCTCTATTATGAATTAGATTTGGACGGAAGTTCGTCATTGTCCGCTCCTTTGTTGCAGGCGGGCTACATCTCCACCTACTTGGAGCTCTTTGGCCAGAGCAGAGAATATTAATCGTCCCAGGTTAAATCAGATTTCCTGTAAGTTTCTGAAAAATGGTGCTTTTCATTTTTTTTAATGTTTTTTTATAATAGATTGGATAGACCTTGTTCTGAAATAGGGTGGAAAGAAGAGGTAACCCCGTTGTATGGGACACCCGATTTGGGGATTTTTCATAAAATTTATTTCTCATTATCTCTTTTATTATATGGATTTGGGATGGGGATAGAGAGATGATTTCTTTCAAGATTTGGGGGTCTTTTTTCATGTCTTTTTTGCTTATTGTGTTTGTTGAAATGCATCCTAAATGTTTGAATCTGCAAATGATTGTAGCCAAGTGTAAGCTCCTACCGAGCAAGGCATCACTCTGTGATGCACCACTATTGATCATAACAAGATTAGGTATTTGTTTAGTTACAAATAAAAGTGATGGAATTTTAAAAATAAGATGATGTTCAGAAAAAATCATACATGGAAAAAAGAATTACTGTGATTAAGATTTCTTTATGAAATCCTTTGGGATGTCTCCTAAAAAATAAAAATAAAAAAATCCATTAGGATGAACTGTCTGTCATTTATGAATTTATGTCACTTGGGCTACGTTTGGTTGGTTAATTGAATTGAATTAGCGATCATTCAGCTACCTGGAATCTTAAAAGGTGGAGAGAAAGTGTTACCAGGAAACATATTATAAGAGAAAGAGATTATGTCTATTCCATTCTAAGTGGAGAGAAAGTGTTACCAGGAAACATATTATAAGAGAAAGAGATTATGTCTATTCCATTCTAAGGAATTTCGAGAGAGAGAGAGAGAGAGAGAGAGAGAGAGAGTCAATACCCTCTAGAAAAGTTCTATTTTCTACAGGAATCTGATTGCCAACTTTTGAGAATGAATCATAACATGATTCTTTACATGAAACCAATTCCTGAAGGAATTTATTTCCAGCCGTTTACCAGCACCCAAACATGAAAAATGGGCCTTACTCAATGATTTCCATTTCCATCGGGCTACTTTTCAGGTAGCCCAAGAACCTATTGCAAATAGAGTACAACGGCATTTCTCGAATATACGTAAGGAAGAAGCACCATGCTCAAGTTGTCATGCCTTTCTTTCTAGTCTAACTTGAGATGTAATTGCAATTTGGAGATCCAATCTCTCCATTCTTATGATTATCAACCCAATATATTGTAAGTGATTGTTTTGGAATACTTCTTGGTCAGCAATCTTAATTAAGATCCTGTTCCACTCCCATCGTTACTAAAATTGCACTACATATACATTGTTTTAGTCTGACCAATTTTAAATCCTAGGAGGTTGGTGTTTCTCAACGTGGTGTATAGCATGGAAAATCATTTGATACAAGATAGGGCCGTTGATTGAGTGAAAAGGAGCAGATCCTCTAGTCACAGCTCAACAACACATGTTCTCCGATGAAGTGTTAGGGATGGGAAAGGTACCCAAACCTGGTGAGAGAAATTGGGAGAAGGAAGAACTAGGGAAAACTGCGACTTCCTCAATCAAATTCACAACATTTTTGGCTAATAGGTGCTCCACTGATCACAGTATCTCTGGTGCAACCACATAAAGACATCCAGAGTAGCCCATTAAAGGCATAGATTATAAAACACCCCTCCATAAATCTGGCTTTGTGTTTATGCCCTTCCTCATCTTGTCAATCAAAACCATGTCACTAGCAACAAGATACACCATGGGATCTCCCACAAGTACATGTTGATGAAATTATACTTATACCATTTCCACTTTTTTAAACTTCAAATCAATGGTGCATCCAAACATACCTTGAAAAAAGATTTTTAAAAAATCATAATTGATTCTTACTTCCATCAATAAAAGCAAAAAAGAAAAAATAATAATTTTTCATATTTGATTCTTCCTGTTCTACAGATTTCCATTTGTCTCTCTCCGTGGCCTTATTGTGGTGCTTGTTCACTAAAAGTTTGATAAAAATCAGTAGTTAATACCTGCAAAAAATAAGCCCTTGACTTTACCCCATACTTTGTTTTTGCCAGTTCCTTTTTCTTCCAATCTGCTACAAATCTTAGCCATTATTCATAAGATTTTTTTTCTTTCTTTTTTGTTGGATTTATTCTTGCTGAAATTGTTTATTGGAAATCATTGCATACAACGATTACCACGGGTCCACGATATTTTTTTAAAGGAGAACTGATCACATACAATCAAAAGTATGCCAGCTATCATGCAACCATATATTCCATCTTTCCTGCCCATAAATATATCACATGTCCAAAAATCCCCACCACGACAAAAATTAGGCAAGTCCACTCATAAAGTTCACCGCACAAGTCAGATACAACCTTGGAGTTGGTATGGCCCACCTGATGAGCAAACCGGCTGATTTTTATGCCAAGTGGCAATCATGGTGTGGCCTGTTATTTGAATGGTTGGAATTCCTTCACAAGTTCCTATGAATGTGGCGTGTTCGCCTTAGAGAAAAATAATGAAGGAAAAGAAAAGAATGGGAAGGAAAGAAGAGTCCAGTTCCTCAATTAGTGATATTAGAATAACCTTGTTAAGCAGGTGTGTGTGGGGCTACTGTGATTTGGGTAATGTGTATGATATCTCACCATGAAAGCTAGACAAAAAAAAAAAAAAGCCGATGGATCCAACCATCATGTGAACAACTGGTGGAGGGTTCTTGTGTGGTTGCCCATTATTTTATATAGAGTGGCCCACCTAATGTTTGTATAAACATGATTTTACGGTATCCCATATTTATTACTTTTACTAACAGATCCTGGTTAGCCTGCAAAATTTTGATAGAGACGATATAGCATCTGTTATTACAGCTGCGGATAAGGTTCGTATGCCATCTTATTGCTATTCTTGTCATTCTAGCTGAATTTCATGGTTTTCAAATTTCAATGGTTAGATGTTCTCCATAGCCATGATGTCTTGTTGCTACACACAACCATCACTAACAGGGCCTAATCATGACAGGGGGGAGCAACCCATGTGGACATAGCTTGTGACCCAGAGCTGGTGAAGCTTGCCGTCAGCATAACTTCCCTTCTGGTAATCTCTCTAACTTTGAAGCTGAACTGCTACAACATTTTTTGGTGTTAATAAATTCAACATGTGGTTTTCTAATATCTCATAGATCGTATTTATATGAACATAAATACAAATGAACAGCATATGCAGTAGCTATATATCGATATCCATGTCAATGCATTGAAAATGAGATATTGACATGGTAACCCAAATTAAACCATCCTTCAGTTTCTTCACTTGCACAACATAGAATGTTGACATTCTCAACATTGATACAGTCTTTACTTGCCCAATACAGAATTCAGGCATTCTCCACATTGTTACAATTTACAGTCTCAATATAAATGTCTCTTTCATGAATTTTTTAATTCACTATGTGAAGTGAAAAAATGGAAGGCAGGATGGTACACCTGTAATGAAGTGATACTTAATTTGTCTGTTACACTTCAATTGCACAAAAGCTCAACCCAAAAGTTATGCCTATGAAAAAAAAAATAGAAGGGTTATGAAACGAATTTCCATTTTCTATAGACTTTATGGGCCCACCTAGAGATGGCCTGTAATAATGAAGTGATAACGTCATGGTATCAACTTGAGCTTGTTAACCATTGATTGGGTGGCCTGTAATAATGTGCATGTTTTAGTTAACTATGGCCATTAATTGTATGCAGATCCTACTCCTAGCATAATTGGGTGAAGAGTCTCAACCTTTAGATTTATTGTGGTCATAATCAATATTCAATAGGTATGTCCTAACTCATTTTCCATTTGTGGTGTCTTCTTCATTTTCCACATTTATCCAACAACTTTTTCATTGCGAGAGCATGTATATCCGCTATGTGGACATGTGCATACATAGTTGTATTATAGATCACTATTCATCTAGAAACAACACTTTGGATGAGCTACAACTCTTTTCTACTTGTCATGGTGAAAAAAAAAAAATCAAATATGGTGAGTTGATCTAACACCTTATCAATCCATTAGTTTATATTTCTTACGTCCTGGCAGTCGAAAGGAAGATCTCAAATCCATTGGGGAACTGTACTGTTAATGTAATATTTACAATGACAAAATATTTAGTTGGTTTTCATAAATGATTTCCCATTGCATATGCTATATATGTATAACGTTTTCTGTACACTCTATGGGCCTACATAGAGATGTATGTGCTTAACCCGAAGATTCAAGTAGGGTTTTCAGAGGTGATTTTAAAGTATGCACTACAACAAAAGTAGAATTAGCCGACAATGTATTTGGCTGATTAGCGGCGCTAATTAAAAGGGGACGTCAGTTTGCGATCGGGTATAAATACCGTACCAAAAGCCCTCAGTCTCTTTTGCTTCTTTTGCTACCCTCTCCCGACTCTCTCTCTCTCACCGCCCCCACGCCTCTCTCCATCTGCCTCTGTCCCTCTCCCGATCTCTCTCTCACTCTCCATCTGCCTCTCTCCTTCTCCCGATCTCTCTCTCTCTCTCCATCTGCCTCTCTCCCTCTCCCGATCTCTCTCTCGCTCTCTCTCTCTCTCTCTCACTTACGTCATATCCAGATCTCACGCCTCTCTCTCCATCTGCCTCTCTCTCTCTCTCTCTCTCTCTCTCTCACTTGCATCATCTCCAGATCTAGTGCAGCCAGCAGCCCCTGCCCTTCATCTCTTCCCCGGCCAGGTACTCATTTCTCTCAAATAGATATTTAGGTTTTTTATTTTTAGATCTGTAAATCCACAGATTATCAGAGGATACAATATTGAAATTAGGGATTTCCTAAACTCTGTAATGGGAAAAGGATTAGGGCTTTCCTAAACAATCACTTTTATGGTTTATTGGTTTGATTTTTAGTAACATTGTGTAATGATTTGTGTTTTGATAATTTTTGAGTTTCGAATCCCTAATTAGGGATTTGTAGTGTTGATTCCCTAATTGTGGATTATATTATAGATAAAAAAAAAAACTGAAAATCCCCAATTAGTGGAATTTTCTTTAGAACTATGAAATGTTGTGTTTGTCTCCAGAGTAGCTAGATTGGGAAAATGCTGAAACCATTAGCTTCTATGCAATTTTCCCAAAGCACATGCGTGGGTGCACACACACAGCTTACAAGAATAGCCCTTGAGTGTGACCTGTGAATCTGGACCAGCTGGAACCTTAACAAATCCTATCAGGACACAATCAGGTGGGCACGGTGCATAAGGAATGGTTGTGTGTGCGCACCCCACATGTGTAGGCTCCCCACGGTGCATAAGGAATTTCTCAGATGGGGCCCACTTGATCATATACGTGGCATCATACAAAGGCTTACTTTCCTTTTTTAATTGATTCTAGTTTCCTGTTTCTGCATCCAATCATAATGAGAAATCCAAACGGTCATAGTATTGATTGATGAAAGGTAATCATTAATTTCAACCATTCCAAGTATTACCTGCTCTGCTGTCTTCTCAACACCCAGTATATCACCAAGTTTTGATCCTGCAAGCTCCCAAAACCTTTGGTGTGATTTGTTCTGACTCTGTTTTTCATGAATTTCCCTAACAAGAGCAGATCCTTTGGGTGATATTATAGCCATATCAGATGTGGGATCTTTCAACGGCATTATAAGCTCTGCCTACTTTGTAAAAACAACCCTGCCATCCAGGAAAGGAGGCTTTGTATCTGTGGCAGAAAAGATAGTAAACATGTTTAGGTAGAAGGCCCAATGAAACAAGTCTATTCAATTTTTTTTTTTATCAAATGCATTTAATGTGTCAAGAATCATAGACAAACAAGATATGTGCCCAAGTACAAAACAGAAATTGAAACATGTGTGTGTTACACAGTTACACAAAGGGAAGCCTCACACCATCAATTGAAGCTCATGCAACTCATTTTGCATGAGTTTTGGAAACTTCACACCATCAATTGAAGCTCATGCAATAAATTACATTTAGTGAAAGTCTTGTGGAACAGGTAATTCACCTTTGTACTCTAATATTTTCTTTTAAAGGATTGTGTACTTTTATATTTTACATTGTGTACTTCAATGATGATGATGATGATTATAATATTTTGGTAGAGAGCTGACCAAGAATGTTCACTTCTGACTGTCTTCGAGCTTGCCAGACAAGTATTACTTTGCCTTTGGGATAGATTGGACCATTTGAATGAGGAGCCATTTTAGAACAGGATGAAAATAGCAATTGCCCCATTTTTGAGGAAGCTCCCACTTTAAATTGAAAATGACAATTTGTCTGAGAAGGGTAGAAACCCCCATTCCACTTCAAAAGGAGTGGAGAAAGTCTGTCAAACTGGCTCCAGTTTTCCTCTATTAGAAGAAACAAACAAAGGCCATTCCACTCTATACGATGTAGTAACTTCATATGCATCCTAAATCTGCCTTCCTACCATGTATTTAATGTTCAGATTTTGTCATGTTGCATTAAGTTCCTTTGCTATTTTGTTCATGTTTTTGTGTTTTTCTTTTATGCACGTCTTATATTTTTTGTTCCCATGAATTAAAATGGTTAGAATTCTCTGCTATGTTGGTGCAGGCTGCTGCCATGTTCAAGGTTATGAAGAATGAATCCCCTCCTATACCAGATACATTGGCCCCTGAGGGTAAGAATTTCATGCAGTCCTACTTATGGAGGAATCCTGCAGAGAGGCCGTCAGCAAGCATGCTGCTGGAGCATCCCTTTACTTTTCTTTTTTTTAATAAAAATAAATAAATTTAAATGGCTAAAGCTCATGTCAAATTAATCAATGCATAATTGAGAAAGAGTGGAGCATATAAGATACCTGACAAATGGTCACATCGAAGGAAAACCCTTTTCCTTTTCCATTGTTTCACATGTGATGTAATCTCTTTTATGCAAACATAGTCTAAGATCAAAGTGAGGTTCATTTGCTGTTGGCTCATTTTCCTTCATCCCTAATTGTTTGTTCTGTTTTGTAGGCTTGTTAATAAAATTCAATTATCTTTCTGAAAAGAGAAATCATGTGCCATTTCTTTTTTTATTTATTTTTTTATTTTTTATTTTGTTATGATACAAAAGTCTTTTTCCAATCTAGCTTAGAGTTATGTATTAGAAAAGTTAGCAACCTGTTGATATTGTGGTACACAATTACTACGACTAGTATAACTGACAAATGAATTTTAATTTGTGTGCCGATTTCATATTTCTCACAATCCTTTCTCACTTATTTGTTGAAAGAAGCCCATAGGATATGTTTCATTTTTAACTATCCAATAATGTTCATCAACCCCATTAGCATAAATTCTAGTTCACAATACCCCTAGACAAAGACCCATAATTTGTATAGTTTAATTTGATAGAAGATATGATTTATATACTCGCTACTGTATAATGTTCATGAACAAGATGTCCCTCTTAACAAATATAGTATTATTTTTGCAAAAAGAAAAAAGGGAATGAAAATAAAAGAAAAAAGATATTGTTATTTTTTTAGTTGCTGCTATTTATACTCTGAATCATTGCAGAAAGGTGTTAGAGGGTTGATGCTTGACATGTATGACTTCAACTGATGTCGAGTATTATACATCCAGTTTGAGAAGAATTGAACCCATGACATGGAAATTTTAGTACAATGATTCGGATGTTCCTTGAGAACTTATGTATATGTGGGCAATCTTGGGACATTGATGGCATGAATGTTGGAATTTTGAAGAGGAACAATGAATGTCCAGTGAAAGTGCATCTGAGAGCAAGAAAAATGAGAATGCGTCACAATGGCAGCCCACCTCTATGCTTGGCAGCAAATATACTTTTATTAGAACTGCATTTACTTGGAGGTGTTGACTATATCTTCTTGCTCTAGGCTTCATGTTTAGCTTATATTAGATCTCATCTGTTAGGAGTTAGATTTTATCGTTTGTTGTCTGCTATTAGAAGCTTCTGGACTTCAGGTTTTGGAATACTGAAACACTGTGTTTGGAGTCTTAAAAGCATCAGTTTAACTGAATTGCAGACATAAATGTGTTGCCTTCAGTTTCATATGTTTATCTCATAGTTTACAATACCCTGTTTTTCACCAACATTCATTTACCATGTGTGTTTTCCTTATTTCAAATGCTTCTATTGCTTCATTTTTCTTGCATTCTGCCTTTTGGTTTTCCATTTGGGATTGTTTCCGTTCTGCACATGAGTGTATAACAATGCACCCCAAATGCAATTAACTATAGTATGATGTGAATGCAATTGACTCTAGTCCAATTTTTTTCCCATCTCCATTAATGACAATTTGAATGCATTTAAAATGGCAGGAGAACCAGTATGCTATGGTAGATGCTTGCTACCCTCAGTCAGTATGTTACCATTGCACTCACTTTGAGTGTTTCAAAGTTATGTTGTTTTCATAATTAAAGATAATTGTGAAGCATCCACTTTTTCTTTTCTTTAGTTGTATTCAAGATTTTGATATGTGATTTTTCCCTGAATTGGCTTCTGTAGGGATGGAGATATATTTAGTTTTGTGCTTGTAAATCTAATGGTTCATAGCCATTGTAATTAGAATGCTTCTGTAGGGATGGAGATATATTGTCTTTCTTGGAAGGTTAGAAGCCATATAGCTGGATTTATAGAGAAATCGGGTATGTGAGGTTGGTGGGATTTGTTATGGGTTGTCTTAAGAATGTGAATTTTGTTTTCTATTTTATGTCAATATTCTTGTTTTGGTTTCTTTTCTTATACATTGTTTCAGGGTCATGCTGGGCCTGTTTATTCAACTACATTTAGACCTCGTGGGGACTTTATTCTCTCTTCTTCTTCGGACTCAACAAGTATGTTTCTTCTCCTGTCATCTTACTTTCTTTTCATCAATCGGGTCCCTAATCTAATGCTGGCCTGCTGCAAGTTTGCTGGTAAAAATTTAGCCGATTAGACCCAAGCATAAACTCAAGTAAATCACTATCTACCTGCTAACTGCAGATAGGGAGAGGATGTTTCTATTTGGGATCCACCAAATATTTATAGGAAGATAGCTCTCAAAATAATGTCCAGGAGCCTCTGCCTTGGTTGAGTAGATTATCTTGTCCAGCAGTGGTGCATATTGTCATGGACAAGCATCTCCATACCCCATCTCATGGACTTACCGATTCTGTCTCTCCTTTTATACTATGAAGTTATGCACATAGAGTGTAGAGAATTCTAGAGAAGATTAGTGTATGGATCTCTTGAACATTCTTGAGTTCTCTAATGGCTTTTATAGCCAGAATAGTGCAGAATAGTTAAGAAGATTTCTGGAGTATTCTTAGCCATTGGATGATTGTCATATGGCACCATCCTAGCCATTCATATTCATATCTGTGTGCAGGTGAACATGAATGAGAAGGACTATCAAAGAAAGAAGAACAAGTTTCTGCCAAAGATACATGCTGGTACAATACCATTGATGTACGCAATCAGGATGCATGTAGAGTCACCATCTCAGTTTAGCTAATGAAGAGGCAGGTTATGAAATACAATGATTGATGGGAGAATTCACATAGTTTTACTTCGCTGCATGAGCAAATGTTTCTTGATAGTCCACTTGATACTGTTGGGTGAATTATTGACTTATGTTTGGGTCCATCTTATTTGCAAGCAATTTCAGTATTTCCTTTGGGTTGCCCATGTATCAAGATGCATATGTATTGACAAAGATGAAAATTATCTGAAACTATAGCATGATACTGTTTTCCCTTTCAACAATGATTTGTATTATTGTGATAACTGTTAACATGCATTTAAACTTTGTGCCAATGCCTTTCCACTTGGTTTTCCTCACAACGAGAACACATCATATTCTTCTTTTTACTCATTCAGTATCAAAGAGTTCTATAACTCTGGGGCTTAACTATCCAGTTTTTTTAAAAAAAATTTTATTATTATGTTTCTGAACTGCATGCTCTCTCTATGTGCAGCAGCTAACACATCAAAGAAACCATATAGACTATCCATCTAAGAGTATAAGCTGTTAATCTGTTCACTGATGGCTGAGAGGGCTTGTGTGAAGCAGCTTCAAAAGGAATATAGAGCACTATGCAAGGTATGTCTTATTGCAGAGTCTTCTTTAATTTTCCACTCACCTGGCATTCAATAGCATGCACATGTATTCTTTGAAACACATCTTCAACTTCATTTCCACAAATGATTTACATGCTTATGAGTTTAGCTTTTCACTTTGAACACAATTTATGAAATATAATTACACCGTCTCTCTAATTTGTTTTCATGAGCCTTTTACTGATGCTTCCATTGACGAATTGCAGTGTTTTTGTCAATGGAAGCATCATGGGCATACATGTAACAGGTAAAAGGACACTTCAGCCTAATACAAGTCAGGCTCAAATCATGGGCATACATGTACTGATCCAAACTCAAACCATGGGGGCCCATCTTTAGACGGGGCAGGGCCTCAAATTAAGATTGTTTGGGAAATTGTAAGTTTTAACATTTGACCAATGAAAATTTATTCTTTCAATGTGTTTCATTCTTTAATTTTCATTTTGTAGTCCATTTGGTTGGTTAATTGTTCCAATGCAAACCAGTAATATGCAGAATTCCACTTGTCATTTTGTTTTTTGCAGATGCCAAAGTGCTTCATTGTTGTATGAATCATCAAGTATCCAGTGCTAGATGCTAATATCTTAGTTATGTCAGGTACGTAAGGCACATATGTATGAGATCCAAACCGTTCATCTATTATACCTAACTGTGGATACTCCATATGTCCGAAATCATAAAAACCAAATGATCCAGAGCCATGCCACTATTTTATAGGCTTTTCTTTTTTTTGATTTTTTTTGTTGAATGTGAGTTCTTTATGAATTGTTCCTATTCTAAGGCCCATGGATGACTTGTTTCCTAAAAGTTTTTCCAACCACATGATTTAGGGACAGCTTGGATAGAAATTTCAGTAAAAAAAAATGTGAAAATGTGCTGGGCCTTGCAATGCTAGCTGGGCTCCTCCTTTTTTAAACGCAGATTTTGTAGATTTCTAAAATCACACCCTGCTTTATCTGATTGGTAACCTTCAAACAGATAGTGAAAATGAATATTTCACACCTAATTCAATGGGAGAATATTACCTGAACCTACTATTTTCTGTAGTGAAATTCCAACAAATATACATTCTAGGATCTTTTTTCTGTCATGTTTTATATTACATTCTTGAGAAGAGAATCTTTTGATATTACATTCTTCAACTCCAGTTGTGTGCCATGCAATTTTGATTGGATTAAAACATGGAATCCAGTTGATCAGCCAAGCATAAGTAAAAGAATCCTAAAATGGGTTTTTGGAAAAATTGAAATCAGAGATTCACCAGCTAAAAATTAAGTAAAATTAACTGAATTTCTAGAATTTAAAAAGGTATACAGAAAATTAAACAATATTTTTGTGAATTCAAATTCCTCATGTTTGAAGTAACCTTGGATTCAAGCATGGCTTAAACTGAAATTTCTTCAATGCAAAAGTAAATTCTATGCTTTAAGTCTTTCAATTACAAGATTGGGAATTATGTTGAGGTCTACAAATATAAAAATCATCATGACTGTTATAGATGTATAGCAGGGTAGCAGTTGGTTTGGGTGAAGGAAACTTGGATTGGAATCCCAACCATTTTTGTGTGTAGTTCGCTCCAACCTCTGGTTCAACCATGTCTGAGCCGCTGTAGTTGTTCCAACCCAGAAATCTACTTAAATGTAAATTTTAAAAATAATAGGAATTAACAGTTAATCCACTTTCCAACCCAGAAATCCACATATAAATTTTAAAAATGAAGGTGTATATGAGTTCTGGATTAGTTTAAATCTTTATTTCATAGTTCTCCTCAGGATGGTTCTATCTTAGGATTTCTTTACTTGCAGAATTTGGAGAATGGTCACCATGAGAATGAAGAGCCCAATGGAAAAATTGTAGGTTCAATGATTAAATTATTTTATATTATTGTCTAATTGTTTATTTGTGTCCAGTTTTACCTTTTTATGTTGAGGCCTAAGGAAGAGCAATTTCTATATGTGCCACAAAGTGCAACTCCTGCTACCAAGAATAATGCATTATCCGATAGCAAGTTGAGGGCATCCCAGGTTCAGAGACAGCATGTATGTGCTCACTAGTATCAGCATTCATCTAATCCGTGTAATTTATTAGTTTCAAAAAGAAAAGAAAAAAATATTTTGTGTAATTTATTATGTGCTTCATGCCTTACCTTTTGAGAAGAGTCTAATTCAATTCAGCCAATTCGATGATCCTCTTTTGTCACAGAAGAGGTTAGATGCTCTTATGAAATGTGTGGTTTTTATTTGTTATTGATTTACTTTTGGTCATATGTACTTGAGGTTTCTGAATTTGTGTGCATTTCTGAAATATTTTACATATTTAAGCTTGACATCAGTTTTTGTGCAAATTATGACTAAATATTTATTGTTGCTGACTTTGTGATAGGGTGCGATTGACCTACTAATGACTGTGTACAAGGAGTTTGTTCGAATGGGCGGTTACCTGACTAATTCTTTTGAGGTCCTTTGAGCCATTGCATTGCCTTCAAATAATTCAACATTTTGGGTTTTCATAATTGTTGCAATGCTTGCCTAACTTTTGTTAGTCCTACCTTGTCTAATGGCATGGAATTATGCCCCCCTTCCCCCATCTATTTATTGTCTTTTGATTTTTGAATCCATTTCTGACTCATTGTTGTTTGAGGCATCCATGGTTTTTTTTTTTTTTTGTGTGTCTGAGCCTGCTTGGAACTTAGTGTCATTAATATTATGTTAGTACAGCAGCATGCAGTGAGGAAATGCCTTTTATAATGAGTGTATTTAAATGCACATATGTTAGCTTCAATCTTAACTATGAATGCATCTCCGTGGTTGCATTGCAAAAGGTGCATGCAGTGAGGAAACTGTGTGCATGCATATTACTAAAATTTTGCATGCTAATAGTTAGGCTGTAACTGTTTAAGAAAGAAAATTAATGATTTGTAATAGAGGATTTCCAAGACTGTTTTCTCGAGTATAGATGGAAAGGCAATTTGTGGCACATGTGCCACCGCCTGGATCAATAAAGAGGAATGACCCATGCGGGGCTAGCCACCAAACATGGAACATTATTAATAGCTTTGACCATCATTGGTTTAAAATGGGGCCACACCCACATTGGTACTTTTCTTCATTGTAGGTGAGTTTGTGTGGTTAGTTGCACTCTTTTCAGGTGATTACGCTATAGTACCAGGCACTAGAAATCCTCATTGCATCCCGACATTACTCTACTCCTGTTGATGTGTGGTAAGTGGCACTACACCAAAATCATTTATTAGGAACAGCTACTGTTTTTTTTTTTTTTTTTTTCCTGCGGAACTATGATTTATGTGGGTCCACTTCCTGCTTACAGAGTTTTCTATCTTTTTGTTGGTCTTTTCTTTCTTCCTTGAAGATATTGATCATGGCCTTTGTGTTTGGGCAGTTAGAAAAGTGGGAAGCTACAAGGAGACTGCAGGTTTTGTGGAATGGGATTGAAATACAGCCATAGTTGTATGTATTGTCATCTAAAAAAAGATCAACAAAATGAGACTAGACCAAAATGAAACAACAACAACTGGCCAAACACTTTACCACACTTTTGTGTGGCCACTCTAAATCAGTGGGTCACTTAGTAGAGGCATCTGTACAATTATTCGTGACAGATCACTGTAGTTGGCTTGAAAGAGGCACTTCTCCATCTGTACAATTGTTTGTTTTTTCTTTTTAGTTTTTTGAGAGATGGTTAAACCTGTAATTATGTTGTGTGACATTTTCCTTCTCTTCATAATTGTAATAAAAAAAATTTATTGTGTATTAATATAAATTTTGTTTAATATTTGTTTTATTTGTATTGCATCATTTTTCTGTTTCAAATATTTAAAAAATACAGGTTTTGATTGAATTATATAATAATAATAATAATTACTGGCATGCTAGGGCTTCTCAAATTCATACAAAGGCTTTTAGCGGCGCTTGCGTAGAAAATTTACGGCGCTTTTTCGCGAGAAAAAGTGTCCACAAACCACTTTTAGCAGCGCTCTGAGTGATATTTAGCGACGCTTATTCGCGTCGGAAAAACCTACAATTGGCGACGCTCAAAAAAGCACCAAGAAAAGTTACCTAGCGCCGCTAATACTTTTAGTGACATACCCATTTATCGGCGCTTGACTAGCACCGATAATATAATGACCGGCGCTTTTAAGGGCTTTGGCAGCGCTTACAAGCGCCGATAAAATTTCCATTTGTTGTAGTGATGTTGTATCCATAAGTGTAGGTGAGCTTTAGATCATGGATAGCGACGATGATGAAGAAATGGCCGAGTCCATTATGGTTCCCGCGGTGGCCACATGTGTTGTTGTTGTTAGAGAATATTGTCGTCACTATATGTTGAGACAACCGGCGCGTCAAGGGGATGACGAGCAGGAAAGATTTATCAACTCTATCGTTCATGCAAGTGACAGGGACTGTGTTACTCAGTTGAGGATGAAACGAGAAAGTTTCTTCCGATTATGTAACATATTGCGTGAGAAGACGCAACTATGCGATACTCGTAACATTAGTCTTAAGGAACAACTAGTCATCTTCGTACATACAATTGGACATCACGTGCTTAATCGCGTAATAGGATACAGGTTCATACATTCAGGTGAAACTGTAAGTCGTCACTTTCACCGTGTGCTAGATGCGATAGTGTCTTTATATCTTGAATTTGTTAAGCAGGCCGGTACTGACACCCCCGCTGAGATTCAATTAAATTACTACTGAGCCACTCATTTTTAGGTATCATTTTTCACGTAGGACTCTTTTGTTATTATTTTGGAATAAGTTAACATTTTACATACTATCTTATGAATAAAATTCGACATAATGCCGAATAGGATTGTGTTGGTGCAATTGACGGGACCCATATTCTCGCTCATGTGGAAGCATCTCAACACCCAAGCTTTCGCAACGAGAAGGGTATCGTGTCTCAAAATGTACTTGCTGCTTGTTCCTTAGATATGACATTTATATACATGCTAGCCGAGTGGGAGGGTTCTGCTTCGGATGCAAAGGTCCTACATAACGCTTTGACATGAAATGATGATCCACTAATCGTCCCACAAAGTAATCGATTTTCACCAATAGCTGGCAATGTTTCCCACTGTAACATCATATTCAACACACTAATACCAAAACCATAACTCTAACACAATGTAGGAAAATATTTCGTCCTCGACGCGAGATACACTCACTCACCTTGCTTCATGGCGCCTTATCGCGACATTCGATCCCACCTGCAAGAGTATCGAACTAGGAGAGCATCTATGTGTTGGGAAGCGCGGAAGATGAGCCCTCAAGATCTGACGGTCTACACGATGATTGGGACCCTCACAAAGCAGAAGAACAGTGTTCCAATAGCCCGCCTATCTACTACGGGAGCAGATTGAACTATTCACATCTCTAATCCTACGGTATATAGTGGCCCCGGATTGCGATTTATGGATCAGATCGTCCCAAGGACAAGCCAAAATCGACAGACTATAGCGCACTCTATTTCTCTCTGTATACTCTCGTGTTTCGTATGATTCGATACGTTATATGAGAGAAGCGCACTCCCTTTTATAACAGAGGAAGGAGAGTTTGAGTGGGATTGAGATACGACCACACGTAAGCTGATCACATCCTAACAGAGGAAGGAGAGTTTAAGTGGGTTTAGGATAAGGCCACACGATCCGCTCACATCCCTATCTTCAATTAAAAATCAAATTCATATTTGAATTTGAAATTTAATTGAAGGTAATTGTACCCACTAGTGATTGCTCACAAGTGGGCCCCACTGGTCTACGTCCAACATCTCCCACTCAATCACATTGTGGGATAGGCACATAAATCTGTCCAATTAACTTGCCTTATAACAATCAAATACCAAACATCGCGATCAAAAGAATCAGAGGCGTGGGACCAGCTGGATCACCGAAATCTTCTCACAGGTGTTTAAGTACTAAGTGACCACCTAACTAGTACTCAATAACCCAAGCTTTGCAATGCCTGTCCTAGTCCGCATGACCACACCGGATGGAGTTAACTCCCGATCTGGAGTACTCGGCCAACATACGCACTTATCCAACTTATCGAGTTATTTTGAAAACTTGATTTTTCACAAACTTCGACTAAAACCAATTCAAAGCAATACTTATATATATATATATATATATATATATATATATATATATATATATATATATATATACTTTTTAAGAAAAATATTGTTTGCAAAAATAAAAACAACTCGATACTGCCGGCGGATAAGTCTTCAAGTGCGTATTTATAGTTCTAGAAACTTGGTGTACCTGTCACGGGATCTTCCCCACGCAGATGTGTAATTTAGAATTAATCAAGCCGCTTTCCTAGCGTAACCGAGTCTGGCCAATCAAGGACCTTTCGTCATTGTACACTAAAGTAGCGTCACTCAATCTCATCCTCATATACACAGGAGGAGGGTAGCTAAGGGCACAAAGAGTCACCTACGGGACTGGCTACTCGCACGTTGTAATGATTAGATCGAATCAAAGCAATCTGTACGTGATAGGTCCCAGCACGTGGCTACAATCCACGTCGTAAAGTAGATAATACTAGGAGAATGTCGGGTCTACAATACGCAGGTCATTTGACATAAGGTACGACTCATCTCATAACCTCATAACCTGTCTATAAATTCAGGCCATAACAATGATCGTATGTAACGGAATGGTGCGATTATGTTATTCGACTTTATTAGTCTCATCTTCAATCTTAAAAGATTGTAGGCGGATACGACTCACTCATATCTTCATCATTTATTATTCACAATAAAGGGAAGTTCATACTGTAAGACCCGTATCCTAATTCGCACTGTTCCGTTGATTCCCGCGACCCTTCTCGTCAAATTCCGGCAATCCGCGACTTATGGTTGACGTTGCGCACGACCGTAAGTCATATCCTATTCATTTGAGCCGGCTTAATCCGAGACTTTTATCATTGCGACCGCACCGTCGGCGCGGTTCCAACGCCGCAACTCACGCACCGATCTGATACCCAGACGATGAGATACGGACCCACGTTCAGTTCGAGCAAAAACACCGCGCATTGCAAATCCCAAGGAATCTCTACAAAGTGTCCCATCAATCACATCAATCAATCCCATCAATCACCTCTCATGTCAAATACAAGCACCCATGCTTCCTTTCTCCACAAGTCAAGCAACCACCCAAGTCAACTAACACATCACCTCACCCATCACTCACATCCATCAATCATCATCCCTTCACATCACTCCATCTCTCATTAATCACACCTCTCTCTCTCTCATTTCTCAACACTCCAAACCCAAGCAAGGGAGCCCTCTCACGTCCAAGCTCTTCTCATGAGAATGTGCATTTTGGTGGCCCACTTCCCATCTCCAAATCCCATCATCCTAGCCATCCATTTCCCATCTCCACCATCAAAGTGAAGCTCTAGGAGACCGGCTATCCAACGGACCAAGAAGATCAAGAGGTGGGTGCTTTGATGGAGTAGTTTTCATATTTTTTTTAAGGTGGGACAAGTGAGGTCAACCGATCAATGGTTTGGATCTCACTTGGGACCCTAAGATGTGGCCAATGGCTCATCTTGATCATCAAGATCATTCCATGATGGGGCCATTCTCCATGGACCCCATCATGATGTTTACTTTCCTTGTATTGAGGAGGTCATCTAGACCGTCCATTTCTAGTGGAGTGGGATCTCCACCGTTGATCTTTTGTTGATGGTCCATATGCAAGGGGACCTTTGATGTATGATTGGATGATTGAAACGGAGGGCCCATAGTGCCGGGGTCCCTCCATCACGCGTGTCTCACTCTATTTCTCCCCCCTCTCTTTCCATTTACTTCCTTGTATGTGATGAAATGGCCGTATGGCCCACTTGGATGGACCCCACCTTGATGTAAGTATTTTATCCAAGTCATCTAAGAGTGGGCCCACCTTATATGCATCGTACCCACACCACCTACTATGTGGTGGCCCACCTAGGCAAGGCCCACTTAAAATCTATTTTAGCCCCAAAAGAGTCCAGTGACGTCTGGACGTCACTGGAATGAAAACACAAATATTGGCTTGTTTAAAGCCTTTGGGAGGGGCCACTGGTATAGGCCCCACCTTGATGTGTGTTTCTAATCCATGCCGTTCAATCTCTTTCCCGACACATTTTAGGCGTTGAGCCGAAAAATGGTGTCAATCTGATATTCAGGCCGGCCATAGCTTAGCAAACATCGTCTCTATCGTTAAAAATTGGCTAGGGCCCACCTTGAGTCAAAAAAACACCGTATATTAGACTCGTTTGGATTGTATTGAGCCATGCAATCTAATGGCTGGAATGGATCCATCACACGCGGGCCCCATACATGAAAAACTGTAAAAAATTAGTGTTTCAAAAAAATAAATAAATAAATAAGCAGCAGCAACTTTGCTGCTGCCTGCGGCCTTGCAGCGGGCGACCGCCAGCAGCCCACGGCTCCTGCCGTGGGCCCCACATGATGTATATTTTGTATCCATGCCGTTCAGCAGGTGGTCCACCTTCTGAGGTGGGCCCTCTCCAAAAACGGGGCACATCCAACGCTCAGGCGGCCCACAACACAAGAAACAGTGGTGATTGAACCTTACCATTGAAACCCTTTTTGGGCCCACTGCAGTTCGGGATCAATCTGAAATTTGTGTCTCCCGTCCATCCAGGTCTTTGTGATCTTAGCAACAGATTGGATGGAAAATATAGGTTATGGTGGGTCCCACGTGAAGCCCACAGTGATATATGTATTATATTGTCACCGTCCGTATGGACAGTGGACTTCACTGTGATGTATGTGACTATCCACACTGTCCACTGTTTGGACAGTGGGACCCGCTATGATTTATATGTTCTATCCACTCTGTCCACTTGTGTGTGGATGTATATATATATTATATTATATATTATGTTATATATATATGTATATATGTGCATTGGTGGGCCTTCATGTGGGCCTCCACTATGATGGATGAGCAGCATCCAAACTGTCCTCCTAATTTGAGAGCTCATTTCATGACATGAGCCCAAACGAAAATGAGCCAGATCTATGGTTCAAATGGGCCCGCTTTGATATGTATATAGGGCCCATGTCGATCCAATGGTGGTCATTCATTTAGGCCCACCTTGGTGCACATATAAAGCCCATGGAACTAAGCCCATTTGGTACATATAAAGCCCATGGGATCAAGCCCATTTGATGTGCATGGGGCGCAAATGGAATGGCCCATTGGACATATTTAAAACTCATGTGTGTAGTCCCACTTTGATGTATTTCATGGCCCATGAGTCATGGACCATTGCAATGTACAAAGGCTCCTTGGCGAGGCCCATTACTGTAGTCATTTGAAGAATGTAAGGCCCACGCAATTCGGCTCATTTGATATATCCAAGGCCCAGGGATCGAGGCCCAATGGATGTCCTTAGGGTCCATTGCAATGTACGTCTATCATGGTTTGTGAAATGATATTTATGGCAAGCCGTGCCTAGAAAATAATGTTGGTTTGACGTCCACATTGTATGTACAATGTTGGTTAAATGTCCGCATTGTAGCTCTCTTTAGGGCCCATTGATAGGTCCATACTCGTTGCTATTCATTGCCTTATAACATGCTTAGTATAATCTCATGACTCATGCCCATACGCATCATATGTATGCTTGATATGAGTAATGACTGATCATAACATACGCCATTGGGCAGACCATTTACGGGACTCGTTATGTGACTAAGTGCCCTACATGATCGAGCAGTACGCGCTGGACTTCTGCATGATTTGATTTGACGTGTGATTCATGCATCTCGCATACGTGTGACTTGATCACTGCACGCCCTAGCGACATCAGGGCCGTGTCTCCACAGGTACATCGTGGATGGCTGTATTGGATACCGAAAATGCATATTCTAGCACTGTGGGCACTTAGGATGTCCTTGGGTGAAAGTTCCAGAACCTTTTTGGTACCAAGAGGTGCTCCATCGTCTAGACCGAGTGGATACCTGAGCGCCCGAGTGCCGAATACCAGTAGACCGCGTCTCCCACTGTGTCGTGGTCGGTTGGAAGGGGGTGTGGCCTTATCCGCCTGAGCGAGGGGGCTATAAGCTAGGCTGAGTTTGACTAGCTCGCAAATGAGTACGCTATCGACGAGCCGGGTAGGTATTGGCATACTACTGGTCAGGCGGATAGTGAGGTCTTATCCGCTTGCTTGACTGTGCAGCTAGGGAGGTGGCAGTCTCTGCATGTGTATTGGACCCCGGTGATATCCAGAGAGGAACTGTACTGATATACGTACTTGAGGAGTACCGACTTGCTTGGATTGCATTTCGCATATGACATTCGGCTATATAGGCCTTGCATTGTATCGGTGTGACCGATGACATTCATATCTCATCGCATAGCTTTGGCATGGTTGATTCTATGGACTTACCACATACTTCCGCATTGTCCTGATACTGTACACTTGGCGTTTGCCTTACGCACACACTTACACCACCCTCTAAGCTTTTGTAAGCTTATGCACAATAGTTGCGTGCAGGTAGCGTTGGACGACAGCAGCGCTGAGACAGGAGTGCACATCAGGACCTTTTGGAGCTTTTTGATCACTTTGTATTTTTCTTTCTGCATTGTACTTAAAATTTTGTTATAGTGCATATGTGGTGATGTCGTTTTGTGACTTGGTTATGCTTGTGGTTATGTTCCATTACAAAAAAAAAAAAAATTCATTCTGAAAATCCTCCTTGCAGGATCCCAGGATCGGAATCTGGCGTTTGATTGTCAGGAGCCGAGAATGGGAAACTACGGAGGCTGTCGGCACCGGATTCGGCAATCGAGATTCATGTGAATCCGATTTTTTTCAGATTTGGGGCGTGACACATACCTCAATGTATAAACATGGCCCCAAATGTACCTCTCTCATACATTCAAGGTTGGTCAACCCATGCGAGTGGGTGACCGGCCTGCCGACAAAAATAGAAATCCTACATGATCTTAAGGTAAATACTGATGATCTTTATACCTAGTAATATTAGTGTTCAATACTGAATAAATGATATGTATTATTCATTAATGAAAGATCAAAGGTACTACAAAACAAGTACATCAATCAAGTTCTCCTCAATCCCATCTGCCTGACGTGAACCTGAAATTAATCTCTAGCTATGGGTTTCGTCATGGGATCAGCCACCATCTCCTTGGTAGGAATGTAGCTAAGGGCGACCTTCTTATCTCTCACTTGATCATGGACGTAATGATACTTTATCTCAATGTGCTTAGATTTCTGGTGGTGTTTAGGGTCCTTTGCCAAGTCAATAGCATAAGTATTGTATATCTTCAGCGATATAGGCTGACGAACACTCAGTACAATACCCAGACTTAATAGAAATCTGTGAACCCATACATACTCCTGAACTGCAGCACAACATGCAATGTACTCGGCCTCCATAGATGAAAGAGTTGTGGATGTCTGTTTCTTACTCGACCATGAGATAGCTCCTCCTCCGAGTAAGAATACATAGCCTGAAGTAGACTTTCCCTCATCGGCGTCATTACCCCAAGCAGCATCAGAATATCTTTTGAGCTCGAGGCTTGTGCCTTCATAACACAACATTAGGTCTTTTGTTCCTCTGAGATAGCGGAATATACGTTTGACGGCTTGCCAATGAGACTGTCCCAGGTTACTCTGATAATGGCTGACTATGCCAACTGCATAGCTAATATCCGGTCTAGTGCAAAGCTTAGCATACATTAAGCTTCCTACTGCGCTCGCATAAGGTACTGAGGACATAACTAATTTCTCGGCTTCAGTTTGGGGACACGATTTCCTGTCTAGCTTGGTAGCTTTATCCATAAGGGTTTCAACAGCTTTTGAATTTTTCATCCTGAACCGATCTAAGATCTTTTGTATATAGGTTGCTTGAGACAAGCCTAAAATTTCTTAGCGCGATACCTGATGATTTTTACTCCAAGAATAAAGTTGGCTTCACCGAGGTCTTTCATCTCAAAGTTCGAAAAAAGCCAATCTTTAGTCAATATTAACAATTGCATGTCATTACCAGCTAACAGGATATCGTCTACATATAGAGATAGTATCAGAAAAGATCTTCCAGACCGTTTCATGTATACACAATGATCTTCTTCACTCATCGTGAATCCAAAAGTGGCGATGGACAAGTGGAACCTCATGTACCACTGTCTTGAAGATTGCTTCAGCCCATAGATAGATTTCAATAATTTGCAAACTTTCTTTGGATGTTTTTTGTCCACATAACCCATGAGCTGTTGCATGTATATTTCTTCATCCAAGTCACTATTTAAGAATGCGGTCTTTAAATCCATCTGATATAACTTTAAGTCTAAACTTGCGACAATGGACAAGATCATGCGAATTGAAGAGAACTTTGCAACAGGTGAAAAGGTCTCCTCATAATCAATGCCTTCTTGTTGTGTAAAACCTTTAGCAACTAATCGTGCTTTATACTTGTCCACTGTACCATCTGCCTTTCTTTTGATCTTAAGTATCCATTTATTATCTATCGCTTTGCGATTGGAAGGCAAATCAATAAGTTCTCAGACATTATTTTTCTTCATGGAAGCAATCTCTTCGTCCATAGCATTCACCCAATCGGCCGAGTTAGAAGATAATAATGCATCCTGATATGAATCAGGTTCATCATCATCAACCGCAACACAAGAGAATATTTGCCCCTCAATATCGAAGTATCTTCGAGGAATCAATCCTCTTTCGCTTCGACGTAACTCAGGAGCCTACTGAGATGTCCTCCCATTGTCCTGACGAACTATAGGAGCATCATCATCATGTAGAGAAGAACTCCCACTCTCCTGAGATACATCGGGTATTTCAAAAAGTTCTATTGGAGCCTTTTGCTTCATTCGGCTTGGGTATCTATCTTCAACGAAGGTCACGTCTCGGGATTCTATCTCAATCCATCGTTCATGGTCCTCATAAACTAGAACGTATCCCTTTGAATGCATAGGGTACCTTATAAACACGCATTCAATGGTTTTACTGTCAAGTTTACCTGTATGCGGAGTAGGTAGCAAAACATATCCCAAAGATTCCCAAGGGCGTAGGTTGACTAGAGAAGGAATCCTCCCAGACCACATCTCATATGGGGTCTTAGGAATGATTTTGGATGGGACTATTAAGGACGTAGACGGCTGTTAACAGTGCGTCTCCCTAGAATGTGGTAAAGAGATTGGCTTGTGCCATCATCGATCTAACCATGTCTAATAGTGTCCTATTCCTTCTCTCTGTAACACTATTTTGTTGTGGAGTGTAAGCCATCGTGTACTGCCTAATAATACAAATGTTTTCACAATATGATTTAAACGTTTCAGATGTATACTCGCCACCTATATCAGATCGAAGGATTTTAATCTTTTTCTCAAGCTGATTTTCCACCTCAGCTTTATATTTAAGAAAACAATCAAAAGCCTCAGATTTGTGTGAGATGAGATACACATATCCATAGCGCGAGTAATCGTCAATGAATATTATAAAGTATTGACATCTATTTCTGTCATGTACATTAAAGGGTTCACAAATATCTGAATGGATTATCTCTAGTGTGCCCTTTGACCTAGCCGCTTTGGGAAATGGTTTCTTCGAAGTCTTTCCGGACACACAATGTTCACAAAATGGCAAATCAACTTTGGATAAGGAGTTTAACAGACCAGAATGTACTAATCTTGTCATACGATCCTTTCCTATGTGACCTAACCTCGCGTGCCATTTTTGAGATTTAGATACTACAGTTTCATTCGACATAGCAGATAAAGGAAAAGGGACATTATCACAATCTACGTCTAGAATAAATAAATCTGAAATTAAATTACCCCATGCAAAGATGAGATTATTCTTTCTCAAAGAAACTCTTGTCCCAAAAAAAGAATATCAAAACCATCATCTAATAACGTACAAACAGAAATTAAATTCCGACGCATCCCCGATGCATAAAGAGTATCACGGAGGATTATTGTTCGCCCTATGCGCGTATGAAGATGGGAAATGCCAATCCCTTGTATGTCTTCAACAACGTTATTGCCCATGTACAGCTTGTAACTCCCCTTAGCTACAGGGCGAAATTCCTCGAGTCCTCGACGACTACTTGTCACGTGTTTTGTTGCGCCTGAATCCAAAATCCACTCGTTAGATATAGTATCAATGGAAAGGATTTTAGGACAAACGCCTACATACAAAGTATCTAGTGACTGAGAAATTACCATCTTTTTATGGGCGCACTGTCGAGCATAATGACCGAAATTTTCACAGACAAAGCAGACTACATTTGTCTTTTTCTGCTTCTTCTTTCTATTCCCCTTCTTGAGATTTGGAGCAGGTGCTATGGTCATCTGTTCCTGGTTATTCTTCTTCGCCTTCTTGCGAGCTTTAGACCGTTTATTATTAGTTTTCCGCTTATGGGTCTCTGCTATAAGGGCCTTGGCCGAATTTAGCTGAATAACATTCATTTCAACCTCACGTACCAAGTGGCCACAAAAGTCTCTAAACGTGGTGATAGAATCAGTCTGGTTCAGAATTCTTTTGATTTGGGCCCAAGATTCAGGTAAGGAACGGTGCATGGCTATAATCTTCTGATTTTCAGTCAATTTACAGTCAACATTCCTAAGGGCACCTATCATTTGTTCCATCTTACGAATATAATCTTTGATGGGGCAGCCGACATGCATCTTATACTCCTGAAATTCTAATTTCATTGCCCTAACTCTCGCATCTGACTTCTGCTCATAGACATCTGTCAGTGCTTCCCAGATTCCCTTAGCGGTTTCATGCACTTCATATGTAGGTATGAGTTCTTTGTGCATAGTGCTGAGAAGAACATTACGGGTTGAACGATTTTATTTTCGCCACTTATTGTAGCGAGTCATTGCAACCATATGTTCTTGTAAATTTCCGTTTTTAGCTAAGATGGGTTCTTCTTGAACTACATCGAGTGTGTAAGATATGTCGTCCTCGTCCAGAAGGCATCGCACCGCGCGGGACCAGTCTTCGTAGTTGTTGCCGTCGAAATGTTGTCCTTTTAGTTGTTCAGCAATTAACGCTTTGGTGGTCATCTCTACATTGCATAAATATCACTACTTAGCTAAGATCTAAGGTATTGACACTAATCATCAGCATTTCTACATGTTATACAAATTTTCAAAGTATAGAAGTAGTTAACACATCTTAATGAGATCTGAAAGTCCACATACCCGAATGGGCGGTGTAGAACAATCAAGTTCTCTATTTAAGATGAGTTTAATGCTTTTATAAGAATATATATGTATAACGTGTAACTTTTCATTATTGGTTGCATGCATCATTTGGTGAAGGAGAATAAACTCCCACTCAGGTTATGCACAACCTTTATTTTAGGGAGCATCTAAGCACTAAGTTTTATAATTTCTAATGAAAAATGTAGGGGGCTAAGATCTAAACATATCAAGCCGAATATATTCAAACATATAAACATCATCACCAGAAAGGAACAATAAAGTACTAAGATATCAAGAGAGTATAATCTTCACTTGTAATCATAACCATTGGTGATGGATCCGATCATTACCGTTAATGATCATTGTTGATGATGGATCCTTTCATCAACATTGATCATCATGGTAGATGATTGTTTCGATCACTAATGAGCTTTAGATCAATAGTGAAGAAGTTATAATAAAAGAAACATGAATTCAACAAATATCTACATTCATCTTTCAACGGATCTACTCATGTGAAATTAGCAAAATTAAAACATAGTAGCTGCACGTGTACATCGGCCAACACATGTACAGTAACACCACAACACGTGTATAGTAACACCACACACGTGTACAGTAGAAATAGTAAACGTGTACTGTAAACTTGTTGCTTTAAACATGTGTACGTTTTCACTGTATACGTCACTGTACACAAGATTACATGTACATGATCACTGTTAATGTGTACAGATTGTTTACCTTGCAAACACGTGTACAGAATGTGGAAGCCAACGTGTACATGTGCATGTGCATATACACCACATGTACACATGTGGACATCAGCCAACGTGCCAACATATGTTCATATACATCAGCCAACGTGCCAACAACGTGTACAGATGTTTGTGTACAGTAAGCACCAGATGCGGAAAGATAACAAACATCACTGTACACCCACTAGTGAATATGAAATGTAACAAACATCACCGTACACCCACTATCACTAGATGTAACAATATCACACATGTACAGTTAGCTTTGTGTACATCCAGCACCGTACAGTAAGCACGTGTACAGATTGTGTACGTCAGCCATATAGAGTGTTATATTTCAATACCAGTCATATAGAGTGTTGTATTTCAATACGTCAGCCATATAGAGTGTTGTACAGCAACTATATGACACACGTGTATGGTAAAATGTACAGTAGCAATGTGTACAGTAGTTTTATAGCATGTATGATGTACACAGGCCATTCACGTGTACAGAAATTTTATATGATGTACACCACCCAATCCACTCCCCACATTGGTTATGGAATCAGATTAGTGGCTCCCACCGTTATTCACTGTACATATGACAAGTGGATTCTGATGCCAATTGCCACGTGTACAATGATTGCTACGTTTACACCGCATGCTATGTGTACATCGTTTATCTAATTTGTTTTAAACGTGTGGCCCACCAGATGAGTGGATCTGTTTTATTTTTAACTCCATTTCGTAACATGATACGGAGAAAATAAAGATTGGAGTGGATTTCCAAGAAGGCATCGTATGTGGACCCCGCTTATTCAACCCAAATTGAACAGAGTCCTACGGACAACCAGGAATAAGTTCTTGCATTAAGGGGTTTTATTCCATTTTTCTCTTTCCAATGTGGGTCGTCCACTCCATAGATCCACCTAAAATTTGAGCCCATGGCCTAACATTATTCTACAAAAATAATGAAGGGAGTGGATTTATCGACTACTCATCACAGTGGTTCCCACGTAGACCTTCTCAATGGAACCGGAAGCGTAAGCTTCCGTACGTTGTAACATCTTACGCTTTTCTCACCCTTTGGAGAACTTCCACCGAAATTCTCTCATCCAGGGAGAATGACTCCAACTCAAGTCCTCGGGTATGTTGGCAGAGTCTATGAGTAATGATCATCATGGGCCATGATGTAGTCGGTAAGTCCAATGCATGAATACACTATAAATGCACAGTATGCATGTACATTTAAGTACCACTGAGATGGATTCAAATTGATAAGCCATGGTAGTGGATATTGTCCACAGCAATCCTGTCCATCCAAATTTTATATGCGCACATACTGATCCGATACCATTCGTAAACCAAGGATTCCAATCTAAAAAAAAGGGATGGGCCACTTACCTTTTTAGATGAAAATAATCGGAGATCCGCCGTTAAATGGCTCTGATACCACTGTTGGGAAGCGCAGAAGATGAGCCCTCAAGATCTGACAGTCTACACGATGATTGGGACCCTCACAAAGCAGAAGAACGGTGTTCCAATAGCCCGCCTATCTACTACGGGAGCAGATTGAACTATTCACACCTCTGATCCTACGGTATATAGTGGCCTCAGATTGTGATCTATGGATCAGATCGTCCCAAGGACAAACCAAAATAGACAGACTATAGCGTACTCTATTTCTCTCTGTATACTCTCGTGTTTCGTATGATTCGATGCGTTATATGAGAGAAGCGCACTCCCTTTTATAATAAAGGAAGGAGAGTTTGAGTGGGATTGAGATACAACCACACGTAAGCCGATCACATCCTAACAGAGGAAGGAGAGTTTAAGTGGGATTGGGATAAGGTCACACTATTCGCTCACATCCCTATCTTCAATTAAAAATCAAATTCATATTTGAATTTGAAATTTAATTGAAGGTAATTGTACCCACTAGTAATTGCTCACAAGTGGGCCCCACTGGTCTACGTCCAACACTATGAATATGAAGGAGTAATTCAACTACCGACATGTACAATTGCGTGATGCAATTAAGCATTGTTTTGGTGTAATGAATGACAGATTTTCTATTTTGAAGACGGCCGTGCAATGTCCATTTGAAACACAAGTCAAGATTATAGTAGCATGTTGTGTGCTACATAATTTCATTCATTGGGAAGACGAAACTGACTAAGATTTACAGGATGTTGGTATATCCATGGGGGACATAAAGAGTAATCCTACACCAAATGAGGTGTCAACAATAGATGAGCAGCAGTGACTAGTTCAAGTGACATAACAAGAGAAAGATGCCTATATCAAAGCTCATGATCAGATTGCGGAGCGCATGTGGGCGGACGCCCAAATAAATAGTAGGAATAGATAGACAAATTTTATTTTATAAATACTTTGACTAATGAAATAGACAATTAAACCACTTTATATACATGTATAAGAAATTATGGTCGAGCTGACGACAATCATTTTAATATTACATATTCACTTGATACGATTATTTAGCCTTCATGTCGATCTTATTTACTAGTAGAACTATACACGTTAATTTATTTTCTGTCAATAACCGTTTGTCCATATATAAATAGGTGGGATGTCTGAAAATTGGGTAAGTAGTACACCAACATCGACGCAATCCCTGGTGACAACTCCGATTGCACCGACACATTCTTCTCCGTGTGCGAAGTCTGTGAAATTTCTTGCTGAGCCTCTATCGTGAGCTGCAGAAATTAAGTGGACCAAAATAATAGATCAGATATTGTTCGATACCTTGCTTGAGTAAATAGCTTTAGGCCGAAAGACGGATAATAGATTTAAGAGAGAAGCATATCATGCAACAGCTGAGGAGGTTTCTAGGAGGACTGAAATTTTCGTAAACTGATAAATTGTGCAAAACCGATTGCGGTATCACATGAGAGAGTACAACAAGGTAAAGGATATGTTGGCCGCAAGTAGTTTTGGGTGGGACAGTAAGCGAATAGTTGTCACGGCACCATACGAGGTTTGGAAAGAGTACCTCAGAGTAAGGATCGCTCACAACACCTTTTTAAGTTCAATGACGTTCATTTGTTAAAATTACATATATCTTACTTATATGTATTCGAATATCATCTACTTACCAAATCCCTTCAGTGTATGTAGCCGGATTTGAGAGCAGAAAGATTACGTGGCAAGCGAATAGAACGAATGGACGATTTAGCGGTGATCATAGGTTCAGACCATGTAACTGGCTGTTACGCCCAAGGAAGCAGAAACATAGCCGCATCTTCATCTTATATTCAACGAGATCTGAATGAAGTTTGGACAGACCTAGATGATGACACCAATGCACCTATCGATATTTTCGAGAAAAATCTCGAGGATTCGACTGGAAATTATCACTTTTTGAATGAAAGCCATCGGTCTTCAGGAAATCGGTCATTCCACAGCACTCCCAATCGAGCAACTGATTCTAAGAGTAGTCGTGGTGGGAGTATGACACCGAAACGGATGCGATCTGCTCATCCCTATGATGTCCTTCGCATATCTCTAAATGGTGTGGAAGATGCAATGCGTAATTTTGGACTTAGTAAAGAGGTCAACCGAACAAATAAAGTCCTGGACATCCTCGAAGAGGATTAGGGATTGACCAACCATGAGTTCATCAAGGTTGGTCAGCTTCTGAGCAGGGATAAGCAGATAACATCCTTTTTCGTAAGTCTTCAACCAGAGTGGAGGGTCAATTGATTGAAAAAAAAAACTATCTGATATGAATGGTAATGTTGGTGGGAGTTTTATTTGATGGATATATCAACCTTAATTATGTTATATTTTGGATGATTACATTAAAGGATATGTAATAACTATACACTCATTTGTGTTGATTTTGGTGACAACTCATTTTTTATGATTTTGGATATTAATATACTATACCACATGCATGATAGTATGTTTTGGGTCCTACTAGAATACCATTTAAAGTGCGATTAGCTTTATATGCTTTTATATATATATATATATATGTGTGTGTGTGTGTGTGTGTGTGTGTGTGATTTGTATAACATGCATTTTTGCGTATCTTGGTTCTGTTTATGTGAATGCAGATGGGTTCAAGTAAGTATTATGTCTTACTTAATGGTCGTCGACCTGGCATATATATGTCTTGGGATAAGGCACAGTTGCATGTAAAAGGATATAATGGTGCCAAACATCGATCCTTCAAATCAATCCAAGATGCGACTACATGGTGGAATTCTAACCAAGCAAGTATAAGTAGTGAGACAATGACCCGGAGTTGTGATGAAGTTGAAAAACCTACTTATGCCACTAATTCCATCCAAGATATTCCGAGATCTATGGTGTGAAGGAGTACCCAAACAGTTGATAGCCCCATTTGTGACGGGGAAAGAGTGGCTGCATTAATAATTGGCATCCTAATTACATTCTTCATATTATATATAATCATTAAGCTATAGTATCAGTGTTCCACCACTTGTTCTAACATAATTTTTAATAGACATCATATAGTTGATTCCAGTACCCTTTTTCAATGGCATGTATAACTTAGGGATATTAATATGTTTTAACCATCTATAAATATGTATGTACTAAATAGTAGCTGATCTATTCCAATAACATGTGTTTTCATCTACTACATGCATTCCATTCTTTTAACCATTGCCCCATATTAGGGAGTGAAAATCGAGTTCACAACATTCTAACTGGCTGTTTGAAGACAATTTTCTAAGGGCCAGGTATGAATTTCTAAAATCCTATTGATTTATGTATAAGTCTATGTAGTATGTGCACATATGTGCAGATATAGGAGTTGATCAATTGCATGGAGGATGACTACCGGATCAACGGAGGATCGTGTGTTAAAATGGTATGATTATTCTTTTCCTTCTTGCATTACAAATCATCACATACTGACATCACCTAGAATATAGGTAGTACCCATGCTCTGGTAGAAGAATATGAAGCAGTTTACTGGGTCGATGTATGATGCATTTAATCTTAAACCATATAATCTCATTCTCGAGGTATGACACGATTTCCACCAAATATCTATGTATTCGTAGTTTGTGCCTAGTTGATTTAATAAACAGTTTGGGATTGATTGCCTTGATTCTACATCATTCTACAATAAGGCCATGCAACAAACAACCACGCAGGCCTGCATCCAAGTTAAGGACTTAATTCTCTCAGTGTGTGTAAGTTTTGGTGAATGGATCGGTAGATCTAGATCATTTTTTTGCAGACTTCTTTCCAAAATGCAAAAAAAATGAGATAATTCGACATTCATTTCGTATTGCTTTTGCAGACAGCATTTCATTTTCTTGGTTCAAGATCCATGAGGTGGCTTCATCAATTTGATTTATCACCATGACATAAACATTCTGGTCATCTGGTAGGGGAGAGTGACGCAACGTGAAAAAAGTTTAGGAATTTTCTGTAAAATATTCAGGAGTTGATATGATTTGAGCAAGTAATGTATTCCCTGAGTCTAGCATAAGTATCGGTGGTAGCATCAATGCCTTTTGTGGTAATATATCAGTTGATGTTAGACAGATGTCAACCTCTGTTTTCAGGGTGTGATCCACCCAATGTAGCTAATGACTGGTTGTCGGTGCTTTGTAGACCCCACCATGATGTAGGTCTTTTATCTATGTTGTCCATCACCTTTTTGTATGTCATTTCATGGTATGAGACCGCAATTTATATGTATGAAAATCTCAAGTGGACCACGTTACAGGAAAAAGTTTTGAATATCTGTCGGCCATTAAAAATCAATTGGGGGCCATAATAGAGGATTGTCAAAAGATTTTGTTTTTTCCCTTCTTAGAGGGCCTTGACACGTTAATTAGCCACCTCGTTGTTGTTCTTGGCCTCACAATGATGTATGTGTTTTATCCATGCCGTCCATCCATTTTGGATCATTATTCTAGGACATGATCCTAGAAATGAGGTAGATATAAATATCAAGTGGACCACACCATAAGAAAATAGTCTTTATTGAACGCCCACCATTAAAAATTTTCCAGAGCTCGCTTTTATGTTTATTTGTCATCCAATCTGTTGATCAGGTCTCAAAGACATGGATGAAGGGAAAACACAAATATGAAATTTATTCAAAAAAAATAATTGTGACCCTAAGAAGTTTTTAACGGTGTGTGTTCAATCACCACAGTTTCCAGTGGTGTGGTCCACTTGAGATTTTTAATCTGCCTCATTTTTTGCTTAGGTCCTAAAATATGTTGCAAAATAGATGGATAGCGTAGATAAGATGCATACATCATGGTAGGGCCCATAGAGTAGGCAATCTCACAGTGTCTCACTCATTAGCCACCTTTCTAAATCGACCGTTAATGACCAAAGGTCCACTTCGAATGTACTTTTATAGTCCACCTGATGAGCGGACCAGGCTGTCCTTAACCCAGTCACATACATGGTAGGGCACATATCCAAGGCGGACATCAGGTAGGCCCCACCTTAGATGTGACTGTATTTAAACACCAGGCCTATCCAGCAATCCCCGATGATGTATTTGAGTACTGACTGTGGACCGTTGATCAATCTATTTTTAGTTTTACCATTTATTATATCCCATGGGCAATCCAAACAACCCCACTCCGTGATATCCCATGGGATAAAAGGAATCTCATGAAATCTAAACATAATGAGGACCGATGCTTGGATAGAGGTGTATACTTCTATCTCAAGAGAATCCAATGTCTGTCATAAATGTTGTTGTCGGTGTAATTTCATCCCATGTAATCCACCCTAACGCAAATGCCCAAACAGGCCTTAAAGGTTAGCACGAACGCGGATTGCATCCTACCCCCGCCTGTCTCCATCTGGGAACGGGCAGGAGCTTTGAGTGGCCACCATTATGTATGGGTCTTATCTACACCGTCCATCCATTTTTTTCGTATCATTGTATTGTATGTAATAAAAAATGAGGCAAATCCACAGATCAAATGAACTACACCACATGAAGCAGCGGTGATAATAATTCTCACCGTTGAAACTTCCTAGCGCTCATTGTGATGTTTATTTGCCATCCAAACTATTCTTAAAGTCACATAGACCTAGATAAAGATAAAACACAAACATCAACTCTATTAAAAACTTCTGTGGCCCCCCAGAAGTTTTCAACTATAAGAGTTTAATCCCCATTTTGTAGTCCATTTGAGCCTTGGATCTGCCTCATTTTTTGGCTTATAGCTTAAAAAGATATGAAAAAAATGGATGGACAGTGTGGATAAGACCCATACGTCATGGTAGTCACTCAAAGCTCCTGCCCATTCCCAGCTGGAAACGGGCGGGGGTAGGACGCCCGTAGCCTTGTAAAAGAGTACTTATGTTTTTCAAATGTTTAGCTACTCTTAATTTACTTCTTATTGGAATTAAATAAACGATGGAAATTCAAACTATATTAAACCTCACAAATGAAACATGCATAAATCACGAGGAAATGAGTTTAGAGGAACTCATCTTCCGAGTGACGCAGATTGCATGCATCCCCAACCTCCTATCGCCGTGGGAAGCTGGATGGGGCATCTTGATGTTTGTGAGAAATCCGTCTTGTCCATCTATTTTGCTGGCTCATATTAGCTTATATTATGACATGAGCCCAATATGAGATAGATATAAAACTCAAGTAGCCACATAACAACAAAAAGTGAGAGGGAAATGCAAAAGGTTTACCATATTTATATTTCATTCAAACGGTTAAAATCATTCCCATTCAAATGAACTGAAAACACAAAAAAAATAAAAATAAAATAAATAAATAAATCTCTAAAGGTGGGAAGTTAAGTGGGGCCGATGTGATGTTTGTAAGAAATCTATCCCATCCATCTATTTTACGGTCTCACATTAGCTCATGTCAGGACATGAGCTCAAAATGAGATAGATACAAAACTAAGTAGCTACACAACTGAAAAAAGTGGGAAGGAAATGCCTCCCATTAAAAAGGTCTACCATAATGTTAGTATTTCATTCAAGCTGTTTGTAAAATCATTCCCACTGAAATGAACTGAAAAAAATAAAAATCTCTATCCAAAATTTACGTGACCCTATGAATGTTTCAACGTAGGCATCAGCCAGCTTTCAATGTCATGCAGAAAGTTTAGGAACGACCGTGGGGGTGAAGTCCATAAGAAAATCCACGCCGCCCATTTCACAGACACAAGGCTGATCTAAAATTCAAGCGGGCCACGTGACAGGTAAGCATGGAGAGTGCAAAAAGAGATGGGATGGAATGCACGATAAAAACAAGCCTGCTGTTATGTTTACATGCCATCCGAGCCGCTCATAATGTTATTCTCATTGGGATGAACTGATGCAAACCTTCCATGGCACGGCAAAGGCTACAACGGTGGGCCTTCGATCCCACTTTTCCAGCCGATTGTCCTATTTAGTTTTGGATCTGCCTCGTCTTTGGGGCTGTTGTGCTAACATGAGCAGGCAAAAATTGAGGGACGGAGTGGATTTCTCACATGCGTGGCTTGGGTGGATTCCTGACTGTGGAGCCCACCTAGATGTGTGTCTTAGATCAACGCCATCCATCCCATTCACCTATCATTACAGGGTATGAACCCAAAAATGGAGCAGATCCAAATCGGACCACACCATAAGAAACCTCTGGTTGGGTGACCATTAAAAACTTCTAGCACCATGAAAGTTCTGGATCAAGCTGAATTTGTGAGGTCCTTTTTTTTCTGTTCTTTGTTACCTTATTAACAGGTTAGCTGACAATTAAAGATGCTCGTGACCCAAAGGAGTTTTTAATGGCGGGCTTTCAATCACCACTGTTTCATGTGACGTGGTCTACTTGAAATTTGGATCTACTTTGTTTTTGGACTTATAAGCTAAAATGATATGGCGAAATGGAAGGACGGCATGGATATAGGACACGTACATGAAAATGGGTCCTACAGTGAGGGATCCACCGAAGCCACGACTAACGCAGTAGACACATAGGACTACCGACAATTAGCAGTCCGTTTTTTCTCCTCCCGAAACGGTGAGAGAGAGCATTTTTCTAACCCTGATAAACTTTCATTTTTTCGAGCTTTGTATTTTCGTCTCCCATTATCCACTCACAGAATCCTACACGTTACTCATTTTGAAAGAAAGCCTCTCTCGTCTGTGGATTTCTCGTCGGTAACTCTCTCTCCCTCTCTCTCTCTCTCTCTCTACATCTGCCATGGATCTGATCGCCCCCTTCCTCTTCCTAGGGTTCCAATAAGTAGTTTTTCTTTGTTTTGGTGGAAATGAATAGATTTATACGATGGAAATCAATCATTCTAGGGTTACTGTGTGAATATACACAACTTACTCACGTCTTCTGTTTGTAGTGACCAATGACTATGGTTCAGTTATCCATACCATTGGTTTGTTGGATCCCATTAGAGATGGACCACGGAACAAAATCTCCCGATTTGGAATATCCTAGCTGTAAATCTTCGGGCCTCTTTTCAGTTGAATTGGAATTCGTAGCTTTATTTCTCTTCTTGACTGTTTATTTGTAGGTCACACATTGAAGGGTTAGACTGTTTCAAGCTTGGAGAATATTGAAGGAAGGTCCATCTTCAGTGGAGCCCAACTGGCCATTGGTCCTGTTTGTACATGTTGAGGATCCAAGTATACTGAGGATCATATAACTCGTCTATACTTATTGGTCATTGAATTGAAATAGGTAATTTCTTCAGTTAAAGATGATACTTTCTAGAATTGGTAGTTGATAAAATGAGTGGGTTTTAGCTTTCTAATGTTATATATCTTCTTTTGTTCTCTTATGGTATGAATTTTTGTGTTTGTTTCTGCACGATTTCTACATTTTATATGGTTTTATAAAATGGCTGGTGCACAAATTCAGATGGGTATAGAGATGATAGATCACTGAGTATTGATTTTGTAACAGGATGTCTCTGCTGCAGTTATGGCGTGTGTTTGTGTCTATTTCTGCATAAGGTCTTATGAACCGTCTACATGGCCTTTCATTTTGGGGAATTTTGACTGATGAATACACCCTTGCATTTTCTATTTATTGGTAATAAAAATGACCCCTCTATAACACTTGCTTGTGCAACAAAAATCACTGTCAGGCCCACCATAATCTGTGTGTAACATCCAGTCCGTCCGTCCATTTGCGCCAGCTCATGTGAGATGCAACCCCCAAAAATCAGGCCGATCCAATACTCAGGTGCATTGCACCAGATGGAATAGTGAGGATGAGGGTGCCCACCATTGAAATCTTACTGGGGCCTGTTGGAGTTTTAGTTTTTTTTTTTTACCCCTTCATCCTCGTGGATCTCACCTTTGGATCTCACCTTATGAATGGGTTCGATGGCATATAAAAATAATGGTGGGCCTCGAGAAGGTTTTGATGGTGGGCCTCCCCATCCCACTATTGCCTGTGGGGTGGGCAACTTGAGTTTTGGGCCTACTTAATTTTTGGGCTCACATCCTAATATGATCATTACAAATGATGGATGGACTGGATGTTACACGCACAAAATGGTGGGGCCACACGAAGCTTTTTGTTGTACACAATTCCTGCAACGGGTGCTGTAGAGGATTCTGGTTAACGGAAAAAGTGAAGTCCCTCCAATCATGTCCAGGTTGCAATAATGACATTGGAATTGGGCTTCCTGACAAAGCATGAGTGAGAGTTGAATAGTGGTAGTTTTAAGGTTAGGAGTGCATAGGGAGCACACTTATCTGCGTGAAAGAAGGCACTGGAACAATTGAATGGGTTTTCTTCCAAATGGAAGTATGAGCAGGATGTGGATGCTTATTGTGGCATGAGAAAAAAAAGATGGGAGGATCTCAGTTCATTTACAACAAGATGCTTTTGACAATTGGTTTTGGTAGTTGACTGCTGGTTTCTTGGAACTTTTTCTGCGGCTATGCATCCTAAATTAAATTGTATGTTAGAGGATATTGGCATTGAACTCTCATTTATAGAGGCTTCAAGAATGTCTTTGGAAAACTTTTAAGGACCACTAGATTTGAGGTTGGAAAAAGGAGTGAGATGTTTTCTTGGTTCTGAGATACCTCTTTTGCTCAATGTGCTCTGGATCTGTTAGGCCTTCTAGTGCTTAATATGCATGTTCAAGTCGTCAGTCATATAAAGCTTAAGAATCTTTTGTTATTATTGTTATTTGCTCCTAAATGCATCGTTTCTTTGTTGATAATGCTCTTTGGATAATTCGTAGGGGAAATATCACTGCAAGTTACTTATCGAGTTGAGAGTGTTGTCCCGCTTACCTTTGGCCCGAGTCAGGAAGAGTCTCTTTGTAATGGAGGCATGGACATTTGCCATTGCTTGGGTGTAACTTTTGTCCTTTGGGGGCCTTGTTAAGAAAATTATTTATGATCAATAAAAGAGTGCCGGTCCTTGCAATGTGTGAGGTGAACTAGAGAACTTTGATATGTGTGCTCTCTCTTTTAGGCTAAATTCAGTAGGGTGTGGAGAATCTAGTAATGTAGGGGTTTGGGAGGCTCAACATCATTAATAGCCATTTGCTTTCTTCAACCAGCAATTTGCAATCATTTTTACTACAACCCGATGGGTGAATAGAAGGCTGGTATTGATCATTGATCAATTATGCCTTTTTTTTTTATAATAGATACAAATGAATTCTAAGATTGTCTTATGAATAAGTGTTTTGGGAATAGTCAATCAATGGGGGGACACAACAGATTGAGATCTGGATCACCTCCCCATGGGCCCAACTTGTTGGACTTGAATACTGGCCCATACTGCATGATGGCAACTGATACGGTACACCTGAAAGGGTAGGGATCTTAATTCTACCTCTTTTATTTGCAATAGATTTGAGTTTTCTTTAGTGAAATCTTTATGGTTGCAATTGGGAAGTGGTTACCCTTGATATTATGTAAAGGACCGTGTAATCCATTGCAATCTTTATGGCAACGGATACATGCAACCTGAACACTGGACATATTGCTATTGCTAATGAATTTACACAATGGGCATTGAAAAATCCAAACCCTCATTTAAAATTTGGCTTTGGAAACCAATGTTCATGTACACTATTAGGAACACCTAGTCTATAAATAAATAGACATGCTTAGTGGTAACAATTTCACCCCACCTTATGTCCTCGATGGATGAATACCTTTGAGCTATGATTCCCAGATAATATGTGTTGATGTCTAAATCTGGTCGGCCCTCCCTCCACGTCTTCTTCCCCTCAACGTATTACCCCTGGAACCTGCACCAAGAGAACTGGCAAAGGTAACCTTAGCTGAGTCGGGGGACCCTCCGATGCCTAAGTCAGGTCAAGGGAATCGGGGTCTAAGTAGAGAGTAGAGGAGAGAGTATTTGCTAGTGCGTACTTGTAGATGTGGTGTCGTGTTCTATTTATACTTGCCTGTAGAATAGTCTGAATCCGATAATCTCGGCACGATTAAGGGGATTCTCGGATCATGGAGATATTGCCCGCAATCTGCTGATCACGCAACGTATCAGGCATGTAGTACGTATCTGCGAGCGAAGTTATCGGTCACGTTCAATTATGACAATTTCCATGTTCGACAGATAGAATATCCGCCTCCAAGTATCTGTCCGACTCGGCTTGTCCAACCGTCTGCCTCTGCGATTATTCGGTTGGACAAGGTCGGTTCCCAGATCTGAGCGACCTTCAAATCCGATCTGACCTTAGAGGTCCGAGCCGATCTTGCTGGTTCGAACTGAAGCGGGGCTCTATTCTCTAAGGCTCTCCTCGCCTCGGACTTTACATGTGCTCGGATCTTCATGGGATGCTCGTATCAGGTCGGATGGGTCTTGTCTCGGACGCTGTAACAATGAGTCGGCTCAGGCTGACGTTTCGTCGCTAAACCTCATATGGGCTCGGATCTCCCCATAACAGAAGCTCCCTACTCTTCGAGCCCGCTTGCGGACTCGGAGAGTACTCATGCAGGAGATCTCCCGCCCATACTGCATTAATGACGATTTTCAAATTCGAAGCGTCCCATCTTGAGATCGGTCGCGTGCGAGTTGCTTGGGTGGAAGCGTGGCGACGATTACGATTCCGGATATCCTTCCAGCCTATGAGGGGTCGCCATGCAGGTCTGAGAAGACGTGTACATGACGGCTCCCACTGCTCGGGCATCCCTTCGCATATCGAAGCACACTGTCTGATGTCAAAGTCGTACCGTTGGTTGAGAACTCCACCAACGAGGTGTGGCCACGTGTGCTTGGAGATCGGCTCGCGCCGATTCGGCTGTGGCCATTATGGCTTGCCATTAATGCGGAGAACCTTCGTAACTTATATAAAGGATCCTCGAATTTTCTCCTGTTACTTGCATTGTGAACTTGAGAGCGTACCGAATGAGGCGATTTTTGACGAGGCGATTCCGTTCGAATTTGATGTTTTCGGTAGGCGATTCCGACCGATCACCTTTTTCTTGTAGAAGGCGATTTTCGGTAGTTGTCCGGTGAGTCCTTTCTGTTGATCTTCATCCTTCTTTTCATAATGTCTTTCGACCTCGAAATGGTGCGCGAGTACGCTGAGGACTCTGAGCTGGGGAGTTCTGAAGACAGAAGTGGGGCTTCCGAAGGCCCCTTCGAAACCGTACCACTATACCCCCCGCCTAAGAGACAAAAAGGGAAGGGTGTTAAGACCAAGTAACCCAGCAAAAAGAAGGTCACCCGAGCCCGCCAAGTCAGGACTGTTGAGGCCACTGAAATGCCCACGAGTGGGCGCACCACGGAAGTAGTCTTGAGATGTTCTGTTTTGTCGGAATCTCAAATAGATTGGATCCGTTTGGAATTTCAAATTTCAAACTCCGTTTAGATAAGGGCCCCTGGGCCTATGGACAAGACTGGTGCTCTTGCTGAGGGGAATGTCACAATCTTCCTCTGTGCATTGCAGTGTGGGCTTCGGCTCCCACTTCACCCCTTCGTTCGGAAAGTTGCGGCCCACCTCGGGTTGGCTCCGGGACAATTTACTCCCAATGCCTGGAGGGTGCTGATCTCCGCATTCATCATCTGGCGACAAGTTGAAAACCCTGAGCTGACCCCGGAAGAGTTGATGAGTTTGTACTTGGTCAAGCACGACAGCAACGACCCATGGTACTACTTCGAGACCCGAGGCAGTAAGGGGTCGGGGCTGGTGATGAACATACCGTCCTCCAACAAGGACTGAAAAAATAAATGGTTCTGGGGGGTAGGCGAGTGGGAGGTGCCAGCAGCGGAGCTCGAAACCTTAACAACACGGGATCCAACCCACTTTACAAAGCTAGGTCAGACTTTAACCAGTATCTATACCACTGCCCTTGTTTTTCATTTATTTGAATCGAAGTAAATCTCTTCCTTTCCTTTTGTAGGTTTTCAGAAGGGACTGCCACTCCTCGACCCTGCTTAAAAGAACCGTATCGCGCAGGCTAGGGCATGATCGGAGGGGCTTTGCTCCTGGACAGATCTGATCACAGCGGCCAATCTTCATTGGTTCGGGCTTTGCAAGTCGCAACCCTTGCTCACATCTTTCAATAAGTTGTCTCAATCTTTCTGATGAGCCCATTTCGCCTACTCAGTCGCTGACACTGTCATTTCCTTTACAGGCATGACCGAGGAGTCTGGCTCTCGGAAGAGGAAGGCGGCTCCGACAGTGGAGGAGTTGTTGAAGGATGCCCCTAAGTGAAGATTACTTGGAAGAAGCAGGTTCCCCCTCGGGGGAATCTGCTGCCACACCGGTCACTGCAGTCCCCGCTCTGAGGCTCGTCGGCTCGACACTTGTGGTGCTCGCTCACCCACAGACGTCGGGTGCAGTGCCGACTCCGGTGCTTCCCGATGAGGTCATGGCTCCTCCGGAAGCTCCGCTTTCGGTATTTTTCAATACGACCATGGCCCCTGTGGAGGCACCTTTCCAGGTGCTTTCCGATCAGACTAGGGTCGCGGCGGTAGTTCCACCCCTGGTGCTTGCTTATACGACCATGGCCGGTGCCCCAGCGGTCGTGAGCTCTGTTCCTTTCACTGCCGTTCCCCCCACCGCGGAGGCTCCTATCGCAGCCCTCGAGCCCCTCATTGTTATCCCTTCTTCCTCCGAGCGGGAGGAGGCTATTAGAATGGCCGACAACATGCTTCCCCCCCCCCCCCCCCCCCCGCCGCCCCGCGAGGTTAGGGAAGGTCCTCGTGCCGAGGGTCAAAACTCGGTCGGTAGTAGGGTAGGGGCGGAGGAGGATGTAGTCTTGTCCCAGGTAGGGACGAGCGGCGGGAGGTTCGAGCCGGGCTACCATATGGCCTATTTGGCCTCGTGGGCTGTCAAGCATGCCCCCGAGGAGGATATAACTCAAAACCTCGGCAGGTTAGACAGCTCCTTTCTGAACGATATATTTTTCATGTGTTACACGGTACGTATCCGAAAGGACCCTCCCTTTCCTCCGTATTGCCATTGTATATATTTTCTTAGATACTGATTCTCGTTTTCTATTCAGGCTATCCCAAAATTGTTTTTGGTTTAGGAGAGAGCGCGGGAGCATCAGAGGAGGGAGATTGAGCTTGAGGCCCTCAAGGCTGAAATGGCGATCTTACGAGATGAATTCGCCCTCTTGAGGTCCGAGTAGAGTGAGTTGCGCCGGCAGCTTTCGGACGAGAGGGCCAGAAGGAGTCGGTTGTAGGGGTAGTGGTCGACCTAGAGGCCAGGGAGATGCTGTTGCAGGAGAGGGCGGATAACCTTAAAGTCAATAGTGATGCAGCGACCACCGAGCTGACCCGTGCCAGAGCTCACGTGGATTCCTTGGCTTTGGAGACCACTCAGCTAGGTGAGGCCTTGGAACGCACTAAAGTTGAGGCGGCTGAAGAGCGAACTCAGGCTGTGGAGGCTCAGCGGGTTCAAGGATGAGGTCTCTCTGGCAGTGGTTATTGCTGCCGTGATTGAAGACTTCAAGACCTCCAAGGAGAGGGACGCCGAAACTGTAAAATTTTACAACCGCGGTTTCGATGCCTGTATCGAAGCAGTCCTGAGTTTATAACCAGACCTCGATCTTGATCCTCTACTGCCCGAAGATCCTGAAGACGCCTCTACCGAAGTCGTCCGCTCGGATCAAGTCCCCGACTCCCAAGCACCTCCACCCGCATGAAGATTACACACACACACACACACACACACACACACACACACACACACACACACACACACACATATATATATATATAAACGGTTGATGTACCTCTTGCCCTTCCAAGGGGGATGAATGAACATGAAACATTTTTAATAATGGTAGTGCAACTAAGCTAATTTGTCATTGCGTTGACTTGTTTTGGGATATTGCTGAACTGACTTCTTTACGGGTCTGACCCTTTCATTCTGTCGGTTGATTCTTCGAGCCCCCTCAGCCCAAGTTTTAGTTGAGTCCGATCTTTTAGGGTACTCAACCCGTCGCTTGTTCGGCGAGGACCTTCCATTCTATCGTGTGATGAGTCGAGTTCTCCATTGGAGAATCGGGTCATTATTAGGCTTTTTCCCTTAAGGGAATTCCTTATCGAACCTTTGTAAGATTAGGTTCTGACCCATTTTTTAAAGGATCGGACCATTAAGTTCGTGTCAGTATCGATGAGGCAATTGAGTAGACATTCGTGAAGTAGAATCGAGATTTTTATTGCAAGCCTTAGAGGCTGGTCGCCCAGAGGCGTACACTTTATTAGGAATCTTAAAGGCTAGTTCGTTATGGGTAGTAGATCTTCAGGTGCTCAGCGTTCCAAGAATGAGGGAGCTGATGACCTTCGAGGTCTTCAAAGTAGTACGAGCCTGGCTTGGTAGATCTGACCATGTGATATGGTCCTTCCCAGTTAGGTCCGACCGCCCCTGCTCCCGGCTCGGCCGTGTTCTGAAAGACCCGTCGAAAGACCAAGTCTCCAAAATGGAATCGCCTTATCTTGACTTTTGAATTGTAGAAACGCACTACTTATTGATGTCGAGCTGCTACTCGGAGCTTGGAAATATCTCTGACTTCCTCAAGTAAATCCAGATTATCGGCGATCTGCTCAGAATTTCGATTCTCTTCGAAGTTCCTCACTCACACCGTAGGGAGTCTGATTTCTACTGGCACCATTACTTCCGAGCCATGAGATAACGAAAATGGAGTTTCACTCATTGAGGTCTGGGCCGTGGTCTTGTAAGCCCAAAGGATGAAGGGGAGCTCCTCGGCCCAGTTACCCTTTGCCTTTTCTAGATTTGTTTTGAGATGGTGCTTGATGATCTTATTGACCGCTTCCACCTATCCATTTGACCGCGGGTGCCGTGGCGATGAATAAGCATTCATGATGCCAAGTTCCTGACACATACCACAGAACTTGTAATTATTGAATTGTCAGCCGTTATCAGATATGATGGTTCACGGGATTCCGAACCGGCAGATGATATTTTTCATACAAAATCGATTACTTTCTGCTCGGTGATCTTTGCGACAGGCTCGGCCTTAGCGCACTTGGTGAAGTAGTCGACTGTAACTATGGTAAACTTGACTTGTCCCTTTCCTGTAGGTAAAGGACCAATGATGTCGATCCCCCATTGGGTGAACGGCCATGGCCCGCTCATGGGAGTCATCTCTTCTGCCGGTTGCCTCGACACGCCTGCAAAACGTTACCATTTATTGCACTTTCGAATAAAATTCTTCGAGTCCTGTTTAAGAGTTGGCTAGAAATACCCTTGACGAAGTATCTTCATGGCTAGGGCTCGACTGTCAGAATGGTTTTTGCAGATTCCCTTGTGAATCTCCCGAATCATGTAGTCGGCCTCATCCGGTCAGAGGCATCTAAGGTAAGGTTGGGAATGCCCCTTCTTATACAACACTCTGTCCAATATGACATACCGGGCCGCTCTGACCTTAAGTTGTCTCGCCTCTAGCTTGTCCGAAGGGATTTCGCCGGACACGAGATAATTAAAAATCGAGTCCATCCAACTTGGAATGGACTGAACGGGATTGACCTTCTCCAACTGGCCAATGCTCGGATGCTCAATGAATTCGATGGGAACAAACTGCGGGATCTTTCCTTCAGATGCCGAGGCAAGTTTTGCTAAGGCATCGGCCCATGAGTTCTCAGTTTTAGGGATCTGCTAGATGGTGCAACTCCAGAATTTCTCGATCAGTTTCCTCGCCTCTTCGAGGTAGCGATCATTTTGACTTCTTTGGCTTCATACTCTGAAAATATGTGATTTACTACCAGCTGCGAATCGTAACGGACTTGCAGAGTCTGAACACCCAGGCTTGCTGTCAGCCTGAGTCCTGCTAACAACGCTTCATATTCCGCCTTATTGTTAGAAGCTTTGAATCCAAGTCTGATTGCATATTAGATTGTCGTTGATCGGGTATAACCAGGACGACACCGGCCCCTGCTCCTTTGACATTGGATGACCCATCAACATAGAGGACCCATCCCGTGTTCGATACTGCTTTTTGGTTGCTCAAGGGGACGGGCGGTGTCATCTCGACTTCCTTACTGATTTTCTCTTCACTCGGAATTGTGAATTCGGCGATGAAGTCGGCCACAACTTGACTCTTGATTGTTGTCTTAGGGCAGAATTGAATGACAAACTCTCCGAGCTCAATGGCCCATTTGGTCATTCGACCTGAAACCTCGGGTCTCTGGAGAACCTGCCTCAGAGGAGAGTCAGTCAACACAACTATGGAATGGACCTGAAAGTACGGCCGTAATCTTCTAGCCGAGACAACGAGGCAGAGCGCTAATTTTTTCAAGGATTGGTATCTTGTCTCCGCTGGTACCATAGCTTAGCTCACATAGTATACGGGGTATTGCTTGCTTCCGACTTCTCTGATCATGATCGAGCTGGCTGCTGAAGCCGAAACCGTGAGGTAGAGGAATAAGGGCTCCCCTTCTTCAGGCTTAGATAAGAGAGGCTGCGAACCCAAATACTGTTTCAACTGCTAGAAGGCTTGCTCGCATTCCGGTGTCCACTCCACCTTCTTGTGGCCCTTTAGCTGCTGGAAGAAGGGAAGACATTTGTCTGTAACCCTGGATATGAAGCGTCCAAGCGCTGTAACTCTTCCCGTGAGACACTATATTTCTTTAATGGTTCGAGGTGAGTTCATGTTGAGGAGAGCCTTGATCTTATTCATGTTGGCCTCGATACCTCACTGACTAACTTGAAAACCAAGAAACTTTTCCAATTAAACTCTGAATGCACACTTAGCGGGATTGAGCTTCATCTGGTACTCTCGGAGGACGTTGAACGTTTTCCCGAGATCGCCAAGGTGGTCGGAGGCTCTGGTGCTCTTCACTAACATGTTGTCGACATATACTTCTATGGTGCAACCAATCTGTCTGGCAAACATGTGATTTATAAGCCTCTGATATGTTGCCCCAACATTTTTTAGGCCGAATGGCATGACCCGGTAACAATAGAGCCCTTTTTCTGTGACAAAGGTAGTCTTCTGCCTGTCTAGGGGATACATAACGATCTGGTTGTACCCGGAATAGGTGTCTAAAAACGAGAGTAACTCATGTCCGGCCGTACTGTCCACCAGTTGATCGATTCGAGGTAATGGGAAACTGTCCTTAGGGCATGCCTTATTCAGATCTGAGTAATCCACACAAACCCACCACTTCCCATTGGATTTCCTGACGAGCATGACATTCGCTATCCAGTCAGGGTAATATACTTCTTCTATGAAACCCGCATCGAGCAAGACGGAAACCTCCTCGGCAATGGCTTCATATCGTTCGACATCGAACGACCTTCTTTTTTGCTCTACCGGCTTATGATCTGGATTCACATTCAATCTATGAACAAATACGTCAAGAGAGATCCCTATCATATCTGCGTGTGACCATGCGAAGACGTCTCGGTACTATTTTAAGAAGGCCAACAACGCGTTCCTCTGTTCGGAATTCAATGATGACCCGAGCTGAATAGTTTTACTCGGGTCAGATTCATCGAGGGACACTTTTTCCAGATCTTCGACTAATGAGCTTCCTGTTAGTCCTCGGGGATCCAAGGCGTCCACGACGAGCGCCTGCTTAGCATCTCCTTTTCTAACTACTATCGCATAACACCTTCGGGCCTCGCATTGGTCGCCTCAGAGATAGTCGATCCCACCTTTAGCTGGAAACTTTATCATCAAATGGTAAGTTGAACGACCACCCTCATCGCGTTGAGAGAGGGTCGGCCCAGGATCACATTATGGACAGAAGGAACATTGACAATAAAAAAGTCCACCAGAAGCGTGACTTGATGCTGCCATTCTTTCGCTGTTACCGAGAGGAAAATGACTCCTTCGAAGATTAATCTCTCTCCAGCAAAGCTGTGTAGGGGAGTCTTTACGGGTCGGAGTCGTGACCGTGAAATTTTCATCTTTTCGAACGCTTCGGAGTACATTACATCGACCGAACTTCCGGTGTCGACCAGAATGCAATATACCTTGTGATTTGCTATGGTCATCGTGACCACTAGTGCGTCATCACGCAGGTGCTGGATCCCGCGTGCGTCATCTTCCATGAAAGTCAGGCTACATGGAGTGACTCGGAGTTCCTTGATGGGACACACCGTCAGGTGAACGTGGTGTTCCAGCTCGGATTTTCGGGAATGAGCTTTTCGAGCCCTGTTTGATTTTTCTCCCCCAACTGAGCCCCCGAAGATGGTGAAGATTTCAGCGGGCTCTTCTGGAGGGTTACTCGGCTGCTCTGGCGGTTGTTCCTCTCTCTGAATGGACTTTTCTTTTTTGGTGTATTGACGTAGGTGTCCCTTGTGGATGAGGGATTCGATCTCGTCTTTTAAGTCCATACAATCATCCATGTTGTAACCATGATCTCGGTGAAAGTGATAGAATTTTCGCTTATCCCGATGCTCTGGGTCAGCCCTCATGCAGATGGGCTAGTTAAGTAATTTATCTTCTCGAATATCTAGCAGGATTTGCTCGGCGGACGTATTTAGAGGAGTGTAAGAACAAAATTTCTCTTCTGACCTGCGGCTTGGTTGACGATCGCGGGAAGCGCGGTCGTCCGCCACTTTGTCATTCGGCTGAGAGTCTTCGTTCCTAGGCCTCTTCCCTTTGTTTGTCGGGTCAGTTACTTGCGTACCCTTCGAGCATTAGTGAACTCCTCGGCATTAGTATACTTTTGAGCCTTCGCCATGAAGTCTGCTAGCGTTCTCGGCGGATTCTTTCCGATGGAGAAAGCGAACTTTCCTTCATTTAGTCCGCTTAGAATGGCAGCAAGAACTATCTTGTCATCATAGTTTTCAACCTGCAACGCTTCCTCATTGAAACGAGCGATGTAGTCTTTCAATGATTCTTTGGGAGCTTGCTTGATGGTGAGCAGGTGAGTGTTGAGTTTTCGACTTCTCTTACCGCTTATAAACTACGTAAGAAATAATCGACTTAATTCTTTAAAAGAGCCCACAGAGTTTGGTTTGAGCTGACGATACCAAATCCGAACGGACCCTGTAAGGGTGATGGAAAACCCTCTGCACATCATCGCGTCCGTTGCGGTCTGAATTTACATCCACGATCGGTAGGCTTCCAGATGTTCGGATGGATCTCCAGATCCCGAATACTGGATAACAGGAGGCATCTGAAACCTCTGTGACATCACCTCAGCTATGATGGCAGGGGTGAAGGGAGGCTCGGTCTCTTCAATCATTGCCTGGATCATAGCAAGAACTGTCGATTGTTGTTACTTTTTCTCCAATGTTAAGAACTTGTTATTTAGTTCTGCAAATCATGCCTCCCAAGGATCTTTATTTTCAGCGATGACTCTGGGGCGTCCTCGATTTCCAGAGTTTTTCTTTCTCTCCTCCGTTCTAATTGATGGCGAAGATCCGTGGGTGTCAGAGCAGAGGTGGCTGAATGGATGGTAGTAGGCGCTCGAGTAGTGGCATTCCGCGCTGATCCTTCGGCACGCGCCGTAGGAGGATTTTGACCCGAACGCGGTACCCCCGAATGCTGGGGAGCTTCAAGTCTCACACTCCTCGGCACAGAGCGAGTCTCTACGAACAAACCAACCGGCTCGAGAATGGGGTTTTCCTGAATCGGGCGTAGCTGTGGCTCCCTTTGCTGTTTCATTCTATTTATCTCATCGCGTAGGGCCTGAATTTCGTTTTGCATGGCGCGATATTTACTCGACTGATTGCGGGAACATTGGGAAGGCCCTGGTGCAGATTCAGCGTGAAGTGGTGATGATGACCGAGTTCGTTCGTTTGGTTCCGATTCCACAACCGCAGCCTTTTTTTTCCTCGCCATTGCTCAGAAGAAGGAAAGTGAGAACCTGACTTTTAGTCTCAGCTTCCCACAGGCGGCACCAAAAAATGTTTATATCTAAATCTGGTCGGCCCTACCTCCATGTCTTCTTCCCCTCAACGTATCACCCCTGAAACCTGCACCAAGAGAACTAGCAAAGGTAACCTTGGCTGAGTCGGGGGACCCTCCGATACCTAAGTCAGGCCAAGGGAATCGGGGTCTAAGTAGAGAGTAGAGGAGAGAGCATTTGCTAGCGCGTATTTGTAGATGTGGTGTCATATTTTATTTATACTTGCCTGTAAAATGGTCTGGATCCGATAATCTCGACACGATTAAGGGGATTCTCGGATCATGGAGATACTGCTCGCAATCTGCTGATCACGCAGCGTATCAGGCATGTAGTGCGTATCTACGAGCGAAGTTATCGGCCACGTTCAATTATGGCAGTTTATATATTCGGCAGACAGAATATTCGCCTCCTGCCCAACTCGGCTCGTCCAACTGTCTGCCTTTGCGATTATTCGGTTGGACAAGGGCGATTCCCAGATCCGAGCGACCTTCAAATCCGATCTAACGAACCGATCTTGCTGGTCTGAACCGAAGCGGGGGCTCTATTCTCCAAGGCTTTCCTCGCCTCGGACTTTACATGTGCTTGGATCTTCATGGGATGCTCGTATCAGGTCGGATGGGTCTTGTCTCGGACGTCGTGGCAATGAGTCGGCTCAGACTGACGTTTTGTCGCTGAACCTCATATAGGCTCGGATCTCCCCATAACACTATGAATGCAACGTCAACATGGCGAATGTGGATTTCACATGAAATTGAAGTCTCTAATGGATGTATTAAATGTAGGCACAGGAGTTGTCTACAAGTCCATATGAATCTGTGTGAAGGATGAATAACCAAAAAATGAAATTGAGTGTGAGAATTCAACGGTTTAAAGAGTCAAGCTTGTAAGGGAGTGTTTGGACATAGAGAAACCAAAATGTGGACATGGAAAACTAACATGGAGTCCTCAAGAATTGGAAAGCTGTGGATTCTAACAGTGATTCCTTTGTTTGGTTTGGAGTGTTTTCCATGATAACATTAAAAGGTCAACCATCAAATGGTGCGAACTGCCTCTAGTAAACTTGGAAACTGACATTTTTATTTTTTATTTTGGAATAAAGCGATGTCCTCTTTTTGCCCAATGAAAACCTTCAAAATAGAAATTGGTTTCCATGTCCATTAAAAGGTTTGATTCTGCAAACCTTTTAAACAGCACATGGTGTGACCTATCGTCAATCTGAATTGTTCATTCACTCATACAACTAGGACCAAGCCATGGTATCATGCCAATCAGTTGATCCTAAGCTTCTGATCAATAGCATGAAAATGGACAGTCAAGATTGACTGGAAAACAAAATAGGTCCAATCATCATCTTGAAACATCTAGTAGATAGATTCCAGTTTGTATTTCTTATGGTTCTAAAGTAACACTTTGATTTGATGATTCTAACCATGTGATTTATGGCTCATAAACAACAGACGGTTGTAACAAATTGGTCCCATTCAAAAGGGACAGGTTACCCTATGCGCCATTTAAAAGGTTTTAGGAGGTTGCTAACGTCCCCGCGAAGGTGGGGGCGTTAACAAAACCCTATATAAATATGTATATTGTATCATATTCTCAAACAGGGTAAAAACAGATATCCATGAAAACCATATTCTCTTCCGAAGTTTTTTATTGTTCACAAACAGACAAACAGGCCAAAGGAATTTAGCAGCTGCAGATGGAAAAATCAAATTTGGTTGAATTTTTTTTTTCTGAGTTATGGAAAATTTTTAGTTTGTACAATTTAGGAATGATTGGATCAAATGCCCAAGATTGTAAGATCATGCTATAGAATATTTGGCCTTTTTCCTGATTGAATGTGAACTATCGCTTTCTTATTCTCTCTTTAATTTTCTATTTGATGGGCCACCTATTATAGCGTCAAGATTTTTTCCATATGGGAGTTTTTAATGTATGCACCATCTAAAACAGAGCTCATAATATCAATGGGTTTAATCCCTTAAAAATGGGCCCCACTTGTGCAAACTGACAGCCTGGGTACCATGCAAACATTTGCATCTAGCATTCTATCATTCCCCGAATCCCAACTTTCACATTTTTAAAATTTTTATTTTTATTTTTTTTATTAGTATGGGATTGGGGACATAAAAGCTTGGTGGTGTTACACCAAGCTCGAGGCAGAGATCACAGAATACCATTGTACAAGTGGGGCCATTGTTTAGTAATCCAAACTGTTGATGTTATGGGCCCCAGCATGTATGGTCCATGCCCAAAAATCTCCCTGATGGAGACTTCTATACCTCTCAATGGATGGACAACAATGAAACGTAAGAAAGAAATTGCATCAATGGTTTCCACTCAACAAATAGGTGGCAAATATTCTGTAGCTAGGATCTTCGTTTCTGGAAGATTTTGGTGCACAGGTTATCCACTATGAGGCCCATTGTATGTTGGGTCACTGCCCATTCATAAAAATTGAATTCTGGAACACGCTATATTACAAATCTTGGCCCGAGCATTGTATAATACCTTTCCTGCAGCCATACATTTTTGGTTGTGCTCGGTCCAACTCAGACCTGATTTAGACGTGGCCAGTGGACATCCTAATTGTCCTTGCTCAAATTGTCTTTGAATTTCTCTCCTCTTCCCCCGTCTCTAAGATCTCAATATTTGGAGATTGGGAGAGGAAGGGATCTGAGCTCTCTATTTTGTTGGAAATATTCTCTTATTTCTTAGATCTTTTGCCACAAAAATCAGGTAATTCTGCTCAGGTACGCGACAATGTACCAACTGATGGTTGAAGCAATTTTTCATATCAGTCCACTTGTTTTGTATGCTGTTGTCCACCTGAGATGTGAAATTGCCTGATTTTGGGCCAGAGATTCAAACAGTGCGGCCTGCATGATGGAAAGCCCTAATCTTGTATATCGGTACATTGGCACATGTTCGTGCATGTGTATGAGCGGTGCTCCCACGTGCATGTGGAATTAGTAAACATCAACTGAGTGAAATGAAATGGAAATATTTCAGGCAGCATACCTGTCTTTTTCCTTTTTCTTCTTCTTTTATGGTATTTTATTTACTTGCTTTTTCCATCATTGAGCCCACTGTATTTTCTCTGGTTCCATCTATTGCCTGCTTTCATTATAGAGTTTCCCTTGGATCTTGTTTTCTTTCTTCTTCTTTTTTTATCTTTCCTTATTTTTTTTAAAAACATGATTTTCTGCATCCATCTCAAAGAAAAATCAAGTAATCGCCTTTAATTTCAATTTTCAGGGTAGAAGAAGACGAACAAAGGAGGAGGCGGAGGTGCTGGCAGTGGTCCCACTGCTGCGGCTGCCACAGCGGCAGCTCAGAAGCAGAAAACTCTGCTACAGCGAGTCGACACCGATATTAGCAACATCGTTGACAATTTCAGCCTGCTTGTTAATGTTGCTAGGGTAACTTTTAGTAATCTAATTTCCTCATGTGAATTTGTCCAAGTATTCTTAGGCACATGTTGCTTATTGTTGAGTTTTTTACACTGATATCAAATTGGACTTGTGGCACAGCAATCCATTACCCAAACCATTCATCTTGTGGGTCTTACCATGGATTGGCCATGTAGAAACACACTAATTGGATGATCTTGACCAAGGTATTCAAAATTGGTCACGTAATGGCCGTAACGGCCGTTACATAACGGTAACAGTTATAACCGTTATGCGTTACAGGGTCGAAATGGCCATAACGGCCCCATAACGGTCATGTAACAGTTTTTTCAAAAAATAAAAAACGGCCGTAATGGCCGATACGGGCGCTATAACGGCCACCGTTACCGTTTTGGAACACCTTGATCTTGACAGCACTAGAAAAGAATATCTTCTATGGCTTACATTGAACGAGAAAAAGGTCCACGGATTCAAAGGTAGCACTGTCCTTTTCTATTTGCAGTCTGTGGTTCATCCACGGCAGAACCCACCTGAAGAAGATGCTGGTCATGGTGCATTACGTGCCGCTTCCCAGTCAACTGCAGGTTATGTCACATAGATTCCTCAAAAGATTTTCAAGAATATTACAAAATAAATGTAGGGCACAGCCATGACAAATGCATAGGGGAACGGGTTATAGATCATCGTCATCCAGTGTGTAGAATTCAGTTACATAAGGCAGACTAGGTTTCCGTTGGTCCCAAAAAACCAAAAAGAAAAAGAAAAAGAAAAGAAAATTTATGTCGATAATGAATTCACAAAATACTGTTTGGGCAATGGGTTGTATTGGTTTAAAACCGAGGGAACCTTTGTGACTAGTATGCACAGGTAAAGCTCAGCTATAAGTTCTCGTTTGGGGCAACCATGGCAGGTTATTGTCCTTCTGCTATTCCACCCCCAAAGCAGTGTTGTCAAAATCCTACGATTTTCGATATATGATTTTAGTCGAATCTTAAGCAAAATGATTTGAATCACAACCTTGAATCCCTTTTTATATGAATCCTATGATTCCATGATTTGAATTTTATCACTTACGATTCAAATCCTGATTTATGATTCAAATTATACTTGTTCTCTTCTATTTTAAGCTTCACTTGGCTTTTATTCTATGTTTTTAAATTAATGGGAGCTTTAGGATTCATTTAGAAAAGGTAAATTATTTTATTTGTTCTTTGTAAAAGATTAAATAACATATATTCTCTTCAATGTTAAATTGTGTATCTTTTTTTTTTTTTTTTTTTGTGTGATTTCTTACTTCTTAACTATTTGAAACACCAAATTAATGTATGACTTACCTGTCGTGTTTTTATGGATGGTTATGATCATGTTGACTTATATGTATTATGGAATGGTGCTTCGAAATGAAAATATCTTTTTTCATCAGTCCACAGTATCAAAGGCCACTTTTTCACCATGATTCTACATTCAAGAAATGTAACAGGAACATAAATTATTGAAGGACCCTTGTATATTTTTTAAGGAGAATTTCTTGAAAGATAGAAAAATAAAGGAATAAAATCCTTTAACACTATAATGACATTGTGTTACTTGGTGCACATTGATGGCAAAAGGAAGATTGATGAGTTTTTAAAAAAACTTCTGATTTATTTATATTTTTCATTGTTTTTTTTTTTTTTTTCAATTTTTTGAGAAAATTGTAAAAATTTTACGATTTGCAATTTGATACGATACAACCCCCACTACAATTTGCAATGCGATAACAAATTTGATAGCATTGCCCTAAAGTAGTTTTTTGGCTTCTTTTGGATGCACTAGCAAATTGAATCACAATTACGAGTCTTACTCCTAGAGAATTTGAAGTATCTAATTTTATGTAACACCCCGGATTTTGGCCAATCTGGGATTTGACGTCCTTAGGCAGCGGGTCAACTAAAACACCTGGAAAATTGCTCAGAACCCAATTCCATAGCCAAAGAAACCACTTAGGATTAATTCCTTTAGAAACTAAGCATAAGTTAGCTAGCGCAACGTTGGAGTAGCTGGGAAACAGTCCCTGATCACTTTAAATACGTTCTACAAGATCCAAATCGAGTAGAACGTATGACTCTATAATACTCTATAACCTTGGATCAAACTCTAAGCCGGTTTGTTCTCTGGACCACTTTGAAATTTTGTATTGGATCTAGACCGCGCGTCGAAAGTCCGATACCTCCTATCTTAGACCGTTAGAACCGCCTTGCTGGACTTGACAATCATTTCAAAAATCAAGTCCAACCGATAAACACAGGCTATTTCATTGAGCCCGGACCGAAGAGAGTGCGAATAAGGACAGATTTGGAATTTGAAATTCAAATCCGGCACACGACTTGACGCGTCAGTATTAAGCATTCTGACCGTCAGAATTTAGCCAAATTACACCGTTGGATCAGGAGAAATTTCTATTTTATATCATGAGACTTTCAGCCCTGATGTACGTGCGGTGACCGCTGAACTGAAACTGGTCCGCCATGTGCGATCTGCGGACCCAGCCGGACTGAAAACTTAATACGTGCTAGATCTGGTACGCGTGAGCTTAAGTCCGATCGCATTCGGTCAGGGGACCACCAGAAAGCATCTTTTGAACCGAAACAGCCCCGATTTGGATATGCACTAAGTGAACTTTGTACCGGAGCCTATTTCGGGCAAGTTTGGGTTTATAAAAGGGATTGAAACCCTCACTCCTCTCTCCCATCCGAATTTGCAAAAATTCCTAGATTGGGAGAGAGAAAAGGTGAGAGTTTGTGAGAGAAAGTGGGAGAGAATTCCCTGCTGCTTATGCCACGTGCTGTACGTGCTTAGGCAACGCACTCCGATCACTTTCCCGGCGATTCCTCCACGTTTTCAGGTAAGAAAATACCCTAGAGGTTGCTGATTTGAGGTTCTTTTCGTTTTCTAGCGAAGTAGCTAATAGAACTTGTGTATTAGGTTCTCTAATCGCCGTAGACGAAGCGTATACGCTCCGTTCGAATTTACACATCCATAAGAGACAATGTGCGGATTTTAGACGCTTTGATTGACTATTTCCAAAGCTTTCAATGTCGTTTAATAGTAGATTATCGACGGCATCGCCGTTTGACATGTACGACATGCTGTCCGTTTCCTGTTTCGTAAACCGGCGAAGAATATGAGATTTAGGGCATTTTAGTCATTTGTAGGAAGTACTGTTTTCATGCATATTTTGCTGATGTGATTGACATGGTTTATTGTCGCATTAAAGTGTTAGGAATGCGTGCATAATTAGTTTGGCGAAGAGATTCGCCTAATTGCGCACTTCGGGTCGACATACTATATGTAGACTTAAGTGTGTAGTGTAAGTGTTTGTATAAATGTTTGTATTAGTATGTATTGAATTAAATGATGTTATGGATTAGTTTGAGATTGGTTTCTCAATTAATATGCTGGCGTAAATGGTTTCCTACATGTTAGCCATATGCATGATTTCATTATATGAATGAAATGCATGTGCTTGATGATTCACTTAAGTTGTATGTTATAACATGTGCTTGATGATTTCATTATGATTTAGTTTGAGATTGAATTCTCAATTAATTTGCTGATGGAAATGATTTCCTTTATGTTGGCGATATGCATAATTTCATTATACGTATGAAAGGCATGTATCAGGTGATTTGCTTAAGTGGTATGTTACAACATGTGTTAACATGCTCATATGGTTGTATTTCATTTCCAATACTTTCACATGCTTTGCCGATGTGATTCCACATGTTTGGGACTATACTTAGTCCAGCCAGTCGGTAACCGAGCGAATTCGTGGTTAGCTTATCTTCGCCACGAATGACGTGTCGATGAACGCGAGTTGTGTTTTGGAGTTGGCGGCAGTGGTTAGGCCACATGAAGTGTTTTACGCACTTCATGTCGTTCAACTTGAGATGCGATCGTGCTAGTCGAGCCCGTCAAGTAACTCGACTGGCCATTGTATGTTCACCCTGCATGAGTCATAACTGCTTGAACCTAGGGTACTGAACTTACCATTGTAAACCCCGTTAACCATGGTACCTTGATCCACGAAGACTCATGAGCCGGGCATGGTGGTATGGGACACCGTGGTCGAGCTGTCGGCCTACGCTGGGGCCACAAACCTTCCCGTAGTGACCAGTGAGCACCTAGTCTCGTGAGCAGATTTTGGTGGTATGGGACACTATAGTCTAGCTGTCGGCCTACACTGATCAAGCGACGAGTCCTTTATAGTGACCGCGAGCGTATTCTGAGTCTACGGGAGGCGACGACCCTTCAGTAGCAGTAGAGTACAATAGGCCTGTATTGATAAGGTGATGGGGGAGCGGAGCAACGAGTGCGTGCAACAGCCCTGACAGCCTTTGCAGCGACCTACAAAATATACATCGTATGAGATTACTAGGAGTGATAACCCTAGACAGGATCTGTGTTGGGATTGATATAAGGGAAGTACCTTAGTTTTCCAATCCTGCTGTTTGAATGGACTAATAATAACTCGGAAATCATATCACCATACCATTGCATGTGCCTGGAAGATGTGGAGCACTTGAGGGTCGATTGCATGCCGCGGTCGTAAGATGGTGCCGTATGAGGGAGATCGTCGGTGAGGGCATACATTACGTCATGTCATATTGCATTAATAACAGTTTTAGGATTGTTTGATTTACTGCTTTACTATTATCGCATGATTGATTTGAGAACATGTTAATCCTTGCTCTATTATTCCACTGAGTTAGCCACTCACTCCCACATTACGGGATGGTGTTCCTGGACACCCACTAGACCCTTTTGTGATTGCAGATGATGGCGCGGCCTGCGAGGCGGAGCCGGACTTGATGATGATGAGGAGGATCCCTCCTTTATGCGTGTTCTGATCGACGGGATTACAGGGAGGTTGATTAGATGTCTTGACACTTGTCATTTTATATTTTCAGAGCACTCATGTATATACTTTCTTTCTATTTTAAGGTATACATGTATATGTCTAACCTGGTAACATGTTCACACTCAAGAGACACACAACAGTTTATATATGTTATACATACTATCACAGACTTCCGCTGGTAAATTTATCTGTCTCTGGAGTATGATATGCTGATCTGGATTAATCTCACTCATGTTTAATACGTTATCACAGACAACATTCAATCATACATATCTATGTTGCATAAATAACATTTTGGAACTCGGGAGTTGGGTTTTTGCTCGACCCCCCGATTTTCGGGATGTTACATTTTAGTGTCCCTACTACTTGTAGTTTGGGTCTAGGTTCAAAAATGCAATCACGTTACTTTCAAGTTGGTCCTGAAACAAAGTTAACTGAAAGTCTATAATTTCTTACGGACAGAGAAGACGAGGAATTTGTCCCTTCCACTCGACTAATTTGAATAATTGCAAATTGATTCACTTGTGCATCATTCGAAGGCAACCTTTTTAAATGCATCTTGCCTAAACCACTTCTTGAAGCACTCCTAGCCTATCAAAATCTCTAACTAAAGCTTAAGTTTCAATTTCAATTAGTGACGTTAAAAATCCTACAGTTTAGGATTAGAATCTATTGATTTGAGTTATATTTGATAGAAATTAATTATGGATTCAAACCGAAACACTTAAGAATCACACAATTTATTGAAAACTAGCAAGGCATGAAGTTTTGCTATATTTTATTCCTTTAAATTAGCTTTGGGTACATTTTTCAGTTCTCAAGGTTAATAGGTTGGCGTGGCATCAAATTGTGGTTGAGAGTGCAGGATGATAGCAAAAAGACCTTCCTATTCTTTTCTCAACCACAATTTGTTTTGGAGAAAGTAGGAATTTGTCAAGCCACTTAAAGTCGGTTGCATTTTTCCTAGCTACCCCATACACCAAGTGCATTAAGAAAGCTTGGTGAGCCCTTTCTGCGATTGGGTCAGAAAAAGTGAGAAGTCCTAGCCTGCTAATTGCCGGTTGTGTTTTCTATGCTTCCCCCCACCCCAAGCCATGTTTTGGCAGTACACCCTAATCCTTACTCTGTACTTTTAGATTAATGGGAGGTGAAATGGAAATTCTGCATTTTTCAGAGGCTATCAAGGTGTTATTGTGGAAAGCTCGTATCCGAGACTGGTGATGAGAGACCGCAAAGGGCGGTGATTGCGTGCTCATCTAAGATTTAGGTCCAGAGGTCATTCTCGCTAGAGGAATTGAGAGGTCTGCAAAACGATTTCTTTCCCAACAGTTAGAGATGGTGATCGAGATGGAAGGTTGGAAGACAAACAACAGGATGGGGAGTTAGGGCATTAGGGTGGGCAGAAATATTCTCGGAGAAGGGAAGGAGAAGACATGGAGAAAGGGGTGGAGAACATTGAGAGGGTTTCGAAGAAGGTGCTTAAAGGGGGAAGGGAGGAGTTGAGGGGGTTCTATGGAGGAAAGGGAGCTCAGGAAGGGAGATGCGATGAAGATGTGGGAGTGGAGATTTTTAAGGAGGGGACTTCTTATAAAGGGAAAAGGGTTGAGGGGTGGACTTTGGTCAGAAGGAAGGGATTTGATAAGCCAGTTAGTACGCAAGATCATGACTCATGAGATCTGGTCGCTGAGAGTTTCCAATGATATCTATGGAGAACTTTCCGGCTAATTATTCTGGATGGCATTTTTCTAGGGTATTTGGGAATTGCAGAAGGTCATCGAAGTCAAGCGGGGGTTTTGCTTTTGTGAGAATGGCATTGCAAGAAGAGGTGAGCCGTGCTGTTGCAACGCTCAACAGGAAGAGCTTCAACAAAAAAGGCTATTGGTGCAGTATGCTCGCTACGCACCTGAGGTTGTAAATAATGCCACTATCAGGAAGGGTGGTGTGGGGATTGGAATTGGGAAAGGGGAAACAAATAGGGACAAGGGAAATGAAGTTGGAAATAAGGGCATGCCTCACAAGCATCTAGGTTTGAGTTGCCAGTGAAGAGATTAAAGGCTCGCAACATGATGATAGTTTCCCAATTGGTGCTTCTAGTATCATGCTCAAAGAATAGTGAGACTTTAGGCAAGGGGAACAATACCAGTATACTCTGGGTTTACGAGTCGAGCTCCTATCGAGATGTAATGGAGGGGGGTTCGCTAGGGGAAAAAGAGAGGAGGGGAAGAGATGGTATGAAAGGGGAGGAGAACCCTGCAAAGGAAGGTAAATGGATGTGGGTGAGGAAGTTGGAAGAGGGGTCGGAGGTGTGCTTCCATGTAGGTGTACTGGCGAACTCCTAAAATGCTCTCCAGTGGTGTTTGGTGGCATTGACAAGGAAGGGGGCTTCGATGGTCAAGGTGGGAGAGTGGTTAGCTTCCTGTTGTAGGATGGAGGAGGATTGTATCTTGAAACCACAGAGTGATTTTGAGATTTGGATTTCTTTAAGGCTTTGTGAAAACTTGGACAAAGTTTTTCTCAACAGAGTTATGTTTAAGGAGGGCCCAATAGAAGCTTTGTATCGGTGGGATGATTGGTCTAAGTTTGGGCTAGAAGTGTTCTGGGTCTAGTTATGGTGTGTGCCTTTGGAGCTATGGCTTTTTAAAGCCTTTGCTGCACTGGGATCTTACGTCGGGGAGTTGATGGCCATTGATCTGGCGACAATTTGTGTGAGGAAGAAGAAGAGGGATGCAATGTCAGAGAAAATCATCATTGTTGCTGGGGACGTGAAGCTCCCGATTAGGGTTTTGTGTGAGGGAAGAGAGGAAGAGGTGGTTCGGATGGGTACTTGCTGCCAAAACACTAAAGCTAAAAGGGGGGAGTGGTGGGTGTAGGAGAGTGTGGGAGACGATGGAGCACAGTTTCCCTGTGGAGTACCGAATTTAAGAGAGGCTTCTTAGTGGCTTGCGAGGGGTGTGTCAGAGGTCTGTGGGTTGTCCTCAATTCAACGTGTAGCTTGTTGCCATGTTAAGGTAGGGAGATGGTGGTGGTGGCTACAACTAATGTTATGATGGAGGTGTCATTGGGTGGCCGAGTAAATGAGAGAGAAACACACGTCCTGGTTGAAGGCAGGTTAGAGGGGACGTGTCTATCGTCGAATGACATGTCTGCGCTTTTGAAGGCGGTGTTGGAGCTAAGTGGTGATCAAAGGGTGTTTCGATCTTCAGGCTTAGAATGGGGAGATAGGCTAGGAGGTCCGGAACTCTCAGTTAAGGACTCGTGTAGGATCGTTGTTGGCTTAGTGCAGGTTGGTGGCGGGTTAGTGAAGGATGGAGTCATGGAGATGCATGTGTTTGGATTGGGCAGAGGCTTGTCTCCTTGGTGCATGTTCTTGTCCCCGTTCATGTGGAGTTTTTAAATGAGGCATGTGAGGTCACTGTTTCCCCTCTCCACATGTGCGAGGAGAGCCTCAGTTTTATCTGAACCCTTCAATGCTTCTTCTTGTTCTCCTTTTGCTATTGAAAGTAAGGAGTTGGTGGACCTTGCATTAACAATGATGCTTCCCCTTCCAACAGCACTAGGCTGTGCAAGTGCTTGCTATTGGGTAATCAACTCTTCCTCTCCTGCATCTTTGGAGATGCTGGTGCATTTGTATGCGTTGTTTAAGTCTAATATGGTGGTGTAAGCTATAATGTTGGTGCTGCATGAAGATAAGTTCTCTGTATCTAAAGCTGTAAACATACAGCCTACGAGTTGGCCAGGGAGTGGACAATCCTTTCTTAGAAGCACTAGACATTCCTCCCATTCAAGAAGCATGAGGAGCAGTTACGGCTTTGTACGGCGGTCAAGGCTTATCGGAGATCGAAGTTGGCACCCTTGCTAGGGTCACGAGAAATTCGAATGAGAAGCAAGAGAGAGGAAGTGAATCAAAGAGGTAATTAATTTGTTGGGAAGGTAGTAGTCTCAATTGGAGATTGTGATGAGGACTACGTTGCTTTATTTTAGTTCATTGAGGAACGGGGAACGCAGAAGGGGCAAAGAATCAAGGGATAGTTTAGCTTTCCCCAAAGGGTAAAAGGGGGCTAGTGAGACTTGAATCACCTATTAATTACAATTCAAGGGCTTCATCCTAAAATGGGAAGAAAGGAAAAAGGGGTTAGTGCAATGTCTAAATGAAGATGCTTAGCTAGAATGTTTGGGGATTTGGCTACTGCGAGAAGAGGGTTTAAATCAAAGACCTATGTAGGCGTGCTAAAGGCCCAATTGTTAACTTTGCAGGAGACTAAGATGTGGACAATGGACAAGGATCTTGTTAATTGCGACAGGGAAGTTAAGGAGAAGAATGAGTGGTGTTGGTTGCTATAGGTGCAAGTGCAACAGGATGATAGGTAGTAATTGAGGACTCAAAAGGTGTGAAAAAAGGAGGACTCAATGGTGTTCACTTCTGTCTATAGACCAAATTTGATAGCTCTTAGGTAAGTGTTTTGGGAGGAGTGAGACTTGGTTTGGAATAGGTGGCAGCTCCCATGGGTAGCGGGGGGTGTGATTTTAATGTAGTCAGGTTTTTATATGAGAGGTCTAATGGAGGCTGTATAATGAGAAGCATGCGGGGTTTTTTGAGTTAGGTGAATAGAAATAGGATTGTGGAAATTCCATTGGAGGATGTCAAGATCACATGGAGCAATGGGCATGAGAGGTTTGAAAATTGATAGCTTTCTGGTCACCTTTGATTGAGTGGATATTTACCCTTTCACTCATTAAAGAGACCTCCCAAGGCTTGTTTCCGACCACTGTTCGATAGTATTGTAGGTGGATGAGGACAACTAGGCTCTAAGCCTTTCAGATTCAAGCTGATGTGCTTAAAGTTATGGGTTTCTCAAACCTTAAAAGAGAATGGTGGTGTTCCTTCAAAGTTGGAGGCTTTGTAGGGTCACCTTTGATTGAGTGGATATCTACCCTTTCACTCATTAAAGAGACCTCCTAAGGCTTGTTTCTGACCACTGCTCGATAGTATTGTAGGTGGATGAGGACAACTGGGTTCTAAGCCTTTCCGATTCAAGCTGAGCTTTGTAGGGTTGAGACTATACAAGAAGCTGAAGCTCCTTAAAGGGAAGATTTCCAATAGGAAAAGGGAAGTTTTAGGGGAAAGGGAAGCAGAACCGAAGCCATCTTGCAAGACATTTAAGCAATAAACGTGAAGGAAGAGAGTGGTGAGTTTTCGGTAGAGGAAAGGGCAACAATGGTTAAACTCTCCTAGGATTATGTGACTTGGCTCTTGGAAGACGAGATCAAATGGAGACAACGGTCACATGCAACGTGGTTGTAGGAAGGGGACAAAAACACAAGTTTCTCCGTAGCATAGTAAGTGCTCGCACTAGGGATAACAAGATTTGGTGTAATGATGGAAGGCAGAAGGATATAAGATAAATCATAGGTCTGCCACACCATTGTGCAATTCTATAAAAATTTGTTGGCAGATGAAGCTTGGGAGAGGCCTCAGTTGGACTACTTGACTTTTAACTAGCTAACACCATTAGAAGCTAAAGGTCTTGAGAAACCATTCTCGATGGAAGAGGTCAAGGTTGTGGTGGACTCTTTAGGTGGGGATAAAGCCTTGGGACTGGATGGTTTTTTGTTGTTGTTTTTTTTTTTCCAAACCTTTTGAGAACTAGTTAAGGGTGGTTTGCTTTGCTTTCTTGCCTAGTTTTGGGGGAGACGTTGTTTTCGTCGGAACTTGAGGTTTCCTCCATAGCTATCATTTCGAATATACAAGAGGTGGAATGCTTGTGTGACCTTCGCACTATTAGTTTGATTAGTGGCTCATATAAAATCCTCGCAAAAAATTTAGCTACAAGGTTACATAAGGTTTTGGACAAGATATTAGAAACCCAAGGCGCGTTTGCAATGGGTAAGAAAATTCTAGACACTGCTCTTATTACTCATGAGTGTTTGGATGTGAGGCATTGGGAAGGGAAGAAGGTCATTGCGTACAAGTTGGATCTCAAAAGGTGTACGACTGCATGGATTGGGGTTTACTTGACTACATGTTGCGGGTGTTGGGTAGTGGTCAAAGGTGGAGAAGCTAGATGAAAAAGTGTTTGATGCTTCATCCGAGCTTCGAGAGGCCTTAGGCAAGGGGATTCACCCTCTCCTTTTCTATTTATGGTGGTGGTTGAGGCACTAAGCAAGATGCTCAATAAAGGTCAGCCATTTAGTCTGATTAGAGGCTTTAAGGTGGGAGGTGTTGTGCCCCCAATTTCTCACCTTCAGTTTGCCAATGAACCATTCTTTTTTTTTTTCAACTCAGGAGTTGAAATGGTGGATAATTTGAGGAAGTTGGTGTGATGTTTTGAGGTTGTTTGGGCTTAAGAGTCAACATCTTCAAAAATGAATTGTTTGGGGTGTGTATTTCTAATGAAAAGTGGCTTCATTGCAAAGGTTTTCGGATGTAGGGTAGAGTCTCTTACATCTACATATTTTGGGTTTCCTTTGGGTGTTTGTAAGCTGACCAAACGTCTTTGGGATAAGGTTATTTGAAGGGTTAAAAGGAAGTTGTCTAGGTGAAAAAATAGACATCTATCATTAAGGGAATGTTGACATTGATAAGATTAGCTTATGTCAAATCTAACGGTTTACAATATGTTGCTTTTTAAGTGTTCGACATCGGTGGTGGATATGTTGGAAAGGCTGAGAAGGAATTTACTATTGCCAAGAAGCTAAGGCAAAGCATAAATTCCACCTCTTAAAGTGGGAAGAGGTTTCCAAAACTACATAGTAAGGGATGAGCTGGTGTAAAGAACCTAGAGTATATGAATCAAGCTCTTTTAGGAAAATGGTTGTGGAGGCTTGGGTTGAAGGAAGGACGATTGTGGAGAGAAGTAATTGCAAGCAAATATAGCCTCTAAGAAGGGGGATGGTGGGTGAAGGACTCAACTCTCTACATGGCATTCGTACTGTGGAGGGGGTCAAATCTTTGATGCACAAGTAGAGGATTCACTTTTCTTGGGGTGATGGGAAAAGGATCCGGTTTTGAAGGATTTGGTAATTGGGGAGAGCTTTCTCCTATTCACATTTCCAACTCTAGCCAAAGTATCCATGAATCTGGAGGTTTTCATGTATCAATGCTTCTCATTCATTTGCAATTCTGTGGTGTAATCTCTCCCTTGTCGAAGAAATTTGTTGAATAAGGAAGCGGGGGAATATTCTCGGCTTTTGGAGTGGCGCCATTGCCTCAAGTCAACTTTGGGTGAGGAGAATTCTTTGGTGTGGTCTTAGGAAAAATTTGGGTGATTGTTCTCCTTTTACAAGCTGCTAGGTTAGCCCTTGGTGAGGGAAGTGGTATGTTTTCTTTCATTTGGTCTTATAGTGCGCCTCCCAAAGTAGCGACATTTACTTGGTTAGTGGGAAGGAACAAGATCCTTACCATTTATAACCTTCAAAATGGATCGGCATTAATCCCTAATTAATGTGTGATGTTGTTGACATGGAAATTTTCACACTTAGTGATGAGCTCCATGAAACTGATGGCACCATTATGCCATCCCAGGACATCACCATTTTGCCTGCGCAGAAAGTTGACGACAAGCTTCAACAACGCTGAATAACATCACCTTTGTGCCATGCATAAAGTCCTTTGCGGGATGAGTGCCAAGGCAAGCGTAGAGGTTCCACTGCCGAGCAGATTGGGTCCCACGACCTATAAATACCTTGGGACCCATTCTGAGTTAGAGAAAAATAGTAAGAGAGACACATAGAGAAAGACAAGCCTTTGCAACAAGAAACTTTGGGTGCAAATGCTTACCAAGATGAGCCTTACTTGCTTGAACATTCTGCCCCCTTTCTTGGGAGGACCCTGCGCCTTGTGCATGGGCCTCCCAAGGTGGCCTTAGCGCCACACGCGAGGCCACTAAAGGGAGAGAGTTCAACATTATGGCGCAAATCCATTATGGCATCGACGACATAACGTGGAACTCATCTCTGCCCCCTCTTCTAAAGACTAAGGGAATATAATTTGGAAATTAGCCTCTCACAACCTAGTTCCCATTGTAGGGCGTAGACCTACTGCAATGTTTGTGCCTAACACAAAGGGTCCTGTCTTCATGTGACAAACGTTAGAGAGTGGTCATCCCTATATTTCTAGGGATAAGCCCATGGCACCGTTATACTAGCCGCTTGTCTATGTTAAAGCCACTACAAGCCTTCTTGGTTGAGGATCTGGATAGTGCGAAGACAAATGACCATAGATCAGACTAATAAAGCCATCTTGTAAGAAGGATAACTTCCTCTGTTTGTTTAACCTTTTAATCAAGGGTTTTCTCTAGGGATGTAATTAAGAGCCTATGCAAGACCACAACTTTCAATGTAATTTGTTCCCATAAGTTAAGGCCACTCAGCATGGCGTGTTTCTTGGGTGCACAACATGCATACATTATTTGCCTTAGCGAACAGGGTAACAAACACTCTATTGATCTATTCTAGCTCCACAACTTAATCAGCTATTTGATGCTTTGCAGGTTAAATGGTTATCTGATGCCTTGCTGGCTATCTGATTATCTGACACCATCACCTCTCATGGGCAAACCAATGATGCCAATGTTAGCCATATGAGACGCCTGCCGCCCAATGGCTATGGGAAACACCTCATGCCTAATGGCTAAAGAGACGCTATGATGCTCTCAGGCAACCCTGAGTAACAGATAAACATTTTGTTATGAATAGATGTTTGAGGGGTCCAGAAACATTGATCACTTATTTTTCCATCGTCCCCCTTTTTTTTTTTTTATTTATTTTTATTTTTTATTTTTATAGAAGGCATGGGAACATCACTTTCTTTGGCATTTCTTGGGTGATGCCCGGGTCTGTTGCTGGCTCCTTACTGGCTTGGCCTGATGGTGGCTAAAAAAAAAATGATGGTCACGTTGGAAATTAGTTATGATGGCTGTATGGGTTCCTTGAGGGGAGAGAAACGATCGGTGCTTCCAAAACAAGAGTGGTTTGGAGGTGGTTGTATATAAGAGGGCTAAAATGAATGTTGTAGGCTGGGTTTCTTGTATGGAGGATTTTGACCAAAATGATTGGTCATTCTTTAGCGGGGATGTAATTTTGTTGGTAGCTTTGAGCCTTTTGTGCTCTTTTAATAAAATTGTTGTTACCTTAAAAAAATAGAAATTCTTTGTAATAAGACCGCAGTTTTCCTAATCTCAAGACGTTTAAGGTGCCCTTTATATTTCTTTATTGTGGGAGAATGTCGTGAAAGTATGTTTGAGTCAATACTAATCTTGTTTTGCTTGATTTTTAGGTATTTTCTTTTTCTAAATAGAAGGAAAATTCTGGTTTATAACCCCAATTCTATTCAGAGGTCATTGGCAACAATCTTACTGAGGGTATGCTTGTGGTAGGAACATTTACTGCATATGTGTAATAATTACACCTTTTCCTTGACACTTCATCAGTCTTTTATTGTTGAGAAAGGGTGAAAATGTCAATGAGAAAAAATATCTCAAGTTAAATGGTTTTTGATACAATGGTTTCATTGCTAAAGGGCAAAAGAAATGAAATAAAAATTGTAATGATTGCACCTATGCAATAGATGTATATGGTACAAGGTACTTTGTATCTTACTACAAATAGACCATTTAGTTGGACTCCTTCCAAATATTATTTGATATTTGCACTCAGGTTCTCTCTGAAAACTAAGTGTTTGGCTTGTTGTAGGTAAATGATCCACCTTTCAGGAACTCGCAAGAAGCATTTCAGATGGAGATGCGTGCAGCCAGAGTGGTAAATGCACTTCCACCTCTTCTTTTATGTGTTGTTAGATGCTAGATTGACAAAGGCAACATTTCACATTGGGATCTTTGTACTAATCATCCATTAAATAGCATGGATGTTTAATTGGAAATTAGTTGGCTGCATTATTGCCAACCTTGTTTGATAACCCTTAATGTTTTTTGAAAGAAATGCTTGAATACATAAAAGGTTCTAACTGAATGGTTCCTTAATGATTATAGATTAGGGATACATCTCTAGCGCAGCTGGCTGATGGGAAGGATCCGCCCAAGCATTGACACCTTCAATCTTAAGCATGAGAACACAAACAAATAGAAGAGAACAATTCAAGAGATTTGATTCAATTCAAAGGTGCCTTGATACTACTCATCATAGGCCCTTATATAAGCTTTGAAACATACATAGAAGGAAAACTCATAATGTCATTGACAACCAATGATGTATTACAAATATGAAAAATAAATAAAAATGATTTGACTAGTGGATTATTCATAGCTACCTGATTGACTTCGCTAGCTAACTACCTAAATAGGCTAACTACTTAAATTGGAGGCTTGGGCCTCCTTATTGAGGGGTGAACTGTTGGGCTTGGGCCTGGCTCTGGCCCTGGCCCATGGATCATGGTCCCAAATCAGCCTGCATCAATCTCCTATGTACAGCCATAGCAAAGCTCCACTGCTCATTGTCCTAAATGGAACTGCTTAATATGAATGCATGAAACTTGAAGCGAGCCTTCTTCGCAAGGATTTGGTCTTGATCTACCGTTGATGAGGTTTGCCAATAAAGGATTTCCAGTTTTGGTGTCAAACACCATATCATTTTTCATTATATGATGGTATTTGCCATTTTGGTCACCATCCCATTTCTTCTAATAGTATTGCATTACATGATGTGCATATTTGAATTGCCTTTAAATTTCATTGATCTGATTGCCCTGGAATGTTTTTGGCAGCCAATTTTCTCCTCAAATTAGTGCAGGCTGAATTAAACAGCTATGTTTCCAGAAACTAGTTAGCTCTGTTATCGCCAATCTTGTTCAATGACTTTAACGTGTTCTAAAAGAAATCCTTGAATACAGCGTGGTTTCTAATAGAATTCTTCCTTATTTTTAATTATTATAGAATAGGGAATATGATCTGGTGTTGACATGCATTGCAAAGTTCCATTGCTGATGATCTCACTGTCCTAAATGGCCGCCCTGGTTAGTCCCACCATTTAAAAAATAGAAGAAAGTAGGCCCTGCTTCTTGACAGTTTGATCGTGGTCTGAGAGTGATGGGGTTCACAAATAGATTTCTTGTTTGGTGTCAAGCACCATATCATTTATATCTTGTGATGATATTTGCCATTTGTAGTTAGCTTCGTATTTTCTTATATTTCCGCAACGTGGCAATTTGAAATGCTTCTATTCATTCATCCTATTGCCCTGAACAGGTTCAGGCTGCCGATTCGCTTCTCAAGTTAGTGTCCGAGCTGAAGCAAACAGCAATTTTTTCAGGCTTTGCCTCCCTGAATGAGCATGTTGAGCAACGGAGGATTGAGTTTAACCAGCAGGCAGAAAAAACCGACCGCCTATTGGAAAAAGTAGGAGAACAGGCAGCTGCTAGCCTAAAAGAGCTTGAATCTCATTACTATTCTTCTGTCATGAGGACAAACCAACCCAAAGCATGAGGTTGGAAGGCATAGTTTTCGATGTTCACTCAAAAAGCATATGCATTTTATTTAATCGAATGGCTACTCATCTTTGGATAATGCCTCTGCTAGACACAAGCGTGATGTAATTTGGTACCACGGCATATTGTCTTATGGAACATAGATCTTCTTTCCTGGAGTTAGATGATATGGATCTCATGTCAGTACTCAAAGGCTGTCTTTGCTCAAATTCTGCAGGTCCGCGTCCCACTCCTATGGCCTTTCATTCATCTGTTCTCCAATGCCATTTTAGCACAAGTTTATTCATGCTGATTTCATCTTCCAGATGATGACCTGCAAACCTATGATGGTGTTTCCTTTTTTGGAAGAGAATGCTACCTGCTAGTGTTCCACATGTGCCATTGCGGCAAACATATGATATCCATGCAGTTCATCAGGTGGGCCCTAGCTCAAATGTCAGGCACACTCATCGGGTGATCCAGACATGTAAGTTGAATGTGGATTGATGGGTATCCTTTTCTAATAATTCATCTTTTGTTGAAAGTGTGGCCCACCTGTAGGGTGTCTGCCTGCCTTTTTGTTAGATCACATAAACTGTGGGCCCTGCCTTGTGAATTGACTAGATGCTGCACAACTTTGTGATGTCGTCATGAGCCTTGTGTTTGGTCTTTGTAGGTGGGCACTTCCAAGTAGCATTCCTCTTTTGATTTGTACGGGATTTAGAAACCATACTATTTAGCCGGTTTCTACAGTTTATCATCTTAATGGCCTAGCTGAAATCCAATGTCTGAACATGATTTTAAGTCTTGTCCAAAACTAGGATATATTGCCTTATACGTACCGGTATTGCCTATGAACGATACGGTTGTATTGGCCAGAAACAGCCTGATGCAGGGGCATTACGGGGCCGTATCAGTGATGAATGATACAATACCTGTTAAACCGATTTAACACCGTGCTTCTGAATCTCCTTCCCTGGGTGTAACCGTTTTGAACAGAGAACATCTGTACAACAAAACTGCAGTAGTATTCACCAATCATGTGCCATACCCATCCACGAATACATGCATATAGTCTTACAGAACTCCAATTTAGTTCCCCTTGGAGGGTACATTGCTGGTAACCTTGCTTTTAATGCCTGCTTTGATTTCTGCCAAACTCCATGGACACAGGGGTCTCTTGTTCTTCACGCGCAGTTTCCTTTATAATCATCATTGTTGCTGATCAAAATAAGCTTTACTGAGCACTCAGTCTACCATTAGTAGGAGTCTTTCATTTTGAGATGATATATCTAAAGGAGTCATTATCTTATTGGTTTCTTATCCTAACTCATCCATAACATGGGGGTAAAGACAAGGTGATCATGGTGAAACATGTCAAACAACAGTTCCACAATGTGCTTGTCTTGAACCCAGTTCCCATCATTCTTGTGAATCCTTTTGACTATTTGGTGTAGATTGCTCCCATATGATAGTTGTTGCATCTATGGAAATGGAAAAAGAGTTGTCTTAGTTGTACGTTGTATTTTCACATAGTTTACAGGATCGATCTACTTCACTATTACTTCCAAGTAATCTGCAAAATTCCATGAATTGAACTGAACATGGGAGAGAACTGTTTCGAGCTCGCCGTAAATATTACTTAAGGAGATAAATGGACTAAACTAGTGGCCTCTCCATTAATAGTATAAATAATCACTTATAGTCAGTCTGTGAATTGCTAATGGCTTGTGAGATAGTAGGAAAATCATTGCTCTTCATTTCGGTTGTGTAGCTTGTGAGCTCTTTTTATTCTTTTTATATATATAAATAATAATAATAATAATTATTATTATTGTTCTTTTTATGTCATCTATGTAACAGTGTCGTACTTGGTCTGAAATCTAGTATGAACCCTACCTTCAAAGTTTCTGACTTTTGCATCAGCCTGTAAATTTATGTTAGAAACGGTAACCCATTGTTTGATCTTTGTGGGACCTTAGTTCTACTTGGAAGAAATCAAATACCACAAATTGCAAACAGAGTCACTAAGTGATAATATATCAAATCACTTTAATTTCTATATGGGGCTATTGGATTGAATGCCGAGTTTGAGTTCTCAACATTACTACACGGGCTTAACTTTGATACACACAATGGAATATTTATGGTAGAAACACATGCTCACTGGCTTCTGCTATTAAGATAGCTTAGCTAAGAAACTCGTCCACTTTCATGTTCGTTTTCCTTGATAGGAATTTCATGCAGATGGGTGGGTTCACCTTGGCCAAAGCAAGCACTGACTGTGGCAAAGTCCATATCCCGTCACCGCAAATCAAACCAGATGCCACTGCAGGTGCAAATGTGTCCGCCTTGGCCTTGTTTGTCTTCTGCCATACAAACAATATCAAGCTCCCCACACACATATCGATAGCAAAGTATGGCCCAATATAGAATGGAATTGCCATTGCCATCGGGAGTGGAATTAACCTCGCCATCTTTGCCGCCGCTGCCGGGATAGGGATACAAGTTGCCACCTTTTTCCCAACAACATCTCTCACTAAGTTGATGAGAATAGCGCCAGCAAAAAACACATAGCAGAGAGTGAGGCAGTTCCTTGGCAGGGATGAGAAACCCTCAACACCGAGTATTGCCATGTTACGGTAGATGATTGCATAAGGGGCGGGGTATTCTGATCCAAGAGTGCCGATGCCATCAAAGGCTTTGTAAAATAGCCAGAAGACACAAGGAGCAATGACACAGCCCATTGCGGTTCCGATTACTTGGCTGACAAACATGGACCGAGGTGAAGCTAGTGTTAAGTAGCCCGTCTTGAAGTCTCCCATGAGATCTGCAGCTGTCTGGACAATACTTAACATGACACCGCATGCGGCAAGCCCTGCAAGCACCCCACCACGAGAAGCTCCAGCCCATGCGCCGATGGTGAAGATGGCCAGCTTTCCATAGGTGGAAGCAAGGGACCAATCAGTGAGTCCGGCACCATAGGCGTTACAGAAGGCTAGGACCGGAGCAAAGATGTAAACAACTAAGACGTAGTACCACTTGAGTTGGGGAAAGATGTGTGGTAAGGTGGCAATTGAGATGGCAGCAATAGCGATGTAGCACCCAACTGCTGCCCATGTTGGGATTTGGTCTTTTAGAAAGAGTTCAGTCCGGCGATGATCGTCGTAGGATAGGGATGGGTTGGTGGGAGAGAGTTGGTTGACCACAGGGATTATGTTAGTGTCTTTCTCATGCAGTTTTTGAAGAAAGGAGGAGGTGGTTATGCTCATGACCTTGAAGAAGTTGTAGAGGCCATCGCCTAGGATCATGGCAATGGCGATGAAGACCTGCAAATAACATAATAAAGGGGGTTACAAATGAAAGAAGAGCTGTAAGTTAGTGAAAATGTGCTCTGGCACTTGATGCCAACAAGGACATTTTTGCTTATTTTTTTATCCAAATATTCATCACTTTCAATGACTTGTTGGAGCCCAATCCACATTCTTAGTAGATGAGAAACGGTGAAGAAATATATAGGGCAAGACACATGTATCGTTATATATGTGCTATGCCCTCATATTCAACACGGACCTATGGACTGTGATTCAAATGGTCCATTTAGTTGTTCCAAGACCATTGATAGGGCATGGAGAAAATTGCACTCTTTAGATGATGTACATGGTCTAATGACTTATTTTGCTTTTTCTTATTGCATGTGTACCAAGGTTACCTAGATCATGGGCCGCTACTGGACATGATGTGGGATGGGAACCCAGTACACAACTTCCTTCAATTCTTGGTACACTGTGGGGAGGATCATGTGGGTCAATGCAATACATGTTCGAAGTGTATGCCATGTAGTTAAATCATCATCATCTCGTCATCTAAGCCTTATCGCCAATGGTGAAAATTTCACTAAAATAAAAATCAATTAATTTTTTCAATAATTTGTTAAAATTTTCTATTTTTCAATAAAAAATAGTTTATCTTTCAGTGATTTTAGTAAAATGATAGAGGTAACGGTATTAAATTATTACAGTTTCTTAATAAAATTCGATTACCCCTCAAACTGTATTGAATTAGTTCTATTGCTCTTTCTTTATCTTTATAGTTAATCTTTGCCCTATTTTCCCTATTATTTTAGGTTGTGTTTGGTTTCACTGGATATCATAAAGTTTCATTATTAGTTAGTTCAATGCAAAGCACAAACTTAATTAAAAATCTAGAAGTAGCATGCAATTTGTGTTACACGCTACATAACTTACACCTTATGCTTCAGAGGAGTGAATGCTATGTTATACGCTATTTTCTATTTAAAACATTGATATTATTATTGCAATTAGGGAGTGTTTGGATTAGGAGAAAGTAGAGGAAAGAAAGTGTAATGTTTGACTTGCAAGGGTTCCTGATGCGAACGGTGTGTTTGCTATTCACCCGTCATAGTTTGGGCGAACGGCTTTGGTTGTGGGTTTGTACCCCATAGACACGAGTTTGATTCCCCTCCCTGTGGGTAACCTGATGCACGTGGTTGGTGGGTGATTGCATGCATTTGCAAGGAATAGTCTTGCCTCAAAAGGGGGTAGGGACATGTTGTCATAAAAAGAAGAAAGTGTAATGTTTGACTTGCAAGGGTTCCATGGCACATTGAACCATGTTCCATTTTCGAGAATCTTGTTTGATAGTAAGTGGAAATCTCATTTTTGTGAGACAATGCTCACCTTGTAGCTTGTGCTAAGGAAATGGACATGGAGAGGTGTAACAATACACTTCTACTTTTGCTAACAAAATTGGAAAAGTTGTTTCTATTGCCTTCTTCTTCTTCTGTTAATACAATCATAAATGTTATTATTATAGACCTTGAGTGCATGGTGTCATATTATAAGCATGCTATTGAATAAATAAAAAAAATATAAATCTGTAGACTGTAAATATAAATTTGCACTACAACTCAATCAACAATAAGAGTATAGAACCATAGTTTCAGGATGCTAGAAATACCAACCCAATTGCAAATAACCCATAAGCGGGATCATAGGATTCGATACAAATCATAGGGGGTGTTGATGATTTAGTTAATATTGATGTGTGCTGCAGTGCACATTGTTCTAATTGCCTGTTTGCTGTTTGAAAGCTGTCAGATTGTATTCATGGGTTGTGAAACTGGTCTTTTGCTGTTCAGACCATTCAGTGGGGGAACTAATGGATGGATGGTTCAGATGACCATCCACCAGGAAACACAGGTTGCCTTGGGAGTTTTTTTAAGTGTCTAAATAGTTAATTGAGGATGCAAAGGACTTACATAAGTTCCATCTACTTGAATGGAATGAGGTATGCTTACCTATAGAAGAAAGAGGTGTGGGTCTCAGAGATCTCGATTATATGAACGTGGCGCTGCTTGGCAAATGGCAATGGAGGTTCAGGGTCAAAGAAGGGAAATTTGGAGAGAATTTATAGCTAACAAGTACGGGGTGGAAGAAAGAGGATGGGAGATCAAGAATTCATCTCTATATCGGTCTTCGGCCAGTTGGAAAGTCATTCATTCCGTGTCTCCCTCAGTCATATTCACATCATCCTTCTCTCTTGGGAATGATGCTCATTAGATATTGAGAGGATTTGTGGTGTTGCCTGAGACCGTTAGACGAGGGCTTCCTGTCGCTTGCGTCTCTCTCAGAGAAGAATATCACAGTGATCGTTGTTTTTCTTGAGAAGGGACGGGAGTTTGGTGCCCTTCTTGTATAAGGGGCCTATCGGACATGGAGTGTGAAGATTACATCAGATTATTACTTCGTCTTCCTCATTTCTATCCCTGTCCAGATTTGAGAGATTCACTGGTATGTTCAGCTTCGCCCTCTGGGTCTTTTTTGGTAAGATCTTTTTATAACATGATCCGGCTTCATGGTGCCTCCTCCAAAATCTCCGCTCCCTTTGCATTTGGTCCTATGGGGCACCCCCAAGGTCTCTTCTTTCATCTGGCTCGCGGGCAGGAAGTGGATTCTAACCATAGACAACCTTCAAAAAAGGGTTATGGTTCTTCCAAACATCTGTCTTCTATGCATGAGTAGTGCGGAATCAGTAGACCATCTTCTGTTACACTGTCCCGTTGCATATCAGCTGTGGATCCACATCGTCAACCTCTTCAAGGTGAATTGGATCATGCCACAATCAGTTTTGCAGATGCTTTGGGCTTGGATTAACCTCCTCACGATTTGTTTTGCGGTTACTTCTTTTGTCTGTGGAACCTTTGGAAGGAATGTAATGCTCAGTGTTTCAACAACAAGCATACATCATTGGAGCAAATCGTGAGGAGGGTGAGCATTCATCATTGGAGCAAATCGTGAGGAGGGTGAAAAGGGATGTAGTTGAATGGGCTACTAGGTGCCTTCAAGTATAATTGAATGTGGTCTGTTCTCTGTTGGAATTGTGAAGCTTCCCTATAGTCGTATTTTTTTTGTCTTGGCTTCTTGCCTTCTTGCCAAGCTGATTTTAATAATATTTATTCATAACCCTTAAAAAGGAAAAGTTAATTGAGGGTGTCTTTTGTCATTTTTCTGAAATAATAGGGATGGTTTGGAAAATTTGCCTGATTTTCTTTGAGAGCAGATATTTTCATAAACAAGGGAATTTTGATAATTTAAATTACCTTGTAGCCTTGAAGGCCATGAAGGCTGCTAGGCTCGAGTTTCGCACTGTACCAATCACCCTTTTTAGTGCCTATGAGGGGCCACAAAATTCCCCATGACAGAATAGAGCCAACCAGCAAAGAGATGTTAACAATGTAAGGGCAGATCATCCCAATGCCAACATAGGAAGCCGAGAAGTTGAAGTAGAATCTGTTCCAAGGAATAAAAAGCCCGATACGTGAATTAGAGCTGGAAATAATTCGTGATAGTCAAACTAATGTGAGATGATCTGATGTGAAACATTCATAACAAAGAGACTCTATGACAGATGATGAAAGCCCCATTATAATTGATGTTGATGGAATCTTAGATGTAGGAACCTTCTATGAAGGTGCCGCTTCTACTCTCAGACTCACACTTCCGCTCTTTGCTTCATCAACATTTACACTTGAAGACATTTTGAAACGGATACCAATTCCTTTACCTGAGTCAGATTTGACTTTATGTTTCAGGTCCTTGTCATTTTAATGCACATGATGGGGTATAATAGGCCCCACATCCACCATTGATAGATGTGAACTTTACCATATCAATCAGAGGGTTCAGATGTGCTTTGTTGTTAGTCACCAACCAGGTGTTGTTATTTGTTAGGGTTCTCATGATTGTGGTGTGTGACATTTGACTTTCAGGAAATAAGGTTTCTCTGACATATAAAGAAATTTTAAAATGGAAAGGAGGTTATATCTGCCTGTTTTTGTAGGCTTCAAGACCGAATGTAGGGAAAGATGCAAATCCACAGGAATCTTCTGCCCTGAAAAACCACTGAAAAAAACCCCACATGAAGCTAAAGGACAAGAACTTGCTAAGTGCTTTCACCTGTTTCCTGTTGGAATGAAAAAAAAAAAGAAAAAGAGAGAAGATATTTCAATGGTTTGTTCAATTGAATACAGGTAAAATTCAGTGTAGAATTTCAGCAAAGCCTTACTTTGCTAGCTTGGTTCCCTGAGGGGTGTGGAAGCTATTAATCAGGTTTGCAGTCGCAGTTCCACTGGGGTATATCAGCTTGTAGTCGATGATCATGATCTGAAACAAAAAGTCTCATTTAAATATGAATTTACAAGAATTCTCAAGATCAATAAAGTATTGGAAGGCATTTATCTCTCAGATGGTCGCTTTATTTGGATTAAAATTTCCTTTTTTATGAAATTAAAGCACTCTCTTTCTTACAGAATTTCCCTTTTATGAATAAGTTTCTATTGACTATGATCTCTGTTCCTTTTACAATGTTGTGTGATTGGTTTTGCCAAGTTAACCTGTGATAGTTATTGGAGGCGTTTTTAGTTTTTATTTTTATTTTGAGAGTTTGGGTTTTGTATGATGATCTAAGTGCGTTTCCTATTCGTTAGATGAGCTAGTAGAGAGAGTGTAGTGTGTGTGAGTGATCCAGGGTTCAATCCCCGGTAGTGTAATAATAATAATAATAATAACTAAGTGGGTCAAATAACTTGGACAGTTTGATAATTATGGCATGCTAGTACCATCACAATCTGCCAGAGTATCAAACCACTCCACAACGAGAACTTTTACGACTGCTTCTCCCCCTTTCCCATGTCTTGGAAACCACTTCCTCTCTCACCACTAGCATTGCATGTGCCATATCTACCAGTTAAAGAAGAGTTGAATTCATGGCCTATATAAAAGAAAGTACTAGATCTTTCTTGAGTTGTCATATTTTGGAACTTCTCTAAATATACAAGACTTTTTGTAAGGGAAGTGGCTCCATTAATAAATTGTGCATCTGTTTGTCTTCAATGGTTCTATGGAGGTACTCTGAGTTTCTATTTACAAATGATCATCCAGAATGAGGTTTGCTCGAATGCATCCCAATGTATTGCAATATGATAACTTAGGACTTTAAACTTTGAATATGGATTGTTTTCCAGTGATCTAAACCATTTATACAAGTAGTCTCACCTTCTATGGTGGATAGGAAACAAAAAAAATTTCTCAAATTGGATTATTTCAAACCTTCTGAAATGTGGCTCTTTTGCTTTGAAAATGGACGGTTACCATAACTTTTGTATAATCAAAGGTTATAAACATTCAATCTAAGAGATTTTTTGGGCATTCCCCATCCAAGATAATCCCAATCATATAAACAGTATGGATCATTGAAAGCTACCAAATTCCAATGGCTAAAGTCCCGTAGTATCATCTTTCAAAAAACCGGGAGGTATTTGAGCAAACCTTATCCAGAACTTGTCTAGATTATTTACTGTCTAGATCACAGAATCGAAAGTAGGGCAAAACCGAGGCGACTCAGTTTTAGTGGAGAATGAAATGAGTCTTATCCCATGCATGTACATTATCAGAACAAGTCATAGTGATTCTGCCGCCAAAGTCCATATGATTTGTACTGGTTTCAGACCCACTTGATTCTCACTCCAAAACCAAGTATTGGTTCCTTGGTCTAGATACATCATCTTATTATGAATGCCATCTATCCATGCATGTTGTTGAAGTTCAGATGGGAAATTCTCACGAACTACCTTTCTAAGGGGCACCACAGAGAAGAGCCCGAGAAAACTAACGACAAAGAGAAACCCGATCATCCATCCTAGTGCAGGGTTCTTGATATTCTCTCGACTGTTCTGTTCTGTTGACTGTTTTGCAATTGTATCACTCATCCCGAAAAGGTAACTCCCAAAGCCTCCTGTTTGTACAAATCAAGCATATCATAATAATAATGTTAAAAAAATTGAAGGCAAAGCTATAGTTGCAAAAGGATGGATTCTGTACTAACGTAGACACAGAATTCAAACGTAAAGATTCGATGTGAGCAAAATGCAACACACCCTCACACCATAGTTCTAAAACTCAGTGGATCAACTTGAAACTCAGCTGAGTCGACTTGGCCAGATTTCGAGCTGAGTATCAAGGAAACCCACTGACTAGCATGACTTGGTAGAGTCTCGACTGGACTTATGAAGTCAGCTTGCCGACTCGATGCAACTTGGTGTGATCGAGTTCGAATCCTCAACCTCAACTGTAAGTAACATGGCTTTAAACCAATGGACCAACCATTTTGTTTGGCCAATTTAGATGCTTATATCGAACTCCTGTTGTAAAAAATATATATAAAAAAACAATCTGTTGCACTCTTCAAAGAAAACAAATCAAGTCTGTTCTAAATGCTCGTTGTTACCTTAAATATTACTTATTATTTGATTTATTAAATATCGAGTCAAGTCAATAAAGACTGTGTTGAGTCTTTAAGTCTACCTGACGTGTTTGGATATCAAGTTGAGTGGTGTTTTCGAGTTTTTTAACTATGCCTCATGGCAGTGGATCAACCTTTTGTTTTTTTTTGTTTTTTCCCTATATGAGTTAATTCGGATGAACTTAAAATTCTGCTATCTAGAAATGAATGGTCTTACAAGCTTCTTGTATCTGAATTCTACTGATGAGATTCACTCGCTGTGCAAGTTTCATCAGGGCTTGCATGTGAAATACCAGAAAAGATTGTAACATACCACTGAAGGCAATGCCGGAGCTGGCGACAACGCACGTCTGTATAACTGTATTCTCCTGCCTTGTAAACGGCTGCTTCAACAGATGCGATTTCTCTAGAAGCTTGGTCCAGATCTTTACGAAGAAAAAACCCAACAAACCGGCAGATATGTTTAGAGAAGGCACAATCCCAGTCGTCAGGTTGAACTTCATTACGATTATGCTAAACATGATACCCAACATGAAGCTCACAACAAAAGCTCTAAACGTCAGCTGCTCTCTCCATCCAGGGACTTGGGTGCACTCGAAGATTTGCTCTGTTGATAGAATATCTTCTTCTCTCTTGGCATTCTTGTTCTCTACATCGGAGGGCTTGCCGTTTGTCGAAAGCGAATGGTTTCTGTGGTCCATTACGGCATCTTCCATGGTGAAAATGGGATGGTTGTGGTGCAGTTTGGAGTGTGAATTTCTTTGTCATTTATAAGGTTTTGCTGATATTTTTTTTTGGGTAGTTGGTCAATTATTGATCACATGCATCCCAAACATGTGGAGCTTCATGCACGGCCCCATAAAAAGGTGCCGACCTGTCACACATTGGACGGTTGAGCTGTGCAAATGGCAGGCCCCCGTGAAGATCACAGAGTGCGAAATCGAGGCTGATCCATGGATCAGGTGGGCCACAATATGGAAAAAGCAGTGAACAGCCTCCGTATGGAATACACGTGCACCCCACCTGATGGACATGCCTGATTTTTTAACGTTGGTGATGATCATGGTGCGGCCTGCCTTTTGCACGGCTCAGATGTCTAATGCACCTGACTGGCTGGCATAATTCCTCAGAAATAGCCAATGGTGCAGATTTAATGGTGGTTGATGTCACTATAGGAATTGTTAGTGGAAATAGTGATGTGATTTGTTGTGAGCCTAGCTTGTGCTGACTGTATAGCCCCATGGGCTGAGCCCTGGTCGAGTTTTAGGACCCAAATTCTAGTAGGCTGTGTGGGGGTGTGCATGGATTTGACTGTGGTGTATGACACCCAATCTGTCCGTATAGGTCTTCCCACCATGAAAGTTGAATGCTCCCGGAAATTTAGTGGATATAACATGATAACATCACGTGGGCTAGAGTTGTACACGAGTTGAGCTGAGCCGAGTATTGCCCGGCTTGTGCTTGGCTCAGCTCAGCCTTCGAGCTTGGAACAACAGCTCGTGCTCGGCTCCTTCGAGTTCAAGCAGAATTGAAGGGGAGAAATTAGGGCACCAACGACTTGCAACATTGCCGAGCGCCACAACATTGAGGAAAATGGATGACTTCTTTAATGAATACTCGTCCACATCTTCATCGAGGTCTACGTGCTTTGAGCTCCATTTTGTACGAACGGTTCAAAGGAGATTAAAGTTACATGGGCCCTACAATGATGTATTTATTATATCCAACTGCTCATCTATTTGGTGAGATCATTTTAGAGCATAAGCCCAAAACTAAGTGATATCCACGGCTCAAGTGGACCGCATGACAAATAACAGCAGAGATAATGATTCTCTCCGTTAAAAACATTCGTAGGACCACAATAACGTCTATTTTCCATCAAATCTGTTTATAAGGTCACACAGGTCCGTGGATGAAGAGGAAAAACAAATATAGAAAGTTCTGTAAGACCAAAGGGTTTCAATGGTACATTCAATCCCCGGTACTTTTTGCAGTGTGGTCCAATTGATCTTTATATCAATCTTATTTTTTGTCTCAAGTGTTACAACGAGCTCGCCAAATAAATGAACGGTTTGGATGTAACTCATATCCAACGAGAGGACTCACCGAACTTGGTGACATCAACACACCAGCCAGGTCGGTGGTGTGTGGTACACCAGCCAAACCGCTTTCATAATTACCGTCCATTTGTCCGCGGGAGACTTCTGAGCCTTCGACTATTCAAAGTAAACCAGATTCGTCCGTTTTGTGGGTGGTGGTCATGGTCCCAACCGCCTACTCATACGATGAGATAAGATTTGGCTTTCTATGAGATTGTCTTGGCCTGGGAATATGACGCGTTTTATAGCCACTGGAATCCTACTCGCCCTAGGCATGCGTGTACAAAAACTGTGACGTGGGGCCACTGTGGTGTGTCTTATGCCATCCAAACCTTTCAAAAGGTACACCCTAAATAACGAAAAGATGCAAAAAATATATTGTGCCAATCCAAACTCAGCGGGGCCCACACTGGCTTTGGATGGTCTGGGCACATTTTTACATTATTTCGTATTGTGTGGTCCACCTGAGTTATGGATCAGCCTTATTTTTGGCGCATATTATCTTTATGGTGGGGTACACATGACACATAGTCTAGATGCTGCACAAACCACATTAGGCCTGCAAACACCTCAGTGTTATGACACTGTAAAATGACAATTGAACTCTATTCAACCATTGTAAGAAGCTTGAAATGTTAGAATGATTACGTCCTGTGGATGGACCATTATCATAATAATTTTTAATCTGATGGTTGTATTTCTCTTCTTTACCTTTTTTAATTAGCCACTAAATCTGATGTTTTAAGATGAACCGTTACTACCCCTAATTAAAATAGATGATGAAAAAAATAAATAAATTCAGTCCAAGGGTGAGTTTGGACACACCCCCAAAATGGGTGTTCAACACCATTTTGAGCTACAACCCTTTTTCATGTCGTGTGTTTTGTTGCAATTTCGCAAAACCTAATTGGTCTTCCACTTGTTATGAAAGGAACAAAAGACCCACTCACCAAAAATCATTCGGACTGGCCCTTTGAAGATCGACCGATGAAGTTGATATGCACTTGTTATTTTTTGTTTAAAAACTCGTTTTATTTTTGCGTAAGTTGCGGACAAACAGGCTCTAAATTTAATGAACAAGTGTGTAACATCCCGAAATCGGGAGTCGGGTGAAAACTCAACTCCCGAGTTCCAGAACGTCACTTATGCAACATAGATAATGATAAATGCATGCTGTCTATAGAATGACATTAAACAAGATTGAGACTAAGCCAAAACAGCATATCATATTCCAGAGACAGTTAAATTAGCAAGTGGAAGACTGTGATGAATACATAAAATATATAAGTAATTATAAGTCTCCAGAGTGTGAACATGTTACCAGGTTAATTAAATACATGTATACTCCAAAAAAATGTAAAGAAAAAAATATACACGAGTGCTCCAAAAATATAAAATGACAAGTGTCAAGGCATCTAATCAACCTCCCTGTAATCCCATCGATCAGAACACGCATAAAGGAGGGATCCTCCTCCTCATCATCAAGTCCGGCTCCGCTTCACAAGCAGCACCATCATCTGAAACTAAAATAGGGACTGGTGGGTGTCCGGAACACCATCCCGTAACGTGGGAATGAGTAATCAACTCAGTGAAATCATAGAGCAAAGATTAGCATGTTATCAAATCAATCACGCGATAATAGTAAAGCCAACAATCAAACATTCCTAAATACTGTTGTTAATGCATGCATGAAATGACATGATGGATGCCCTCACCGACATACTCCCTCATGCGACACCATCTGCGTCCGTGGCATGCTTTCTTCCCGCAGTGCTCCATATCTTCCAGGCACATGCAATGCGATATGGATAATAATTATCAAGTTGTTATTAGTCCTTTTCATACAGCAGGATTGGAAAACTAAGGTACCTTCCTTATATCAGTCCCAATACAGATCCTGTCTAGGGTCGTCACTCCTAATAATCCCATACGACGTTATATTTGTAGGTCGCTGCAAGGGCTGCCAGGGTTGTTGCTCGCACTCGTTGCACCGCTCCCCCATCACCTTATCAATATAGGCCTAATGTACTCTTGTCGCTACAGAAGAGTCGTCGCCTCCCGCAGACTCAGAATACGCTCGAGGTCACTACAAAGGGCTCGTCACCTGATCAGTGTAGGCCGACAGCAAGAATATAGTGTCCCATACCACCATAATCTGCTCACGAGTCTGGGTTGCTCACTGGTCACTACGGGGAGGTTTGTAGCCCCATCGTAGGCCGACAGCTCGACCATGGTGTCCCATACCACCATGCTCGGCTCATGAGTCTTTATGGATCGAGGTACCATGGTTAACAGGATTTTCAATGGTAAGTTCAGTACCCTAGGTTCAAGCAGTTATGACTCATACATGATGAACATACAATGGCCAGTCGGGTTACTTGACGGGCTCGACTAGTACGAGCGCATCTCAAGTCGAACGACATGAAGTGCATGAAACACTTCGTGTGGCCTAACCACTGCCGCCAACTCAAAACACGACTTGCGTTCATCGACACGTCCTTCGTGGCAAATAGAAGCCAACAACGAATTCAATCCATTACCGACTGCCTGGACTAACGTATAGCCCCAAACACTTGAATATCAACATCAGTAATCATATGAGAGTAACAGAAATGAAATACAACAATGTACGTATGTTGACACATGTTATAACATGCAACTTAAGCAAATCATCCAACACATGCATTTCATGTATATAATGAAATCAATACATATAGCCGACATGATGAAAATCATTTACATCAGCATATTACTTGAGAATTCAATTTCAAAACTCATTCACAACACCATCTACTCAATACATACTAAAACAAACATTTATACAAACACTTAGCCTACACACTTTAGTCTATATAGCGTATGTCGACTCAAAGTGCGTATTTGGGCGAATCTCTTCGCCAAACAGATCATGCACGCATTCCTAATATCCTAACACGATAAATAACCATGGCAAACATTTCAGCAAAATGTGGATGTAAACAGTATTTCCTACAAATGACTTAAATGCCCTAAATCTCATATTTTCCATACGTTTACGAAACAAAAACGGACAGCATGTTCTACATGTCAAACGGCGTTGCTGTCGATAATCTACTATTAAACGATATTGAAAGCTTTGAAATCAGTCAATCAAAGCGTCTAAAATCCTCACCTTTCGCCTTAGACGTGTATCGGTTCGAATACAATGTATACGCTTCGTCAACGGCGTAAATGCGACCTAATGCACAAGTACGTAAGCTACTTTGCCATTTGAATCGAAGGAATCCTTAAAACAGCAAGTGGTTAGGGTTTTTCTTACCTAGAAGTGCGTTGAAAATCACCGGAAAAGTGATTCGAATGCGGTACTTTGGTACGTGTAAAAGATGGAGCAAACAGTAGGAAGTTCTCTCACAATCTCTCACTTTCTCTCTCTCTCAATCTAGGGTTTCAAGCAAATTCGGATGAGAGAGGTATGAGAGGGTTTAAAGCCCTTATATAGGCTAAAAATTAACCTAAATAGACTTGGGAACAATGGTGCAGATTTAATGGTGGTTGATGTCACTATAAGAATTGTTAGTGGAAATAGTGATGTGATTTGTTGTGAGCCTAGCTTATGTTGACTGTATAGCCCCATGGGCTGAGCCCTGGTCGAGTTTTAGGACCCAAATTCTAGTAGGCTGTGTGGGGGTGTGCATGGATTTGACTGTGGTGTATGACACCCAATCTGTCCGTATAGGTCTTCCCACCATGAAAGTTGAATGCTCCCGGAAATTTAGTGGATATAACATGATAACATCACGTGGGCTAGAGTTGTACACGAGTTGAGCTGAGCCGAGTATTGCCCAGCTCGTGCTTGGCTCAGCTCAACCTTCGAGCTTGTAACAACAGCTCGTGCTCGGCTCCTTCGAGTTCAAGCAGAATTGAAGGGGAGAAATTAGGGCACCAACAACTTGCAACATTGCCGAGCGCCACAACATTGAGGAAAATGGATGACTTCTTTGATGAATACTCGTCCACATCTTCATCGAGGTCTACGCGCTTTGAGCTCCATTTTGTATGAACGGTTCAAAGGAGATTAAAGTTACATGGGCCCTACAATGATGTATTTATTATATCCAACTGCTCATCTATTTGGTGAGATCATTTTAGAGCATGAGCCCAAAACTAAGTGATATCCACAGCTCAAGTGGACCGCATGACAAATAACAGCAGAGATAATGATTCTCTCCGTTTAAACATTCGTGGGACCACAATAACGTCTATTTTCCATCAAATCTGTTTATAAGGTCACACAGGTCCGTGGATGAAGAGGAAAAACAAATATAGAAAGTTCTGTAAGACCAAAGGGTTTCAATGGTACATTCAATCCCCGGTACTTTTTGCAGTGTGGTCCAATTGATCTTTATATCAATCTTATTTTTTGTCTCAAGTGTTACAACAAGCTCGCCGAATAGATGAACGGTTTGGATTTAACTCATATCCAACGAGAGGACTCACCGAACTTGGTGACATCAACACACCAGCCAGGTCGGTGGTGTGTGGTACACCAGCCAAACCGCTTTCATAATTACCGTCCATTTGTACGGAGGAGACTTTTGAGTCTTCGACTATTCAAAATAAACCAGATTAGTACCGTTTTGTGGGTGGTGGTCCAATGGTCCCAACCGCCTGCACATACGATGAGATAAGATTTGGCCAACTTTCTATGAGATTGTCTTGGCCTGGGAATATATGACGCATTTTATAGCCACAGGAATCCTACTCGCCCTAGGCATGCGTGTAAAAAATCTGTGACGTGGGGCCACTGTGGTGTGTCTTATGCCATCCAAACCTTTCAAAAGGTACACCCTAAATAACGAAAAGATGCAAAAAAAATATTGTGCCAATCTAAACTCAGCCGGGCCCACACTGGCTTTGGATGATCTGGGCACATTTTTACATTATTTCGTATTGTGTGGTCCACCTGAGTTATGGATAGTTATGGATCAGCCTTATTTTTGGCGCATATTATCTTTATGGTGGGGTACACATGACACATAGTCTAGATGCTGCACAAACCACATTAGGCCTGCAAACACCTCAGTGTTATGACACTGTAAAATGACAATTGAACTCTATTCAACCATTGTAAGAAGCTTGAAATGTTAGAATGATTACGCCCTGTGGATGGACCATTATCATAATAATTTTTAATCTGATGGTTGTATTTCTCTTCTTTACCTTTTTTAATTGGCCACTAAATCTGATGTTTTAAGATGAACCGTTACTACCCCTAATTAAAATAGATGATGAAAAAAAAAAAAACATTTCCGTCCAAGGGTGAGTTTGGACACACCCCCAAAATGGGTGTTTAACACCATTTTGAGCTACAACCCTTTTTCATGTCGTGTGTTTTGTTGCAATTTCGCAAAACCTAATTGATCTTCCACTTCTTACGAAAGGAACAAAAGACCCACTCGCCAAAAATCATTCGGACTGGCCCTTTGAAGATCGACCGATGAAGTTGATATGCACTTGTTATTTTTTGTTTAAAAACTTGTTTTATTTTTGCGTGAGTTGCGGACAAACAGGCTCTAAATTTAATGAACAAGTGGCTATAGATTTGTAGACTAGTCATGTCCAATCAATGAGGTGCACCATAGTCAAGTGAGAGATTAGACTAAGGTGAGCCATCGTCATCCACGGTCAAGCACCGGACTTCAAACCATTCTCATTCACACGTAAGAGTCCTGAAGCCCATCCCCAAACCTCCAACGGATATCCAGATGGAATGTGATGGCTCGTTGCACAGTCCACCTTTATGGATGTCCAGATACATGATATTCATTCGACGTAATGTTACGTGACGGAAAGTCAATAAAACATTTAGTTAAAAAATGATAGCCAGTGGAATTTTCAATTTATTACGGTAATTGTTTGTTACGACCTGAGTTTTGACGGACGTGGGATCGAGTGAAGGGACGACGTGAAGGCAGAATGGATTTAGGTGTCTTCTTTGGTCGATCAATGGTGAGAAAAAAAAAACTATAGGATTGTTAAAGGGATCCAATCCCTGCTGCAGACAGCTGTTTGGAGATAAACTTTATGTCATTCCTTCGTTCAATTCCCATTTTTGTAGACTCCGTTTACAACTTTTTCCACTTTCCCACTACACACCCAACTTTTCCCACTACACGGATGTGGGGATGTCTTCCCTAAAACTAGGAATAAAACATGAAAACTACCTAAGACTCATGCATGAAATAAGGAACTAATACAACCAACTACTGACCTTACTTGCAAACATGCCTAAAACAATACCTAAATACATGCAAATATAATGACACATACAACTGACCACTTCCGATGATTGGTTTGTAACATCTCCTCCTCCTTAAAAAGAGCCCTTGCCCTCAAGGGCTATATTTGAAAATCTCATCTTCAATTCTTCAAGATTTTTCCACGTGAAATCTGCAGGAGATAGACCCACCCAATGCACCAATGCTTCAGCTTTCTCTCTTTTTATGCGCTTGTCTAGTATTGCTTGAGGATTTGAAACCATTTGAGACTCTTCATCTACTTCAGGAAGTTGTTCAATCACCTACTTAGCATCCCCAATCTTGGGTTTGAGCAGTGAAATATGAAACACCGGATATATCCTTGAATCTTTTGGCAAGTCAAGCTTGTAAGCAACACAACCAATCTTCTCTATTATCTTGAATGGCCTGTAATACTTGGGAGCGAGTTTCATATTTCACTTGAGAGCAAAGAAGCTTGCCTGTAGGGTTGAAGTCTAAGATAGACCCAATCTCCTACAGAGTAATCTTTTTCTCCGTGGGACCTATCATAAACCTGTTTCATATGAGACCGAGCTTTCTTCAAGGTCTCATGCAACTCCTTCAGCACCTTGTCCCTATGAAGCAGCTCAACTTTCATAGCTTGTACCTTTGCAGTGCTGGAAATATAAGATAATAAAGTTGAAGGGGTGCGGCCATACACTGCCGTGAATGGAGTCTTTTTGATCGCTGAATACCAACTTGTATTATAGCAATACTCCGCCCATGTCAGCCATCGCATCCATTCTTTTGGTCTGGTTCCACTGAAACAACGGAGATACATCTCTATATTGCGATTGGTTATCTCTGTTTGCCCGTCGATTTGCGGGTGGTAAGAGGAGCTAAAATTGAATTGGGTCCGATGCAGTTGGAAAAGCTCCTTCCAAAACGCACTTGTGAAAGTTGGGTCTCGGTCACAAACTATGGATTCAGGAATACCATGAAGCTTAAATATTTGGTCAAATAAAACATGAGCAACCCCTACAGCTGTATATGGATGCTTCAATGGAACAAAATGACTGTATTTAGATAGGCGATCTATTACCACAAAAATTGTTGACTTGCCTTGAGAGGATGAAAGTCCTTCCACGAAGTCCATGCTAATGTGCGACCAAATTTATGTAGGGATTGGAAGAGGTTGGAGAAGTCCATCCGGTTGTCTGTGCTCAGCCTTGTTCCGCTGACAGACATCACACTTCTTGATAAATTCTTTGAGTTGTTGCTTAAGCCCGGTCCAGTAAAACACATCCTTTAAGCGCTGGAGTGTTTTGACTAATCCTTCATGTGTGCTATTATGGAACTGAAATAGTATATCCTGCAAGAACGGGGAGTCATCTGCAAGATAAATGTGATCTTTAAAAAAAAGCACACCTTCATGAAACCTCCATGGGCCAATGGCATTATCTGCCAAGCATAGTTGGACTAGTCGTTGGAGCTTGGGGTTAGATGCAACTTCTTCTCTAATGGCTGAGATCCACCGTGGAATAGGAGAAGAAACAATTGCAACCTCTCCTTCGTAGTTGCTTCAGGATAGCGCATCCGCCGCTACATTTTCTCCCCCTTGTTTGTACTCTATGCTGAAGTCGAACCCTATCAGTTTGTAGAGCCATTTTTGTTGTGCAAGGGTAGTGATCTTTTGCTCCCACAAGTACTTAAGGCTTCGCCAATTCAAGCGAACAATAAAAGTTCTTCCAAGCAAGTATGACCTCCATTTTTGGACCGCAGAGACTAGTGCAAGCATCTCCTTGTTATAGGTTGACATGAGAAGATTCTTCCCACTAAGAGATCGGCTGAAGAATGCTATTGGTCTCTTGTCCTGCAGTAAGACAGCGGCAATTCCCGACCCAAATGCGTCACATTCTATCATAAAGTTTTTAGAAAAATCAGGCAAGGCTAGAACTGGCGCCCTTGTCATTGCTTGTTTCAGGTTTTTGGAAAGCTTCCTAAGCAGCTTGGGACCAGGCAAAGCCATCTTTTTTTTAGCATTTTTGTAAGAGGCCCAGCTATTTTTCCGTAGTCCTGAATGAACTTACGGTAATAACCAGTGAGGCCAAGGAAACCTCAAAGCGCGTTGGGTGTAATTGGCTTGGGCCAATTAGTCAATGCCGCAACCTTCTCAGGATCTACCGCCACTTCTTGGTGAGTAATAATGTGGCCCAAATAGGCTACCTGTGTGTCACCAAAATGACACTTTTGCTTTTTCACAAATAGCTTGTTAGTTCGTAAGATATCAAAGATCACCTTCAAATGTTATAAATGGTCATCCCATGTCTTGCTATAGATCAGTATATCGTCAAAGAAAACAAGGACGAACTTACAGAGATGATCACGGAAGATGTCATTCATGAGGGCTTGAAAAGGGGAGGGCGCATTTGTCAGGCCAAATGGAATGATTAGAAATTCATAATGCCCACTATGTGTTCGAAAGGCTATTTTGTGGATGTCTTAGGGGTGGACTCGAATTTGATAATAGCCGGAGCGTAAGTCTAGCTTGGAAAAGAAGAGAGCACCATGTAATTCATCTAGCAGCTCATCGATCACAAGAATTAGAAACTTGTCTTTTATGGTGACCTTGTTGAGAGCCCTATAGTCAATGCATATCCTACATGACCTGTCATATTTCTTGACCAGTAACACAAGCAAAGAATAAGGACTCGTGCTAGGCCGTATGACTCCGGATTTTAGCAGATCGCTCACTAATTTTTCAATCTCAGTCTTCTAAAAATGAGGGTACCGATACGGGCGTACGTTGACAGGTTCGGTCCTAGCAAGGAGTGGGATGTGATGATCATGCTGGCGTGGTGGTGGGAGGCCGACTGGTTTAGAGAAGACATCTGCATAATGATCCAATATTGCAAGGAGGGTGTTGTCGATTGCCTTGGCTTGTGGAGTAGCTATTGCATTAAGCAGCAAGACCACTCTTGGGCTCCCCTATCTTAATACTCGTTCCAGGAAAAATTTTTCTACGAGCTTGTCTTGTGGAGATGCTAAACCCTGCAATGAGATTTATTTTCCCAAAACTGTGAAACGCATTTGAAGGTTGGCAAAATCTCAACTTATGGGACCCAAAGTCTTGAGCCATTGGGTACCTAAGACAATCTCATATCCATCCAAGGGTAACAAGTAGAAGTCTAATAAAAGTGGGGTACCTTGGATATGGAGTGAGACCTGGTTGCACTGGCCGGGGCTGATCAACCGTTCCCCACTTTTTACGACCACCTCAAATGGCCTCCCTTCCAACGCTTGGAGCCTAACTTTAGCAGCCAGAGAGCTACTAATAAAATTGTGTGTGCTCCCTGAATCCACCAAAATCTTCACTGGTGTTGAAAACAACGTACCTTTCATTCTCATAGTTTGGGGAGTATGAGCTTCAGCAATTGCATTGAAAGAGATCTCAGGCGTGCTCTCACTGGCTCCTTCGACCTCTTGTGACCCTTCTCCTCCATCATCTTCATCCTCCTCGGGCCAACAAGCTTCAATGACGAATAGGCGCTTGCATTGATGGCCAGGGGAGTATTTTTCATTGCACCGGAAGCAAAGGCCCTTATCTCTCCTTTCTTTGACTTCTTCCGGTGTCATGTGCTTGACTGGAGAAGCCCGTGGGGTGCGTGTTGGAGCTAAGGCCTGTTTGAATTTGGAGTTTTCCAGCACCGGTGGTCAACGGATGGCTTGGTTTCGAACTTCAAACAAGTGAGCAAGGCCAATCGCTACTTCTAGTGTGGCGGGATTTTCCGTCCTCACATCGGCTTGCAAGTTGTCACGGAGCCCATTGATGAAGCAACTAACCTGCTGTATTGGGGTGACTTGACCCGCCCGTGAGAGGAGTTCAAACTGTGTCTGGTACTCTTTGAAACTCCCAAACTGCTTCAATTCAATCAAGTCAGCAAAGAAATCTTAAAATTTTGTAGGACCGTACCTTGCATGTACTCCTTGTTTGAACTCCTCTCAATTCATGGACCCATGAGTCTGCTTGTAAAGTTGTAGCCACATTTGTGCATCCCCTTCCATGTGGAAAGAAGCAAGTGCCACCTTCTCTTCTTCTAAGGTGTGCCGGAATTTAAAAAACTGCTCCACCCGACAGAGCCAACTTGTGGGATCTTTGCTGTCGTTGAATCGCGAGAAGTCGAGCTTGACTAGCTTCGGAGCATCGGAATTAATGGAGCTTCTCGTACTGATTGAGCTGTTATAGCCCCCCCCCCCCATTATTGCGAGGTTGAGAAGCTTCTCCCCATTCTCACGGATTGGCTTGGGGTTCCCACCTCGACGACCAAGTTGCGAAGAGCTCAGTCATCTTTTCAATGATCTTCTCTTGGCCGGCAGCAAGAGTGCTTACCTCCTTCTCTAGACTCTCCATTCGATGCTCCATTGGCCCTGGCTCTGATACCATAATGTTACGACCTGAGTTTTGACGGACGTGGGATCAAGTGAAGGGACAAGGTGAAGGCAGAATGGATTTATGTGTCTTCTTTGGTCGACCAATGGTGAGAAAAAAAAACTATAGGATTGTTAAAGGGATCCAATCCCTGCTGCAGACAGCTGTTTGGAGATAAACTTCATGTCATTCCTTCATTCAATTCCCATTTTCGTAGACTTCGTTTACAACTTTTTCCACTTTCCCACTACACACCCAACTTTTTCCACTACACGGATGTGGGGATGTCTTCCCTAAAACTAGGAATAAAATATGAAAACTACCTAAGACTCATGCATGAAATAAGGAACTAATACAACCAACCACTGACCTCACTTGCAAACATGCCTAAATACATGCAAACAGAATGACACGTACAACTAACCACTTCCGATGACTAGTTTGTAACATTGTCTTTATTTTTTTCACAGAATTTTAATGATGGATAAAGAGTAACGAGCACACGGTCAATTCATAGATTTCATTTCTGTTGGTCGAAAATTTGAACAAGGAAAATTGGAGTTAGCTTGAGCTACCCGAATCAGTTAACGAGGTCTCGGAAGGAGGATACTACGTTAAGTATGAGCTGATTCCTAAGTTATGATAGTAGGTTAGTTGAGACAAGCTTTCCACTATTGAATCACGACTTGGGACTACAAGCCTGATTGGCCGATCAGAAAACTCGTCCTCATCCGAACTCCGACCTTGGTAATCTACTGACAAACTCCGACTACTAGTGCTCGGTTTCGAGATTACACAGTCTGAGGCCGAGCCTATGTGCAGATACTCCGTATGCCGAGGTTAAGGCTGAGTGCAGGTGAGGATACTCCCTGTGCCGAGCCTGTAGACTAACCTAAATACGGATGTGACTAAAGATCTCGCCCAAGGATACGTGCCCTTAAGACACGATACGCCACACGACCTAAAGATTATGGATAATATCTCCACGATCGCAGTATCTTATTGATTGAACAAATCATGCCGAGATTAACGGGCATGGATCGTTCAACCCCCAGGTATAAATACCAGGTGAATCCATTGCTATAGGTATGCAAGATCTTACACTCTTTCTCTACATTCAACTTAGACCTAGATTCCCTAGCCTGACTTAGGCCTCAGAGGGTCTCTCGGCTGAGCCAGGGTCTCCTTTGCTCACCCTTTTGTGCAGGATCAGGATTCATTGAAGGTTTGTGACATTGAGTGGAGGGGGATCCAGATTTTGACCTCGACATCTTTTGGCATCGTCTGTGAGAAATTTAAACAAAAAACTAGAAGTTTTATTCAAAATGGCAAAAGGGAAGATTAATGTTACGGCGATGGAGCCCAAACCTAGCAAACAACATCAGTCTTCTTCGCTACTGCATACTAAATCGGCTCTAATAGGGCCATCTCAGCTGAATTGGAGCCGAGGAGAAAAGTACAAGGCACTACAGAATGAAGTACAGATGTTGAAGGATGAAATCAACAGAATGAAAGTACAGCAAAACTAGTAGTCACTTCTTAATATGATGAAGCTACTTTGACACCTGAGGAGCGCCAAAATAGGTCAGTTCCCAACCCTGTGCGCAATGTAGTGTCCCAAGAATGATCCGCCCGAATCTCGGAACCTGCTCATGATGTCGAGCCATCCTATGTGTCCATCACTTCGACTGTGGCCCCCCATCGACCTTTGCCATCGGCTGGAGACGAGAAGACAGGGCAGGGTGCCCAAGGTAGTGAGGGCCTTCCAAGAGAAAGTAGCTGAGAATCAGAATCCTTGGGATGCTCAGCTTAAGGAACTCCGTGATCAGTTTAAGACGTTTTAGAAGAATCAACAGTTTGCGTTTGTCCCAACCGTAGTCCAAGCAATGATGGAAGAGACCGAGCCTCCCTTTACCTCAGAGATCATGGATGAGGTGAATGCCGCCGAGGTTCAGAATGCCTCCCGTCATTCAATTCTTTAGGTCCGGAGACCCGTCCGAGCATGTAGTATCGTATCGTTCGTAGATACAAATTCAGTCGATCACGGATGCAATGATGTGTAGAGCTTTCTTAATAATCCTCTCTGGATTGGCTCGGAGTTGGTATCAGCAGCTTAAACCAAAGTTAATCAGATCTTTCACAGAATTCAGCAGATTGTTCCTTACCCAGTTCATCTCGGGTAAGAAGAGTCGGAAGCCGACTATGTCACGCCCCAAACCCGAAAATCGGATTCACATGAATCCCGATTGCCGAATCCGGTGCCGACAGCCTCCGTAGTGCCCCATTCTCGGCTTCTGATAACCGAATGCCAGGTCCCGATCCTGGGATCCTACAAGAAGGATTTTCAGAATGAATTTTTTTTTTGTAATGGAGCATAACCACAAGCATAACCAAGTCACAAAACAACATCACCACATATCCACTATATCAAAATCTTTTAAGTACAATGTGGGAAGGGAAATACAAGATGATCAAAAAGCTCCAAAATGGTCTGATACGCGCTCCTGCCTCAGCGCTGCTGCTGTCCAACGCTACCTGCACGCAACTATCGTGCATAAGCTTACAAAAGCTTCGAAGGTGGTGTAAGTGTGTGCGCAAGGCAAACGCCAAGTGTACAGTATCAGAGTAATGCGAAAGTATGCGGTAGTCCATGAATATAATCAACCATACCAAGGCTATGTAATGCAAGGCATGATGCGAGATATGAATGCCATCGGCCACACCGATGCAATGCAAGGCCTACATAGCCGAATGTCATATGAGAAATGCAATCCAAGTAAGTCGGTACTCATCAAGTACATATATCAGTATAGTTCCTCTCTGGATATCACCGGGGTCTAATATACTTCGCAGAGACTACCACCTCCCTAGCTGCACAGTCAAGTAAGCGGAATATACCTCACTATCCGCCTGACCAGTAGTCTGCCAATACCTACCCGGCTCGTCGATAGCGGACTCATTTGCAAGCTGGTCAAACTCAGCCTAGCTTATAGCCCCCTCACTCAGGCGGATAAGGCCACACTCCCTTCCAACCGACCACGACACAGTGGGAGACGCGGCCTATTGGTATTCGGCACTCTGGCGCTTGTGTATCCACTCGATCTAGACGTTGGAGTATCTCCTGGTACCAAAAAGGTTCTGAGACTTTCACCCAAGGACATCCTAAGTGCCCACAGTGCTAGATAGGTATTTTCGGTATCCAATACGGCCATCCACGATATACCTGTGGGGCCACGACCCTGATGTCGCTAAGGCGTTCAGTGATCAAGTCAAACATATATAAGATGTATGAATCACACGTCCAATCATGCAGAACTCCAACACGTACAGCGCGATCATGTGGGGCACTCTGTCTCATAACGAGTCCCGTAAGTGGATTGCCCAATGGCATATGCTATGATCAGTCATTACTCAAATTAAGCATACATATGATGCGTATGGGTATGAGTTATGGGATTATACTAAGCATGTTATAAAGCGATGAATAGTAACGAGTATGTGCCTGTCAATGGCCCTAAGGAGAGTTACAATGTGGACATTTAACCAACATTGTACTTACAATGTGGACGTCAAACCAACATTGTTCCTTAGGCATGGCCCGCCATAAATGTCATTACATGAACCATGAGAGATCACTCATTGCAATGGACCCTAAGGTCATCTCTTTGGGCCTCGACCCATGGGCCTTAGATACATCAAATGGTCGTATCACATGTGCCTTACATTTATCAAATGGGCTACATTAATGGGCCTCACCAATGAGCCTTATGTACATTGCAATGGTCCACGATCCATGGGCCTTGAAATACATCAAATGGGCCTACACACATGAGCTTTAAATATGTCAAATAGGCCACTCCATTTGCGCCCCATGCACATCAAATGGGCTTGATCCCATGGGCTTTAATATATATCAAATGGGCTTGAATCCCGTGGGCCTTATATAGAATAAATGGGCCGAATCCCATAGGCATTGTATATGTCAAATGGGCCCAAACCCATAGGCCTTATATATGCTAAATGGGCTTAATCCCATATGCCTTATGCATGCCAAATGGGCTTAATCCCATAGGCCTTATATGTGCACTAAGGTGGGCCCCAATGAATAGCCATAAATGGATCAACATGGGCCCTATACACATACCAAAGTGGGCCCATTTGGGCCATAGATCTAGCTCATTTTTAGCTCAAGAAATGAGTTTTCAAAATGGATAAACGGTGAGATGCAACACATGCATCATGGTGGGGGTCACATGAAGGCCCACCATCATAAACATATTATGTTTAATATAATATACAATTTACATATAGTATATATATATACAATATCATATGTAATATAATATTATATATATATACACACACACACACACAAATATATATATCTACACATATGCACACACACACACACGCATACACACACACACGTGCACTCACACACATGCATACACTCAGTGGGCTCCACCGTCCGTGCGGACGGTGGAATTAGGCACATACATCACTGTGGGTCCCATGTGGGGCCCACCATAATACTTACATGCCATCCGACCCGTCCATTAGGTCATGCAGACCTGAATGAAGGGTGAAAATAAATTTCAGCTTGATTCACAACTTCTGTGGGCCCCAAAACAAGTTTCAATGGTAGAATTCAATTCACACTGTTTCTTATGATGTGGGCCACTTGAGCTTTGGATTAAGCCCATTTTTGGGTGGGGCCTACTTAAGGTAGGGACCCACCATATGGGTGGGTTGGATCAGAAAACAAACACCAAGGTGGGGCCCACATGAGGAGCCGTGGGCCCCCAGCGTCCGTCTACCTGGGACGTCTGACGGGTGCAGAGGCAGCAGCCTCTGCTGCTTCAATCTCTTCTTTTTTTTTCTTTTGAAAACCCAGATTTTGGAGGTTTTTCATGTGTGTGGCCCACCCTAAGTAAATCTACTCCGTCCATTATATTCCTAAGACCAAAACAAATCCATCAAGACCAATATCGGCCCCTTTTCACGATGTAAAAATGATTTTAGGTAGATTTCAATGGTAATGGTACAGTTTTTGATGTTATGGCCCACCAAGTACTTTGATCAACCTCATTTTTCAGCTCAACGCCTAAAATGAGTCAGGGGAGAGGATGGACGGCTTGGATTGGATACATGCAACAAGGTGGGTCCTGTACAAGTGGTCCCTTCCAAAGGCTTTGAACAAGCCAATATTTGTGTTTTTCCACTTGACGTCCAGCGTCCAAAAGCTGGACATTTCTCTTCTTTTTTTTGTTATTTTGTTTAGGTGGGCCACCACAAGATGGGTGGTGTAACTGCAATGCATATGAGATGGGCCCCACTTTTAATGGCAAATGGTGGGGTCCATCCAAGTGGGCCACATGGCCGTTTCATCACACACAAGGAAATAAAATAAATGAAAAGAGAGGGAGAGAGAGAGATGGAGTGGGACACGCGTGATGGAGGGACCCCGGCACTATGGGCCCTCCGTTTCAACCATCCAATCATACATCAATGAGTATCATTGCACATGGGACCATCCAAAGAAAAGATCAACGGTGGAGATCCCTCTTCACTAAAAATGGACGGTCTAGATGACCTCTTAATGCAAGGATAGTAAACATTATGATGGGGTCCATGGAGAATGGCCCCATCATGGAATGATTTGATGATCAAGATGGGCCATTGGCTTCATCTTAAGGTCCCAAATGAGATCCACACCATTGATCGGTGGGCCTCACTTGGCCCATCATAGAAATATAAAAATTCAGCTTATGGAAACACCCACCACTTAATCTTCTCAGTCCGTCGAGATGCCGGTCTCCTAGAGCTTCACTTTGATGGTGGAGATGGGAGATGGATGGTTGGGATTAGAGTTTTTGGGGTGGGAAGTGGGCCACCAAAATCACCTTTTTTTCTCATGGGAAGGGCTTGGACGTGGGAGTGCTCCCTTGCTTGGGTTGGTGTGTTGAGAAATGAGAGGGAGAGAGAGAGAGTTGTAAGAGTGATGGAGTGATGTGAAGTGAGTGATGGGTGAGGTGAGTGATGGGTGAAGTGAGAGGTTAGTTGACTTTGGTGGTTGCTTGACTTGTGGAGAAAGGAAGCATGGATGCTTGTACTTGACATAAAGTGATTGATGGGTGATTGATTGATGGGATTGATTCGACACTTTGTAGAGATTCTCTTGAGATTTGCAACGCGCGGTGTTTTTCCTCTAACTGAACGTGGGTCCGCATCTCATCGTATGGGTGTCAGATAGGTGCGTGAGTTGCAGCGTTGGAACCGGGGCAACGGTGCGGTCGAAATGATACAAGTCTTGGATTAAACCGACTCAAACGTATAGGATACGACTTACGGTCATGCGCAATGTCGAATACAGGTCGCGGATTGTCGAAATTTGACGAGAAGGATCGTGGGAAGCAACGGAACAGTACGGATTAGGATACGGGTCTTACAGCTCTCCCCACCTAATAAAAATTTTATCCTCAAAATTTACACTACCATCACAAGTAACCATAACTAAAAAAGAAAATAGGAAACATAACATCATATATAATCAAGCACAATAATACATCATACAATCAATAATCGAAAAGATGAGGATAATGCTCACGGATCTTTACCTCGCGCTCCCAAGACGCCTCATCCATACTATGATGGCCCCACTGCACCTTCACCAAGGGAATGACCTTGGTTCTGAGGACCTGCTCCTTCCGATCGAGGATACGAACTGGCTGCTCAATATAAGAAGCATCCTCACGAACCTCCAATGGCTGCCAATCAATAACAGGCACGATGTCTGACCCACACTTCCTCAACATAGAGACATGGAAGACGTTGTGGACGCCAGACAACTGCGATGGCAAGGCAAGCCGATAGGCCACGACGCCAATGCGCCCAGTGATCTCGAAAGGTTCTATGAATCTCGGGCAAGCTTGCCCTTAGTCCTAAAATGAACCACACCCTTCATGGGTGAGACCTTGAGATACACATAGTCCCCAACGGCAAACTCCAAGGGACGACACCGATGATCAACAAAACTCTTCTGCTGGCTCTGAGCTGTGCGCATCCTCTGCCTGATGATGTCGATAGCCTCTGACATCTGCAGCAAAAGCTCGAGACCTAGGAGACGTCGTTCTCTAACCTCGATCCAAAAACTCGGAGATCTGCACGACCTGTCATATAATGCCTCAAAAGGAGCCATGCCAATGGTCGCCTGATAGCTATTGTTGTACGCGAACTCAGCCAATCGCAGGTGCTCGTCCTAACTACCCGAGAAATCAATCGGGCAGGCCCAAAGCATATCCTCAAGGATCTGGTTGACCCTCTCGGTCTGACCATCAGTCTGCGGATGATACGCGGTGCTAAGCTGTAAATCAGTGCCCATCGCCCTCTGGAAGCTCCTCCAAAACTGAGACGTGAACCTCAGATCTCGGTCTGAAACAATCGAGACGGGAACACCGTGCAATCTCACGATCTCATTAATAAACATCCTAGCGAGCCGATCCGTATGCCAAGTCTCACGAATCGTAAGAAAATGTGCCGACTTCGTCAGACGATCCACAACAACCCAAATGTTGTCATGACCGTGCTGAGTCCTCGACAAACGCATGACAAAATCGGTAGATATATGCTCCCACTTCCACATCGGGACGCTCAACGGCTGCAATAGACCAAGGGGTCTCTAATGATCGGTCTTGACACGCTGACAGGTGTCACACTCGGCCACAAAACTGGCTATCTGGCGCTTCATCCTTGACTAAAAATACTGGCGTCTCATATCGCGATACATTTTCGTCGAGCCAGGGTGGATAGAGAAACGCGATCGACGTGCCTCGGTCATAAGATCTCGGCATAACTCAGGAATATCCGGGACACATAATCGGCCTCTAAAGAGAAGTCCACCGTCAGAACCAATTTGTCAATCTGTCTGACTCTCAGATGCTGCCTTTGCTTGGTAATCCTGTAATGACTCGTCTGTCTGCTAAGCCTCGATCACCCTTACAACAAGAGAGGGTTGAATCGATAAGCTTGATAGCTGAACAATAGATGATTGCAGACCAAACTCAAAGTCATACTCTACTATATCCTCAAGCATCCTCCACTCCTGAATCATCATATGCGCCACCAGGCCTCGTGGCTGACGGCTGAGGGCATCCGCCACCATGTTCGCCTTGCCTGAGTGGTACTGAAGATCAAAATTGTAGTCCTTCAGGAGTTCCATCCAACGCCTCTGCCTCATGTTCAGCTCATACTGAGAGAACAAATACTTCAAGCTCTTGTGATCAGAAAAGAGCTCGAATATCACCCCATAAAGATAGTGTCTTCACACTTTTAGTGCAAAGACAACCGCTGCCAGCTCCAGATCGTGCGTAGGGTAGTTCAGCTCATGGACCTTGAGCTAATGGGAAGCATAAGCCACCGGTTTCCAGTACTGCATCAGGACAGCACTTAAGCCAACTCGTAAGGCATTAGTAAATACAACAAATCCATCACTCCCAGAGAGAAGAGTGAGGACAGGAGCGGACGTGAGACGGTCCTTCAACTCCATAAACGCCTACTCACAAGCGTCACTCTAAATGAACTCGGCACCCTTCCGGGTTAACCTGGTCAAGGGGGCTACAATGCGAGAGAATCCCTCAATAAAACGTCAGTAATTGCCCGCCAAACCAAGAAAACTATGGATCTCGGATGCGTTCGTGGGCTGGTCCCATTGACGCACGACATCAATCTTCGAGGGGTCTACAGTGACACCCTGCCTCGTCACTACATGGCCGAGGAACTTCACCTCCTCCTGCCAGAACTCGCACTTCTCCAACTTCGCGTAAAGCTGGTGTGCACGGAGGGTCTGTAATGTAATCTTAAGATGCCGCTCGTGCTCCTCACGAGTCCTCGAATATATCAGAATGTCGTCGATGAACACCACAACAAACTGATCGAGATACGGACGAAAGACCTCATTCATCAACTGTATAAACACTGCGGGTGCATTGGTCAGTCCGAAGGACATGACCTAAAATTCAAAATGACCATAGTGCATCTTGAAGGCTGTCTTCGGGATATCCTCATCTCGAACCCGAACTTGATGATAGCCGGACCGCAAGTCTACCTTCGAAAAGAACTGCGCCTCCTGCAGCTGATCAAACAGGTCATCGATCCTCGAAAGCGGGTACTTGTTCTTGACCGTGACCTTGTTGAGCTTACGGTAATCTGCGCAAAGCCTCAATGAGCCATCCTTCTTCTTCACGAAGAGTACCGACGCTCCCCATGGCGAACTGCTCGGACGAATAAAGCGTAGCTCGTGCAACTCGTCCAACTGCTCCTGCAGTTTCCGTAACTCCAACGGTGCCATACGATACGGGGCCTTTGAAATAGGCGCGGTACTAGGCACAAGATCAATCTGAAACTCAGTATGCCGACGAGGTGGTAATCCCGGAATCTCCTAAAACACATCAGGAAAACCACAAACAACAGGCAGCTGGTCGATACTCAAAGCAGCTGACTCCTCAACAGCACATGATAACAAGCAAGAAAGCTGCCCTCCTCTGGGCTTAGTAACAAACTGAAACTCTGGCATGCCGGGTATGCAAAACATGACTGTCCTCACGGAGCAGTCCAATATGGCGTAGTATTCGGCAAGCCAGTCCATGCCTAGGATAACATCAAAATCGGACATCGAAAATACAAATAGGTCGGCAGGCAAGAAGATATCCCCAATCAAAACAGGACAAGATGCACAAAATCGGCCCAACACTGTGGTCTTCCCTAATGGCGTCGATACTACCAAATCCTCACGGGCAGACTCCAACGGTAAACCAGTCGATTGAAAGAAATCATCAGCGATAAATGAATGCGATGCACTAGAGTCAAATAATACACGTGCAATGTATGCAGAAACAGGAAGAGTACCCTCGACAACCCCTCCTGATGACTGAGGGTCCTGCTGGGCAGTATAGAATCTACCCTGAGCCGGCTGGGGAGGTGTAGGTCCCCTCTGAGGTCTCTACTGCTGCTGTGGTCATTGTGGGGGCCTAACCTGCTGCCTCTGCTGCTGCGAGGGAGGTACAGGAGGCTGGTGTTGTGGTTGCTGCTGTTGTGGTGGCTGTCGCGGAGGTGGATGTGGTGCCCTCAGCTGCTGCTGCTGCGGATGGGGACACTCGTGCCTACGATGCCCTGTACGACCACATCCAAAGCAAATACCTGTAAATGGTCCCAAAAATAGTGCTGAGGGTACTGCTGGTGCTCGGAATGCTGGGCGGGTCATACGACGCTGCTGTGAACGATGCTGCTGATGAGAACTACTAGAGGGTTCCTTCCTCTTCTGTTCTCCCCTCTGATCACGGGCTCTCTGTACACTAGCCCAATCTGTCTCATATATCAGGGCTCTCTCCACTATTTACTCAAACGTCGAAAGCATGTGTCCGATCACACGACTCCGAAGGGTAGGACGTAAGCCGTTCTCAAAACGGCGGGCCTTCCGCCCTTCATCATCAACAAGATACGTCGCGAATCTGGATAGTGCGACGAACCGAGCCTCATACTGGGACACAGACATGTCCCCCTAGACCAAAGTCTCAAACTCTAGTGCGTGCTGCTGTCGCACATGCTCAGGAAAGAACTTCCGGTCAAACCGGTCTATAAAGTCCTCCCATGTCTACTCAAAATTAGCAGCTACCGATCGGGCCACAGATGCCCACCAATACTGAGCCTCGCCCTGCAGAAGGAATACAACTAATGGAACTCGCTGCTGGGTCGTACATCTCATGGTGTCGAATATCTTCTCTACCTCGGAGCACCATATCTCTGAAGCAGTAAGGTCTGGCTCTCCTTGAAAACACGGAGGATCGTGCTGCTAGAAATCCTTGAGAAGAGCCCTCGCACGCTCCTGCTCAGCCTCGGCTGGTGACACTGTGGGACACCTGCTCTGTCCCTGAAGAATGGCGGTCATCGCCTGCAACATCTGCTGCAGCTGAGTAGCACTCACAGGTACGGTCGGATCCGCACCAGTCTCGGGTAAATGAGTGACATCCTTAGGCTCAAAGGCAGGAATATCTAGTGGTGGAGCAGGAGTAGCAGGTGGTAAAGCAGGAGCTGCGGGTGGTGGTGCGGGATTGGCTCGGGTCGTTCTTCTAGCCATGACGTCCTACAGGAAGGAACCATGGCCTATTAGCCTTGAAAATCTCGAAGGCATAAATGTTAAGGGTCCATGTCGGGAAATCGCTAAGTCGTTCAGACTCGGAACCTATTTATAGTAGATATGTGATGTGATCCTCAGGTATTCCTAAGTTATACTCTGATACCAACTTCTGTCATGCCCCAAACCCGAAAATCAGATTCACATGAATCCCGATTGCCGAATTCGATGCCGACAGCCTCCGTAGTGCCCCATTCTCGGCTTCTGATAATCGAATGCCAGATTTCGATCCTGGGATCCTATAAGGAGGATTTTCAGAATGAAATTTTATTTTGTAATGGAGCATAACCACAAGCATAACCAAGTCACAAAACAACATCACCACATGTCCACTATATCAAAATCTTTTAAGTACAATGCGGGAAGGGAAATACAAGATGATCAAAAAGCTCCACAATGGTCTGATACGTGCTCCTGCCTCAGCGCTGCTACTGTCCAACGCTACCTGCACGCAGCTATCGTGTATAAGCTTACAAAAGCTTAAAAGGTGGTGTAAGTGTGTGCGCAAGGCAAATGCCAAGTGTACAGTATCAGAGTAATGCGAAAGTATGCGGTAGTCCATGAATATAATCAACCATACCAAGGCTATGTAATGCAAGGCATGATGCGAGATATGAATGCCATCGGCCACATCGATGCAATGCAAGGCCTACATAGCTGAATGTTATATGCGAAATGCAATCAAAGCAAGTCGGTACTCATCAAGTACATATATCAGTATAGTTCCTCTCTGGATATCACCGGGGTCTAATATACTTCGCAGAGATTGCCACCTCCCTAGCTGCACAGTCAAGTAAGCGGAATAGACCTCACTATCCGCCTGACCAGTAGCCTGTCAATACTTACCCGGCTCGTCGATAGCAGACTCATTTGCGAGCTGGTCAAACTCAGCCTAGCTTATAGCCCCCTCACTCAGGCGGATAAGGCCACACCCCCTTCCAACCGACCACGACACAGTGCGAGATGTGGCCTACTGGTATTCGGCACTCAGACGCTCGTGTATCCACTCGGTCTAGATATTGGAGCATCTCCTGGTACCAAAAAGGTTCTGGGACTTTCACCCAATGACATCCTAAGTGCCCACAGTGCTAGAATAGGACTTTCCGGTATCCAATACGGCCATCCACGATATACCTGTAGGGCCACGGCCCTGATGTCGTTAGGGCGTGCAGTGATCAAGTCACACATATGCAAGATGTATGAATCACACGTCCAATCATGCAGAACTCCAGCACGTACAGCGCGATCATGTGGGGCACTCTGTCTCATAACGAGTCCCATAAGTGGATTGCCCAATGGAATATGTTATAATCAGTCATTACTCAAATCAAGCATACATATGATGCGTATGGGTATGAGTCATGGGATTATACTAAGCATGTTATAAAGCGATGAATAGTAACGAGTATGGGCCTGTCAATGGCCCTAAGGAGAGTTACAATGCGGACATTTAACCAACATTGTACTTACAATGTGGACGTCAAACCAACATTGTTCCTTAGGCATGGCCCGTCATAAATGTCATTACATGAACCATGAGAGATCACTCATTGTAATGGACCCTAAGGTCATCTCGTTGGGCCTCGACCCATGGGCCTTAGATACATCAAATGGGTTGTATCACATGTGCCTTACATTTATCAAATGGGCTACATTAATGGGCCTCACCAATGAGCCTTACGTACATTGCAATGGTCCACGATCCATGGGCCTTGAAATACATCAAATGGGCCTGCACACATGAGCTTTAAATATGTCAAATGGGCCACTCCATTTGCGCCCCATGCACATCAAATGGGCTTGATCCCATGGGCTTTAATATATATCAAATGGGCTTGAATCCCTTGGGCCTTATATAGAATAAATGGGCCGGATCCCATGGGCATTGCATATGTCAAATGGACCCAAACCCATGGGCCTTATATTTGCCAAATGGGCTTAATCCCATAGGCCTTATGCATGCCAAATGGGCTTAATCCCATATGCCTTATATGTGTACTAAGGTGGGCCCCAATGAATAGCCATAAATGGATCAACATGGGCCCTATACACATACCAAAGTGGGCCCATTTGGGCCATAGATCTAGCTCATTTTTAGCTCAAGAAATGAGTTTTCAAAATGGATAGACGGTGAGATGCAACACATGCATCATGGTGGGGGTCACATGAAGGCCCACCATCATAAACATATTATGTTTAATATAATATATAATTTATATACAATATATATATATACAATATCATATGTAATATAATATTATATATATATATATATATATATATATATATATATATATACACACACACACACACACACAAATATACATATCTACACATATGCACACACACACACGCATACACACACACATGCACTCACACACATGCATACACACACACACGCGCACTCACACACATGCATACACTCAGTGGGCTCCACTGTCCGTGCGGACGGTGGAATTAGGCACATACATCACTGTGGGTCCCATGTGGGGCCCACCATAATACTTACATGCCATCTGACCCGTCCATTAGGTCATGCAGACCTGAATGAAGGGTGAAAATAAATTTCAGCTTGATTCACAACTTCTGTGGGCCCCAAAACAAGTTTCAATGGTAGAATTCAATTCACACTGTTTCTTATGGTGTGGGCCACCTGAGCTTTGGATTAAGCCCATTTTTGGGTGGGGCCTACTTAAGGTAGGGACCCACCATATGGGTGGGTTGGATCAGAAAATAAACACCAAGGTGGGGCCCACATGAGGAGCCGTGGGCCCCCAGCGTCCGTCTACCTGGGACGTCTGACGGGTGCAGAGGCAGCAGCCTCTGCTGCTTCAATCTTTTTTTTTTTCTTTTGAAAACCCGAATTTTGGAGGTTTTTCATGTGTGTGGTCCACCCTAAGTAAATCCACTCCATCCATTGTATTCCTAAGACCAAAACAAATCCATCAAGACCAATATCGGCCCCTTTTCAAGATGTAAAAATGATTCTAGGTAGATTTCAATGGTAATGGTACAGTTTTTGATGTTATGGTCCACCAGGTACTTTGATCAACCTCATTTTTTGGCTCAACGCCTAAAATGAGTCAGGGGAGAGGATGGACGGCTTGGATTGGATACATGCAACAAGGTGGGTCATGTACAAGTGGTCCCTTCCAAAGGCTTTGAACAAGCCAATATTTATGTTTTTCCACTTGATGTCCAGCGTCCAGACGCTGGTCGTTTCTCTTTTTTTTTTTTTTTTTGTTTAGGTGGGCCACCACAAGATGGGTGGTGTAACTGCAATGCATATGAGATGGGCCCCACTTTTAATGGCAAATGGTGGGGTCCATCCAAGTGGGCCACATGGCCGTTTCATCACACACAAGGAAATAAAATAAATGAAAAGAGAGGGAGAGAGAGAGATGGAGTGGGACACGCGTGATGGAGGGACCTCGACACTATGGGCCCTCCGTTTCAACCATCCAATCATACATCAATGGGTATCATTGCACATGGGACCATCCAAAGAAAAGATCAACGGTGGAGATCCCTCTCCACTAAAAATGGACGGTCTAGATGACCTCTTAATGCAAGGAAAGTAAACATCATGATGGGGTCCATGGAGAATGGTCCCATCATGGAATGATTTGATGATCAAGATGGGCCATTGGCTTCATCTTAAGGTCCCAAATGAGATCCACACCATTGATCGGTGGGCCTCACTTGGCCCATCATAGAAATATAAAAATTCAGCTTATGGAAACACCCACCACTTGATCTTCTCAGTCCGTTGGGATGCCGGTCTCCTAGAGCTTCACTTTGATGGTGGAGATGGGAGATGGATGGTTGGGATTAGAGTTTTTGGGGTGGGAAGTGGGCCACCAAAATCACCTTTTTTTCTCATGGGAAGGGCTTAAACGTGGGAGTGCTCCCTTGCTTGGGTTGGTGTGTTGAGAAATGAGAGGGAGAGAGAGAGAGTTGTAAGAGTGATGGAGTGATGTGAAGTGAGTGATGGGTGAGGTGAGTGATGGGTGAAGTGAGAGGTTAGTTGATTTTGGTGGTTGCTTGACTTGTGGAGAAAGGAAGCATGAGTGCTTGTACTTTACATAAAGTGATTGATGGGTGATTGATTGATGGGATTGATTTGACACTTTGTAGAGATTCTCTTGAGATTTGCAACGCGCAGTATTTTTTCTCGAACTGAAAGCGGGTCTGCATCTCATCGTCTAGGTGTCGGATCGGTGCATGAGTTACGGTGTTGGAACCGCAGTGACGGTGCGGTCGAAATGATACAAGTCTCGGATTAAATCGACTCAAACGTATAGGATACGACTTACGGTCATGCGCAACGTCGACTACAGCTCGCGGATTGCCAGAATTTGACGAGAAGGATCGCGGGAAGCAACAGAACAGTACGGATTAGGATACGGGTTTTACAGACTACCCACCTGTTTACCCTCAAGCAAGGAAAGAAGGAAATACTAAAGGACTTCATTGCTTCAATGAAGAGGCGTTGTTAGTGGAAGACTACGATGAAAAAATGACACTCTTGGCTATATTCAGCTGACTTAGAGAGGGGAAGTTCACTTTCTTGATCGGAAAAAATCCTCCGACCACCTTGGCCGAGCTCATCAGCAGGGCTCAGAAATATACCAATGTCGAGGAATCTCCAACTCCTGTAGGAATGTACAAGTATCTAAGCAGTCATCCATGGAGAAGAGGCTGAGGAATAAGGAGCCTTAGTCATCCAGCAAGAAGCTCTACGATCGAGCCTCTCACAATCACCGACCGAGCAGGAGGTCTAAGAGCAAATTCCGTTCCTACACTCCACTCATCGCATCTCCAGAGTAGATCTTGTTGGACATCAGGGGTCAGAAACTCCTGAATTGGTCGGTTTACATGAAGACCGATGCAGAGAAATGAGATAAGCACAAGTATTGTCGGTTCCATCTCGACCACGGACATAACACAAGCGACTGCGTGGACCTCAAAGATGAGATTGAGGCTCTCATTCGTAAGGGTCATTTGCACTGATACACCAAGGAGGAGAGATCAGCCTGGAGAGAAGAGTAACCGAGTAAGCCGGCAGTAGAACTGGGCGAGATTCACACTATCTACAGTGGCTTGTCATTGGAGATGACTCCAACAGGGCTCGCAAGGCCCACTCTTGGAGTTCGGACCCCGAGCACTATGTCCACTTGGTCGAAAGGCCGAGGAAAGAACTTTGAGCCAGCCCCTGCAGCCTAACTTTCACAGAGGATGACATGTGTGGAATCCAGCATCCGCACAATGATGCCCTCGTGGTGACTATGACCATAGCCAACCACAAAGTTTACCACATTCTAGTCAACATAGGAAGCTCAGCCGACATTATCTATTCCGAAGCATTCGAGAAAATGTGAAAAGAAAAGGTCGCGCCTCCGACCTGTGAAAACCCCTCTGCATGGCTTTGCCGGAGATAGGGTGATATTCGAGGGAGCCATTACTCTCCCTATGACAGCAGGAGAAGGACAACATCAAGTCACATTTCTTGTAGACTTTCTTGTTGTCAATGTACCGTTGGTGCACAATGTCATTTTGGACCGACCTTCCCTTAACCTAATGAGGGCGGTCATGTCCACATACCATTTGATGATGAAGTTTTCCGCTGATGGTGGGGTTGAATATCTCCAAGGGGACCAGCGTGAAGCTCGGAGATGCTATGCGATAGCTGTGAGAAAAGGGTCAGTGAAGCAGACCCTCACCATCAACATCCTCAACCCCAAAACTCCCATAGAAGATCCCCCCATGGAGGATTTGGATACTGTCTCGCTTGAGAAGGCCGATCTGAGAAAAACTGTTTAGGTCGGATCTTCGCTGAATTCCAAGCAGAGATCTCAGATGCTGACTTTCCTGCAATAGCACAGGGATGTTTTCGCGTGGTAGCACGAGGATATGTCGAGCATCTCTCCCGACATCATGGTCCATAGGTTGAACGTGGATTCGGATCCCAAACCTGTGAAATAGAAGAGGAGCGTTTGATGCCGAGAGATACACAACCATAGCTGATGAAGTCTCCAAGATCCTTAGCGTTAGCTTCATCGAGGAAGTACATTATCCGGACTAGACCGCTAACGTGGTCCTGGTGAAGAATTCAAACGGGAAGTGGCGAGTCTGTGTAGACTACTCAGACCTGAATGAGGCTTGTCCTAAGGATAGCTTCCCCTTGCCTCGGATTGACCAACGGGTGGATAATACGGATGGACACGTGCGACTCTCCTTCCTAGATGCCTATTCTAAGTACCATCAGATCTCGATGCACCCCTAAAGTAGGCAGAAGACTACCCTCATCACAGATAAAGGGCTCTACTATTACCAGGTCATGCCTTTTGGCCTAAAGAACATTGAGGCAACATATTAGAGATTGGTGAACTAGATGTTTGCCAAGCAGATCAGTCGAACAATAGAAGTTTACGTCGATGACATGCTCGTTAAAAGCGTCAAAGCATCCGACCACCTTGCGGACCTTGGGGCGACATTTTCGATCTTTTGAGAGTACTGCATGAAGCTGAATCTGGCCATGTGTGCCTTCAAAGTCAGTTCGAGTAAGTTCCTTGGGTTTCAAGTCAGCTAGAGAGGCATTAAGGTAAATCCTAAGAAGATCAAGGCATTGATTGACATGAGCTCACCTCGGACAACGAAGGAGATCCAATGTCTGACTGGATGAGTAGCAGCACACGGTTGGTTTATCTCTAAAGCTACAGACGGTGTCTCCCCTTTTCTAGCTACTGAAAGGTCATAAGAAAGACTGAGTGGACCCCTGAATGTGAGCAGGCTTTCCAACAGCTGAATCAATACATGAGTTTGCTTTCCCTACTGACGAATCTGGAAGAGGGCGAGCCCTATTCTTGTACCTAACAATCTCTACCTCGGTCGTCAGTTCTGTGCTCATTAGGGAGGCGGGAGGCAAGCAGTATCTTGTCTACTACATAAGTAAGGCAACGGTAGCCGCTGAGACTAGGTAGTTAAGCATGGATAAGCTCGCACTCAGTTTGGTCTTCTCAGAATGGAGGCTGCGCCCGTACTTCTAAGCACACACCATTATCGTCCTGACTGACTCCCCCCTCAGGAAATCCTCCAAAAGCTAGATGTCTCAAGCCGGTTGATAAAATGGGTGATAGAACTCGGGGAGTTCGACATCCAATATCGTCCGAGGACTACAATTAAGGGCCAGGCTGTGGCTGACTTTATAGCCGAGTTTACTATTCTTATTGCAGACACCGAATCAGAAGAAGCTCTTGTGACCCCACATATTCCCTTGTTTATCAAGGATACGGAGTTGGAGTAGAGGTGGGTCCTTTATCTCAACGGTTCATCCAATATCAAGCGCATTGGGGTAGGAATTGTCCCGTTTACGCCAGATTCTACGACTATACAATATGCCATCACGCTCGGGTTCAGAGCTTTTAATAACGAAGCAGAGTATGAGGCCCTGTTGGCAAGACTCAGACTGGCAGCCAGTTTAGGGATTCAGTCCCTCAAAGTGAGGTGTGATTCTCAACTTGCGGTGAACCATATCTCCACCGAGTATGAAGTTAAGGATACCAGGATGGTGGCCTATCTAGCCGAGGCCAAGAAATTGATAGAGGTTCTGGTTCAGTCCCTCAAAGTGCAGTGTGATTCTCAACTTGTGATGAACCATATCTCCACCGAGTATGAAGCTAAGGATACCAGGATGATGGCCTATCTAGCCAAGGTCAGGAAATTGATATAGGTTCTAGAGCTGCATCATCAGCCAGATTTTGAGGGTAGAGAATTCTTAGGCCAATGCCCTCGTAAGGTTAGCCTCGGCCAAGGAAGGAAAGATTCCTTGGATCATTCCTGTGGAATTCATGGAGAGCCTGAGCATTGACCGAATGGATCGAGAGGTGGTCAACCCGGTGGAAACTACCCCAAGTTGGATGGACCTGATTTACAACTACCTTGTATCTGATGAGATCCCCTAGGATAGATTGGAGGCCCGTTGCCTGAAAATTAGAGTTGTCCGATACATTATCTTGAATGGGGTCTTATACAAGAAGGGACACTCACAGCCCTACCTCAGATGCATCTAACCAGAGGAAGTGGACTATGTGATACATGAGATATATGAAGGTATCTGCGAAAATCACTCTAGTGGTCGAGCCTTGGCTTTGAAGATACTCCGCTAGGGGTACTTCTGGTCGATCATTCGAGAGGATTCGAAAGATTACGTCCGAAGGTGCGACAAGTGTAACATCCCAGATTTTTTCCAACATGGAGTTAGATGTCCTTAGGTAATGGGTCGATCATAACACCTTATTCACTTCTCAAAACTCAATCCTAAAGTCTCAAATCCCCTTTCAACTAATTTCCTTCAAAAACTCACATTTCATCACCTTATTCTTCAAAATTTTGTAAATACTTTCATATTAGACACTAATCCTAAAGTTTAAATGATGAAGAATAATAATGCAACTAAAATTTACTATAAATAGTAAATATATAAATAAAATAAGTTTTTGACCATTAAAATTCTGTAATCTCATGAAATAAATAGGTTATTTGGATAGAGCAGCTTCTCCCACCCCAAATTCATATATGGCATGTTGCATAACTCATTTCGGAGTGGAAGATATACCCATTTCAAGAAAATGAGTGGTGAAACCACCACTACGCGAGCGCGGCGTCATCGCGCCAACCACGATGCATCGCGGTCGGGTCTAGCTGACCGTGATGCCATTGTGCCGACCGCGAGGCCTCGCCGGTGCACTGAAAATTCAGTAGATCCTCACTGCAGTTTTCTGTAGTTTTTGACTTACTTCAAAAGGTCATATTTCCCTCATTATAACTCTGATTTAGGTTATTTAAAAGCCAGATTGAAGCTTGATAAGTTTAGTTTCATATAAAAATAATTGAAAAATATAATAAAAATTTTAATATAGTTGAATCGAGTTTGATGTAGCAACTGTCCAAAAATTATTGTTCGGACAACCGCTACTTCCAAAAGTTTTAGAATTTTTCTAGAATACAAAATCTAATGAAATTTGGTGGAGATGAAGTAAACTTGATGATAAACTACTAAAAAAATAATTAAAATAATATACTAACTAAAAGTGCCAAAAAGGGACATAAAACTACCCTAAGACCTTATTCTATTGTAATTAGGGCAGAATTTAGTTAAGTACTAAACTAAATAATTGCTGGATTTAACTTGAATCACTATCTATACAAATGGAAAGACCCAAAATCATTAATAACATTGACTCTACAAACTTAGGATAAATTCTACAACCCAGTTGCTCTCGAGAGCACATTGAAACTCCATATTGGACCTGGACCGCGCGTCGAAAGTCTGATTACCTCGAAACTATAAGGTTATGACCGCGTTATTGGGCTTGACAACCATCGTGGGAATCAAGCCCAAGTAGTATCCAAAAACACACAACTTGAGCCTTGAGTAGAGTGTGTGAGAAACGCAAATATCTTTAGAAAATGAGCTAGAACTTAAGTGAATTGGACCATTCGCTTACGGGTGAAATTGAAGACTTCAGACCATCAGATTCTGACCAAACTTCACCCATGGATTAGAAAAATTTTTCTACTCTTAACTGTATACTTGTGGCCTTGATCGAGTGACAACGATTGTTGATCTGAAACGGGACCTCTATGGTCGGTCCGTTAATCCGATCGCACCGAAATTGTAACCTGGCTTAGATCCATGGTCAGGAAACTTACCCTGCACTGTAGGTGAGTAATGGACCTCCAGACGAGCCTCGTTTACCCGAAACAGGCGCCCTTTGGATACAAACCAGGTATACCATGGCCCTAGGGCCATTTGCATTACTTTTGAGCCTATATAAGGCCCTTATACCACCTCTCTCTCTCTCTCTCCCATATGAATTTCTCCAAACACTAGGAGAGAGAAGAGAGAAAAGGAGAGAAAAGAGTGTGGAGAATAGAGTGAGATTGGGAGATCATTACTGGGATTCACTCATACTACTCCACGTATCGAATCGTCTCCCCACCATCGCTACACGAGCCATTCCAACTTTGATTTGGATAAAAATTATAACCCTAATTTTATTTTAGGAATCCAAATAGAGGAATCGACGGAATAGCTAACCCATTTCGTGATTTAAGTACCGTTGTTCTGTATACGGGAACGTAAGATTCGAATCGAGTTTGAAACGAGTTATTCGATGAAAGGTGCATACTATAAACGTTTAGGTTATGGTTTTCAAGGCTTTCAATGTTAGCTAATGAATTATGTCTGACTTGATTGCTCCCATATTATCTTAGTTATGACGTTTTCCTTATGTTACACATGTATGAATTATGTTGAACAAATATGCATTCCATATGTTCGTTGTAATGTTTAAATGAACTTGGAATTATGATTTATGCTTGTTATGATTTTTAATCTAAGATCCATATTTGTTATATGTGTTATAGCCTATGCTGTGTAAGAAAATGCTATAGATCATTTCATAACTAATATAGTTTATGTATTTAGTAATGTGTAGGATAAGTGTTTGATAAAATGTCTGAATGAGAAATTTCTTGATGAATTGTATTTAATAAGGGTGTTGAGATGGGATTCTCAATTACCTTATCTATATATATAATTTCCTACATGTAACCTAAATTTCAACTATGCAATTTATGGATGAATTACAATGTTCGGTGACATGTTCAATATGTTTGATTAGATGCTCAAATGAGTGTTGTACTTGGATTGTTTGTTAAATGCTTGCATGATTATCACATGAATTCACATGCTGCCTTTAAGTATGATTGAGACTACAAGATAGTCCAAGCAATCGGTAACGATTCCCGATTGAGTGGCCGAACCAGTCTCGCCACATTGGATACGTTAGATGAATTCGAGTTGTGCGACGATTGTCGACAGTGGTTAGGCCACGTAGAGTGCTTATGCGCTTCATGTTGATTAATTCAGCGTGCACTCAGACCAATTGAACTTGTCAAATAACCCAATTAGCTTATTGTGTGTTTACCATGTATGGATGCTACTGCCTGAATCTAAGGTACCACTCACCAATGTAAAACCCGTTTAACCTTGGTACCACGATCTGCTAAGACTCATGAGTTGGGCATGGTGGTATGGGCACCGTGGTCGAGCTGTCAGCCTACGCTGGGATAACGAGCCTCCTCGTAGTGACCAGTGAGCAACCCAAACTCGTGAGACGAATACGGTGATATGAGACACTGTATTCGAGTTGTCGACTTACACTGGTATAACCTGGCTATGGTCCCAGCATGAGTTGGGGTGTACTGTCTGATCCGGACCCCCTTTAAAAATAGCGCTCCAGGTGGTAGGATATTGGTGGAGTGACCTCGAGTATAATCAATTGAACTTGCCTATCTACTACTTTCATTAGGGGTGATGCCCTATAACTTGCTTATCGTATGTGATTAACTAGGATTGATGACCCTAGATGGATCCCCGTTGGGTTAATGATATAAAGGGAGGTACCTTAGCTTCCCAAATCTGCTGTATGAATAAGCCTAACTAAGTACTTAACTAGCATTATCATGCACCGCACTGCATGTGCTTTGGTGAGGAAGTGCACAGTGGGAGTTGCCATGTGTGAGCGTGAGATGGTGTCGCTGAGGGAGTGCAGGAGAGGGCATGCATCATTTCTGTATATCATCCCTGCATTAATAAGAGTAGCTAGAATTTTTTGATGTATTGCTTTATCATTACTGCTTAACTGAATTGATAACATGTTAACCTTTACTTTATAGTTCTACTGAATTAGCTATTCATTCCCACCTATGATGGTGTTTTAAAATACCAACAAGACTCTGTTGTAGATGCAGGTAATGGCGGAGTCTATGCAGCTGAAGTGGACTTCATAGACGACGAGGAGGAATTTTTCTATGTTCAGCTGTCAGGTGGGTCTTCGTAGACCTTGTTCTGATTTTACGGGATTATAGAGTTGCATGGATTAGTTGGACAGTTACACCTTGATATTTGTAAATTTTAGAACAATACATGTATATATTAAGCCTGGAATCATACTGATACTCTGAGAATTGAGAAACACTTACATACTGTATATACCTATCTCAGTCTTCTGCTCGCTTAATTTGATACTCCTATGATATGTTGTTTTAGTGAAATCCCACTCATGTTTAATGCGCTAATATGGACAACATTTAAACATCACAATCTATGTTGCATAAGTGATGTGTTGGAACTCGAGAGTTGAGCTTTGCTCGACATCTGCTTTTCAGGGCGTTATAACAAGTGTCAGAGGTTCGCGGCTATATCGAGGCAGCCTGTAGCAGAAATGACCCTCATGAGTGGGCCATGGCTGTTTGCTCAGTGGGGGATCGACATCATCGGGCCTCTGCCCACTGGGAAAGGATAAGTGAAGTTCGCTATAGTCGCGGTCGATTACTTCACTAAATGGGCTGAGGTCGAACCCGTGGCCAAGATCACTAAACAGAAAGTAATTAACTTCGTTTAGAAGAATATAATCTGTCAGTTCAGAATCTTGTGCACCATCGTTTCTGACAACGACAAACAGTTTGACAATGAAAAGTTTCGAAGCATGTGCAGGGGGCTCGGCATCTTGAACTCTTATTCCTCATCTCGGCATCCGTAGTCCAACGAACATGTGGAAGCCGTGAACAAAGTCATTAAACACCATCTTAAGACGAAGTTGGAGAAAGTGAAAGGTAACTGGGCAGAGGAGCTCCCATTCATCCTTTGAGCTTATAGGACTACAGTTAAGTCATCTACTAGGGAGACCCCCTTCTCGCTATCCTATGGCTCAGAGGCGATTGTCCTAGTTAAGATCAGCCTCTCAGTGGCTTGAGTCAGAATCTACTATGAGGATTAGAACGGAGAGCAGATCGTAGCAAACCTTGACTTGCTTAAGGAAGCTAGAGATGTCGCCAGACTCCGAATCACTGCTAGGCATCATCAAGTGGAATGATTCTACAACTCAAGAGTCAAGATAAGGTGGTTTCAGCTAGGGGACTTGGTTCTCCCCGATGTCTTTGAAAATGCAGTAGAGCCAGGGGCTATGACACTCGGGCCCAACTGGGAAGGGCCTTATCGTGTGATCAGATTTACCCATCTAGGTTCCTACCACATGGAGGACTGTAAGACCCATATCCTAGTTTGTACTGTTCCGTTAACTCCTGCAATCCTCACGGTCGAATCCCGGCAACCTGCGACCGATAATCGACGTTACGCACTATCGTAAGTCGTATCCTATACATTTGAGTCGGCTTAATCCGAGCCTTATATCATTGTGACCGCACCGTAGCCGCGGTTCCAACGCCGTGACTCATGTACCGATTCGATACCCTAACTAAGAGATGTGAGTTGACGTTCAGTTCGAGAAAAAACACCGCGCGTTGCAAATCCTAAGAGAATCTCTACAATATGTCAAATCAATCCCATCAATCACCTCTCATGTCAAGTACACACACTCATGCTTTCTTTTTCCACAAGTTAAGCAAACCCAAAAGTCAACCAAGCTCTCACCTCACCCATCACTCACATCACACATCACTCACCCTTTCACCCATCACACCCATCCATCACCTCTCTTTCAACCATCCCATTTCTCTCATTTCTCAACATTTTCCAAGCCAAGCAAGAGCATCCCACGTCCAAGCTCTCTTCCATGTGAGAGAGTGCATGTTGGTGGCCCACTTCCCATCCCAAAACTCTCATCCTAGCCATCCATTCTTCATCTTCCACCATCAAAGTGAAGCGTAAGGAGATAGGCTATCCAACGGACCGAGAAGATCGATAGGTGGGTGCTTCTATAGGCTAGTTTTCATGATTTTATGATAGGCCAAGTGAGGCCTACCGATTGATGGTATGGATCTCACTTGGGACCCTAGATGTGGCCGATGGCCTACCTTGATTTTTTATTATCATTCCATGATGGGGCCATTCTCCATGGACCCCATCATGATGTTTACTTTCTAGTCTAAAAAGGGGTCATCTAGACCTTACATCTTGGTAGAGAAGGGATCTCCACCGTTAATCTTTGATATGGTGGGCCCACATGCAATGGGACCCACTTAATGTATGATTGGATGCTTGAAAGGGGAGGGCCCATAGTGTCGGGGTCCCTCCATCATCACGTGTTTCCCTCTCTCTATCTCCCTCTCTCCTTCATTTTTTTTGTGATGATGTGGCCGTGTGGCCCACCCAGATGGACCCACCATGGAATATGTATTTTATCCAAGTCATTTATCGGTGGGGCCCACTTTACATATATGTTGTACACACCATCCGTGCATATGGTGGCCCACCTGGATAACATGTCAGATGGTGAGGCCTGCCTTAATATGTGTTGTATCCCAAAACCATCCAGCGTCCAGGGACGCTGGACGTCAATGGAGTACGAACTTTCAGTGGATGTACTGACGAATAAACAAAAATTACTGTAAAAGCTTTGTTTCTTAGCTTTTGGGGACGGCTACTCATTCAGGCCCCACGTTGATGTATAAATTAAATCCCCGCCGTCCATTCCATTCCTCGGTCCATTTTAAGCGTTGAGCCGAAATGTGAAGTTAATCAAATGTTCTGGCGGGCTATAGCATAGAAAATTGTGATTTTTACCATTAAAAACTCATTAAGGGCCGCTTTAATTGTTTTTACTTGCCAAATCATCTCGCACATTGGACTCGTTTAGTCTGTCTCGAGTTATAGAATTCAATGAGTGGTGTGGATTCACCTGATGTGGACCCTACCTATGAAAAACTGCAGAAAAACATTTTTCTTAAAAATATATATACATGTGTATAGCAGGCAGCTCCTGCTGCTGACGTCTGCAGCTGCATTGACGCTGGGACCATGGGTCCTAGCCGTGGGCCCCACCATGATGTGTGTTGATAATCAAAACCATGCAATTGTTGGGTTCTCTTTGGGACAATGGGTCCCCAAAAAAATCACCCCTATCTGTAGCTCAAGTTGCCCACATCATAGGAAACTGTGGGATCGAATGTCTGCCCTTGAAATCCATTTTTGGGTTCACAGAAGTTTTAGATTATTATGAACTTTTTTTTTCCTTTTAGTTCAAGTCTATGTGACTTTCTCAACAGATTGGATGGAAAATAAACATTATGGTGGGCCCCACGTGGGACCCACTGATGTATGTAAGTATAAACACACCGTCCATCCCAGGACCCCATAATGTATGTGTTTTAACCACATCGTCCTGTTTTGGACGGTGGGACCCCATGATGTATGTGTTTTAAACACACCGTCCACCCCTGGACAATGGGACCCACCATGATGCAAATGTTGCATCCAAATCGTCCAACCAATTTGAAAGCCCATTTCATGGCTTATGGCAGGGCTAAAAAAAAATGAGTCAGATCTAAGGTTCAGCTGGAACCCACCATGGTATGTGTTTCATTCATGCTGTCCATCATGAGGTGGAACCCACCACGATATATATGTGTTTTATCTACTCCATCCATTGATTTCAGGACGAAAAACCATCTGGAAAGGTCTGTTTTTGGAGTGAAATCCGTGCAGTCCACGGGTTTGTCTACTTCCCCGTCCATCTCATATTTAACGGCTAGGATGTTACAACAGCCTGCATGGTTTCAGAATGCCACTTTGGCAAGGGTTAAATCTTCCTTCTGAACACAATGGACGGTACGGATCGATGATTTAAATGTGGAGTAGGTCGTACTAAGAAAATTTTAAATGCACAGTGTAAACCTGTTTACGTGAATGAGAAATGTCATGCATGTACGTGATGTGCATGCAATGTACATATAGTTTTATGGTGATGATTGTAAGAAATCTGCTCCATCCATTCGCGTTGTCAACTTATTTAGAGCGTTGAGACCGAATTTGAAGCGTATCCAGATATCAGGCGGGCCCCAAATCATGATTTCAGGGGCTGATCTATCACTTTAGCCATTTCTAGAAGGATCAAGGAGCTGAAATTTGACGTGTACAACTAATTTGTAGTTCTTAGGCTGCATATAAAGTTTCGAGCTGATCGGATGGTGGAAACTCCGTAATCTTACATTCTGGATGGGTTTTTAGGCCCGTTTAACAGGACGCCTTAGGAATTTTAATGGTGAAAATCATTTTCACCACTTATCTTTGGGTATGGCCCATTTGATATGCATGGGGCCAATTGGTGTGGCCCATTTAATATACATAAGGCCCATGTGATTAGGCCCATATTGATGTGTTCATGGCCCGTCCATTGAGGCCCACCTTGGTATATGTATGAGGTCCATCTTGATTCATTTGTGGCCTTCTATTGAGGCCCACCTTGGTACATATATAAGGCCCATATGATTAGGCCCACCTTAATGTGTTTACGGTCCATTGTGATGTATTTAGGGCCCATGGGTAGAAGCCCATTGTAAGATATTTCCAGCCCATTTGTTAAGGCCCATTGTGATGTATTCCCGGCCCATGGGTTGAGGCCCATTGTGATGTATTTGGAGTCCATGGGTTGAGGCCCATTGTAATGAGATTCCATTGTGATTTATGTGTTGACCTTTATGGCGGGCCATGCCTTGGGAACAATGTTGGTTTGACGTCCACATTGTACGGATAATGTTGGTTAAATGTCCGCATTGTATCTCTCCCTAGGGCCTATTGATAGGCCTATACTTGTTGTGTGTAGGCCATTTAGGCCCATCTTTGATGTGAGGATAGTTCATCACTTTGTAACATGCTTAGTATAACACCATGCCTCATGCCATATGCATCATATGTATGCTTGATATAAGAAATGTTTGATCATAGCATAAGCCGTTGGGCTGAGACATTTACGGGACTCCCTATGAGACGGAGTGCCCACATTATAGCATCGTACGCACAGGATTGCTGCATGACTAGATAGTGTGACTTATACATCTCGCATATATGTGACTTGATCATTGTACGCCCTAGCGACATCAGGGCAGTGGCCTCCACAGGCACATCGTGGATGGTTAGATGGGACACCGAAAATAATTGATTCTAGCACTGTGAGTACTTAGGATGTCCATGGGTGAAAATCTCAGAACCTCCTTGGTACCAGGAGTTGCTCCAACGTCTAGACCGAGTATAATATGAGCACCGATGCCTATACCATGAGGCCGTGTCTCTCACTGTGTCGTGTTCGGTTGGAAGGGGGTGTGGACTTATCCGCCCGAGTGAGGGGGCTATAAGCTAGGCTGAGTATGACTAGCTCGTAAATGGGTCCGCTATCGACGAGCCGGGTAGGTATTGACAGACTGTTGGCTAGGCAGATAGTGAAGTCTCTTCCACTTGCAGGGCTGTGCAGCTAGGGAGGAGGCAGTCGGTGTGGAGTGTAATAGACCCCGGTGATTTTCCAAAGAGGAACCATACTGATATGTGGACTTGATATAAGGACTGACATGATATTATGACACCTGGACGGACGCTGATGTGGGCGGGGCTGAGGCCTGGGCGAGTTACCACACTGGGTGAGCTACCAGCGGTTGGTAGGCTACTATGCTAACAGGCTACTGAGTAGGAGTTGCATACTCATTCATTCATCCATTCACTATCCACTCGGGCTGGTGGTGCACAACTATTTGTTACGTGTACCTTCGTAATGGCCAGGATTTCGGTTGGGACGCTCGACTAACCTGAGATCAGGAGTTTACCACATTGTGTTTGACTATCCAAATTTAGGTATGGGACTAGTTTGGATAGAATTCCCTTGTGATGGACTCCGTAGCCTGCGATACTACGTACTATCATTCCGACTTCACTCCGACTTGGTCATTTCATTCACATCGCATATTGCATTTCATCCACGACATATGACATTTTGGATTACTACGTTTCTGCACTTATATGACTTAGAAGGACTTGACAGGATCAGCATATTGCATCACATCTGCAGTATATAATATTTGGCTCATTATGATTTACATTTCGTACTCTGATATTATGTGACTCATGGATTTACCAGTATATTTCTGTTGACTCTGATATCGTATGATTCATGACCATGTCATTTTTCCTGCTTATCTCGATGATGTATGATTTATGGACTCTATTGTATACTCAGTACTAACCTTACACACACTTACATCACCCTCTAAGCTTTTGTAAGCTTATGCACGATAGATCCGTACAGGTAGCATTAGGTTGCAACAGCATTGAGCTTGGAGCATGCAGAGGTTTTCAGGAGCTCTAATTTTGATATATGTATTTTCCTTTCAATATTGTATTCAAGTGATTATATTAGTGGATATGTGATGATCATGTTGCCTTTATGATTTGGGTAAACTTTTGGTTATGCTTATTACAAGACAAAATGTACGTTGAAAAATTCTCCTTGTAGGATCCCAGGATCGAAATCTGGCGTATGCTGCGCTGGGAGCCAAGAATGGGGTACTACGGAGGCTATCGGCACCGAATTCGGCGATCGAAATTCCTATGAATCTGATTTCTGGGTTTGGGGCGTGACAAGGATCTCGAAGGATGTCAGCTCCCCCACCCTCGGAATGTCAAGCACTTAAAGATCTACTACCCGTGAAAATCTACTGGCCGCTAAAGGCCCTCAAGAAATGTACTGCTCGGAGCTACTAGCCTCTTAAAGCCTCTAATAAAAGTTTTTCCTTTTCTACATCATCTGCTTGCGTAATCTACAAACAAAAATAGTTACCTCTTAAAGCAGAGGCTAACTTAACGGACCGATCCCTTAAAGAAGGGGTTGAAACATTAAACCCACGAAAATCTACAAAGGGAATCCCCTCATACGTAGGGAAAAAGCCTGGAGACGACCTGATTCCCTGAAAAAGGGGTCGGCTCATCACACCATGACAAATCTACGAAAACAACTAAGGGGCGCACAATTCGAGGGGGGTGCGTTGACCTCTTAAGGGGTCGGTCCTTAAAAACTAACACCAAAGAATCATCACAACAATCAACAACACATGAGAAAATGCCCCCTACCAAGGGGTTAAAAGATCAGATCATTCATTCAAAAAATTATCCATATTGTAAAAAAAATATAAGTCTCACTCCCTGCAAGTAGAGGGACCAGCCACTGAGCTAAGGGGCTGAACGTCAGGGTCGGCCTCGACGGCAAGAGGGGCACTCTCAGGTTCTTCTGCCACAACCGGTTCAGCATCCTCAAGCTCATCTACCGTGACTGGTTCAACATCCTCAGCCTCATCTGTAGCGAGAGCGTCGAGGTCGATGGTCGAAAACCCTTTATCTGGCGATGAAAATCCTTTTCCGGCAGATAGCGATTTTCGGCGAAGGGTGATTTAGAAGGAAAGAACAGAGAAAATGAGGAGTGAGTGCGCGAGAAGTGTGGGAGTTAGAATGGGAGGGGTTTATATAACCACTTCATTACTCGGTGTCATCATTACAAACAGTCATTCCCGAAGCCAGGGTGACTCGGTATTGGCGCCAAGGGACATGTGGAAGAGAGCCATACATCCAAACCCACACTCCGAGGTCGAAGTCTTCTTGGCATTTAATGCCATTAATGATGTACGCGGCTCCTCGCCCCCTCACATACCCATGGCACTGTCTCCTTCACTCTGCCGATTGTGAATTGTAACCGTCGCCATGTGTTGTTCGCTAAAGGGATAGAAGCTGAAGGATTGCAACCACCGTACAACACGTGGGATCTGAGCGTATGTATTACATTAATGGCACCTTGATCATCCTAATCGCCATCATGAGTAGAGGCGTGGAGACGTCGTTTCATTTTCCCAGACTTTACTCTCTCATTCCGTACTCGGACTAAGAAAGTAGGGGCTTCTGTCATGGGGAAATCCGAACAAGGAAAATCAGGGTCGGCTTGAGCTACCTGAATTAGTTAACAAGGTCTTGGAAGGAGGATACCATGTCAAGTATGAGCTGACTCCTAAGCTATGACCGTAGGTTAGCTGAGACAAACTCTCCACTACTGAATCATGACCTGGGACTATAAGCCTGATTGGCCGATTCGAACCCTCATCCTCATTCGAAGAAGGATGGCTGAGTCGAGCTCTAATCCTCATCCTCATCTTTATTCAGCGAACTCCAAACTCAGTGATCTACTAACAAACTCCGACTACTAGTGCTTGGTCTCAAGATTACACAGTCTGAGGCCGAGCTCAGGTGCAGATACTTCATATGCTCAGGTTGAGGCTGAGTCTGGGTGAGGATACTCCATGTGTCGAGCCAGTAGACTAACCTAAATATGGACATGACCGAAGATCTCCTCCAAGGATACGCACCCTAAAGGCACGATACGCTGCACGACCCAAAGATTACGGATAATATCTCCATGATCGCAGTATCTTACTGATTGAGCAAATCATGCCGAGATTAATGAACGTGGATCGTTTAACCCCCGAGTATAAATACCATGGGACCCCATTACTACAGGTACGCAAGATCTCTCACCCTCTCTCTACATTCAACTTAGACCCAGATTCCCTAACCTAACTTAGGCATCGGAGGGTCCCCCAACTAAGCCTGGGTCTCCTTTGCTCACCCTTTTGTGCAGGACCAGGGTTCGTTGAAGGTTTGCTGAATTGAGTGGAGGATGGTGCAGATTTTAACCTCAACAGAATCAGTCCTCTAATACCCACTTTAAACTCTATTTGTGGAATAAAAATGATCGTGTAGTGCATCGTTATGGGGATATATATAACTATAAATAAAATTTGTACCTGGTTAAGATGACATTGTTGTAACATGATCGCTGCACTCTTATGCACCTGCACTTTACACCTTAACGGAAGCACCCAGATGGGAATAAAAGGTTCTGTCGTATATAGGCTTATGGACCCAACCCTATTTATATAGTTTAGAGGGTTGAAGAGTTTGGAATCCATTAAAACTCCTCTCCCTTAGGCTCCACATGAATTTGTCAATCCTAATCCAACTAAAACACTGTGCATGTGACATAGTTTTAGCGCACCATCCCTACACGATTTTGGAGGACTCCAATATGCCCAATCATATCGTCCAACCTTTAGCATAATTCATACTGTCGATCAATAAGTCCCACTTTATTGAATTCGTAAAAGTTGACCCCACATCATTCACTACAAATACTGTCCACAATACCTTTATGTGCAGAAAATGTCCATCCCTCATGTTTGACAATGTGTTTCAAATGCATGTTTGGATACATGAAATCTATGTAGAAATAGAAATTGTTGAGGTTAAAATCTGGACCACCCTCCACTCAATGCCGCAAACCTTTAACAAACCCTGGTCCTACACAAAAGGGTGAGCAAAGGAGACCCTGGCTTAGCCAAGGGACCCTCCGATGCCTGAGTCAGGCTAGAGAATCTGGGTCTAAGTCGAATGTAGAGAGAGGGTATGAGATCTTGCGTACTTGTAGCAATGGGGTCCCCTTGTATTTATACTTTGGGGTTGAACGATCCATGTCCGTTAATCTCGGCATGATTTGCTCAATCAGCAAGATACTATGATTGTGGAGATATTATTTGTAATCTTTGGGTCATGCAGCGTATCGTGTCTTAAGGGCGCGTATGCTTGGCGAGATCTTCGGTCATGTCCGCATTTAGGTTAGTCCATAGGCTCGGCACACGGAGTATCCTCACCCAGACTCTGCCTCAGCCTTGGCATACGGAGTATCTGCACCCGAGCTCAGCCTCAAACTGTGTAATCTCGAGACTAAGCACTAGTAGTCAGAGTTTGTCAGTAGATCACCAAGGTTGGAGTTCGTTGAATGAAGCTGAGGACAAGAATCAAAGCTTGGCTCAGCCGTCCTTCTTTGGATGAGGACGAGGGTTCGAATTGGCCAATCATGCTTGTAGTCCTGAGTCGTGATTCAGTAGTGGAGAGCTTGTCTCAGTTAACCTACGGTCATAACTTAGGGGTCGGCTCATACTTGATGTGGTATCCTCCTTCCGAGACCTTGTTAACTGATTCGAGTAGCTCAAGCCAACCCTGATTTTCCTTGTTTAGATTTCCCCATAACATGTTCATTTATTGAATTTATTCCAGAACCCTAAGGACCAAACCTATGTGATCTTTTTTTTTACTAGACTCAAATATGGTCCATGGGCTCATTTTCGTACCTTTACGGCATCTAATCCTAACAATGGCATGGTTTTCCATTGTTGCCAGAGTTGCAATCCGTCCAGAAGGGAGATTGTTGTATTAAGGTTTATTGCATCTCCATTCAAAACCAATGAGGGGTTTTGAATCCCTTCTATGTAGTAATGTTGGATTAGTGGTTGCCTTTTGCTGTGGCCTCAAATTAGAAAAGAAAATTTTAGTTACTGTCGGCAGTTGTAGCCAATATCTCTATCTGTCCAAATTTCGACTAGCGACAGCTGGTTTCAGATGAAACCAGGGGATTAAACCCCATTGTTATCGATCACAACGGGAGCGAGTTTAGAAATTAGATAATATAAGGGGTTTTTAAAAACCTACCTATATCAAGTCCCAGCTGACAGACTGCCCTCATTTCTGCTCGACAGTCATGTGCGGTTGTGCGAGCAGCAACCCACATGTTTTGGCAGTTGGAACGTGCGAACCAAATCCCAATGGATGCATCCTCTCTATTATTTGCAGATTCATCCAATAGATGCATCCTCTTTGTTATTTGCAGATTCATCCAACAGATGCATCCTCCATGTTCATTTGCATATTCATCCAACAGATGCATCCTCCTTGTCTAATGCAGATTCATCCAGATCTCTGAAAAACTGTTTGGCTACCCAATGCATTTATTATTTTTAGAAATCTGTTCAGTCTTTACTCATGATGAATGTATTTCATAGGGGCAGTGATGTCTTTTGTAAACACTAGCTAATCTTATAAATAGCTGTGTTGTGAAGTGTAGAAATATCAGAAAAGCAACAAGTGTTTCTCTTTATGGCAGTAGTAGTTAGCAGAAGTAGCTTTGTTTTAAAAAATATAATATATTCTTTCTTTCTCTCCCTTGTACGTGAGCTGCACTTGTCACCATCTTGGCTTTGTAAAGCCAACAAACTGATATCAAAGCACCAAGTTTCAACCAACACACACACACACACACATTGGAAAAATCTATTGAAGAAGTTAAAAAAATAGAATTCTATTTTTCCTTCTCCAAAAATGAAATTGTTTGGGTCGTCTTGAGGCTTAGTAAAGAAAATTTATTTTATCCATAAAGAACTTGTTCGTGTAAAGATGGCCACCACAATCCATCTGCAAATTCCAAAGTTGCTTTAGGACAACTATAAAAATTGCTACATCTAGATGAAGGTTTTGTTCGGGTCACAAGATCTATATGAGATCATCATCGATGGGTACGTATAGCCCACTACGGAGCAAGAAGCTGCCTACTTCACTGAATAAAAGGCCGCCCTCAAAGATCAAAGGAAGAAGGACAAGAAAGCATTGTTTCTTGTTTATTAAGGGTTAGATGAATCCACATTTGAAAGGATCACTGAAGCGACATCAAGTAAGCAAGCATGGGAGAAACTAAGTATCATCTTTAAGGGTGTGGATCGTGTAAAGAGAATTTAGCTACAGACACTTAGAGTTGAGTTTGAGGCCGCTTACATGAAGGAAGGTGAGAATATCTTAGATTATTTTTCATGACTACTCACTATTATTAATAACTTGAAATGAATAATGAAAATATTGAAGACATTCATGTGGTTGAAAAGGTGCTTCGATCACTCACAACCAAGTTTGAACATGTGGTCGTGGCGATTGAAGAATTAAAAGATCTCGAAAATCTCTCCATTGAGGAACTAATAGCATCGTTGTAAGTTTATGAACAAAGAATACAAAAGAATGCTAATTTGAAAAGACGAGTTATAGATGTTCTAGAAGGGGGGGAGGGGGGGTGGGAGGGGTTTATAGGACAGTGCCAAATATTTGGATACAATGTGCAATAATAAATCAATTGAATACAATTTTGCAAAGTATTGAATTCTTGATATCAAATAGTTTGTAGGATAGCCTTACACCTAAAAGATTTAGGTAGGACAACCTTATTTCACGACATCTTTGGAATCAAAATATTAAACTATTGTAATGAATAAATAGATTACAATATAAATATAAATAATAATAACCAATCACCACAATGCATAAAAGAATTATAATGGTTCGGTGCCTTAATGCAACCTACTCTACTCTCAAAATTACTACACTCGCAATTTTGGCTTTCATTGTTTTAAGGTTTTTCAGGGTCACCTTAACAACCTTATATAGTTATTACAATTTTCACTGACTATCAAAATCATTTTGTGATGTTCACAGGGTTACCACAAACAAACTCGCTGAGATTTTTGAGGTATCTCAACCCAAACTGAAATAAATGAATAGATAGTACTTATCTTTGATTGGCGAGTCGAAGTCGTAACTGTAGCTTGAATGTAGTGATCTTCTTCTTGGGATATAGATGAAGTCTTTATATGAGTTCAACCCCCCCACCCCCACCGAAAATAAATAAATAAATAAATGAAGGGATCTAATGCATTTTTCAATAAAATGAATGATGCCCTATGCTGTAAATTTGATTCTCCTTATCTTAAAGTAGAGTATGAATTACTATATCAAAAATAGTTTAATTTAACTTGAGAAGGAGAATAGAATCAGCTAAATCAAAAATAAGAATTACAACTTAATTTGATCAAGGAGGCTTAAAGAATCTTTCTTTACAACACAATATGAATTTATGAATTTTTGTGGTTTAAAGAGTAAGAAAGAGCCTCTATTTATAACCAAGGATCTGTGTAGTTCAGCTGACCTAAACCCAAGTTCGGCTGGCCTATTTGGCATAAAATTCAAATTTTGTTCCATTGCTGGAAATTTGACCGAACCCACCTTGGGTTGGCCGAACCTACAAAAAAAAAGATCTTTTCAGAACTATTTTTTGATCGAATATTGTAGGGTTGGCCCAAACAGTTAGGTTGGCCAAACCAGATGTTGGGTTGGCCTAACTTGAGTGTATTTAACATGAAATATGATTATTAATATGCATGATTGAAATACATCTATCCTATGGTCAAACTAGGTTTATATCACTTGAAGGTTGACTCATGCGAAGTATTCTGAACTTTGAACCATGAATGACATTGCTTTGAGAAGTTGATTCTTCTTTCCAGATGCTTGATCGAGTTGATAACTTGTATTCAGTCAATCTTATGTTCTTAACCGGACTACGAAATTTGACAAACTATAACGTACTTTAAATATAAGAACTTTAAATCTCCCCCTTTGACAAATTCATGACAAAGCTCACTCATACAATAATATTGATGGGGTTTTTTGACCCGTCGTCGACTGGTCATGAGCCCTGTACGACCGGTCGTAGGCTGGTGCTCGACCGGTCGTAGGTTCGAGTCGTGACACGACTCAAAGTCCAGCGAGTTTGGACGGTTTTTTTTTTGGGTGTGCGACCGGTCGTAGGTGGTCCACGACTGGTCGTAGGTGGCTCAAGATCGGTCGTAGCTATGCAGATTCATTCCGTGATTTTGCATGGATTTCATGTCGCAAGTCCTTTTGCAACTGGGATGCGGAAAGGAGTTTCCTAAAACTATAACTAGGGATTCCTTAGATTTTCTAGGGCATGATGTTGTGTGAAGAAAAGCACAAGAGGGTTTCCTAAAAGGTTTAGGGATATTAAAGGTGAGAGAGTGAGAGAAAAGAGAGAGAAGAAGCTTGTGGAAGGGAGCTGTCGTCTCAGTACTTTTACGTCCTCGTGATCGGTGAGATCCCTCTGTTTTTCCTTTATTCTCTTATTGTTCATCCACTCCTGCGTAAGTGACGAAGGTTATAACGTTCTACTTCATAGTGGATTGTTGATCTGGACGAGGTCCCGTGGTTTTTACCTCTTTGAGGATTTTTCACATAAAAATCTCTTGTGTGGTGTGTGATTGTTGCTTTGATTTGTTTCATTGCTATTATTATCCTATAATTCTGGTTTGTTCGGGAGGCTAGATCCTAAGGTTTTGTGCAAGGCTCTTAACAAAGTGGTATCAGAGCACTAAGTTCATTGAAAGGGTAGGATCGGTTTGGAATTATGGAAGGTGGCTCATCGTGGATGATCAGCCTCAATGGTTCTAACTGGACCATATGGAAGGCTAAGATGGAGGACTTGCTTTATTGTAAGGACCTATACTCTCCAATTTTAGGCATATCAGCAAAATCCAAGGATATGTCTGATGAAGATTGAAAGAAGTTGGACCGGAAGGCGGTGAGGTTTATTAGACAATGGTTGGATGATACTGTGTTCCACCATGTGTCTATGGAAACCTCAGCCGCTAGCCTATGGCTGAAATTAGAAGGGTTGTATGAGAGGAAGACAGCCGGTAATAAGATTTTTCTGATAAGGCGACTTGTGAATCTCAAGTTCAAGGATGGTGGTTCTGTGGCTGAGCACATGAATGAGGTCAACAATATAGTGAACCAACTCTCTTCTATGAAGATGGTCCTGGATGATGAATTGTAGGCTTTACTATTGCTTAGTTCGTTGCCTGACAGTTGGGAGACATTGGTGGTCTCTCTAAGTAACTCCGCGCCAGACGGAAAGATATCCATGGAACGGGTTACTATCTGTCTCTTCAATGAGGAGATAAGGAGGAAGTCTCAGGGGTCTACTCAGCAAGAGGCCCTTGTGACACAGGAACGGGGGAGAGGAAAGAACAAGAAGGGCGAAAAGGCCCGAGATAAATCAAAAGGCAAGTCGAGTAACAGAAAAGATTTTGAATGCTGGAATTATGGCAAGAAGGACCACTATAAGCATAAATGTCGTAAGGCTAAGAACGACAAGAAAGGAAAAAGAAAGGAGAAGGAAGATGAATCAGATTCCACTGCGGTCGCTTCAGATGGCGACGTTGTAGTTATTCTTTCTGTAGATCATGATGTATGTATCACGGCTACGAGTCAGGACACTGACTGGGTGATAGACTCGGGGGCTTCTTTTCATGCGACTCCACGCAGGGATTTCTTCACAAGCTATAAGTTAGGCGACTATGGGACCGTGAAGATGGAAAATTCTGATATATAAAAAATTGTAGGGTTTGGTGATATTCGTGTGAAAATCGATGTGGGCTGCACATTGGTTCTCAGGGATGTGAGGCATATCCCAGACCTTTGCCTCAACTTGATGTCAATGGGAAGGCTGGATGATGATGGCTATGAAAGCCAGTTTGTTGGTGGGCGCTGGAAGCTCATCAAGGATTCGTTGATCACAACTAGAGAAAAGAAGTGTTTCACCCTTTATAAGGCATGTCTTAGTGTATGTAAGGGTGAGTTGAACGCGGTGAAAGATTCAGCTTTTAACATGTGGCACAGGTGTCTAGGTCACATGAGTAAAAAAGGGCTTCAGCTACTAGCGAGGAAGCGGCTCCTTCTAGACATGACAGGTATGCCTTTCAAAGCCTATCTTGATTGTTTATCAGGAAAACATCATAGAGTTTCATTTGTTAAAACTGTTTCTCATGTTAATAAAGTGCATGCATTAGATTTGGTTTATTCTGATGTTTGTAGTCCTATGAGGACAAAAACCTTAGGTGAGGCATTGTACTTTATTACTTTTATAGATGATGCATCTAGGAGGGTTTGTGTTTATGCTTTGAAATCCAAGGACGAGGTCTTTGGTATGTTTAAGTTGTTTCATGCTATGGTCGAGAGAGAGACAGGTAGATCATTGAAGTGCATCCGCACTGACAATGGTGGTGAATACATTGGTGACTTTCATGAGTACTGCAAGTCCCTGGGTATACGGCATGAACAGACGGTACCTAAGACCCCCCAACATAATGATGTAGCTAAGCGAATGAATCGCACCATTGTTGAGAGAATCAGATGCATGTTATCCCATGTGAAGTTGCCCAAGACGTTCTGGGGAGAAGCAATGCACATGGCGGTATATCTGAAAAATAAGTCTCCATCAGCCCTATTAAATGGAAAAGTACATGAGAAGGTGTGGACTGGACAGAATCCATCGTACAGTTATCTTAGGGTGTTTGGATGCAGGGCATCCGTTCACGTACCAAAGGACGAGAGGTCCAAGCTCGATATGAAGATCAGGTAGTTTGTGTTCTTAGGATACGGTGATGAAAAGTTCAGTTACAGATTATGGGATCCGACCGAAAAGAAGCTTGTCAGGAGCAGAGATGTGATTTTCTTTTAAGATCAGTATATAGAAGACATTGGTAAGCCAGAGAAGAACCAGCCTAGTTCAGGTGAGCTAGAGGACATGGATCTGGTTATTTCTCCCAGGTGTCTGTTGATGGGAGAGTACAACAAGGTGCAAAGGACGAGAGAGTTTCTTCAGAAGATGGACCAGGGGAACAACCCCCACTTGATCCACCTATTGAGCCACAGGTGAGGAGGTCATCTAGGGACAGACATCCATCCAAGAGGTACTCGCCGCATGAGTACATTATACTAATCGATGGGGGAGAGCCAGAAGATTATTCCAAGGCCCTACCCGACGAGCACAAGGAGGAGTAGTTGAAAGCTATGCAAGAGGAGATGGAATCCTTGCATAAGAACCACACTTATGACATGGTGAAACTGCCTAAGGGCAAGAAAGCTTTGAGCAACAAGTGGGTGTTCAGAAAGAAGGTTGAGCAGAAGAATTCACACACGAGGTTCAAGGCCAGAATTATGGTAAAAGGGTTCGGTCAGAGGAAAGGCATAGACTTCGAGGAGATATTCTCACCAGTGGTGAAGATGACATCCATACAGATGTTGCTTGGGTTGGCAGCTAGCATGGATCTAGAGATAGAGCAGTTAGATGTTAAAACTACCTTTCCTCATGGTGACCTGAAAGAAGAGATCTACATGCACCAATCAGAGGGGTTTGAAGTCAAGGGCAAAGAGCATATGGTGTGTAAGCTGAGGAAGAGCTTGTATGGGCTGAAACAAGCTCCACGGCAATGGTACAAGAAGTTTAATTCGTTCATGTTACAGCATAAGTATGACAGAAAGGAGTCGGACCACTATGTGTTCACGCATAAGTTCTCAGATGGTGATTTCTTAGTTCTGCTCTTATACGTTAATGACATGCTCATCATGAGAAAGGACATCAAGAAGATCGACGCTGAAACAGGAGTTGGGCAAGTCATTTGCAATGAAAGACTTGGGCCCGGCTAAACAGATCTTAGGAATGGAGATAACCCGTGACAGAAGTAGCAGGAAGCTTTGGCTGTCACAAGAGCGGTATATTGAGAAAGTCTTAGAGCGGTTCAATATGAATGCAGCGAAGCCGGTCAGTACTCCATTGGATGGTCACTTCAGATTGAGCGACAGGTAGTGTCCCAAGATGAAGGCAGAGGTGGAAGAGATGTAGAAGATACCCTATGCATCAGCTGTAGGAAGTTTGATGTATGCTATAGTGTGTACATGCCCAGATATAGCATATGCAGTTGGTGTTGTCAGCCGATATCTTACCAATCCTGACAAAGAGCATTGGGCAGCGGTGAAGTGGATACTACGGTATCTAAGAGGCTCATCCAAGTTGAGCTTATGCTATAGTGATGGAAAACTGTGATAGAGGGCTACACAGATGCATATATGGCAGGTGGCATAGACTCCAGGAAGTCTACATCGGGGTTCATGTTCACGTTTGTAGGGGGAGAGGTTTCTTGGCAGAGTAAGCTACAGAGGGTCATAGCATTATCGACGATAGAGGCCGAGTACATTGTACTCACAGAGGCATGTAAAGAGATGCTTTGGATGAAGAAGTTCCTACAGAAACTTAGCCTGAAGCAGAAGGAGCACGTAATTTATTGCGATAGTCAGAGTGCTATACACTTGAGTAAGAATCCAAGTCAGCATTCCAAGTCGAAGCACATAGAGATTCGGTATCACTGGATCAGGGATACTTTGGAACAAAAGGTGTTAAAGCTTGAGAAGGTCCACATGGACGATAATAGGTCAGACATGATGACCAAGGCTTTTCTCAAGGGTAAGTTTGAGGTTTGTAAAAATTCAGCTGGCTTGAAGAAGGTGAATCCCTCCTGGGTCAAAAAGGGAGAGATTTGATGGAATTTTTTAACCCGTCATCGACCGGTCGTGAGCCCTATACAACCAGTCATAGGTTCGAGTCGTGACATGACTCAAAGTCCAGCGAGTTCTGATGGTTTTTTTTTTCGGGGTGTTCAACCGGTCGTAGGTGGTCCACGACTGGTCGTAGGTGGCTCGCGACCGGTCGTGGACCCGGTACGACTGGTCATAGCTACGCAAATTTATTCCGTAATTTTGCACAGATTTCGTATCGCAAGTCCTTTCGCAACTGGGATGCGAAAATGAGTTTTCTAAAACTATAACTAGGGGTTCCTAGGATTTTCTAGGGCATGATGTTGTGTGAAGAAAAGAACAAGAGGGTTTCCTAAAAGGTTTAAGGATATCAAAGGTGAGAGAGTGAGAGAAAAGAGAGAGAGGAAGCTTGTGACAGGGAGCTGTCCTCTCAGCGCTTTTATGTCCTTGTGATCGGTGAGATCCCTTTATTTTTTCATTATTCTCTTATTGTTCATCCACTCCTGCGTGAGTGACGAAGGTTGTAACGTTCTACTTCATAGTGGATTGTTGATTTGGACAAGGTCCCGTGATTTTTACCTCTTTGAGGGTTTTCCACATAAAAATCTCGTGTGGTGTGTGATTGTTGCTTTGATTTGTTTCATTGCTATTATTATCCTATAATTCTGGTTTGTTCGGGAGGCTAGATCCTAAGGTTTTGTGCAAGGCCCCCAACAAATACAACTCAACACAACATATTACAACATCTCAATAACACAAATCATTTGAGTCAATACATTAAATCTTGTTACTCACCTTGAGAGCATGCATCTATATACTCCCCCTGAGCACTTAGTCATATTTGCAAAAATATAATTCATAGTGTGTATGCATGCAAATGTGTGTACTCATGATGAGATGATCATATCTGAATATATATTTCTCCCACTTTTTGTTAGACAAAGGAAGAAGTAATCAATGAAGCATGATAAGATATAGGAAAAGGAGAAAATGACATAAGGATTAAGTTGCATAATTATAATAAAGTATCTAGATATGTGTCAAGCAAGAGTAAAATATTATGTCTAAAGTTATTACAGACCAAAAGAATTTAAGCAAATAGATATGTTGGAACTAGAGGAGGACGGTGCCGGCATGTCAGGGTCATTAATCTTCAGATTCCTATTAAAACGATGAAAGTACTTTTTCATGTTCTTCATTTATTCTTTTTAAGTCTTGAGTAATGTTTCTTGAGACACATGCAGGTTGTCTACCTTCTTCTCTAAACTCTCCAACCTCTCTGAGAATTGTGAAGGTTGGAAATCGGAACCATTGGTATCATAGAATTCTTCCAGGTCAGCAAAGATGTGTAAGTGTTATGATTTCATATCCCTTTGGTTGTCAAATTTTGTGGTGCCAAAACCTATATCTATGTCTTGTACATCTTGTGGTTTATGATTGAAGACTATTCATTGCAATCAAGTCATCGCATTTCAAGACAAGATCTTAAACGAAGAAAGTTTTCAAGACATGGATGAAGAATTCAAGTATTGAAGTCTTCAAGTTTGTATGTTCAAGATTCGATCAAGTTCAAGTTTAGTAGAAGACTTTGTCAAGTCAAGATCAAGCTCAAGAAGGCCTACTATAAGATTTGTATATTCTCAAGCTTCTCTTAAGGGTCATTTGAGTGTATAGACTTTCAATGTCCATCTCACTTTTAAGGTTTGTTTGACCTTATAGATTGACCTTAGGTTGGGCTTTACAGTAGGTCATTCTGGATACATAACTCATATACTTTATTATGCTTGTTTGGAGTGTTCTAAGACCAGTCCTAGGGACTTCATGACCAGTCCTAACTTTGCTACAACCAGTCTTAAGTTTTTCAGGACCAGTCCTAGGTAGTTGAAGATTTTTGGATATTTCTGGCTATCCTACGACCAGTCATGGACATCCTATGACCAGTCCTGTGAGTTTTACGACTCATCCTTCGACCGATCGTAGCCCTATGACTCAAACTCTAGCAACCATTTTTGGGGTCATACGACCGGTCGTAGGTGTCTCATGACCAGTCATAGGTGGCCCACGACCGATCGTAGACCGCCCAGGACCGGTGGTGGAACAGAAAATCTTATCCCGCGAAAATCTTTCGAAAATCTTTGGTGTTACGACCAGTCCTAAGTTCCTAAGACCAGCCGTAGACAGAATTTTTTAGGCTTTAAATAGAGCACGAACTTCAGAGTTTTAGTACTTCAATTCAATTCTATTCAAGCATTCTTTAGGCTATACTCTGAGATAAGTTTGTGTTTATTTTAAGTTGCTTTGTGCTTATTTAATATTCCTTTTTCTAGCTTATTCTTATTTGATTTTGATCTACATTCTAATCTTATTAGAAAAGGGGAATTTCTGATATTCCTTCTTCTGGGATTCAAAATCAAATAGATCTAGCCCGTTTGATTTAAAATCAATTAGACTTAGAACCATTCTTAAAGTGAGTATTGGACTTTGAACGTCGAATCGAACTTCTACTCCGATTCGTTCTACCAGGCTTCTTCAAAAGGTGATTCAGGTATTTTACATGTTTTGTAATTTACTTTCTCTGATTTTTGTTTGAGATTCGCCAGAAAAATCTCATTGTATTGGTTATCTGAGGAGAGCCAGAAAACTCAGATTGTGGGGTTTTTGGATTGTGTAAGCCCGAGATCAAAGACACAATTGTGAAGGTTTTAGGTGAACCTGTGAAATCTATTTTGATAGTGCATGCTAATATCCCCTGTGTGAGGATATTAGGAGTGGAGTAGCAATCTGTGTGGCTGTTGGATAACAGTTGGTGTACACACAGGCGAACCACTATATATCGTTGTGTTGTGGATGTGTTTTACTCTTTCATTCTTTTATTCATTCTTTTTTGTGTAGAGTGTTTGTGGATGAATGTTGTAATCACTTCAAGCAAGTGTGGATGAATGTTGTAATAACTTAGGATTTATTTTCTGCAAGTTATTTTGATTTTCTTGCTTATTATTCCTCATTGATTTGTGATACAAAGGACGTTCTAGAAATAATGTTGTCCTACCTTAAACCTCTGGTTTTTGGTGTAAGGTTGTCCTTAGAACTGATAAAGTATCAATCTCTTTATTTTTGGCTATTGTGATTGTTTTATATTCAGCATTGTGCTTTATATCTTTTATTATTCCGCAGTTATAAGTTTTATTTGGCATTGCCCTATTCACCCCCCCTTTAGGGCATATATCTAGGCCCTTTCAAGTGGTATTAGAGACTAATAGCTCGTGCTTATTATTTATTTATTGGATTTATTTCCTGAGCTAACGATCTAAGCTATATTAAGATGTCAAATTTTAAAAGCCTATCAGTCACCAGGCCACCACCTTTTAATGGCACAAACTATGCTTATTGGAAAGCCAGGATGAGGATCTTCCTTAAATCCTTAGATGAAAGTGTGTGGATGGCCACAGTGAATGAATGGAATCCTCCTATCACTGAAGTTGCTAATGACGATGGTTCAAAAACTATGAAAGTAACGGCTTATTCTCTTTGGACCACACTTCAGAAAAGTGAAAGTAGTGCCAATGCTAAAGCACTAAATGCAATTACTTGTTCATTATCACCAGATGAATTCAAAAGAATCATCTCTTGTGAAAATGCAAAAAAAACATGGGATGTATTAGAAATGACACACGAGGGAACATCTATTGTCAAGAAATCTAAAGTCAAACTCCTCACAACTAAATTTGAAGAAATTCATATGGAGGAGAATGAGATGTTTATGGAATTCTACACTAGATTGAATGACATTGTGAACTATATGTGGGGTCTTGGTGATAGAATCCTAGAAAGTAAAGTGTGCGCAAAGATACTATGTTCACTTCCTGAACGATTCAATTCTAAAGTGACCGCGATTCAGGAACTTCGTGATACGGATACCATGAGGGTTGAGGAACTAGTTGGTTCACTTCAAACCTATGAGTTATCCTTTAAGGCTCCTAAAGGAAAATCAATTGTTCTCAAATCATCTAAAAATGTTTCATAAGAGAGTACTTCAGATTCAGAAAATACTGAAGATGATATGGTACTTTTAGCAAAAAGGTTTTACAAAATTTTCAAAAACAAGAAAAAGGTTAATTTTTAAAAATCAAATGATAAGAGACGATCTAAACCTAGAACTCGAAAATCCTTGAAAGATAGTCAATGTTACAACTGTCAAGAGTATGGGCACTTAGCTAACAAATGTCCTAAAAAGGACAAATCTAAAAAGAAAAGCATGACGGCTACTTGGGATGAATCGTCTGATTCTGAATCCTCTTCTAAATCAGAAGATTCTGAAACCGAGTCGGGCGATGATGTTAAAGCCCTTATGACTCTAGCTAAGATCACCTATTCAGATCATGATGATATATCTAGTGAAGAAAATATGAATAGTGATTGCGATAATGAAAATGATCTTCAAGATGCTTATAATGCCCTTTATAAAGAGAGTTGTAAATTTGCAGTTAAGCTTAAATTACAAAAAGAAAAATTTTTTAAGCTTAAGGAAGATTATGAGTCTCTTGTTTTAGAAAAGTCTCATATTTTCGATTCTTTTGAAAAAACCAAATGTGATTTAGATTTCAAAAACTTCCAAATTAAAGATTTGAAATCCGAAAAAGAAAGACTAAAAAATGAAGTAGCCTCTCTTCTAAGTTTGAAAGACACATGGAGATATGCCCAAGGTGATCCAAAATTGGAAAAATTATTATCCGGATCAAGAAAATGTGGCGATCGATCCGGGTTGGGCTATGATAAAAATACATCTCCTAAACAAAAGAACATTGCTCCTAAATTTGTTAAAGGAAAGTCTTCGACCTCAAAAGAAAAGAATACCTATCAAGGTTTTTTCAAAAATTTTAGGTCTTTCCAAAAACCTAAAGGTGGCCATGTCAACTTTAATTTTTAAAACTGAAATCCATTGGCTGAAAAAATAATTGATCTACTCAAGGAGCTATTAAAGTCTAACTCCATGGGTCACTCCTATAACAACAGACAGAAAAAGACCATCTATGCTCTTAAACCCAAAACAGTTCTGAAATGGGTTCCTAAAGTCGCCAGCTTGGTTGCCCATACTGTTTTCAAAGCTACAAGCTATTCAAAGTGGTACCTAGATAGTGGTTGCTCCAGGCATATGACAGGTGACAAAGCTTTATTCACTGATCTTAAAGATATGACTGACGGGTCAGTCACATTTGGTGATGGAAGCAATTGCAAGATTATTGGCCAAGGTACGGTTCAGCTTTATAACCTTTCTTTATTTAAGAATGTTTTATATGTTGAGGGTTTAAAACACAACCTATTAAGCATTTCTCATATATGCGATAACAACCATAATGTGAAGTTTTCTAATTACGGTTGTGAGATACTTGATAAAAGGGGTTCTGTTATATTAACTGGTCGCAGAACTTCTGAAAACTGCTACATCATTAGTGATGCAAACTCATCTACTCAATCATGTAACATGGTCCATACCGATGAGACTGAATTATGGCATAAACGCCTTGGACATGTACACTATCGGAACTTATTTAGATTGAGCAAAAGAGAACTAATTAGAGGTATACCCAAATTATAAAAAGTAGACAAAATATGTGGTGAATGCCAATTGGGCAAACAGATTAGGAGCTCTCATAAGAAAGTGAACTCCAATACCACATCTAGACCACTCGAGCTTCTCCACATGGATCTTATTGGACCAACCAGATCAGAGATTCGAGGAGGCAAAAAATACATCTTGGTTATCGTAGATGATTATACCAGATTCATTTGGGTATCGTTCTTAAAAGATAAAACTGAAACCCTAGATGAAGTGAAAAAGGTCATCAAACGAATCCAAAATGAGAAAGGTTCTCTTGTTAGTAAGATCCATAGTGATCATGGATCCGAATTTGAAAACAGTAGTTTTAAGAAATTCTGTAGCGATCAAGGAATATCACATGAATTCTCTGCACCTAAAACACCGCAACAAAATGGTATAGTTGAAAGAAAAAATAGAGTGCTTCAGGTTATGGCTAATGTTATGTTAAATAGCATGAAGCTCTCTAGAAATCTTTGGGCTGAAGCAGTTAATACCACATGTTATATTATTAATCGGGTTTATACTAGTAAATCTGATAATAAGACTGCTTATGAATTATGGTTTGAAAAGAAACCTACTGTCAAATACTTTCAGGTTTTCGGCAGGAAGTGTTATATTTTGCGTGATCGAGAAAATTTGGGAAAGTTTGATACGAAGAGTGATGAAGGTATTTTTCTCGGTTATTCTTTAAACAGTCGAGCTTATAGGGTTCTAAATAAAAGAACAGGTGTGATACAAGAGTCCATCAATGTGGTCATTAATGATCATTTAAATACACCAGGTCCGAGTTCAGATGATGAGGAAACTCTTATTATCAACAATCAAGATACCTCATCAAGTCAAAAAGATTCTGAACCAAAGACTGTTAAAGATCATCCAACTAATCAAATACTTGGAAACCCTCTCACTGGAGTTCGTACCCATAAACAACTTGAGAACATATATAATTATGTTTGTTTTACATCCTAAATTGAACCGATCAATGTGAAAGAGGCACTATTTGACGAAAATTGGATAGTTGCTATGCAGGATGAACTTAATCAATTTGTTCGTAATGATGTCTGGTATCTTGTTCCTAGACCTAAAGATAAACACATTATTGGAACAAAATGGATCTTTAAAAATAAGTTTGATGAATTTGGGAATATTATACGAAATAAGGCTAGACTGGTTGTACAAGGGTACACTCAGATTGAAGGTATCAATTACAATGAAACCTTTGCTCCAGTTGCTCGCCTTGAATCAATCAAACTTTTTATTTCCATCACATGTTTTACAAAATTTAAAATTTATCAGATGGATGTAAAGAGTGCTTTCTTGAATGATGATTTACATGAAGAAGTGTATGTTGAACAACCTTCAGGGTTTGAAGACCCTAAGTTATCTGACCATGTATTTCGTCTCAAAAAGGCTCTCTATGGTCTAAAACAAGCACCCAAAGCATGATATGAAAAATTGACTAAATTCTTACTTAGTCATAGCTTTCAAGTAGGAAGTGTCGATAAGATGCTTTTTGTTAAGAAGAATAACAATGATATTTTGATGGTTCAAATATATGTTGATGATATTATTTATGGATTTACTTGCTCTAACATGTCTATTAAATTTGTAAAGTTAATGAAATTAAGGTTCGAAATAAGCATGGTTGGCGAACTTAACTATTTCCTTGAGTTGCAAGTAAAACAACAACCTGATGGAATTTTCATTTCTCAGACCAAATATGCTTCAAATTTGGTTAAAAGGTTTGGATTTGAGAATGGTAAGAACTTTGATACTCCTATGAGTACAACATTAAGACTCTCAAAAGACTCTACAGGTAAAGATATAGATCCTAAACTATATCGTAGTATGATTGGCAGTTTGTTGTATCTTACTGCAAGTAGACCTGATATCGCGTTTAGTGTTGGAATTTGTGCAAGATATCAGTCTAATCCTAAGGAATCACATCTTACTGCTGTTAAACGGATTATTAGATATGTCGCAAGTTCTATAAATTTGGGTCTATGGTACCCTTTTGATACTAGTGTTCAATTAGCCGGGTACTCAGATGCTGATTGGGCCGAAAATATTGATGATAGAAAATCAACCAATGGTGGTTGTTTTTACATTGGAAATTACTTAGTTTCTTGGTTCAGCAAGAAGCAAAGTTCAATATCGCTCTCCACTGCTGAGGCTGAATATATTGCAGCTGAATATGCATGTACTCAACTAGTTTGGATGAAACGCATGCTTAGCGATTATGGAATTAATCAAGATTCAATGATCTTATATTGTGATAATTCCAGTGCTATAAACATTTCTAAAAATCCAATCCAGCATTCACGTACTAAGCATATTGACATTAAGTATCATTATATACGTGAGTTGGTTGAAGAAAAAGTTATTTCTTTAGAATATTTATCAACTGAAAATCAACTTGCTGATATATTTACTAAACCGTTTGACAAAAGCAGGTTTAATAAACTAAAATTTGATCTTTGTATGTGCATTTTACATTGAATATTCTTTCTTGCATGTATCATAGTGTACTATATTTAGTATTATTTATGTTTAAATTTTAATTTTTGCATTGAAAATTATTTTTGGTCGAATGTACACGACCAGTCATGGTACGACCGATCGTGCACAACACTCGACTGGTCATGGAGCTCGTGAACATGTTATAATTTGGAGAAAATCCCCTTCTTCTTCATTTTCACTCCCACCTACGACGAGTCGTGGCTCGACCAGTCATACGATTTCTTATTTTTCTTCAAGGTAAGTCATATTTCATCATTTTTCTTGAAGATTCTTACTCTCTATGCTTTGATTTGTTCATAGTATAGCTTGATTTCATCTCTTCTTAGGATTTTTAAGGGTTTTCTCTCTATTTGCTGATCTAGAGAAAACCCATCTTTCATTTGTGCATCTTGCTTGTTCTTTGAATATCTTTTTGAATATGGATGCTAGAGGAAAAAAAAAACATCCCGTGGTCCATCTTCATCCAGATCTGCATCGATAACTAAACGGCACCTTCGGTCACCTGAAGATGATTCTCAAGATGTAAGAGATTTATGTGTCTGTAACATTATAGTTGAGCATACCGCTGATCTCAATCACATTGCTCCATATGGTGTTATTCCTCTCCTTGAATCTGTTGGATGGACTAACATTTTACTTTGGGGTGGACCTGCATACCAGTCCATTGCTTAATCGATGGTTGCATGCATCTCTGATTTTTCTCTTGATAATTTAACATTTTCAATTGATACGAGAGAAGAAAAATTTGAAGTAGACTATCATTTGATATCAGGTATTATGGATATACCTGTTAATGATGAAGGTATACCAATTCATACTTTATATGACAAACCATCTGAATCGAAAAAACGTATGTTAACACGAGATTTATGCAAAATTGATGTGTAATGGACACATAAAGTGAATGCGCTCCCTGCAAAGTATCTGTTACCTAGTTAAAGAGTGTTACATCGTTTCTTCATTTCAAATATATATCCTCGGTCCGGTAATAAAACCGAGTTGACTTCTTTCATGGTTCGTGTGTTGCATTCTATTGCTTCTGGTACCAAGGTCTGTCTTTCCTCTTTGATTTGTCATTCCATTATACAGTTTTGTCTCCATCCAGGTCATAGTGATATTCCGTTTGGTTATCTTATGACTGTTTTAGCCACTCACATGCTTGTCGATAAACCTGTTAATGAGGCACCAATTTCTCATCTTATTTTCAACAATTCCAATCTTAATAAGATGAAATTGGATCTGGTCCCTGGCCAAGTTGATGAAGGTGGAGTTAGTGGTGTTGGTGGTGATGCTGGAAATGAAGGGGAAGCTGGCGATCTTTCACAACAAGATGTTAATATGGATGACTTATTTGATGATATAGAAACTGATTCACCTAATGATCCAGATTATGATCCATCTAGTTTTGATGCACGCCTTCGTGCATTAGAAGAAAAGGTTGATAATATGAATATAGCCCATGATATGCGATTTAAGTACATGCAAAAATATCTTCGTCGCATTAATAAGGGGTTACACCAGATTGATCCGACTATCCCTGCTCCCTCTTCTGGATCGGATTAGGTGAATTATCTTCTGGATAGTATCACATTTTTATTTTGGATATGTATTATGGATTATGGTTTGATAACATTGTCTTTTGGATATTATATTTTGGATTATGGGTTATGACTTGATGCTTCAGGATTATATTATGTCCTTTCATATCTCTTTCTCATTATCTGTTTATTCCTCTTCCTATTGTACCTTTCCCTTGTCATTTTGTGACAAAAAGGGGGAGTAGTAAGGTAAAGCTAAAAGGGGAGTAGTATGGAAAGGGGGAGTAAATTTGTTTAAATTGATTGATTGAGAAGGATATGTGGATTAAAGTCTTGAGGTTTTTAAGTTGTGTACTGATTATATGAGCAATACTCGTATTACTCAGGGGGAGTAGAGTATTTTGTGATTTCATGGCTCATGATTCCTTATTATCTTTTATGTTATGTGTTTTGTCACAAATTTGACAAAGGGGGAGATTGTAAGTGCTATGATTTCATATCCCTTTGGTTGTCAAATTTGTGGTGCCAAAACCTATATCTATGTCTTGTACATCTTGTGGTTTATGATTGAAGACTATTCATTGCAATCAAGTCATCGCATTTCAAGACAAGATCTTAAATGAAGAAAGTTTTCAAGATATGGATGAAGAATTCAAGTATTGAAGTCTTCAAGTTTGTATGTTCAAGATTCGATCAAGTTCAAGTTTAGTAAAAGACTTTGTCAAGTCAAGATCAAGCTCAAGAAGGCCTACTACAAGATTTGTATATTCTCAAGCTTCTCTTAAGGGTCATCTGAGTGTATAGACTTTCAATGTCTATCTCACTTTTAAGGTTTGTTTGACCTTAGATTGACCTTAGGTTGGGCTTTACAATAGGTCATTCTGGATACATAACTCATATACTTTATTATGCTTGTTTGGAGTGTTCTAAGACCAGTCTTAGGGACTTCATGACCAGTCCTAACTTTGCTACGACCAGTCTTAAGTTTTTCAGGACCAGTCCTATGTAGTTAAAGATTTTCGAATCTTTCTGGCTGTCCTACGATCAGTCCTGTGAGTTTTACAACTCATCCTTCGACCGGTCGTAGCCTTACGACTGAAACTCTAGCAACCATTTTTGGGGTCGTACGATCGGTCGTAGGTGTCTCATGACCAGTCGTAGGTGGCCCACGACCGGTCATAGACCGCCCGGGACTGGTCGTGGAAAAGAAAATCTTATCCCACGAAAATATTTCGAAAATCTTTGGTGCTACGACCAGTCCTAGGTTCCTAAGACCAGTCATAGACAGGATTTTTTAGGCTTTAAATAGAGCACAAACTTCAGAGTTTTAGTACTTCAAATCAATTCTATTCAAGCATTCTATAGGCTATACTCTAAGATAAGTTTGTGTTTATTTTAAGCTGCTTTGTGCTTATTTAATATTCCCTTTTCTAGCTTATTCTTATTTGATTTTGATCTACATTCTAATCTTATTAGAAAAGGGGAATTTCTGATATTCCTTCTTCTTGGATTCAAAATTAAATAGATCTAGCCCGTTTGATTTAAAATTAATTAGACTTAGAACCATTCTTAAAGTGAGTATTGGACTTTGAACGTCGAATCGAACTTCTACTCTAATTGGTTCTACCGGGCTTCTTCGAAAGGTGATTAAGGTATTTTACATGTTTTGTAATTTACTTTCTCTGATTTTTATTTGAGATTCGTCAGAAAAATCTCATTGTATTGGTTATCTGAGGAGAGCCAGAAAACTCAGATTGTGGAGTTTTGGGATTGTGTAAGCCCGAGATCAAAGACACAATTGTGAAGGTTTTAGGTAAACCTGTGAAACCTATTTTGATAGTGCATGCTAATATCCCCTGTGTGAGGATATTAGGAGTGGAGTAGCAATCTGTGTGGCTGTTGGATAACAGTTGGTGTACACACAGGCGAACCACTATATATCGTTGTGTTGTGGATGTGTTTTACTCTTTCATTCTTTTATTCATTCTGTTTTGTATAGAGTGTTTGTGGATGAATGTTGTAATCACTTCAAGCAAGTGTGGATGAATGTTGTAATAACTTAGGATTTATTTTCTGCAAGTTATTTTGATTTTCTTGCTTATTATTCCTCATTGATTTGTGATACAAAGGACGTTCTAGAAATAATGTTGTCCTACCTTAAACCTCTGGTTTTTAGTGTAAGGTTGTCCTTATAACTGATAAAGTATCAATCTCTTTATTTTAGGCTATTGTAATTGTTTTATATTCAGCATTGTGCTTTATATCTTTTATTATTCCGCAGTTATAAGTTTTATTTGGCATTGCCCTATTCAACCCCCCTTTAGGGCATATAGCTAGGCCCTTTCAAGATGTCAATCATATTGACATCTTCTTCAGGAACAGTTTCTTGATCATCTTGTTGCTTAGGCCTTAATTCAAGTTGCATCATATTTTGATTAGCATTACCAAATGGGAGCTTAAACTCCGGTGCTTCAGTTATAGGGATTTGAACATGATACCACAAAGTAATGGAAGTCATGAGGTATACAAAAGGAATAGCTGTGACGAGGGTGAAGATGGTACTGAATGATCAGGTAGGTGATCAATGATGGAAGACATATACGAATACTAGAAATGACTGAATGTAGAATATGCATTATATAGGAAGTAAGATCAGTCTTATTCCCACCATGAGGATAAACATTCGAAGTGAAAATATGATGCAAGATGCAGTATTTTGGAAGAAGGTTGAAGGTGGGGAGTGAATTATGGTTACGCCAAGTTGCATTAAAACTACATAACTCCCGAGTGAGAGAATTTCTTTCCATTGAATTCATATCTTCAAAGAGTGGTGGAATAGAGATTCCATCTTTCGCCATATTAATGTCTAAGATAGACGATATGATGGAGTGGTTAATAGTGACTATGTCTTCCACAAACTGAATGGAAAATGTTAATTGTTCTGAAGACACATCACTTATAGATACATACATCCCTTGTGCGATAGACCGATAGGATGCACCACCCCACCCAAAAATCTTCTCCCATCTTACAGCAGATAGGATTTCAACAAGACTAAAACGGGCAATGTGATTTGTATTGATGTGTGCTCAATGATAATGTTACAAGTACAAAAATCCCATACATTTTCTGGTAAACGGATAGAGCACACAGCCCGATTAGCGGACCGAGAGAAAGAACTGGTCTGGAGACATCGCACAGTATGCTTAGTGCAAGTTTTCATGGAAGAAAATGACTAGATATTACAAAATAAATACCAACAAATAGAGGGAAATGATCTAGATCCAATTTTTTACCAAAAACCCAACAAAAGAGAGTTCTAGATTCAAGAAAGGTAATGAAATCTTCAATAATGTATAACAAGGAACTTAAATCTAGAAGGAAACTAAAAAAGATCCACTTATAAGGACATTAGAGTGATGGGTTGGCCGAAGAAACCACCGGCGAACTGAGGAAGATGGGAATGGAAATGAGGGTTCTGAAAAAATTCCTAAATAACCCCAAATTGCACACAGTTCGACTAGCCTGAGTGCAGTCCTCGGCTGGCTGTACCGGCCGATCAGCTCAGGGTTGGCTGAAAAAATCTAAAAAAAATATTATTTTATTATTTAAAAAAAATGATATGAATGAACATTATTCTATTAAAGCCATTAAAATGTAAACCAATAAGTTGTAATATAGAATAATTAATTAAGAAACACAACATAATCCAATATCATTTTTCAAAATTAAAAATCTCACACTATCAAGAAGTTTTGTCAAAATGTCTGTAAGTTATTTTTCAGTATTGATATATTTAACCATAACAGTCTTGCTTTTAAATAATTCTTTGATATAGTGATACCAAATATCAATGTGCTTAATTTGAGAATATTGAATGAGATTTTTGGATATATTTATTGCACTAGTATTATCGCGGTATAAATGCATTGTTTGTTGATCAATATTATAGTCTGCTAATATCCTTTTCATTCACATTAATTGCGTGCATGCATTTCCTGCTACAATGTATTCAGCCTCTGCAGTGGATAATGATATTGAGTTTTGCTTCTTGCTCATCCAAGGACAAGACAATTTTCAATGTAAAAACATCCACCACATGTGGATTTTCTATCATCCACATTACCTACCCAATCAACATCAGTGTATTCAACAATTTGTAAAGACGTGTCATGAGGATACCATAAATCCAAATTAACAGTACTGGCAACATATTCGATTATTCTTTTGACTGCAACTAGATGAGATTTCTTAGGGTTAGATTGATATCTGACACATATACTTATGCTGAAAGAGATATTAGGCTTACTAACCGTTAAATATAAGAGACTATTAGTACACTTATTTGCACACATGTTTGTCAATCACATGACTAGTTGTGTCTAGTAGTCGGATGAGTTCTTGATAAATGAAGACCGGCGACACAATTAGATCAGAAGCATCAAAGTTACATTGAAGACAAAGAACTGCTTTTATGATCTTGTCCTTGCAAATAGATGATCCCAACCCAAATAGGAAAACCTACTTAAGTCATCTATTTAAAGCATATTTCGAGTTCATATTTTCTATCCTTTAGTCTTGGCTTTAACAAGTCCCAAGTTGATGAATGATTAAATGGACAAACATGAAAATCTATCCACTTTCGGTAGGAAGAAGGTGTCACAGAATAGCACCTTCGGTATCACCGAAGATACCTTCGATGCTACCAAAGGGGCTCAAAACAATCCTGCAAGATTACAATGATAATTCGATGTCACCGACTACCATCGACGAACAAACTTTGGTGCCACCGAATGAGACCTTTTTTATTTAGCAACTTAAGGAATTAATTTAGTACTACCGAATGATATTTCGGTACCACCGAAGTAAGTTCAGTGATACCGAAGTTGGCTTCGATAGTACTGTAAACTAGCCATTTTCTATTTGTTGGAACTTTTTATCTATAAAAGCGGCTTACAGAAGTATGGATTTAGGCATTTTAAAGTCCCTAGGTTGTCCCAAGCTCTAATCTTTCATCCTAAAATCTATCCACATGAGATTAATGTTATTTTCAATGTGATTCATTACTCATGAGCATTCAAAGCTCTTATTTATAAAGAACATGATCTCAAGCCTTCACTAGAGTATTAAGACCAAACCTATAGGTATATCCTTAGTCTCAACCATACTCTAGTGTATCCATAGGTTGAATCCCTTACAAAATTCACTCATTATCCTATATAAGAGATTCAACCAAATCCCATTACCTTGGTCACCTTTATAGGTATATCTTATGCAAGGTTCTTGTTCATGAAGTTGAACAAACAGGAAAATCCAAGCTCATGATCGGGGGAGCATCGGGAAGCTAATTCAAGCATGTAAAACCAAAGATTAAGCAATCCAAGACGAGCTATAAAAGTAAACTCAATCCGACAAGTAAGTGTCATTATATAAAGTTCAAAGTTTAGTCTCTATTCTCGTGTAAGATTGAAGCTAAGAGTTTGCTATCAACAAACTTGCATAGGTGCCTTGTATGGGACCTTGGCCGGTAGGCCTAAATATAGGTGCCTTGTATGGGACCTTGGCCGGTGGGCCTAAACACAGGTGTCTTATGTGGGACCTTGACCGGTGGGCCTAAACGTAGGTGCCTTGTGTGGGACCCTAATCGGTGGGCCTAAATGGAGGTGCCTAGTGTGGAACCTTAACCGGTGGGCTTAAACGTGGGTTCTTAATGTAGAACTTTTGCTCTTGTGGAGAGCATAAATTTATGTCCTTGGTGGAGGACTGTAAAGGTGATTGGTGAACCTGTTTTAAAACCATTAATAGTGAATTTCAGCACACTATGGGATTGAGTGTGGATGTCGGGAGTGGAGTAGGCACGTAGCCGAAGCACTATATATGCTTGTGTTTGGAATTATCATTTGTGCATCTGTTTAATCATTCTTATATATGCTTGAACGTTTAGTTTCTTATACATGATCGAATGAATGTTATTGATTGATAGGTAGCACATTCCACACACAAGCTCACATTACTATAGGATAGTTGCTTTATTTATATATCTTAAGTGGTCTTTGTAATTGGATCCTGTATTGGCTTAAAAGCCTTTTAGAGTTATTTTGCCTTACTTGTTTTAAACTGAATGATTGTTAAAGTTAGTCAATTAGGATTTTTTAATAGGCAAAATATTTGAAAAGTCCTATTCACTCCTCTCCAGGACATTGCCTCATATTCGTTCTTTAGTATTAGTGGTATAAACCACAATTTCAATTGGTATCAGGAGTGAGGTTCCTTTGAAAAAGGTTTAACAACCTAGAGGAAGATCTTGACTAAAGAAAGAATTATGGGCAAAGGAGAGGGACCATCTGTCTCACGACCACCCATCTTTATTGGAATAAACTACGCATACTAGAAGGCTAGAATGATGTATTTTCTCTAGGCCTTAGATGATGATGTTTGGGAGATTGTCGAAAATGGATATACTTCACCAATAGAACAAATTGTTCTCGAGGATGGCACAACAATCACCAAGCCAAAACCAAAGGCTAAATGGACCTAGTATGACAAAGAGATGAGGATGTGTGAAGCCAAAGCCATAATGCAATCTGCCATGACATTTCACAAGAAGTATTTCATCAGACAAGTACGTGTGCAAACTTTAAGGCAGTATGGGAGTTATTGGAAACCACCCATGAAGGAACAAATGCGGTAAAAATTTCAAGGCTTCTATTCTTAACATCTCAGTTTGAACACATAAACATGGAAGAAGATGAGATGTTCATGGAGTTTTTCACAAGATTAAATGGTATATGTAACTCCATGGGAGGTCTTGGAGAAAGAATTCCGGTACCTAAAATATGTAGGAAAATTTTGAGATCTCTACCAAAACGTTTTAACTCTAAGGTCACTACCATTGAAGAGTGTAGGAATATAGAAGAAATGAAAGTAGAAGAACTAGTAGGTTCCTTACAGACTTTTGAACTATACTTCAAACCACCTACAAAATCTAAAAATACTGTTCTCAAAACCTCTGACGCCATGAATTTAATAGAGGAAGAATATAGTGAGAACGAAGATGGAGATGAGGAAGTTTCCCTCTTAGCTAAAAAATTTAAAAGATTCTTTAATAGGAACCTTGAAAGACCATACAATGACAAGGGTGCTCAACTGGAACACAAGTGACAAACTGGAAAATTCAACAAGTCCAAAGTCTTTAATGCTACAACTGTAAAAATTTTAGTCACATCTCCATATAATGCCCTACAAAGAAGTCCAAAGGAAAAGCTATGACAGCTACTTAGGATGACACTGACGACTCAAATTCACATTTAGATGAGTCAGGTAGTGATGGAGACACAAAATCACTAAAGATTTTCATGACCTCCACCACTACAGTCATTCCCAAAAATTTAGATGAGGAAGATGAACTTGATCTTGAGAAAATTAAAAAGGGGAGAAGAACTACAGTTAGAAGCATAAATTTTGATAATTTGATCAAGAAAATTGAACTTCAAAAATTAAAAGTTGAAAAATTAAAAAGAAAAAACAAGAAACTAAAAATGGAAGTAAAATTTTCTGATCCAACAGCAGAACTAACCCAAAAATTTACTCAAAGCAATAAAAAAATTGAGAAACTTCTAGGCATTGGAAGAAAATTCAAAAATATGACAGGCCTAGGATATGAATCAGAATCCTCATCTACCTCATCAATGATGACAAATTCAACTACTCCAAATCAGAAAAAATCAAATGAATGCCATCACTGTGGAAAGATAGGACACTACAAATGAGAATGTCCTATGGTTAAGAAATCTGATGTTACTTCTAAGACAAATCAAAAAGTCACATGTAAATCATTTAGAAGTCACTCAGAGAAGTACTCCTCTGGCTAAAGAAAATGGTTACCAAATGGGTAACGTAAAACAAACACAAATGCCCTGAAAATGACTTGGGCCCTTGTAACATCTGGTCCATGTAATCAACAAGTTACCTTGACCCATCTTTTGATAGATTTGCAAATGGGTTAGGAACTTTAAAAAGGAGAGATGTTGATAAGTAAAAATGAACAATAAAAAAAATTCTAATTGGTTAAGAAGTAAATCACAGTTACTTCAAATTAATTCTAGATCATTAAAAGGCACATTATTTTTGAATCAATTTACAAACAAATTCTTAACTATTAATTTCCTTATCCATGGAGTTTGATAAAAGTACCTTCATGATAAACAAGTCTATATACAACAAGTATCATGCAGAAATTTTGAAATGTTCATGAATAATATGATACTTACCTTGAACTAAAAAAGGTTGATACATATATTACAATCAAATACTTATGACCTATTGATCAACCATTTCTAACGAATGATTATTGGTTCATTTGAACTAAATTGGTATATCTGAGGATCATGTCTCCTATATAGGCATTAGAGTCAAACCAAAGGATTAAGCCTGATGCTTTCTAATTGTTAAATCTGAGGATTCTTAGCCTCTAAATATTTTGGTAATTTCATGCTAGATTTTCACTCTTAATCATATCATGGAATCCTATGTAAATCCATTGTAGGAATTTATGAGTCCAAGAACACTTTGGTAACACTGAACTTACCTTCGGTGCTACTAAAATCAAACCATAACAAGTTATTTAAAACTCAGTTTTTCTTAGACTATTACATTTCCTGTTTCTTCCAAAGTTCGGTTGAAGGGCTGTGCAACCAAAATTAACAAAATCTAAGGTATCTCATAGTACTTTCTATTTACATCTAAAAAACCAGGATCATTGTCTCAGGTCTATCTTCTTTTGATAGGTCTTTTATCATTCCACTTCATTTTGCATAATGGAGTTACCCCCGTTAAGAGAAAAACCAATTCAAGAAGAAACATGACATTGAGGAATCAACCAAAACTAGGCATAAACTATGCATTCCAAAATGAGGGAAATCATCTAGCCAAACCTATAAACCCTTGCCTTCCTAAAACCCTAATCCTTCTAGGCCCATTACTGTAAAAATTTTATAAAATATTGTGTGTGCAAAAATGTCAATGAAAACTTGGCCCGATTAACTTTGTCCCATTACACACTATCTGGGGGTTTTGATGTTGATTACGATGGTTGAATAGTTATATCACTCCATACCACGTGTCAAAGGATACCATTGTGTTCTAAAACAACCTACTGAATTACAATTACACTAAATAAAAAAGGATTATTTTTTTAAAAAAAATATTTTAATTTTTTTTTAAAAAAAAAAACTCACTATAGGATTTGTATGTGCTTGATTGGAAAATATGTGATTGTAACCTCATTCTGTCAAAGGATACAAACAGCTTTTCAGATTAGTTATTACTTTTGTACTTATTGTTTTAACTTATGATTTCAGCACGACATGGCCAAGAACAAAGGAAAGGAAGATGTGAAAGGAGAAATCACATCTACAAAAATCAGAACCTATACTCCTGATCTGTATTTTACTGCCAGGACAAACAAATTTGCCTTTGATCGATTTGTTAAATCGAATCTCATAGAGCCATATGGGATAAACATTTATCTGGGATCAATAGGGTGGGATAACGTCCTTTATTTTGGAGGAGAAATACAATATGACCTTGTTTATCAATTCTTGAATTCTTGTCATAATATTCAAGATGATCCTCCATCAATCGACATCAATTACATGAATCAAACTAAGGAGATCTCTCCTTTAATGTTGGGACAACTTCTGAATCTTCTAGTCACACATACCTCACCAACTGATCGTTGCTTAAATGATCCAAGTCTTTGGAAGGAAGTGACCAGAACATTATGTGGTGACTCAATGATACCCAGAAATGGAAGAAACTACTTGTCTTCATTGCATTTGGACTCTACCACAAAAGTGCTTCGAAAACCAATGCATATCCTTGTGAAGTTTCTGGAGATATGCTCTCACCAGTTGTTTTAAATACCCTATGTGATATCTATCAGAGAACTGAAATATGTCTACCCACTCTAATTTTGAAACGATTAATTCATGTTGTCAAAGGTATTCACCACACAAGTATTCCTTTTCCAAGCGTCATCTACAAACTTTCCAAGTTTCTAGCTATGCCACCTACTTGTGATACAATATATCCTGCAGTATACCTTACCAAGAAAACCTTACTAAAGGCACTTAAAGTCAATCATGAATGCAAGGGGAATGCAGAAGCTCAAGACATTCCCATGGGCACTAGATGAGACTCTTGTCGCACCTTAGTGCTTGCACGAAGTCCATTATCAGTTAGCACTAGACGTTTTTCTCGGTAGAACGAACCAGCTCGTCAACTTCTTGAAGGGCAGTCCAATATAGAAGCTCACCTCTGGCTGTGCGAAAATCAACTCTCCAGGATTGTACTGCACCTTGGCGCTCTTCAACATACTGGGGAGCACATTATTGAATTACTTCTGACTCGCCGTTCTTATATCCCTCCATATGAGGATGGATTGTTCAAATGATTTTTAGTGTTGTTGCTGAATCATAGTACATTTTCTTTTTGGATAATTATGTCCTTAAGGGCTTAACCTTTAAATTTTTAGATGATGAATGAATCTACCTAAGTTTGGGATAGTAATTTTGATCAATTTATCATGATATCTATTCTGCTCATGTTAGATATTCCTTTTATGATTATCTTTTCTAACATATGATTTAACTGCTTATGATGATATATTTCATTGTTTAGATGATAGTATTTATGCTTATATCATTATGTATTTGTCCTATTCTCTTACCATATGGATTATCATATCTATGTTATTGGATTACTTCTTGGTAAATCCTTTGCCAATAATTGACAAAAAGGGGGAGAAGAAACCTACCCACCAAAATAATATTTATTTTCTGTAGAAATTGACTTTTTCTTTATTATAGGTTATTCTTGGAAGACACTAAGGGGGAGCAACATGATTTTGTGTTATATGTCAAGTCTTGAGTTGTAAATTTCACTTTTGATATGTAATCTTTTATTGTTTTGATATGTCATTGGTATGGACCATGACATGGTCATAGGTTAGGTTGTTTTTTGTCACGTAATTGACAAAGGGGGAAATTGTTAGTACACTTATTTGCACACATATTTATCAATCACGTGACTAGTTGTGTCTATTAGTCAGATGAGTTCTTGACAAATGAAGTCGGACAATGCAACTGGATTAGAAGCATCAAAGCCACATTGAAGACAAAGAACCGCTTCTACGATCTTAACCTTTCAAATAGATGATCCCAACCTAAATAGGAAAACTTAGGTCATCTATTCAAAGCCAATTCTGAGTTCATATTTTCTATCATTTAGTCTTGGCTTTAGCAAGTTCCAAGTTGATGAATGATTAAATAGACAAATAGAAAAATCTGTTCACTTTCAGCAGGAAGAAGATGCCATCGAATAACACCTTTGGTGTTACTTAAGGGGCTTAAAACAGTGTAGCAAGATTACAACGATAATTCGGTGTTACCGACTGAATATTTCGGTGATTCTGACTATCTTTGACGAACATGCTTCGGTCCACCGAAAGAGACCTTTTTCATTCAGCAACTTGAAGAATTAATTCGATACTACCGAATGATATTTCGGTACCACCGAAGCAAGTTTGGTGATATCGAAGTTGGCTTTGGTAGCACCGTAAACTAACTGTTTTCTATCCATTAGAACTTTTTATCTATAAAAGCAGCTTATAGAAACTTGTAGAAAGTGTGGATTTACGCATTTTAGAGTCCCTAGTGTAATGCCCTAAACTCAAAAATCGGGCTCACAGAATTCTCGATCGCCGAATTCGGCACTGATAGCCTCTGTAACAGTCTATTCTCTGCTTTCAGCGCCCATATGCCAGATTCTGATCCTGGGATCCTATAAGGAGGATTTTCAGTATGTTTTTTTTTTCGTAAAGGAGCATAACCACATGCATAACCAAGTCACAAACACCAACATCAACACCACATATCGACTAATATAAACATTCGAGTACAACGCTAAAAGGGAATACGTGAATAGCAAAATCTCCAAAGTGATCTGCCACAAGCTCTTGCCTCAATGCTGCTACGACCTAACGTCACCTGCACATAACGGTCGTGCATAAGCTTACAGAAATCTTAGAGTGTGGTGTAAGTGTGTGCGTAAGATAAGTACCAAGCATGCAAATATCAAAGTAAGTAGAAATATTGGCAAATCCATAAGTCATACAATATCAAAGTATGCAATGCAGATCGGTTATGCAAATGTGGAGTTATAGTTAGCTAAATATCAGATGCTGAGGATGCAATGAAATATACAATTCCTGACGAATCACGATTACCATCAGCCTCATCTAGGCCATATAGATGTAAAAACATAGCAACCCAGATTCCATATGCCACGAATATAATGCAATATGCAGATCCTGGAGAGTCCATAATACCATCAACCTTATTCAGGACATGCAATACAGACATAGTAAACCATGCTATGTGCTAAGGATGTAATGCAATATACAATGCGAATGAAATGACCAAGTTGGATGTGAAGTTGGGATGATAACACATCTTATCGTAGGCTGTGGGGTTCATCAAAAAGGTACTTCTATCCAAACCGTCCCATACCTAAATTTAGATAGCCAGACTCAATGTGGTAAACTCCTGATCTCAGGCTGGTCGCGCACCCCAACCGAAATCCTGGCCACTGGGAAGGTGCACATAATGACTTGATTGTGCACCACTAGCTCGAGTGGATAGTGAATGATTGAATGAACCAAATGCTGAGGACACTACTCCTGCTCAGTAGATCCACATGTTAGTACCGTATATCTTTGGGATCATCACCAGAGTCTAGTACACTCCACACTGGCTGTTGCCTGCCTAGCCATGCAACTAAGTGAGTGAAAGAGACCTTACTACCCACCTACCAATATCAGTCTGGCTTGTTGGTAGCGGACCCACTCATGAGCTGGTCAAACTCAGCCTAGTTTATAGCCCCCTCACTTGGGCGGATAAGGCTACACCCCCTTCCAATTGACCCTGACACAGTGGGAGACGCGGCCTAATAGTATATGACCCTTATGGGCTCATGTGTATTTACTTAGTCTATATGTTGGAGCGTCCCTGGTACCAAGGGGTTTAGGGACTTTGACCCACGGACATATTAGATGTTCATATGCTAGAACCAAACATTTCCCGTGTCCCAATTGACTATCCATGGTATACCTATGGAGGCCATGGCCCTGATGTCACTAAGGCGTTCAGTGATCATGTCACACAAATGCGAGATGCATAAGTCATACTATCTAGTCATGCATCAAACTTGCGTGCACCGCGTGCTCATGTAAGGCCACTCTGTCTCATAAGGAGTCCCATAATAAACTAGCCTAATGGCACATTCCAGGATCAGTCACTCCTCAAAACAAGCATACATATGATGTGTATGGGCATGCATCATGATATAATAAAGTACATAGGCATGATTATCTAATAGGGCAAACAACAATAATTAACAATCGACCTTCATTGACATCTCACATACCAAGAGTATAAGCTAAACAACATGCTCCTTCTACAACTATAGGAGTCATGTGGCATGTCCCATGTTATACTAACATTAGCCTTCTAAGGTACTGATATATCATATATTCCAAGACGGGGTCCACTGGAAGGACGACGGATCTTGCCCATACATCGAGATATGTTCTATATGGTGGATATACCAAACCTGATACTACATATACTCCCATCTACAACAAGGGAGGTGATGATGATGTACTATGTCAAAGATAGGCCTCACACTCATCCTAAGAAGGTAAATGGACAGTGTGGATGATACATACATAACACAAGGTCCTAACAATCGATTATAAGGTAGAATACATCTCACGGGGTGAGCCAAGCAGGTATACAACAAGTGGGCTTCCTCACTCGCTTTATCATGAACAACGGGGCGTCCCTATAAGGGCCCGATATGAATACAAGGCGGGCCTTAGTAGGATCCACACATCCAGGACTATGTAACCCTACAAATGGTCTTGCTCATTATCTAAGTGGGCCTCGGGTTTGTTTTACTAAGCTTAGACAAACATGTGCATCTAGGTGGACCACATTCCTTATGGAAGGCTTGGTATAAACATAAGATGGGCTCCAAGGCTTAGGTGATCCTACAGGGTATGGTGAAAAACATCATTTATCAAATGGGGGTCCAACGGTTTGGGGTAGCTCAATAAGGGAAAAATGGGTATTATTAGCATTAATGGGGTCCAAGGGTTTGGGATAACCTAATAAGGGAGGGTGGGTAATACAATCATCAGTGGGGGCCCAACGGTTTGGGGTAAGGCCAATAAGAGGGGATGAGAATGGGCCTAACAATGGGCCTTAGGGAGATTACAATGTGAACATTTAACCAGCATTGCTCCCAAGGTAATGGGCTTAACAACGAGCCCTAGGGAGGACTTCAACGGTGGACTTTTAACTACTATTGTCTTCTAGTGTGAGGTCCACTTGGGATTTAAATCTAACTCTCTATGGGGCCCACGACCCTTATACAAATTGGGAAATGGATGGACATCGTGTATGAAACACATACAACATGATAGGCCTCATAAGGCAGCCCCATGGTGGGCATATAATCTATAAATCAGGGTGGGCCTCTCAAGGCAATGGGGCCCACGGCCTTAGAGAAATGGATGAATGGTGTGAATATAACACAAATATCATGGTGGAATCACTCATCATAATTGGGCCTCATATAAGGGCCTCACATGCATCACATTGGGCCTCACTCATGGGCCTTAAATACATCACAAAGAGGCCTCACACAAGGGCCTAATATACTTCTTAATGGGCTTCATCATATGGGCCTTGTATACATACATCGGGCCTCAAATACATCACATTGAGGTGGGCCTTGCGCATTCCAAATGGGCCCCACTAGATGGACAACTTGGATCAATTACATACACCGCGTGGGGGCCACATGGATGGACGGTGTGAATATACAGCACATCATAAGGTGGACCCCACCTGTCTAGCAAACGGACAGGTGTGGATATACATCATCTGGGCCCCATGTCCCAGCCAAAAAAGATGGACGGCGTGGAGAAACACATACATAAGGGTGGGTTCCCACCGTCCAGCAATCTAGATGGTGAGGACAAGGCCCATACATCATGGTTGGCCCCACATGGCACCGTCAAGATATGGATGGTGTGGATAAGGGATACATACATCTGGGTAGGCCCCACGCCTTGCACGTGCAACACGTGCATGGTGGGCCCTATGGATGGACGGTAGGATTTAACACATACCTCACAATCAGGCCATGGAACCTGCTGATGTCAAGCAACAGCTATGTAGCTATGGGACCCACTGTCCAAGTGGCTGGACGGTGTGGATTTCACATGCACATCATGGTGGCTATGGACAAACAGCGTGGTTAAGTCACATACATCAAAGGTGGTCCCCATCATCCAAACCACTGGACGGTGTAGATATACATACCTCATGATTAGACCCACATAACTTGCTGACATCAATCTAGCAACTAGATAGTTGGTGGGACCCACAGATCTTGCTGGCGTCATACAACAGCTAGATAGCTAGTGGGACCCCTAGATCTTACTGACATCATACGACAACTAGATAGCTGGTGGGACCCATAGAACTTGCTGACATCATACAGTAGCTAGATAGTTGGTGGGACCCACAGAACTTGCTGATGTCCCTATAGATGGATGGTGCAGGTAAAATCCATACATCACATTAGTTCCATACAGATGGATGGTATGGACGAAACATATACATCAGTGGGGTCCACGTCCCATGGACGGATGGCCAGCCTGGATACATACATTGAGATGGGGTCCTACCATCTAGCAACTGGATGATGAGGATGAAATCCATACGTTATGGTAGGGCCCCATCGTCCAGGGTCTGGACAGTGTGGTAAAAACGCATACATCAGGGTGGTGCACCTAATCAAGATAATATTTGATTTTTCCTTTCATCCAGGGCCTGCTGGCTAGCTAGGCTTTGCCATCAACATTTGCTCGGCCATAGTAGACCAGGGCCCAATCCTGCAGTGCCCCCACCACACAGACGGTGTGGAGACTACATAAATCAAGGCAGGGTCCACGTCAGCGTGGCCCACCCGTTGGAACAAGCTAATATTTGTGATTTCCTTTCCATCTAGGCCCACTTGAAAATGGGCAGTAAGGTGGGCCCTTTGCGAACAGCGGTGCGTCCCAATACATGTGGACGATGTGGGTAAAAATACATACATCATGGGTGGGCCATTCGATCAGGGGGGAGAGAGAGAGAGAATGTGAAGCGGAGGAGCTCCACCATTATGAGTTCCTTTAACAATTACAATGCATACATCAAATGGGTCCCACCACATGTGGGCCCTTAAATCATGAAAATCAATGGTGAAAATCCCTTTTCCACCCACAAGATCAAGGTCTAGATGACCTTTCTACAATAGAAAAATAAACATCATGATAGGGTCCATAGAGAATGGCCCCATTATGGGATGAACATATGAATCATGATGGGCCATCGGCCACACCTAGGGTCTAAAGTAGGATCTATACCATCAAGCAGTAGGCCTTACTTGGCCCATCACTAAAATTACCATCTAATCCTACAAAATACCCACCGATTGCTAATCGTTTTAGTTTTATGGCTTCCTTAGTTCCTTGGCTTCAACTTAGATGGAGGATGATGGAGATTGAAGGGCTAGGATGAGAGATGAGGGGGTAGGAAGTAGTCCACACTTGGCTCTCTTGGAAAAGCTTGGACGGTCACTCTCTTGGTTTCTTCGAAAAATGTGGAGAGAATGAGAGGGAGAGAAGGTGTGATGGGATGAAAGGGATGGTGTGTGTGTAAGATGGGGATGGGTGTGTGTAAGAAAGGGATGGGTGAGAGTTGACCTTTGGATGAGAGAGGATGGGTGCCATGCCTTGTTGGTAAGAGAGGGATGGGCTAGGTATGGGTTATGATGGGATGTACTTGATTTGTGATTGATTGATTGATGTGATGGATTGGGTGGAGATTCTCTCGGGATTCGTAATGCGTGACGTTTTCCTCTAAATAAACGTAGGCCCACAACTCCTGGCCTGGGTATTGCATCGATGCGCAAGACACGGTGTTAGAATTGTGGCAACGTCGCGGTTGCAATGGTATAAGTCTCGTATCAAATCGACTCATATCTATAGGATTCAATTAGGGTCACACATAAACATCGATTATAAGTCGTGGGTTACTGGAATTCAACGGGGAGGATTGTGGAAGTCTAAGGAATGATATGGACTAGGATACGGGCCTTATACTTAGGTTGTCCCAAGCTCTAATCTTTCATCCTAGACACTATCCACATGAGATTCATGTTCTTTTCATTGTGATTCATCACTCATGAGCATTCAAAGCTCTTATTTATGAAGAACATGATCTCAAGCCTTCACTAGAGTATTGAGACCAAACCTATAGGCATTGAATCCCTTAGAAAATCCACTTATTATCCTAGATAGGAGATTCAACCAACTCCCATTACCTTTGTCACCTTTATAGGTATATCTTATGTAAGATTCTTAATCGTGAATATGATGCAATAGGAAAATCCAAGCTATGTGATTGGGAGAGCACCGGGAAGCCAATCCAAGCACGAGAACGCGAAGATTAAGCAACCCATGATGAGCTACAAAAGAGAACTTAATCTGACAAGTAAGTGTCATTATAAAGAGTTCAAAGTTTAATCTCTATCCTCATGTATGATTGAGGCTAAGAGTTTGCTATTAATAAACTCGCATAGGTGCCTTGTGTGGGACCATGGCAAGTGGGCTTAAATGTAGGTACCTTGTGTGGGACCTTGGCCGGTAGGCCTAAATGGAGGTGCCTAGTGTGGGATCTTGGCTGGTGAGCATAAATTTGTGTCCTTAGTGTAGGATTGTAAAGGTTATTGGTGAACCTGTTTTAAAACCATTAATAGTAAAATTCGGTGCACTCTGGGATTGAGTGTAGATGCCGGGAGTGGAGTCGGCATATAGCCTAACCACTATACATGCTTGTGTTTGGAATTGTCATTTGCGTATCTGTTTAATTATGCTTATATATGCTTGAACATTTAGTTTATTATACATGCTCGAATGAATGTTATTGATTGATAGGTAACACATTCCACACACAAGCTCACATTACTATAGGCTAGTTGCTCTATTTGTATATCTTAAGTAGCCTTCGTAATTGGATCCTCTATTGGCTTAGAAGCCTTTTATAGTTATTTTACCTTACTTGCTTTAAACTGAATAATTATTTAAGTTAGGTAATTAGGTTTTTTTAATAGGCAAAATATTTGAAAAAGTCCTGTTCACCCCCCTCTAGGACATTGCCTCATATTCATTCTTCAGTATCAGCGGTATAAACCGCAATTTCAAAGACTATTAATCATACTACGGTAGAGATGAGGATTAATGCTTTTACTTGAGTTATTTTTAGATAACTTGAGTATTGTAGCCATGAGAGTAGAAAAGTTTTTACCATTCTTAAACTCAAATTTCTTAACTAATTATTTATCGTATACTTGGTTTAAGATATGAAAATTCCATCTTCAAGTTGTTTCACTTGAAGTCCTAGAAAATAGTTCAGTTCTCCGACCATGCTCATCTCAAATTCTGATTTGATAGAGTCTACAAACTTAGAAGAAAGGTTAGCATTTGTTGATCCATAGATAATATCATCTACATATATTTGAACGATCAACAACTCTTCATTAATTCTTTTGATGAATAAAGTTTTATCAGCACTACACTTTAAAATTTTGACTAAGAAGAAATTTTGTTAATTTTTCATACTAGGCTTTAGGAGCTTGTTTCAAACCATACAAGGTCATTTTACGATGGTATACATTGTCAGGAAGTTTATGATCTTCAAAAATTTTTAGTTGTTCTACATAAACTTCTTCATTTAAATCACCATTTAAAAAAGTACTTTTAATATCCTCATTTGATAAAATTTAAAGTTTTTATGACATTCAATTGAAATAAATAATCTAATGGATTTAAGATGGGCGACAGGAGTAAAAGTCTTATCATGATTGACTCCTTCAATTTGGGTGTACCCCTGTACAACCAGTTTTGCTTTATTTCTTAAGATATTCCATTAGATTTATTTTTAAATATTCATTTAGTTCCAATCACATATTTGTCGGATGGTCTAGGAATTAGATACTAAATATCATTTCTGACAAATTGAGTTAGTTCATCTTGCATAACCAAAATCTAATTTTCATCAGCTAAGGCTTCATTTACATTTGATGGTTTTATCTGGGAATTAAAGCATAGATGATTACAAATGTTTTCTACTTGTCTTCTTCTTTGAACACTAGTGTAAGGGTTACAAAGAATTTGATTGGTCAGATGATCTTTGACTAATCTATTCTCAGTTGTATCTGATTTTGATGAAGGTTCTGATTGATTAAATATAATAACCTCATCATTGTGTTTATTAGCTAGAGTTCTAGTTTGATCATCAATTACGACATTTATGGATTCTTGCATCACTCCGGTCCTTTTATTTAGGACACAATATGTTCTGCTTTTTAGAGCATACCCTAGAAAAATGCCCTCATCACTTTTTGCTTCAAAATTTTACAAATGTTCCCTATGTCGTAGAATGAAGCATTTGCTTCCGAAAGTATGAAAATATTTTACTGAAGGTTTTTTGTTGAACCAGAGTTCATAAGCCATTTTATTTAAATCTGTTCTTACATATACTCGATTAATAATATAACAAGCAGTATTGACGGCTTTAGCCCATAGATTTTTTACTACTAAGCATAACAGTCCCCATTTCTTGTAGAACTTTGTCTTTCCTTTTAGCTATACCATTTTGTTGAGGAGTTTTAGGAGCAGAAAATTCATGTAATATTCCATGGTCATCACAAAACTTCTCAAAATTACTTTTTAAAATTTTGTTCCATGATCACTTCTTATCTTTTTCATAGGCAGTTCTTTTTCCATTTGAATGTGTTTAAATAACTTTTTGATTTCGTCAAAAGCATCAAACTTTTCTCTTAAGAAGGCGACCCATGAATATCTAGTATAGTCATCAACTATAACTAGAAAATATTTTTTACCTTCTCTACTCTCTATTCAGGTTGGTCCAAATAGGTCCATATGGAGTAATTCAAGGGGTCTAGATGTGGTTAAGGAGTTCACTTTTTGTGACTACTAATTTGTTTACCTATTTGACAAGCGCCACATACTTTCTTTTCTAACTTTTTCAACTTGGATAAGCTTCGAAGATGATCTTTCTTGCTAAGTTTGTATAGATCTCTAAAATCACATGTCCAAGACGTTAATGCCATAATTCAGTTTTGCCTGTTTGGACCATATAACAAGAGTGATTTGAGGAGCATGACTCATTAATGATATAATAATTTTCAGAGGTTCTTTGACCATTTAATATTATAGACCTTAATTATTAAGTATCTCACACCCATGATATGAAAATTTAATACTATGATTATTATCACAGATTTAAGATATGCTTAGCAAATTATGTTTCAAACCTTCGACATATAAGACATCTTTAAAAATAGGAAGATTTGGAAGTTTTACATTACTCTTCCTTTGATTTTGTAGTTGCTACCATCTCTAAATGTTACTGAGCCTCCATCAATATGATTGATGTCTGAAAGTATTGTTTTATCACCTGTCATATGTCTAAAGCATCCATTATCAAGGTACCATCTTGAATGGCTACTAGTTTTGAAAGCAGTGTGAATGACACGACACTTATTTTTTGGAACCCATTTTAATATGGTTTTGGGTTTAGGAGGATCTCTAATAACATGATTAGTTTGAGAGCAAGATTTTTCTTTATTCTTACTTTGTTAGTTTTAGAGTTAGATTTCAAAAGTTCCTTAAGTCCACTATCTTATCCGCTAGAGAAAAATTATAATTTTTTCTTTGATAGTTGGGCTTTGTTTTTTTTTTTTTTTTTTTTTTTTCTAATAGGTTTTTGATAAGGTTTTTTTAATCTTCTTTATTTCTTTTGTAGTTTTTTCTTTAGATTTTGAAGATTCACCTTTAACAAATATAGGAGCAATATTTTTAGATTTTTCTAAACGATTCTTGATATATCTCAAGCCAGATTTGTTATTACTTCGACGTGATGCAGTTAATAGCTTATCAAGTCTCGGATCACCTTGGGTATATATCCAAGTCTCTTTAGAATTTTTAAGAGAAGTAATTTCTAATAATAATTTTTATTTTCAGTTTTGAGATCTTGAATTTCAAATTTTTTTAGATTTATCTCTAGTTTAGTTTGCTCAAAACAATCAGAAAAATGTGATTTCTCCAAAACAAATATTTCAAGTTTTAATTTTAAATCAGCAAATTTATATTTTTGAATTTTTAATTTTGCTGTAATCTTACAACTCTCTTTATATAAGGCATCATAGGCAATTTGAAGATCTTCTTCATTTTCAATATAACTTCCTAGTGTTTCATAATCAAAAGTTTCATCTTCATTTGAGGAGGTAATTCTAGCTATGATCATGAAGGCATTTAGATCATTTTTAGTTTCTTGATATGATTCGTCGGTTTCTGAATTGGATTCAGATTCAGACGATTCATCCCATGTGGCGATCATGCCTCTTCTTTTAGATTTATCATTCTTAGGACATTTTGGAGTTAGATGCCCATATTCAGAACAGTTGAAGCATTGAGAGTATTTAGATTTAGATTTCCAAGTATGTCCTTTTTATCTTGTCAATCGGTTTTTGAAAATCAAATTTATTTTTACTTTTAAAAATTCTATAAAACGTTTTAGCTAGCATAGCCATGTCATCCTCATTTTCTTTATTATCTGAGTCTTTTGATTTTGATTTTAAGAATTTAAGGGCTATGGATTTACTTTTGGGAGCTTTGAAATTTAACTCATAGGCTTGTAGAGATCCCACTAATTCCTCTACCTTCATTGTGTCAGTATCCCTCAATTCTTATATCGCAGTGACTTTAGAATTGAACCTGTCAGGAATCGATCGTAGGATTTTTGCACACACTTTACTTTTAGAGACTTTTTTTCAGGATCACATATGGAATTAACAATGTCATTTAGTTTAGTGAAGAAATTCATGAATGATTCATTTTCTTCCATATGGATTTCTTCAAACCTTGTTGTAAGGATTTGAATCTTAGATTTCTTGACAATGTTAGTTCCTTCATGTGTCATTTCAAGAATATTCCAACCTTGTTTTGCTGTGTCAAGCGAGATGATTCTTTTGAACTTGTCCGGTGATAAAACACAAGTGAGAGCATTAACTTCTTTTGTGTAAGACACGTATCTTAGACCGTACCGTTCCGTAGACTTCCGCGGTCTTTTCGGACGAATTCTGACAACCTTCGATCCTTAACCGGTATTTGCGTGCCACCCTAATTCGCACGCCGTCAACCCGAGTCGACTTAACCGAAGACCTTTACCATAGCGATCGCATCATCGCCGCGGTTCCGATGCCGTGACTCGCGCGCCGAGACGATACCCTGACCAGGAGATGTGGGCCAACGTTCGGTGCGAGAAAAATGCTGCCGATTGCGAAATCCAAGAGAATCTCTACGACTTGTCACATCAATCCATCAATCAATCAATCCCATCATGTCAAGTACACATCACCTCACACCCATCCCCAAGTAACCACAAAAGTCAAAAAGTATCTTACACACCCATGCCTTTCTAACACAAATGGCCACAAAAGTCAAAAAGCTCTTACACTCATCACTCACCACATTCATCACTCCATCACCCATCACTCTCTCTCTCTCCCTTTACAACTCTCTCTCTCCTTCATTTTTTTCAAAATACTCTCCTAAGCAAGAGAGAGAGCACCACACGTCCAAAGCCCTCCCAAAAACCTCCATGAGAAAACTTTGTATGTGGCCCACTTCCCACCCTCTCATCTTCCATCTCAACCATCCAAACTCCATCTCTCCCGTTGAAGTCGAAGCTTAGGCGGGTACCTTTCCGACGAACCAAGAAGCAGAAGACGGTGGGTGATCTCAATTCTACATTATTATTATTTTTAATTTTATTAAAGGGCCACATGTAGTGGGACCTACCTTGATGTACATTTTGTATCAAAGAGGGGCCCATAGTGGCGGGGCCCCTCCATCACCTCCATCCTTGCTGATTTCTCTCTCTCTCTCTCTCTTTCCATGATCATGGCCCATTTATGATGTGTGTATTCCATCCATGCCATCTTCCGGCGGGCCCCACCCATGTGGGACACACCATGATGTTTGTAGGTCATCCCAACCATCCACAGGGTGCCCACATTGGTGTGGCTAACAGTGGGTGTGGCTGCCAGTGGAGTGTGATCTCATGTGGGCCCCAGCTCCACAGTTCATGTGGTAGGCTGAGGGAAAGATACCCCATTTCAACGTTGGGACCCACCCAGTCCAGAACTCAGTGGCAGACTGAGTGAAAGATACCTCGTTCAACACTGGAGGTCTTTGTATCGATCCCTGGAGGTGGCTAACATGGAGTATGTGTAATGACGTGGGCGTACTCACGTCAGTAGAAAAAAAAAAAGAGAAAGGTTTTTGGTGGGCCGGCTCATGCAGGCCCCACCTTGATATATGTGTTCAATCCATGCCGTTCATCCCTTTTTCCAACTCATTTTAGGCGTTGAGCCGAAAAATGAGGCTGATCTGTTAATCAGGCGGGCCATACCATAGAAAACTATGTTTCTTACCATTCAAAGCTATTAGGACCCACCTTACTATATCTACATGCTAAAAATACCGAACATTGGACTTGTTCAGTGTGTTTTGAGCCCTAAAATCCATTAGACGGAGTAGATTTTCAAGGAGTGGGCCCCACATGTGAAATTTCTCAAGAAAAAAAATATTTATAAAAACATGTTGCTATCAGAGGCTCTGGCGGGCGGGCAAGGCTCCAGTCGTGGGCCCCACCATGATGTATATTCGTCATCCAACCCGTTCATTGGGTGGACCCCTTCCTGAGGTGGGCCCCCCTCAAAGATCATGCCAATTTGAGTCTCAAATGGCCCACATCCTAGGAAACAGTGGGATTGAGTAACTGCCCTTGAAACCCCTGTTATGGGCCATAGAAGTTTTGGATCAAGATGAAATTTGTATTTTTCCTTTCACTCAGGTCCACGTGACCTCATGAACGGTTTGGATGGGAAGTAAACATTACAGTGGGCCCCAGGCCCACCCCCATGACCGCGTGACCTTATAATAGGTTGAATGGTAAATAAATATTACGGTGGGTCCCCTACCCTGACCGTGTGACCTTGTAAACAGGTTGGACGGCAAATAAACATTGTGGTGGGACCCACTTGTAAGTGGATTGGCTGGTGCACGCACACAACAGCATAATAGCTGCTGTGTTGACGTGCTCAGGCCTCCCAGGCCATGTGGGCCGCATGCACAAGGTATGTGCCATATCTAAACCGTCTATCCACTTTGATAGCTCATTTTAAGACATGAGTTAAGGAATGAGTCAGATCTATAGTTCAAGTGGACCCCACTTTGGTACATGTATGAGGCCCATTTCGAGTTATTTGAGGTCGTCCATTGAGACCCCACATTGGTATATGTATGAGACCCACCTTGTCATAGGTAAGGCCCATGGATTTAGGCCCATTCGATGTATTAGGGGCCCATGGTTTAAGGCCCATTGAGATGTATTAGGGCTTATGGGTTGAGGCCCATTTGATGTACATATGGGGCCTAATTGGTGTGGCTCATTTGATACACATAAGACCCATGTGCTTAGGCCCATTTGATGTACATATGGGGCCTAATTGGTGTGGCTCATTTGATACACATAAGACCCATGTGCTTAGGCCCATTTGATGTATTCAAAACCCAACGGGTTATGACCCATTGTAATGTACATAAGGCCCATTGGTGCGGCCCATTGATGTGGCCCACTTTATGAATATAAGGCCCATATGATATGGCCCATTTGATATATTTAAGGCCCAGTGGGATGTACCTAAGGTCCATTGCAATGTGTGATCCCAACGTAGTTTATTTAATGATGTTTACGACGGGCTATGCCTTGGGAGCAATGTTGGTTTGACGTCCACATTGCAAGTATAATATTGGTTAAATGTCCACATTACAACTCTCCATAAGGCCCATTGATAGGCCCGCACTTGTTGTATGCAGGCCGTCTAGGCCATCTGTATTGTAAGGATAGTGCATTACTTTATAACATATGTAGTATAGTTTCATAACTCATGATCATACGCATCATATGTATGCATGATGTGAGAAGTGACTGATCATAGCATGTGCCTTCGGACTGATTGTTTAAGGGCCCCTGGGTAGGTGGTGTTACCCTATATGAGCGCATGATACGCGCAGGATTTCTACATGACTGGATAGTGTGATTCATACATTCGCATGGTGTGTCATGATTACCGTAAGCCCTAATGACATCAGGGCCGTAGCCTCCACAGGCGTATCGTGGTAGGCAGGATTGGATACCAAAAATCTTGTTTTACATAGGGTGCTATAGATATCCCTGGGTGAAAGTTCTTAAACCCTTATAGTACCAAGAGGTTGCTCCAATGTCTAGACCGAGTGGGTACAAGAGCGCGGAGTGCCGACTACTAGATGGTCACGCTTTCCACTGTGTCGTGGTCGGTTGGAAGGGGATGTGGCCTTACCTGCCCGAGAGTAGGGGATAAAGATAGGCTGAGTTTGACCAGCTCAAGGAATGAGTCCGCTATCGACGAGTCGAGCCCGATATTGGCAGACGGATAGTGAGGTCTCTTCCACTTACCTTATTACGCGCGATGGGGGGGCGATCTGGTTTAGAGTGTACTAAACCCTGGTGATATCCCAAATTTGAGCTGTATTGATATGTGGACTTAGATGAGGATTTGTATGCTTGAGTTGCATTTCACATCGCATGGCCTTGGTATGGCCGATATCATTCATGTCTTGCATCACATAGCCTTGGTATGGCTAATGGTATTCATGGATCCATCTGCATATTCCACATTACTCTGATATTGCATGATCATATTACTACCTTGCGCACACACTTTCACCACCCTCTAAGCTTTCTATAAGCTAATGCACTACCGTTGCGTGCAGGTGACGTTGGATTGCAGTAGCGCTGAGGCTTGACCATGTAACAGATTATTTCAGAGCTTTTGGTCTATCATCATTATATTTCCCTTTATGTTCATCGTACTTGTAAAGTTTTTGATCATAGTGGAAATGTAATGAAGTTTTTGGTTGTTTGTGGGTTATGCCTTTGGTTATGCTTATTACGAATCAAACTGACGTTGAAAATTCTCCTCGTAGTATCCTAGGATTAGAACCTGGCGAATAAGTGCTGAGAGCAGAGAATGGGGTTTTACGGAGGCTGTCGGCGCCAGATTCGGAGATCGAAAATTTTGTGAGCCCGATTTCCGAGTTTGGGGCGTGACATTTTACATTAGTACTACTTTCATTTTTTTAACTTGGAGTCTAAAGATTATAAATTTATACTTTCATGGACTTGGTTCCATTTGCACCCACTACTTCCAACATTGGAGGGACCCATTGGTGGCTTGCCACACACTTTCACCAATAGATTTGAGGATAATCCTCATTCTAGCTCTCCAGTAGGAATAGTTTGAGTTATCAAAAGGAGGTGGCCTGGAAATGGATAAACTATTGAAATTTGACATTCCAATAGCTCTAGATCTAGCTCTAGGAAGTTAATCCCAAAAAGAGCAACCTCACTTTGATACCATTGAAAGGATGAGCTATAAATGTCCCGAGGGGGGGGGGGGGGGGGGGGGGGGGGGTTGGTTGAATAGGACAATGCTAAATATTTGGATGCAATGCGCAATATTAAATCAATTGAATACAATTTTACTAAGTATTGAATTCTTGATATCAAATATTTCATAGGACAACCTTACATCTAAAAGATTTAGGTAAGACAACCTTATTTCATGACGTCTTTGAAATAAAAATATCAAACTATTGCAATGAATGAATAAATCACAATATAAACATAAATAAAAATAACCAATTAACACAACACACAAAAGAATTATAGTGGTTTGGTGCCTCAATGCAACCCACTCCACTCTTAAAATTACTATACTCGCAATTTTGGCTTTCAATATTTTAAGGTTTTCCAGGGTCATCTTAACAACCTTATATAGTTATTGCGATTTTTATGAGCTATCACAATCAAAACCACTTTGTGATTTTCACAGGGTCACCACAAACAAACTATAATGCATCGAACTTTTCAATAGTCAAGCATCAACAGTTCTCGAGTGTTACTATAAGATTCAATGTAATATATACATGTATACGATACCAATCCAATTGTCCTAGCTTGATATCCTTGCCCTGACACAAACTTAACCATTGAGAATGATCCCCATTCATAGTTCAAGCCATCTGACTGTTGATTTTAAAGACTAGACCATCCATCATGAGACTTGAATTATGTACTTCTCTTAAGTAAATTAGCGAATCTAACCCTTGAGAAAAGTTTCCATCTATAAATCAAGTCATCCGACCGTTAATCACATGGATTAGTACATGTACATTCCTTTGAATTAAATTAATGTATGATCTTTCATCCATAAGGATTTGGACATAAGTTCTTTAATAAGAATCACTTAGAAACGTAGTCATAACCATGTAGAACCATTAGATTTCACAAAACTCTTAGATTAGTAATAATTACAATAATGCCATTAACATAAACCGCGTGATTCTAAATCACATGGTTTCCACAATCCGTTTGATGTAAAATTTTACACCATGCCTGTATATCACAAATTAACTTTACATGTCAGATTTCAACCCTTAAATCATCGTGAAAATAACCCAATGGATAGATTAGCCAGGAACCATTGATTTGGGGGCCACTTGATCTTTGGATATGCTTCCATTTTGGGCTTAACCCCTTAAATCAGATGAAAAAAATGAATGGACGGTGTAGATTTCTCGTGCAGACATCACTGTGGGTCCCACACTAGTACTGTGCGTGCACCATAGTGGTGCACCCGCTGTGCACTAAACGTAAAGTCGGGTCAAACATGGTTTTGACCCGATGGAATTTGAAATTAAGAGGGAGTCTCTCTCCCCTCCCTCGTTTCTACCAAAGACCATCCATTGGGATGCGTTGTGGGCCACCTCGATCATCCAGTGTGATGATCCAAGCCGTCCATCAGGAGAGAATGACACCTCCGACCAAATTCAAGTAAAACCGCACCGAAAATGAATCAGGAATCGTCCCTACCTTTCTGCTGTGTTCGAACCATTGCAGCTAGTTTAACTCGATGGGCCACGCTAAAATCAAATGAAAACACCTTTTCCTAGGGCAAGATTTCACAAAGAAACCAATGGATGGAGTAGATTTTCCAGATTCTCGTGATCATGGACCCCATCGTTAACGCAAGAAGGTCATCCACGGCCAACGCAAATGGCAGAAAACGTGTGGAAACAAGGCATTGAGCAACATGTTGGGTGACCCGAACTCTGATCAAAACCATGATCCGAACCATCTAAACCATAGGGACGTGGATTCCAATCCCACCCACGGCTGCAACAAGGGAGTAAAGAAACAGAGGGAAGATCAGGTTGCATGCTGATTTCAGCAAGCTGAAATTTTGGTCCTTTTCTGCATTCGGCTACCCACCCTCACTATCATCTTAAATGATCTGGATCATCCAAACACAGAGGAAAGAGACTCTGATCCCTTGCCATCAGAAAAGAAAGGAGGAGAGGAGAACAAGCGTGTCCAAACAGTCCTTCACGCCAGCTTATGCAGCCGGTCACATGAAACACGACCTGCGTATAAAAATATGCAGGAATGTTCTGGAATCCCAAATTCTGTATAAATACTCCACCTCAATGTTGGAAGACGCACTAGCAAGGATGAAAGAAAGAAAGAGGAAGAAAGAAAAGAAAAGAAAGGAAAGGAAAGGAAAGGAAAGGACAGGAAAGGAAAAGGAAAAGAAAAGAGAAGGAAAGGAAAAGAAAAGAGAGAGAAAGAGAGAGAGAAAGAAGAAGAGACACTACAAGAAAAAGTTCCTTAGCCGACCGATGGGCCAACCCTTTGCCGCAGCCAATTTTAACGGTTGTCGGCAGGTCCCTATATATAAAAGGGAAAAAAAACCAAACCTAAAATTTCCTCTTTCACATGACTCTCTCTCTCTCTCTCTCTCTCTCTCTCTCTCTCTCTCTCTCTCCCTCCCTCCCTGCCGCTCCCTCTCCCTCCCTCTCTCTACTGCTCCCTCTCCCTCTCCCTCTCCCTCTCTCTGCTGCTCCCTCTCTCTGCCTCTCCTTCTCCGTCTTCGTCCCTCTCTCTCTTGCGCGCGCTCTCCCTCTTCCTCTCCCTCTCTCTGCCTCTCCTTCTCTCTCTCCCTTTCCCTCTCCGCTCGCTGTCCCTCTCACTCTCCCTCTCCCTCTCACTCTCTCTATCCCTATCTCTCTCTCTCTCTCAAAACCTAGTCATCTCTCTCTCTATCTCCTCGGTCCTCTGCTGCAACATCAGGTATCTCTCTCTTCGCTCTATCTATTGCACATCAAGGAGCATTCTGCTGCAACATCAGGTATCTCTCTCTCTCTCTCTCTCTCTCTCTCTCTCTCTCTCTCTCTCTCTCCTTATCTATTCATATCAATTTCGGCATTTTTTGGCATTTTTAATCCTTCAAGTAACATTATGCAATGATTTATGTTTTGGGAATTTTTGAGTTTCAAATCCTTAATTAGGGATTTGTAGTGTCGATTCCCTAATTATGGATTAGTATAGAGGTGTTGTGTCTGATGGTTAGGTCTTAAGGTTCAGGCTCTTATGAGTAGGCTTAGGTCTGATGTATTGATAGCAGATCGTCTCAGCGAATTTCCATAGCTAGGCCACTGACAAAAGCCTTCATCCAGCTGGAAGGATGTCCATCATCCTAGCAGTGGTAGCCCTATTCCAAGCCTTAACATCAACGGATGATGTGCTGGCTTAGACAGCGATGGCTGACATCGAAGAAGGCATTAGGCCTCATCTATGTGATGTGGTTTTCATAGTGCTTTTGGCTGGTAGAGGGGTGGAGAAAATGCTTTTGGATGTGGTGGTTTTTGTAATGTTTCGGCTCGGTTATAACTTGTAAATGAAGGTATCTAGCAAAAAAAAAAAAAAAAAAAAAAAAAACTGCTGTGAGCTCAGTAACTCTGTTGATTGTTGACAGATTAATAAGAAAGTGGAATATCTTGGTAGGAGACTAATTATAAATGAAAAGAAAAATTGGTACATATGGAGGTCCATAGATTCTACATCCCACAAGCATAAGATACATGGGTTGTTTTTAAAAGCAAACTGTACCAGGTTTGAACATTTATTTGTTAGATTGGAAGCTTTCGTTGATGAGATTAGTCAGATACAAGTCAATATCTGCTTCGCGATTTTGGGTTATTTTAGACATATTTGTGATGCATAAACCATTTCCATCTGGAGTTTTTTTTTTTTTTTTTCTTCTTCCCTTCTTAATCTTATGCAATCATGTCATTTGTTTTTTGAATGTTGTGAGTAAGAAAATTCCCTTCTATCACAGGATTACAAAATTCGAGGAGCTTGTGGCATTGGGAAGTAGGTTGCTTGTTGGGTTTCACCAAGAGCTAGGTGAGTTCCATTCGTCTTATGGTTTTTTTCGTGCTACATTTTCTAGTTTTAAGTGTCATCACTCATTGATTATACATATGACATATATATTCGGCAATCTAGAGACTTTCCAAATCTTGGGTGGTTGGCCCTATTGTTGATGGAGCTGTCCCTAAATATCACACTAATTATTTGATCTTAAACATCTGACTTGCCTATTGATGGTTACCAATGATTTTTATCAACCCATTTGATGGACACCATTTTAGTGGTTAGGATGTTCAATCAACATAGTTTTGAAATATTCTCAATCCACAGTAGGTCATGTAATTTAATGGTCTAGATTGATTCACATGTATATTACACATACAATGATGAATCTACTCCAATTAAAAAAATGGCAGTGGATGGAAACTGATCTTGTCCTCATTGTGAGGTTGCTATGAGCATTATATGTTCATTTCTTGATGTTAGTTTCTCATTTAATTATTGACAGAGTGTTAATGTTGAAATTAGAACATTTTAGCAGATCTATATATTCTTATAGTTCTCAATATACTCTGAAAACATCTGTAAAAAAAAATAAAATATTCAAGATGCTAGCTTTTGGAAAAAGGTCATAAATGGGCAGTTATGCCTTTTTTAAATGAACTATAAATTGAAATCAAAACTTCTTTTGGAAAGTGTGGAGACTCCATTCTTGGCTTGACATAGTTTAGAAAGTCTATCAAACTGGTTATAAAGCGATAGTGAGTTCATTTATTGGGATGGAATAAACTGGAGAAGTGGCCATTGGGGTGAAGTCAACAAATATAGTAACTCCCAAATGGCCCTTGACATTTGATAAGGTTTTCCTGTTGAAGTTGTGCACTGTAAGACCAATATGAATCTTATCTATTGATGACATGGATGATATCCAGTGATATTGATGATCTTGACCGTAGAACATGGATAGTTTTCCACTATTAATTAATATGTGGGTGTATCATAAATATACATGACATTGGTTGAAGGAGAGGAATTTCTCTAGTTGTCCTTGGGAACTTGAGAGTGGACACAATGGTTACTAACCAAGGGAGATTTGTGAGCCATGGATCTTAGTACCATGACCAATTTGAAGATCGTAGGATAAATGTTACTCTGTATATGATAGGAGACTATTTATAAGAAAGTGGAATATTCTTGGTAGGAGACTATTTATAAAAAAAAGTGGAATATGTACACATTCTACTTTTACTCAAGTACTCCAGTATCCAGAGATTCTAGTTCTGTATTCCTTCTAATTATTCTTTTTTGAGAGGTAAATTGTTCCATATTAGAATGCTTTTCATATATTTTAATGCACTAGATATATGAAGCTCTTTAAATTAAAGAAATAATTGTGATTCAAGAAGTATAAGCATTTCAAGCATCAAAATACTTTCGATTACTTACCTTTTCTTCCTACTTGACTTCGAGGAAAAATTGAGGAAATGATGGTTTTTTTTTTTTTTTTTTTTTGTAAAATGTTATTTTTACTGCATGTACTTTCCAAGTATTTGTCACCTGCAACTAATTTGTTACTATTTTGAAATCTCATGCTCAACAACTTAATTGCTTGAGAAGATGTCCTTGTATTCTTTCTATTAAGACTCGTTAATGTTATATTAATGACTCAAATTGCATAAAATGGCAACTTGTGTTGTTTCCTAGGATGTTCTTATGGAATCTCTAAGAGTCAAGGACCTTGTCTACCTGGAGCTATCAGTTTCAAACTTCCAATATAGCCTTGTTAGGAAAATGCTGGATGGTAATAGGTCCTTTTATGTTTGTAGGTGGAGGATACTTGATGCTTGCCCCTGTTTTGGGTACATTTGAATAGTAGTTTTATATGTATATGTATAGATATCATATCCCTGATCTAGATTGCCTTTTCTTCCAATTCATGTTGATTGAGACTGAAAGTTGACATTAAAAAAAAAAAATAGTTTGCTATCTTAAAAACTGGACCAAACAACAAACAAGGGATGTTAGTGATCACAACCAATTCAAACTAGTTTTGACCATCACAATCTTTGTAATCTTACATATAATTCAATTTATAAACTTCCAGTTAAAACAGGTTAAACAGCTAGTTAATAACTGTTTAACCAACTGTTAATAATGTTACTGGTAAAAACTGGTTTGAATGGGTTTATGTCTTCATATCTCGTCAAGTGCACCACCGACATGGTTGCTCATGGTCGAGCAGGGTTGAACTGAGTGGTCCAGGTTTTGAAACCTGCATGGAAGGTTTCTTCTGAAGCTTGATTTGCTGAAGTTACATTCATCAGTTTTACGGTTTCTTGTTAACTGTTACTTTTTGCTACCCCAAATGATCTCAGAATTCTAAACATTACAGGTATAAGAGAATTTGAGTGTCACTACTATGGATTGCAAGATGAGTCGAATTGGTTTTGCGAAGCGCCAGCATATGCTCTCTTGCTTGCTTGGGTTCTTTAATACTGTCTTCCTTATATTTCGTCTGCCAACTGTTCCTCAAATACAAAACAGGAGCTTGTTCATAAAATACTCTTGCATAATTGTGATATCATTGAGACAGGTAATCAGGATTTCTGTTAGGACTATACTTCTTGTTTGCATTTATTTGAGTTAGAAGAAACTGAACTTCATCGCAACTGCATTGCAGGAGAAGTTGAAGAATAATTAAAGCTACTAGAAGAGTTGGTTCCATATTGGATTTGTGGAAAGATGGTGTCTAGTACTGGCGATTTTCTATAGTGGTACTTCTTTCATCTGTGTATAGATAAATTGGAAACTAGCCTGTTTCTCATTAAATCATCCAAATGCTCTTGCAGAATCATTTAAATGTGATTCTTCTTTTCGTTTATTTCCTTGTTGTATTCTTTGTCGTTTGGCTTATTTTAATTTGATTCTTTACCTTTCAAAAAAAAAAAAAAAAAAAAAGCCCATTATATCCTGTGGGCTGGATGTTTTCAGTTTTCCCCCTTTATTTTTTTGGCATCTATTGTTGTATAATGTTAACACCGGTTGGCATGAGGACAAGGGTCTGTTCGATATGTGCTGTTTACACATTGGTTGGTCTGGGATTAAACAGTGATTGGTAATAAAATAGGTTTCTAGCTGGTCAAGACTCAAGATATTATTCATAACTCAGAACTTGGGAGAGTTTGACTACGCGTAGCGAACCTAACTTTCGATTTTGAAATATATTTATAAATCATTGTTGAATTTCCATCGACTTTCAGTGGGAAACTTTTAGGACTTGATTAGGTTGGTTAATGGTGCTACTTCTTTATTTAGTTAACTTTAGTAGGAAACTATGCTTATTATGATATTTCTGTTAGGTTGATACTCATTTTTAGGATTTGTATTATGCTCATGAGTTTCTTCTCTTTTGAGTTGTCTATTGAGAATTCATGTTCAAAATACACCTTAGTAGTGTCCAAGCATTTATTTGTGTGTTTCATGTTTGGATGATATTTTCTAGCTTGAGGATATTTGTATCTTATTTTGTGGATATTTTATTATTACTGTTTTCTTATTTTGTTGTACACCTTAGATTTAGATATGATCCATTTTAAGGATCTATGAGTATGTTTACATTGATTTATCATTTGTAGGGACACTAACCGAAAAAGGGAAAGACTATGACTTGCAATAGTACCGGGGTAAATTTTCACACCAATTAAATTTTACAGAGGATTATCCAAATAAGCCACCAACAGTTCGGTTTGTCTTTAGAATGTTTTATCCAAACAGTAAGTTGAAGAGACAAGTACACATTATTTCTGTTTGCCTTTAAAAAAAGCTATTGTTTGCCTTTTACGTATTTAGATCAGACCAGCAGTGTTCATTCTTATGCCTGTCTGTACATCAACTGATTAGGAATGGTATGAAATCATTTGACCTTGTTCCTAGCATTGGAAACTTTTTCATTACTTGTACTCTCTCTCTCTCTCTCTCTCTCTCTCTCTCTCTCTCTATATATATATATATATATATATATATATATATATATATATATATATATATATATATATATATATATATAAGTTCAATGTAAGTTTTCGGCTTTGAATAGAGATTCATCCTGCTTCTGGAGCTTCATACGGGCTAGCAATCGGCCATGTGTTGGGGCTTGCTCAACCTAATTACTTGTCTTTGGTTTCATTTCAGAAGGCTCAGGTGTGAGCTGAATTGTTTCAATTTCATGGTTTATTCATTTTCAGCTGATGCAACGTGGCCTGTCCAAGATGTGAATTTAGTGGATGAGGGTAAGAACTTAATTCCTAACATGGTGAGGTTTTATTGAGCCATATCTCGTTTGATCTGTTAAGTAGGTAGGGTGGCATGTGGCCTAATTAAATGTTATACCACATTGGGACCACATTCAAAAATTTGTGTTGAAGCTAGGATTTACTTAGATTTGCGTTAAAGCTATGTTGTCAGAAGAGACTGAAGTAGTGCCTTAAACAAATTAATGTGAATGTCTTGATGGCGTTCACTCAGTTGTAACAAACTCACCATTTACATTGATGCCTCTATGTTGTGTTGAATTTCATGAAGTTAGAGAGTGATTTTTTATTTTTATTTTTCCTTTTCTTTGGGTGTAGGAGCATTTATGGAGATATTTGACAATTCATATGCAAAATGCAGGTTGGCCTTTTCATTACACATCAATCAACTACCTAGCTTTTAAGTCGCTGGTGGGATGCCCAATCATCAATCAAAACTATTTATACTTTTATAAAATGAAGGACAAACCATGGTATAAAAATCATGCGAATAGGATGAACGCATCCTATCAAGAGTATAGAAAATGAATGATCAAGATTGAATAGAGAAACAAAATATCAACTTTATGGACCTTATAATTACTATATATTGGTGATGATTCACGTCGACCCTTTGATTTAAGAGTTCTAACCATGCAATCTATGTTATCGATTCCCTAGTGGGGGTGGTTAACAGTGGGGTGTGTACTGAGAGTGGGGTTGTGTACTTGGCTTGTAAGGACCCGGGCATCTGACCCATATTGATTGGTAAGGCTCTCTCTCTCTCTCTCTCTCTCTCTCTCTCTCTCTCTGAAATGTAAACAAACTGGTTTTTTCTGAAAACTCATGAACCTTCTTGACTCTTGAAGGTGATTGAGATTTTTTGTATTCCACCATTCATAGGAAAATCTTCCATATTTTGACAAATTTGGTGTGCAGGAAGATACATATTCTGTTCTTCTGTTTATCTCATGGGGTATTTGAAACCACATGCTGAAAGAAGCAAATTAGAAGGCTTGGACCTTTATCAAATAAAAGAATAAAGACACTACACACTGACTTGCAACTTGTTGAGATGCTCCTACTTGATATGTCATGGTAGAGATTCAGGATGGAAACTAAGAACCACAGCAAATGTTTTTTTGGGAAACTTACACTTTCATTTACTAAGTTTCCGCACATCCTCTGTATAAAAGGGTGGTTCCCACATCTATCCTAACGTAACCAAACCACACCATATTCATTTTCTTTGCATTCTTGCTCCCTTTGGACTTCAGTTTTATGGCCCCTGTCACTGAACATTTTTCATTTTCCATCTTCTCTTTTTAAAATTTTTTGAAATGTTGATAGGTTCTTGGGGCTTGGGGATTGGGTGGGAAATTTTGATGGATGGGATGGAGGTTACACAATTCACATGCTTCCAGTAGGTATCTTAAATATTTTTATAAATTTTGTGTTTTGTGCATACCTCCCATGGTATTGCATCATTTCACTTGGTTCTGTTTTCCTGCTTCAGTTAAGGAGTTTTCTCCCAACTCAGATTATCTTGATCATTCTATCTGTATCGTAAAATGATCATTGAATTCCCCATAATAAAGTGTTTTAGTGCTCTATTTGTTGTTTCTTTCAATTCTTTTCAGGCTGGAAGTCTTCTATTGCTGCCCATTTCTGTGGAAGTTACTTATGGCCTTAAGTGTATCCTCATGTTTCTTCACATCAACTTAGTGTTTTCATATCAGTAGCCATACGCTATAAAATTCCTTTTTTTCCAGGGCTGACGTAGATGATATATAAATGGCAGGGGGTTTGATCATTTCAAGAAAATGAAACCATCTTTTTTGTTGCTGCTTTAAACTTGGTTTCTGCATATTACAACAAGGGAGTTGTATTTTAGTGCTTTCCTGTAATTTTGGCATCGTTTTGATTGATTAAATTATATGGTGGTCTGACCTTGGGTACTGTTAATGCTGTGCTTTCTTCCTGTGATAGTTATATTGTCAAGTGTTTTATCCATATCCTTCATAAAAATTAAAGTTACAATAGAGAAAATCTAAACTCATTCAAAGGTATGTTCTAATATTATCTTGTTTTGGCTTGTTCAAAATCATGAGAGGTTGGTTTTAATGACTGCTTTTGTTTCAAATAGGAATGCAGTCACTTGATATCAATATTCAGCCCCTTTAAGAAATTTTAGATCTAACCTTTTCATACAGTTGTAGCAGTATTCACAGATTAAGATTTACTGTTATTGATCATGTGTTTTCTGACTTGATTGAATAAAATGTAGGATAGAAACATAAAGCCATGTTTGTGAAATTTGAGCCTATTCTTGAAGTTGACAATGACCCTGTCAAGGTTGCCTTTGTGCAGGTTCTGGACCGTGGTGAGAAGATTGGAGACAAAATAGAGAACCTTCACTCACAGGTGGTGAACCTCAATATCATTGAGGACCTGAACCTGCTGAAGGACTCCGAAATACTGGTGCTGATGCCTTTTACTGCTACACAGCTCACTAAAGATTGATAGAAGAAACCAGTCCCTTAAAAACAATGGCAATCATTGGCAACAAGGTATGTTAGCTACTTAGACTAGTGTAAAAAAAATAATAATAAAATAAAATAAACTAGGATACATGTAGGTCACCTTTTAAAAAAAAAAAATTTTTTTTTTATAATAAAGACTTTCTTTATCGCTACGGATTGTCGGTGGCAATAATCTATATAGCTATGGATTTAATCCGTAGCAAAGTTTTAAATAGCTACGACACCAATAGATACGTTCGTACTGTGGTTCGTCATCTTTAGCTACGGATTTTATCCGTAGCTTTAGCCAATTTTCTAAGGAAAACTGACGATTTAGCGGTGTCCAGCACAACCGTCAAAAAGGTCCTGACTGCCGGTAAAGCCTTTACCGACCGAGGCTTTGCCGGCTGTTAGGTGACCGCGGGCAAATGATTTGCCGGCGGTTTTGACTGCCGGTAAAGGCCAGTTTTCTTGTAGTGAGAGAGAAGGAGAAAGAAAGAAAGAAAGAGAAAGGAAGAAAGAAAAGAAAATAGAAGAGAGAAAAAGAGAAAGAAAAGGAGAAAAAGAACAAGGTCGTTCATGGATATGATTTGTCGACATTAAATTGTCAAGTTAGGACCACATCCTCTAGTCTAAACTTCAAGCAATCTAGATTTAACCTCATCATACACTAAAACTTGGGTTAGCTTTAATCATTCAAACTGTATGATTTAGGATAAACATCTGCATCTGAATTGATAATGTTGATAGTGAGTGACCAAACAACTAAAGGTGAGGATTTTATCCTTTAAGCTTACACTAATTAATTAAGTTCTTATATTTATCCTGCATTTTACATGCCCTCATGTTATTTCATCTTTCCTTTTACCTGCTATCATCTTGTCTTTTACATGCCTTCATATTACCTTGAATCGTCCCTGCAATTATATGTTTTACAATCAATTATTTGCCTTTGACTTACAATATAATGTTAATTACAAGTGATCTTTCTAAATTTATGTGGGGCGATGGATACAAGCGTTGCCCTTACCTTTATCAATTTAGCGGGTTCACCCTTGCCACTCTCCTTTTTATTGAGTTGATTATTATCACTCTTCTTATTATTGAGTTGGCCATTGCTACTCATCTATTTGTTGAGTTAGTCATTGCTACTCTCCTCTATATTATGTTGGCCATTGCCACTTTTATCTATGTTGAGTTGACCGCTATCACTCTTCTCTTTATTATATTGGCCTTGTACTATTTACTTATAAGGCTTAGGCATGTGTCTTGCTATTCCAGAATTTCTATAATTTAATTTATCTCTTTATAAGTGCAAATGATGTATAAGATATATCACAACTAGTGATTCAAATATCTTATAATGGATGTAATGCACTCTTGGTAGAGATCCTCTTAGTCGTCACGTAATTCCATGGGCCTTTAGGTAGTGGTGCACAAATTGATGTGCGTAATTCACAAATGTAATGCCACATCACTTCAGGGACTGAATGTCGCAAATAGTCGCTTCATGATCTAGTCGTGTCACGTAATTCACCTAGTTCATGTGTTGTGCGCCCTGAGGAGTTAACGTAAATCCATGGTAGTGTTGGTCATGGCGGCGAATATCTATAGTTTTGGGATGTGGGTCGATTTGAGATTTCTATAAATCATTTAATTGATCTACTTCTCTATTAGTTCCAAGTAATATATATGCAAAATTCCATGAATTTAACTAACCATGGAAGATATAACTGTCTCAAGCTCACCGTTAATATTACTTCTAGAGGTAGTAGTGGCCTCTCCGTCAATAGTATATCATAATCACTGATAGTCTGTGAATTGCTAATGGATTGTGAGATGTAGGAAAATCATTGCTCTTCATTTCGGTTGTGAAGCTTGTATTTTGTTTTTATTTTTTATGTCGTCTATATATATATAGTGTACTACTTGGCCTGAAATCTAGTGTGAACCGTATCTTCAAAGCTTCTAAATTCAAAAAGAAAAAGACAAAAAAAAGAAAAAAAAAAAAAGAGAGGAGTTTCTGACTTGCATCAGCCCTTAAATTTATGTTAGAAACACTAACCCTTTGTATGATCTTTGTGGGACCTAAGTTCTCCGTAGAAGAAATCAAATACCACAAATTGCAAACACTATTGCTAGGTGATAATATATCAAACAACTTTAGCTTCTACATGGGGCCATTGGATTGAATGCCCAGTTTGAATTCTCGTCATTGCTGCATAGGCTTAACTTTTATACATACACACACACACTGGAATATTGACTGGCTTCTGCTATTAAGATAACTTAGCTAAGAAACTTTCCACTTTCATTTCCGCATTCCTTGACAGAAATTTCATGCAGATGGGTGGGTTAACATTGGCCAAAGCAAGCACCGACTGTGGCAATGTCCATATACCGTCACCACAAATCAAACCGGCTGCCACTGCGGGTGCGAATTTGTCCGCCTTGGCCTTGTTTGTCTTCTGCCATATGAACAGTATCAAGCTCCCCACGCACATATCAATGGCGAAGTATGGCCCAATATAGAATGGAATTGCCATTGCCATCGGGAGTGGAATTAACCTTTCCATCCTCGCGACCTTTTTCCCCACAACATCTCTCACTAAGTTGATGATAATAGCACCAGCAAAAAACATGTAGCAGAGAGTGAGGCAGTTCTTTGGCAGGGAAGAGAAACCATCAACACCAAGTATTGCCATGTTACGGTAAATGAGTGCGTTAAGGGGCAGGGTATTCCGTTCCAGGAGTGCCAATGTCATGGAAGGCTTTGTAAAATAGCCAGAAGATGCAAGGAGCAATGACACAGCCCATTGTGATCCCGATTACTTGGCTGACAAACATGGACCGAGGCGAAGCTAGTGTTAAGTAACCTGTCTTGCAGTCTCCCATGAGGTCTGCAGCTGTCTGGACAATGTTGAACATGACACCACATGAGGCAAGCCCTGCGAGCACCCCACCATGCGAAGCTCCGGCCCATGCGCCAATGGTGAAGATGGCAAGCTTTCCATAGGTGGAAGCAAGGGACCAGTCAGTGAGTCCGAAACCATAGGCGTTACTGAAGGCTAGGACTGGAGCGAAGATGTAAACAACTAAGACGTAGTACCACTTGAGTTGGGGAAAGATGTGTGGTAAAGTGGCTATTGAGATGGCAGCAATGGCTATGTAGCACCCAACTGCTACCCGTGTTGGCATTTGATCGTTTAGAAAGAGTTCAGTCCGGCGATGGTCGTCGTAGGACATGGATGGGTTGGTGGGAGAGAGTTGGTTGATCACGGGGATTATGTTAGTGTCTTTCTCTCGCATTTTTTGAAGAAAGGAGGAGGCTGTTATGCTGATAACCTTGAAGAAGTTGTAGAGGCAGTCCCCCAGGATAATGGCAATGGCGATGAAGACCTATAAATAACATAATGAAAGGGGTTACAATTGAAAGAAGAGATGTTAGTTAGCGAAAATGTGGTCTGGCACTTGATGCCAACAAGGATTTTTTACTTTTTTGTTTTTTTTCTAAACATTCATTACTTGGGATGACTTGTTGGAGCCAATCTGCTTTCTTATAAGGTGAGAAAATAATGAAGAAATGTAGAGTGCACCACACATGTAGCGTTATATGTGTGCTAGGTCTTCATGTTTAACATGGGACCTAGAGTATGATCCAAATCGTTCATTTAGTTGTACCAAGACCATCGATGTGCCATGAAGAAAATCGCACTCTTTAGATGATGCACATGGTCTAATGACCCATTTTGCGTTTTTCTTATTGCATGTGTACCAAAGTTAATGGATCACGGGTCGCTCCTGTACATGGTATGGAAATGGGTACCCAGTGCACAACTTCCTACAATACGCGGTACACTATGGGTAGGATCATGTGCGTCGATGCAATACATGCTCTTAAGTGTATGCTATGTAGTTAAATCATCGTGGTCGTGTCATGTAAGCCCTATCCCAACAGTCAGCTACACAAATCTTGCTACGCCAACCTTATGGCCTGTTTGGCCGGGCAGATTGGATGGGATTGGAAGTTGGATCCCGGGATTGGTCACGTGTGCCAAACAGACGGGATCTGATCTAGGATAATCCCGTGGATCTTAAGACAATCCACTGCCATCACCATCATTACCTTTAAATCCCATGCAATTCACCCTAATCTCTTTAAAATTGCCCGGGACATGTTCGGTTTGAGGGATTGAAGGGATTGGAAGGTTCAATCCCAGGATTGGTCGGGCATGCAAAATAGACATAATATAGCAATCCCAGTTTACAGTAATCCATAGATCTTGCACCAATTTGCTGATGCAGCTATCATTACTTTGAAATCTGTGCAGTCCACTCTAGTACCATCCAATCCCATCCAATCTGCCCGGCCAAACAAGCCTTAATACAACCATCCTCAATCAAGGGTTGGGATTAGCAACGAGAGAGCAACACTGTCATTAGCAGTACTAAAATGCAGTATAGTTACACACACAAGCACGCACCACTAATCAGTGTTTTAAATAGTTTATGCCATGTAGCATGTATCTTACTACACAGCGTAGCTTAGATTTAAAGCTTATGAAAACCGCGAAGCGGGGGAAACCGCGAATTGGGGACAACCAGCCGGCTATCTGCCGGCAGGAAATCTCCATGGGAAGCCATCACCGCTCTAAAAAGGAGGCAAGATTATCATCCTCGTTCGATTCACACCTCCAAGTGGAACCCAAAAGAGGCAGTAAGGGAGAACGATTGCAGAGATTTCAGAGAAGCGAAACCCCCAATTTTCGGGAACATAGGCCATCCGATTTCAGCCTCTTCATCGGAAATCTTCCATTCGACTTCTCAATTCATGACATTTTCAAGGTCTTCGGGAGATACAGAAACGTAATCGACGCGTCTATACGGGATCCACAAAATCGAGGGTACGGTTTCGTTCACAACCGGTATGAAGATGATGCTAGGGCGGCGAGGGAAGTGCTGGATGGCAGAAGGATAGATGGGAGAATAATGTCTGTGAAGGTCGCCAGAGGAAAAAAAAGGGGGAACCATGCATCAGGGATCGGGCACTAGTGCCACCATTCTATACATGGGGAGAAGCTCGTCGTCCCTCAGCCACCTACTAAACCCACATTTGCTCAGAAACTGTAGATCCAATCACCTCCTCTCCCTCCTCCGACAGCCTTTCACAAGGCACATGCGGATGAAGAGGCCGTTGCAGTTAAACGGGAAGCCCTAAAATTTGGGGTCATGGGTTTTCAAGACGGCGAACAAACATCTGTCATACAAATTATCAAGGCACTGAGAAGCTCTAGGTTCTCTTCTTTTGCAGTGGACGTGGCAAGGATTTCATCAGACAATTTCCTACTGGTGTTCAAAGCGAAGCAGGAGATGATTGATTTCTGCGCGGATGGGGCCCTACAAAGAAACATGGGATTTGGCAGAGTTGAAGCCTGGCACCCGGTTTCGGCGTCAGCATATGGCGGTAACTAGATCCGGATCTTCGGCATCCCAGCTCATGCCTGGATGGAATCCACGATAATCGAACTGGGTCAGCAATTCGGAAGCATCGTTGACATCGATCCGAATGCGAGATTTGGACTGTTCCAGGTGTTTGCGAGAGTGAAGGTGAAACTACAACAGGGGAATGGCTTTCACAAAATCATCCACCTCAAGGTATCTGACCAATCCTACCCAATTATTGCTTCTATAAAACTGCCTTCTGCTGTTGCAGGTTAGTCAAATTCTGTTATTGGGTGATCCAGTCCATCGCCCAGAAAGGTCTCCACCAAGCAGTGGGTGGAAGCCAACTTCTACAGAAAGGAAATCCCACAGCCTCCATCTACACAATGCTTCAGTGAGTCCTTCTGCCAAACATGTTCAACCAAATGCTTCCAACAACGCATCCGTCGAACATGTTCGATGAAATGTCCCAAAGAGACTAGCAGTGAACCAGAGTCAGGCAGGTTTCTGCCCTGTCAATATGCAACACAGTCATATACAAGACTCCCTGCACAGTCCTCTGATAGAAGAAGTGGAAGTAGGATAGAGTAGTGGGGACAGATTTCCCCCTCCATCTCAGCAGAAGTCTCCTCCAGCTAACCCAAATGGGCCTACCAATCTCAGGGACAAGGTCTACTCCCTTTCAGAGGATGGGGATCCTCTGTTGGGTCCTCGTTTGGAATACTCAGGGGATCCTATCCATATACCCTGCACTCTGCACTGCCCATATTCTCCACCTAGGGAGAAACAGGCTAGCACTGAAGCGATTCAACTCCAAGTTGATTTATCGCCATACTTCCCAGTCCCAATGTCGGTAGGGGAGATAGAAGATCAAATTCCCCTATACCCTCAGCTAATTCACAGATCCCAAGGTCACCCAGAAATAGTCCTACAAGGGGACTCTTCCATCAGCAGGGTGGGAACAGATCGGGAGCAACTCACAATCTTGGCCATCGCATCTGACCCTGTGGAGCTGTACATATGGATGTTTAAACCAAGTCAGAACATTCAATCAGCGCGACACGCCGGTCAGAGGAAGAGACAGGAGAAGACACAGCAAGGCCCTCAACTCAGGCTGTCTATCGGATGGATAATTTCTTAGTGTGGAATGTCCACGGGGTGGGAAATGCTCCCACCATTAGGCCCATTAAACGTCATATTAAAAAGTACAAGCCATCCATTGTGGTTCTGTTAGAATCGATGCTTCCGGATATCAAAAGAGTGAAAACAGGCCTGAAGCTAGGTTTCCATGCTTCCCTTTCTAACGCGGAAGCAGGTGGAAAAGTCTGGGTCGTTTTCTCATCCCATCTCAACGTATTGCTGAAAGCATTGTCCAAACATGATTTCAATTTCACTCGAAAGTCAAGACATCCAAAAATAAAAAATAAAATTGCTCCCATCATTTGTATATGCAAAATGCTCCCTACACCGTAGGAGAGAACTATGGAAGGAGATGGAGGATTTAGCTTCATTAAACAGTGATCAGCGGAGATTTTAATGCAGTCACTTCCCAAACAGAAGGAATTGGAGGGAACCATCTGTCCAACCAGAGCTCTATAGAATTCCTGGAAGCTATCAATCGCTCGGGGCTGATTGATGCTGGCTTTAGTGGAAGTGCATTTATATGGTGCAACAACCAAGCCGGTACAAGTAGAAAATGGGCTAAGCTTGACAGAACACTCTTCTCTGGAAGTTGGATTCAGTGCTTCCCCCTATTCTAGGTCCATCATCTACCTAGAGTTAACTCTGACCGCTCTCCTCTCCTCCTCTCATTTCCAATCCCGCCCCCTTCTAAGCCTCACCCTTTTCGCTTCTAGAGAATGTGGACCTTGCATGAAGATTTCCAATCCATTGTCAGGGCCTCCTGGAACTCTGTCCCATGCAGCAGTCCAATGACCACGCTTCTGGCTAAACTGAAAAACACCAAAGCGGCACTGAAGCTATGGAACAAAGAGGTCTTCTGGAATATCTTTACCAATATACAGCGGGTTGAAGAATCTATCCATCTCCTTGAGGAAATGGCTAGCAACAGTCCTGACAAGCTGATCCTTCAAAGGATGAAAGAGGACAAGGAGCATTTACTTTGGTTGGAAATGATGAAGTTTTCTGGAAACAAAAGTTGCGCAATAAGTGGTTGGATGAGGAGGACAAGAACACTATGTTCTTTCATGCGTCGACAAATGAGCAATTTAGGAAATCCTCCATTCTACAGATCACGCTTCCCAATGGTTTCAAGACCGATAATCAGGCTGATATGAATTCAGAAATTGTCAACTACTTTACGGAACATTTCAAGGCAGCCCGTCCAACTAGTTTGGGATTTGCTCTACCCAATATCATATCTGCATCTGAAAAAACCGCATGCTTCACCGTTGAAAAGGACAGAGAACCACACTCTGGCCCACCATTTCTCTACCATGGCAATCCACACTTGGCTGAACCCGAACTTGTGGAGAGTCTTTCAGAAAGCTCCAACTCACTCTGTCATACGCTTTTTCCAAGTCTAGTTTTGCTATGATATCATTCCCTCTCACTTTCGTGTTCAAGTCTCGAAGAAGTTTAGGGTGTGTTTGAATTGGGAGAAAACAAAAGAAAAGAAAAGTCCAATGTTTATCCAATAATGGACTCAAAATGGTTCTATGGTAATATTCAACCTGTTCCATTTTCAATAATCTTACTTCGATAGCAGTGAAAATCTCATTTTTGTGAGACAATGCTAACCTTGTAGCTTGTGCCAAGGAAATTGATTATGGAGAAATGTAATGATTGATATACTTAAGTTCTACTTTTGCTAACATAATGGGAAAGTGTTTCTTTTTCTTTTGTTAATGAAATCATAAATGTTATTATTATAGATCTTGAATGCATACGCATGCTATTGAATAAATTACACATGCGCATGCACATACAGTCTTGATTGCATGATTCAGAATGAATCACAGCACACATTGTTCTATAATTCCCTGTTTGCAGTTTGAAAGCTGTCAGATTGTATACTTGGATACATGTAGATACATGTATTGTACAATTGATCTTAATTTTTCTGTGCAGACGATCTACTAGGGGAATGGACGGACGTTCAGATGACCATCCACCAGGATACCCAGGTTTCCTTGGGAGTTTGTCCAAATAGTTAATTGAGGGTGCCTTTTGTCAATTTTCTGAAATAATAGGGATGGTTTGGAAATTTTTCTTTATCTTCTTTGAGAGCAGATATTTTCATGAACAAGGCAATTTTAATGATTTAAATTACCCTGTAGCCTTGAAGGCCGTGAAGGTTATCAGGCCCGAGATCCGCAACGTACCAATCACCCTCTTTAGTTCCTATGAGGGGCCACAGAATTCCCCATGACAGAATAGAGCCAACCAGCAAAGAGATGTTAACAATGTAAGGGCAAATCATTCCAATGCCAACATAGGAAGCTGAGAAGTCCAAGTAGAATCTGTTCCAAGGAATAAAAAGCCCAGAACATGAATTAGAGCCAGAAATCATTCGTGATAGTAAACCTAATGACAGATTATCTGATGTGAAACATTCATTACAAAGAGACTCCATGACAAATGATGGAAACCCAATTATACTGGATGTTGATGGAATCTCAACTGTAGAAAATGTTGTCAAAATCCTATGATTTAGGATATATGATTTGAGTCAAATTTTAAGCAAAACAATTTGAATTCCATTTTTAAATCCCTTTTTATATAAATTATTATTTGAATCTTATGATTTATGATTCAGATTCCGATTTATGATTCAAATTATACTTGTTTTCTTCTATTTTAAGTTTCACTTACTTTTATTTTATGTTTTTAAATTGATTAGGGCTTAAAGAATCATTTAGAAAAAACCTTTAAAAATGGAATCATTTGGAAAATGTAAATTATTTTATTTTGTTCTTTATAAAAGATTAAATGATATATATTTTCTTCAACGTTAAACCGTATAGTTATTTTATTTATTTATTTTTTATCATTTTTTACTTCTTAACTGGTCAAAACACCAAATTGATGCATGACTCATTTGGAATGTTTTTATGGATGGTTACGGTTATGTTTTGACTTATTTATTGTAAAATGATGGTTAGAAATCAAACAATTTTGTTTTGTCGGTCTACATAATCAAATGGCGTTTTTTCAATGTGATTCTACATCAAGGAAAGGTAATAAGAACATAAATTATTAAAGAATCCTTATAATTTTTTAAAAGGAAAATTTCTTGAAAGACAAGAAAAGAAAAAAGAAAAAGGAGGAAAGATGAGGATCCTTTCCTTTAACACTATCATGATATGGTATTACTCGTGCATATTGACGGTAAACGAATGCTTGCTAAGTTTTTAATTTATTGTGATTTATTTGGATTTTTCATATTAAGAAAATCATGAAAAAATCTAACGATTTGATATTGGAAATGATTCAATCCCTATTTTTCAGATTCAGTCCCCCCTCTTGCTTAGTCAACATTTACACCTGTAGACATTTTGAAATGGGTGCCTTCCTCGTCTCAATTGCATCCGAATCAGTTTCAACTCTCCCTCATGCTTTTAAGTCCGTGTCATTTTAATGCACATGATGGGGTATAATAAACCTGACATCGACCATTTATAGACGAGGGCCTTACTGTATCAATCAGTGGGCTCATATGTGCTTTGTTGTAGGTCACCGACCTGGTGTTGTTAGGGTTCTCATGATTGTGGTGTGTGACTATATTTAGGGCTGTCAACGGCCGGCTGGGGTGGTCTCTGCTTGGATTTTGAACTGTTTTACACTGGACCGTTGGGCTGGGCCTATTCAAATTCTGATTTTGGCAGTCCGCAGCCCGGCCCATTGACACCCTATATCATTCCGGTTTCAGGAAATAATCTCTGACAATAATTTTGGAGTTACCAGTAAACATATAAAGAAATTCTAAAATAGAAAGGAGGTTATATCTGCCTGTTTTTGTAGGCCTCGAGACCAAATGCAGGGAAATATGTAAATCCACAGTCATGTCCTGCCCTGAAAATCCACTGGACAAAACCCCAGATGAAACTGAAGGACAAGAACTTGACAAGTGCTTTCACCTGTTTCCTGTAGGAAAAAAAAAAAAAAAAAAACCAGAGAGAGAGAGAGATGTTTCAATGGTCTGTTCAATTGAATACTGATAAATTCAATGGTGAAAGATGTTTCAATGGTCTGTGCAATTGAATACTGATAAATTCAATGCAGAATTTCAGCAAAGCCTTACTTTGCTAGCTTCATTCCCCGAGGGGTGTGGAAGATATTGGCAAGGTGTGCAGTCGCAGTTCCGCTGGGGTATGTCAGCTTATAGTCAATGATCATGATCTGAAACAAAGTCTCATTTAAATACGAATTTACAAGAATTCTTGAGATCAACAAAGGATTGAGAGGCATTCATCTCTTAGATGGTTTCTTTTTCTGGATTAAAATTTTCTTTTGATGAAAGAAAAGCATTCACTTTCTTACCGAATGGTGGGAGGGAGGGAGAGATTTAGGACGTTCAATTGAGCATCCCTCCCAAGAGAATCCCTATCATAAACAGTTTGGACCATTGAAAACTACCAAATTCCAATGGATAAAATCCCGAAGTATCATCGTGCAATTCACCAGGAGGTATTTGAGCAAACCTCAAACAGAACTTGTCTGGATTATTTACTGTCTAGATCACAGAATCGAAAGTAGGGTGAAACTGAGGCGACTCGATTTTAGTGTAGAATGAAATTAGTCTTATCCCACCCATGCACATTATCTGAACGAGTCATAGTGATTCTGCCGCCCGCCCGAGTCCATGTGATTTGTACTGGTTTCAGACCCACTTGATTCTCACTCCAAAACCGAGTTTCGGTTCTTTACTCTAGATACATAATTTTATTTTGAATGCCATCTATCCATGCATGTTGGTAAAGTTCAGATGGGAAATTCCCATGAAGTACCTTTCTGAGGGCCACCGCAGAGAAAAGCCCGAGAAAACTAATGACAAAGAAAAACCCGATCATCCATCCTAGTGCAGGGTTCTTGATATTCTGTGGGCCATTCTTTTCCGTCGATTGATTTGCGATTTTCTCACTCATCCCAAGAAGGTAACTCCCGAAGCCTCCTGTTAGTACAAATCCAGCATGGTATTGTCATAACGTAAAGAAATTAAAGGTGAAGCTTGTTTTCAACCGTAAAGATTTAATGTGAGCGAAATGCAGCAGGCCCTCACACCATAGTTCTAAAACTTGGTGGATCAACTCGAAACTCAGCTGATTTCGCTAGTTTTCAACCATAAAAGATTAATGTGAGCGAAATGCAACAGGCCCTCACACCATAGTTCTAAAACTTGGTGGATCAACTCGAAACTCAGCCGAGTCAGCTTGACTTGGCCAGATTTCGAGCTGAGTTTCGAGGAAACCTGCTGACTAGCATGACTTGGTAGAGTCTGGACAAGACATTGAGTCAGCTTGAAAACTTGGTTAGCTCGATGCAACTTAGGGCCTGTTTGGATTTGAGAACTAGGTGGTATTGAATTACTTAATTGCAATGATTATATGTTATAATGCTACACAGTAATTTGAGGTGCTCTGAACATTTAGTCAAATGTTTGGACAGCCACGGTATTAGTGCAATGGTTACAGTGTAACAAAAATTTATATACATAATTTCATGTTTGGTTTATTGATTTCTCATGTATTGCTTTGCATTATTATAATGATAACAGATTCCAATTCCATTTATCCTGTTCGTTGAAATACTACCTAAATAAATATGCAATTTAATGTAATCATTACGATAATACTATGCAATATCACCTAATATTACATGCCAGACATGCCCTTGGTATTTCACTTGCATGCCGTAATGAAACTTCCAAGGTGAGGGAATCTATCCGTAGAAATTAGAATTCACATAGAAGAAGCTTGTGAGGGTTATCTCAGTAAGATGACTGGTGTGTGGGTACCATATCATCCCTACAAAAACCATTGTTGTCTCACTTTGAGATGGATCCAGATTGTCCAATCATCAACATGCCTCCTGGATGAGCCGTAGATGAAAAATCAACATCCGAATCTCAAAATCATCGGATCAATCATTCATTTCCTGGCAGAATTCGAAGTTGGTACAAACCAACTCATAATCTGGAAAAAAGGTTGATTGATCTACTGCCATGAGGCATGGTTTAAAAACCGGAAAACTCTACTCAACATTCTATCCAGCCAGGTTGGGTAGACTGGAAGACTCAAAACCCAGTCTTTAGTGACTTGACCCAATATTTGATTAAGGGATTTTTCTCATGAGCTGCTTATTTTTTGGTCTATGAACTGAAAAAACTGGTACTTCTAAATTAATTTTCCAAAACCGCCGACTGTTTACATATGTGGATCTTCTGCTGCCTGGGCAGCTTCATACTAATGAAATAATGCTGTTAAGTAGAAAAATGACATATGTTTACCCTCTTTAGAAGTAACCACGGTCTTACCCATTCCATTTCCAGAGATCCATTTAAGGTAGACTTTAAAACTTGTTTGCATGGGTTTTCGCTTTACGTAGGAGATTTACGATGAACACCCGGGTCGATTTGGTGGGGCCCACCATTATCTTTGAGACATTCAGACCGTCCACCAGTTTCTTCATGTCTTGTTAGGCGGTGAAAAACAAAGTTAAGGCTGATCTAATGCTAGAGTTGGTCAAGTGCAAAAAAAGAAAACCCTTCAACGACCATGTTGAAATACGTGGGGCCTACTGTGATGTTCGACACAAATCCACCTTGTTCAGAACTTTGGCCAGGTCATTTTAGTTAGTGGGCCACAAGATGAGGAAGATCCAGCACTCTAGTTGCCCACAAGCCAACAAACAATGGATATTGAAAGGCCACCCTCAAACTTTTTCGTCTGGTGAGGCCCACCTATGCATTGGATCAGCCTTGATTTCTGGTGCACGCTCTAAAATGAGATGACCAAACTGGTGGATGGGTCGGATTTGTCACAAGCATAATGAAATTAAGCCCCACCAAGATTAAGGGCTACATGATGACTTGGTCTGTATTTCACTGGGAGAGGGTGGCCGTGATCGTGGGGCCCACTGTATTGTTTGAGAAAAATCTGAACTACCCACCATTTCCCAGATATGGTTTTAGGGCTTCGGCCCAAAATATAGAATCCAAATCGCAAGCTCAGGTGGTCTACATGTATGGTCACAGTGCGTATTGAATGTAGGCAGTTTGAACTGTCATGGGGGGATGACACTTTCAGATAAGGCCGCAAAATCCAGATTTTATGTTCACCGCATTGGGAATGACCTTCTAAACCATTGGGAATGTCATTTAAATGGTTTGGTTTGGATGGACGCAGATTCCCTGCGAATGCCTTTTCCCATGAAGTTCCTGCTCAAGGATCCTGGGTGGGGTCCACTGTGATGTTTGTGAGAAATCCAACCCGTCCATCCGTTTTTTGAGCTCATTTTAGGACATCCGACCAAAGATGAGGAGATCCAAAACTCAACTGGGTCATACGAGATGAAACAGTGGGAAAAGAATGTCTACCGTTGAAACCTTCCTAGGCTCTGCCTTGATGTTTATATTCCATCCAAACTATTTATAAGGTCATTTTCACTGAGATGAAGTGAAAACCCGGATAAATTAAACCAATACAAAACTTTTGTGGGCATATAAATGTTTCAACGGTGCTTGCTAAATCTCCACCGTTTCCTCTCGTGTGGCCATTTAAGTTTTGGATACACCTTATTTTTGGTAGCATGTCCTAAATTTATCTGAAAAAACGGATGACCTTATTGCAGTGGGCCCCACCCAGAATCCTTGCGCAGAAATCCGCTGTCCGGTTTGGATGACCTACCAACATGAAAAATAGACCGTTGATAGTTTCTCGACCCACTTTTTCTTACCGTAGGACCCACTTATGCATGATCAACCTCGATTTTAGGCCAATGCCCTAAAACGAGATTGCCAAATTAGTGGACGGGTCGGATTTACCACAAGCATCACGAAAGTGGGCCCCGCCAAGTTTCAAGGGTTGTATGATAGGCATTTATGCTGTATCAGATTTCAACGGGGAGATGGTGACTATGATCACGGGGCCCACCCTGTTGTTTGAGAAAATCTAAGCCTTCATTTTTCTCATATAATTTTAGAGCTCAGGCAAAAAATGATCTAAATTCGAAGCTCAAGTGGCCACAGGTTAGGTAACAGAATATGTTGAACGCAAGCCCTTCAAATCTTGTGGGGCTATAGAAGTTTTCCGTCGGGCGGCAAAATCCGGATTTTGCATCCAGCCCACTGCAAATGACCGTAGGCCATGAAAAGTGGACAACCGTGGTAAGCCACCGAATCATCTTTTCTTATTGTGGGACCCACCTATGCATTGGATAGGTCTCAAGTTTAGGCCTACATGATAACTACATCTTGAAGTGAGCCCCAACAAGATTGAACGGCAGCATGATAACTACAGCCTGGCACCATCAAGTTGCTGGGAGATGGTGACCCACTGTGTTGGGTGAGAAAACTCTGAGCAGTCCATTTTCCTCATATAATTTTAGAGCTTAGCCAAAATAATGGTTTAGATTCAAAGCTCAGATGGCCAAACACACGTCAGGCAACAGTGCAAGCCCTTTGGGGCGTCACGGGACCACAAAAGTTTTAGGTCAGGCGGCAAAATTCGGATTTTACATCCAGCCCACTGGGAATGAACTTTCGAACCGTTGGGAATGCCATTTAAACGGTTTGGATGGGCTACAAATATGAAAAATGAACCATTTACAATTTTAACGGTAATAAGCCATCAAGCCACTTTTTCTTGCTGTGAGACCCACCTGTGCATTAGATTTGCTTCAATTTTGGGCCAAAGTCCTAAAATGAGATGGCCAAACTAGTGGACGGGTTGGATTTTTGGTCCCATCAATATTGAGGGCCGCATGACAACCACCTAAAGCTTGTCACGTCCCTGACTCCTCGTTTCTTCTGGCTCACTGAAGATGGTTTCTGTCATCGTGTGGCCCACTGTGGTGTTTGGGAGAAATCCATCCTGTTCACAAGTTTGGCTAGGTCACTGTCCATGGGGACCTGATGGATGAGGCAGCTGATCCAGTGCTCAGGTTGTCACAAGCCAAGAAACAGTGGACCGTTTGATGCCATTATCTGACTTTTCCCTACTATGGTTCCCACCTGAGCATTAGATCAGACTGGATTTGGTCCCACAGCCTAAAATACGACAGCAAAAATGATGGACGGTTCGAATTTGTGACAAACATCAAGAAAGTGGCCCCACCAAGATTCAACGGATCCGTGATAACGTCTAACGCTTGTCACAACTCCGACTCCTCTGTATGACTCTTTTGAGATGGTTGCCATGGTATTGGGGTCTACCGTCTTCTTTGAGAGAAATCCAAGCCGTCCACCATCTTCTTCATATCATTTTAAGGCTTGGACCCAGAAATGATGCAGATCTGAAGCCATACGCAGGAAATAGGGGCATAGTTTCAACGGTACTAACATTCCCGACTGACTTTTACCTTCTGTGGGACCCACTGACCATTGGATCAGCATATGTTTTAGATACATGCACTACAATGTGATGGTGAAAATGGTAGATGGTTCGGATGTGTGAAATACATTGAGAAAGTGGCCCCGCCAAGATTAAGAGATTATGATTACCACTAACTCCTCTCGCAATCTCTGACGATTGCTCCAGTAAGACTCCATTCCGATATCCGTGATCATGGGTCCGCCATATTGTTTGAGAGAAATCCAATCCATTCACCATTTCCTTCATGGCTTGGGCAAAAAAATGATTTTGATTTGAAACTCAGATGAGCCACACGGAAGGAAAATTGGGTGTAGTATCAACTGTACTAACTTCCCCACTCCATTTATTCTTCCCTGGGAATCACCTTAGCATTGGATCAGCCTTGATTTTCGAATCACTAAAATGAGGTGGCGAAATTTGTGGACGGGTTGGATTTGTCCCAAGCATCATTGAACTGGCCCCTCCTAGCTTGTGGGTTCTTTTTAAAGGAGATGGGTAATTTTCTTCTGTTTGAAAAGAGAGAGGGCTAATTTCGTAAATACATTGGTCATAATATATGGCAGAGGTTTTTGGAACCAACGGTGAAATAATAAGCTGTTTTCGAAAAATAGTTTAAACATTTTAGGTACATAGAGAAAAGCAGAGGTGGCTTATGAGAAAATTTCTTTTAATAAATCAAATAATTAGTGATATTCAAGAATAGAATTCGTTCATTTTCTTTGAAGAGTGCAACAGATCGTTATCCTTCAACAGTAGTTTCTGATAAGAACTTAAAACTGGCCAAACAAAACCAACTTGTAATGATGTTATGACAACATACCACTGGAGGCGATGCTGGAGGCGGCGACGACGCACGTCTGTATAACCGTATTTTCCTGCCTCGTAAACGGCTGCTTCAACAGACGGGATTTCTCAAGGAGCTTGGTCCATATCTTCACGAAGAAAAAACCCCTCAAACCAGCAGATATGTTTTGAGAAGGTACGATCCCGGTGGTCAGGTTGAGCTTCATCACGATAACGCTAAACATGACACACAACATGAAGCTCACAACGAAAGCTCTAAACGTCAGCTGCTCTCGCCATCCCGGGACTTCTTCGCACTCATAAATCTGCTCTATGGATAGAACAGCTTCGTCTCTCTTTGCGCTCTTGTTCTCCATGTCCGAGGGCTTGCCATCCATGGTGAATATGGGATGATTGTGGCTCAGTTTGGAATGTGAATTCCTTCAGCATTTATAAGGTCTGGCGATTTTTTTTGGGTTGGTCAATTAGAGCCTTTTGGATATCGCTCATAAGTAATTTTCTTGTACTTATAGCGGTAAATCAGTTAAAATTTATAGTCATCGTATCTTAAAAAGAAACTTAACACCTTAAAAGTTAGGGTTTATGAGAAATAAAATTATCTTTTAAATATTCACTTTTTTATTTTTATTTTTCTCTTTCTCATATTTTCACGTGATGGACATTATATATCAAAGGGATTTTGACAGTACTGACATCTTTGTATGGTTTTTCTCGAAAGATGTTCGACCTTCCAAATATAGTGAGGGTAGCCTTTTTACATGTCCAAAGATTTTTATATATATATATATATATATATATATATATATATATATATATATATATATATATACACACACATACCAAATTACTCTTGTTTTTGGTTCAGTAGTTGTATGATTTTTGAGTAAATAGGTTATGTCATATTTAATGCTGAGAAAGTGATGTAGACGGAAGCTTTTTGGGCATGGGCAAGGCCCAACTCGTATGACTCATATTGATGTATGTGTATAATCCATGTCGCCCATCCTTTTTGCTGTGTGATTTTAGGACTAGAGCTTAAATATCAACCTAATTCAAAGCTCGTGTGGGCCACATAATAAAAAATAATGGTGATAATGACATTGTTGAGTATCAAATATTGTATATTTTTTCCTACCTATATTTTGGTTTTATGAACATGATACTGCTTAATGTTATATTTTATACATGTTTTCATTGTAAGGTGAATCTGATAGCTTGGATTGAAAAGAATGTTAAAAGTATGGATTTAATGCTCAAGAATTACTAAGGCAATGGATGGATCTTAGGAGACCAAGGTTAAAGAATGCACATAGCAAATATCCAAGAAAATCAAGTGAGGAATAAAGAGAATCAAAGATTTAAAATGAATTTGCATAATTCTCGAGTAGCTTAAGCCCTACTTTGACCAGACTAAGCTCTGACTCGACTAGTCGAAGAAACTTCAACTTGAACTCCAGTAACATTATCTTTTAAATTCGCGTGATCCTCTACCCGTTGAAGAAATCCTCGACTCGTCAAAGATGACCTTCGACTCGTATAAGGTTACACGAATTTTGCACAAACTGCATAAATTTGAGATGGTTTCTAAAATTTTTCAACTCGATGCAAAAGTTAGAGTTCCCCAACTATAAATAAGAGTCCCTTGGATGCTCCACGACATCTTTTAGGGTTTAAGGAGTGGAACAAAATTGTGAAGAGCCGCCGCCAAAAGTTTTCTTCTTCCTTAGTTTGTTTTTATGCTTTTCTTAAGAATTCTTAATTCAATCATGTCTATGGTTGGCTAAATCTTTTCGCTAGGGCTAAGAGGTGAAGCTTGTAGTATGATTGAAATGTTTATTTTATTTTAATTCTTATTTATGTTGAACTTCATTGATTCTCATTTAATTTTAAGGAATATTTTCAATTTTTAATGGTTTGTTATGACTCAAATTACAATAGATCTCGATAACTTTGAATAACTTCTTTTTCTATTTGAGATTGTGGGATTGATAAATCCTATTGTTCACCATCGTCTCCCGGGCATAGTAGGGTAGTGATGAAATCCTTTCTAATCTTTACAATTCTCCTCCATTAACAATTAAGTAAATGAAAGTTCAGATTTGATTTAATTGCTATATTTTCCAATTAAATAGGAAAGGACTCCAATTCCAATTGTGTTGTTTGAATCAAGTAAGGCAACATCCCAAGAGCTACAAGTGGATCCTTGGCACCGTAGTTCCCACCTTTAAATTTATATATTTCAATTACTTCTGTCACGCCCCAAACTCAGAAACCGGGTTAATAAAATTCTCAATCGCCGAATCTAGTGCTAACAGCCTCCGTATTACTCCATTTTCGACTCCAAGCACCCATATACCAGGTTCTGATCTTGGGATCCTAAAAGGAAGATTTTTCAATATGAATTTATTCCGTAACAAACATAACCATAAGCATAACTCATGAACAATAACTAAGACACCATCACACAATCCACTATAATAAAATACTTTAAGGTACAACGCGCATAAAAGGAAATATAATGATAATAGTAATGGAAACTCCTGAAGCTCAACTCGCACTCCTGCTCCTACTAAGCTATGGCTACGTCCTGGCATTACCTGCATGCATTGATCGTGCATAAACTTATAGAAAGCTTAGAGGGTGGTGAGAGTATGTGCACAATATAAGCATGCTCATAGTGCAATATTAGAGTAATGCAGAATATGCTGGAGAATCCATGAATACTATCAGCTGTACCAAGGCTATACGATGCAAGGCATGAATGTTATCGGCCATATCAAGGCCATGCGATGTAAGGCGTGAATGATGTTGGCCATACCAAGGTCATACAATGAGAGATGTAACTCAAGCATACCAGTACTCATCCGAATCCACATATCAATGTAGCTCATCACTAGAACATTAAATATCAGTACGATTTTCACTTTGGATAATCACTGAGGTCTAGTACACTCTATGTCAGCTTGCCGCCCTTATCCGAGCGCATAACTGGGTAAGTGGAAGAGACCTTACTATCCGCCTCCCATGTATTAGGCCTCGCTCATTAATAGCGGACCCATTTCTCATGTTGGTCAAACTCAACTTAAATATTGCCCCATCACTCAGGCAGGTAAGGTCACACTACTTTTCAACTGACTACGACACAGTGGGAGACGCAGCCTACTGGTATACGGCTCTCCTGAGCTTATGTATCCACTCTGTCTCAACGTTGAAGTCATCCTCTAGTACCATCAAGTTTAAGAATTTTCACCAAGGACATCTATGGTGCCCCGATGCTAATAACAATATTTTTGATAACCAATCCGACTCTCCACAATGTGCTTGTGAAGGCTACGACTCTGATGTCGCGAGGACGTATAGTAACCACATCATACAATGCAAGATGCATGAGTCATACAATCCAGTCATGCATCAATCCTGCGCGTACTGTGCGCTCATGAGGGACAACACCGCCTATCAGGGAGTCCCATAACTAACTTGTCAGAAGGCATATGCAATGGTCAACCTCATCTCATCACAAGCATGCAGATGATGCATATGGGTATATATCATGATGTTATGTTGTCACATACTCATAATTGGTATCGATAATTGGCCTATATACAAGGCGGGGTCCATAGATGAACAACTAATATAAACCATAATATAAAGATCTGCCTTCGACCATGGATATATCAAATTCGATAGCATGGAACCATTCATTTATGGCAAGGATGGACCATGCAATATCAATGGGGCCCAATGATTTGGGTTAACCTACTAAGAGAATGATGAGAATGGATCAAACAAGGCTTAAGGGAATGTCACAATGTGGACATTTAATCATCATTGCCCATCAATATAGACATTTAACCAGTATTGCTCCTAAGGAGTGGCCCACATAGAGACACATGTATAGTGGGCCCGTGGCCTCACACAAGAGCCTAATATACATCACCATGGGCCTCACTCAAGGGCCTAATACACATCACCATGGGCCTCACTCATGGGCCACATATGCATCACATTAGGCCTCACTTATGAGCTGAGGCCACATATGCATCACATTGGGCCTCACTCATAGGCATCATATACATCACATCGGGCCTCATCATATGAGCCTCACATACATCAATGGGCCGCAATACATGGGCCTCATATACATCACATCGGGCCTCATCATATGAGCCTCACATACATCAATGGGCCGCAATACATGGGCCTCATATACATAAAATGGGCCACGTCCCATGGGCCCTGAATACATCACAACGAGCCACAACCCATGGGCCTCAAACACATCATAACGGGCCCAATATACACACTATATTTTCATTTTATTATATCTTCACCATACATCTATTTTTAGAGATCATTTAGAGCATTACCCAAAAATATGAATCATATTTAAAATCATCTAGACCATAACACAAATAACAATAGAGATAATGATTTTCACTGTTAAACAATCACAGGACATACCATAACGTTTATTTTCCATTTAATCTGATCATAAAGGTCACAAGGACCTAGATTAAGAGGCAAAACAAATTCCACATTGATCCAAAACTTTTGTGACCTCAAACGGGTTTCAATAATATACGATCATCCTCCACTAATTTTTGTAGTGTGGTCCACTTGATAAATAGATCTATATTATTTTTAGTCTCAAGCCTTAAGACGAGCTCACCATCCGAATGGACGGTTTGGATGCGACACATACATCAAGGTGGGCCCGACAGATGGATGGCGCGGACATAAAATACATACATCAATAGTGGGTCCCACTATCCAGCCATCTGGATGGTGTGCATAAGACCCATACATCAGCGGTGGGTCCCACGCATCACATTAGATGGATCCAAATTCAAGTGGGACCCACAGAACTTACTGACGTCAATACCTTAACTATATAGCTAGTGTGAGGTACTCTAACCAATCCGACCAGCAGGTGGGTCCCACATGGGGCCCACAAGATTAAAGATCTTTGTATAGGCTAACCACCAGGTGAAATGACCCTAGAAAGGCCTTAGGATAGGTGCTTTCAAAAAATAATTAAATTGGGTAAACTATATTATATGTTCACTAAAGTTCGGCCAGCCCAACTTACTTAAGCTAACCTAACTTCAGTTTCGACCAAGTTTTCATATTTGAAAAATTGAAAAATCGGTTATAAATTTGACCAGCATAACTTTAGGTTCGGCCGGCCCGAGGAAATTTTGGGTCAATTTATAGTAAAGGATTCTCATATTTTTAAGGGAATTTAGCTAGCCAAATTTTGGCTTGGGCCAGTTGAATTTTAGATAAATCTTATCCCCTGTAATTCGATAGCAGTTGGAACAGAATCATTAGAATTTGGCCAGCCGAACTTATTCTTAGGCTGATTGAATTTTTAAATCCTTTGGCTATAAATAGGAGCCTTCTCTTATTCTATTTTACAATGAAATTCACTTAAAAACCTTCTGCAAGTAAGAGAGAAGCTCATGTCCTCATTAAGCTATTTGTGCGATATTTATAATTTTTATTTACATTATTCAATTTTAATTTTTATTTACATTATTCAATTCCCTCTCTCAAGTTGATCTTAAATACATTTAGAAAATAATCTATACTCTACTTGAGAAACGGAGAATTGAATCTGCAACATTAGGGTATATATTCTGAAATGGAAAGCTAACAATGTCCTAGGGGGGGGGGGGGGGGGTATCGAAATAAATGTAGAATATGTAAATTTTATGAAAATATCAATCGCTTGAGTATTAAAACCTTGATTCCAAATAATTCGGAGGACAACATTCACCTAAAATATTAGGCGGGACAACCTTATTTCACAAATGTCTTTAAAATCAAACTTTCAAACTAGAAAGAGTATATAAAAGGATTATAACATTCACCACAATAATGAACTAATAAATAACATCCAATCACCAAAAATAATAAAACATTCACCACATGGCATAAGGAGTTATAGTGGTTTAGTACTTAAAACAACCATACATACTCCACTCCTAAATTACTACCCTTATAATTTTGGCTTTCACTATAAAAAGGTTTTTACAAGGTCACCTTAATAACCTGATACAGTTCCTTGTGATTTTCATGGACTATAACGATAAAAACCTACTAAGATTTTCACAGGCTATCTCAAATAAAACCTCACTGAGATTTTCGCAGGAATAGATTCGTCAATTTTCTATCTACTCGTAAGAGTGGTGATAAACTTTGCTTGCTCCATTTGATTTGAAGATCTTGGGTCATTAATTTTACATTGCGGCTCTACATTGGGGAGAGGTTGGGCTGGAAGCATTGTTGAGGGACAAATATTGCATATTATCCCCCATTTATTACTTGGTTTTATGAACATGATAATGTTTAATGTTCTGTTTTAATCATGATTGTGTTACAAGGTGAATTTAAGATCTTGGATTGAAAAGGATGCTAAAAGCATGGATTTAACACTCAAGAATCACCAGAGCCAAGGATGGATCTTATGAAACCAAGAATGAAGAATTCACATACCAAAGATCTAGAAAAACCGATTGAGAAATGAAGAGAATTGAGGAAAAAAAAAACCCTAAAAATCTGCCTATTTCGACTAGTCTAAGCTCTTCCTTGACTAGCCGAAGGAACTTCAACTTGAATTCTAGTGATCAAAATCCTCTAAATTCCTTTCATCCTTGAACAGTCAAAGGTAACCCTTGACCAATCAAAGGTGATCCTCGACCAGTCAAAGATTGTCCTCGACTAGTCGAAGGTTACGCAGACAGCACACGAACTACGTAAATTTGAGGTGATTTTCAGATTTTTCCAACTCAGTGTGAAATTTGGAGTTGTACAACTATAAATAGAAGTCTCTAAGATGTTCCTAGCCATCATCTATGGTTTGAGGAGTGGAGGAAAAAGGTGGAGCCGCCGTCCAGGAGTTCTTCTTCTTCTTCTTTAACTTGTTTTTATTATTTTCTTAAGAGACTTTAGTTTAATCATGTTTATAGTTGGCTAAACCTCTTCGATTCATATTTATGTTGAACCTTCTTTGATTCTAGTTTGATTTTAAAGGAATACGTTTAGTTCTTAATAGTTTATTATGACTCAAATTACAGTAGATCTGCAATAGTTTTGAGTATATTCTTTTCCTGATTTTGAGATTGTGGGATTGGCAAATCTTGTTGTTAGCCATCGTCCCATGGGCATGGTTTGGTGAGGAATCTCTTCCAATTATCACAATTTTCCTCCATTGAGAATTGGGTCAAGGAAAGTTTAAATTGATCTTAATTGTATATCTTCCAATTGGATAGGATAAGACTTCAATTCCAATCGTGTGACTTGAATAAAGTAAGAGGGTTCCCTAATATCTACAAGTGGATCCTTGGAAACTCTAGTTACCACCTTTAAATTTATTAGTTTTAATCACTTTAATCATAATTACTCTTTCAATTATTCAGATTTAGTTTTAGTTCTTTATCTAGTTCTAGTTCTAGTTAAATTCAGAAGACACATAAGTTCAATCCCTGTGGATTCAACCTCGGCCTTATCGAGATTATTACTACATCACGACCCTACACTTGAGGTTGTGAATAAGTTTTTGGTGCCGTTTTCAGGGACTAACCGTTGCCTTTTTCTGAGATTAACTAGTTTTTAAAATAAGTTAAGATTAGGGTTTGTTTAATTTCTATTTTTAGGTTAGGGTTTTTCTGATTTATTTTTAAAAACTAATTTACTTTCTATTTCTAGGATTAGAAACTTTTCTAATTTATTTTTACAAACTAAGTTGCTTTCTTATTTTTCTTTTTAGAAACTAATGTATTTTCCTTTTTCTTCTACAAGATCCCAATATAGAAAATTTTAATTTGGTAACTTCTTTCTAATTCTCTCTCTTTCTATTTCCCTCTTTCCTTTTAGGTTTACGTTAGATTCTGAACTTGAGGGCTGAGAGTGTTTTATACCCAAGTGGGTTCGTGACAACACTCGACATCTCTTGACTGAAGGAGGATTGGTTGAGGGGTTATCTATCCATCAAAGGATTAGACACCACTTGAGATCCATAAAGTTAACTGAAGTTATGGGTGCCAATCAACCTCCAAATCCACCTTAACCTAGGGTTAAGGAAATTCAGGATGAGAATGAGGTGCATCAAATACCCCGCCTCGTACTTTACGAGATTATTTACAACTAGCGGGGATGAGCACGCCCCCATCCATGGTTTTTGCAAAAAATATAGGACATATGGATATTAGTCCAGGGGTGATCCAACTCCTTCCAAAATTTCACGGACTTGAATATGAAAATCCATATTTACACTTGAAAGAGTTTGATGAGATCATGCCACTTTATATTTTCTTAACATGTCTGATGACACGGTCAGGCTGAAATTCTTTCCCTTTTCCTTGAAAGAGAAAGCTAAGAAATGGTTGCATTCATTATGTCCTCGATCTATTGGTAGACAAAATAATATGACAAGGGAGTTCATAAAGAAAATTTTCCCATACCATAAAATGAACACCCTCAGAAAGTCAATCATGAACTCTCTCAAAAGGAAGATAAAACATGCATCTAATGTTGGGAGAAGTTCAAGGATCTTGTCAGTTCATGTCTACAACACGGTTTTGAAACGTGCCGCATTACACACGTTTTTTATGATGGACTGACATCCTCCATGCTCCAATTGGTTGAGACAATGTGCAATGGAGAATTCATGAATAAAAATGTCGATGATGTGTGAGATTATTTAGACAAACTTGCTGAAAACGTACAATCATGAGATGTCTCCCCAAAATCAAGCACCACCTCTAGGCTCGCTCAATCAAAGAAGAGGGGCGGAATATACCTTTTGAAAGAAGATGATAATATTAATGCTAAAGTGGCTAATCTCATAAGGAAATTCGAGGCCATAGAAGAAGGATAAGGCTAAGAAAACTGTTTGCGGTATTTGTGCTTCTAAGATTCACACAATTGAAAATTGTCCAATAATATCTGCTTTTCAAGAGGTAATAAATGAGCAATCTAATGTCCTGAATAATTATTAAAGGCCTTTCAATGGACCCATCTCCAATACATACAATCCTAGTTGGAGAAATCATCCAAATTTAGTTGGAGGAATGGACAAACTACTACTCATTAAGGATTCCCTAATCAATTCCAAATTAAGGGAAACCTCAAGAGGAGCTGGTTCAAATTTCCACAGAAACTCAAGAGCTTACCCAAGCATTACGAGAACTTACAAAATTTATGTATAGATGGTTTCATGTGTTACGGTTATAGAGAAGGGGATGCTTCCTGCTCAACCTTTCTCCAATCCTAAATCGCAATACAAAATAAGTAGTCCAACCTCTCTAAATCAAATGGAGCACGCTAAGTCTATCACCACCCTTAGGGAGTGGGAAAACAATTGATAAATCTATTCTGGTAAGAGTTAAAAAGTCTAAAGACTCGAAAATAAATGAAACTGATAGACCTAGCACTGCTCCATAAGAATTAGAACCGAAACTTCAAGGCAAGCCAAATGCACCATTCCCCAATGGTTGATTGCATTAAAACCTCTCTCTAACTCTCAGGACATTCTAGAGGTGCTGAAACAAGTGAAAGTCAATATTCCTCTACTGAATGTCATCAAACAAATACCCTCATGTGCCAAATTTCTGAAAGATTTATGTACAACCAAAAGAAAGCAAAGTATTCAAAAGAAAACATTTTTAATAGAAAATGTGAATGACATTCTAAAGCAAGATGTGTCACAGAAATATAAAAATCCTGGTAGCCAAACCATTGCTTGTGTAATTAGGAATTAACGGATGAGTACGCACTTCTTGACTTAGGAGAGAGCGTAAATCTAATCCCATACTTGGTCTATGAATAACTGGGTTTAAGTGAATTAAAATCCACCTGGACCATATTACAACTTGTCGATCACTCAGTTCGTGTATCGAGATGGATAATTAAGGATGTGTTAGTCCAGGTTAACAAATTTTACCACCCAGTAGAATTTATCGTCCTGGATACTAAACCTAACGTGGACATGAGCACTCAAATTCCTGTCATTCTTGGTCAACTATTCCTTGCCACATTAAATGCAACCTTTAATTGTAGGAATGAAGTCATGAGTTTGTCTTTTAGAAATATGACATTAGAGCTAAATATATTTTTTAATACAATCAAACAGTTAGAAGATGATGATGATTCCCATGATATTAACCTGATTGACTCTTTTGTGGAAGATAGAACTCTTCTGTGGAAGATAGAACTCTTCTGACCTTATCCTCTAACCCTCTAGAAATGTGCCTGGCCCATTCCCATGATTTAGAAGATGATATGCTTAGGGAGATGGGAATTATACTGAATATCATGCTGGTACTTGAAGTCAACTAGTGGAGGCCACAATTTGAAGAATTACACTAAACTAATGTAGTGCTTCTACCTTCTAACTTCAAGGCACCGAAGCTTGACCTAAAACCTTTGCCCTCTGAATTGAAATATGTCTATTTAGGTCAAGATGAAACATACTTGGTGGTGATTTCTTCCCACCTCAACCAAGAACAGGAGAGTATGCTTATTTCTACTCTCATTGAGCACAAGGGGGTCCTTGGATGGTCGATTACGGACCTCAAGGGAATTGACCCTTCGATTTGTACTACCGCATTTATCTAGAGGATGATACAAAGACCTCCTGACAACCATAACATAGATTAAATCCAGACATGAAGAAAGTGGTTAAGGCCGAGGTTCTTAAGTTATTAAATGTGGGTATCATATACCCTATATCAGATAACCAATGGGTGAGTCCAACTCAGGTGGTTCCTAAGAAGTCCGAAATCACCATAGTAGTCAATGTCAATAATGAACTCATGCCAACTAGAGTTATTACTGATTAGAGAATGTGCATTGACTACAGAAAATTGAATACCGTCACGAGGAAGGACCACTTTCCTTTGCCCTTCATTGATCAAATTTTAAAAAGGCTAACTGGTCACTTGTACTATTGCTTCCTTGACAGGTATTTGGCACAACCAGATAGAGATAGCCCCTGAATATCAGGAAAAGACCACATTTAAATGTCCCTTTAGAACCTTTGTTACCAAAGGATGTCATTTGGACTGTGTAATGCCCCCGCCACTTTTCAGCAATGCATGATGAGTATTTTTTCTAACGTGGTAGGGCAATATTTAGAGGTCTTCATGGACGACTTCTCTGTCTTTGGTCCATCCTTCAATGATTGTTTAGAGAATGTTAAATGTGTGCTGAAGTGATGTGAGGAAAAGAACTTGATACTAAATTGGGAGAAGTGTCATTTCATGGTTCGTAAGGGAATTGTCCTTAACCATATCATCTTGTCCAAAGGAATTGAGGTAGATAAGACTAAGATTGATCTTATCTCTGACTTACCTTCACCCAAGAACATACGAGACATCTGATCCTTCTTAAAATACGCCGAATTTTATAAAAGATTCATAAAGGACTTTAGTCACCTCTCATATCCTTTATGAAAACTACTTCAAAAGGATGTACCATATGAGTGGACTTAGCATTTCTAGGAAGCTTTTTTTAGGCTTAAGAGCATATTAACCACCACACCAATCATGTAGCCACCTGACTGGAACTTTCTTTTTGAAATTATGTGTGATGTGTCCGACTATGCTCTTGGGACGGTGTTAGGCTAGAGAAAAGAGAAGAAGCCTTATGTTATGCACTACGCAGTAGAACTTTAAATCCTCGTCAAGTGAACTACTTTACTACGGAAAAGGAACTCTTAGTCGTAGTGTTCGCTTTAGACAAATTTAGGTTCTACTTGATCGGATCCAAGATCATCATCTACACAGATCATGCGGCGCTCAAGTATCTTCTTTCCAAGAATGATGTTAAGCCTCGTTTGATAAGTTGGATCCTCCTACTACAAGAATTTGATTTAGAAATAAAAGATAAAAAGGAAGTAGAGAATGTATTGGCTAGTCATCTTTCCTACCTTGATCTCTCTGATTCCCTTAAGACGACACATATAACATGTTTCCTAATAAACAATTGTTCAAAGTCCCTCATTTACCTTGGTTTGCTGATATTGCTAATTATCTTGCTATAAGTTTCATGCCGACACATTGGACTATACAAGATAAGAAAAAAATTCTTTGTCGAGGTATGCAAGTTCTTCTGAGATGATCCATTTTATTTAAATATTGCTCAGACTAAATCTTAAGGAGATGTGTTCCAGACGATGAACACCAAAGTGTCATCTCCTTCTATCATTCTTAGGCCTGTGGTGATCACTTTTCTGCTAAAAAGACCATGGCTAAAATTCTGCAGTGCAGCTTTTACTGGCCCACTATGTTCAAGGACAGTCATGAGTTTTGCAAAGCTTATGAGCATTGTCAGAAATTGGGAGCACTGTCCCATTGAAATATGATGCCTTTAAACCCCATTATGATTATAGAAGCATTTGATTGCTAAGGCACCGATTTCATGGGACCATTCCCCCAATCCTTTAAGAATTTATACATTTTGCTAGCAGTAGACTATGTCACTAAGTGCGTTGAAGAGATCCCGTACTGGAATAATGACCATCAGATGGTCATTAAGTTCTTAAAATAAAACATCCTTTCCCAGTTCAGAACGCCTTAAACCATTATTAGTGATAGGGGCTACATTTTTATAATAGGCTATTCACAAAATTAATGAAGAAATACAGTATCTCGCATAAGGTGAGCACTCCATACCACCCACAAATAAGTGAGCAAGCTGAGATTTTTAACAAGGAGATTAAACACATTTTATAAAAGACGGTTAACCCTGATCGAAAGGATTGGTCAATCTGATTGACTGATGCTTTATGGGCTTACCGTACTGCATTTAAGGCTCCTATTGGAATGTCTCCCTTTCAATTTGTCTATGGGAAGGTTTATCATTTACCTGTGGAGTTGGAATATAGAGCCTATTGGGCTATCAAGAATTTGAACTTCAGTTTGGACAACGCTGGTTCGCTATGCAAACTACAATTGAATGAACTCGAGGAGATCCGGAATGACGCATACTAGAACTCGAGAATTTACAAGGACAGGATGGTGTTCTATGATAGGAACATACTTTAGAAATCATTCTTGGTTGATCAAAAAGTCTTTTTGTTATACAATTCTCAGTTACATTTTTTTCGGAGTAAACTCTAATCTCGTTGGACCGGTCCTTTCATTGTTACTAATGTCTATCCTCATGGGGCTGTCAACATTTAAAATTAAAATAATAGAATGTTTTCAAAGTGAATGGACATCGATTAAAGTCATTTGTTGAGAAATTTGATTCAAATGACATATCCATACCTCTGAAGGATTCGGTTTATGAGGATTGACCTTCTTGTCTGATGGAGGTGTAGTAGGTTTACTATTTTCCGCTGTTTAGGATAGTTTGTTTCTCGTTGTTTTAGGATAGTTTGCTTATTGTCTGTTTGATTCTTTCATGCTAACCCATCTTCACACTGAGATCCGTAGAAAAGCCTCAAAATTTCTTCTTCAGGTATTATCTATTCATCACTTTCCTTTTTCTTTTCATTGCCTCTTTTACATTATATGCTTATTTCTTTTACATTGAGGACAATGTAGATTTTAGGTCAGGGATGGGAAATTAAGTAAACTAATCAGTTATTTTCTTAGTCCTTGAGCAAAAATTATAGAAAAGTGTAAAAATTTTAATAATTAGAATTATAAGATGCTTAATGTTGATGATTTATGTCTCTTGGATTCGGTTACTTAGAGATTTCAAAGTTAAGTTCGAATTATTAATCCATGAGTAGAAGTTTTAAACATTGATCAAGTCATGATTTCACATGTCACATTTAGCTATCACACTAAAGCTTCAATTAACATTGAATTATTAACTTGGTGATTATTAAGCATGAAAGAAACTAAACTGGGGAACTTGTTCATCTTGTTCGATGAGAAGAGTTGAAAAGAAAGAAAAAATATAATGCCTAGCTAAAAAACAGTTGTCATAAAAAAAGGCTACCTATTAAAGATCTTTAAAAAGATTGAACATAGTGTGAAAGCCATCGATGGAAAAATCAAAAGCTAGAGGAATTTAAAAAAAAATAATTAAAAGATAAACTATAAGGTAAGTTTCATTTTAGGTTTGGGTTGTTCTGAATAATGCTCTTTTGATTATCAATGTTATCATGAAAATAAAGAATTGGACCTTTGATTGTGATAAGTCTAGACTTCATTATGCACCCATGGAACTCAATATTTAGAATGGTTCTAATTAGAGGATTAATGCTTTGAACTTGATTATGAGGTTTACCGAATGCTAGAGTTTAGAGGAGAATAATGCTCGACATTGATGTATTTTGAAACTCTATTATCTGGATTATTTTTTAAACCTCTTGAGCTTATGAAAATTATACAATGGTTATCAAAATATTTGTTATATACTTTGCTCGGGACTAGCAAAATGCTGGTTAGGGATTGTGTTAAGGTTCGAATATTACATATTATCCTCCATTTATTACTTGGTTCTATGAACATGATAATGCTTAATGTTCTATTTTAATCATGATTGTGATGCAAGGTGGATTTAAGAGTTTGGATCGAAAATGATGTTAAAAGCATAAATTTAACACTCAAGAATCACCAAAGCCAAGGATGAATCTTATGAGACCAATAATGAAGAATTTACATGCCAAAGATCCAAGAAAACCAACTGAAGAATGAAGAGAATCGAAGATTTGAAGTGAAAAAAAAGAACCTTAAAAATCTGTCTGCATCGACTAGTCTAAGCCCTCCTTCGATTAGTCTAAGCTCTTCCTCGACTAGTCGAAGAACTTTGACTCGAACTCCAGAGATCAAAATCCTTTAAATTTCCATCAACCTTGACCATTCGAAGGTGATCCTTGACCAGTCGAAGGTTATCCTCGACTAGTCGAATGTTACGCAGACAGCACATGAACTGTATAAATTTGAGGCAGTTTTCAATTTTTTTCAACTCGGTGCGAAAGTTGGAGTTGTACAACTATAAATAGGAGTTCCTAGGTTATTCCTAGGCATCATCTAGGGTTTGAGGAGTGGCGAAAAAGGGTGGAGCCACCATCCGGGAGTTCTTCTTCTTCAACTTTTTTTTATACTTTTCTTAAGAGACTTTAGTTGAATTATATCTATGGTTGGTTAAACCTCTTAGCTAGGGCTAAGAGTTGAAGCTTGTAGCATGATGAGATGTTTCTTTTACTTTAATTCATATTTATGTTGAACCTTCTTTGATTCTAATTTGATTTTAAAGGAATGCTTTCAGTTCTTAATGGTTTATTGTGACTCAAATTACAGTAGATCTACAATAGTTTGAGTATCTTCTTTTCCTGATTTCGAGATTGTGGGATTAGTAAATCTTGTCATTAGTTATTGTCCCATGGGCATGGTTTGGTGATGGAATCTCTTCCAATTATCATAATTCTTCTCCATTGAGAATTAGGTTAAGGAAAATCTAAATTGATCTTAATTGTTTATCTTCCAATTGGATAGGATAGGGCTCCAATTCCAATCATGTGACTTGAATCAAGTAAGAGGAATCCCTGATCTCTACAAGTGGATCCTTGGAAACACTAGTTACCACCTTTGAATTTCTAAGTTTTAATCACTTTAATCATACTTACTCTTTCAATTATTCAAATTTAGTTTTAGTTCTTCATTTAGTTCTAGTTCTAGTTAAATTCAGAAGACACACAAGTTCAGTCCCTGTGGATTCGACCTCGGTCTTACCGAGATTATTACTACATCGCAACCCTACACTTGGCTAACTCACGGGAGGCCCTTACTCCAATTTTAAATCAAAAGAGACCTCAAGAGGATACAGTTCAAAATTCATGCAAAACCAATAGCTATTCAACCAAAATACGGTGCGAGCATTCCAGGATTTCAAAACAATAATGGGGATGTTTGCATCGTTAATTCAAAGGATCGAGTCACACTTAGCAAATTGGGAGAAAGGGATGCTTGTTCACAACCCCAAGTGTAGGGTCGCGATGTAGTAATAATCTCGGTAAGACCGAGGTCAAATCCACATGATCGGTTCTGTCTTCTTAAGTTCCACGACCTCGACTTTTCATGTGAGATTGGCCACTCTTATACTCATATCGTGTAACGTCTCGAAAAAATTCGTACAAAGACTCGAGTACCACCTCAGGCAGAAATATTTAAAGACCGTATACTGTGAAAATTAAAAGAAAATTAATTAAGAACTAAGCTAAATTAATCAGTGGATTAGCTTGAACCACTATCTATACAAACTTCAAGAACCAAAACTATTAAAATCGCTAGCTCAACATTAATTGAAAACTTCAGGGAAATCCCAAAACCCAGTTGCTCTCTGGAGCACATTGAAACTCCGTATTGGACATGGACCGCACGTCGAAAGTCCGATGATTGTGAAACTATAAGGTTATGACTTCCTTACTGAGGTAGGTTGACAAGCATCGTAGAAATTGAACCCAAATAATATCTAGAAATGCAGAACTTGATCCTTGAGCGAAGTATGTGAGAAACGCGAATATCTTTAGAAAATGAACCCAAACTTAAGTGAATTGGACCGTTAACTTGCGGGTGAAATTGAAGCCTTCAGACCATCAGTTTCTGACTGAACTACACCCATCGATCAAGGAAATTTCCCTGCACCTATTGGTATACTTGTGGCCCTGATCGAGGGACAACGACCGTTGATCTGATATGGGTCTTTCATGACTGATCAGTTTGTCAGATCACACCATAAACACAGTCCTCGCATAGATCCATTGTCAGGGAAATTACTCCATGATGTGGGTGAGAAATAGACCTTCTTAAGGGCCCTGTTTGTAAAAAACAGGCACCCTTTGGTTATAACCTAAGTATACTGTGGCCCTGGGGCCATTGACATCACTTCTGGGCCTATATAAGGACCTTAAACCACCCTTCTCTCATTCCATACGAATTTCTCTACCCCTAGGAGAGAGGAGAGAAAAAAAGAGAAAAAAGTAAGGAGAGAAGGGAGATTCCTAGAGATCGTTGCTGGGATCTTTTCCCACGACTCCACATGTTGTTTCGCCTCCCCACCATCGCTACACGAACCTTTCTAACTACGATTTGGTTTAGAAATCCTAACTCTAATCTTGCTTTAGAAATCCAGATAGAGTAATCGGTGAAATAGCTAACCTATTTCATGATTTAGATGCTCGTTGTTTCGTTTACGATAACGTAGGATTTGAACCGCGTCCGAATCAAGTATTCTGATGAAAGGTACAGACTATAAAAGTTCAGGTTATGGTTTTCAAGGCTTTCAATGTCAGCAATGATTTATGTTTGACTTGATTGTTGCCATATGATCCTAGTTATGATGTATTTGATAAATTATATATGTGTGTGAACTATGTGAATATATAGTGCATCCATGTGCTTGTTGAAATGTTTGAATGAAATTGAAATTGTGATTTGTGCTTGTCATGACTATTAATTTAAAATACACGTCGGTCATATGTATGACAACTCTTTTGTGAAAGGATTTACCATAATTTATGCTATAAATAATTTAGTTCATGTATGTAGTAATGTGTAGTGTAAGTGTTTGATGAAATGTCTGAATGAGAAATTATTTGATAAATTACTTTTAATAAGGGTGTTGAGATAGGATTTTCAACTACCTTATCCATATTTATAGTTTCGTTCATGTAATGTAAATTACTACTATGTGATTTATGGATGAAATGCATATGTATAACAACATGTTTAATGTGTTTGATAAAATGCTCAAATGAGAATTTTGTTTGAATTATTTATTAAATGTTATTATGATTAACATATGTGACTACCTATTGCATTTGAGTATGATTGGGACTACTACGTAGTCCAGGTAATCGGTAACAGTTCCCGATTGAGTGGTCGAACTAGTTTTGCCACATCGGATACGTTCGATAAATCCATGTCATACAGTGATTGTCAACAGTGGTTGAGCCACGTGGAGTGCTTACGTGCTCTATGTCGATTGATTTAATGTACGCTCGTACCGAATGAACTTGTCAAACAACCCAATTAGCCTATTGTGTATTTACCATGTATGGATTACTGCTTGAATCTAAGGTACCACTTATCAATGTAAAGCCCGTTTTAACCATAGTACCAAGATCCACTAAGACTCATGAGCCGGGCATGGTAGTGTATGGGACACCGTGGTTGAGCTGTCAGCCTACGCTGGGTTAACAAGCCTCCCCATAATACTAATGAGTAACCCAAACTCATGAGCTGAATATGGTGGTGTATGGGACACCGTATTCATGCTGTCGTCCTACACTAAGGTGACGAGCCTCCCGTAGTGAGCTCGAGTATAAACACTTAAATTTACTTGTCCACTGTTCTCATTAGGGGTGATGCCCTACAATTTATCTATCGTATGTGATTAGCTAGGATTGACGACCCTAGAAGGATCTTTACTTGGGTTAATGATATAAAGGGAGGTACCTTAGCATCCTGAATTTGTTATATGAATAAGCTTAATCAATTACTTGGCTAACATGACCATACACCGCATTGCATGTGCTTTGGGGAGGAAGTGCACATTTAGGGAGTTTGTCATACGCGATCATTAGATGAAGTCGCTGAGGGAGTACAGGCGAGGGTATGCATCATTACTGCATATCATTTCTGCATTAACAAGAGTAATTAGGAAGTGATTACTGTATTACTTTATCATTACTGCTTGATTAAATGGATAACATGTTAACCTTTGCCTTATAGTACCACTGAGTTGATCACTCACTCCCACTCTAGGACGGTGTTTTAAAATACCAACCAAACTCTGATTTAGATGTAGGTTGTGGCAAGGCTTACACGACAGAGCTAAATTTTATAGACGAGGAGTTCTCCTATGCGCAGCTCTCATGCGAGTCTGTGTATACCTAGAGCTGCATCGCTAAGATTACAGGGTCATGGGATAGTTGGACACTTTATATTTTGCTATTTGTAAATTTTGGAATCAATACATGTAAACATTGAGCCCAGTTACATACTTATACTCTGGAGGTTGCAAATCACTTGTTCAAATATGCATGTTACAGTCTTTCGCTTGCTCAATCAAATTACCTCTGGAGTATGATATGCCATTTTAGTGTAATCCCACTCATGTTTAATGCACTAATATGGACAACATTTAAGCATCATTATCTATGTTACATAAGTGATGCATTGGATCTTGGAAGTTGAGCTTTGTTCGACCCTCGATTTTTGAGGTGTTACATATCGTCTTCCTCTTTTAAAACATAAATTTCTCCCCTTCTTTTAATTGAGTAGGCTTAGAAGTGGTGGGTCTTATGGAGGTATCCCATGATTGTGCATTTTCTACCAATTGATCAAGGTAATCCCACACATCATTGGTCTCCTTGTTAATGAATTCACCATTACACATCATCTTTACGAACTGGCGGATTGGTGAAGTTAATCCGTTATAGAAAAAGTTTATTGTTCACCATATTTCATAGCCATGATGTAGACAGGAATTCATGCGATCCTTAAACCTTTTTCAACATTGGAAGAAGGTATCTTCCTCTTTCTAGGTGAAGTTCATGATTGCCTTCCTTAAAGTGTTAGTTTTATGAAATGGGAAAAACTTTTTGAGAAATTGTGGAGTCATCTTGGCCCATGTGCCGATAGATCATGACTTTAAGAAGTGCATCCATGTCATAGCCTTCTCCTTCAATGAGTAGGAAAATAATTTTAGTCGCACTGTGTCCTTAGACACGTTTGGAAAGTGTAATGTGGCGAATATCTCATCAAACTCTTTGATGTGCAAGTATGGATTTTCAAATTCTAATCCATGGAATTTAGAAAAGAGTTGTATCATTCCAGGTTTAACATCTATGTTTCCTGCATTAAATGGAAACACCATACAGGAAGGTATACTCACCCTTGCCGATTGTAAATAATCTTGTAGAGTACATGGCGGGGGTGCATGATACATCTCATTCTCACCTCGGACTTCCTCATCTAGTTGTTGAGGTTGATTTGAAGCCATCGCTTCAATTAACTGAGAGGATCTCAAGTAGTGTCTAATCCGTTGATGAATAGGAAGCCCTTCGACTAATCTCTCTTCACTTAGGAGACGTCGAGTGTTGTCACGAACCCACTTGGGCGTGAAACGCTCGCAACCCTTAAATAGTTAAACAACTAAAATCTAAGAAAAAGAAAATTAAAAACTATAGCAAATAGGAAATCTAAAAAGATAAGAGGGAGTTGGAGAGAAATTACCTGATTAGAGTTGCTATGTTAAGATTCTATAAAATAGAAAACGAATTTTTTAAAAATAATTTCAGAAAATTCTTACATAAAAATATAGCAGAAATTTGAAAGGGCCTAGCTATATGCCCTAGAGGGGGGGTGAATAGGGCAATGCTAATTAAAACTAATAACAGCAGAATAATAAAATATTTAAAGCACAATACTGAATATAAAACAATCACAATAGTCTAAAATAAAGAGATTGATACTTTATCAGTTCTAAGGACAACCTTACACCAAAAACCAGAGGTTTAAGGTAGGACAACCTTATTTCTAGAACTTCCTTAGTATCACAAACCAAAGAGGAATAATAAGTAATGAAATCAAAATAACTTGCGAAAAATAAATCCTAAGTTATTACAACATTCATCCACACTTGCTTGAAGTGATTACAACATTCATCCACAAACACAAACCACAAAACTGAATGAATAAAGGAATGAAAGAATGAAGCACATTCACAACACAACGATATATAGTGGTTCGCCTGTGTGTACACCAACTGTTATCCAACAGCCACACAGATTGCTACTCCACTGCTAATATCCTCACACAGGGGATATTAGCATGCACTATCAAAATAGGTTTCACAGGTTCACCTAAAACCTTCACAATTGTGTCTTTGATCTCGGGCTTACACAATCCTAAAACCCCACAATCTGAGTTTTCTGGCTCTCCTCAGATAACCACTACAATGAGATTTTTCTGGCGAATCTCAAACAAAAACCAGAGAAAGTAAATTACAAAACATGTAAATTACCTGAATCACCTTTTGAAGAAGCCCGGTAGAACCAAACGGAGTAGAAGTTCGATTCGATGTTCAAAGTCCAATACTCACTTTAAGAATGGTTCTAAGTCTAATTGATTTTAGATCAAACAGGCTAGATCTATTTGATTTTGAATCTAAGAAGAAGGAATATCAAAAATTCCCCTTTTCTAATAAGATTGGAATGTAGATCAAAATCAAATAAAAATAAGCTAGCAAAAGGAATATTAAATAAGCACAATGTAGCTTAAAATAAACACAAACTTATCTCAGAGAATAGCCTAAAGAATGCTTGAATAGAATTGATTTGAAGTACTAAAACTCTGAAGTTCGTGCTCTATTTATAGCCCGAAAAATCCCGTCTACAACTGGTCTTAGGATCCTAGGACTGGTCATAGCATCAAAGATTTTCGAAAGATTTTCACGGGATAAGATTTTCAGTTCCACGACTGGTCCTGGGTGGTCTACGACAGGTCGTGGGTCACCTACGACTGGTCGTGAATCACCTACGACCGGTCGTAGGACCCCAAAAATGGTTGCTGGAGTTTGAGTCGTAGGGCTACGACCGGTCAAAGTATGAGTCGTAGAACTTCCAGGACTGGTCGTACGATGTCCAGGACTGGTTGTAGGATAGCCAGAAAGATCTAAAAATCTTCAACTACCTAGGACTGGTCCTGAAAAACTTAAGACTGGTCGTAGCAAAGCTAGGACTGGTCTTAGAACACTCCAAATAAGCATATTAAAATATATGAGTTATGTATTCGGAATGACCTACAGTAAAGCCCATCCTAAGGTCAATCTAAGGTCAAACAAACCTTAAAAGTGAGATGGACATTGAAAGTCTGTTCTCTCAGATGACCCTTAAGAGAAGCTTGTGAATATACAAAACTTATAGTAGGCCTTCATGAGCTTGATCTTGACTTGACAAAGTCTTCTAGTAAACTTGAACTTGATCAAATCTTGAACATGCAACCTTGAAAACTTCTATTCTTGATTTCTTTATCCAAGACTTAAAAACTTTCTTCATTTAAGATCTTGTCTTGAAATGCGATGTCTTGATATGTCTTGATTGCAATGACTAGTCTTCAAACATAAAACACAAGATATACAAGACATAGATATATGTTTTGGCACCACAAAATTTTACAACTAAAGGGATATGAAATCATAGCACTTACAAAATTAACCTTAATCTTAACCTAATTATAATACTACTTAATCTCAGAAAATTGTAGCCCAAGTCCCCAACAACGGTGCCAAAAACTTGTTCACAACCCCGAGTGTAAGATCATGATGTAGTAATAACTTGATGAGGCCGAGGTCAAACCCATGGGGACTAAACTTGTACGTATTCTGAAAATAATTAGAACTAGAACAAGACAAATATCTAAATTGAAATCTAGAATAGTTAAGAGTAATTGTGAATGCAATTTAAATAATCAAAAGGGAACTAGAGCACCAAGGATTTACTTGTAGCTATCAAGATGCTACCTTACTTAATTCAAGAAACACAATTGAAATTAGAGTCCTATCCTATCTAAAATCTCTGGACTTTTCATTGACCTAGTCCACACATGAAGGAGTATTGTGATGATTGGAAGGGAATTCATGTATCCACCATTCCCAATAGACGATGGTGAATAATGAGTTTTACCAATCTCATAATCTCAAAACCAGAAAAGAAGATATTCTAAGCTATCACAGCATCTATTATAATTTGAGTCATAATAAATCATAGAAAACTGAAAATATTCTTTAAATTCAAACTAAAAATCAATGAAATTCAACATAAAAAGAATCAAAGCAAGATAATCATCCCAACACACTACAAGCTTTACCTCTTAGCCCTAGTTAAGAGGTTTAGTTAACCATACACATTATTGAAACTAAAACCCTTAAATAAAATATGAAAACCTCACCCTTTGGCTCTACTCCTTGAAACCTAATTCATCCCCTGAACCCTTTAAAGAACCCATATTTATAGCCTTTGTCTGACTGTCTTTGAAAACCACCTTAAATTTATGCACTCTGTGTAATGCCTTTGATGTCATCAAACGGCCTTTGATGTTATCGAATGTAAATCGAATCCGGAAGTCGGGCCTTTTTGCACCGCGTAACGCCTTTTTCATTGCATAACTTTTCATATCATCAAACATACCTTTGATGTCATCGAAGGGTGCTCGATCAATCGAGAATGTGTCCAGAGTATTCTAGCGAGTTGCTCCAAAAATCTGCAAAAATCTTGATTAAAGCCCTGAATCAAGATTTTAGTAAGGCATAAATGAGAACGACGATACCCAAGCTCGTTCAGTACTGTCAACGACAACAAATTCACTGCAGATCCATTATCTAGCAGCATTTGCTTGACTTGTTTATCATGAATATGATCGATAATCATTAATAGTCTATTATGTTCTCTGTCGTAAGTCAGATCATCATCGCAGAACGTGACAATAGACATATAATCATTTCCTTCGATAGCTTGAGGTGTGTCCGGTCTTGTGTTTTCCATTTTAACAAGCAGTGCCTTTTTTATGATATTATTGGATAAGGCCTGAATCAAAGTCTGTCTAAAATCTTCTGATAATCACAGTGCATCATATATGCTCAATGGAGCGAGGATGCCCTTTTGGTGATTCATGACATCATAACTTACTCATTCAACTTTATTTTTTTCTCTTCCATTGTCGAAAAGTGTTTTGAACGTTTCTCCTTGCACTATTTCAGGCATCTGCTTCCAGAGTGGACTTGTTATTCTTTTCCCTAAATGCAACATGATTACCACTGCTTTGCACACATCTGTCAGCGGTGTCTCAATTACTTCATCAGGAGATTTGGTGGTGATTGTGTTGTGACTTTCTTTCTTTCTTCTCTTATAATTTTGGTCTAAACAGCCCATTTTGCTTCTATAGGCAAGTGTAGTACACTCATTCTTGCACCCTGGTTTGTCAATCACATGAGTCGTTGTCTCATAAAGTCAGTTGAGCCTTTGAAAAGTGAAGATCGAAGACAAAAGCAAATAAGAAGCATCAAGGTGGTAAGAACAGGTAAACAAGTGGCCTTGGTGATCCTAATCCTTGTCCCAAAACAATTATTTAACCTCTAGATGATGTGGACCCATTAGGATAACCCATTTTGATCATCTCTTAAGCTACAAGATCCTATATCCTATCATGTTTGGCTTAGCATTAGAGGTTTGTGTTGTTGAAATAAACAGTTGAGATTAGCAACCTTTGGTCCGACTGAATTAGGCCATTGCAGGACAAAAACAAAAACAGGAAAATATTGCCCACTGCTCGATTGGACTCGGTCTGAGCGATCCCACCGAAGACTGCTTCGATCCGACCGAAATTGGGCTAAAACAGTCCAGCAAGCATTGGCTTTAATTCGGTCCGACCGAACATAAATTTGGTCCAACTGAAGTACACCCGAAGGACACTTAGGTCTAACCGAGAATAGCCAAACTGTTCAGCAGCCTTTGGTCCTTATTCCGTGCTACCGAAGACCTCGGTGCAATCAAAATATAGTCGTTAAAGATCCATTGAGACTTTTTTCCTATAAAAACAGCATCCAGATCTTTGTGAAAACCATGGACTTTGGCAGTTTAGAGTCTCTAATGCACACCAAGGCTAATCCATATCCTAGAAGTCTTTTCCATTAATATTCATGTCTGTTTCCTTGCGATTCATCACTCAAATAAGCATTCCATGCTTCTATTAAGGAAGAACATGATCTCATGGTTTCTCTAGAGTATTAAGACCACCCTTATAGGTATATCTATAGTATCTATGATACTCTAGAGTGTCCATCGGTTGAATCCCCTAAGGAATAACAACTTCCCATTTTTTATAGGAGATTCAACCCACTTCCATTGAGATTCATGTCTTCCTTCCTGTGATTCATCACTCAAATAAGCATTTCATGCTTCTGTTAAGGAAGAACATGATCTCATGACTTCTTTAGAGTATTGAGACTAACCTTATAAGTATATTTATAGTCTCTATGATACTCTAGAGTGTCCATCGGTTGAATCCCCTAGGTATAACAACTCCACATTAGTTATAGGAGATTCAACCCCCTCTCATTACCTTGGTCATCTTGAAAGAAGTATCAAATATAAGGAGATTAATCATGGAGCTGAAGCCTTGGCAAAGCAACAACAACATGATCGGGGCAACATCAAGAAGCTGATTGAAGCATGGGAGAGTAGAGATCAAGCAACCTAAGAGGAGTTACAAAAAGGGACTCAATCCGACAAGTGTCATTGTTAGGACTCCATAGGTTAGTCTCCTTCCTTATGTGGGATTGAGGCTAAGAGTTTGCTATCCTCAAACTCGACTAGGTTCTTGTGTAGGACCTTGGCTCTTCTGTAGGGCCTAAATCTGTGGTTCTTGTGTAGGACATAGGTTGTTGGTTAGCCGAATGAAAATCGATTGAAGTCCTTGTGTAGGCCTCTGGCTAGAGTAAACATGTTAGGTTCTAGATTAGGACCTTTTCCTGCGTGGCCTAAATGGTCAGGTTCAAGATTAGGGGACCCTTGTCCTTGTGTAACACATAAAGTCTAGGTTCTTATGTAGGACCTTTAGTCTTGTGTAGGGCACAAACTGTAGACTCTTTGTGTAGCACTTGTTTGCCATGTGTAGCCATGGGTTGCCTTGTGTAGGCTCCCAGTTGTGTCCTTATGTAGGCACTGCCTTGTGTAAGCATAGGTTGCCTTGTGTAGGCTTAGGTTACCTTGTGTAGGCTCCTAGTTGTGTCCTTGTGTAGGACTCATCACCTTGTGTAGGTACCTAAGAGAACCTTGTGTAGGTCCCTTAGTTAACCTGGTATAGGTTGTGAAGGTTTATAGTTAACCTGATTTAAAACCATTGGATAGTGAAATCTGGTACACTCTAGGAGAGAGTGCGTCCACCGAGAGTGGAGTAGGAAAGTAGTTGAACCACTATATATGAACGTGTTTGGGATTGCTTTTTGTACATTGATCTAGTTATGCTTAAGTTTATCAAATGATTATTATGATGCATGATTTAGTAAAAATATAAGTATTAATAGAAATCACATCCTACACACTATCACATACACTATCCTTATAGGCTTGTTCTTTACAAGTAAATTTTGTGTAAGCCTATGTGATTTTGGACTCTCTATTGGACTGAGTACCATAGAGTTACTTTACCTTATTCATCTTGGTTTAAGTGAGCCATTGATTGTTTTTATAGGAAAAGAATTTTTAAAAAGTCCTATTCACCCCTCTCTAGGACATTTTGACATACTTCCATACTTCAGTAAAAGCAGTTCTACCACAATTTCAGCGGGAATGGCCAGGAAGTCTTATGAAGTGAAAGAGTAGGGAGACTTTCCTAGATACAGTGGTGGTGGAGCAAGTGCGGGATTCCATTTCGTAACATTGCACGTAACTAGCCCCCTAATCATTTGTAGTGGAGTTAATTTGTTGACTGAGTAGGATCGGACTTTTATGTCATGCCCCAAACTCAGAAATCAGGCTCACAAAATTCCTGATCGCCAAATCCAGTGCCAACAGCTTCCAAAGTACCCCATTCTCGGCTCCCAGTGCGCGTACACCAGGTTCCTATCCTGGGATCTTACAAGGAGGATTTTTTAACATCAATTTGTCTCATAAGAAGCATAACCACAAGTATACCCAAATCACAAAGGCAACATCATCATCACATATCCACTAATATAAACATTTGAATACAATGTTTAAAGGAAAATACATATATCAAAAAATTAAAGCTCCAGAAGATAGCTTCACGCTCTAAGCTCAACTCTGCTGCGACTTAATGTCACCTATACGCATCTATCGTGCATAAACTTATAGAAAGCTTAGAGGGTGGTGTAAGTGTGTGCACAAGATAAGTGCCAAGTATTCAATTCAATGTCAAAAATACTGGCAAGATCATGAATCATATGATATCAAAATAAGCGAAAATACTGACCAGTCCATGAGTCATACAATATCAGAGTAGCAATACAGATCAACTATGCAAAAGAGTTATAGAGAGTCAAATATCAGATGCTGAGGGCATAATGTAATATATAAATCCTACTAAGTCCGTCTAGGCCATATAAGTGCAGAAACATAACAACTCAAAATTTCATATGCCTGTGGATGTAATGTAATATGCAATGCGAATGAAATGACTAAGCTGGAATGTGAAGTCGGGATGATAGTACACAGTATCGTAGGCTATGGGGTCCATTACAAGGGACTTCTATCCAAACTAGTCTCATACCTGAATTTGAATAGTCAGACTCAACGTGGTAGACTCCTGATCTCAGGTTAGTCGCGCGCCCTAACTGAAATCATGGCCATTGCGAAGGTACACGTAATAAATAGTTGTGCACCACCAACCCGAGAGGATAATGAGTGAATAATGAGTAAATATGTAACTCCTGCTCAATAAGTCCACGTATCAGTACTGTACATCTCTGGGATTATCACCAGGGTCTAGTATACTCTACATGCAATCGTCGCCCACTAACGCATGACCATGCAAGTGGAAGAGACCTCACTATCCGTCTGGTCGATAGTTAGCCAATATCCACCTGGCAAGTCGATAGTAGATCCATTCACGAGCTAGTCAAACTTAGCCTAGCTATGCTCCCTACCCTCGAGCGAGTAAGGCCACACCCCCTCCCAACCAACTAGGACACAGTGGGAGATGTGGCCTCCTGATATTCGGCACTCGGGCGCTCATGTATTTACTCATTCTTGACTTTGGAGCCTCCTTTGGAACCAAGAGAGTCTAGGAATTTTCACCAAAGGCCATCTATTACAGCGCGATGCTAGAACAGATTTCTAGTGTCCCATCTGGCCATCCATGATATGCCTGTGGAGGCTATGACCCTAATGTCACTAGGACGTACAATAATCACAACACACAATGCAAGATGCATTAGTCATACAATCTAGTTATGCATCAATCCTGCGTATACCGCACTCTCATGTGGGGCAACTCCACTTATCAGGGAGTCCCATAAACAACCTACCCCATAATATATGCAATGGTCAACCACATCTCATAACAACCATGCGATGATGTGTATGGGTATGTATCATAATGCTATGCTGTCACATACTCATAACCGGTATCGACAACTGGCATTGATAATCGGCATCAATAATCAGCCTCGATAATAGGACTCGACAATCGAAATCAGCCACGATAATTGGCCTCAACAATCAGAATCGGCCTCGACAATCGACCTCGATAATAGGACTCGACAATCGAAATAGGCCACGACAATTGGCCTCAACAATTAGAATTAGCTTCGACAATCGGCCTTAAAAATCGAAATCGGCCTCGACAATTGGAATTGGCTTCGATAATCAGAATCTGTCTCGACAATCGACATCGACAATTAGAATCAACCACGACAATCGGAATCATCCTCGATAATCGAAATCGACTTCGACAATCATGATCGATCTCAACAATCGACCTTGACAATTGGAATCGGCCTTGATAATCTACCTTGACAATCGGAATCGGCCTTGATAATCGGAATCAGAATTGGCCTCAACAATTGAAATCGGTGAGAATGGGCCTAATAAGGCCTAAGGGAAGGTCACAATGTGGACATCCAACCATCATTGCCCATCAATGTGGACATTCAACCAACATTGCTCCCAAGAAGTGGCCCACATAAAGCCAAACATAAAGTGGACCCATGGCCTCACACAAAGGCCTAATATACATCACAATGAGCCTCATACAAGGGCTATATAAACAACAAATGGGCCTTGCACATGGGCCTCAGATACATCGTACGAGCCACAACCCATGGGCCTATGCACATCATAATGGGCCTCATTAAATGGGCTATAAAAACATGACAATGGTCACGCCATATGGGCCAGAAATACATCTCATTAGGCCTTACCAAATGGGCCGAAAAAATATCACAATGGGCCACGCGTCATGGGTCTAGTACATATCACAATGGGCCTTGCCCCGTAGGCCATGAATACATCACAATGGGCCTTGTCCATAGGCCTCGAATACATTACAATGGGCCTTACCCATGGGCCTCAGATTCAAGTAGGTGGGCCCCATCATATGGGCCTTAAATACAAGGCAGGCCAGCCCTATCACATGGTCCTCAAATATACATCATGATGGGCCTCATGGATGGGCCGCACCAATGGACCTCAAGTGGGCTTGGACCACACTAAAAATCATTTCAATAGTTGTAGGTGTAACATGTGTATCACTGTACACTGTCATTCCATGGGGCACATGGCCCACTAATGATGATCGGCACTGTCCAAACATTATCCAGGTAAATCAGCACCATCCAAACACTTCCCATGTAAATCAGCACCATCCAAGCATTACCTATGTAAATCTGCACCATCCAAACTTTCCAACACTGTCTGGACGGTGTGGATGAAACAAATACATTATGGTGCAGTCCACCGTCCAGATCTACTGGATGATGTGCATACACCACATACATCAAGGTGTGGCCCGCAAAACCGTTGACGTGCAGGGTAGCAGCAGTTGCCTGCTACACGGGACCCAGTAGGTGGACAGCTTGTATAGAATACATACATCCAAGGTGAGTCCCACCATCCCAATCCAACGAACGGTGTGAATGAAATGAATACATCAAGGTGTGCTCCACGGCACACCGTCCAGATGGACGGTGTGGAATACAACACATCATCAAGGTAGGCCCCACCATAATGTTATTTTCTATCCAACCTGTTCATACGGTCACAAAGACCTGAAACAAGAGTAAAAAAAACAAATATCATATTGGTCCAAAGCTTCTGTGCCCCAAAAAGGGTTTCAATGGTAAACGTTCAATCCTTCACTGTTTTCTACAGTGTGGTCCACCTGATACACGGATCTACCTCATTTTTTTTACTCAGGCTGAAAGAGAAGCTCACCAATTGAATGTACGGATTAGATGCAACATATACATCAAGGTGGCCTCACACCACCTGTCCATATAAACGGTGTGGACATATAATATATATACCAGGGTGGGTCCCACCCCACACGTGTGACACGTGTGGGTGGGTTCCACGCTAAGATAGATGGGCGGCGTGGCTTAAGCACATACATCAAGTGCCATCCCACCATCCCAAATCAAATGGACGGTGGGGATAGAAAGTACATTCATCAAGGCCCACACGTGCAGCACATGTAGGTGGGTCCCACCCACCAGGAAAATGGTTGGACGGCATGGTTACATCAATGCAGCGTGGTCCATCCAACACCGTCCCACGCTGGACGGTGTGGACAACACACACATGCCATAGTAGGTAAGCCCCACATGCATGGATGGTGTGGATTAAATCCATACATTCAAAGTGGAATCCCACCATCCCATCTGGACGGTGTGGATATGCAATGCATGAGGTGGGCCTCATCCCGTGGATGCACAACATAGATAAAACACTCCATCACGGTAGGGCCCAGCCGACTTGGACGATTTGGATGACCCACCATCCCATCTAGATGGTGGGGATATAATGGATACAGCAAGGTGGGTCTACGTGGTGGCCCACCAGCATGGGATACAAGCTGATATTTGTATCTTCCCTCCCATCTTAAGCCTGCCCATACGAATAGCCAAGTGGCTATATGAACGACATGGATAAAACACTTGCATCATGTGGGTCTCACGTCCAGCCATTGGACGGTGTGGACATCATGCACACACTCATCAGATGAGCCATCATACAAGGAAATGAGAGAGAGAGAGAGATGGCGTAACGATGGGGGGACCTCGACACTATGGGCCCTCCCTAGGATCTACAACACATACATCAAAATGGTCCCATCACAAGTGGGCCATACATCAACCTAATGCTATGAACACCCACCTTTAATCTCCTCTTTCTTCTTCTACCAATGCGATCTAGTGCTCCAATGGATGTAATTCAATGGTCGAGATGAAGCTTAGAGGGTGGGATTGGATGGTAGAAAGGTGGGCCACACTAGCTTCTCCATGGGAGGCTTGAAGAGCTTGGACGTTAGGTTCTCTTTGGGAGCTCAGGAGATTGTTAGAGAGAGAGAGAGAGAGAGAGAGAGGGAGAGAGAGAGAGAGAGAGAGAGCGAGGAGTGATGGAATGATAAGGGATGAGTGGAATGGGTGTTGTAAGAAAGGGATGGAGAGGTATGGGTTTTTTTGAATTTTTGGTAAAAGAGGGATGAGTGGGGGGAGAGAGAGAGAGTTGACATAAGGAAAGAAGGGATGGGTGCTTGTACTTGAGATAGGGTGTGTACTTGATTGATTGATTGATTGATTGATGGGATAGGTTGTACAGATTCTCTCGAAATTCGTAATGCATGGCATTCCTAGAACTGAATGTTGGCCCACATCTTCTGGCTCGGGTATCGCTTCAGCGCGTGAAACGCAACAACGGCGCAGTCGCAAGGATACAAGTTTCGAGTCAAGCCAATTTTGATATACGGGACATGACTCAAGATCGTGCGCAAACGCCGATAACAGATCATGGGTCACCGAAATTCGACCACGGAAGCCTAAAAAACGGTACGGGCTAAGATACGGATCTCACATTTTGACTTTTTTAGAGGTACCATGATTCACTCTTCACCATTATTTTGAGCTAGCGATGATGTAAAAATCACTCCTGTGGTAGCTCACAGCACATCATTTCTAGTCGAGGCCAATTGGTTTCTTTGATTCAAAGATTTATCATGAATGTATTCAATGAAAAATTCAGTCGGTGTAAACTAGAAAACTATTTTGCTGAGAGTTTCCATGCGATTGAATGAGATTGTGATTCCTACGAAACAATACATTACTAGGAGTTTGAACAAATTTACACTTTATTTTGGAGATGAAGGGGAGGATCACAACGCCAAAATGGCGGATTTGCGACGGACTGGTTTATCGACGGAGTTAATCCGTCGCTAACAGAAAAAGTCCGTCACCATTCCCATATTTCTCGAAATTCTGTAGGTTAAAATGTCACGGAATTTCGCGACGGACCAAACTCTGTCGCTAAAATCTGATTTACGATGGATTTTGGTTCGTCGTAAATTAGCGACGGACGAAATCCGTCGCAAATATTGATTTTGCAACAGTTCAATTGTACAATCGTAAAAGTTTTTCAGTTGCTTTTGCATTGGCTCATGGTCCGTCATAAAAGGTCTTTTTCCCTAAACATTAATTTTTTTTCCTTTTTTTTAGAATATAATGGAAAAATATGTCTTTTTGTAAGCTAATAATTATTTTTAATAGAATTTCAATGGTTTAATTGTACATATTTGTTTATAAGATTATTTTTTAACAACTGATTGAATGCAAAAAATAAAAAAATAATTAAAAAAAATTATTTTTATAACAAATGAGTGGAAATTTATTTTTATTTTAATTTAAAATTAGTATCTAAATGATTTGTAATATCGCATGAAAAAGAATATTGAGAAGTTTAAAAAATTTAACAATGTTAGAAGGAAAAAATGAGATTATGAAAAAATAAAAATTGTGATTGAATAAAAATCCATTTTGTGGGAAAAGAATAGAATATTGAATAACATGAATAAATTTGAAAAAAAAAAAGCATTTTCTTTTGAGAAAAAAATAATATCTTGAAAAAAGAAAATTAAAAATATTTTTAAAAGTGTGAAAATTTTCAAAATGTTGAAAAATGAAAATATTTTAAAAAAGAAAATGAGAGTTTGTATTTTGAAAAATAAAATAAAATTGAGAAGTTCGATAAAAATTGACAAGTTTTGTGGGGCCCATCATGATGTGTATCGAACATTAACAGTGTATTTGATGTGTCCCCTTTAGGTTATGAGATATCTCAGAAATCATCTGTAAATGAAACTCGGGTGGGCCATACCATCTCAAGACATCTTAAAAAATATAAAAGCACTTAGTGGGGCCCACATGAGTTTTGGATGCCGCTAAAACTTAGTCTGACCCCTCATCCAAGTGGGACACACATAAATAGTGGGTTGGATATGTGAATCACATTATGGCAGACCCAATATATGATTATGAATGTTTTAAGGAAACCCCTCTACATTTAGGTGAGTTACTCATTACCCTTACCAGAGTAAACTCTGTGGGGTCCACTGTTATTTATTTATTTTATCTACTCCATTTTTCCATGTTAATAGATAATTTGAGGTCTAAAGAACAAAAAGGAAGCATATCCAAAGCTCAAGTGGACCACACCACAGGAAATTGTGTGATTGAACCTCTACCATTGAAAAATTCTTGGAGGCCATAAGTTTTGGATCAAGCTGATGTTTGTGTTTTCTCTTCATTCATATCTATTTGATATTATGAACAGGTTGGACCTTATCTATCATAGATTAAATGAGGGATTTTATCTGTCGAAAAAAAAATGACCCAGTAAACAGCGACAGACCAAGCGACATATGAAAACTGTCGTTTATTTGGTTTTATGACGCATTTGGTCCGTCGCAAATCAGTGATTTTGGCATAGTGGATGTTCCCACTGAGAGACCATTTTGGCGTTTACATGATACCAAATAGTGATAAAAGTTCTCTAAATAATTTCTAAGTTAACGTTGAATAAGAAGAATGATTCCCCAATGGAGTCACCATTTTGTTTCGATAAGAAACGAATGTGTTTTGTTTGGGGAATTATCGTATTCAATAATTAATGAAGAAAGAATAAGAGACCAGTTATCATAAAGTATTTTATTCATTTTGGAATTTATTTACATCCTCATGTCTCCCTTGTTTCTGAAATAAAGTAAACAATTATGGAGTACAAGAAATGAATATGTTCAAATATCAATTTTGGAAGCATTTCGAATCATGATATGATCTTCTGATTAGAGAAGCTATTATGCGAAAATGATTTTCTCTTGACCAATCTTGTTAACTCTTTTAGTAAGCTTTCTCCTTCTGCATAAATCAAGCTCCCATGGAATTCTGAAGATGTAAACTAAAACCAAGAGGTTACTGTGCGCGTAACAGGGGTGTTGTGCGCCACGAGATGAGTCCCAAACATGTTGTTACACGGACACCTTATTGCATGCCGAGCAACAGATCTTTCCCTGTACCTTGCGAACTCTGAAGATGCTTTCCTTCTTCTATCAGCTCCGGAAGTCTGAATAATGCAAATGAAGAGAGCAGAGGGGTATTTATAAGCTTTCACAAGTGCAAACCCCTATATCCACGTAATATATCCTTGTTCTACGGGAGATGAATCCCATTGCCCCCCGCACAATGGATCATCCAGACATTTGGCTGTGCAGCCATCATTTTGTCATTACGAATCTCTTAATGACTTTTTATCTTTTCTGGTTGAACATATGTTGTCTCCTCGACACTCAATAAAGAAGATCGTTGCTTGAAGCTTCAACCACATCTTCGAAGCGTCATTTGAAGATAAGTACAATTGTCAATTGTATTCTTTATTTAGGTTTTTCTAAGATAGCCCAAAAATCTCTATGGGTTGATTTGTGATAGCCCGTGAAAATCACAAAGGGGTTTTATTATGATAGCCCATGAAAATCACGAGAACTATAAGAGGTCAAGGTGGACCTGTGTAAGTGCTATAGTTTGAATCCTCTTTGGTTGTCAAATTTTGTGTGTCAAAACCTCTATATATTGTTGAATATGTTCGAGACATCACGTCAACACTTCGAGACAAGATGATGAACTTCTCAAGTTAGTTCAAGTTACAATATTGACGATTTTAAAGAAGAGTTCAAGTCAAAGACTCTAATTCGAATTCAAGTTCAAGATGTAAAGTTCACATATATTCAAGTTCAAGATTCAAGCATAGTTAGGGAACTGAGAGCAGCTCAAAACAACATTCACATCAAGCTTGTGAAGGGTTCAAGTTTATGAAGGGTTCAAGCTACATTAAGAAGAACTCAAGCTTTGTAAAGTTCAACGTCTAAGCAAATGAAGGTTCAATGTCCTTACTTATTGAGGTTTGATTGACCTTAGGTTGACCTTTAGAGTAGGTCACTTTGGATACATAATTTATATATCTTTTACAAATGATTTTGGTCTGTACTAAGACTAGTTCTAGACCTTGTTCGACTAGTCCTAGCACTGGTTCAACCAATCCTAGAAATTTCAAGACCAGTCAAAGTTTTGTTGCAAATTATCAAATTTTTTCTGTTCGGCTACGACTAGTCCTGGAGTCTACTCGACCGGTCATGGGATGGTCTCAATTCGACCTTTCATGGGATGGTCTCGATTCGACCTTCAACCAGTCGTGGAGCTACGATTCAAACTCCAACGACTAAATCAAGTGTCGCTCGACTAGTTGTGGGGTGGTCACGACCAGTCGTGAACGGCCTTCGACCAGTCGTGTACTGCTCAGGACCGGTCGTGTAACGGCTTTATCCGATCGCGTCAGAAAATTTAAAAATCTATTTTTTCTTCGACCAGTCGTGGTGACCCTAGGACCAATCGAATACGAATTTCTACAGCTATAAATACCACACAAATTTTAAAGTTTTTCATCGATAATTAAGTGAATTCAAAGCTCCACTCTGAGATAAGTTTGTCTGTTCTTAAGCTATATTGTGCATAATTCTATTTCCTTTTGTTATCTTTTTACTATTTGATTTGATTCGATATTCCAATCTGATTTGAATAGAGGAAATATTGTTTTCCTTCTTCTGGGAATTAAAATCAAATAGTGGTAGCCCAGTTTGATTTAACTTAAAATCAATTAGAAGTTAGAACCATTATAAAGTGAGTATTGGACATTGAACTTTCATATCCGAACATCTACTCCAATTGGTTCTTCCGGGCTGCTACAAGAGGAGAAATCCAGGTATTTTACAATTCTGTAAAATTTCTATACTTTTAGTTTTTTTTAGGGATTCCCTAGAAAAATTCCATTTGTTGATTATCTGAGGAGAGCCAGAAAACTCAGAATAGTGTGGGTTTTTGAATTGTGTAAGGTCAAGTTAAAAGACACAATTGTGAAGGTTTTAGGTGAACCTGTGAAACCTATTTTAATAGTGAACGCTAATATCCCTGTGAGGATATTAGGAGTGGAGTAGCATTCTGTGCGGCTGTTGTAAAACAGTTGGTGTACACACAGGCGAACCACTATAACTCCTTGTCTTGTGGATTGAATGCTTGCTTAATTCCTTATCTTTCATTATTTAGTTTTGTGGATGTACATGTGAATGTGAATGCTGTAACAATTTTCATTTCAAGCAAGTGTGGGGAATGTTGTAATAATCTAGAGTTTTATTTCAGTATTTAATCTCTTGCAATACTTTTATCAATTTGTGCTTCAATTTCAGTAATTATTCTATTAAGGTTGCCCTATCATTTTTATGGTGCATGGTTGTCCCTAGAATAATCATTTCTTAAGATTACAATTCCTTGCTATTTATTTTCAGATTGAGTTCTTGATTTAAAAGATGTTCTAGAAATAAGGTTGTCCTACCATAAGCCCTTGTTTATTATGGTCTAAGGTTGTCCTTAGAACTGAATTTGTATCAACCTCTCAATGCTTGTTTATTGAGATTAATTTAATTTCAGCATTGTGAATTGATTTATTATTTTAAGGCTATTTCTTTATTTTAATCCACTGTATTTAAGTTTAATTTGGCATAGTCCTATTCACCACCCCCCCCCCCCCCCCCCCCCCCCTCTAGGACATATAGCTTGGCCATTTCAAGTGGTATCAGAGCCTAATAGCTCATTCTTATTACTTTTTATTTAGATTTATTTCCTGAGCTAACAATCTAAGCTATATTATAAAGATGTCAAATTTCGATAGTCTTTCAGTCACTAGGCCTCCACCATTTGATGGCTCCAACTATGCCTATTAGAAAGCCAGAATGAGGATCTTCCTCAAATCAATGGATGAGAGTGTGTGGCAAGCTACAGTGACAGAATGAAAACCCCCTACCACTGAAGTAACTGGAACCGACGGTTCAAAAACAATGAGAATTTCTCCTTATTTCTCATGAACTACACTTCAGAAAAGTGAGAGTAATGCCAATGCTAAAGCACTAAATGCTATCACTTGTGCACTATCACCGGATGAATTCAAAAGAATCATATCCTGTGATACTACAAAGCAAACCTGGGATATATTAGAAATGACACATGAGGGTACATCAATTGTCAAGAAATCTAAAGTCCAATTCCTCACAACTAAGTTTGAAAAAATTCATATGGGGAAAAATGAAATGTTTATGGACTTTTACACTAGATTGAATGACATTGTAAACTCAATGTGGGGTCTTGGCGATAAAATTGCAGAAAGTAAAGTGTGTGCAAAGATACTACGCTCACTTCCTAAACGGTTCAACTCAAAAGTAACCGCGATCCAGAAACTTCATGATACGGATAACATGAGGGTAGAAGAACTAGTTAGTTCTTTACAAACCTATGAATTAAATTTTAAAGCTCCTAAAGGTAAATCTATTGCTTTAACATCTTCTAAAATTATTTCTCAAGAAAACTCAGATTTTTTACAAGATTTTTAAAAGTAAGAAAAGGGTCGATTTCCAAAAGACAAACGAGAAGAAACGATTTAAACCAAAGTTTAAAACTTGGAAGTCTTTGAAAGATAGTCAATGTTACAACTGCCAATAATATGGGCATTTAGCAAATAAATGTCCTAAAAAGGACAAACCCAAAAAGAAGGGTATGTTGGTTACATGGGACGAATCATCTGATTCTGAAGCCTCTTTTGAATCAAAAGATTCTGAAATCGAGTCAGGCAATGATGTAAAAGCCCTTATGACTCTAGCCAAGTTCACATTCTCAGATCACGACGATTCAACTAGTGAAGATAATTTGCATAGTGATCATGAAAATGAAGAAGATCTTCAGGATGCTTATAATTCCTTGTTTAATGAAAGTTGTAAAATTGCTGTCAAACTTAAACTTCAAAAAGAAAAGTATTCTAAACTCAAAGAATGTTTCGAGACTCTTGTTTTAGAAAAATCACAAAATTCAGATTATTTTGAAAAATCTAAATGTAATTTGAAATTCAAAACCTCACTGATTGAAGATTTGAAATTTGAAAATGAGAAACTTAAGAATGAAGTATCTTCTCTTCTAAGTTTGAAGGACACATGGAGATATTCCCAAGGTGATCCAAAGTTAGAAAAATTATTATCCGGATTAAGAAAATGTGGCGATCAATCCGGGTTGGGCTATGATAAGAATATATCTCCTAAACAGAAAAATACTCCTCTCAAGTTTGTGAAAGGAGAAGCCTCAAACTCAAAAGATAAAAATACTTAAGAGTTTTTCTAAAAATCCAAAAACTTTTCAAAAACCTAAAAGCAGCTATGTCAATTTCAAAAATCAGATCAAAAACCCGCTTGTTGAAAAGATCGTTGATTTACTCAAGGAGCTCTTAAAATCTAACTCAATAGGTCATACTTACAACTACAATCAAAAGAAGACCAAATATACTCCTAAACCCAAAACTGTTCTAAAATGGGTTCCTAAGGGTGCTTGCTTGGTTGCCCACACTGCTTTTAAAGCAACAACCCATTCAAAGTGGTACCTAGATAGTGGATGCTCCAGGCATATGACAGGAAACAAAGCTTTATTCACTGATCTTATAGACATGACTGATGGGTCAGTCACATTTGGTGATGGAAGCAATTGCAAGATTATTGGCAAAGGTACGGTTCAACTTTACAACCTTCCTCTATTTAAAGATGTCTTATATGTTGAGGGGCTAAAACACAACCTGTTAAGCAGATCTCAAATATGCGATAACAACCATAGTGTGAAATTTTCCAATCAAAGTTGTGAAATTATGAACAGAAAGGGTTTTATTATATTAATTGGTCGCAGAACTTCTGAAAACTGCTATATAGTAAGTGATGGTAGCTCATCTAACCAAAAGTGCTACATGGTCCACACCAATGAGACAGAATTATGGCATAAATACCTTGGACATGTGCACTACCGAAATTTATACAGATTGAGCAAAGGAAAACTAATTAGAGGTCTACCTAAGTTACAAAGAATAGACAAAATATGTGGTGAATGCTAGTACGGTAAACAAACTAGGAGCTCTCACAAAAAGGTGAACTCCAATGTCACATCAAGACCACTCGAGCTTCTCCACATGGATCTTATAGGACCAACTAGAACGGAAAGTCGGGGCGGCAAAAAATACATCTTGGTTATCGTAGATGATTATACAAGATACACTTGGGTTTCATTTTTAAGAAATAAATCAGAAACTCTTGATGAAGTAAAAAAGATCATCAAACGAATTCAAACTGAAAAATGTTCTCATGTCAGTAAGATCCGTAGTGATCATGGATCTGAATTTGAAAATAGCGATTTTGAAAAATTTTATAAGGAACAGGGAATATCAAATGAATTTTTTACATCCAAAAAATTACAACAAAATGGTATTGTGGAAAGGAAAAACAGAGTGCTTCAAGAAATGGAAAATGTTATGTTGAATAGCATGAAGCTCCATAGAAATCTATGGGCTGAAGCAATAAATACTGCCTACTACATTATTAACCATGTTTATACTTGTAAATCAAATAATAAAACGGATTATGAAATGTGGTTTGACAAAAATCCTACTGTCAAATACTTTCATGTTTTTGGCAGCAAGTGCTACATTTTGCGTGACCGTGAAAACTTGGGAAAGTTCGACACTAAAAGTGACTAAGGGACCTTTTTAAGATATTCTTTAAACAATCGTGCTTATCGTGTTTTAAATAACAGGACTGGTGTGATTTAAGAGTCAATTAATGTGGTCATTGATGATCACTTGAATACACCTGCCCCTAGTTCAGACAATGATGAAGTTCTTGTAGTTGAAAAATCAGATACTTCATCAAGTGAAATTAATTCTGAATTAAGGACTATTAAAGATCATCCAACTACTCAAATTTTTAGAAACCCTCTCACTAGTGTGTGCACTCGTAGACAAATTGAAGACAAATGTAATTACGTATGTTTTACATCCCAAATTGAACCGGCAAACGTAAAAGAACCACTTTCTGATGAAAACTGGACAGTTGCGATACAGGAAGAACTTAATCAATTTGTTCATAATGATGTCTGGTATCTTGTTCCTAGACCTACAGTTAAACACATTATTGGAACAAAATGCATTTTCAAAAACAAGTCTGATGAACTTGGAAATATTATTTGAAATAAAGCAAGAATAATTGTACAGGGGTACTCACAAATTGAAGGCATCGATTACGATGAAACCTTTGCCCCTGTAGCCCGTCTTGAATCTATCAGACTTTTTATATCCATTGCATGTTTTAAGAAGTTTAAAATTTTTCAAATGGATGTAAAGAGTACATTTTTGAATGGCGATTTACATGAAGAGGTATATGTGAAACAACCTCCAGGGTTTAAAGATCCTAAGTTTACTAATCATGTATATCGTCTTAAAAAGGCTCTCTATGGTTTGAAATAAGCTCCCAAGGCATGGTACGAAAAATTGATAAAGTTTTTACTAAGTCACAATTTTTAAATGGGTAGTGTCGATAAGATGCTCTTTGTTAAGAAGCATAACGATGATATTTTAATGGTTCAAATCTATGTTGACAATATTATTTATGAATCAATGTGTACTAACATGACTGTTGAGTTTACAGATCTAATGAAATCTAAATTCGAAATGAGCATGGTTGGGAAATTAAATTATTTCCTAGGGTTGCAAGTAAAACAACAACCTGATGGAATTTTTATTTCTCAAACTAAATATGCTTTGAACTTGATTAAGAGGTTCGGATTTGAGAATGGTAAGAATTTTGATACACCTATGAGTACAACTCTAAGACTTTCAAAAGACTCTACAAGTAAAGATGTAGATCCTAAGTTATATCGTAGCATGATTGGTAGTTTGCTTTACTTAACTTCTAGTAGACCTGATAATACTTTAAGTGTTGGGATTTGCACTAGATATCAGTCTAATCCTAAAGAATCTCACTTAACTGCTGTTAAACGAATTATTAGATATGTCACAAGTTCAGTTAATTTGGGTCTTTGGTATCCTTATGATACTAATGTTCAATTGGCTGGGTACTCAGATGTTGATTGGGCCGGTAATATTGATGACAGAAAATCAACCAGTGGTGGTTGTTTTTACATTGGAAATTGTTTGGTTTCTTAGTTTAGTAAGAAGCAAAGTTCCATATCACTCTCAACTGCTGAGGCTGAATACATTGCAGCTGGAAATGCATGTACACAGCTGGTTTGGATGAAACGAATGTTGAGTGATTATTGTATCGCACATGATTCAATGGTTTTATACTGTGATAATTCCAGTGCGATAAATATTTCGAAAAACCCAATCTACCATTCACGTACTAAGCACATTGACATTAGATTTCATTATATTCGTGAATTAGTGGAAGAAAAAGTAATATACTTAGAATACATACCCACTGAAACTCAACTTGCTGATATATTCACTAAATCGCTCGCAAAAGCAGGTTTAATAAATTGAAATTTAATCTTGGTATGTGCAATTTAAAATGATTGATTATGCATCTCTGTAGTATAGTGTATATATATTAATATATTAATGATTTTTATTTCAAATTTTGATAAAAATTATATTTTTTTTGGTACACGACCAGTCGAGGACGTACTCGACCAGTCGTGCCACGACCGGTCGAGGACGACCCACGACCAGTCGTGTAGCACGCTGATTGTGTTTATTTGGAAAAATACCTTCTTCCTCTTCATTCTAACCCTCCTCTCCAACGAGCTGAGCTACGAGTAGTCGAACCCCTGTGTTCGATTCCTTAAGGTTAGAGAATTTTGCTTCTTTTTCTTGAAGAATCACTGTCTTTTCTCTTCAATTTCTTGATTGTTATTGTCTATTTCACCTCTTTCTTCAAGATTTTTGGGTTTTCTTCCTCATTTGCTGATTTTAAAAAAACCCATCTCTATTTTCTTAAAATTTTTTGTATTTCTTCAAGAAAATGGATCCAAGAGCTAAAAAGAAAACTTCTAGAGGTGCTTCTTCTTCTAGATCAAATGTGATCACTAGACGCCATCTTAGGGCTCCAGAAGATGACCCACCGTATGATCGGGATTTGCGTATGCGAAATGTGATTGTAGAAAAGGCCGTTGATTTCAACCATATCGATCCTTTCAATCTTTTTTCTCTCCTTCAATCTGTAGGTTGGGAAAACATTTTACGCTGGGGCGGGCCGGCATACCAGTCCATAGCGCAGGCCATGGTTGCATACATTACTGAATTTTCTACTAAGCAACTAACTTTTTCTATTGCTACTAGAGAAGGGCCTTTTCCTATTGATCGACATTTAATCTCAGGCCTTATGGATATTTCTGTAAATGATGATGGTATTCATCCTAGCACACTTGCTGAGAAAGTGTCGGAATCTAAAAAATGCATTTATACTAGAACATTGTGTAACATGGATGCACCATGGAATCACACTGGGAATGCCCTCGCAATCAGATACTTGTTGCCCAGATACAGAGTCTTACATCGTATCTTCACATCTAATTTGTATCCCCATTCTGGAAACAAGAATGAGTTAACTCTGCTCATGGTTCGTATTTTGTACTCAATTATTATTGGTGCTAATATGTGTTTGCCCTCTTTGATTGTTACTCTATCATTCAATTCCGTATTCATCCTGGTCATAGTGATATTCCATTTGGATATCTGATGAATGTGTTAGCCACTAACATGTTAGTAGCTACGCCCATTGGAGAGGCTCCTATCCAACACCTTATATTCAACAACTCCAACATAAACAAAATGAAGTTGGATTTAGCTCGAGGATAAGTTGATATTGGTGCAGGTGAAGCTGCTGCTGAAGCCGGGAATGATGAAAAGGGTGATGCTCTTCCTCCAGATGATGTCAATATGGACGATCTTTTTAATGAAATTGAGTCAGACTCTGGAAATGATCCAAACTATGAGCCATCTGATTTTGATGCACGTCTGAGTGCATTAGAGGAGAAGGTAGAACAGATGAATGTTGGCCACAATGCTCAATTTAAAAATATGCGCAAGTATTTTAGGCGCTTACAAAAAGGTCATCATCAAATTAATCCTACCATACCTGCTCCTTCTTCTGGATCAGATTGAGAATTTTACTCTATAAGATTTTACTTTCTCTTTACTTGTGTGACTGAGTTTCTTTGACTTGACTTGATATCGTTTTATGATATGATATTCTGACTCCTTTCTTAATTATCCTGTTTTTTATTCTTCCTTTGTCATATTTTTGACAAAAAGGGAGAGAATTGTGGGATTGATTATGATTGATATTTAGATGATTGGTTCAATATGGGTAGGTGTACTACTCAGGGGGAGTTGGTAAACTTACAGAATTACAGGATGTAATGCTTGGTGATCTCATGACAACTGGTGCATGATTCTTTATTTATGCTTGTGCTCTGTTTCTCTTACTATTTCTCTTACTATATGAGTGTGTTTTGTCACAAATTTGACATAGGGGGAGATTGTAAGTGCTATGTTTTGAATCATCTTTGGTTGTCAAATTTTGTGAGTCAAAACCTCTATATATTGTTGAATATGTTCGAGACATCACGTCAATACTTCGAGATAAGATGATGAACTTCTCAAGTTAGTTCAAGCTATAATATTGACGATTTTAAAGAAGAGTTCAAGTTAAAGACTCCAGCTCGAATTCAAGTTCAAGATGCAAAGTTCACATATATTCAAGTTCAAGATTCAAGCATAGTTAGGGAACTGAGAGCAACTCAAAACAACATTCGCATCAAGCTTGTAAAGGGTTCAAGCTACATCAAGCAGAACTCAAGCTTCATAAAGTTCAACGTCTAAGCAAATGAAAGTTCAATGTCCTTACTTATTGAGGTTTGATTGACCTTAGGTTGACCTTTAGAGTAGGTCACTTTGGATACATAATTTATATATCTTTTACAAATGATTTTGGTCTATGCTAAGACTAGACCTGGACCTTGTTCGATTAGTCCTAGCACCGGTTCGACCAATCCTAGAAATTCTAAGGCCAGTCGAAGTTTTGTTGCAAATTATCAGATTTTTTCTGTTCGGCTACGACTAGTCCTGGAGTCTGCTCGACCGGTCGTGGGATGGTATCGATTCGACCTTCGACTAGTCATGGAGCTACGATTCAAACTCCAGCGACTAAATCAAGTGTCGCTCGACTAGTCGTGGGGTGGTCACGAACAGTTGTGGACGGCCTTCAACTAGTCATGTACTGCTCATGACCGGTCGTGTAACGGCTTTATCCGATTGCGCCCGAAAATTTAAAAATCTATTTTTTCTTCGACCAGTCGTGGTGACCCTAGGACTAGTCGAAGATGAATTTCTGCAGCCATAAATCGCACACGAATTTTAGAGTTTTTCATCGATAATTAAGTGAATTCAAAGCTCCACTCTGAGATAAGTTTGTGTCTGTTCTTAAACTATATTATGCATAATTTTATTTCCTTTTGTTAGCTTTTTACCATTTGATTTAATTCGATATTCCAATCTGATTTGAATAGAGGAAATATTATTTTCCTTCTTCTGAAAATTAAAATTAAATAGTGGTAGCCCGGTCTAATTTAACTTAATATCAATTAGAACTTAGGACCATTATAAAGTGAGTATTGGACATTGAACTTTCATATCCGAACATCTACTCCAATTGGTTCTTCCGGGCTGCTACAAGAGGAGAAATCCAAGTATTTTACAATTCTGTAAAATTTCTATACTTTTGATTTTTGTTTGGGATTCGTCAGAAAAATTCCATTTGTTGGTTATCTGAGGAGAGCCAGAAAACTCAGAATAGTGTGGGTTTTTGGATTGTGTAAGCCGAAGTTAAAAGATAAAATTGTGAAGGTTTTAGGTGAACATATGAAACCTATTTTAATAGTGAACGCTAATATCCCTGTGAGGATATTAGGAGTGGAGTAGCATTCTGTTGGCTGTTGTAAAATAGTTAGTGTACACACAGGCAAACCACTATAACTCCTTATCTTGTTGATTGAATGCTTACTTAATTCCTTATCTTTCATTATTCAGTTTTGTGGATGTACATGTGGATGCGAATGCTGTAACAATTTTTATTTCAAGCAAGTGTGGGGAATGTTGTAATAATCTAGAGTTTTATTTCAGCATTTAATCTCTTGCTATACTTTTATCAATCTATGCTTTAATTTCAGTAATTATTCTAGTAAGGTTGCCCTGCCATTTTTATGGTGCATGGTTGTCCCTAAAATAATCAATTCTTAAGATTGCAATTTCTTGCTATTTATTTTTAGATTGAGTTCTTGATTCAAAAGACATTCTAGAAATAAGGTTATCCTATCATAAGCCCTTGTTTATTATGGTGTAAGGTTGTCCTTAGAACTGAATTTGTATCAACCTCTCAATGCTTGTTTATTGAGATTGATTTAATTTTAGCATTATGAATTGATTTATTATTTTAAGGCTATTTCTTTATTTTAATCAAATGTATTTAAGTTTAATTTGGCATAGTCCTATTCACTCCCCCTCTAGGACATATAGCTTGGCCATTTCAACCTGTGAAAACCTTGGTATGGTGAAAGCTAAATTTATGAGGGTAGTAATTTTGGAAGTGAAGTAGGTGTGGGTTTAAGCACAGAACCACTATAACCCCTTGCACCTATGTGATGATTGTTTATTTCATTATTTGTAACGAATACAATATTTATTTCATTGTCTCTTTCTAGTATGAAATTTTTCTTTCAAAGACATCCTGATATAATGTTATCCTGCCTAAAATACTAGGTGAATGCTGTCTTACGAATTATTTAGAATCAAGGTTTCAATACTTTGTGTGATTGAGATTATTTATTCTGTTTTAATTTGAAGAATTTGGTATTTTCCTATTCAACCCCTACCCCCGCCCTCCTAGACATCGATAGCTCATCTTTTAGCTGGACCCAATACTAGTTACATTGGGGTTCTCCCATGTCAATCAGATCAGTCTAATGTATGGATGATCATTGTCTATTTATAATGCTGAATAACACTTGAATAAATTTAGAGTACCATCGTTCCCCTTAAATGAGTTCATTTATAACTATTAGTGCGCTACGATCTTACTAAAACTCATTAGCCAAGCATGGTGGTATGGAAGACAGTGTTAGAGCTGTTGATCTATGCTGGGGTGATGAGCCTTCCCATAGTGACTGTTGAGCAATAATGGAGGCAGCATGCCTACCATGTATATTAGAATAATGTGATGAACTCAAAAATGGATAAAGAGACACAGGTGAGGAACCGCTACGCCCGCTACAAGCCTTATAAGCTGATTAAGACCTGTAATATAACGGTAGTACCCTAGCTCCCCCAATATGCTTCTTGAATAAGACATAACAATTACTAGGCTAATCATGCATAAAAAATGCACTTGTTGGTAATGTTGGTGTTGAGCCACATTACCTTAGGTATTCTGCAAAATAGGCATTGAAGTCGCATGATGAGGGAGCGTTGGCATTCTACAAAATAGGCATTAAAATCGCTTGTTGATGGAGTGTTGGATTGTGAGGATCATGCATCATCTTATCATAACACTCATACACCTAAAAAAACTAGATAGGAAATAGTTATTTATCCGTGCTATCATTACATGCACTGATTAAGTTGATAACAGAACAAATGGTACCATTAAGTTGATCACTCACTCCTACTCTGAGATAGTGTTTTAAAACATCAACCAGACATTTCTATAGATTCATGTATCACTAAGGCCAACTCCTTGGAGGGCGCATATATACATAAATTCGGATGAGTTTTCATACTTCCATCTTTCTAATGGATAGCTCTAGCTGCCTCGCCTTGCTGCTGGATTGATGGATGTTCTTTTTGTTGGGTAGACTATAAACTTGACACATTTTCTCTTTCTTTTAAAACTGTATATTGGGTCCCAGCTATGGACTCAACACTTTGAATAGATATATGATGTATATTTTGGACTTCTTACTTTACATTGGATACATTTATTTCAAAGTATTTTACACTATTTTAATTTAGTTCTATGATTGCTTAGATATTATTCAGTGTTCAATGCCATCGAAGGAAGATCGATCACATCGAAATTATAAGGAAAAATTTATTTGTTTGACACAATTGGGTGTAAAGTTCGATTCCATCGAGGACCCTTCGATTTCATCGAATGCAAGTTTCGATGTCATCGAAGCCAATTTGATGACATGTTTCTAATTTTCAAGCTCAACTCACTGGACAATTTTGGACCAATTTCGGCTACATCAAGGAACTGTTTGATGACATCGAAGATCAAGTGATGCAATCAACAATTTACGTAGTGTGAAAGGCGCGAAGTTTCAAATGCAAATTCAACTTGAACTCCCACCTTCGATGACTTCAAAGGTGTGTAGAGTGTATAAAATTGAGTAAGTTTCCAAAGTTGGCCAAACAAAGCCTATATATTTCAATTTTTCAAGTGATTCTAAACACGAATTAGGGTTAGAGGAGTACAACAAAGGGTGTAACAACTTCCAAGGAGTTCTTTATTTTTCTTAAATTAGTTTTTCATGTTGTTCTTTGAGAGTTTAGCTTAATCATGTATTTGGTTGGCTAATCTCTTAGCTAGAGTTAAGAGTTGAAGTTTGTAGCTTGTTTGAATGCTTTTCTTAGTTTGATTCACGTTCATGAAGTTTATGTTGAATATTTCAAAGTTACGGTTTGAATAAAAGAAGTATTTTTTATTATTAGTTTGATTTATCATCGACTCCGGGTACAATGGATGCTTAGAAACTTCATAAATGCTCTCTCTATTTATGGTTGTTTGATATGTAGAATTCTTTGATCTAGCCTTGACTACGAGTATGGTAAATGCTAAGAACTCTCTACAATCAATTCAACGGGACTGTTATACATGGATCGTTACTATGGATGTTCATAATCTGTTTTGAAACAATTTATGATGTTTTAACTGCTCTATCATCCGACTAGATAGATTATGACTTTGATTCCAATTGAAGCGTTGATCGAATTAAGTAAGGATGCATTAAAGCAACTACAAATGGATCCTTAGCTCTCTAGTTCCCATAATCTGATTCGTTTCAATTCACAATCTCTTCAATCACAAGTTTTACATTTAGTTTTTAATTCTAATTCTTAATTAGTCCAGTTACACATCTTCAGTACCTATGAGTACAACCTCGGTCTCATCGAGATTATTACTACATCACAACCCTGCACTTGGGGTACGAGCGAACAAGTTTTTGGCGCCATTGTCGAGGATTGCAATGTGCTAATTATTTAAGTTTTAGAATTAGTTCGGATTAAGTTTTTGCCCATTTTTCTTTTATTTTCTGAATTTGTTTTAGGAACTTACTTTTCTGTTTTGTAGCATGTAACTTAGCGGTTCTTCTTTAGTTACATCCTTCTAACTCTTCTCTTTTCTCTAATTTCTGAATTTCTATTCGAGTATTAAGAAGTTTTAGAATCAAGAGGGTGTGAGTGTTTCATGATCAAGTGGGTTTGTGACAACACTCATTGTCTCTTGAGCGAAGGAAGATTAGTTAAAGGGTTGCCTATCCATCATCGAATTAGACACCACTTGAGATTCTCTAAGTTAATCGAAGTAATGGCTGCAAATTAACCTCAATATCTAGTTAAGGAGGTTCAAGATGAGAATGAGGTGCATTATGCTCTCCCACCTTGTACTTTACGAGATTACTTACAACTTGCACGCATAAGTACACCTTTTTACATGGTATTTTCACTTAATGCAGGAAACATAGATTTTAAACTGAGAGTGATACCACTCCTTCCTAAATTTCATGGACTAGACTCTAAAACCTTGTACTTCCACATTAAAGAATTTGATGAAATAGTCGCCACATTGCACTTTCCAAATGTGTCTTAAGACATAGTAAGACTAAAGTTGTTTCCTTTCTCATCGAAGGAGAAGGCTAAGTCGTGCTTGTACTTCTTAAAGCCACAATCATTCAGCACATAGGCCAAGATAACCTGGGAGTTCCTTAAAAAATTCTTCCCGGTGCACAAAACAAATACATAAGGAGGGTGATCATGAATTTTCCCCAAAAAGAGGAAGAGACCTTCCAAAGTTGGGAGTGATTCAAGGATCTCATAAATTTGTATCTGCATCATGGCTACAAGATATGGTGGATAATAAGGTTTTTTTTATTACAGAATGACTTCGCCCATGCGCCAGTTTGTAGAGATGATGTGTAATGATGAATTCATGAATAAGGAGGCCGATGATGCGTGCAATAATTTTGATCTACTCATAAAAAATATGCAATCATAGGACACCTCCCTAAGACCCACCACTTCTAAGCTTACTCAGTCAAGCGCAATGGGAGGAATGTATGTCTTAAAAGAAGAAGACGACATGAGTGCAAGGGTGGCCAATCTCTAGAGAAAAATCGATGCAACGGAATTTGAGAAGGTAGAAACTTCCAAACCTGAGGAGGTTGTGGAATTTTTTGTTGTATTTGTGCTAGCAACATACATGTAACTCAGGATTGTCCCACAATTCCTATTTTTCAAGAGTTATTGAATGAAAAATCAAATGCCGTAAACAATTACCAATGACCATTTAGCGGACCCACCTCAAATACTTATAATTCCAACTGGAGGAACCATCTAAACTTTTGTTGGAGGAAGGACAAATGGCCAAACCTCAAGAGGCCCTTACTCAACTACTCGATCAAAGGAAACCTTAAGAGGATCTAGTTTTAAAGCACATTCAAATCCAAGGGCTCTTCAATCAAAGCACACTACAAGCATTCCAAGACCTTACTAAGGCTATACAAAGGATTGAGTCACACTTAACGATTGAGGAAAATGGACTTTTTTAACCCAACCTCTACCTAATCCAAAGCTGCAATGTGAAGTAAGTGACCCAAGCTCTTCTCATCATGTAGAGCAGGTTAAATCTATCACCACCCTGAGAAGTGGAAAAATGATTGATAAGACTATCCCAACAAGGGCTGATGAGCCTAAGGACTCAGAAAAAGTTAAGAGAGATGATGGACCTAGCATTACTCCATAAGAGAAAGAGCCAGAAAGAGCATACAAACCGGTTGTGCCATTCCCCTAATGGCTGATTGCACCAAAAACTCTATCCAACTCTCAGGATATTCTCGAGATGCTAAAATAGGTGAAGATCAACATTCCTCTCTAAGTTTCCATTAAACAAACACCATCACATGCCAAGTTTCTGAAAGATCTATGCACTACCAAAAGGCGATAAGCCATACAAAAGAAAATTCTGTTAACTAAAAAAGTGAGTGCCATCTTAAAATAAGAAGTTCCATAAAAGCACAAAGATTTGAGTAGCCCAATTGTCTCTTATGTAGTCGGGGACCACCGGATCGAGCACACACTTCTCGATTTAGGAGCGAGTGTAAATCTGATTCCAAACTCGGTCTATGAACAGCTTAGCCTTAGTGAATTTAAACTAGGACCACACTTCAATTAGTTGATCGATTGGTTCGTATACCGAGAGGAATGATAGAGGATGTTCTTGTCCAAGTCAATAAATTCTACTACCCAGTAGATTTTATTGTTTTGGATACACATGTTATGGATGTAAGCACTCAAATTCTAGCCATCTCAGGCCGCCCATTACCCGCCACATCAAACACAATCATTAATTGTAGGAATGAGGTGATGAAATTGACTTTCAAGAACATGACATTAGATATAAATATTTTCAATATGTGCAAACAACCCGAGGAATCTGATGATGTCCATAAAATCAACCTGATTGACTCATTTGTGGAAGATAGAGCTATCCTGACTATATACTCTGATGCTCTGGAAACATGCTTAGCCCACTCCCTCGATTTGGATGATGATATGATTAGGGAGATGGATGCCTTTCTTAATGCAACACTGGTACTTAAAGTTGACCGGTGGAGGCCACAATTTGAACAATTGCCCCTAAATGAGATAAAGCCTCTGCCATTAAGCATCAAGGCACCAAAGCTTGACTTAAAACCCTTACCAACTGATCTTAAACATGCTTAGGTCAAGATGAGACATATAATGATAATTTCTACCCACCTAAATAAAGGACAAGAGAATATGCTTCTAGCTACTGTGAAAAAACACAAAGGAGCCCTTAGATGGACCATCATAGACCTTAAGAGATTAAATCTTTCGATTTGTACTCACCACATTCGCCTTGAGAATGATGCAAAAATGTTTAAAAAACCACAAAAAAGATTAAATCCAAACATGAGAGAGGTGGTTAAAGTTGAGGTGATTAAACTATTGGATGTGGGTATCATATACCCAATATCCAATAGCCAATGGGTGAGTCCAACTTAGGTGGTTCTTAAGAAGTCCGGGATCACCATCACAGCTAATTCTCATAATGAACTTGTGCTAACTAGAGTCACAACTGGTTGGAGAATGTGCATTGACTACCAAAAACTAAATACCATCACTAGGAAAGAAAACTTTCCTTTACCTTTCATTAACTAGATTCTAGAAAGGTTAGCTGGTCATTCCAACTATTATTTTCTGAATGGTTATTTGGGCTATAACCAAATAAAGATATCCCCTATAGACTAAGAGAAGACAACATTTACATGTCCCTTTGACACTTTCACATATTGGAGGATGTCATTCAGACTATGTAATGCCCCCACCACATTCCAACGATGCATGTTGAGTATCTTCTCAGACATAGTGGGGCAATTTCTAGAGGTCTTCATGGATGACTTCTCTGTATTTGGTTCATCTTTCAGTGATTGCATTAATAATATAAAACAAGTGCTAAAAAGATGCGAGGAAAAGAACTTTGTACTTAACTGGGAGAAGTGTCACTTCATGGTTCGCAAGGAAATTATGCTTGAGCATTTTATATTGTCCAATGAAATTAAGGTGGATAAAGAAAAAATTGATCTTATCTCTAACCTACCTCCTCCCAAAAGCATTCACAATATATATTCCTTTTTTAGGACACGTCGGCTTCTATAGAAGATTCATAAGGAACTTTAGCCCCATATCTCATCCTTTATGCAATCTACTTCAAAAGGAGACCCCGTTCGAATGGTCTGAAGAATGCCAAAAATCTTTCTCCAAGCTTAAGGGCATGTTAACTAGCATGTCAATCATGTAGCTACTTGACTGGAGCCCTCCTTTTAAGATCATATGTGATGTGAGTGATTATGCAATTGGGGCAGTATTAGGCCAGAGAAAAAAATAAAAAGCCCTACATGATCTACAATGCAAGTAGAATTCTAAACTCTTCCCAGATGAAGTATTTTACTATGGAGAGAACTCTTAACTATAGTCTTTGCACTAGACAAGTTTAGGTCTTACTTGATCGAATCTAAGATCATAGTATTCACGGACCACTCGGTGCTGAAGTACCTTCTTTCCAAGAAGGATGCTAAGTCCCGATTGTTAAGATGGATCCTCCTAATTCAGGAATTTGACTTACAAATCAGAGATTACAAGGGAGTAGATAACATAATGGCCAATCACCTGTTTAAGCTAGTTATCTCTGAGTCCATTGAGACCACGCATATTAATGACATGTTCCCTGAGTAACAACTTTTTACTGTCTCCCAAAACCACATCTCGGTGGGCCCAATAAATGATTATAAATGTTTTAATGGGAGGATAACCCATCTCAACTATTATATATGGTGTGGCCCACCCAAGTCATGGATTGAGTTGATTTTTAAGCCTGTGGCCTACCATGGAATGGCACATCTGACTGATTGGGTTGATGTTTAATAAATATCACAATGGGGCCTACACAGCTTGACCTCACAGGAAGTTACCATGAGATCGACCTCATAGTACCATTTCCCTATATTGACCTCATATGGGGATATGGTACTATGAGGATGACCTCATGGTAACTTCCCGTGAGGTCAAGTTGTGTGGGTCCCACTATGATGTATTTCAGACATCAACACTGTGCATTTGATAGGTCCCCTTTAGGTTATAGGATATTTTAAAAATCAGCCATATACGGAACTTAGGTGGGCCATACCATCTAAAACCATGTGAAGACATGCCTAAATCATATAAAATCACTTCATGGGGCTCACCTGAGTTTTAAAAGAGGCTGAAACTTAGTATGACCCCTCATCCAATTTGGACACACACAATGGATGGACTGGATTTGTAAACCTGTAACATCCCGAAAATCGGGGGGTCGAGCAAAAACCCAACTCCCGAGTTCCAAAATGTTATTTATGCAACATAGATATGTATGATTGAATGTTGTCTGTGATAACGTATTAAACATGAGTGAGATTAAGCTAGAACATCATATCATACTCCAGAGACAGTTAAATTAACGAGCGGAAGACTGTAATAGTATGTATAACATATATAAACTGTTGTATGTCTCCAGAGTGTGAATATGTTACCAGGTTATATACATACATGTATACTCCAGAAGTAAACCAAAAGGATATACATGAGTGTTCTAAAAATATAAAATGACAAGTGTCAAGGTATCTAATCAACCTCCCTGTAATCCCGTCAATCAGAACACGCATAAAGGAGGAATCCTCATCATCATCATCATGTCCAGCTCCGCCTCGTAGGCCGCGCCATCATCTGCAATCACAATAGGGACTGGTGGGTGTCCGGAAACACCATCCCGTAACGTGGGAGTGAGTAGCTAACTCAGTGGAATAATAGAGCAAGGATTAACATGTTCTCAAATCAATCATGCGATAATAGTAAAGTAGTAAATCAGACAATCCTAATACTGTTGTTAATGCAATATGACATGACGTGATGTATGCCCTCACCGACGATCTCCCTCATACGGCACCATCTTACGACCGCGGCATGCAATCGACCCTCAGGTGCTCCACATCTTCCAGGCACATGCAATGGTATGGTGATATGATTTCCGAGTTATTATTAGTCCATTCAAACAGCAGGATTGAAAAACTAAGGTACCTCCCTTATATCAATCCCAACACAGATCTTGTCTAGGGTCGTTAATCCTAGTAATCTCATACGATGTATATTTTGTAGGTCGCTGCAAGGGCTGCCAGGACTGTTGCTCGCACTCGTTGCACCGCTCCCCCATCACCTTATCAATACAGGCCTACTGTACTCTACTGCTACGGAAGGGTCGTCGCCTCCCGTAGACTCAGAATACGCTCGCGGTCACTACAAAGGGCTGCCAGGGCTGTTGCTCGCACTCGTTGCACCGCTCCCCATCACCTTATCAATGTAGGCCGACAGCAAGAATATAGTATCCCATACCACCATAATCTGCTCACAAGTCATAGGTGCTCACTGGTCACTACGGGGAGGTTTGTGGCCCCAGCGTAGGCCGACAGCTCGACCACGGTGTCCCATACCACCATGCCCGGCTCATGAGTCTTCGTGGATCAAGGTACCATGGTTAACAGGGTTTACAATGGTAAGTTCAGTACCCTAGGTTCAAGCAGTTATGACTCATGCAGGGTGAACATACAACGGCCAGTCGGGTTACTTGACGGGCTCGACTAGCACAATCACATCTCAAGTTGTACGACATGAAGTGCGTAAAACACTTCGTGTGGCCTAACCACTGCCGCCAACTCTAAAACACGGCTCGCGTTCATCAACGCGTCATTCGTGGCGAAGATAAGCTAACCACGAATTCGCTCGGTTACCAACTGCCTGGACTAAGTATAGTCCCAAACATATGGAATCACATCAGCAAAGCGTGTGAAAGTATTGAAAATGAAATACAGCCATATGAGCATGTTAACACATGTTGTAACATATAACTTAAGCAAATCACCTGATACATGCCTTTCATACATATAATGAAATTATGCACATCGCCAACATATAAGAAATCATTTCCATCAGCAAATTAATTGAGAATTCAATCTCAAACTAAATTATAATGAAATCATCAAGCACATGTTATAACATACAACTTACGTGAATCATTAAGCACATGCATTTCATTTATATAATGAAATCATGCATATGGCTAACATGTAAGAAATCATTCACATCAGCATATCAATTGAGAAACCAATCTCAAACTAATCCATAACATCATTTCATTCAATACATACTAATACAAGCATTAATACAAACATTTACACTACACACTTAAGTCTACATATAGTATGTTGACTCGAAGTGCGCATTTAGGCGAATCTCTTCGCCAAACTAATTATGCACGTATTCCTAACATTCTAATGCGACAACAAATCATGTCAATCACATCAGCAAAATATGAACGAAATCAGTACTTCCTACAAATGACTAAAATGCCCTAAATCTCATATTCTTCGTCGGTTTACGAAACAGGAAACGGACAGCATGTTGTACATGTCAAACGGCGTTGTCGTCGATAATCTACTATTAAACGACATTGAAAGCTTTGGAAACAGTCAATCAAAGCGTCTAAAATCCACACCTTGTCTCTTATAAACGTGTCGTTTTGAACGGAGCGTATACGCTTCGTCTACGGCGAATAGAGGACCTGTTTTACAAGATCTATTAACTATCAAGCTATGGAACGGAAGAAACATCAAATCAGCAACTTTCTAGGGTTATTTCTTACCTAAAAATGTGGAGAAATCACCGGCCAGGTGATCGGAGTGTGTTGCTTAGGCACTTGCAGCAGGTGGCACGAGCAGCAAGAAATTCTCTCCTACTCTCTCTCACAAACTCTCACCTTTTCTCTCTCCCAATCTAGGGATTTTTGCAAATTCGGATGGGAGAGAGGAGTGAGGGTTTCAACCCTTTTTATAAGCCCAATCTTGCCCAAAATAGGCTCAGGAACAAAGTTCACTTAGGGTATATCCAAATCAGGGTTGTTTCGGTCCAAAAGATCATTTCTGGTGGTCCCCTGGCCGAACGCAATCGGACTTAAGCTTATGCACACTGGATCTAGCACACATCAAGTTTTCAGTCCGGCAGGGTTCGCAGATCGCCCGTGGCGGTCCAGTTTCAGTTCAGCGGTCACCGCACGTAGATCAGGTCTGCAAATCTCATGGTATGAAATAGAAATTTTTCCTGATCCGAGGGTGTAATTTGGCTGAATTCTGACGGTCAGAACGCTTAATACTGACGCGTCAAGTCGTGTGCCAGATTTGAATTTCAAATTCCAAATCTGTCCCTATTCGCACTCTCTTCAGTCCGGGCTCAATGAAATAACCTGTGATTATCGGTTGGACTTGATTTTCGAAATGATTGTCAAGTCCAGCTAGGCGATTTTAACGGTCTAAGATAGGAGGTATCGGACTTTCGACGCGCGGTCTAGATCCAATACAAAATTTTAAAGTGGTCCAGAGAACAAACCTGCTTAGAGTTTGACCCGAGGTTATAGAGTATTATAGAGTCATTGGTTCTACTCGATTTGGGTCTTGTAGAACGTATTTAAAGTGATCAGGGACTGTTTCCCAGCTACTCCAGCGTTGCGCTAGCTAACTTATGCTTAGTTTCTAAAGGAATTAATCCTAAGTGGTTTCTTTGGCTATGGAATTGGGTTCTGAGCGATTTTACAGGTGTTTTAGTTGACCCACTGCCTAAGGACGTCAAATTCCAGATTGGCCAAAATCTGAGGTGTTACAAAACCACATCCCGATAGGCCCAATAAATGATCATGAAAGTTTTAATGGGTGGATAATCCCTTTCAACTGTTGTTTGTGATGTGGTCCACCTAAGTTATGGATTGATCTGATTTTTAAGCCCGTGACCCACCATGGAATGTTACATCTAACATGGGGTAGATGTTTGTCACACACATCATAATGGGCCCACATAGCTCGACCTCATGGGAAGTTACCATGAGGTTGACCTCATTGTACCATTTTCCACACACACACACACACACACACACACACACACACACACACACATATATATATATATATATATATGAGAAATGGTACTATAAGGTCGAGCGTACGTAATGTTACTGTGAGATCGAGTCATGTTGAATGGCAGATTTGCATAGTGGGAAAGAAGCGGATTGAGTGGTGTCCTTAGGGTGTGTTGACGTTATGAAGTTTTGTGGCCCCACAATGATGTGTGTTATATCCAAACCGTCAATTCATTTGGGTAGATCATTTTACAGTATGAGCTCAAAAACGAGACAAATCCAATGTTCAACTGTACCGCGCCAAAGAAAGCAGTGGAGATTAATTGCTATCATTGAAAACTTCTTATGGATCTCAAAAGTTTTGGATCAAGCTGATATTTGCTTTTCCACTTCATCTAAGGCTACGTGACCTTATGAAATGGTTGGATTACACAAAAAAACATCAAGGTAGGCTCTGGGAAGGTTTTAACAATGTGTGTCATCCTCACCACTCTATGTGATGTAGTCTGCCTGAGCTTTGGATCTGACTAATGTTTAAGTTCATTCTCTAAAATGATCTCGTCAAATGGATGGACGATGTGGATACAGTACATACATTAGACTGGAGCCCAAAGAACTTACTGGCGTGAACATTGGCCGAAGTCGAAGGTGTTATGCACACCACACAATCTACTCGCAGGAAGAAGATACAAGAGATGAGAAGGTGAGAGTAGATTCTTTGTGGGTGTTACCCATACTATGGGGCCCACCTTGATGAATTTTTGTATATCCAAGCTGTCCATCTATCTTTTCAGCCCATTTTAGGATGTCATCCCAAAAATTAAGCAAATCCAAAACACAGGTGGACCACACATCAGGAAAAAATAATGATTGAACTCCTACCATTAAAAACTTCATACGGTCCACTGTAATGTTTATTTATCATCCAACCTGTTGATAAGGTCAAAAAGACCTGGATGGAGAGAAACAGTGAGGATTGAATGTCCAAACCATTGTGGGTCCCATTTTGGATTGATTATATACTAAAATGATACTTATCCAACATTTTTAGACATCACACCCTGATCCATAGCTCGAGTGGTAGACTGAGTAAAAGATACCTCGTTTCAACACTGAGCTCTTGGTATCGATCCCAAGTGGGGGCGGCTAACAGTGAAGTACGAAATGATAATGGGGTGTACTGACATGATAACAAAAAAAAATATATTTTTAAACATCCAATTAATAGACATTAAATACGCTAAGGGTAATCCACGGCCGTTCTTAAAAAAGAGAGATGCTTGCATGGAGAGAGTCAGATACTAGAAGTGGGACGCGAATTGGCTCAGGCAGCCTAGTTGGGGCCACCGTCGTGTAAATCCATACCATTCATCCAATTTCTAGGTTAAGTTAGAACGTGGACAAAAAAATAAGAAAAATACAAAGCTCAAGTGGGCCGCATGACAAGAAACGGTAAGGATTGAACGTCCACCAGTGAACATTTATAGGAACACAAAAGTTTTGGATCAAGCTGATAATTTTGTGTTTTTAGCTCATCCTAGTATAAATAACATTATGAACAGAATGGATGGAATATTGTTAGTGCACTAATTTTTGCATCCTATTTATCCATCACGTAAGTCATTGTGTCATGTAATTAGTTGAGCCTTTGAAAAATGAAGATCAAAGACACAAGAGAAGCTGAAGCATCAAGGAAGCAACAACTAAATGAGATGCCTTTATGACCCTAACCCTTGACTTAAAATAATCCATAGACCTCTAAATGATCTTGACCTAATAGGAATACTTAATTCATTATTCCTTAACCCTAGGACACTAAGAAAAACATGATAAACAAGGATAGAAGAGGTGTGAATGTGTTGTGTATAAAATAGCCTAAAACAACAAATTCCAAGTGATGTTCGATGGCATCGAGCTGCCATTGAATAATAGTCTTCGATGACATTAAAGACATAGCTGATGACATCGATCAAAAGTTAGGAATGTCCAGTAACTAACTAAATTTTTCTCTGAAATTCTCGATGGCATCGAGGTCCCTTCGATGACATTTAAATTTATGTTTCGATGACATCAAAGCCACCTTAATGACATCAATTAAGAGTCAGAGGTTTTGGATTTTTTTTCCTCTGACTTTCTTGATGGCATCGAAGCCCATTTGATGACATTGATGACTTCATGTTCGACGACGTCGAATGTTAGTCCATAACATTAATAATGGTCTAGAACCGTCTAGCAAGAAAATACCATATATTATCTAGATTGTTCGATGACATTGAGGAACCCTTTAATGACATCGAAGGTATCTTCGATAACATCTAAGGACCTTTGATGACATCGACAGAGCCGTTTTTTACCTCTTTTTTTTTTACCGTTAGAGCTCGAACTTTTTATAAATGGCATTCAGTTCTTGGAAATTTTTATAGGTTTTAGAGCAAGCAGAGGTAAGGTGATTCCAAATGCATATCCTTCATCCCATGCCTCTATTCTATTGAGTTTCAAGCAATCTCCCTTAAGATTTCAACTCCAATGAGGATTCCGACCTCACCATTGGAGATTTGCTTGAACTCCTCCACTTTCCAAAGATTGGACTTAAGATATTTTGGCAAACTATTGTCCAAATCTTCTAGGAGACTCGTCTAGGTGAATCCCTTAGTAAAAAAAAATTCTCATTAGTTGTAAGAAATTCAACTAACCTCCCATCACCTTTGTTATCTCAGAGAAGCATCATGTGCAAGGTGATTGATCATGGAGCTGAAGCCTTTTAAAGCAGTGATAGCATGATCGGGGGAGCATCAGGGAACTGATTGAAGCATGCGAGAGTAGAGATCAAGCAATACAAGAAGGCTCTATGAAATAGGCTCAATCTAACAAGTAAATTGTCATTTTAAGAGTCTAAGTTTAGTTTCTTTCCTTGTGTAAGATTAAGGCTAAGAGTTTGTATTCTCAAACTCAACTAGGTTCTTTTGTAGGATATTGGCCTTTGTGTAGGGTCTAAATTCATGGTTCTTGTGTAAGACAAAGGTTGTTGGTAATCCTAAGGAAAAACTAACCAAATTCTCTTGCGGGAGCCTCCAGTGGGAGAATATGTATCGACTTCTTGTGTAGGACCTTGGCTCTTGCGTAGTGCCTAAAACCTTAGGTTCTTGTGTAGGACCTTGGCTCTAGTGTGAAGTCTAAATTACAGGCTCTTATCTAGGGCCTAAACCACTCGATTCTAATGGTAGGACCTTTGCTTTTGTATAGGGCATAAACCTTGGGTTCTTGTGTAGGATCTTGGCTTTTGTAGAGAGCGTAAATTTAGAGTCCTTGTGTACGAATGTAAAGGTTAAAGATAAACCTGATTTAAAACCTTCAATAGTGAAATCTGGTACACTCATGTGTTGAGTGCGTCCATCAAAAGTGAAGTAGGTAAGTAGCCAAACCACTAAACATGCTTGTGTTTGGGAGTTTCAATTGTGCAATTGTTTAATTATGCTTGTTTACATTTTACATGCATGATTAATGAATGCTTAGTGTTGATATGTAGCACAACCCACACACATGTTCACTATCATTTTATAGACTAGTTGATTAGTTGCATATCATTTGTAGTCTATATGATTGGACTCTCTATTGGCTTAGAAGCCTTAGAGTTATATTGCTTTACCCAGTTTAATTGTTAATTAGTTTAAGTTAGGCAATTTGAATTTTAAATAGGTCCTAATCTCCCCCTCTAAAACATAACTTTCATTCTCTAGATCCGCTAAACTTTTGCACTTAACAAATTGCAGCAAAAACTGTAATTTCACATATAAGCATCATTGTAGACCCTTGGGAGGTTTCAACGGTAGACATTTCCCTATTGTTGTGCAGCTCACTTGAGTTTTGGATCTACTTCACTTTTGGACCCATGTCCTAACATGATAACATAGTGGATTTCTCACAAACATCACAATGGGCTCCTCCTAGCTTCCTCCTGCTAGAACCCTTAGAACTCGAAAGTGGATTGCATGGTGTGCCACACATAGACTTGGCAGTGCATTTATGTTACTAAGTTATGTGGGCCCAACATAATGTAAGTGTTATATCTATGAAGTCCATCCAATTTTCAAGATCATTTTAGGGCATGATCCAAAAAATGAAGTAGATCCAAAGCTTAAGTGAACCACAACATAGAAAAAGTTGGGGATTTAATGCCTACTATTGAAAACTTTTTATGCACCCGAAATTTAAGGCCCGTATCATAGTCTGTACCATTCCGTAGGCTTCCACTGTCCTCGCGGTCGAAGTCCAGCAACCCTCAACCTGTAATCAACATTTGTGGTAACCCTAAGTTGTAGCTCATAGATCTAAGTCGGCCCAACTCGAAACTTATATCCTAGTGACCACGCCATACCTCGCGTGCCGATCCGATACCCTGGCCAGAAGATGTGGGCCCATGTCCATTTCGAGGAAAATGTCGCACGTGCGAATTTTGAGAAAATATCTACAACCTATCCCATCAATCAATAAATTAATCAATCATTCAAGTACACACCATATCACAAGTACAATCATCCCATCCCTTTTTCATTCTCAAAGTCAACTCTCTCTCTCTACCCATCCCTTTCTTACAACTCCATCACTCCACCCATCACCCATCACTCCATCTCTTTTAATCCCATCACTTCCCTCTCTCTCTCTCATTCTCTCTCTTCACTCCCAAGTAATAAGAAAATTCAACATCTAAGCCTCCCAAAAGAGAGCCAAGTGTGGCTCACTTCCCTACCCTAAAACCTCTCATCTCCACCATCAAAACTTCATCATCCACCGTCAAAAGTTGAGCGCATGAGGGCCTTATACCAGTAGGTCGCGCCTCTCACTATGTTGTGGTCAGTTGGGAGGGGGTGTGACCTTACCCACCTAAGTGAGGGGGAAATATCTAGGTTGAGTTTGACTAGCTTGAGGAATAGGTCTGTTATCAATGAGTCAGGCTCGATATCGATAGGCGGATCGTAAGGTCTCTTCCACTTACCCAGTTCTGTGCTCGGATAGGGGTGGCAAGCTAGCATAGAGTGTAATAGACCCCGATGATAATCCTGGAGATGTACAGTACTGATTTATGGAGCAGAAGTTGTATACTCATTCATTCATTCATTCACTATCCACTCAAGCTGGTAGCGTGCAACTATTTGTTACATGTACCTTCGCAATGGCCAGGATTTCGATTAAGGCGCGCAACTAACCTAAGATCAGGAGCTTACCACATTGAGTCCACTATCCAAATTTAGGTATGAGACTGGTTTGGATAGAAATTTCTTATGGTGGACCCCATAACTTGCAAAACTATGTAACATCATTCCAACTTCACACTCCTGCATGGTCATTCGCACCGCATATTGTATTGCATCCTCGGTATCTGATACTTGACTCTTTGTGAATACACATTTGCATAGCTAATTTGTATTGTGTACTCTGATATTGTATGACTCATGGACTTATCAGCATTTATGCTTACTCGAATATCATATGATTCATGATCTTGTCAGTATTTCCGACATTGTATGATAATGACATTGTATTTGCATGCTTGGTACTTATCTTGCACACACAATTTCACCACCCTCTAAGCTTTCTATAAGCTTATGCATGATAGATGCATGCAGGTGGCGTTGGTCACAGCAGCGTTGAGCTTGAAGCATGTCGCTGTCTTCTGGAGTTTTGATTTTATTTTGATATATATATTTCCCTTTCAGCATTGTATTCAAAGTTTATATTAATGGATATGTGATGATAATGTTACTTTTTCTGATTTGGGTAAACTTGTTGTTATGCTTCTTACAAGATAAATGCATGTTGGAAAATCCTCCTTGTAGGAATCTAGGATCGGAACCTGGCATATGGACACTGTGAGCTGAGAATAGGGTACTACGGAGGTTGTCAGTACCGGATTCGGAGATCGAGATTCTTGTGAATCCAATTTTCGGGTTTGGGGCATGACATACACTGTCTAGCCTCCTGGACGATGTGAGCCACCTCAAAGGATGAGTTTTCATCCAGGCCATCCAGGGCCTGGATGTTGCAAAAAAAAAAAGAGATATTACATATATATATGGTATATATATAATATATATATCTGGTGGGCCCCATGCGGGACCCACCTGCCTATTTTGAAGCAGCAGCAACAGCGTCATACAACAGCTATATTGCTACTGTATTAACGTCAGTAATATGTGGGACCCGACTGCTATGTGTACCCCATCCACACCTTTCGTCACCTAATGGGTGGATGGAATTCACGCCGTCCATCCATCTAAATGGAGCCCACCATGATATATGTACCTTTGATCCCCACCGTCTGTCTGATGGAAGGTGGCACGTAGCTGCTGCACGTGCAACAACAGCTCGAGGTCACCGTGATGTATGTGTAATCCACTCCATCCGTCCATCCGTGTGTTTCCCCCCTACATGATGTATGTGTGAGCCTAATCCACACCGTCCAGACCTTGGACGGTGGGACCCACCATGATGCATGTGTTGTATCCATACCGTCTAACCATTTTGAGAGATCGTTCTATGGCATGAGAAAAGAATGAGACAGATCTATAGTTCAAGCAGACCCCACCATTAAAAATAGTGGGGACAATGACATCCACCGTTCAAAACTTCTTAAGGGCCACGGTCGTTCCAATCAAGCTGATATTTTTATTTTCACTTCATCTATCCCCATGTTAACTTATGAATAAGTCGAATCTCAAAAATACAAAACGGTGGGTCCTATATATGTTTCAACGGTGGGTGTGACTGCTCTTATGATTTTCTGTGGTGGGCCCTATAGGATTTTAATGGTGGAAATCATTATCTCAACTGCTAGTTGTTGTATGGTCCAAATGATCCCTCAATATAATTCATTTTTGGGAATATATGAGGCCCACGTATATGAGGCCCACCTTAATATGCATGAGGCACGTTGTTGAGGCCCACCTTAATATATATGAGGCCTGTGGACGCGGCCCACTTGATGTATATGAGACCCATTAGTGCGGCCCATGTGATGTGGCCCACTTGATGTATATGAGGCCCATTGTGATGTATTTGAGGCCTATGGGTTTAGGCCCAATGTGATGTATTTATGGCCCATGTGTCGAGGCCCATCATGATGTATATGCGGCCCATGAGTAAGGCCTGATGCGTTATATATAAGGTCCAGATGATGAAGCCTAATGTGATGTATTTATGTGGCCGATTTGATGCATGTTGGCCCATCGGTGCGGCCCATATATGCAACCTATTTGGTGTATATTGGCCCATTAGTGCAGCCCAACTAATGCGGCTCATTTGATGTGTATTGGCCCATTGGTGCGACTCATAGATGGGGTCCACTTAGTGTGTGTGACACCCATTGGTGCGGCCCTTGTGATGTGGCCCACTTGATGAATATGAGGCTAATTGAGATGTATTTGAGGCCCAACATAATGTATATGAGGACCACGAGTGAGGACCGATGAGATGTATGTAAGGCCTTTGTGTGGGGCTGAATGTGTTGTATATGAGGCCCGTTGCAATGTGAGTATGTAATGATGTTTATGGCAGCCATGCCTTGGGGGCAATGATGGTTTGACGTCCACATTGTAAGAGCAATGATGGTTAAATGTTCACATTGTAACTCTCCCAAGGGCCCATTGTCAGGCCTATACTTGTAGTGTGTAGGCCATCTAGGTCAATCTTCATTATGAATAGAGTCCATCACCATATAACATGATTAGTATAGCTCCATGATTCATGCTCATACGCATCATATGTATGCTTGATATAAGGAGTGACAAATCATAGCATACGCCTTCAGGCAGATTGTTTATGGGCTCCCTGATAGGCAGAGTTGCCCCACATGAGCGCACAGTACGCGCAGGACTACTGCATAACTGATAGTGTGATTCATGCACTTCGCATTTGTATGACATGATTACTGTTCGCTCTAGTGACATCAGGGTTGTGGCCTCCACAGGCATATCGTGGATGGTAGGATTGGACACCGGAATACTGTTACTAGTATCGGGATGCCATAGATGTCTTTGGGTGAAAATCCCTAAACCCGATAGTATCAGAGGATGACTCTAATGTCGAGACCTGTGAATACATGAGGGCACGAGGGCCGAATACGAGAAGCCCGCGTCTCTCACTGTGCCGTGTTCAGTTGGAAAGGGGTGTGACCTTATCCGCTCGAGGGTAGGGAGCATTGCTAGGATGAGTATGGCCAGTTCGTGAATGGGTCCGCTATCGACGTGCCGAATAGGTATTGAAAGACCATAGGCTAGAAGGATAGTGAGGTTTCTTACGCTCACTTAGACTACGTGCCTGAGAAAGGGGCAATGTCATTTAGAGTGTACTAAACCACGGTGATTTTCTAGCGTGAGAACTGTACTGATATTTGATGCTCTAGTGATGAGCTGCATTGATATATGAATTTGGATGAGGATTGGCATGCTTGAGTTGCATCTCGCATCGCATGACCTTGATATGAACGATAGCATTCATGTCTTCCACCGCATAGCCTTGGTACGGCTAATTGCATTCATGCACTCATCAGCATGATTCAACATTACTCTAATATTTCATTCTGAGCACGTTCATATTACGCACACATTTACACTACCCTCTAAGATTTCTATAAGCTTATATACGATTCATGTGTGCAGGTGACACCAGGATGTAACCGTAGCTTCACCACAGTACGAGCGTGCAGTCGAACTTCAGGAGTTTCTGTTATTATTACCTTGTATTTCCCTTTATACGTATTGTACCTTAAAGTTTTTTATCATAGTGAATTTTGTGATGATGTTCTTGTGGTTATTGTTCATAAGTTATGCTTATTATGAATCAAAATCATGTTTGAAACCCTCCTTGTACAATCCCAAGATCGAAACTTGGTATATGAGTGTCGGGAGCCAAAAATGGGGTACTACGGAGGTTATCGGTGCAGGATTTGGCAATCGAAAATTTTATGAGCCCAGTTTTCGAGTTTGGGACGTGACATCAAAAGTTTTTAATCAATGTTCACTCTACAAGTGCAGGGTTGTGATGTAGTAATAAACTCAGTAAGACCGAAGTTGTAAGATTCGTATCTTAGTCCGTACCATTCCATAGACTTCCACAGTCTTACCGGTCGAATTCTGGCAACCTTCGACCCTTAACAGATAGTCACGCGCGACCCTGATTCATTCGTCGTCAACCCGAGTAGACTCAACCCAAGATCTGTACCCTAGCGACCGCACCGTGACCGCGGTTCCAATGCCGCGACTCACGCACCAAGGCGATACCCTGGTCGAGAGTTGTAAGCCGACGTTCGGTGCGAGGAAACGCCGCGCGTTGCGAAACTCAAGGGAATCTCTATGATTGTCACATCAATCTCATCAATCCATCAATCAATCAATCCATCACATGTCAAGTACACATCACCTTTCACCCATTCCCAAGCAACCATAAAAGTCAAGCTTTTCTTACAAAGCCCATACCCCTCTTACACAAAAGGCCTCAAAAGTCAAGGATTTCTTACACAACCATCACTCACCACATCCATCCATCACTCCTTCACCCATCATTCCATCTCTCTCTACAACACTCTCTCTCTTTCTCATTTGCAAAAAAATCCAAGCAACACCTCCATATGTATGAGCATTCTCCAAGTCTCTCCCTCTCTTCCAAAAACTCCAAGGTGGCCCACTTTCCTACCCCACCATCTCCCATCTCAACCCTTCATTCCTCATCTCATCCATTGAAGTTGAAGCTAAGGTGCTAAGGAACCCCTATGAGCAAGAAGATCGGACGGTGGGTGTTTAATCATACTAGTTTTTTCTGTTTTTGAGATGGGCCAAGTGAGGCCAATCGATCAATGGTTTGGATCTCATTTGGGACCCTAAGATGTCTTGATCATCATGATCATTCCATGATGGGGCCATTCTCCATGGACCCCATCATGATGTTTATTTCATGGCAATAGCTAGGTCATCTAGACCGTTCATTTTCGTGGAGAATGGATCTCCACCATCGATCCTTGATTAGGTGGGCCCATATGCTATGATGTATGTTGTAGATCATGAAAGGAAGGGCCCATAGTGCCGAGGACCCTCCATCAAGCGTGTTCAACCCTCTACCTCTCTCTCTACTTTTTTTTCCTCTTTTTTATCATATTGTGTTTGAGTGGCCCACTTGGATGGACCTCACCATGATGTAAGTATTTTTTTCCCAAACCATCTACAAGTAGGGCCCACATGATATATGTCATACCCACACCCTCCATCATTTGGTGGCCCACTCGAGCTGAGCCCACCTCAATGCATGTCGACCGTCCAGCGTCCAGGGACGCTGGACGTCAGTAAGGAAATACACAAATGCAAGCTTGGTTCCGAGCTTTGGGTGTGGGCCCTTGTGTAGGCCCCACCTTGATATATGAGTATAATCCAAGCCGCCCACCCTCTTTCCCATAACATTTTAGGCGTTGAGCCAAGGGATGAAGTTAATCCGTTCATTGGGCGGGCCATACCACTCAAAACAATGACACTCACCGTTTAAATTAAATCTTAATTTTTCTACATGCCTAGATATGCTCAATAGCGAACTCATTGGACTTGTCTTGAGCCGGGGAAGCTAGTGAGCGAAGTGGATTTACGTGATATGGGCCCCAGACGTGAAAAACCCCAGAAATCGGGTTTTCCCAAGATTAAAAAAAATTGGAGGCAGAACCTCTGACGTGCTGCAGCAGCAGCACGCTGCTTGTGCAGCGAGCGGGCAGCGGGCGGTCGAGCGCATCCCACGGCTGCTGTCGTGGGCCCCAACATGATGTTTTTTTTTGAAATCCAATCCGTCTATGAGGTGGGTCCCCTCCTCAGGTGGGCCCCCTCCAAGTTTCAGCCGGTTCCAAATCTCAAGTGGCCCACACCACAGGAAACAGTGGATGGAACCTCTGCCATTGAAATTCTGTTAGGGGGCCACAGAAGTTTTAGATCAAGATGAAATTTTCTTTTTCCCTTTCATCCAGGGATGTGTGACCTTACCAAAGGGTTGGATTTCAAATGAACATTGTGGTGGGCCCCACGTGGAGCCCACGGTGATGTCTACATTTGCCTCCACCGTCCGCTGGATGGTGGAGCCCACCTGATGCATGTGTTATTTCACACCCCCAAGTGTGCGTGTGGGGGGTGTGTGTGCGTGTGTGTTTGTTGTGTGGGTGCAGCGTGTGTGAGTATATATATATTTACATATATATAATATTGTATATATATTATATATGTTGGATATATATTATACAATATATAACATTTACAATGGTGGGCCTTCATGTGGTCCCCCACCATTGATGCAGGTGCTGCATCTATTCTGCTCATCCATTTTAAAGATCATTTTATGGAATGAGTCAATGAATGAGCCAGATCCATACTTCAAGTGGACCCCACCTTAGCATGTGATGATGCCCATCTTGATTTGGTAGTCCATTGGGGCCCACTTTAATGTATATGTAAGGCCCATGTTGTGAGGCCCATTCGGCGTATTCATGGCCGTGGTCGAGGCCCACTTTGATCTATGTATAGGGCCCATGTTATAAGACCCATTTTGATGTATTTTAAGACCCATGGGATTGGATCCAATTGATATATCCAAGGCCCATGGGATTAGGCTCATTAGATGTATTTTAAGGCCCATGGGAATGGACCCATTTGATATGTTCCAAGGCCTATGTGTTAGGCCCACTTGATTTGTATAAGGCCTATGGGTTTAGGCCCAATTGATGCATTCAAGGCCCAACGGGTTATGACCCATTGCAATGCACTTAAGGCCCATTGGTGCGGCCCATTGATGTGGCCCGCTTGACGAATGGAAGGCCCATATGATATGGCCCATATGATATATTTAAGGCCCAATGGGATATACCTGAGGCCCATTGCAATGTGTGATCCCAACCTAGTTCATGATATTCACTACGGGTAACGCCTTAGGAGCAATTTTGGTTTGACGTTCACATTGCGAGTATAATGTTGGTTGGATGTCCACATTACGACTCTCCCTTGGGCCCATTGATAGGCAGTACTTATTGTGTATAGGCCGTCCAGGGCCATCTGCATTGTAAGAATAGTTCATTTCATTATAACATGTTTAGTATAGTTCCATGACTCATGATCATTCGCATCATATGTATGCTTGATATGAGAAGTGATTGATCATAGCATATGCCTTCAAGCAGATTATTTATGGGACCCGATTAGGCGGTGTTGCCCTGCATGAGTGCACGATACGCGCAGAATTTGTTGTATGATTAGATAGTGTGGTTCATGCATTTCGCATTGTGACACATGATTGTTGTACGCCCTGAAGACATTGGGGCATAGCCTCCACAGATGCATCATGGTTGGCAGGATTGGATACCGAAAATATTGTTCTACATAGGGTGCTATAGATATCCCTGGGTGAAAGTCCCTAAACCCTTATGGTACCAAGAGGTTGCTCCAACGTCTAGACCGAGTGGGTTGATGAGCGTTGAGGGCCGATTACCAGACGGTTGCGCTCTCCACTGTGTCGTGGTCGGTTGGAAGGGGGTGCGGCCTTACCCGCCCGAGTGTAGGGGGCAATGCTAGGCTGAGTTTGACCAGCTCGAGGAATAGATACGCTATCGACAAGTCACGCCCGATATGGGCAGACGGATAGTGAGGTCTCTTCCACTTACCTTATTGCGCGTGATGTGGCGGCAATCTGATTTAGAGTGTACTAGGCCCCGGTGATATCCCAGATTTGAGCTGTATTGATATGTGGACTTAGATGAGGATTGTATGCTTGACTTGCATCTTGCATCGCATGGCCTTGGTATGGCCGACATCCTTCATCTTTGCATCACATAGCCTTGGTATGGCTTATGGTTTTCATGAATCCATCTGCATATTCCACATTACTCTGATACTGCATGATCATATTACTACCTTGCACACATACTTTCACCACCCTCTAAGCTTTCTATAAGCTTATGCACGACCGTTGAGTGCAAGTGACGTTGGATCGCAGCAGCGCTGAGGCTTGAGCACGTGGCAGATTACTCTGGAGTTTTTGGTCTATCATCATTGTATTTCCCTTTATGCTCATTGTACTTGTAAAGTTTTTTATCATAGTAGAAATGTAATGAAATTCTTGGTTGTTGTTTGTGGGTTATGCCTTTAGTTATGCTTATTACGAATCAAACTACCGTTGAAAATCCTCCTCGTAGCATCCCAGGATCGGAACCTGACGAATGGGCGCTAGGAGTCGAGAATGGGGTTCTACGGAGGCTGCCGGCACCGGATTCGACGATCGAGAATTTTGTGAGCCCAGTTTCTGAGTTTGCGGCGTGACAGAAGTCGAATCCCAAGGAATAAAACCTGTACGTAATTTAAAATTAAGTAAAACTAGGACTAGAATAAGATAAAATCTAAATGAAATGTAATTTGAGGAATAATTGTGGAATACTGAATCTAAAACTTAAGAACTTCAGAGAAAAGGAAACTAGGGATTCAGAGGATCCACTTGTAGAGATCAGGGAGATCTTATACTTGCTTCACAAATCATGGAAGTTAAACTGAACTGCCGTTGACATAGTTTTAAAGAGATGAAAGGTATATGAATTAGAATGGATTCTATCACCAAACCATGCCCAGGAGACTATGGCAAACAACAGAATTAAACTAATTACCAACCAATCACATGTATGAAGGTTAGGAAGGGTACCGTCATCCGACCATGCCCAGGATACTATGGTGAACAACAGGGCTTCCTGACGTCATAAACATAAAGGAAAAAGGACATGCTCAAAGCCATTGCAAATCCATTGTAATTTCAGTCACAACAGACCATTAAAGACTAAAAACATTTCCTTAATAAAAACTAAAATCAACATCAATTTACTCGAAACAAAAGGTACAAGAAAATCTCTCCCATCACGCTATAAGCTTCACCTCTTAGCCCTAACCAAGAGGATTTAGCCCGTCATGGATGGACTAATCATCTTAAAGAGAAAAATAAAACAAGTAAATAAGAAAGAACAAAAGAATCTCTAATCCTCCTCTCTCTCTCTCTCTTCAAGCTCTGGATCTTCCTCCCAAGGTCTGAATAATTGCTCCCCACGTCCAAAAACTCCTTATATAGCTGTTGGAGTAGTGAAAATCGGACTTGAATCGGATTTGGAAAGCTATCGCATGCGCAGCGAAAGCCTTTTCGCAGCCAAGTTCAATGCCTCGAAACACGTCACTTTCCTCGCTTAATTTCCAAAGAAACACCATCTCTTACGACGTTTTTAAGTCCTCTACATGATAGACGGTTCAGATCTACCATATGATCAAAGATGGTGGGCCACAACTGCCTGAAAAGGTCAGTTTTCACGGATGTGCGAAACCTTTTGCACTCTTTCGCTGTCGTGATCGATGGGCCCCACAGGTACTTTTAGGAAAATTCACCCCGTCCATTGCATTCAAAATGAAATTTCAGTCAAGAATGGGTGGTTTTGAATGTCTATTGACGCGGCCCAGAGAAGAAATCACGCTAAGATTCATTTTTAACATCACAGGGCAGTCCACTTGTGACCTCTGTACTGCACACATGTGTGTGCATGGATGCAAAATTTTAACATGGTTTTGTAGTTTTCACGGCCTTCTACACGATGAACAGTTTGGATTGGCCGGAAGGGCCATGGATGGGGCCCACTGATATCCGAAAAATCGGACAGCGCCGTCCGTCATTAGCTGAAAACGGCAGTTGCCGTTTTGGTCTCTGCTGCAGGCGGATGTGGAAGGCGGTCGCGGTCAGCGCTGGCGAGGTACTCGGCGTACGTGCATATGCCATGTGCACACACCTCATACACAGGGCCCACCGTGATGTTTACAAGAAATCTACACCGTCCATTCTCTTTCTCATATTATTTTAACCATCGAAAATAATTTTGAGGCAGTTCCAGATATCAGGTGGGCCCCACTTAATGAATTAAGGGGCTGATCAGTCCGTTGGTCCACTTCCAGATATCTTCAATAGCTGAAATTTGACGTGTACGGTTCATTTATGATCCTCAGGCCATGTATGAAGTTTCAAGCTGATCGGATGGTGAGAACCTTGTGATCTTGTATTCTGAGCCAATTTCGGGCCACTTGAGCCTCAGTTTCTCAATTTTCCCGAATCTCTGGCGTGTAATTCCATCGATCTTCGTCCCCTGGGGTCCGTCCCTTGCTTTGGTGCCTCTGGAGCATCAAATTAGTACTTTTAATACTCTTTTTCAATCAACTCTCCTAATCACACCCTGCAACGAAACACGATTAAAACCGGGCGTTAAACGATATTAGGCTCGTAAATCCGAGTAATAAATGGGGTCTAATATGCAATATTTGACCCTCAACACAACCCCCAACCAGCATTTTGCTAGTCCCGAGCAAAATATGCGAAAAATAAGTTGAAAATTACAGGATAATTTTCTATGAAATCGAGTGATATTTTTAAAAACGAATTAGATACGAGAAATCTAAGATTCATGAATGTTGAAAATTAATTTCTCCCGGACTCAAACACACAGAAAACTTCATAGTCAAGTTCAAAGTATTAATCCATCAATTAGCATAATTCTAAACATTGAGTTCAATGGGTGTATAATGTAATCTCGGCTTTATCAACATTAAAATTCTATTTTAGGATATCATTGGTAACCAACAAGAGAATTCATGATAACCAAAACCCAAACTAAACCTGCCAAAGAAATTTCAACTTTTAATTTTTCTCTTAAAAATAATGCTAAGGAGGCGAATCGAATCCTTACCTATAGGGAGCAAACTTATGGTAAAGACCAGTCACCTAATAATTTTTGAATGTTAACCTTAGAGAATCAAACCTTCACCTGTAGGGAGCAAACCTACAATGAAGGCCATTCGCCCAACCCTGAGTATTTTCTTTTTTCTTCAATTCTATTTTTTTTTTTTAAATCGATCATAATAGGCAAATTGTCCAGGCTGGTTCCTTCCATGCTTAGTTATTACTAAGATAACTCTTCAATATCAAACTACATCCTTAATATGAAAGCGAGATGTGACATGTGAAACCATGACTCAATCAATGTTTACAACTTCTAATTCTTGATTAATAATTCACTTAACCGTGAAATCTAACAGATACGAAATTCAAGAGTCATAAATCCAACATTATGTATCTTGAAAATCTAAATTAGGGATATCTGTCAAAATCACTTCGAATTCGCAGGAATTTCAGAAAAATTTTAAAAATTTTCACAATTTTTGCTCAAGACCAAGAAAACACAGATTAGGTTACCTAATCTCCCACCCCCAACCTAAAATTTGCATTGTCCTCAATGTAAAAGATATATGAGTATGCGATGCACATGGGACAACAAAAGTGAATGAGAAGTGATGGGAAGATAGTACCTGGATAACGAATCGAGAAAGATTTTTCAAGAGATCGCTGAGAGAGAGCAGGTTAGTACGAGAGAATAATAAAAATAAAATCCTACCTATACCACTTTCACAGGTGCTCTCGATTGCATTTATCGTATGCAACAAGCCTTTAAACCCCTAGGTTACCCCTAGTGGATGAGTTGTAGTCTCGTGAGGGTTTGCAGTAATGTTACCCACAAACATTGAACGAACTAACTAAAAAAAAATGAAATGAAATAAAAATCTGGGTTGCCTCCCAGGAGCGCTAAATTTACTGTCTTCAGCCAGATAAATAAAGCAAACTACCCTAGTCCTATGAAAGCGACAAACCTACCTATACCTCCATCAGACTAGGAGATCAATCCTGGTAAACAGGAGTAGTCAGAGGCATGGACATGTCCTCTGAATCAAATGTCTCGACAAATGGTTTTAATCGATGCCCATTGACTTTAAACTCCTTGTCATTGTCGGGATCTCTTATCTGGACGGCCCCATGAGGATAAGCAGTAACAACAATCTAAGGGCCGATCCAACGAGATCGAAGCTTACCCGGAAAGAGATGTAGTCGAGAGTCATACAAAAGGACTTTCTGGCCTGGCGTGAATGATTTCCACAGAATATGTTGATCATGAAATGCCTTCATCCTGTCCTTATAGATTCTCGAGTTCTCATAGGCATCGTTCCGAATTTCTTCAAGTTCATTTAATTGAAGTTTGCGTAGCGAATCAGCATTGTCCAGATTAAAATTTATATTTTTGATCGCCCAGTATGCTTTATATTCTAATTCCACGGGCAAGTGACAAGCTTTCCCATAGACAAGTCTAAAGGGAGATGTTTCAATAGGAGTTTTAAAAGCAGTACGGTACGCCCATAAGGCATCGGTCAATCGGATTGACCAATCCTTATGGTTAGGATTAACCATTTTCTCCAGGATATGTTTGATCTCCCTATTGGAAATCTCAGCTTGTCCACTCGTCTGTGGATGGTATGGGTGCTCACCTTATGAGAGATACCGTATTTCTTCATTAAGCTCTCGAATGCTCTATTGCAAAAGTGTGAGCCCCCGTCACTAATGATGGCTCGAGGCATTCCGAACCGCGACAGAATGTTTTCTTTTAAGAACTTAATGACCGTTCGATGGTCATTGTTACGGCACGGAATTGCTTTGACCCATTTAGTGACATAGTCTACGACGAGTAAAATATACAAATTTTCAAATGATTGGGGGAATAGTCCTATGAAATCAATGCCCCAACAATCAAATACTTCTATAATAAGGATGGGATTCAAGGGCATCATATTTCGACGGGACAATGCTCCCAATTTTTTACAACGCTCACAAGCCTTGCAAAACTCATGAGTGTCCCTGAACATAGTGGGCTAGTAAAAGCCACACTGCAGAATCTTGGCCGTGGTCTTTTTAGCAGAAAAATGACCACCACAGGCCTACGAGTGACAGAAGGAGATGACACTCTGATGCTCATCGTCTGGCACACATCTTCTTAGAATTTGGTCTGGACAATATTAAAATAAATATGGATCATCCTAGAAAAAATTGCGCACCTTGGTAAAAAATTTCTTCTTATCTTGCGACGTCCAATGTGTCGGTATGAAATCTGTAGCAAGATAATTAGCAATATCAGCAAACCAAGGTGAATGGGAGACTCTGAACAGTTGTTCATCAGGGAACATATTGTTAATATGGGTCATCTCAAGGGAATCAGAGATATTAAGGCGAGAGAGATGATCGGCCACTACGTTCTCTACTCCCTTTTTATCTTTAATTTTCAAATCGAATTCTTGGAGTAGAAGGATCCATCGTATCAAGCGGGGCTTAGAATCATTCTTAGAAAGAAGATACTTAAGTGCCGCATGATCTGTGTAGATAATGATTTTAGATCCGATCAGGTAGGATCTAAATTTGTCCAAAGTGAACACTACAGCTAAGAGTTCTTTTTTCGTAGTCGAGTAGTTCACTTAGGCAGAATTTAGAGTCCTACTTGCATAATGAATGACGTAAGGCCGCTTATCCTTTCTTTGACCTAGAGCCGCTCCAAAAGCATAATCAGAGGCGTCGCATATGAGCTCAAAAGGCAGGCTCCAATCGGGTGGCTGCATGATAGGCGCAGTGGTTAACATGCCCTTAAGCTTAGTGAAATCTTCTTGGCATTGCTCAGTCCACTCGTATGGTGCATCCTTTTGAAGAAGATTACATAAAGGACAAGAGAGGAGACTAAAGTCCTTTATGAATCGCCTGTAAAATCTTGCGTGTCCTAGGAAGGATCGCAGGTCTCTGATGTTCTTGGGTGGAGGTAGGTTAGAGATAAGATCGATTTTTGCCTTATCTACCTCAATTCCCTTGGACAAGATGATATGCCCAAGAATAATTCCCTTTTGAACCATAAAATGACACTTCTCCCAATTAAGTACCAGATTTTTCTCTTCACATCTTTTCAGCACACATTTAAGACTCGCTAAGCACACGCTGAAAGATGAACCGAAAATAGAGAAATCATCCATGAAGACCTCTAGATATTTCTCCACCATGTCAGAAAAGATACTCATCATGCATCGCTGAAAGGTGGCAGGGGCATTACATAACCCGAATGGCATCCTTCTGTAAGTAAAAGTGTCGTAGGGACATGTAAAAGTAGTCTTTTCCTGGTCCTCAGGGACGATTTCAATTTGATTATAGCCCGAATACCCGTCAAGGAAACAGTAATAGGAATGACCGGCTAACCTTTCCAAGATTTGATCAATGAAGGGCAAAGGAAAGTGGTCTTTCCTCGTGACGGTATTCAGATTTTTGTAGTCAATGCACATTCTCCAACTAGTAGTAACTCTGGATGGCATGAGTTCATTATTGGCATTGATTACGATGGTGATCCCAGACTTCTTAGGAACTACCTGAGTTGGACTCACCCATTGACTATCGGATATGGGGTATATGATACCCACATCCAATAGTTTAAGAACCTCGGCCTTAACTACTTCCTTCATGTTTGGATTTAGTCTACGTTGTGATTGCCGAACAGCATTTGCATTATCCTCAAGATATATATGGTGAGTACAAATCGATGGGTTAATTCCTTTGAGGTCTGCTATCGTCCATCCAAGAGCTCCCTTATGCTCAATGAGAGTAGATATGAGCATACTCTCTTGTTCTTTCTTCAGGCGGGCAGAGATCACCACCGGGTATGTCTCATCTTGACCTAAATAGACATATTTTAAATCAGATGGCAAAGGTTTTAGGTTAAGCTTCGGTGGCTTAAGGTTAGACGGTAGAGGCACTACATCAATTTGGGACAACTCTTCAAATTGTGGCCTCCACCGGTTAACTTTAAGTACCGGTGCAATATCTAACATGGCACACGTCTCCCTAATTATATCATCATCAAGATCATGGGAGTGGGCTAGGCACGTCTCTAGAGGGTCAGAGGATAATGTGAGAGGCGTTCTATCTTCCACAAAAGAATTAATCATGTTAACATCGTGAAAATCGTCATCATCCTCTGAGTTGCTGCCGTTATTGAAAAAGATATTCGATTCCAATGTCAAATTTCCAAAAGACATAGTCATGACACTATTCCTGCAATTGATAATTGCACTTGAAGTGGACAGGAATGGGCGACCAAGAATGACGGAAATCTGAGTGCTCGTGTCATTGATGGGTTCGGTGTCTAAGATGATAAAATCTACAGGATAGTAAAATCTATCAACCTGGACCAACACATCCTCAATTATCCCTCTTGGTACATGAACAAAACGGTCAGCAAGTTGTAGAATGGTCCGGGTGGGTTTTAATTCACCCAAACCTAACTGTTGGTATACCGAGTAGGGAATCAGATTGACACTCGCTCCTAAGTCAAGAAGTGCGTGATCAATTCGCTAGTTTTCTATTACACATGATATGGTTGGGCAACCGGGATCTTTGAATTTTTACGGCACATCTTGTTTTAGGACGGCACTCACTTTCTCAGTTAAGGAAATCTTCTTTTGAACACATTGCCGTCGTTTGGTCATGCACAAGTCCTTTAGGAATTTGGCATATAAAGGTATCTGTTTTACGACATCAAGTAGAGGAATGTTGACTTTCACTTGTTTCAACACCTCTAGGATATCCTGAGAGTGAGAGAGACGTTTTGGTGCAACCAACCGTTGGGAGAACGGAGCAACTGGCTTCTCTAGAGGTTTCGGTTCAAATTTTTATGGGGCATCACTAGATTCATCATTGTTGTCCTCTTCTGGTTCTTGAGGCTGTTCGGGCCTAACCGGAAGGGTTTTATCAATAACCTTCCCACTCCTAAGAGTGGTGATGGATTTAGTGTGCCCCATTTGATTTGAAGAGCTGGGATCACCTATCTCGTAATGCGATTTAAGATTGGGGATTGGTTGTGCAGGAAGCATCCCCTTTTCTATAGCCGTCATACGTGAATCTATCTTTTGTATAAAATCTCGCATTATCTGCGTCAGTTCTTGCACAGAATTTTGAGTCGGTTCTTCTTGAGGTCTCCCTTGATTTGGATTTTGATTGAAGAAACCTTGAGGGGTAGTAGTTTGTCCGTTCCTCCAACTGAAATTGGGATGATTTTTTCAGCCAGGATTGTACGTATTAGAGGTTGATCCATTGAAAGGTCTTTGATAGTTATTTACAGCATTAGATTGTTCATTCAATACTTCTCGACAGGTAGGTATTATAGGACAATTTTCAGTAGTATGAATGTTACAATCACAGATGCCATAAACACTTTCATTAACCTTATCCTTCTTTAATTCTATGGCCTCAAATTTTCTGGTGAGATTAGCCACCTTAGTGTTAAGATCATCATCCTCTTTCAAGAGATATATTCCACCCTTTTCCTTTGAATGAGTCAGTCTAGACGTAGTGCTCGTCTTTGGGTAATAGTTTATGATTGTGTTTTTTCAGCGAGACTGTCGAGGTAATCCCATACCTCGTCGACATTTTTATTAATGAATTCTACATTACACATTGTCTCGACCATTTGGAGCATGGAAGATGTCAGTCCATCATAGAAAAAATTTATAATGCGCCACGTTTCAAAGCCGTGTTGTAGGCATGAACTAACCAAATCCTTGAACCTTTCCCAACATTGGAAGAATGTTTCATCTTCCTTTTGGACAAAGTTCATGATTACTTTTCTGAGGGTAATTGTTTTATTATGTGGAAAAAAAAATTTCATAAATTCCCTCTGCATATCATTTCATGTGCTAATGGATCTAGGACGCAGTGAGTGAAACCATGTCTTGGTCTTCTCTTTCAAGGAAAATGGGAAGAGTTTCAGCCTAATAGTATCCTCAGATACATTAAGAAAGTATAAGGTGGTTATAATCTCGTAGAACTCCTTCATATGTAAATACGGTTCTTCAGACTCGAACCCATGGAACTTAGGAAGGAGTTGGATAACCCCTGTCTTGATGTCCATCTGTCCTGTATTCTCAGGAAAAATCATGCATGAGGGCGTACTCACCCCCGCCGGTTGTAAATAATCTCATAAAGTACAAGGCGGGGGTACTTGATGCACCTCATTCTCAGCTTGTACTTCCTCAACCCTGGGTTGGGGTAGTGCTTGAGGTTGATTTTCAGCCATAACCTCAACTAACTCTAGAAAATTCAAGTGGTGTCTAGTCCTGCGATGGACAGTCAACGCCTCAACTAATCCTCCTTCGGTTAAGAGACGTCGAGTGTTGTCGCGTGCCCACTTGGGCATAAAACACACTCAGCCCTCAATTTAAATTCTAATCCTATACCTAAGAGAAAGGAAGAAGTAGAACTCTAGAAAATAAAAGGGAAAGATGGAAAGAAGTTACAAAATTTGAAGTCCTAGATTAAGAACCTGCAAAACAAACAAAACGAGTTAATTTCTAAGAATAGAAAGTCTAAAATTATAAAATTCCTAATTATAAGTAAATTGATTTCTAAAGAAAATAAGAAATTTCAAAGAAACTAAAAAATTTCTAAAACGAATTAGGAAAGTCTTAACTAGAAAGTAATAAAAGAGATGTGAAAAATAGAAAGCAGGAATTAGAAAGATCTTACCAAATTAGAAGTTTCTATCTCAAAGCCTACAAAAGAAAGGTTAGTTCTAAAATTAGCAAAATCCTAATCTTAAACTAATGCCAAAACTAATTAATTTCAAAAAATCGTAACCGTCAGTCCCCGGCAATGGCGCAAAAAACTTGTTCACTCCCCAAGTGCAGGGTTGTGATGTAGTAATAAACTCGGTAAGACTGAGGTCGAATCCCAAGGGACTGAAACCTGTACGTAATCTAAAATTAAGTAAAACTAGGACTAGAATAAGATGAAATCTAAATCAAATGCAATTTGAGGAATAATTGTGGAATACTGAATCTAAAACTTAAGAACTTCAGAGGAAAGGAAACTAGGGATTCAGAGGATCCACTTGTAGAGATCAGGGAGATCTTATACTTGCTTCACAAATCATGGAAGTTAAACTGAACTGTCGTTGACATGGTTTTAAAGAGATGAAAGGTATACGAATTAGAATGGATTCCATCACTAAACCATGCCCAGGAGACTATGACAAACAACAGAATTAAACTAATTACCAACTAATCACATGTATGAAGGTTAGGAAGGGTACCATCATCCGACCATGCCCAGGAGACTATGGTGAAGAACAGGGCTTCCTGACGTCATAAACATAAAGGAAAAAGGACATGCTCAAAGCCATTGCAGACCCATTGTAATTTCAGTCACAACAGACCATTAAAGACTAAAAACATTCCCTTAATAAAAACTAAAATCAGCGTCAATTTACTCGAAACAAAAGGTACAAGCAAATCTCTCTCATCACGCTACAAGCTTCACCTCTTAGCCCTAGCCAAGAGGATTTAGCCCGTCATGGATGGACTAATCATCTTAAAGAGAAAAACAAAACAAGTAAATAAGAAAGAACAAAAGAATCTCTAATCCCTTTCTCTCTCTCTTCAAGCTCTGGATCTTCCTTCCAAGGTCTGAATAATTGCTCCCCACGTCCAAAACCTCCTTATATAGCTTCTGGAGTGGTGAAAATCGGACTTGAATCGGATTTGGAAAGCTATCGCATGCGCAGCGAAGGCCTTTTCGCAGCCAAGTTCAGTGCCTCGAAACACGTCACTTTTCTCGCTTAATTTTCAAAGAAACACCGTCTCTTAGGACGTTTTTGGGTCCTCTACATGATAGACGGTTCAGATCTACCATATGATCAAAGATGGTGGGCCACAACCGCCTGGAAAAGTCAATTTTCACGGATGTGCGAAACCTTTCGCACTCTTTCGCTGTCGTGATCGTTGGGCCCCACAGAGGTACTTTTAGAAAAATCCACCCCATCCATTGCATTCAGAATGAAATTTCAGTTAAGAATGGGTGGTTTTGAATGTCTATTAACGCGGCCCAGAGAAGAAATCACGCTAAGATTCATTTTTAACGTCACAGGGCAGTCCACTTATGACCTCTGTACCGCACACATGTGTCCGCATGGATGCAAAATTTTAACATGGTTATGTAGTTGTCACGGCCTTCTACATGGTGAACGGTTCGAATTGGCCGGAAGGGCCATGGATGGGGCCCACTGATCTCTGAAAAATCGGACAACGCCGTCCGTCATTAGCTGAAAACGGCAGTTGCCATTTTGGTCTCTGCTGCAGGCGGATGTGGAAGGCGGTCGCGGTCAGCGCTGGCGCGGTACTCGGCGTACGTGCATATGCCATGTGCACACACCTCATACACAGGGCCCACCGTGATGTTTATAAGAATTCTACACCGTCCATTCTCTTTCTCATATTATTTTAACCATCGAAAACAATTTTGAGGCAGTTCCAGATATCAGGTGGGCCCCACTTAATGAATTAAGGGGCTGATCAGTCTGTTGGTCCACTTCTAGAGATCTTTAATAGCTGAAATTTAACGTGTACGGTTCATTTATGATCCTCAGGCCATATATGAAGTTTCAAGCTGATCGGATGGTGAGAACCTTGTGATCTTGCATTCTGAGCTAATTTCGGGGCACTTGAGCCTCAGTTTCTCAATTTCCTCGAAGTTCTGGCGTGTAATTTCATCGATCTTGGTACCCTGAGGTCCGTCCCTTTCTTTGGTGCCTCTGGAGCATCAAATCAGTACTTTTAATACTCTTTTTCAATCAACTCTCCTAATCACACCCTGCAACGAAACACGATTAAAACCGGGCGTTAAACGGTATTAGGCTCGTAAATCCGAATAATAAATGGGTCTAATATGTAATATTTGACCCTCAACAATCAATCTCATATTTATTTTGTACCCTCATCTTGGTCTGTTAGAACTTACGAATAAGTTGGATGGCAAATAAACATCACGTGCAAAGCGCGTTATCATTATTGTCCATTTGCGCAAGGACTTCGACTCAAAAAGTAAACCAGATTTGTTCGTTTTTGGTGCTGGGTCCAACGGTCCCAATTGCCTGCTCTTTCGCTGAGATAAGATGCACCCAATTTTCTATTAAATTGTCTTGGCACGGGACTATACTCCCGTTCTAGCCATTGGAATCCTACTCGCCCTAGGCATGTGTGAAAAACTAAAAATAAATAAATAATAAATAAATAAATAAATATCTGATGTGTGTTCACTTCAGCACTGGCATGACCGAGCACGGCCCCTTGTGGTTTGTCTTATACCATCCGAACCCTTCATAAGGTGCACCCTACTGTAATAAAAGGATGCAAAAAATACTTTGCCCATCCAAAACTACTCAGGTTTGATCACCACTGGATTTAGATGTTCTGGGTACATTTTTACATTGTTTCCTAATGTGTGGCCCACCTGAGTTAAGGATTGATACGAAGTCGAGATGCTAAGCACACCACATCAGGCACGCAAACAGCTCAATGTTATGATATGGTAAATTAACAATTGGTTGACTCTATTCTCAACCATTCCATGCAACTTGAAATGTTAAAATAATCCAGACGGTTGCTGTGATAATTTACGTATTGTCGATTGACCATTCCAAATAATCATTCTAAATCTGTTCCTTGTATTTCTATTCTCACTATCTTTTTGTTGGCCATTAAATGGGAAGTTTAAGATTGCCCGTTGCCACCCCTAAGTAAAATATATAGATGATGAAAAAGATATAATCATAGTCTAAGGGTGAGTTTGGACACACCCGCAAAGCTGTTTGATTAACGAATGGCTATTGATCAGTAGAGTAGGCATCTCCAATTAATGAGGTGCACCATAGTCAAGCGCTAGACAATGGCAGGTTATTGATAGGACATGGTTCTCATACAAAGTCACGGTAGACTAGACTAAGGTGAGCCATCGTCGTCCATAATCAAGGTCGACGGACTTAAAACCATTCTCATCTACACGTAGTACTAGAGGCCAGCCCAAAACCTTCTATGGAAATGGAGCTCGAATGTGATGCCGATGTGATGGTTTATTCCAAATTCCGCGGTTATCCAGTGATAAGTCACGGGAACATAAATTTCAAAAATGAATACTTGTTTAAGTAGTAAGTGAAATCTTCAAATTAATTATATAATTTTATCTTCTTTTGTTTTTATCATAGATATAACGTCCACGAGTCCAAATAGCCCAGCTGTTATGAGTGACATTTCAGCATGGATTTCGTGTGAATACAAAGTCACGGCAGACTGGGCTGTGAGCCATTGTCATCCATAGTCAAGCACTGGACTTCAAATCATTCTCATCCACACGTAGAGTCCTGTAGCCCAGCCCAAAACCTCCAATAGATATGGAGCTGAATGTGACCCATGTGATATTTCGTTAGAAAGTCCATCCATGCCGTAACCATTAAGCAATGATAAGTCACTAAGACATAATATTAAAAAAATGGATGCTTGTTTAGGTAGCAGGTGTTCATCTCTAATGTCGCCAATTCTTGTGAAAGCCAATCAGATCACGTTGTGTGATTTGGATGGTTTTTCGAGATGTATTTAGATATCCATGATAATATATGAAGAAGATTTTACAAGGAGTGCATCAAACAATGTCACATCATCCACCATGCTATTGAGTGAAGAGTGATAATGCAGAAACAGTTACAAGATAGATGACAGGCTTAGAAGCAAAGATGTTAAGACATGCTAAACAGTTACAATAACCGTTAGAACATGAGAAAATTTTAGATGGCCGGGTTAAGACAGATGACCGGGTTAAGACTATAAATAGCAAAGGATTTCAACAAAGTAAATTGTCTCATGCCAACCCAATCAAATCAAATCTATCTTTCAGTTATCCCTTTAATTACTTGTCGTTTACATTCCTTAGTGTAATCCATTTACTTTTTTACCTGTCAATTATATTTTGCAGTGTTATCCTTTACTTTCACTCGTTGTTTATATTCCTCGGTGTAATCTGTAGCATTAATCAAGTAGTTGTTAACTTTATCTGTAATTCAGATCTACGCTCGTATGCTGGATTCAGTTCAAGCATCAATCAGAGTTTTCCATTCAAGAAGGTGTTCTACAGCTACTCTCTACAACCGACAATAAGAATTCCTTTCTCGTTATTTTATCTGTATTGAAAAGTCCTTTCGTATGAAAGGCAAAGATGTAACCCATTAACATAGGAAGAACCAATATTATTCGATCTTGGTCATATACTACGTATCTGCTTATCTTGGCACTTGGGGTCATAGTTGGTTGGTTTGAATTGAGCTGCACATCCAATTCTAACATGTCCGCACTCATCACATGACAAAAACTGTAAATCGAACCACAATAGTTCTTTAGCACGCCCGATGGGACTTAAAAAAAACTATTTGGTTGTCATTGATATTTATTTTACACCGGCTGCGACAATATCTTTTTGGCACACCCGGTGTGACATTGTCTCTAACTTATTAGTGCGGCATTGCCAATTAAAAATATGAATAGAAGGAGCAATCAAATTGCTGGGGTAAAACCCTCCACACCGACCGCACTACCTTCGACCGAGGATATGCCGGTTCAAGTGATCCCCAAAACTTTAAATTTGAATAGTTGTCCAACACTTAGTACTAGAAATTAGGAAGGGGCCTCAACCTTTCAGACCATCTCTTCTTAAGAGATAACAGTTGTAATCCAAGATGTACAACTAAGTATTCAACATGTTCAAGAATATGGGAGAACTCAAGCGACATTGGCAGATGCCCAGGCCGAGCAGTTCTATATTCAAAATGAGAACACTAATAAACACATTACTAGTTAGATCGAGGCCATGCATCAGTTAATGGCCACGATCGTCGAACGAACATTTGTGGCAATGCAAAATAACGTCGAGGAAAGTTCTAATGGTAACTCGGTTTAGCCATCACCTATGCCTCCCCCGTAGCAGAACCCATCACCAATTCTATTTTAAGAGGTACGGAATGTTCCACTACACGTCGAGTTCATGTGACTAGAGCGGGAGGCCAAGAATTTTATACATGAGATTAGAAACCAGGGTTTATCGAGAGGACAGCATTTCTAGCATTTCCTTAGGAACCCGTTGTTCCATGAGGTTCAAAACTAAATATGCCTTTATCCACCACTGATAGTTAAACCTCAGCAAGTGGATTGCGACCAAATCAGGCAGAGTTCAGCAGGCCAAGTACTTAGCCGCATACCATCCCGGTTTAACATAAGCTCTATCCTAAATGGATTGATCAGCAATATCCATTGCCAAGGAATTTTCGGGTGATCTCGGTCAATCGACCATCGAGCACGTTGGTCGATTCACCATGCAATGTGGTGAACCTGCAAATAATAACTACCATAATATGCAATTGTGTAACAACCCGGTTTCCATAATACAAGTATAGAACTCTATTTACGAAAACCCAAGAATTTACCTGAAAAAATATAAGTTGTATACGATACGAGTCTGTGGGCATCAAACTTATAAGGGAGAAAAGTAATCATGAAATGCCATCAAATATTGAATACCAAAAATACTAGTCCACTTAGCTAGGGACTTAGTACAAACCCAAAGTATCAAATGTCATAACAAAACTAATGAAGGGAAAGATACTGCCAAACTACTGGTTGAGCCCATAGAACTCAGCCACATCTCAATGGGGCTTCCCCTTAAAAAGCTCCTCTCCCTCTGTAGTGGGATCAGCATTAGGATTTTCTTCGTAAACTCCACTATCAAGTGTTATTCCTGCATCATCTGTATGGTTGTATATTTCAAAGCATGAGTGGCCAGCTCAGTGAAAATTTCCAACAAGATAATACACCACCGCATTAGTTAAGCATAATTTTTAATCGGTACTAAATTTGATTAACAAGTGGCTATTGATCAGTAGATTAAACATCTCCAATTAATGAGGTGCACCATAGTCAAGCACTAGACAATGACATGTTATTTATAGGACATGGTTCTCATAGAAGTCACAGTAGACTAGACTAAGGTGAGCCATTGTCGTCCATAATCAAGGACAAGCTTAAAACCATTCTCATCTATGTGTAGAGTACTGGAGGCCAACCCAAAATATTCCACGGATATGGAGCTCGAATGTGATGTCGATGTGATGATTTATTCCAAATTCCATAGTTATACAGTGATAAGTCTCAGGAACATAAGATTCCAAAAATGAATACTTGTTTACGTAGTAAGCGAAATCTTCAAATTTATTATATAATTTATCTTCTTTTGTTTTCACCAACTGTTATGAATGTCCATGTATCTAAATAGCCCAACTGTTATGAATGACATTTCAGCATGGATTTCATGTGAATACAAAATCACGGTAGACTAAGCTATTAGCCATTGTTGTTCATAGTCAAGCACAGGACATCAAATCATTCTCATCCACATGTAGAGTCCTGGAGCCCAAGCCAAAAACTCCAATGGATATGGAGCTAAGTGTGACCCTCATGTGATGTTTTGTTATAAAGTCCATTGATGATGTAATGATTAAGCAATGATAAGTCACTAATACATAAGATTCCAAATGTGGATGCTTGTTTAGGTAGCAGGTGTTCATCCCTATTGTCACTAATTCCTGCGAAAGCCAATCAGAGGTGTTACGTGTGATTTGAATGGATTTGCATTGTGTATTTGTAGATCCTTGGGAATACGAGTACACGCATCACAGCAGTGTTAGCTCTTATTTTGAAAAAGAGTTGTTAGAGCTACATCAGTTATAGACCATTGTTATAGCGTTGCCATGTGTGCTGAAGGACTGCTGCATTAATGAGGTGTCACATGTCGCTTTCACCTTTTTCAAAAAGGTGAAGCGACGTGGGGGGTAATGTTCATCCCCATTATTACCAAGTCCTACTAAAGCCAATCAAAGTGAGTTGTGTGCGATATGGATGGATTTGTGTGGTGTATTTGGAGATCTTTAGGGATATATGAAGAGGATTCTACAGTAATACAACTGAACTGTATCAAGCAACGCCGCATCATCCGCTAAGTGATCGAGTGAAGAGTGATCATGCAGAAGTGGCACTACGCCAAAACTGTGAAAAAAGGATGGTTGAAAATCATCTTAAAAGACGATAAAGGATGGTTTTAGACCATCGCAAGGGCCATCCTATTTTGGGCGTCATATTACTTAAAGGACGGTCACGAACCATCATTTCTATGGACATTTAAAGGACGGTCATGGACCGTCAATAAACATATATGTTATAGATCCCTGCTGAACCTTAAAAGGACGGTCTATGACCGTCCTTAAAAAGGACTGCTACGAGCAGTCTCTGATGAACCTTAAATGGACGGTCATGGACCGTCCTTAAAAAGGATTGTTGTGAGCAATCTCTGATGAACCTTAAAAGGATGGTCTTAGACCATCCTTACAAAGGACTATCATGGACCGTCCTTAAAAAGGACTGTTATAGGCAGTCTCTAATGAACCTTAAAAGGACGGTAATGGACCGTCTCAGATTTGAATATTTAGAAAATTATGGATGGCCTAAAGCCATCAGAAAATTTCTTGCATTAAAAAATTTTTTTAAAAAGAAAAAAATCAATACAATTTTCTTTTTATGTCTTTCATCTAATAAAAAAATATTCAACCAATAAAACATCATAATTCATAATCATGAAGAATTGCAGAAAGTTTATTCGGGTTTTTAGGTTTGGGTTTTCAAGTTTAGGTTTAGGTTTAGGTTAAGGAGTTAAGATTAGGATTAGGTGTAGGTTTAGATTTAGGGATTTGAGAATACATTTAGGTTTTAAGTTTAGGTTTAGGTTATAGGTTTAGGTTTAGGTTATAGGTTATAGCTTTAGGGAATTGAGAATAGGTTAAGGTTTAGGTTTAGGAAATCGGGATCGGGTTTAGGATTGGGTTTTCAAGTTTAGGTTTAGGTTAAGGAGTTGAGATTAGGATTAGGTGTAGGTTTAGGTTTAAGGATTTGAGAATACATTTAGGTTTTAGGTTTAGGTTTAGGTTTTAGGTTATAGGTTTAGATTTAGGTTATAAGTGTAGGTTATAGGTTTAGGTTTAGGTTAGGTTAGGTTAAGGTTTAGGGAATTAAGTTTAGGTTATAAGTTAAGGTTATAGGTTAAGATTTAGGTTATAGGTTAAGGTTTAGGTTTATGTTTACGTTTAGATTTAGTTTATAGGTTTTGGGATTTGAGAATAGGTTTAGGTTAAGGTTATAAGTTTAGGTTTAGGAAATCGGGATCAGGTTCGGGTTTGGGTTTAGGTTTGGATTTTCAAGTTTAGGTTTAAGTTTAAGTTAGGGAGTTGAATTAGGATTAGGTGTAGGTTTAGGTTTAGGGATTTGAGAATACATTAAGGTTGAGGTTTAAGAAATCGGGTTCGAGTTTAAGATCAGGCTTACGTTTAAAGGTTTAGATTTAGGTTATAGGTTATAAGTGTAGGTTTAGGTTTATGTTATAGGTTATAATTTAAGGTTTAGGTTTAGAGATTTGAGAATACATTTAGGTTTTAGGTTTATGTAACACCCCAAATTTTTGCTAACCTGGAGTTATACGTCCTTAGGCAATGAGTCGATCATAACACCTTAATTGACTTCTCAGAACTCAATCCTAAAGCTTCAAATCCCCTTTCAACCCATTTCCTTCAAAATCTCACCTTTCACCACCTCGTTCTTCAAATTTTTCCAAGTACTTTTATATTAGACACTAATCCTAAAGTTTAAATGATGAAGAACAATACTTAAATTAAAACTTACTATAAATGGTATATACATGAATAAAATGGACTTTTGACCACTAAAATTTTTAAAATATCATGATATAAATAGGTTATTTGGATAAATTAAATTTTTTTTCCCTAAAATCATATATTGCATGTCGCGTAACCCATTTCAGATTGAAAGATGCACCCGTTTCAAATATCGGATCGGCGAAACCACATCAAATAGACGCAGAGGGCCAAACGACGTAAATCAAGGGGACCCTAGGTGGGTCCGCACTTTTTCGGTACCCCTGGGGGAGGGGGGGGATGTAGTGTGAGAGAGAAGAGAGAAAGAGAAAGAAAGAGAAGGAAAGAGAGAGAAAGTGTGAGAGAGAGTTAGAGTTCATTCCTGGGATTAAATCCCGCCGCTCCACGTGCTTAACCATCATTCCTGTATCGCTATACAGGCGATTTTGATTTCGTTCTTAGGTAATCCTAATCTATTTTAGGGTTTCAAATAGTATAAGTAATGAAATAACTAACCTATTTTGATGCTATAGGTGGTCGTCGTGCCATAGACGAAGACTTAATGTTGAAACTGAGTTTGTTACGAGTCTACCGGCATAAGGTGCAGATTATAAATGTTTAGGTTATGGTTTTCAAGGCTTTCAATGTCAGTAATAATTTATGACTGACTTGATTGCTATCTCATATGCTTGAATACTATGTTTCATATATATTACACATATATGTAAACTATGTTGATTTATATGTCTTCCAAGTGTTTGTTGAAATGTTTGAATGAGTATGGACTTATAATTTGTGTTTGCCATGATTTATGTTTGAGGCTACATGGTGGTTGTACGTGTGGCAATTCCTAGGTGGAAGGATTTGCTACGATATGTGTTTTAACTAATTTATTACAAGTATGTAATATGTGAAGTCTAAGTGTTTGTTAAAATGCCTGAATGAGGAAATGCTAGTTGGAATGTATTTAATTAGGGTGTTGAGATATGATTCTCAATTCCCTTATCTATATTTACAATTCCCTTCATATAACCTATCTTACTACTATGTGTTTTATGGGTGAATGTCTATATATGTTAACATGTACTCCATGTGTTCGTTTAAATACTTATATGAGTTTTATATTTGAATTTGGTGCTACATGCTGTTTTGACTAGCCCATATAAATGCCTATTGTATTTGAAGTATAATTGGGGCTACGATGTAGTTCAGGCAATAGGTAATGGTTTACGATCGGTGGTCGAACTGTTCTAGCCACGACGGATACGTATGAGGAATCCGAGTCGTATGCTGATTATTGACAGTGTTTAGGCCATGAGGAGTGCATATGCACTCCATGTCGGTTAATTCAACGTACGCTCGTACCAATTGAGCCAGACTTCGAGGATGATGAGGAGGCATTCTCATAGATGCAATATTCTGACGGGTTTGTATAGACCGCCCTACCCGACAGGGATCATTGGATTTCAGACTAGATAACATTTCACATTTTGTATATTTTGGAATGTTATATATAACTATTTGACCTAGTAATATAATCATACTCAGGAGACTTAAAATTGCTTACATGTTTTATATATACTTATCACGGTCTTCCGCTTGCATAGTTAACTGTCTCTGGAGTATGACATGCTGTTTAGTAAAATCTCACTCATGTTCAAGGCATTAATACAGACAACATTAATCATCATTATCTATGTTGCATAAGTGATGTGTTGGAACTCGGGAGTTGGGTTCCTGCTCGGACCCCAATTTTTAAGGCGTTACAAGATGGTATCAAAGCATGATTTAGATTAAACTGGACATGGGTTATGGTCACACAACATACGCTGACGCACTATGACGTAGGAGGGTGCGAGACAACGTAGAAACAGTCTTAGGAGTTCCAATTTCGCTAAACGGCAAAATCAACCGAAATCGATCATAGAGATTAACCCCATAGGCTTTGCCAATCGTGTGAAACGATCAATCGATGGGTTTAGACAAAGTTTTAACCCATTCCAACCTTAAATAACCCGGAAAACTCAAATGTACATGAAATAGGACTCGAAATGACTCGAACGGAGTCGGGGGCCTGCATCATGCAAATCGGGGGGACCCAAAGTGGGCCCCGCACCATTCTGGCACCCTTGGGGGGGATGCCACCGCCTAAAGGGCGAGGGCTCGCCGGAATCTCCAGCGACCAGCGATGCTATCACCGAGTCGGTGAGGGCTCGCCGATCGAGCAGACTTGGCCTGTCGTCGACCAGGGCTGAGCGCGCCGACGCTGGTGGGGAGTTGTGTGGCCCACCAAATCGAGTAAAAAGGGTGCTCTCCTTTCTCTCCAAAAATCTTGTTTTCCTTCTCAAATCTTCCCTCTATTCTCCCATTTTCTCATTTTCCTTCAAGGCTTACGCCCCTCCACCGTTTTTACCAAAATCCCTCTCCTACTTCCTTCGTTTCCTCCCATTTTGAGCACATAAACGTTACCTTGTGCCTCAAAGATTTTGGGATTCGTTAACCCATCCTATTTTCCTACTTCATTCCACTCTAATGGCTCTCTTTGAGCTTGTGGTAGCCATATTTTTTCTTTCCACGGTCCTTTTCCTCATGAGAAGGAAGAGAACGGCCCCGGATGAGCCCGGCCCTAGCCGTCCAAGTCGTTCTAAGAAGAAGACAAGTGGGGAGACAAGTGCAAGCGCCGAGCGAAAGTCAAAACGAGATCTCGACCCTCAAATTCTGTTAGAATGGTCTCTACCGATGGGCGAGACCAAACACTATAGCTTAGTCCACCATCAAGTGCTGGGACATCTAGAGTTTTAGACCTAGAGTTGGTACTCCTAGATTTCGAAAGATCTGACAGTATAGGAAAACTAATAAATTAATAACGTGAACCTTAAAATCTCCTTAGCTGATATGGTCATGTGTGTAGTGCTCGAACGTAGTTAAATTCAAGTTTAGGAAACTCAATGCCAATCAGACGACCTTTGACCCTAGGTGATAAAACAATTCCTTGTATTAGAAATGGTATGAAACCATCTAGCGTATAAACATAGACTTTGGATTACAACTAGTGAATTAGGCTACTAATTATACTAAGGAATGTAAAAGACTGAATATATTAAGACAATTGAAAGATATACTTAATTAGTAGGTTCGATTAGGTTGGAGTGAGACTTCCTTCGTTGAATCCCCTTAATACTTAAAGGCTCCTTTAGTAACTCTCAGGAAGCTTGTTTGACTTAGAACCATTCACGCTCAGGGAAAACTTATAAATCCCTTAGAATTAATGTTAGGTCAAATCAATACACCCCTTAGAATTACCTTCCTAAGGACTTATTGCCATCGAGAATATGGAGTAG